>CM066031.1:322013406-323234049 GCA_033557465.1 Ichthyophis bannanicus | reverse complement strand
CCAGGAGTGCAGAGAGGCCATCCAAGTGGGCTCCCTCTATCAACCCTGGCGCTATGGATCTGTGTCCCAATGTAGCTTGAACCCTCCTCCCTAACTCCAGGAGTGCAGAGAGGCCATCCACGTGGGCTCTCTATCAACCTGGAGGCTATGGATTCTTCTGTGACCCAATGTTCAGTTTGAACGCCTCCGCCCTAACTCCCAGAGAGTGTCAGAGACAGGTCCTCCAGATGGGCCTCGTCTATCTGACGCATTGGAGCTATGGATCTGTGTCTCTAATGTAGTGGTGGAAACCCTCCGCAGCCCTAACCCTAGGAGTGCAGACAGTCACGTGTTCCTCACTCCTCCCCGTGGTGATCCCCTAACTCCGCCCCGCAGTCGCTGCTTGCTCCCGTCGTGCACCTTGCATTTCTCTCCGTTTCAGGTTCTCCTTCATTGCCTCTCTCTTGAAAACCCGCCTCCGCTAACTCCATGAGTGCATGAGAGGCCATCGCAGAGTGCGGCGCATCTATCCCCCTGGAGCTATGGATCTGTGTCCCTATGTAGTTTGAACCCTCATCCCTAACTCCAGGCGTGCAGAGAGGACATCCAAGTGGGCTCTCTATCACCCTGGAGCTATGGAGCTGTGTCCTAATGGCGTTTGAACCCTCCCCCATAACTCCAGGAGTGCAGAGAGGCCATCCAGTGTGGGCTCCCCTATCACCCTGGGCCTATGGTTGATCTGACCTAATGTATTTTGAACCCTCCTCCCTAACTCCATGAGTGCAGAGAGACCATCCAAGTGGGCTCTCTGTCTCCCTGAAGCCCCTGACTATGGATCTGTGTCCTAATGTAGTTTGAACCCTCCTCCCTACGGTTGCCATGAGTGCGTCGAGGCCATCCAAGTGTGCTCCCTATCACCCTGGAGCGTGGATCTGTGTCCCTATAGGTAGTTTGAAACCCTCCTCCTCTAACTCCAGTAGTGCAGAGAAGGCCATCCAAGTGGGTCCCCTATCACCCTGGGCCCTAAGGGGGTTGTTGTGTTCCTAATATAGTTTGAACCCTCCTCCCTAACTCCGGTAGTGCAGCAGGCCATCCAAGTGCTCTCCTATCACCCTGGGCCGATGGTCTGTGTTCCTAAGGTAGTTTGAACCCCTCCTCCCTAACTCCAGGAGTGCAGAGAGGCCATCCAAGTGGGCTCTCTATCACCCCTGGAGCTAGGGATCTGTGTCCTAATGTAGCTTGAACCCTCCTCCCTAACTCAAGGAGTGCAGAGAGGCCATCCAAGTGGCTTCTCTATCACCCTGGAGCGTGGATCTGTGACCTAAGGTAGTTTGAAACCCTCCTCCCTAACTCCAGGAGTGGCGAGATGGCCATCCAAGTGGGCTCTCTATCACTTGGAGCTATGGATCTGTGTCCTAATGTAGCTTTAACCCTCCTCCCTAACTCCAGGAGGGCAGAGAGGCCATCCAAGTGGGTCCCCTATCACCCTGGGCCTATGTTTGTGTTTCCTCATGTAGTTTTGACCCGCCTCCCTAACTCCAGGGGGAAAGTCTGCAGAGAGGCCACTCCAACTGGTCCCTCTATCACGCGCTGGGCCTATGGTTCTGGGTGTCCTAATGTAGTAAATTGAACCTCTCCCTCCCTAACTCCAGGAGTGCAGAGAGGCCATCCAAGTGGCCTCTCTATTTCACCCCCCTTGAGCTATGGATCGGTGTCCTAATGTATTTTGAACCCTCCTCACCTACACTCCATGAGTGCAGAGAGCTGCCATCCAAAGTCGGCTCGCTATCACCCTGGAGCTATGGATCTGTGTCCTTATGTTTTTGAATCCCTCCTCCCTCACTCTGCTGTAGTGAAGAGAGGACCCCCAAGTGGGCTCTCTATCACCTTGGAGTGCTATGGGATCTGTTGGCCTAATGTAGTTTGAACCCTCCTCCCATAACTCCAGGAGTGGCAGAGAGGCCATCCCAGTGAGTTCCCTCTCTCACCTCTGGCCCTATGGTGTGTGTGTCCCTAATGTAGTTTGAAACCCTCCTCCCTAACTCTCCATGAGTGCAGAGAGGCCGTCCAAGTGGGCTCTCTATCACCCTGGAGCTATTGGTTGGTGTCCTAATGTAGTTTGAGACCCCTCCTCCATAACTCCAGGCGGTGGCGAGAGGCCATCCAAGTTGGCTCGCGATCTTCACCCGGGGGGGGGGGGGGGGGGGGGGGGGGGGGGGGGGGGGTGGGGGGGGGTGGGGGGGGGTGGGGGGGGGGGGGGGTGGGGGGGGGGGGGGGGGGGGGGGGCGGGGGGGGGGGTGAGCTCGGATCTTGTGTCCTAATTTATTTTGAACCCTCCCTCCCTACGTCCAGTATTGCGGATATGCCATCCAAGTGGGCTCTCTATCACCCTTGAGCTATGGATCTGTGTCCTAATGTATTTTGAACCCTCTCCCCTAACTCCAGGAGTGCAGAGATGCAATCCAAGTGGGCTCTCTATCACCCTGGAGCTATGGATTCTGTGTTCCTAATGTAGTTGGAACCCTCCTCCCTAACTCCACTTGTGCAGAGACGGGCCTCCCAATTTGCGCTCTCTATCACCCTGGAGCTCATTGATCTGTGTCCTACATGCCTAGTTTGAACCCTCCGCCCTAACAGCCAGACTCTGTGCCGTCCATCCAAGTGGGGCTGGCGATCACGTGGAGCTATGGATCTGGGTCCTAATGCAGGGGTTGGCACCCTGCTCTGCCCGTAACCGGCCAGGAGTGCAGAGAGGCCATCCCAGGGGGGTGCCTCCTTCGCCCCCTGGCCTAGGTGGATCTGGGTCCTGGTAGGCGAAGCCCCGCGCCCGTCCCTCCAGAGGTGTGCAGAGCAGTCATCCAAGTGGGCTCGCTATCACCCTGGCCTAAGGGGGGCGGGCCCCTAATGGGGGGAACCGCCCGCACCGACGCCAGAGGTGCAGAGAAGGCCATCCCAAGTGGCGCGAACTCTAATCACCGCGGAGATTATGGATCTGTGTCCCTAATGTAGTTTGAACCCTCCTCCCCTAACTCCAGGACGTGCAAGAGGATGGCCATACCAAGGAGGGGTCGAGCCGACCAGGAAGAGCTATGGATCTAGGGACCTAATGTAGTTTCACGGCTACTAACTATCTCCACCAGAGAGGCCCCCCCGCGTTTCTGCTATCAGCTCGTACGATCTTACCTAAGCCCATTCACAACTCCAGTAGTGCCACAGTCACCCTGGTGATCTGGTGCAGTGTGAGGTTGGTGGTTCATGTTTGGAGTCAATGATCTGTACCTCTGGCAGGCCTGATACATGCGTCTGTGCGTCCGGTCGGTGCACACAAAATTGGCATCGTATCATCTTGCTGATGATTAGCCAGGTAGAACCCACCCATCGCTACCATGTCGTCGGCTAATCGGCCTTATTGTAACGTAGGTTATCTCAGTCCCAGATGTCACACTCAGGTAATGTTGGTCTGTTTGCAACTCACACCGGTCACCTATGGTGGCACATAGTCCAACACACGCCTCTGTTAAATGTATGGACATGTTATGGTAGATGCTGATAGGGTTTGTGTTTGTTCTTGTTCATACGAACAAGCTCTCGTCACAGTGGCTGCTTCTCGCTCGGAGACATGGAACCCCAAACCCTTGCGAGAGGGACTGGTGAGCACAGCTTATGCGTGTATTCCAATTCCTGGGAGTTACCTTAACAAAAGCCACACAGGCACTGTGACTCTTTCTGAGTCGACATTGAACGGCTCCCACAGCTCCATCTGGGGTGGTCCTCCAAGCACCCACTGATCCAGGTGTGCACACGAAGGCCTCTCTTCATCCACAAATGTAACAGGGTGGCCGGAACCAATGGCACATATCCTAGTGTAATGTGTCTGTGCGCTCACATCGTGTGGTGCACGAACTTCTCATAGAACACCTCAGGGACTCAGTGCAGAGGAACATAAAACCCACCCACGAAGTCTGGAAGGTGACAGATGCATGTCCACCAACAGCCAGTGAATGCTGTGTCTTCCAGATCGTGCAGGTACGTCTCGAATGCTAGCTATCGGTAGCCTATATGACATACAGGACACACAACTCATGTGTTGGTCTCTCAGGTAGTTACATCCGTGGCCCATTCCTAGGAGAAGTCCCAAGGTTCCGGTGTGGCAGGGACCTCGACACACACAACTGTCGACGGGTGAAGCGTTATGGCCTGCGCCGGGCACTCAATTGTACACCACGGATATGAACACAAACATGCTCAACTGGCTGTACAGCTGGGTGCCATTGCGTTGGGTAGTGGCATGGACTTGTACAGGTATTGTGACCCGCCTCATGTATAATATGTAAGTACCTACTGGGCTCCAAGCCCTTCGGCCCATGGACGCCCACTGTCGGCCAAACACAATGTGCCCAATGCCAATGCCATCTTCTGTCAAGGGTGCCAAAGGGAGTAGCGTCCCCATCGGATTTAGAGAGACATTGACATTGGCCATAGGGGTCGCTTTGCCACGACATGTCTCCACAACACGCGTGTGTGTGGCATGTATGTGGCACTGGGGACAGTTCATCACCTGGACTATAGGCAGGGGCTGTGCACTGGGGGGGACTCCCATATCGATTCGCTCGTGATGCAAAATAGCACAAGTACGCCATTGCTATTCCTACCATAAACACGCCCCCCGCACTGTCATAAAAGCCGATGGGAGTACCCCACAGCTCTTGTTGATCTGCCCCTGTTGAAACATGCCCACTTGCGGCTCCCCAGTGCAGAATGTCACGGAACAATTTATTTTTGGGTGTTTTGTTGGGTGTGTGGTGGGGTCCCCCCCATCTCTGTGTCCGGCTAAGGGCAGACACCTTTATGGGAAGGCAACCCCTGTGTGGGGCGCTGCTGAGGTCCCCACTAACTGTGACACTGGTGTATCTGATATCCCAGCACTAGTAGCTGTGGTGACATGATTCAAATACCACACCAGGGGAACACTGAGAAGTTACCCCTCCGTTGGCCTCGTCTATGTATGCATATGCCCAAACAATGCCATTAGCATGGAGAACACACCATGTGCGGGAGGACATGCTCCAGGAGTGCCAAACACTCATTGGTCACTGGTCAGCCATGCCTAGTGTGCTGACGGCCACGGCCCCACAGGTGACCTGTCCCCATGATTGACCAGTGGGATGGCATCCGGTGTGTGGTTTGGCGGAACCGTCCCAGCACTGCGCAAACACACCCCCACCCCCCACAATGTGGCTGTGTTGGTATCCATTTCCCCAGTGTTTTCACCCATGTGTCGTGTGGATCACATCTAGACCAACATGTATTGTGGCATGTTCCCAGGGGGACATAAACCCCACAACATAGGGATGCCCTGGCAGTGGCACTGACAAAATGCAGTCGGTTGGACAACAGCTTTGGTGTTACCCCACCCACCACAGGCCCACAACAAAGGGAGTCAATACCCACTTAACCAGTGGGGAGTCGGCACATGCGTCATAACACCACACGTGTTTAGTCATTGGGGCATGGGGATGTGGTCCATGACAACTGCAAAGGCATAGCAGGTGTCACTATCACACAGATTGATGTGGCACGACACGGGCGGCTGCAGCCATCCCTAGTACACCACCCGGGTACCAGTACAACCCCCCAGGACACACATATTGTTGTGTCCATTGGGCCAACACAATGTTTCTGGCGCACAGCATGGGCATAGGGACCCTCAATGCAGCTCGTCTATTGTTGTGGGACACATTGGTACCATGGTAAACCGCAGGCCACTACTGCGCCTGTGTTCCCATCCACTGCATGCTCCCAAAAACCACAGGGACAACAGTATGGGTGCAATCCCCCTAGGTGCCTAGAGAATGTACGGCTCAAGAGTCCAGTAATGTGAATTGCAAGGGGGTAGCCAGCATGTCCAAAACGGAAAGTGAGTCACCAC
Source organism: Ichthyophis bannanicus (assembly GCA_033557465.1). Lineage (NCBI taxonomy): Eukaryota > Metazoa > Chordata > Amphibia > Gymnophiona > Ichthyophiidae > Ichthyophis > Ichthyophis bannanicus. Next base: position 323,228,141 of record CM066031.1, on the reverse strand, counting down.
ACCCCTAAGTTTCAGACCCCCCTGGGCCCTGAGCCTGGCCTGTGGACATGTTCCACTCAGTTGCAGTCGAAAATGCTAGATGCAAACCACCAGGGGACGATGAGGCTGATTATCCATCCAGTAGCCACATACGCCAGGGGTCCCACCCGGGAGGGTCCCACCCGGGAGGGTCCCCACCGGGAGGGTCACACCCTGGCCTCGAGCGACATCAAGAACATACAGGATAACACCCTGAACAGGGAGGGGAGATCCCCTCCCCCCCCACCCCTACCCACATGGCAACATTTTGTGATAATAACTAGGCAACGCGTTAGAACGTTAGACAGTGTGCAAAAATGGGAAAGCCCCCTGTGCACCCCCATTGTGGGTGTAGTCGGTTATGTTCACAACACAATGTCACAGATGACATGTTGATCAGGATCAATGCCTGTTACTGGTGTAGTTGAAACACTGCTTGTTGTGGCTGCTGTTTGTGCCATGGATCCCTGCCCTCACACAGGGATACTGTCCCCAAAACAAGGTTGCAGTGGGATGTATTGGAATGGCGTCTCATGAACATGTAGAGACAACCTAGATCGTGGCCCTCCCCATATGACAATGGGGAAGGTATGGGGTTCCGTGCCTTGACAGTCATGGTTGTAGCGACGGGGCAAAAAATCGATGTGCAAAAGGGTTTATCATTGGGGCTGGTTGTGGGACACATGGGTGAGTGCCCGTGCCCTTGACATTGTGGCATTGATCCTCCAAAAAGTGAAAAGGTCTGTCACACGATAAATGTCTGGATACACCCACTGTATGTGTGTCTAACTGTCATCGGAACAATGACGAGCAAGGATCTAGTGAGGTGGATGCTGACACGTCCTGGCCTGTGTCAGGCTGGTGGTCAAAACAGTACTACACAGCAGAATGCAAGGGACAACAATGACTACAACACTGGTGCATGTCCTAATGTAGCCCATCGGTTCATATGGCCATCATGGACCACAAACCACAAGCTCTACATGGACCAGAAATGTACATGTTCCACACGCCAACATATCTGGTAAACAACCAGGCGTAGCTTGTCTCACAGTAGCAATAACCAAATAGAGGACATCCCACCACCTGGTCAGGTACATCCCACCGGGCCCGCCCTGCAAACCACTGACAGGAGATCATATGGGGACAGCTTCAATGATCACCATGTACCCCCATGCATGTGTGTTGCTACACACCATAGGGGGACTGGACACTGTCAACCATGGGAGGTGGCCCATGCAAAACACCCAAACACACCCACCCTTCACAACACAATGTGAGGACCAATCTCATACTATTACCCCTGCATGCCGTGTGGGAGCTGGGCACACTAGCTTACAAGGGGTACAAGTAGGGGCATCGCAGCAGGCGGGTTGTGTATGACACATCCCCAATATGCGCCTAAGCAACACTACATGAGGGCACAGACACATAGGGATGCGATGTGTTATGGTGCTGCTGTGAAAGACCAGGTACACACATGGCTGTCCATGAGGCAACACCCATAGAGGGGGACACAGAAGCCAACTGTGTAGGTGAGCTGCCCCACAGGGGATACACACTATGGGAATCATACGTTGGCAAACGCTCAGAGTTGGTCACCTCCAGCGTTCACCATGTCCTGCCCCTTCCAGGATACATCAAACACACACACCTTTGACAGCTGCTGTCATTGCACAGCAGGGATGTGACCTACAATGCACACCATGTGCCCTAGGTGATCTCCCCCCCCTCATCCCCTCTGTCTCTGTGACGTCCAACCTATGGCCAATCTTCTACACCCCTGTCTCTCACAGTCACCCCCACCAGTCCACCGTTCTGACAGGTTGTTTTGGTGATATGGGTTAGGAGCAGCATGCAGTCAATTATTGATGCTGATGTGTGATGCCCTACAATACAGTTCAGTTGGATTAAAGCTATGCTCATGTCATACGGCAGAGAAACCAATCTGCTAACCTATTTGCACATGTGGGAGGGACTGACTGCTGGAGGTCGGTTACTATGCTCTATATGCCCCAAACAGCAGGGGTGGGGGAGAAGCATGGTGTGGGCCAGACAAGTCAACGTATGTTCACCCATAGCCCCAGTGACAGGTGGTATGTGTTGACACCTGACAACTTTTGCATATCCACAGGTGGAGGACCTGAGGAAGAAGGGGCGCGAACTTCTCAAATTCCACCGGAGTTCCTTACACGTGCCTGCAGGGAGCGCCAGCACCACCACGATGGTGAGTATTGGAATGGGCAACTCACAGGTTTCAGGTGTGCCATAGGGCCACCAGCCTGTCCTTTCCCACCTGCATCTGCATATTTGGTATGTGACACACATGGACATCACCTGATGTATGTCATCCTTCCCAGACAGTGATGCCAGCGACGCCTCGCCACCCACCTCTGCCCACAGTCTCCGGAGGCCCACCCCCCGGCACACCCCCGCGGAGGAGGAGGAGGCGGTGGAGGAGGAGGACGACCCGCCTGGTGGGATGGAGCAGCCACATTCAGGACCCAGAGAGGGCAGATGTGGTGGTGGTTTCCTCCAGTGATGTGGGAGAGGACGAGGCAGATGGCAGCAGGCACACCCCTAACCAGGGCAGCATGGGGATGGGACAGAGGGGGGTGCAGGACAGAGAGGGCAACGGGGGCAGGGGTGCAGGCAGGGAGGGGGGAGTTGGGTGATTGTGTGGGCGGGGAGGGGGGGGGGTGGGTAGGGATGGGCCGGGGAGGGGTTGGAGTTGGTGGGGGGGGCAGACAGCGCAGCAGAGGGCCACGGGGGCACCAGTCCGGCATTGCAGGCGTCTGCACGGCACGGACGTGGGCACGATCGTGCGTCACCCAGGGCCACTGGTACACCTCATGCTCATGCCAGCACACAGACCACAGACAATGTGTGTCTGTGTGCTGGCAGGTGTATCCACGATGTGTGCATGGCCCTGGATGACGTACGACACGACATCCGTGTCGTGTTCCACGCCCTGCAGTGTCTGACTGGGGCTGTTCGGCAGGTGGCCAGTGATGTGGATGCATCTGGCATCCCGATGGCCACCTGCCGAACAGCATTACAGGTACCACGGCTGGCACCTGTGATGCCCCTATGTGCCCTCTGCTGCGCTGTGTTTCCCCCGCCCCCACCTCATGCGTGTGTTTATGTTGGGCATGTTGGCCATTGTGTGTAACGTTTTCTAATAAACAGGTTTTGAACCTGCCTCACTGGGTCACGTGGGTACCTTCACCACACAACATGTAGGCAAGCATGGGAAGGTCCATACACCTGGTTGGACATGTAGCGTGGCCATGGCCATCATAATGTTACCTGCACCACATGCGTAGCTGTGTGATGCACAGTGTGCATAGGAATGGGACATGGGTAACCACAGGTCATGTTGCTGTTAATATATCCCGCCTAACCAGTCATGTCACAGGGATGTGTCTGTCCCCACAACAATTGCTGGTGCAGAGCAGCATCGCACACACGCATGACACCCATGTGTCCCTCTGACACATGTGTGCCATGGAGGGTCGGGACACGCATGTCATCCATGCCAATGACAGGGCCATGGCCACAGAGCCGCACCCAATGTGCACAGTATCAGGGGGTGTGACCGTGGAATGGCCACGATAGTGTTGTTGTAACCCTGCAGCTGCCCAAAATGTGCCATTGGGCCTATGTGAACAATTGTGTATTGCAGGACAAGGGCCAATGCACAGATCGTATGCAGTTATGAAATGGCAGGGCAATGCCATGAGTGCAGTAATACAAGACAGAAAGGACACCCTGGCACTACCGGGCCCGATCTGAACCCCTCAGGTAATGGTACGGGCAAGCAAGTGCACACAAACTATGCAATAAAAAGGAGAGAAACATAGTACTGAGACTATATATGTATGCAATGTTACAGTAATAGGTATTGCACTATTGGCGACGGCGCTGCCTCTCACGTCTGGCACGCTGCAAAATACGTTCCCCTGCAGCTGGCCCCACACGGTCATCTTGTGCCTGTGGCGGGGGTGTGGGTGGTGGTGGTGGTGGCGGTGTGGGCGGCAGGGGCGTGGTGCCATCCTTTCCAGGGCAGCTTGGATGCACTCCATGGCCACACACATCCACACAACAGGCATATCTTGGATGTGATGGTGCAGAAGCACCACCTCCTGTATGAGGCTTTCTCCATTGTGCCGTATAGCTGCAAGTTCCTGACGAAGGCCTGGGGGGGGAAGAGGTGGTGGGCATTGAGTTACCTGTGGCGGGTACAAATTGTCAAGCTGGAACTAGGCAAAACATATCACACACATACCCTTTGCATGGTACAACCTGTTCTTCTGAGATACCTATTTAGATGTATAGAAACATTACACAAAGGTGTCGTCCATGGCCACACACAGGACATACACCATGTACGTTTTGCTAAGGAAGCCTATCATGGCTCAGGTAGGAGTTATAGAAAGGGTGATGTGACTCTGAACAAGACTCCTGTCAGTCCTGGTAGAGGTAATAACACATAGCTCACACATAAAAGACTACCAGTCCCAGAATGCACCAGGTGTCCAGCATCCATGAGGGGGGCTGAAGTGAGAATACATGTGTTCAATCAAGAGAGCTATGAGGTAATCCCTAGGCACTCATCTCAAAGGGCAGGGCCTGATTCAGCACAGCTGCGCTGTGATAGGGAGGAGCACACATCAAGACAGCATAACAATAGAGCTTATTCTACAGATAGCAGCTACAGCAAGACCTACAAGCTCCAGTCCAGCTACAAGCTACAGCCCAGCTACAAGCTCCAGCCCAGCTACAGCAAGGGTTACAGGCTCCAACATCACCTGTAGAAGCAGAAGCCAAGCCAAACGGATAGAGAAGGAAGGAAACCCTCTGGAAGGAAGAGCAGAAAGGCCATTGAGAGATCTAGGAGAGTCCAAGGCAGTACCTATACTGGGAGGTATTCCAAGTGCCAGCAGAGACCATTGGACTGGGGTCACCCAGAGGAATGGAGTGGCAGAGATAGGAATCACCTGTGGCTACTGGTGAGAGAGAAGACTGCACGTGGAAGGGACCTTAGGACCTATGCCAGAAGGTATGTGAGAGGAGATCCAGTGTCCAGGGATAAAGATTGGAAGGCTGGACATAAGAACTGGAGTACATACTGGCCAGGCTATACAGAGAGGAACCATGGCAGCAAGGGCGGTTCAGGTATGAACACTGATCCCGACCTCTCTCTAATAGTGAATGGCAGCAGGGCAATGAGCATTCTCTTGATAGTTCCCTACTGAAAGACTCATCTGTGCTATTTTATGATAGTCACCCTATGCTTATTGATGAGGGGGAAATCACAGCAGATGAAACTATTGATTACATGGAGTGTTCTCTATCCAAGTGCGATTGCTAGCGCTCTGTGAGGAAACACATCAGCCATCACAAAGAAACCTAACCTTGTTCTTTATTGCACTACGAACAGTTCCTATAGCAGGATATGGCCTCACACAGTATCAGCCAGCCAGCTCAAGGTTTTCAGCTGGGGAATTGATATTAATGAAAGCTGCACCTAATTGTGTGTGTGAGCAAGGAGAGAATCACTGCTGGATCTGTGTGGGACATAAGCAGAGGTTAACCTAAGCAGCAAGGTTTATTCATTATTTGTGACCTTTCATTTGGTATTCTTTGCTAGGAAAACATTAGCTAATTGCCTGACAGGTTGAAGGTTGTTTTCATGAGTTGATTTGTGACTTTATGTTATCAATTTAAATACTGCAAGCAAGTAACCTCATTTATATGCTACCAAGCATACTTGTGCTGGGTGAATTAAACCCCATCAATATAAGACGTTGGTTATTGGCTTTACCACTGGTTTCACCACCAAAGGTATTGTCTCCGCTGTGTTTGTGGTAAGTGAACTACATTACCCACAATACCTTTCATGTATCATATGCATATATGCATCATCAAGATTGGGTAGGTTCACACACTAGGCAGCCGTCTGAAAAACGTTGCTGTGAGACACAGGCACACGGATACACTGTGTGTGCAAGAACTAGACAACGTCCATCAGAGTACCAGTACTATTAGAGACAGACAGCAGATAAGTGTACATTGTGTGGGTGGCTGGAGGGTGTGGGACTGACTGCAACAACACCAGGGGATACACAATGAGTAGGAGATATGGGTGCATACAGGCAGGGAACGTTGGGGTCGAGCAGATGGACCACACACACCGGCCATGTGACCAGTGCAGTGCTCATGACAATGTGCGATGGGGTGTGAACAGCGGTTCCCAGAAACATACCCAGGGCTGACCCAACACTCCCACATGTGGGTGACAGCTAAGGTTCTCTCACAACACCAACCCCTCCCGGGGTGACCCCAGTGGGCAGAAAAAACAGTGCATGTACACCTTGGGGCCCATGTTGTGTGCCCTCAAGGGCCACGGTGATGTAGTCCCTGCTGCTGCACAGGGTCCCAGACTCCAGACGTACATGTACAGGGGTATGCTAGGCATGCAAATGCTAGTGACAGGCCTCAGATAAGTGTGTTCAGCCCTGGATATAGGAGAGTGGGCCATCCCTGATTGTGCCTGGCAGCAGGCAAGGCAGGGTGAGGTGTGAAGCGGGTCACATCACATCACGGGCCCTATTGACATGTGTTGTTCCACGGTGCAATATTAGCATCCATCCAAATGCAGACAGCAGTGTTGCATATTGCATTGCTCCTGCTGACACACAGCCCTGGGTAGGAAAGAGGACAAACGGTGTACCCGTACTTGGGGATGGCTCACCTAAGCATACATCCCAAAGGAAACATAGCTCACAAACAAACACATCCAATGCTAGCCTACAGGCACACCCAGTCGCCACAAACACGGGAGGGTGACAGAAGGTGTACACTGTGAGGGCGGCAACATGGCAGGCATCTCAACTGTGGCAGTCGACAGGTGAGGGTAGCCCAGGGCATACACCAACCACGAGACAATGTGCTGTGGAGGCAAGAGCCTGGTGAGCACTATGACACAGGGAGCTGCGTAGTCCAGTAGTGGCTACAGCAATGCAGGGCTCAGACATCTGGTTATCCCGAGGTGGATAACCCAAACCTACAATGCAAGTACCAGGGTCAGAGGGGGGAATGAACTGTGTGAGGATCCCAGGTACTACAGCTGTCACTTGGAGACCAACCGTCCAAACCACGGGCATGGGGCAAAACATTTTCCACGGCCTAGGAATGGAATGATGTGAGACTCACGTTACAACACACGTCACCTATGTATGATCCCTCAGGGGAAAGAGGGCATGTGTCTGTGAGATATGTCAAGAGGGAGGACGGAATCCCTAGTGGGCGAATGAGCAGTCTGCTCACACCAAGCCACAGGCCAGGTGTCCCTGGATGTATACCAGCCCCTGCGTCGCACAGCACAGAGGGTGAGCTAGCATTTGCATTTGGCACACAAACGTACGTATCCCTGGTCATGTCATGGAATGTGCCTTTGCCAGGGCCAATGTATAGCATCTGTAGTGGGTGTGGTGGGTCAAAATATGGAATGTGTGTCCTGCCGTCTATAGGCTATTGTGGATGCCAGGGGAAGGTGAGCACAACCTGACCTGTCCATACAGCCATTGCTCACATGCTGGACCTGTATTATACTGCTGTTCATCGACCTGACTACCATGCCACATGGCATCACAAGGTATTCCCCAGTGGATGAGCGCAACTGTACATACATGTTTGAATGGGCATGTTACCGTGAGTGCGAACTGTTTTTTTCACGTGAACTGTCTGGATCTGCAATGTCAGGAGGGTGCTGAATAGTCTGTTGCTGTCGCAGCTTAACATTTCCTTTTGGGGATGTAGGTTTGGGATTTGGGATATTGTGTCTGTTTGGGGTCAGGTGAACCTATACCGGGTCTGCCTGTGTAGCTGCTGACCCCAAAACGCAACTTGGCCTCATCACAGGTTACCTGTGTGATGCCATACAGTTTGGACTTCACTTTATGTCCCCCCCAGCCACATCACCTGATGGCCTCATCCACAATGCTGATGCAAGGACATGTAATATGGCGTATAGACCCTAATGGCCATCCGCCTCAGACGACTGTACATTAGGAATATACATTGCGGGACAGCATCGCCACTCTGGCTGTATGTCACACAGCCAACCCTAGTTGTGGGCATTCAGGTGACCGCAGGGGCGTGTTGCCCCCCAAAAACAGGGGAAAGGAACATCTGATCCTGTCCAGTGTGGATATAGTGCTCTCTGTGTGTATGAGGCACTGTACACGATAATGTCGTCTATGATGCTGTGTGGACACCCTGTTGATAAAGCCTATGTGGATGGGGCCATTATCACGTTGCATATCACACATATGTCCCGCCTGTGTATGTGAACCCTGATTTGCGCTGCTGGCACGGTACAGTTGTCACAATGTAGCAATGGCACATGGGTGTGCCACAGTCAGGGGGCCTAGACCTTCATGTTATATGTTCACCATTTTGTGTTCCCTCACAAACAGAGGCACCTGACGCATCAGTACTGTTACATCTGCATCTGTAGCTGTAAACACTCTCTTGGCTGTCAGGCTGTGTGTAACAGTGTCATTGGGCAACAAAGGCACAAAGATTAGGTAACGCACATGGGTAATGTGTAATGTGGACACGCATATCACAGCTGTAGAGGGTATGCTGTCACATACACACCCCTGAGATGGATTAGAGGTGTGTGTGTTTTGTGTGTGGTGGCCACGCCCCCTCCACATCTCCCTCTTAGCTGTGCACAGGTGTGTGGGCAAACACACTGCACAGTCTACATAGGGGATGTATACGCCTGTTGGCACAGTGATTGCTTGCTGGTACTGGTCCGGCACAGCAATTGTGTGTCATGATATATAGGATGCTGTGCATGTGTGGCTCACCACTTTGATTCCCATGCCAGCACTGTGTTGCACATAGTGCACGCTGATGTGTGTCACAAAGATAGCTTCTGTAACAACAAGTGTCTTTGTGTGGCATCTTAAACCTTGACAGGCCCGCCCCAGGGTGCACATCTGTGAGCCTATGTACACACAGCATAGTGATGGTTAATGGAAGGAATGTTAATTACCCACCTTCATTGTCGCGTTGCGATGCAGCACCACGGGCACGCGCTCATGTAGTAGCACATCCTCGCCAGTTTCGTTGCGCCTTGGTGCTGCTGCAGCATATCCTGCTGCAGACAACATTGGTGGTGTGGGGCTCCGTGGAGGTCCCATGTGACCCTCCCGGGGACCAGGCCTCTCCCCCTGGCGACTACTCCCCACATCAACCACCGTATCAGGGCTCTCTGTTCCAGGTGCGTGCCACACCTCCTCTTCCCCCTCCTCCTGCTCCAGCTCCTCCTCCTCCTCTTCTTCCTCCTGCTCCACATGTGTGGGCAATGTACTATAGTCACCTGTATTGTGTGCACACACAGATAAATACATATGTGTAAGCTGTACAGCAACATCTACGTGTGTGATCCAGACCACCCATATTGTGATATTTCAGAGTACCCTGAATGTGTGGTACATACAGAGCCCCCACATACCCACATACCTATCGCCCAAAACCATGTACCTGTGTCATTAAAACTGGTCTGGGAGTCAGCCGTGCATGCCCTGTGTGGCCTCCAGGTTTGACTATATCCTCATATGGCCATCTATTCAGCAGGTCGATCCCACACCCCATGTGTGTAATGTATGTGCTGACAGGGCTACACAGCACCAACAGGTACTCCATCCTTGACAGTCTAGGTTTGGGTGTGCATGCCCATTGCTCACGGCATATTCACATGTGACATACTGTCTCCCCAGTGCTACATGTACCTTCCACGAACCTACAATGTAGGACGATACCACTGCAGAGGATCCTGAGACAATTGACAGGCACATGTAGCAGTGTGCGTAGAGTATGTCAGATAAACAGGAAACAGTCACACACAAATGCACAGTGACAGATTGAGATGACATAGGGCAGTGATGGTGCAGGTTGTTTAGGGGCTTCTACTCCATGACATGTCTGGAACAGTGTCACACACTGCTGGGATGTGTACCACATTTGGATGTCTCCCTGTACCCTAGGTGGGGGCCATGGATAAACACGCCAATACAGGGCTAGCTGCAACTGAGAGGGTACACAACATATCTCATGGTGGACATATGTCATCATCAGAGCACAGGTCATGTGTTACTGCAGCCACAGGGTCAGGGGAAGGGTGACACATCTGCCCTTCGGTCATGTTAGTACGTGTATTGACACACCTGGCCAGGACATTTCCCATAACATGTGTCAGGGAATATCTATGCCCGCACTGCTGTACTGTCTGCCTGCTGTACTGGCAGGTGTGGATACTATGCTACCCATGGTGCACCACCACCCATACTCTGTGCTGTCCCCGTCCCCCCCAACAGTCACATGTCACCACAATTGACTGGCCATGTACATGTGTGAGTGTGTCGTAGGGGTGGGTGATAGCACTGAGCCAGATTGCAAGTGAATGGGTATGTGCATTACCTCTACACATGCCACAGATACATGATCCCCACGATCCCTAGTCCTGTTAAACCTACCCGCTCAGATGTTGTATGGGATGTGTGTTAAGGATGTACTATCCCTGATACGTTGGGGGGGGGGCCCATCAGGATAGTCATTGGCCATGGGGCTGGCAGCAAATCATAGCCTATGTAGGGTACATGACAGCTGTGTATCACACAGCTACATATTTGTCCCTCTGTGTATTGCATCTTGTGGTGTTTTTGTGGTGTGACATGGGGGGGGGGAATTGTGACATGATTGCACACACCAATTCCATGAGGACATATGTAGTCCAGGTGTAAGGTTATGTTCATGCAGGTGAAGGCACCCTTTTTTATTGTTACAACACGTAACACATGTCAAAACATCTAACACGAATCACCTTTGGAGATGGGGATGAATGGGACACTGATGGAACACAGCACATAAGTGTGCTGACTGCCAGATTCAGTGGAAGCAAGCTAAACACAGAGAGACAGAGTGACAGAGGGGGGGTGGCAGGGAGCCAGGGGAGCAGAAGATGGGGATGTGAAACAATGTGAAGGCCAGGGACATGCACATTTCGCTGTAACATTTGGCTGGTTAGGGCAAGCAATGGCTAGCAGAATTCATATGGCACGGTCTTTGCAAACACACCAGCAGTTTTGCAGGGTGATCCTGTGATTGGCAAGACCATTCCGGAAAATGTGAGGTGTGTGTGCAGTGAGAGACACAGGAATGGTGGCCGGCCCTCTGGGGGGAACAGCTGACCCACGGGGGGGTGGACAGAGTGGGCACAAATATGCGTGGACTCCCCACGACATGGTACATGGTGTCCCTCATCCCAGTGACAGTTTCTAGTAGCAGCACGGTTGGCTGACCACTGTCGTTCACCTAATTACAGGCAGGGACATTGAGAGGGCGGGTGCATGCAGGCTGACGTGGGTTGGGACATACCCAGAATATATCCACACACATCTGTGAGATGTACCATGTACTCTTGTGTACGTTAAACAACATATCTATATGGAGGGGATATGATCCAGGGGGAATCTGAGTGTCGTACGTGTGAGACACGGTTCACGGACACGCCACATAATATTAACTAGTGTCATCCACTACTTGCATACACACACAGGTGTGAGAGGGGTACCAACAATGCATGACAGAGATGTGTAGACACAGATAACATCATGTGTCATCCACATCTGACATCTGCCAGCAATACCCTTGTCAAAGTGGGTGAGCCCTGCAAACAGTCCAGCTGTACTGACGCCATAGTTACCCTGTAATGAGCTCTGAGATCCCATAGATCGGATGACAGACATGGCCAAAGGTTTGTGCAATCATGGGGAACCCTCGTGGTTGATATACCCTTGGCTTCCCAATGGTCAATGATTGTGTTGCATGACAAAGGGTTTGCAGAACGTGTCAGACTGACAGGGATTGTTACGGCAAGGCCTGGATGTTCCTCCACTATCCTCATACATCTGCTGTGTGTGTACCAGCCGTCAGTGATCCTGACAAGGGACACATGACGCGGCTGGGTAACTGGGTTACAGTACAGGTACATTATAGTGTGTTTCCCATGTTTACAATACTCTGTAAAACATGAACACATGACGGATTGTTAAATACAGTGTGGATGTATATTTCCGTATACTGCATTTGTGGTGACCATTCCCCTTCGCCCCTACCCTGGCAAATATACATTCCATTACAACTGTTCCATGCCACCATGTGGTGGCAGACAGTAATCACCATCTACATATGATTACACGGGCCGCTTTATCATTCCACCCTCAGGGAAACAACCCCAGACACATTGCGCAAAACATCTCTGACCCTCACGTCTACCGACATAGTGTTCGCACTGTGTCTATGTTGTTGGCCACCATAGGGTATGATGGGGTGTGCACACAGCCTCAGACACAAGGCTAACGACATCCTTGGAATGGGGAGATAGGTATGTGTGTGCATCTGCAAATGTCAGCTGTATACACATTGATCATCTCAGGGAGGTTATGCGATGTGATGGATATGCATGACATACTTACCTGCATGTGGATCTGCAGTATCCAGCAGCGCAGGCAGACCATAGGTGTAGACCGGACCGAGGCGTTCGGCCAGCTGTTGCTCCAGGGGCGTCAGCATGGCTGGCAGGGGGCCCCCTCCTCCTGTACCCCTAGCATGTGTTTCGGCACAGAGGTGCTGCCGTACACCTCTTTTGATGTCGGAATATCTTTCTTCAGGCTATCTATGTCCCGTGGGGGGGCCCCTGCCTCTGCGACCCCTCGCTGGACCGCCTCCCACACCGCGTTACGCCCTGCTGTGCCTGTCCTTGTGCTCTGTCGGCCAAACAGAACCTCGTAATTTTCAAGGACCATGGAGAGGAGGTTGTGGTTCTCAGCGTCTGTGAATTTTATTGCCCTCCTCCTGAGAGCCTCAGACACAGGGACACGCTTCCTCTTCCCTGTGTGCCTGCTGGGAGCAGGCTGTGCAGGTACTGATGGCCCTGGCACTGCCCCCACCTCCACAGGTCCCTCAGTCCCCGCAGGCCCTGCCTCTAGTGGTACTGGCGGCACCACCTCACCCGCAAATACACCAGGCTCAGTCTCCCCTACCCTCAGCCTCCCTCTCCCCCTCTCTCTGTCCCTCTCTGTCTGTGTCCCTCCCTGCCTATCCCTATCCCTCTCTCTATCCCTCTCTGTCTCTGTCCCTGGCTCCCTATCTCTCTCTGTACCCCTGTGTGTCTCCCTGTCACTCCCCCTCCCCCGCTGGCTTCGGGTCTGTCTCTCCATCGGCCTCCTCCCTCCTCTCTGCTCCCCACTCACCTCACCACTCGCCTCCCCACTGCACCTCACCCCCTCCGCCCCTCCCACAACAGGCACGGGACAGACACCGCAACCACGACCCCACCACAAGGCACACAGCACAGGAACAGAACAGTCACTAACACAATACACAGACAAGGTAACACACACAATGACAGACTACAGATATGGGTACTTATCAAACAACCCGGGAAAATGTGGCTACCCAAATGACACTGACCCACCTCTCACTACACCACCTCTCACGTACATCAACTCTGTATACACTCGCTCTGACTCCTCAACCAACCCTCAACATTTTGCTTCCGTTTGGGTGCATTTGTAGTTTTGTGGACGGTGCATACGTTGCGCATGCGCCACTGTGTGATGTCAATGCTTGTGTGACGCGCCTGTGTTTCATTGTGCATGCTCATGCGTCTCGCTCTATGGTTGTGTGCGTTATGCGCAGGCGCAACTCTTAACGCGTGGGCGTTTGTTTGCAGCAGGATGTCGGCGACGGCGCTGCTTGTGCGACGCGCCTGTGTTGAATTGCGCATGCTCATGCGCTGGCCTTTTAAGGTGCTTGCGCAACACGCAAGCGCCACTCTTAGCGCATGACCGTTTGTGTTTGCATCATGACTTTGGTGAAACGCATACGCCCATGCGTAACGGGGTTCACATGGGCTCCGCGCACACCCAAACGCACATGCGCCCCAATTGGCACATGCGCGTCGCAGTCATACACACGCACACGTGACAACGCTTGCACATGCGCGGCATGCACAGACAGGCGGCGATGCGTGACCTCCTGTGCATGCGCACTGCGCACACGCGGCGCGGTACCGAAAAACGGAAAATAACAGTACACTGTATAAAAAGAGGGTGCTCAGTCAGCAACATTGAGGGTGTTTTGGTAGGCGCGGCGTGTGTTTGTTTGGAGAATCTGGGAGCAACTGTAGTGAGCCATATTGTGGGAAGTTGTCTGTTGTCTTTGATGTTTGTGGTGGTTTGCCATTTGTGCAGTGTTTGGGCAAGTGTGTGTGTCTGTGTGTCTGTGTGTCTGTGTTTGTCTGTGTGTTTGTGCTTGTGTAGTCACAGAGGGCTTTACATGGAGGACATAATAGTTGTTGCATGTGCCCAAAGACGTGGGCAGATGCTACGGTTGCTGGACAGGGGAGATGATGTCCATGGGGCTGTGACACAGGGCATGGGTGTAGACCCGCAGCAACTCAGACCTGCTGCTGCGGCGGCTGGCCAGAGAGGTGCTGTGCGGCGACGGCACAGACAGCGTACTGAGGTGCAGGCTCGGCAGCTGCGGCTCTATAGGCCCAGGGCCCAGCTCCAGGGCATGCGTGAGGACCAGGTCATCTCCCTGTACCGACTGAGCACAAGGGCTATTAGGGGGCTGTATGAGGATCTGAGACCTGACCTTGAGCCCCTCACTAGCCGGTCCCATGCCATATCAGGTGTAGTCAAGCTCCTTGCTGCCTTACATTTCTTTGCCTCTGGCTGTTTCCAGTCATCTGTGGCCGCAGTGGGTGGCATGAGCCGCCCCACCTTCTCACGCTGTCTCCACCAAGTACTGCGTGCTATGGTCAGCCGGGTGGGGACGTACATAGCCCTTCCCCACAGTAGGCAACATTGGGAGACCCTGGACCAGGCCTTTGAGGCGTTAGCCGGGATACCACACGTGATGGGAGCTATTGATTGCACACATGTTGCCCTGGTCCCGCCCAGAGACAGGGAGGTGGTGTTCCGCAACCGCAAACACTACCATTCCCTGAATGTTCAGGTTGTATGTGATGCTAATCTGCATATTCTGAATGTGGTCCCAAGGTTTCCAGGGTCCACCCATGACTCCTATATCCTGCATCGCTCAGCACTATTTAGGGAATTTGAGGATGGACATTACGGTGACTGTATATTGCTGGGTGAGTATCTCCATATATATCTTCGAAGATTAGTCATATATGTATGTGTTTACGTAACATTACCCATGTGTTGCAGATATTGGCCACTGTGCTATAGCAACATGAACTCCCATTCAGCAAACCGACAACTGTTGTGACTTTACATAATTACAGGACTGTAGACGTTGTTTAACAGGGGACATGATTAGCCATGTCACATCCGTTTCACAGCCATATGTGATGTGGAGATGCTGGTGTTGTTACGGAACATATGCAACTGTTCAGATGTGTGTGTCGGGTGTGTATTGGCACCTGTGTCTGTATACCTTCTGCACACAGGGATGGGGGGGCATTTCCACCCACCTGTGTATGCATGGGTTTAGATTGTATCTGTGTTAGGTCATGTCAGACGTGTGTTATTTACAATCCATGCTCCTAATGCTTGTCATGTGCGTGTGAGGGCCACACACTCAATCATTCATGGGTCTGTCAGCTGTTGTTTGCTGGACAGGGGGGGGGTTGACAACATATGATGCATGTTGCTTGCCTTTGCTATTGGGTGTACATTTTTGCATAGCTGTGCAAATGCGTTTGTCCTCTGCCATTACAGGGGTGGGGCCGGGCTGGGGTTAGCATTACCTTTGCGCACTGCACATGTGCAGTGCTGAGGCGTCATTGTCCGTGATTCTCCTGATGTGACTCATCATTTGGGAGATTTGACTGCAAAGACGTGGGCCTATGTTTTTGGCCAGACGTAGGGGTATTGGTGGGACATACACAGGAACGTTGTCATACTCAGTAGCTGTGATGTTTTACAAATCATGTGGCCTACAATGTCATATTCTGTGGAGCACAACTTAACAAGGATGGAACGGTGAGGGTACAGTAGACATGGTGTCTACTGAGATGGTTTGTTGACAGCGGTCAACAGCATTTGACGTTATACTGCTATATGTAGATATGGAGACCTTTGACGACATGGGGTGTCATGGTGATATTGTGTTCATCCTGGCTGACATCACAGTCAAACATGTTGTGTGTGTGCGCCTACATTGGCCCAGCAAACATTATTGTGTTCTTTACTTTGCAAACATATATTGTTTGTATGTGTCATGTGTGTTTTTATCGCGTACTCTACCATTGGTGGTGATGGTGTCGGTGATGAGAACATGAGCCACATAACATGGGACGTGTGCTCAACATAGGACTCTTTTGGGGGGACAAGGTGGGATTGTGTTGTTGTTCTCTGACATGTCTCTACAGACCTGACAGGGCATTTGTTGTGTTTCTATCAGAATAGTTGTTAGGTCTGGTGGATAATTGTGATGTAAAATATGTCTGTCCTGATGTGTTGTGGGTTATGTCTCTCGTCTATACATCTGTGAATTTATGGTGTCATGCGCTCAGTCATTCACATGCAACATTCTTCTCTGCAGGTGATGCAGGGTATGGGTGTCGGCCCTGGCTCCTGACACCTGTGCGTCAACCACGGACACGTGCAGAGCAGAGGTACAATGAGGCCCACGCATCCAGCCGCTCAGTCATAGAACGCACCTTTGGCGTTTTGAAAAGTCGCTTCAGGTGTCTGGATAGATCAGGTGGGGCCTTACAATATTCGCCAATGACTGTTGCAGAGATTATCGTAGCTTGTTGCATACTGCACAACATTGCTCTCAGGCATGGTATCCCTGCAGAGATTAATGAGGATGTGGAGGAGGATCCACCGTGCCCCCCTGTACGTGCCTGTGGTGACACACAGGCAGGCACATCGGTCAGGCGTCGATTGATTGCAGACAGATTCACTGGTATGTATTGCACATCTACCCACATATATGTGCTGTTGTATGCGTGTGAGGTTTACAAAGGGTGATGTTTGGACCATTTACCATTCAGATGCAACACTGCATTGTCCTTTTCTTAAACATCCATCATAACATGTCGTCAGAGGTGTGTGATGGACAATGTGGACAGAGCACAGTAGCAGCTGTTGGTGTTGTGGGTCAGAGGGTGTTGCTACACCTTTCAGAGCTTTTGGGGGTCACAGTACCATTTAGTGGTTTTTTGTGCTAGCAACTGCTGGCCAGACACAGTTATTTGGTGTTATTGTGTGTGAGGAGCCCTGGGTCAGGCAGATGGTTAGGGGTTTGGTGTGATAGAGGTGTCCATGTTTGTGGTGAGCTTTCATGCGGGACCTTTGTTTGTGTACTGCAATCTGTGGGTGTTTGTGTGTGTGTGTGTTCTGCTCCTGTCAGCTTGCTATGTTTGTATGTTGGATATTTTCAATGCAATATGTCAGACATATCACAGTACACATGCACCTGATAACGTTCCTATGGTGTTTCTGACAAGGTGTCACGTGTATTGCTGCAGCAGCAGCGCAGTGTGTGGTAAGGTATGCCTCATCAGGTGTCACAGGCATGGATATGGTGAATTATGTGGACATGTGCAGTGGGCAGCCAGGGGGCCATATGATTGCTACAGTCCATTTGTGGTGGAGTCATGCATAGCAGTATATTACATGTACACACATACAGATGTGCAGTGGGTTAGATGCTGAATGGGTGTATTTCATTAGGCAAATGTGACGCTAGATGTGTTGGCCCTTCCGATTTTATGGGGTCTTCCATTTTAGTGGTGGCATATGTATTTGATAGTATCTCTACATCTGCCTCATGCGTGTGGGACGTGCTGTGTGTATGGCAGGATAGCACGGTACAGACGCACAGATACCTTGAGGACACTATCAAGGGATGTTATATGCACATACACACACAGACCTATGTGGGGGTTATTTGGGGCATTGAGACATCAAACCTATCCTTGGTTGAACTTTCTCACAGTTACACAATGGGTTAACATGCAACAATCACGGTAAGGTGACATGCAGACATGGTGGTTATTGTGGAGAGCCATGGTGCTGCCCTTGCCATGTATTTAATCACATGATAAACACACAACTGTCATTATTCTTTGCTGGGGGAGATGTACAATGCATAATATGCATCTACACAGTGTATACAGGTGGTATTGAGGCATATTTCCAGGTGACACAGGTACTTACACTGTGCTTCAAAACAAAATTGGAGGGTACTGCACACAGAGAGGGGGTGTTGGTCTGAACATGGGAGGCACAGACATATAGTGTGAACCTTGGGATGCGTCACCAACATGGTGTGTCCATCCACCTGTTTTGGCACGTGTGTGGCACAGCAGGAGGGTGGGGAGGCATATGATGGATGTGGGGGGCCTTGGTATTTGCATCACACATGTACATGATGCCTCTCCCATGTACAAGATCTGTGCAGTGTGAGGGTGCACAGTCCGTTGTTGGTTCATGTTTTGGTGTATTACAGCTGGGGACAGTACGTTGCAGTGTGGCGTTCAGCGCTGGAACCTGACAAGGTTGTTTCTTCTTTCCACTACACAGGACATACGTGATGACAGTGCTGTCGGTGTGTGTCATTAGCACATGGCAGAACATCAGCAGAAATGCTGGGGTCCAGGGTATGTAGAACTACCGATACATTGTATGTGTGTGATGTCAGGTGCACAACATCTAGCCTGTTATGTATCATATTTGGCAGCTGGTGTTGTTCACGTATATTCTGTGTGCCGGTCTTACCCATATTTGCCTGTTGTCACACATCTCCACGTGCGGTTGTGACCAGTATTTTTCCTGTAATGGGTTTTCTGGTATATTTTCCACAGATCCACATGTGGGCCTTGATGGGCTAGCTTTGCGGAAGCAACACCTGCTGCCTCCACCATTTTAGTTAAATAGGCCATCATCAGGGTGTCCTTGCATGTCACTCGACCGTTATGTGCACAAATTAGCACTTGGGCACCGACAGGCCACGTATTTCAGCTGTCACATTGTACTACGCATATTGTTCTGGTGGCTGTTTATTGGTTTGCTTATGTGGTGCTGCATTGTACATGCATGATACATTGTCATATGCTTTGATGGGTGCGGGCACCTGGGGGGCATTGTGGGGTTTGTTACCTCTACAGTAGTGCTGTTCACCTATTCATCATCACCCACATTTCTGGTGAGCAGAGTTGTGTCCTGTGTTATGTGGGACTGGTGTTGAGCAACATTTTTTTTCTCTCTGACATAGGCATGATGTGAAGATCCCTGATGTGTGACTTTACATGTTGGTTCTACTGGTTGACCTGATATCGTCTCCGTTCGCTGTGACCTGGTGTACATATGCAGCAGTTGATGGGATTGATGAGGGACACATCATGGACACATAGGTTAGATTCCACCTTTGTTTAATTGTTATTACATCTGGCTGTACCTTTTGTGGGGTATCATTTGATCTCATGGACATGTAATGTTGCATCTCTGTACACAAAAAGGGATGCATATAGTGTGTAGCTGTGAGATGCCTGTGTGACATGGTATTTAACATACCCATCTCCATGTGACACCCGTGTCTGCAGCAACATGTACTGTTCCTTTCACATCTGTGTTTTATTTGATGTGCATATGCTGTCATGTTTGCATTTCCATCACTTCAATCTTTCATTAGTGCAGTGTGCATTGTGGCAATTTGTGGTGTTGTTGCAGGGTTACTAACATTGGCCACACCTATCCTTTCTTTGCACAGGGCAGTGGACATTATGGACACATTTCCTCCAGTGCATCTCGTCTCCTCATCCAACAGCTGTTGTGGGACAGTGCACCATGTTATTGTTTAATGGGAAATATCCTATTTGATGTTTGACTTCTGTGAGTGGAACACAGGCCTGTGCTGGACGTTATTGCTCTTGGACTGCTTGTTTGACCATGACAGACATGTACAGCACACAGTTTGTGCCATGCTGTAGCTGACAGTCCTGCTGATTGCAGGGACACAGATGAACCTCCTCGGACTGTGCCATATTGGCATGTGACACTTTACTATGCACGCCCATGTTTGCCTGGGAATTTTGTAAGTGATATTTTGGATGTCAGGAAGCCTTTGCTTTTGGTACAGTTTGCGCATCAGGGACTGACATCATCTGTGTCGTTTGGACATTCCTCACAAGTTGTTTACTGCAGAGCTTTGGCCCATGTGTGTGACATGGCACTCAGGATACCCTGATCTGTTTATTTCAACTGTAGCATACAGCCGTGATTGTTGCAGGGGGAACAGTTTCAGCATTGCAATTGTCTATGTCCACCTGCCACACACCTGGACATGCTACATGTTTTGCCAATAACACACGGTCATGCCCACCAACATCCTTGATTGATGTGTGTAGGCGGCAATGTGGTTTACATTCATGTGTGGCATCACAGTACCATGTTAGTGTCCGGCTGGTGGCTGTGCATCAGAGTGACTCTGTTTGTGAGCCACAACATGTGGAGCTATGACCTCGGTGTGTTGCAGTGTGAGATTATGTGCCATTCTTTGCATATTCACATGCTAATTATTGTGTTTGTTTGATGTTCAGACATGACACTCTGCATGTATGGCCACGCCTTGCATTGCACGTATGCACAGTCCTGTGTTACCCCCTGCATTTACCACACTCTCATTAGGACATTGTATTTGGGGTGTGTTATTGTGGGTGACCATTTTCGTGCTACACATCTGCATTCCATGTAACCTGCTATATGTGGCCAGCGACTGTGTAACCAACAGACAATGCAAGGGGGCCTCCTGTATGGTGTTATGTGTACACATTTCTGCCTGTTTTGTGGTTTGTATTCACTCTGTGTTCATGTGTCCCTGCTACCTGTTAGCATATAGTCAGTCAGTTTGAGATAATATTTGGGGTGTACATTGACACATTGCTGATGTGGTGATCTGCCATTATGTGGGAGTTATGACATTCGCTTGCAGATGTGTTTGTCACATTACAACATATTGGCAGCATATGTATTTTTAATTTGGTGACCTCCTCTGTTGCATGAGGGCTATGTTTGGGGGGACATGTTATGTGTTTTGGTTTCTCATTCTGCCACACCTGTTGTCTACATGCACGCATATGTGTGTGACACATTGTGGGCATGCAGCATCTGCTGTGTTGTGTGGCCCTGCTACACAGTGCATATCATGCACCTGATGAACATTTATTCTCGTGCCATTATGTTTTGCTCTTGAGTTGACCTTTGCATGGCATGTGCATTTTGACATTGCTGACTGTGTTCCCATCATTTGCCAGGGTGGGACACACCTTGCAATTCTGTTTACACTGTGTATGGTATGTATGAGACGTGTTAGAAAAAATAAATATGTTCATTGTTCAGACATGTGTCTCTTTCTGTACTTTATCTCTGTGACATACATGCATTACAATGTTTAACATTCCATCACACATGACTCCTTGGGACCATGGGAATCCTGGCTTTTCTTGCACATGTACCTCCACTGATTTGCCCCAGGGCGCATGGTGTGCTGTTGTGATATGGTGCGTGTTTGCCTTGTGTGCAAGACATTTATGTGAACACTAGACTGCTCCTCCACTCATGGACCACATTTACACGTTTGTCTACGGATTTGATGGTAATTTCCATGGACCCCTGTGCTCACATTGGTGTTTGATGACAGCTGTGTATGTGTCTGCAATTTGGCACATCACTGAGTGCGGCACATCCCCATACAGGCCCTCCCTTTGGAATGTAATGTTTGGCTTGCCCTCAGTGTGTTGTTTGTGTGTATGGTGGGGGGCATGTTTGTTCACACAGTGCTTAGCAGTTTGCCTCACAACATCGTATTTTTTTATGGAATATCTGGAAACGGAAACATTATTTTACAGCTGCTTCATCACCTCTACACACACCCTTGTCTGTCGTCAGTGTACAGCAAGGTGTTCACTCTGTGTTGACAAGGCAGCACATATTAGCTGTTGCATGGGTCTCTTTCTTAATGTTGTTTGCACAGCACTACACCTGGGGGTGTGGTAATATTGAGGTTGAGCAGGTGTGTGCTGCACCTTTTCTCATGTTGAATTGGCTCCTATCCTGTCCGCAATTGCTGGCCAGCTCAACCACACAGCAAGCACTGCCCTTGTTGGTTATTTACTTTCCTCTGGGTTTTTTTTGTTTTTATTCATTTATGTAGGTGTATGTTGATGCAACATTTCTGCGGGTCATATCTGCATTACATTACAAGGGGTGGGGTTTACAGGTAGGGCAGGGCCATCCCCAGGGAGGCTACATTAAGGGTGACCACAGGGCACATAGGACATGCTATGGACATTGACAGATTGTGAACAGTGTCTGATTCGTCTAGGGTTGATTATGTGTGGGGGTTTGGGGGATTCCTGGTAATGCTTTTTTTCAAGCTATATTCTAGAAGATATTTGGCCTGTCTTATTTCCGGGGCTGCTTGGTAGGGTTTTGCGTAAAGAGGAGGCATACAGTTAGGACGCTAGATGTCACGTCCATTACAGGCATTAGTTAAATTTCAGAGGTACATTGAAGCCTTTGGAAGCGTCTGGTCTGGTAGTTCTTCCATGTGCGTTTCATTACTGTTGGGTTGTGATTTGGTGTTTCTGTGTTTGATTGGTGGGTGGGTGGGTTGGCTTTGCATTTAGTCAGTGTTTCAAGTAGGGGTATGTGTGGGTCCTTTACAATTGGGGTGATGTGTTCTGTTCCTTTTGCATGCTGTATCCACTGCATAACATATCCTTGTGTGTGTGTGCATGTGTCGCTGGTACCATATACAATATGTGATGTGATCTGAACACAGCAGATCACCAGGTGCATTTATTCCCGCTTTCTCCTGTGGGTTTGCCTGTCCTTACAACCAGCACGCGTGCTGTGTGGGTGGCTTGACTGCTTGTGAATGCAGCCTTTGCTATGACGTGGAAGTTGTTGTTCTGTGCTACCTTTGGTTGCTTTTTGTTTTTTGGGAGTGGTCCTCGGTGTGATTAATCTCTGTTCTGTTGGCTGTGTCTGCTTGTCGTGCAGATGTCGTTTCCATTTTTTTGGCGGCCAGATGTTGGCAGGTTTGTGATGTAAGCACATTGTACCCTCATCTGAGTTTTGACCCATGGTTCTGTCCATCTTCTGACTCCCAGCTCTTGTGTCATCCTGCCCTGATGTGCATGCTGCTACAAGCCATCCTGCACTCCTACACCTTCCTGCATTTCATCTCTCCATGGTTGGCTCGTGTGTGTGTGCTCTGCCTATGACCGCTGGTCCACTATCATCATGAGATTTCACCTGTTGTGCTATTTCAGGTGCATCTGCTGGACACATCTTCACGTTGTCTGTCGCACACGATCATGATTGGATGTTACATTTGCATCACTCTGTACATAGCTCCAGCTAGACCCAATTTGTGTGTGTATTTATGTAGATGCCACATGTCCTGGATGTCATTATTGTACTGCAGCACATGTGATGTCTGTGGTTCTTGTCGTTCTGCTTGACGTTTCCTTTCAGCTCTGTGCAGTGTTTGGGTTATTTGTGAACTCGCCATCACTGAAATGGTGGTTTATGATGTGCATTCAGTGACACCCTAAAGGGTGACATACTCCTGTGCACTGGGGTGGGCTTGTGTTTAGCTGGCAACACAGATCGCTGTCCAATTGCATGCTGTACGCAGATGTAGGTAACCCAGGCTTAGTCACTGCTCAATTTGACACATGACCCCTTCACGTTCAGTCAGTGCCATGACCATTCTGCTACACTGCTGTTCCATCTTGCATGTCTGCTCACCTACTTTGGATTTCCATACATTACAATACACAATGGTACTAGCACTGACTGTGTTTGGTCAATGCCCTGCCTCCTACGGCACACAAAACGCACCCTATACACATCATTGTGTGTTTCGTTTGTGGAGAGTGTACGCTACAATTTGACCTCTGAGGTACCTTGATGGGCACCTTATGCATTACCTGCTATTACAGTACTTCCATAGTTCATTTGCTATCAGTAGTACATACAATTGAGGGTTACATGGCTCCTAGTTCATGACAGGTGATGGCTCAACCAGCCTTATTCATTGAACACAGCAGGGGATTGGACCCATGATGCCAGCACCATTGGGCAGTGTGCTAACCCTTCTGCTGTGGCTCTGTTCATTTGGCTCTGATATAAGCACAGCGCCTTTTGCCTCTTACACATTATGTGGGCAATAACTTCATGCCCCTCATGTGGCAATATTACCTAGGACAGGTGATGCATCACCCAGCCTTTTTCTATTTCTGCACAGCCGTGTATACAACCCCTGATCAATGCACCATTGGTCAGTGTCATCATCATTGTGCTGTGGGTCTGTTCCTGTGCATACCCATCAATGCGCCACTTCTGCAAGCTACTATGACAGTGCCTCCAAAAGGATATTTTTCACCGCCTCATGCCCATCAACGCAACGCCTTATGCTAAACATTGGTTCTCTCACCCCTAAACATATGCCTCGTTGTGGACTAACACTGTGGGTGATTGGGGACATGCTCCCTACACTATTGGTTAATGTCTTCGCCATTGTGCTATGGCTCAGTTCCTGTGTATGGACATGTGCGCACAGCCTTATGCCGTTCACAATTAACAGCGCGACGCCTACTGCTGCCAGACCCGCACAAGAGTAACAGCGCGACGCCTGATGCCGCCCACATTTCCACCGCATCAACTCACGACCCCCACATCTGCCAGCGAGACGCATAATGCGGATCAATATTAGTTACTGCCGCAAAAAATTACCCGCGCGACGCCCAAAATTAGTGTGCCTCCATCAACTTTCTTGTCCAGCAGTACTAGTTATGCCTCGACCAGCCTTTCTGTATTGCACAAAATGGGGTATTGAACCCGTGGGCCCTGCACCATTGGTTGGTGTCTTCCCCATTGTGCTACGTCTCGAGACCTGTGTTTAGATATTTTCCCAACGCTTCATGCCGTCAACAACTCACACAGCACCACCTACTGCCTCACAATACGCAAAAGATGTCCCGCGCACAGCCTAACGACGCACAAAACGCAAGCGACGTACAGCGCGCCGCCTAATGCACCACAGATTTTACAGCGAAATTCATAACGCAACATATTAATTACTGGCGCAACAACGTAACACCGACAGCCGCCCTAATGTGGTATGCCTCCTAAATATATTTTTTAAAACATTACTAGGCATGGTTCAGCCAGAATTGTTGGCTTGCACACACTGGGTGATTGCACCCATAACCCCTGCACCATTGGTTAATTTCTTCGCCATTGTGCTACGGCTCAGTTCCTGTGTATGGACATTTGCGCACAGCCTTATGCCGTTCACAACTAACAGCGCGACACCTACTGCTGCCAGACCCGCACAAGCGTAACAGCGCGACGCCCGATGCCGCCCACATTTCCAGCGCATCAACTCACGACCCCCACATCTGCCAGCGAGACACATAATGTGGATCAATATTAGTTACTGCCGCAAAAACTTACCCGCGCGACGGCCAAAATTAGTGTGCCTCCATCAACTTTCTTGTCCAGCAGTACTAGTTATGCTTCGGCCAGCCTTTCTGTATTGCACACAATGGGGTATTGAAACCGTGGGCCCTGCACCATTGGTTGGTGTCTTCCCCATTGTGCTACGTCTCGGGTCCTGTGTTTGGATATTTTCCCACCGCTTCATGCTGTCAACAACTCACACAGCACCACCTACTGCCTCACAATACGCAAAA
This sequence comes from Ichthyophis bannanicus, assembly GCA_033557465.1. Taxonomy (NCBI): domain Eukaryota; kingdom Metazoa; phylum Chordata; class Amphibia; order Gymnophiona; family Ichthyophiidae; genus Ichthyophis; species Ichthyophis bannanicus. Next base: position 323,202,295 of record CM066031.1, on the reverse strand, counting down.
GATGTCCCGCGCACAGCCTAACGACGCACGTAACGCAAGCGACGTACAGCGCGCCGCCTAATGCACCACAGATTTTACAGCGAAATTCATAACGCAACATATTAATTACTGCCGCAAAAACGTAACAGCGCAACACCGACAGCCGCCCTAATGTGGTATACCTCCTAAAATGATATTTTACCATTAATATTCATGCCTCACCCTGCCTTCTTTGGTTGCGCACACTGGGGGATTGAACCCATGGCCCCTGCACCATTGATTTTTGTCTTCAACATTGTGCTACGGCTGTATTCTTCTATGTGCCTGGCAGCGCCCCGCTTAGCCTTCCCACGCGCTAATGTGGGACCCGCACATTAGCGCGATGCGCACAGGTACGGTCCGTTTTTTCCTTTTTTCTGGCTGGCCCGCCCACTCCTTATATGGCACCCGCACACTAACGGGAACCCGCACAGCAACGGTGTTTAGTAAACATGCCCCAAAGTTTCTTGGAGATATTTTTTAAACAGTTCAACGGGGGTAAACCCCGGAGCCATGGGAAAATTTAATAACCGAACATTAGACGCCCGAACAGCATTTTCCAGGTTCTCCAATTTCCCACGCATGATAACATTATCTTTCACAATTGAATCAGACAGTACCGATAATTGAGAAACTTTTTGATCACCCGTATTCATCTTCTCACCAAACTCAGTCAAATCTCCCTTAATCCCATCTGTTGCTTCTTCCAACTTCTCCAGACGCTGGGAAAAGACTACCATCTGATGATATACAATGGTGGAAAGCTGTGAAATCGCCTCCCAGATGGATTCCAATGAGAAAACCTTCAGGCGCTGCAAAAGAATCCCTGAAGGTAAATCAGCAAAAGCCGAGGAACTCCGAAGAGCTGAGACCCCTGCTGGAACAATGGAACCTCCGTCTCTGAAACCTGCTGTCCAACTAAATCCACTGCCCCTACCACCAAAGGGGCTGCTCCGAGAGTCTGACCAAGTGAGGCCCGCGACGGCAAGCCAGCTCCAATACCTTCCGGGTGAGCTGACTCGCTCCTCGCGAGAAGAGACACCGGAGAAGTCAGACGCTGAGGAGGTGGTCGATCGTCCGGGGAGAGGGACACCTCCAAGGCTAGGCACGCCGGGTCTACCTCCACCGGTGGCACAACGCCTTCACGAATCTCCCCTTTCTGCTGCTCAGATAGGTGAACAAAATGGTCCATCGGACCAGAGGAAATGGCAGGCACAGGCTCCGCAGGCAGGACCTTGCGCTTGCCCTTACGCTTAGGCATATTCAGAGGAAACCTCACGCCGCCATCTTGAAAACAACCACTCCCCCTGATTGAGTTATTTAATGGTTTTTCCATTCATCAGCTTTATTACATTTTCTTACAGGATTTTCCATCTTTGATTTCCAGTACTGCACATTGTCAAAAACAAAATTGTGGATTCTTCATTGGACAACACAGTTTACCTCTCAGAGCTCTGGGCTTTCTCAAACTCTATAGTTTTTTTCCTGCAAGAAAAGAGTGTGCATGTTAAGATTTTTTCCACAGGTCATAGCCAGCCATTCCAAAAATGGCTACCTACAACTAAAGATTTTAATGTATGTAGTCCTGCTGACCTTCTGAGAAGGAGACATCTTCATTAAGTGCTCAGGTTCCAATGGTATAAATACTCTTAACTTTTCATTACAATCTTCTCTCCCCACTCTTGCCTGGGCATTTATTAGTCTTCTCGAAATGCCTAGTAGTGGTGGTGGTGGATCATATCCACAAATGGGGTCATCTAGTATTCTATATTATGATGATTAACTTCTAGTGGTTTCCACTGAAGCTCAAGTTCTAGTCTTATCCAAGCTAGACAAATTATTTTCTTCATTCTATGGCTTTCTTGTCAACTTTTAAAAATCTATTTTGCGCCCAATGAACAGAGTTCAGCGAGAGCTTTTGTGCCACAGGACAGACTGCAAGTCTTCATTTTGCATGTTCAAACTACTCACATGGTGTTAGAGTGATAGTCAGGACCTATTTGCTAATACTGAGCCATATAAATATAGCTATTTATGAAGCACTACTAGCCCATCTAAAAATAAGAATACCAGATCTCAGCCTCTCTTGTCAATCCTTTATTGACTTTGGTATATGTTATAATGGTCAACTTTCAAGTCCGAAATCTCAAGACGTATTCCTTCTATACCATATAAATAGCAGGTGGTCCTAACTACAGACATTTTAAATATAAAATAGGGAACTTGCCTTGATATGCATCATTCACAAGAAATATACTTAAGGGCAGGGAACCTTCTCCATAATCAGTCACTTAGAACTTAAGGCACTATACTATACTCTACCAGTTTTCTTCATCTCCTTCAGGATTTGTTAGTCCTCTTTTACACATGCTTTTCTCAACAAAGAAATCAGGATCTCAGCATCTTTGTTGAGAGGCAGCAAGCATGTAGGACTTTCCATAACCAATCACATCCAAATATAAGATGCCTGCATCCCCTGAATTCAGAACGAGGTAGCTGACAAACTCACCAGAGTTCTGCAGCCCCACAAGTGATTCTTGGTTGCACCTTTCCTAAAGATAATCTTCCCAAACTGGGGGATTTCTCAGATGGGCCTATTTATCAGCTTTGACAATACAACTCTACCTCTCTATTGCTTCATCAGTCTATCCCCCAAACATGCAGATCCAGATGCTCTAGCAATTAGAACATAAGAACATAGGATATGCCATACTGGGTCATACCAAGGGACCATCAAGCTCTCTATCCTGTTTCCAACAGAGGCCAATCCACATCACAAGTACCTATCAGATTCCCAAAAGGCATACAGATTCCATGCTGCTTGTCCCAGGGGTAAACAGTAGATTTCCCCTATTCATTTTAATAATGGTTTGTGGACTTTTCTTCAAACAACTCATCCAAACCTCTTTTAAACTCAGCTACATTAACAGCTTTCACAGCATTGAGGGAAAAAATATCTTATCCAATTTGTTGTAAATATGCAAAATTGTAGCTTCATTGCATGTCCCCTAGTCTCAACTTTTTGAAGTAAACAACTGATCTATGTTTACCCATTCCACTCCATTCATTATTTTATAAACCTCTTTGATACTTCCCTCAACCATCTCTTTTCCAAGTTAGAGCCCTAACCTTTAACGCTTTTCCTCATAGGGGTATTCCTCCATCCTCTTCTCCATTTTGGTTGATCTTCTCTGTACCTTTCCTAATTCTGCTATATCCTTTTTACGATAAAGCAATGAGGTTTGCACACTATATTCAAGGTGTGGTCACACCATGGCATTATAATATCTTTGGTTTCATTCTCCATTCCTTTCCCTGTGATTCCTAGCATTCTATTTGATTTCTTGGCTGAGGCTGGACACTGGGCAGAGGGTTTCAATGCATTAGCCCATGTTCCCTGTAAAATAGTTATCTCCAAGTTATAATGCCCTGTTCAATGTAATTTCAGTTTGTTCAATGTAAACCGCACTGATACAGAATAGCGCGGTATATAAGAGAATGTAAATAAATAAATAAAATAAATAAATTAGCTATGATGATGTCCAGATCTTGTTTCCTGGGTGGTGATTCCTAACGTGGAACCTTACTTTGAATTGCGTAACTGTAGTTTGGGTTCTTCTTCACTAAGGGCCCAATTCTAATTGGTGAATAGCAGGGCTGTACGTCCTTTTGGGACGTCAGCCCCACTATCTGACAAAACCACATTCCATCCCAAGTGACCCCCGCACACACAGTACACAGTTTCAGGTCATAGCCCTGTATGTCTGGCATGCAGAAGATGCCCATGCTGCTTATTCCACCTCCGAGGTAGAATAAGCAGCAGCAATGGCAGCGGTCTGGCCTGGCAGCTCCCCAGCACCACATCAGCTGTGGCAGGGGAGGGCCCTCCATCCAATCCCAGCCCTGGCAGGGTTTGCCAAGGGTCGGGTGGTGGGGAAAGCCACATTTTCACCATGACTCTCTGAGCCCTTCTCCTCCTTGGACTCCCGTGCCAGCCTCTGACCTTCTGAGCCCTCCTCCTCTTCCTCAGATCCCCCTGCCTTCCCCTGATCCTCTGAGCCCTCCTTCTCCTTGAACTTCCCTACCTGCCCCTCACTCTTTGAGACCTTCTCCTCCTTGGACTTCTCTGCCAGATCCTGACCCTCTGAGCCTTCCTCCTTCTTGGACTCCCCTGCCAGCCCCTGACCTTCTCAGCCCTCCTCCTTCTCAGACTCCCCTGCCTTCTCCTGACCCCCTGAGCCCTCCCCTTCCTCATACTCCCCATCCTGCTGCTGCACAATGGGATCTTCACTGCCCTCCCCCTGTACTGCTGAGATATGCATGCACCTCAGGACAGCTGCACTGGTGCTGGATCACTGCTCTGGGTTGGTACCTGTGGTGGCCAGCTTTGTCTGGGGCCTCACTGGAACTGGTTTTGGAGGGAGGGAGGGGGTTAACTCTCTGCTCTGGTGTGGCCATGGGGTGGTACTGGCACATCTCTGGGGAACCTCAGCATGCATTGCTCAACCCACCTTCAGGCTACAGGGGTGTGCTGTCCCACAGTGCACACTGCACATCCTCCTCTTTGCCCACCTCCAGTCAGCTCAGTTCTCCCTCATACATGCTCTGCTATGACTTGCAGCCTCCCCCCCCCCCACAGTGACAGACCCCCACAGGGGTCAGTGTGGGCAGGTGCACAGTGTGCATCTGGGCCCACTGCTGGTGGTGTGAGCCCCTGTAATGCCATTCCATGCCATGCCCCGGACATGTATTGGGTGTCAGCAGTGCACACATGGGATGATGGCATTAGGGGATGGCAAGGCTGCCCCAAGCACATTCCTATTATTGTATACGGAGGATCTCCAACTGGATGGTCTGCCTGCACCTGTCCGGCATCCATGGCTGCCACTCCCTGTGTCTGCTGGGGTTCACTTTGTACCTCACTGAACTTCCTCAGCTGCCAGTGCTCAGTGCTCAGCTGCCAATGCTCCCTGGTGTGCTGCAGCTGGTTTGATGCCTTCTGGCGCAGTGTCCCGTAGTTACACTTGAGGGCCTCCAGGGTGAGCCACATACCATAGTCACTGTAAGAGTGAGAGGGAAAGGACATACATCGGCTCAGTTGTGTGTTTCCACATCTCCTATTGTGCATACCTGTATCCTGCCTCTGCCTGGTGGCCTGCCCATCCTGAGGGCAGAGGCATATCCATGGGTAGCAGGTGAGGGGTGCATGTGATGGTACACTTCTGTCATCTGGGATCAGATTCATCCCCACCACTCTCCTGGGCCATTGACACATGTCCCATGCTATCTGGGCCACTAACCTGTGTCACCTCTCTGGTCCCTTCAGCCACCTCTGCAGTCCTCCCCCTTCCCTTGCTCCCATCTGTCACACGCAGTCTTGCCTTGGCACCATGGTAAATGGTTGTGGAACGTGAGTGGCCTTGGTTATGGTTAAGTGTTGTGGCAAGGGGCATCCACTGATTCAGGGGCTACATCACTGCATGGTTTCTTAGGCGTCGTGCAGGACAGGGTGTCACGGTTTGTGCATGCTCACCATTACACATCTGTCATTTCCTGTGGCATCACTTATTGACATGCCTCCATAGCTCCTAGCTGCCATGACTGCCAGACAGGGGGTGACAGACAGTGGTAGCTGATCTGCTTGCAGGGACAGATAGACAGTACATATGTGGATACTGCCACTGGCCCCCTCTGACCCCTGGGCTGGGGTTTCAGGGGCTGGGAAGAGGTATGTGTGTCCAGGGCATCTGTACTGGCTAGCGGGTTCTCCTAGGACAGGCAACCCAACTCACAGCTCCTCATTCACAGGGCAAAAGCCTTTGCTGTGACAGCCCTGTGGTTTTGCTGCCATCTGCCACCAAGAGCTGCAAAATCCTCCATGTCTGCTGTGTCTGGATATGCCTACTGCTGTGGGCAGCCAGGGGTGGCACCTGTACCATGCATGGCCCATTCCACCACTGTCACCTGTTCTGTTCAGCATGTGACTTGACCTCACAGCCCTGTCTTCCTGTGCATACACACAGCTGTGCCTTTCAGGGTACGTATGGCCTAGTATGGTGCTCAGCCCACTTCCCTCTGCCCATTCAGGTCTCCTTTCCTGCACAGGTGGAGTTGGATGGCCCTCTATATGGCCATGGATAGCCGCAGGCTCGACTGCCAGTCCCCCTGAGGTATAGCACCCTCTCATATTACAGAACAGAATGGACAAGGGCCGTGGACTCATTGAGGCAGAAGTTAATTGCCCTTCTCACTGCCATGCTGATGGTATCTATCTGCCCAGCCAAAGGGGACTCCTTCTAGGCAGCTCATGGGGCCTGTGTGACGGTGTTGTCACTGCATGAGTACACCAGATGGGCGATACATGGGTTCATGCACACTTGCCGTCCTGCTTATCTCCCTGCTGGTTTGGACCTTTTCTTAGGCACCGAGCTCGGTTTCCGGCCTCTGCACATACCCGTCTATGCCACTCTAGGCTCCTGCCACTGTGCTCAGTTTTTGCTGCATTTTCATGGTTTGGCCATTTTGGAGGCACCTAACTCACAATTCAAGCATTTTTCCTGAGTGGGTATTTTTATGCGGGTATGGTATGCCTCAGTGCATGTTGAAAATCGGGCCCACTGTGATTATCACAGTGGGTTCTGGTGGGTTCCAACGGAGACACCCTCTCCATCAAGAGATATCACTGCATAATGTCTTCTCTGCCTTGAAAAATGAGAGAGCTTAATTAGTGGAAATTGAAGTGGCCTTAAATAAGAAGGTTAACACCCATTCTACTGATAATGTATCAAATATGAACAAAACAAATTGTAAAACAGGAAACTATTATTGCTTGGAGATCCCATCATCAGAGGCATTAACTTGGAAACACAGTCTAAAGGACAGAAGATGGTCAAATGCCTCCCAGGTTCTTTAGCCAAATTGTTAGCATAGTCAGTGTGGAAAGTGAACACTCCAAAATTGATGTTGTTATCCATTTGAGTACCAAAGACCTGACTAGAAACAGTACCTCTACCGTACAAAGGGACTTCCAGATTCTGGGAGAGAAACTTAAAACCATTTTCAACACTATAGCATTCTCAGAAGTTCTACCTGTTCATGCTAAGGGGGAAGAGATGCTGCATCACATAATCAACTTTAATATGTGACTCCAAACCTGGTGCAAACAAGAAGGGTTTCGATATATAGGCAACTGGGACAATAGATGGAACAACAAGAGGCTATACTGTGTTGATGGACTGCATCTCTCTATGGCAGGAAAAAGGATCCTAAGTGATAAAGTCAGGCAATATATGGACAAGCATTTAAACTAGGGAAAGGGAGTGACGGATGGAAAAGAACAAGTTTATGGTGTCACTCCCAGCAAAAACATAACATTGGAAACAGTCACCATATAACCCACACATCAATGACGCGTGGGAAGAGGACTCTAGAATAAAATCTATGCAAAATATAAGCAAGTCATCCAACAATTGCCGGAAGACAATGAACACAAATGCCATGACAATGAGCCAACACGGACCACACGCGCCACCTAGACAAGGTTATAGATAGTGCTGGGGAACAGTCTGCTGTCTTGGGACATGTTGGTACCAATGACATAGAAAAGTGTGGAAGGGAGGTTCTGGAGGTAAAATTTAGGCTTTTAGGTAGAAAGTTGAAATCCAGAACTTCCAAGGTAACATTCTCCGAAATGTTTCCCGTTCCACGCACAGGATCCAAAAGACAAACAGAGCTCAGGAATCTCAATGCATGGATGAGATGATTGTGCAAAGAAGCGGGTTTTGGATTCATTAGGAACTGGGCAACATTTTGGGGATGGGAGGGGCTTTTCCAAAGGGATGGACTCCACCTTAACTGGGATGGTACCAGGCTGCCATCATTAACCTTTAAAAGGAGATAGAGTAGTTTTTAAACTAGATAATAGGGGAAAGTCGACACTTGGCCAAGAGTACATGGTTCAGAAGGATTCACCCTTAAAGGATAGTAGCAAAAGAGGGAAGTTAGGGCATCCTGACAGAAAGATTCCAATAAAGATTAAAGTAACCCAAATGCCCTTACGTACAGAACTGAAAGATTCCAAATTACCCCTATCAACTGATAACCAGATTAAAATGAATAAAATACAACTTCTAAAGTGCAAATGCTAGAAGTCTAAAAAATAAGATGGGACAGCTAGAATATATAGCACTAAATGAAAGGTTAGATAAAATTGGCATCTCAGAGACCTGGTGGAAGGAGGACAAGCAGTGGGACACTGTGATACTTGGGAACAAACTATATCGTAATGATATTCTGGATCAAATTGGTGGAGGGGTTATGCTCTATGTTAGAGAGGGCATTGAGTAACAAAGGATTCAAGTTTTGCATGAAACAAAATAGACTGTAGAACCTCTATGGATAGAAATCCCATGTAAAAAGGGGAAGGTGATGGCAGGGGGGTACTACCAACCCCTACACAGAATGAACTGATGAATGATGAAATGCTAAGAGGAATAGGGAAGCTAACAAAAGTTACAACACACTAATATGGGTGACTTCAATTACCCGGTATCGATTGGGTCAATGTCACTGCGGAACATTCTAGGGAGATACAATTTCTAGATTAAATAAATGACTGCTTCTTAGAGCAGCTGGTTCATGAACCAACAAGAGGGGAAGCTATTCTGGACCTATGTTGAACACAGGATCTGGTGCAAGAGATACAGGTGTCGGGGGCCACTTGGCAATAGTGATCATAGCATGATCCCATTTGATTTAATAAATGGAAAAAGGAGAGCAAGGAAATCCACAGTACTACCTTTTAACTTTCAAAAGGTAGACTATGATAACATGAGGAAAATAGTTAAGAAAAAAATAAGAGGATCAGCTGCAAAGGTTAAAGATTTACATCAAGCATGGACATTGATTAAAAACACTATCTTGGAAGCCAAGACCTGCTGTATTCAATGCTGTAAGAAAAGTGGTAGGAAGGCCAAAAATACTGCCAGCATGGTTTAAAGACAAGGTCAGAGAGGCTGTTATAGCCAAAAAAGCATCCTTCATAAAATGGAAAAAGGAGCCTAATGATGAAAATGGGAAACAACATAAGCACCAATAAACTAGATGCAAGGTATTGACAAGGCAGGCAAAGAGAGAATTTGTAAAAAAAAAAAAAAAGCTTGGAGTAGAAGTAAAAATGGATACTAAAAGATTTTTCAAGTATATTCATAGCAGAAAACCTTTGAAAGAGTCAGTTGGACCACTGGATGATAGAGTGTTAAAAGGAGCACTAAGGGAGGACAAGGCCATAGCTGAGAGATTGAATGAATTCTTTGCTTCATTCTTTATTAAAGAAGATATGTGGAAGTTACCTATGCCTGAAATGGTATTTAAAGAGGATATATTGGAAGAACTGAAAGAAATACTAATAAACTGGAAAGACGTATTACAAGTATTTGATGAACCATAGAGTATTAAATTACCTGGACTGGATGGTATACATCCAAGGGTGTTAAAAGAACAAAAAGATGAGATTGCCAACCTACTATTAGTAATCTGTGAACTATCATTGAAATCATCTGTAGTACCTGAAGATTGGAGAATGGCCAATGTAATCCAATTTATAAAAAGGGTTCCAAGAGTGATCTGGGAAACTACAGACTAGTAAGCCTGATCTAGGTACCAGGCCAAACGATATAAAGAATAAAATTACTGAACATTTAGATAGTCATAGGGGTCTGTTTACTAAACATTCCTAATGTGCGGGGCCGTGGTAGTGTGCCTGTGCCATATAAGGAGTGGGCGGTTCAGGCAGAGAAAAGAAAAAAAACGGGAGTAAGAGATCGCACATTTGCGCGGGGCACAATAGTGCGTGGGAAGGCTAAGTGGCGCCTGATGTGCACACACAAAGGAGCAGAGCCATAGTACAATGGTTAAAACACTGACTGTGGGTGCAGCTGCCATGGGTTCAATTCCCCATTGTGCACAACAAAAAGGGCTGGCTGAGGCATTAACTGTAATGGGTAAAAGTGCTTTAGGAGGCATATTAATTTTGGGCGGCATAAGGCGGTGCACTGTTAATTTTGGGCGGCATAAGGCGGTGCACTGTTAATCTCAGGCGGCATAAGGCGGTGCACTGTTAGGTTTGGGCGGCATAAGGCGGTGCGCAGATGCCCAAGCATAGGAACAGAGCCACAGCGCAATGGTTAAGACACTGACCAATGGTGCAGAGATCAGGGGTTCAATCCCCCACAGTGCCCAATGAAGAAGGCTCACTGAGGCAGTGTGTATTATGGGGATGAGTGCTGTAGGGGGCAAGCTATTTTTATTTCAGTTATCACTACTAGCAAACGCACTCACAAAGCGTGTTAACATAAGGCGGCCCATAAGGCACATGTTAAAGTTCACTGTCCGCCAAGGCACCCTTGAATGTCCCCTATAGGGCACCATATATGTTGCGTCACAGGATAATGTATAGTGCACCTTATATGGACGGCAACCATAAGGTGCCCTATAGGGTGCCCTATAAAGCACCCTCAGAGGCACCTTATGGGTACAGTACACTGAGGGTGTGTTTGATGGCAGCAACATATGTACATTAAATCTAAAAAAAGCTTTGGACAACCCTATCAAATAACCCCACTGTGGGCTCAAACCCATTACCGCTGGCTCCACAGGCAGTGAAGTAACCATTGGGCTACAGCTATATAGTTGCCAGCAAGCCCCTAGCTGGCTGCAGAGAGCCTGCATGTCACCACACAGACAGTCTGCTGTGGGAACCAGGATAGGGTTAGGCCACCCATACCCATGATGCACTGCACATGCAAATCAGCTGTCCACAGATGAACACAAGATGGGGAATGCACCCCAACAGCTCCCCGGCCTGGTAGGGGGACGTGTCCGTGTGCACCCACACAGCACCTTGGCCTGGTAGGAGGTACTGACCGGGTGTTTAATTTGCACAGAGTAGCTACACACAGCCACACTGTGCGGGAACTGTGCTCACCCTGAGTGTGCGATGAGGCGCCCTGGACCAGGTCCACAGCTGAGAGAGGCCATGGCAGAGCTCCAAAACAGTCATAATCTGTGAGTTTCTGCAGGAACACCTTGGATATCTCTGTCTGTCTCAGTCAGGGGAAACCCCACAGACCCCTAGGTGGGCCATGTACCACCAACCCCCCCCCCCCCAGCTGAGGGTGGTAAACAGGCAGGGTCTCCTATCAACAGATCCCCATTATACCCCCCCCCCCCCCCCCCCCGCAATGATGGCAGTAGAGTGGACCATCAACCCCAGTCCTGTTGGGGAACAGACACCCTACAGGGCAGTCCAAGCAGCCCCACACACACCCAGACCACAATATCAGACAGACAGTAGGCCTGGATATGCTAAGATGCACCCCACCACTATCTGATATTCCCCTGCATCAAGACATCAGCCACTGCACCCTGCAAGGCACTCCAGCAGGGCACATACCAGCTGTGAACAGTCTGCTGGTTAGTCCCACTGGAAATGCATGCACCCACAACTGGGATGGCAGCACACACAAGCAGATACATCAGTGACTAGGCCCCAACAGGTGACCCATATATATCACATGAGGAAAGTGCTATGAAGCACTATGGGGGTGCCTAGCCATGCTGCCATCACTGCACAGTCAGGGTGGAGTGAAAGCCCAGCAGCACATACAGAGGTCACCCTGTCTGTGGAGGTGGTGGACGGCCACTACAATGTCCCTGCCAGTGCCCTATGCCCTGTGCAGATGCATCCTGGCCAGCCCACCCTGTCTGAGCTATACCCATGGTACCATGCTGCTCATTATGCACATCATCAGGCCAAAACTGTGGACAGTGTTTGCAGCCAACACACACTGTATAGACAGACACACACTCCCACACGTATGCCAGCATTGTGCTACTATAGAGGGGTTCAGAATCCTTGCCCACCACACCAGTCCTGGGCACAGTACAGGCATGGGTATGGTATGCAATACCATTGGGGGTCCCTCCCTAGGGTGGTAAACACTGTCAGGGGCCAGACCTGACGCACACACCGCAGACATCAGATAGATTATTATGATGGAGCTCATAGAGCAGACTGTGCGTAACGTAGGGATATCTATCTGCCAGTACTCATAGCAAACGTTTGAGAGCTGTGTACCATATACCCTGGTGTAGGGTGACATTGCTAAGGTATGCAAGTGCTGGTATTGGGAGATGCACGCAGGGCCCAATGTCCTGCCTCACCAGGAGGCATTGGCCAATGGGGCCTGTGGGTGTGGGTGTGGGTGTGTCTGTCCCTGTTGGCTGCTGCTGTACGGCAGAGGTTCCCAAATCCAGTCCAGGTTTGCAATACACTGGTTGGGGTTTCCTGCTGTCCCTCATGAATATGCATGAGCTACATCTACATGCCATGGGGGTGGTGCATAGATATACAGCACGGTTATTGGTATGAGTGGCAGCATGGAACCTGAATGGTGTGTGGTCCTCCAGGACTGCATTTGTGAGACTCTGCTCTAGGTAATGCCCCTGGTCATGGTGTCTGTGCTTGGTGGTGTAAAAGATAGGCATATGACCAATGCGTATATCCCCAGCAATAAAGGATTGCCCTTACTAACATGGTTTAGTTGTGGGGAAAATATGTGGACAGGATTGGCAGTAGCCGCAGCTGGGCTTTGAACCTGTGACCTTTTGCTCCTGCACACACTATCTGTGTGCACTGCACCACTGTGTTACCACAGATGTGCTGAATTCCCTGGGAAGTCCATGACTGTACATCTGACAGGGCCTATGTTGCAGTGGACGTGCCAGCCTGCACATGGCTCGGCCACTGTCTTCTGTGGCTAGCAGCCACTGCCCCCTCCACCACCTGTACCCTACCGCCAACATGCTGGCATGTCCGTATCTTGGAAAAGCATATGACCTGATTGAGTTGTGGCACTCCAGGACTGCATTTGGGGGACTCGGCTGTCGGTAATGCCCATTGTTATGGTGTGTGTGCGGTGTTGGGTACAAAATGGGTGTGTGAACCATGCTTATGTTCTCTGCAATAAAGGAGTGTCTTTACTATCTCTGTTTAGTGGTGGGTAAAATATGGGGACTGGGTTGGCAGGAGCCCCAGCTTGGATTTGAACCTGTGACCCTCTGGTCCTAGAGGTACTGCCTCTGTCTGCTGTACCACACTGTGGCCACAGTGATAGTGCAGTCCCTGGGGGTGGGAAACCTGACCAAAGGAGTCACAAACCCTGCTCTGCACATTTGTACTGTGGGCTCAGTCACCTTGTCTGGTGACAAACGTGCAAATAAACCCCTCAACCGACCACGACGAACTGGGGATAAATATATCCAAGCTGGGCAACAGTGATATGAATGGGCAACCATAGCAAACACTCCCAGGAAGGCTCAGAAAAAAGGAAATGGTTTTTGGAAGGGTCTCCGCTCCGTAGCCCCTTCCATACTTCATTTCATTTGTTTGGTGCTTTCCTGGGTGTGTTTCTTATGTTTGCCCATTAATATCAGGGTTCCCCAGCTGACTTCCTATTTTTAATATGTTTGTTTGGGTCTTTTTCTATCTTTATTTGCACTTTTGTTCTGTGCACATGTATCACACTGCTCACGTTTTGCAGGTTTCCCCGGTTTCCCTGTACATTGCTGACGGAAATGGTTTCTCTTCCCTTTAAATGCCCTCTACCGTGAGTGTTTCACTCGCGCTATTTTTAACCTGCAAATTCGTCCCCGATACTGTGCGGGGAGCCTCTCCCCTCCCCTTCCCCGCCCATTGACCCCGTCTCTCCGCCCCTCGGGAGCCTTCCTCCGCCCTCAGAATGCCTTTCCACGCCTCTATCGGACATTTGCGGGCCGGGTACTTTTGCGGGGCACGTTAGTGCGGCGCGCAATTGTGCGGGGCCCAAGCGCACTTGTGCGGGGCGTTTAAGAGCGTTTCTGAGCGTTTGAGTGCCGCGTTTCCGTGCGCTATTGTGCGGCACGCAATTGTACGGCTTTTAGTAAACATGCCCCATAGTTTAATGGGAGAAAGCTAACATTTAGCAAGGAAAGGCTTGTCTTACTAATCTATTATATTTTTTTTGAAGGTGTGAATAACAGGTAGACAAAGGTGAGCCAGTTGATGTGGAGCCCACTATGGGGCACATCCGGGCCATCTGGATGGCCCCAACCAAGATGGGGGCCATTTGGACCTGACTCTACACTGTGGGAGCAAGATGCTCCCATGGGAGCAGCATTGGGCACGGAGGCAGCCTGGCAGGCCCCTGTTGCAATGCGGGGACATCTTCCCAGTGGGCCAATCCTTCCTGCTGTGTGCCTACCCCTACAACCCTGCTGTCCAGCCCCCGGCAGATACCAGTACTAATGAACCAACTAGAACCAGAAGGATACACCCTACATCACTGGTCCCGAGAGCACGCCAAAGGAGGCGGTGTCGCCATCATAGCAAGAACCGACCTTCACTTCAGGACCCATTCCTCAGAAACCACCACTGAAGCTGATTTCCTTACCCTCACCAACAAACACCTCTCAATATGTTTAATCTACCGAGCACCCACCGCAATCTACTGACCTACCAACATTACTACAACACATATCAGAAAGCACCAACTCGACCAAGGAACAAATCATCCTAGGAGACTTCAACCTCCCATCACTTCAGGAAGATCACACAACGACCTTCCACACCGCTATGACTGCAATGGATCTGGTACAGATTATAAAGGAACCCACCCACGAAAAAGGCAACACACTGGACCTCGTCTTCCTCAACTCCACAACCACCACCTCAGCAAAAGACCCACGGATCTCGCCAGTACCTTGGTCCGACCACCACCTCATCACCTTATCCTTCATGTACCAACATAAGACCAACAAGGATGATAACCACCATACAAGACGATTTAAACCATTTAACAAAAAGGACTTCCTAGACCAAACTACCCAAATTACAAATGAACTCCAATGACATCAATGACCTCATAGACAACTGGAATACTATGATCTCCACTGCGGCTGAAGCCCCAACAAACACAACCACCGCCAGGCCCCCTTCCACAAGGGCTAGATGGTATACTCCCAGTCTCCGAAAGCTAAAAACAAAACTCAGGAGAACCGAAAGAAAATGGAGAAAAACCAACGACGAAAATGACAAAACAATATACCTATACGAACTCAACGCCTATCACTATGAGACTGACAAAGCAAAGAAAATTTACCACATGAAAATCATCAACACCTCCATAAACAAACCTCGTGAGCTCTTCCAGATAATCAAAAAACTTACAAAAACACCACACAACTCTGACCAACTACCGCAGATTGCACCAGAACTCCTGGCCCATCAATACAAACAACTACAACGACCACAAAGCCCACAGCTAACCTCACAGTCAGCCACAGAGAACCTCCACCCCAACTTACACAGAGACTGGTCCACCTTCAAAGAAACATCAACAGAAGAACTTTCAACCACCATCGCCTGCCTCCACACCACCACCTCCCCGCTGGACCCATGCCCCACTGACTGGATAAAGAAATCAAAAAATGAACTGAGCACACCATTAACCCGAATCGTCAATGAATCCTTCTCCAGAGGACACATGCCAGATGCCCTCAAAACCACGATCATCCGACCTTCCTTGAAAAAGCAAAACCTAGATCCTCTCAACCCAGCATCCTATAGACCCATAGCAAGTCTGCCTTTCACAGCCAAAGTAATTGAGAAGATCGTCCAGCAGCAGCTTCAGGAACACCTGGATATTAACAACATACTCGACCCTCAACAACACGGCTTCCGCCCGCTACATGGAGTTGAGACCCTCATGACCACGCTGATGAACATCCTCCTCACAGGAATCCAAGACAGACACTCCGGATACGCCATGATCTTCCTCGATATATCTGCAGCCTTTGACACCATCTCCCACAACATCCTCATACACAGACTACAGACTATTGGGATCAAAGACACCGTGCTGAAGTGGTTTCAATCCTACCTAACAAACAGACAACAACTAATCCGCACCAGCGCCTCAACCTCCCCCCCTTTCCAACAACACCAGGGAGTACCCCAAGGATCCACACTGTCAGCCATGCTCTTCAATATTTACCTCCAGCTACTCTGCACACTCATACGCACACACAACGTCAGCTTCCACATCTACGCTGACGACATCATGCTCTACGCCCCCATTACAACCACAAACCCAACAAACGCCCACCTATCCGCATGCTTCACTGCAGTCTCTAATTGGTTACAAACAAACAACCTATCCATCAACATAAAGAAAACTGAAGCCCTCATAATCACAAAGGACCTGACTTCACACCACCCACACACCTCAACATAGGAACTACAAGCATCCAAATACAACCACAGATAAGATACCTGGGCATTATTATTGACCAAGCCCTCACCTTAAAGCAACAGATCACTAAAACCTCTGGAACTATATTCCATAAGGCAAAAACAGTGCAACGTCTCAGACCCCTCCTGGAACATCAAGACTTCCGAACAGTGATGCAAGCCATGACACTCCCACATCTGGACTACTGCAACATAATCTACCATGGACTTCCAGCCACACACACCAACCCCCTCCGAACTGCATTGAACACCACTGCGAGAATCATTCAGAGCGCAAAGAAAACCGACCATATCACCCCAATACTGAAAGAACTACACATTCTCCCCCTTGAAGCACGGACAAAATACAAAGCCATCCTTCTCACCCACAAAGCTATCCATCAAACACAGGACTCCCAGCTTCGCACCCTACTAGCTCGCCCAGCCCACGGCAGATCTACTAGACAAGCCTCCAGCGTTTCCCTCACCATCCCCCACAAAAGAACCAAATGCTCGCAACGGACCTGCAACCGAGCCTTTGAACTTTATGCTCCATCTTTATGGAACTCTCTACCGAGCTATCTGAGGAACAATACCAACCTTCTATCCTTCAGAAAACAACTAAAAACCGTCCTTTTCCAGGAATACTTCAACTCAACCCCCACCGAAAAACCCACAAACCACTGAGCTCACCTCAATGAGCCTCTAACTTGAAACTGCCATGTCTATGTCCCATGTCTGTCCTTTATCCAAAGTCTGTCCTATGTCAAAATCATCAATGTTGCCCCCCGGTGATGGCCCCACCCTCATACTTAATTCCCCCACCCCTATGTAACACCGCTTTGACCCGGTGAAAAGCGGTATATAAATACAGCTAAATAAATAAATAAATAAATACCAACAGGGCCCTGATCGGGCAGCAGGGACCAACATTGGCCTCCATCTGCACCCAGGGGTGGGGCTTCCTAACTCCAGGGAGGCTGCCATCCAGGTTTTTCAATCAGCCCTATAGCCTCTCACCATACCACACACTGACTATTGCAACTCAATATACCACGGACTCCCAAAATCAATGTTTCATCCTCTTCAAACAGCACTCTACAAGACAGCCTGGACCATCACAGGAGCATCTAACCATGAACATATTACCCCCAACCTTCAGCATCTTCACTGGCTCACACTGCAAAGCTGAATCCTCTACAAAATTCTTCTGATGATACACAAGCTCTCAATCACCAATCTTCCACCCACTTCCTTTCCATTATCACACCACATCAGACAAGCAGACAACAGAGATCCTCCACTATGAACATCCTTACTATTCCCCAGACAATAACAGAAAGTATCCAACAGGCTTGTGCCAGATACTTTGAGCTATATGCCCCCTCAACCTGGAATTCCCTCCCTGATCACATAAGAAACAACACTGACCTCCTAACCTTCCATAAGTTCCACAAAATCCATCTCTTCACCATCCAGTTCACCTCTTCCATTACCTCACCCACCCCACAAAATAAATGACATCCTGCATATTGTCAGTAGACAATTTCCATGAAGAGCAATATCTATATAGTTAAAGTTAACCAAGCATACCCCGGTCCTTATTTATTGTACAAAGTTGCCTGTTCAGTGTCTGAATTTGTTTGAAGTTCCATGTAAACCACTTTGACCTCTGGAAACGCAGTATATAAATCTAGCCAAATAAAATAAATAAAATAAAAATCAAATTTGCAGATGACACAAATTTATTGAAAGTTGTTAAAACACAGGAGGGTTGTGAAAAATGGCAAGAGGACCTTGATAAATTGAAAGACAGGATATTCAAATGGCAGATGAAATTTAATGTGGAGAAGTGCAAAGTTATGCATCTATGAAAGATCAACCCAAAATATGGTTATACGATGGAACCACCACCCAGAAAAAAAGATTTAGGTGTCATTATGGATTACACATTGAAACCCTCCACCCAGTGCACAGCAGCGGCTAAGAAAGCAAATATAATGCTAGGAATCATAATGAAAGGAATGGAGAATAAAACAAAGGATATTATAATGTCTCTGTATCTTTCCACCACATCTTAAATATTGTGTGCAATTCTGGTTGCCATATCTTAAAAAAGATATAGCTGAATTAGAAATTGGTAAAGGGGATGGAGGGTCTGTGAGGAGAGACTTGAAGGTTAGGGCTCTTCAACTTAGAAAAGACAGGGCTGAGTGGAGATATGGTAGAGGTCTATAAATTAATGAATGGAGTGGAATGGGTAAATGTAGATTGATTGTTTATGCCATCAAAAAGTAGAAAGACTAGGAGACATTTAATGAAGCTACAATGTAACCCATTTAAGACTAATAAGAGAAAATATTTTTTCATTCAATGTGTAATCAAACTCTGGAATTCATTACTGGAGAATGTAGTAAATGTTGTCACTATAGTTGTGTTTAAAAAAAGTTTTGGACAAGTTCCTGGAGGAAAGGACCATAAACCATTATTAAAGACCACCCTGGAAATCCACTGCTTGCCTTTGGACAAGCATTGTGGAACCTGTGTGCCTTTCTGGGAACCTGCCAGGTACTTGTGAAATGGATACAGAATACTGTGCTTGATGGACCTTGGTCTGACCCAGTATGGCATTTCTTTCTTTCTTTTATTTTATTTATTTATTTTATTTCAGTGCTCTTATATACCACTCCTTCCTGAGATCAGGGGCGGTTTACAATAATCGTTAACATTATACACTAAACATTTGTGGACATCAAATTGGTGTGAGGGTAAAAGTGGAGCAGTAATCATAATTAATTATATGTAGGATGAACTATATACAATGCAGATATTCTTATATTCTTATAACAAATTTCCTGACCTGGAAGCCCTAATTGTGGAAATGGACTGGGAATTTGTGGCCATTACAGAAATATAGTTTAACGAGTCACCATGAATGGGATATAGCCATAGATGGTTATAATTTATTTAGAAGAGATAGAGAAGGCAGAAAAGGAGGAGTAGCCCTATATATCAAAAGCTGATGAAATGCAGGGGATGTGGGGAAAAGCAGAAGCACTGTGGATTGTGTTGGAAAGAGAAGATGGCACTATAATCCATACTTGTGTAATCTACAGGCCTCCTTCTTGAACGGAAGAAATGGATAGAGATTTGATCATTGATATAGCAAAGGTAGCCATGAAGGAAGACGTGATCATATTGGGTGGCTTTAATTTACCAGTTGTGGTTTGGAGTATTCCTTCTGCAAATCTGGTAAGAATTAAAAATATTGTGGATGCCTTCCAAGAAGCATTGCTCAGACAAACGGTGATGGAATCAACCAGGGAAAGTTCAACGCTGGATCTAGTACTCACCAATGGAGATGGCGCATCAAATGTCTGGGTGGGTGCCCATGTGAGCAGCAGTGATCATCACATGGTGTGGTTTGAAGTAAAAGCCATGCAGAATGCAATCACAGCAAACTCAAAGTCCTAGACTTCAAAAACACTGATTTCAGCAAAATGGCAAAGTGCCTGAAGGAGGAGATGGCAGGGTGGGAGGAGATAAACCTGGCTCCATCCTGATGACATCGCCTCTGTCACTGCACTCTCACTTGGGGGCCTCCATTTCTCCCACACCCCTCATGCCATCAGCCATGATGGTGGATCAGCTTTTTACTCTTTCCCTCCTGTTTGTTTCATTCCTTCCTTCTATCCCAATCCCATGCTTTCCCCTCCCTTGAATTTCATTCCATTCATCTGTTCTATACCTTCCTTCTTTGCATCGCCGTTATCTATAGACCCCCTGACAAGTCCATTTCCTCCTTCCTCAATGACTTTGATTCTTGGCTTCCTTTATTTTTGGATTCATCATCCCCTTCTATTATTCTTGGTGACTTTAACCTTCACATCAATACTCACTCGGACCCCCACACAGCAAATTTCTTTCCCTTTTTTCTTCTTACAACCTCCAGCTTTGCTCACCGACCCCACTCATCGGCGCAGTCACTGCCTTGACCTTGTTTTCTATTCCAATTGCTCACCCTTAAATTTCCTTAACTCAATTCTTCCACTGTCTGATCACCACCGCCTGAGCTTCTTTCTTCAGCACTCTCCACCATCTTCTTACCCTTTCACCCCTTTATTTTTAGAAATCGTCAAGCTATCAATCCTCTATCTTTTTCATCATCTGACTATTTTCTTCTTTCTTCTACATTCTTCTCCAAGTCTCTCAATGCGGCTGCTCTATCCTCCTCTCTCCATACCCTCACTGCCCCAATTTCACGCCCTGTGAGGCATACATCACCCTGTCCCTGTCTTTCTCCTACAACCCACTACCTACACTCATGTCCCCACTCTGCCGAGCGCACTTGGCTCAAATCCCATGCTCACTCTGATTTTTTTCACTTTAAATTCATGCTCACTTCTTTTAATTCTGCCATCTCACTTGCTAAACAAAACTATTTCACCCACCTGACTAACTCCTTGGCTTCCAATCCTCACAATCTCTTTTCTACAATCAACTCTCTACTTCAGTCTCCTCCCCTTCAATTCCGCCTTCTCTCACAACCCAATCCCTTGCATTCTTCTTCTGTGATAAAATCAATAAGATTACCACTCAGTTCCTTGCTATTTCTTCTGCTCCTTCCTCGTTTCAATTTCAACCATTTCCCTCAAACTCCCTCTCCCTCTCTTCTTTCCATACCATCTCTAATGATGAAACCTCTTCCCTCTTCTCCTTTGCTAAACATACCACTTGCTCCTCTGATCCCATCACCACTAATCTCCTCAACTCCATATCATCCTCTGTTATCCCTGCCATTTCCTATATTATCAACCTTTCTTTCTCCACTGACACCTTCCCAACTGCCTATAAGCATGCCTTGATAACTTCTCAAAAATCCAGCCCTTGACCTTATTGCTCCATCTCCCTTCTTCCCTTTATTTCCATACTCATTAAGTGTGCTATTGTTTCTTGCTGTTTTGACTTTTGCTCCACTCATTCCTTCTTTAATCCTCTTCAGTTTGGCTTCCGTCCTCTTCATTCAACCAAAACAGCACTTGCCAAGGTCTCTAGTGACTTAGGGGCATGTTTACTAAACATTCCTAACGTGCGGGGCCGCGGTAGTGTGCCTGTGCCATATAAGGAGTGGGCGGGTCAGGCAGAAAAAGAAAAAAAATGGGAGTAAGCGATCGCACATTTGCGCGGCGCGCTAATGTGCACCGTGCAAAATAGTGTGTGGGAAGGCTAAGTGGCGCCCTGATATGCACACACAAAGGAACAGAGTCATAGTACAATGGTTAAGACACTGACAGCTGGTGCAGCTGCCATGGGTTCAATTCCCCATTGTGTGCAACAAAAAGGGCTGGCTGAGGCATTAATTTTAATGGGTAAAGGTGCTTCAGGAGGCATATTAATTTTGGGCGGCATAAGGCAGTGCGCTGATGCCCAAGCACAGGACCAGAGCCACAGCACAATGATTAAGACACTGATCAATGGTGCAGGGATCAGGGGTTCAATCCCCCACCGTGCCCAATGAAGAAGGCTCACTGAGGCAGTGCATATTATGGGGATGAGTGCTGTAGGGGGCAATTTATTTTTATTTCAGTTATCACTACTAGCAAACGCACTCACAAAGCATGTTAACATAAGGCGGCCCATAAGGCACATGTTAAAGTTCACTGTCCGCCAAGGCACCCTAGAATGTCCCCTATAGGGCACCATATATGTTGCATCACAGGATAAGGTATAGTGCACCTTATATGGACAGCAACCATAAGGTGCCCTATAGGGCGCCCTATAAAGCACCCTCAGAGGCACCTTATGGGTACAATACACTGAGGGTGTGTTTGATGGCAGCAACATATGTACATTAAATCTAAAAAAAGCTTTGGACAACCCTATCAAACAACCCCACTGTGGGCTTGAACCCATTACCTCTGGCTCCACAGGCAGTGAAGTAACCATTGGGCTACAGCTATACAGCTGCCAGCAAGCCCCTGGCAGGCTGCAGAGAGCCTGCATGTCACCACACAGACAGTCTGCTGTGGTAACCAGGATAGGGTTAGGCCACCCATACCCATGATGCACTGCACATGCAAATCAGCTGTCCACAGATGAACACAAGATGGGGAATGCACCCCAACAGCTCCCCGGCCTGGTAGGTGGACGTG
The DNA here is from genome assembly GCA_033557465.1 of Ichthyophis bannanicus. Classification (NCBI taxonomy): domain Eukaryota; kingdom Metazoa; phylum Chordata; class Amphibia; order Gymnophiona; family Ichthyophiidae; genus Ichthyophis; species Ichthyophis bannanicus. Next base: position 323,179,798 of record CM066031.1, on the reverse strand, counting down.
TCCGTGTGCACCCACACAGCACCTTGGCCAGGTAGGAGGTACTGACCGGGTGATTAACTGGCACAGAGTAGCTACACACAGTCACATTGTGCGGGAACTGTGCTCACCCTGAGTGTGCGATGAGGCGCCCTGGACCAGGTCCACAGCACCCTGCATGGCTGAGAAAAGCCATGGCAGAGCTCCAAAACAGTCGTAATCTGTCAGATAGGTAGTTTCTGCATGGAACACCTTGGATATCTCTGTCTGTCTCAGTCAGGGGAACCCCCACAGACCCCCAGGTGGGCCATGCACCACCACCACCACCACCACCACCCCCCCCCTCCCCCAAGGGTGGCAAACAGGGTCTCCCATCAACAGATCTCTCTCTCTCTCTCTCTCTCTCTCTTCTTCCCCCCCCCCCCCTGCAATGTTGGCAGTAGAGTGGACCATCAACCCCAGTCCTGTTGGGGAACAGACACCCTACAGGGCAGTCCAAGCAGCCCCACACACACCCAGACCACAATATCAGACAGACAGTAGGCCTGGATATGCTAAGATGCACCCCACCACCATCTGATATTCCCCTGCATCAAGCCATCAGCCACTGCACGGCACTCCAGCAGGGCACATACCAGCTGTGAACAGTCTGCTGGTTAGTCCCACTGGAAATGCATGCACCCACAACTGGGATGGCAACACACACAAGCAGATACATCAGTGACTAGGCCCCAACAGGTGACCCATATATATCACATGAGAGAAATGCTATGAAGCACTATGGGGGTGCCTAGCCATGCTGCCGTCACTGCACAGTCAGGGTGGAGTGAAAGCCCAGCAGCACATACAGAGGTCACCCTGTCTGTGGAGGTGGTGGACGGCCACTACAATGTCCCTGCCAGTGCCCTATGCCCTGTGCAGATGCATCCTGGCCAGCCCACCCTGTCTGAGCTATACCCATGGTACCTTGCTGCTCATTATGCACATCATCAGGCCAAAACTGGCAACAGTGCTGGCAGTGTGGGCTGTGGACAGTGTTTGCAGCCAACACACACTGTATAGACAGACACACACTCCCACACGTATGCCAGCATTGTGCTACTATAAAGGGGTTCAGAATCCTTGCCCACCACACCAGTCCTGGGTACAGTACAGGCATGGGTATGGTATGCAGTACGGTTGGGGGTCACTCCCCAGGGTGGTAAACACTGTCAGGGGCCAGACCTGACGCACACACCGCAGACATCAGATAGATTGTTATGATGGAGCTCAAAGAGCAGACTGTGCGTAACGTAGGGATATCTATCTGCCAGTACTCATAGTAAACGTTTGAGAGCTGTGTACCATATACCCAGGTGTAGGGTGACATTGCTAAGGTATGCAGGTGCTGGTATTGGGTGCTGCACGCACGGCCCAATGTCCTGCCTCTCCAGGAGGCATTGGCCAATGGGGCCTGTGGGTGTGGGTGTGTCTGCCCCTGTTGGCTGCTGCTGTACGGCAGAGGTTCCCATATCCAGTCCAGTTTTGCAATACACTGGTTGGGGTTTCCTGCTGTCCTTCATGAATATGCATGAGCTACATCTACATGCCATGGGGGTGGTGCATAGATATACAGCACAGTTATTTGTATGTGTGGCAGCATGGAACCTGAATGGTGTGTGGTCCTCCAGGACTGCATTTGTGAGACTCTGCTCTAGGTAATGCCCCTGGTCATGGTGTCTGTGCTTGGTGGTGTAAAAGATGGTGTATGACCAATGCGTATGTCCCCAGCAATAAAGGATTGCCCTTACTAACATGGTTTAGTTGTGGGGACAATATGTGGACAGGATTGGTAGTAGCCCCAGCTGGGCTTTGAACCTGTGACCTTTTGTTCCTGCACACACTGTCTGTGTGCACTGCACCACTGTGTTGCCACAGATGTGCTGAATTTCCTGGGAAGTCCATGACTGTACATCCGACAGGGCCTATGTTGCAGTGGACGTGCCAACCTGCACATGGCTCGGCCACTGTCTTCTGTGGCTAGCAGTCACTGCCCCCTCCACCACCTGTACCCTACCGCCAACATGCTGGCATGTCCGTATCTTGGAAAAGCATATGACCTGATTGCATTGTGGCACTCCAGGACTGCATTTGGGGACTCGGCTGTCGGTAATGCCCATTGTTATGGTGTGTGTGCGGTGTTGGGTACAAAATGGGTGTGTGAACCATGCTTATGTTCTCTGCAATAAAGGAGTGTCTGTACTATCTCTGTTTAGTGGTGGGTAAAATATGGGGACTGGGTTGGCAGGAGCCCCAGCTTGGATTTGAACCTGTGACCCTCTGGTCCTAGAGGTACTGCCTCTGTCTGCTGCACCACATTGTGGCCACAGTGATAGTGCAGTCCCTGGGGGTGGGAAACCTGACCAACAGAGTCAAAAACCCTGCTCTGCACATTTGTACTGTGCGCTCCGTCACCATGTCTGGTGACATAACTGCAAATACACCCCTCAACCGACCACGAACAACTGGGGATAAATATAACCAAGCTGGGCAACAGTGATATTAATGGGCAACCATAGCAAACACTCCCAGGAAGGCTCAGAAACAAGGAAATGGTTTTTGGAAGGGTCTCCCCTCCGTAGCCCCTTCCAACCTTCATTTCATTTTCTTTGAGCTTTCCTGGGTGTGTTTCTGATGTTTGCCCATTATTATCGGGGTTCCCCAGCTGCCTTCCTATTTTTAATATGTTTGTTTGGGTCTTTTTCTATCTTTATTTGCACTTTTGTTCTGTGCACATGTATCACACTGCTCACGTTTTGCAGGTTTCCCCGGTTTCCCTGTACATTGCTGACGCGAAATGGTTTCTCTTCCCTTTAAATGCCCTCTACCGTGTGTGTTTCACTCGCGCTATTTTTAACCTGTGAATTCGGCCCCGATCATGTGCGGGGAGCCTCTCCCCTCCCCTTCCCCGCCCATTGACCCCGTCTCTCCGCCCCTCGGGAGCCTTCCTCCGCCCTCAGAATGCCTTTCCACGCCTCTATCGGACATTTGCGGGCCGGGTACTTGTGCGGGGTGCGTTGGTGCGGCGCGCAATTGTGCAGGGCCCACGCGCACTTTTGCGGGGCGTTTAAGAGCGTTTCTGAGCGTTTGAGTGCCGCGTTTCCGTGCGCTATTGTGCGGCACGCAATTGTGCGGCTTTTAGTAAACATACCCCTTAGTCTCAGCAAGATTTAAAGGCTTATACTCAATTCTTTTTGACCTTTCTACTGCATTCAATACCATTAACAACTCTCTTCTCCTTGCTACATTATCTTCTTTTGGCTTTAAAGACTGTTCTATCTTAGTTCTCTTCCTATCTCTCTAATTGCTTCTTCAGTGTCTATTCTCAAGGTACATCCTCCTCTGCTATCCCTTTCTCGGTGTTCCCCAATGGTCCACTCTCGGCCCACTCCTTTTCTCTCTTTATACACAATCACTTGGTTACTTACCTAATCCCTTGGCTTTCAGTATCACTTCTATGCAGATGATTTTCACTTGACCTTTCTCCTCCCCAGACACATATCTCCACCAGCTTATCCAACATTGCCACCTGGATATCTCAGCACCGTTTAAAACTGAAAATGGCTAAAACTGAACTTCTGGTTTTCTCCCCTAATCCATCCTCCATGCTTTCCTCCTTTCTCCATCACTATTGATATTGGTCCTATTTTTCCTGTTTCTTCTGCTCGTAACCTTTGACTCCTCCCTGTCAATCTCATTTCATCTCATATCCAACAAATTGCTAAATCCTGTTGCTTTTTTCTCCTCAAGTAAATAACTAACCCGGAAAATCCTAACACCGGTGAAATTAAGCAAATTATTTTTGTTGGAAGAGCCAACCCAGTCAAGGGGAAGAAAACCCCATACCGCGAAGTCTTAGATCTGAAGCAGGGGCATACATTATGATTGGCCCCGAAACGTGCCACGTCATCTGCTACACTGCTCTCTGGATGAAGAAGGACTGTTACTTCAGTTAAGTGCTCACTGATTTTTTAAAAAAAAAGAAAAAAATTTTAAAAAAGAAATATTTATTAAAAAGGAATCTGCCACGGCGGTATGGGGTTTTCTTCCCCTTGACTGGGTTGGCTCTTCCAACAAAAATAATTTGCTTAATTTCACCGGTGTTAGGATTTTCCGGGTTAGTTATTTACTTGGTTGGTTTTACCGGGAATAGGGTATTAGTGTTTTGAGTGGAGCTTTTTTCTCCTCAACATTAACAAGATTCATCCTTTCCTCTCTGAATCTACTACTAAGGGGTCTGTTTACTAAACGGCGCACATGTACGGGGCGCACATGAGCGCTCTAAAAGATGTATTTAAGTGCTCTTAAGCGCCCCGTACGAGTGCGCGGCACATTAACGGGTCCCGCAAGCGTGCGCCGACAACGCGCACATTTGCGGGGCGGTAATGTGCGAAAGAGGCGTGCCAAGGCGAAATGAGGGCGGAGGAAGGCCCCCTAGGGGCGGAGAGACGGGGTCAGTGGGCGGAATGTGGGAGGGGAGAGACTCGCCGCACAGGAGCGTGCCCGAATCTGCAAAGAAATTTACCGCCAGTGAAACACTCGCGTTAGAGGTGCTGTGCAGGGAAAAGAAACCGTTTCCGTCAGCAATGTGCAGCACAATAGTGGAAGCCCAAAAACCGTGAGCAGTGTGATCTATGTGCACAGATCAAACGCCGTAATGTCACAGGGCACTAACCACACGGGCGCCGCGCACCTTAGCGCATCTGTCAATCACAGCTTCTGTTCTTCACGACGGAACGCCCACTCCTTATACGGCACCCGCTCGGTACCGCGGACCGCACAACACCGGCCTTTAGTAAACAGACCCCTAAGACTCTTGTTCACTCCCCTGCTATTTCCTGGCTTGACTATTGCAACCTTCTCCTTGCTGGTCTCCCTTAAGCTCATCTTTTCCCTCTAAAATCCATTCAAAACTCTGCTGCATGGTTAATGGCCACATTACTTCCATATTACTCCTCTTCTAAAGTCCCTTCATTGGCTCCCTATTTGTTACCACATTCAGTACAAACTAGTTATCTTGACACATAAATGCATTCACTCTTCTGCTCCTCTTTACTTTTCCTCTCTCCTCCTCCTCTATACTCCTCCCCGTGATCTCCATTCCTTTTCTACCTTCCTTCTCTCTATGCCGTTCTCTTCTTCCACTAACTCCAGGCTTCATTCTTTTTACCTTGCTGCTCCATTTGCCTGGAACAAACTGCCCATGTCCCTCCATCAAATAAATCGCTTCCTTCACCCTCTTCAAATCCAAGCTCAAGACACCTCTTTGAGACCGCCTTTGATTCTTAATCCCTCTCTTGTGTTTCAACTCCTATTGCCCTTATCCCCATTGCATTATTTTTTTCTGCATGTTTGTCTTCTAGATTGTAAGCTCTTTTAGCAGGAGTGCCTTCTTTTGTGTCTGTAAGGCACTGTGTATGCTTGGTAGTGCTTTATAAATGTTTATTAATAATAATAATAAAAATAGAGAAGTGAAATTGCAGGGGTCTAAACAAAAAGACGCAATAAAAGTGGCAACAGATATGCAAGGAACGTAAATAAAAACAAGAGGAAAAGGAAATGTCTATGGTTCTCCAAAGAAGTGGCTGCACAAATAAAAGCAAAAAACACAGCTTTTATAAAATTCAGAAGATCGCAAACAGAGAAACAGAGAAAATAATATGGTTAAAACTATTAGAGACAAAGAGAGAAATAAGGATAGCAAAAGCAAAGGCAGAAGAAATAATGGCTAAAGATGTGAAATGTGGAGACAAAACCTTTTTCAGCTATATTTGGTAGAAGACGAAGATCAGAGGTGGAATTGCAAGACTCAAAAGTGCCGAGGACAGATTCGTTGAAAGTGACATTGAAAAAGTGAAAATGCATAACAAATACTTCTGTTCTGTATTCACTAAAGAAAATCTTGGAGAAGGACCACACATGATTGACAAATATGCAAATAGGAAAGTAGTAGATAGCACACCATTCACAGAAGATGATGTTTTTGAACAGCTTGAAAAACTGAAAGTGGACAAGGCCATGGGACCAGATGGGAAACATCCCAGGACACTAAAATAGCTCAGAGTGGTTCTAGCTCCTTTTTAATAGATCCTTGGAGACAGGAAAAGTTCCGCAGAACTGGAAAAAGGCTGATGTGGTATCTCTTCACAAAAGTGATAATAGGGAAGAGGTAACAAACTATAGACTGGTAAACCTTACCTCAGTGATGAGAAAAGTAATGGAGGCACTCCTGAAAGAAAGAATAGTGGACTTTCTAGAAATCAGGGGATTGCATGATCCGAGGCAACACGGTTTTACCAAAGGACAATTATGCCAAACAAATTTGATTGAGTTCTTTGGCTGACCAGAGAACTAGATCAAGGGCCTGCAGTGGATTTGATCTACCTAGATTTCAGCAAAGCCTTTGATACTGTTCCTCATAAGAGGTATATTAATAAACTGAGTAGCCTGGGCATGGGTCACAAGGTGGTGAACTGGATCAGAAATTGTTTGACTGATAGGCGACAGAAAGTAGTGGTAAACAGAAATCACTCAGAAGAAAGGAAGGTGAGCAGCGATGTGTCCCAGGGATCGGTTATGGGCTGGTACTGTTCAGTGTATTTGTGAGTGATACTGCTGAAGGATTGAAGGGAAAAGTCTGCCTTTTTGCAACTGATACAAAAGTTTGCAACAGAGTGGACTCCTCTAAGGGAATGGACAACATGAGGAAAGATCTACAAAAGCTAGAAGAATGGTCTAATGCTTGGCAGTTAAGATTTAATGTGAAGAAATGCAGAGTCATGCACTTAGAATGCAGAAATCCAATGGAATTGTATGCAATAGGGGGTGAAAAGTTGGTGTGCACGGACCAGGAGAAGGACCTCGGAGTGATTGCTTCTGAGGAACTCAAGGTGGTGAAACAGTGTGACAAGGCAGTGGCAAAAGCCAGAAGGATGTTGGGTTGCATACAGAGAGAAATAACCAGCAGAAAAGAGGAGATATTAATGTCCTTGTTGTACAAGTCATTGGTTAGGCCTCACTTGTAGTACTGTGTTCTGTTTTGGAGATCATATCGTGCAATGAATATTCAAAGACTTGAAACGGTTCAGGGGAATGCAACCAAAATTATTTAGAGGCTGCACCAGAAGATGTATGAGAAGAGAATTAAAGACCTAAATATGTATATCCTAGAGGAGAGGAGGGAGAAGGGAGATATGATATGGATGTTTAAATACTTAAAGAGTATAAATGAACAAATAAACCTTTTTCAAAGAAGGGGAAGCAGTAATACTAGAGGGCATAAAGGGAAGCTGCAAGGAGGTAAACTTAAAAACAACATCAGAAAATACTTTTTCACTGAAAGGATGATAGATACTTGAAATGCCCCCTTCTCCCTTCCCTGTGGAAGTGGTGGGGGCAAATACGGTGATGGAATTCAAGATGACATTGGACAGACACAGTGGACCCCTTCATAGCAAGAGGATAAAATCAAAATAAATGTAACTATTTTTTATACTTCAACAAATAGAGAGGGGTGACCTGCACAGAGTCACTGATACAACCCTGAATGAAGGCACAGAGGAGAATGACCAGCACAGAGCAGCAGGTACACTTACTCTAGCCAGCTTACTGGACAGACTAGATGAAACATACTGGTCTTTGTCTATCATCATTTATTATGTTACTATGTAATTTATAGCTTGTGATCAAGTGGATTTCAATGTTTTCATAAGGCATGTCAGGGAGCTTAGATATACAGTATTACAATGATCTATTGGAGAGAATACTAGACTTTGCAAAATAATTCAAACATTGTGCTACGTCAAGAAAGTGTTCAACCTACACAGCATGAATAATTTGAAAAAAGAACCTCTCATTACCTTCTGATTGTGGGTCTTAAATGACAACAAAGCATCCAAAATGACATTAAGATAATGAACCTCACTGCAAATGGAGATTACTTGATTTGTAACAAAAACAGAACTGAGGATGTTGATGACAACACTCTTGTAAATTACCATAAATTATTTCTAGTCTATCTATTCTTTATTGTATTTTATCCTCCTGCAAAGGTTCAAAACATAAAGTTCAACACCACCTACATTCTTAGTACAAATAAAAAGACAATAATTAGACTAATAAAAGTGCCGCCATACATACAGACAATGGGAAGTTTCATTTCTCATAGCGAACATATCACCGGCAGCCCAATCAGCATTGAGGCAGTGAGGAGGAAGGAGAGCCCCTCCCCAATCTCCTCTGCAAAGCCAATCAGGCCCATCCAAGTCTGGAGCATCTCCATTGCATTTAAGGGGCATGTTTGCTAAATGGCGGTAGCAGCTTCCATGCGATATCACTACCGCCATTTAGTAAACATACCCCTAAAAGTGCCTCCAGGCATGCCCGTGCCTGGCAAGCCTGTGCCTAAGGGCCTTGCCAGAGGGCCCTTGGGCATAGTCCTTAGGCGGAGACCTGAAAACAACAAGTTACAGCATTAACATCTGGCTAGTCTAACACAGTCTTCCTTGATCGACCTACAAGATTAACTACCCTTGCTGGAACCCATATTCCAAATAAAACAGAGGAGAGTGACCAAACAATTGAAAAACAGAAAGCTGTAATACTACATAATGTCTGACATGCACAGAATCCTTCTCCTAGTCATTTCCATCCTAATACTGGCACACCCCTAACCACAGCACTATCCCAGTATTCCGTCACCTTGGCTCACTATACCAAACTTGCATACCAGACAGAACTAGATCAAGAAACAACTCCAGACTGCTGTATATTCCCCTCCAGGAACAGCACACTCAGGAAAAATCTATTCAAACAACAAAAAACATATACAATCTAAAATGTCCCCAAAAGAGTCTGCTACAACAGGAAAATCTACACTTGTAAGTATACTCTTCTGGAATCTTGGGGTAAAAGGGACTTCTTGAGTTTAAAGCTGATAAATCTGCGTATTTTAGAATTCAGTGTTTTTGCTAAGTCAGTTAGGTCTTAGTACCACCACTGAGCTTTGTATTTAAGTTAAAGCAGAGTATAGCTTAGCATAGAACATAAAATAAGAGTAAATAGACTTTGAAATAAATTTGTTTCTAGTGAGCTTTTCATTTAAATCAAATCAGAGTTAAGCTTAAACCTAGAAAGTAAATTGGTAAGCCTTTACCCTAGAAGCCCAGGACAGGGCACTGTGTAGCAGCCAAATTTTAATGTCTTCTCTCCCTCCCTCCCTCCCTCCCTCCCGACTCCCACCCACCCCTGGGATAATGGTAGCTTTATAGTTGCTTAAACCTCTTAAAGGAAAGGAATTGCCCATATACACTCTCAGGTGCAGCTGTTTATCCTCATCAGGTATACATTAAGGACCTGAGATTAATTAATTTTGAGGCGAACAAAGTCCATTAAACATACTAGGTATAGTTTTATTAGTATAAGTATCCAAAGCAAAACCTAAGTAAGTAAACAACTTAAATACCTAAATGCAACTTTAAAACTAATATGCAGACAGCAGTCCAGCAGCGAGATAGGGGCTTTCCAGTCTTCTGCATTGAGTACCACATGTATGATTTTCTCCCAGTTGGTGAGGGATCTTACATACAGTATGTATGCACTAGGTACAAGGAGCACTTTGCTTTCAAAAAACGAGTCTGATCTCTGAGGCCAGAGTAGCAAACTTGGAGGACATAAGGAAGACAGAAAGGTACATAGATGAGACCTACAGGGACGTAGTACTAAAGTCCCACCTCAAGTTTGGCAGAATCCCTGTTGCCATGGAGGAGAGAGGTCAAGCGGCAGGAGAGCATCACCTTGGTGTGGCAGGAAATGATCCTGTAGCTATGACCTGTCCACCAAGTGATGTAAAACCCTCTCATGCACTGAGGAGGTTTCTCCAGTGTCATGTTCCCACGAGGGAAGGGTTAGGACAGTTATTATAGTTGGTGATTCAATTATGTAGATAGCTGGGTGGCTAGTGGATTGCCTGGTAAAATGCCTGCCTGCTGCAAAGGTAGCGGACCTCACGCGCCACCTAGACGAGGTCTTAGAAAGTGCTGAGGAGAAGTCTGCTGTATTTGTACATGTTGGTAACAATGACATAGAAAAGTGTGGTTGGGAGTTTCTGGAGGCCAAATTTAGGCTTTTAGGTAGAAAGTTGAAACTAGATAATAGGGGAAAGCCGACAGTTGCCCAAGAGCACATGGTTTAGAACAATGTATCCTTGAAGGACACTAGCAAAAGATTGACGTTAGGGCATATCGATAGAAAGGTTCCAATAAAGACAAAAGTAACCCAAATGTCCTTAGGTACAGAGCAGACTGAGCTTAAAGATTCTAAATTACCCCTGCCTACCAATAAACAGATTAATATGAATGAAATACAGCCTCTAAAATGCTTGTATGCAAATGCAAGAAATCTAAAAAATAAGATGGGAGAGTTAGAATATACAGCACTAAATGAAAGGTTATATATGATTGGTATCATATATCATCTCAGTGGCATGGTGGAAAGAGGACAACCAGTGGGACACTGTGATACCCGGATACAAATTATATCATCATGACAAAGCAGATCAAATTGGTGGAGGGGTTGCCCACTATGTTAGAGAGGGCATTGAGTCACAAAGGATTAAAGTTTTGCAGGAAACATAATACACTGTAAAAACTCTATGGATTGAAATTCCATGTAAAAAGAAGAAGGGGAAAGTAATGCCAGTGGGGGTGTACAATCGACTACCTGACCAAAATGAAAAATATGGATGATGAAATGCTCAAAGGAATCAGGGAAGTTAACAAAAGTTAAAGCACAGTAATAATCATAATGGGTGATTCCAATTACCTCGGAATCGACTGGATCAGTATCATGGCAGGACATGCTAGGGAGATAAAGTTTCTAGATGAAATAAATGACTGCTTCCTGCAGCAGCTGGTTCATGAACCAACAAGAGGAGAACACATTTTGAACTTAGTCCTTTGTGGAACACAAGATCTGATGCAAGAGATAAAGGTGCTGGGGTCACTGTGCAATAGTGATCATAGCATGATCACATTTTATTTAATAAATGGAGGAAGGATGGCAAGGAAATCCACAGTACTACCTACTTTCAAAAGGGAGACTATGATAAAATGAGGAAAATAGTTAAGAAAAAATAAAAGGAGCAGTTGCAAAAGTTAAAGACTTACATCAAGCTTGGGTGTTGTTGAAAAATACTATCTTGGAAGGCCAGACCAGCTGTATTCCACGCTTTAAGAAAAGTGGAAGGAAGTCCAAAATACTGCCAGCATGGTTTAAAGGTGAGGTCAGAGAGGCTGTTGTTGCCAAAAAAGCATCTTTCAGGAAATGGAAAAAGGAGCCAAATTATGAAAACTGGAAACAACATAAAAGCACTGGCAAGTTAGATGCAAGGCATTGATAAGGCAGGCAAGCTCCTTGGGGTGGTGACGAACAGGGCGCTTTTCCTTGCCTAAAAGGTAAGTCTTCCTTCCTTAGGTGGGCCTCTCTGTGCCTCACTGCAGTTCTATTGCTGCATATCCCCCCAACAGCTTTCCCACCTTGCTTACCCAGGGCTTTTCTTTTATCCTCATCCCACTTGCCTCTCCTCTTGCAGACGCTCTTCCATGGCCACTATCCCTGTATTCTGGGGGCACCGCCCTCCTGCTGCCTCCACGCCCCCACCTGGGGCCATTGCTCATAATATGAGTAACCTCCTCATCTGTTGCATGAGTCAGTCTCCTCCTGCACTGCCCACTCTGCCAGTCACCTCCCTTCTGATCCTCTTTTTTGCCCTTCTGAACTGCAGATCTCTCCATGCGAAAACCCCTCTGGTACACGATCTACTGATACTGCACTCACTCGATGCTCTCTTTCTTACTGAAACCTGGCTCCATGAGGGGGAGGATGGTCTCCTCCACCACTGTCTTCCCCCTGGCTACTCTGCCCTCCATGTCCCTCACCTTCATTGGACAGGCGGTGGTGTGGCAGTCATTCATCGCACCTCCCTTCCTCTCGCGCTTGTCTCACCCCCTCCCCGCTATCCCGAAGCTCTGTTGCTGCGCTCAGAGACCTCTATTCCTGTGTTTTTTCTCCTTCTTTATGCACCACCCTCAATGCGTCCTGATCTCTGGGATTCTCTCTTGCTTACTCCCTCTGAGACAGCTTTTCTACCTTCACATCTCATCGTCCTAGGCGACTTCAATGTCCATCTGAATTCTCAGACCCAACCCTGCGATAAGGCTCTTCTGTTGCTCCTCATTGACCTATCCCTAACCCAGTTCGTGGATTGTCCAACTCATTCCTCTGGACATACTCTCGATCTTATCTTTGCTTCTACCTCCTCCCCTTACGTTCCATCTGATACCCTACCCCTTCCTCTGCCCTGGTCTGATCATCATTGCCTGCTGTTCTCCTTTTCTCTTCCTCACCTACATGCTCCCTCCTTACCTGTTGCCAATGCTTCCTCCCAGATTTTCAAATGGTACCTTACCCCTCTTACCCTCCAGTGCTTTCCTTCAGCTGACTCCCTCTTTTCTTCCAAGTTTTTCTCCCTTCCTGTGGATCAGCAGGTCGACACCTGGTCCTCCACCCTCACTGCTGCCCTTGACACTCTGGCCCCCCTCCGTCCTATTCCCTATCGCCCTATGTCCCATCATCCCTGGTATCATCCGGGTTTGTACCTTCAACGCACCCATCTCCGGCATGCCGAGCTCTATTGGTGCAAACGCCCTTCTGCTATCTCACTCGCCACCTTCCGCCGTGAACACCACCTATACCGTTCTATGCTCACTGAGGCTAAATGGACTCATTACTCAAATCTTATTGCTTCTTCCTCTAACTCCTCCCATTGTCTGTATCAGGTACTCCATTCTCTGTCTTCCCCCTCTACTCTCCCCACCTCTTCAACGCTTCCTCCTGCCGCCCCTAGCCCAACAAGCCTTGCTTCCTTTTTTGTTGACAAGATCCAGTCTCTCTGCTCTTCTTTTCACCTCTGCCCCCTCCCCTCTCCCCCTCCCCTCTCCCCCTCCCCCTCCTGTTCCCACTACTATATGCTCTACTCCTCCTTCCGGTATTTTCCCCCACACTTGGCACTCCTTCCAGCCTGTTACCTCCTCCGAACTCGCTAAGGCAATTTCCTCATCTTATAAAACTACCTGTCCGCTGGATCCCCTCCCCTCCACCTGGCTCCTTGATCCCTCCCTCATGTGTCTCCCGTACACTCTGGCTATAATTAATTCTAGTCTTACTTCCGGCAGTTTTCCTACATATTGGAAACATGCCATGGTTCATCCACTCTTGAAGAAGCCCTCTCTCGACCCCACTCTCCATGCTAACTGGCGGCCCATTTCCAATCTTTCTTTTCTCTCTAAGGTTCTTGAGAAACTGGGATTCATGCAACTTTCTGCATATCTTGACACTACCCTCTCTCTCCACCCTGTGTTTCACTGTGGGATCATTCACCTTGTATGGGGACGGAGCGTAGACCCTTCCAAAATTCATATTTATTTTTTGGGGCTTTTTGGGAGTGTTTTTTGATGTTTCCCATTACTATCACTATTGCCCAACTTGATTATAATTTTTTTAAATTTTGTTGGGATCCTTTTCAATGTTTATTTGTACTTTTGTTCTGTGCACATGTATCACACTTATCACGTTTTGTAGGTTTCCCTGGTTTTGCTGTACATTGCTGACAGAAATGGTTTCTCTTCCCTTTAAATCTGCTCTAACGCGAGGTTTTCACTCGCGGTATTTTTTGCCTTGAATTTCAACCTCGCAAATGTGCGGGGAGCCTCTCCCCTCCCACTCTCCACCCATTGACCCCTTCTCTCCGCCCCTGGGGAGCCTTCCTCCGCCCTACGGGAGCCTTTCCCCGCCTTCATCGCACATTAGCGCACCACAAACATGAGCGTGCACAATAGTGCGCCGCGCACCTGAGCGTGCACAAAAATTCCCCATAACACGACATTAGCGTGCGCTAAGGTACCTTAGTGCACGCTTAAGTGCGCACCGCACATTAGCGCAGTTTAGTAAACATACCCCTAAGAGGGGATAAGGCCATAGCTGAGAGACTGAATAAATTCTTTGCTTTGGACTTTACTGAGGAAGATGTAGCAATGTTATCAATGACTGAAATGGCATTTAAAGGTGATACCGCAGAAGAATTGAAAGAAATGTTGATACACTGGGAAGATGTATTACTACTATTTGATACAATGAAGAGTCGCAAATCACCTGGACCAGATGGTATACATACAAGGGTGTTGAAAGAACCTACTATTAGTAATCTGTGAACTATCATTAAAATCATCTGTAATACCAGAAGACTGGATGATGGTCAATGTAACGCCAATTTTTAAAAAGGGTTCCAGGGATGATCTGGGAAACTGCAGATCACTGAGCCTAATGTCAGTACCAGAAAAAATGGCAGAAACCATTATAAAGAACAAAATTACTGAACATATAGATAGTCATGGCTTGATGGGAAACAGCCAACATGGCTTTAGCCAAGGAAGGTCTTATCTTACTAATATGCTATGTTTTTTTAATGTGTTTATTGAAATTTGTTTCAGTTCTTCTGATACATCACCTTTAAATACCATTTCAGGCATAGGTAACTTCCACACATCTTCTTCAATAAAGACTGAAGCAACAAATTCATTCAAGCTTTCCGCTATGGCCTTGTCCTCCCTTAGCGCCCCTTTTAACCCCCTATCATCTAATGGTCCAACTGACTCTCACAGGTTTTTTGCCACAAAATCTACTTTAAAAATTTTTTATTGTGCAAGTTTTTTCCTGACAAGCTTTTCTTCAAATTCCTTCTTTGCCTGTTTTATCAATGTCTTGCATTTAACTTACCAGTACTTATGTTGTTTCCTGTTTTCATCACTTGGCTCCTTTTTCCATTTCCTGAAAGATGCATTTTTGGCTAGGACAGCCTCCCTGACTTCACCTTTAAACCATGCCGGCAGTTTTTTTGGCCTTCCTTCCACTTTTCTTAAAGCATGGAATTCATGTGGTCTGGGTTTCCAAGATAGTATTTTTAAACAGCACCTATGCTTGATGCAAATCTTTAACTTTTACAGCTGCTCTAAGTTTTTCTTAACTATTTTCCTCATTTTATCATAGTCTCCATTTTAAAAGTTAAAAGGTAGTACAGTGGATTTCCTTGCCATCCTCCCTCCATTCATTAAATCAAGTGTGACCATTATCCCTTGCACCAGATCCTGTGTTCCACTAATGACTAGGTCCAGAATATCTTTTCCTCTTCTCTGTTCATGAACCAGCTGCTCCAAGAAGCAATCATTTATTTCACCTAGAAACTTTATCTCCCTAGCATGTACTGCTGTGACATTGACCTTGTCAATACCTGAGTAATTGAAATCACCCATTATTACTGTGTTCTAACTTTCCTAGCTTCCCTGATTCCTTTTAGCGCTTGTGGTGACGAGGCTTCAGCAGAACCTGGGAAAATAGCTAGAAATGAAACTTTTTTCTATGAGCAAGGGAATAGCTCAGCCAAGCATACGTATCAAACTGCAGGCAGAGAAAAGAAAACACACAGGTAGAACTACTGAGTTCAGACCACACCCAGGCTCCAAGGCAACACAGGGTGGGGATTGGAAGTACCTGTGGGAGGAGCTAGAAGGGGGAAGATGCTTACACACATTTAAGCTCCCAGAAACAGAGAGGAAGGGGCACAGGAACAGAGCCAGCCACAGCAGCAGTGATGGAGCCAGTCACAAGCCATCCAAGAGAGAGGGCCTGAGGAAGCTGGCCACGGGCAGGCTGAAAAGAGAGCTCACAAACCAAACTGAAGAGAACGGAATCTTCAGTGCTGAAAGGCAGAGAGTGTCTAGGGAAAGACACAGGAGAGATTCTCAGAGCAGCTGTTATACAGGAGACTGCACTTCAGAGAGGAGCCCCTGCTGTGAAGAAATTACAGCACGGCTTGAAGGTAGGAGGGATAGTCCTGGGGGAGCCGTGGATTATAGCCCAGATACAGGAGCAGCCCTACAAGACTCTGAAGGAGAAATTCTAACTTTTGAAAGGCCCGTAAGAAAGACTGTTCCCAGGAGCAAGGTGAGATAGATAGAACCTTTGAGTAATTTATTCAGATAAAAAGCCTTGCAGCCATTCTAGAAACCCAGAGGAGAGAAAGAAATCTCATTGGGAAAAGGTGTTTAAACTTTTAAAGGAAGTTAAGCCTGCATTCCCAGAGCAAGTTCTAAACCCAGAGACATGTGACTCTGATTGTGAAGACATGGAAACTGAAGCCTGTGAGGTGGAACAGGACTCTGTTGATTCTTTGATGGATTGCTCTTTATGCCTAACGTCAGAGTGAAAAGGGGCCAACGGTTTTTAAGATAGAAAAACCAGGAGCCAACGTAATTAAATGTCCTGATATTTTGGGGGCTGAAAATCTGGATGAGAAAGAGAACTGCTAATGTTAAAGCTATGAGAAGTGTTCAAGTGTGAAGTGAATGTGTTAAAGAAGCAGATATTCTGTTGGTAGTACAGACAAACAAGAAAAAGCCTTGTTTTAAACCCTGAACAGTTGAAGGGAACTGATGTCTTTGCTAGACGGTAATAGGAACCAGTAAGCAACAGTTCCAACTGTGTTATTTGAAAAAAGAAATACCTTCTGTTGTATATAACCCGACTGAAGCAAGTTTATTCTTTTTCACTGCTGGAACACTGTTTGTGATATCTTTTATTTTGGGGGAAGAAAATATTCTCTATATTGTGTTGTCCTGTTCAAACTTCTAAAGAAAGTCTGTTTGCAAAGATTAGACTACAAAAAAAGAATAAATTTCCTGTGTTTGCCACTAAAACCACTCGGACTAGCTTATTTGCATACAACTACAATCCCAGAAGCCTCAGCTCTGGCGCATAAGCATAAAAAGGGACATTAGATGGCACGCTGCCACCTCTAGGCAACCGCCTATATGGGACGCAGCGCCACAGGTTGCGTAGTTGTTTGGATTGGTCTACCTTTGCATATGCCTGAGCAAGCCTTACACAGCCGGGAATTAGAAGAACCCCTGAAGGAAGCCAAGGACAACAGGAAAGTTTGCTGAGCGGAGAAAAATCCGGACTGGCAGCCGAGGACGGAACAGGAGTGGTGATCCAGCGGTGTTCCAGCTGTTGTCAAGCACGAATCTACATCAGAGCCAGGTAACCCATATATAGGAGGGGTTATTGGTTGGATACTGGTGTAGGGGAGGGTACGGTAGTAATAACCAAAAGTGCGACGGGAGCATTGTAGTACTGCACTTGGTGGTTTCTTTTTCTCTTTTTTTTGTTGCAGCCGCAGACCGGAGATGGAGCGATGCGAGTTTCTGGCCTGGATGGCAGAGAAATTTAAAAAGCAACAAGAGATGTCGGCAATGAGTCAAGAACATGTAGCGGCTATGTTACAGGCCCAACAGAAGCCGCTCCTCGAGATGATGGGGAGATGGCTGGGAGCGCAAAAAAAGGCAGCAGAAGCCTCAAGGACAGTGTCAGGTTCCCAAGGGGTTTTTCCAGGGTTGGGATTACCTAACACTGGGACATTGTCTTTCGGACAGCTAACCAAAGATGATGATATCGACGATTTCATGGAATCTTTTGAGAGGGTAGCTCTCTTGGCTAGATGGCCAAAGACCAGTGGGCAGTTCGATTCGCCACTTCCCTTACTGGGGAAGATCTGGCAGCCTACAGGGCTATGCCCGCAACTTTGGTCACCAGTTATGATGAGGTTAAACAAGCCATAAGGGACCGTTTGGGTCTAAAGCCAATAGTCTATCGTCGCCTTTTGCGAGCTTGTAAGCTGAAACAGGGTGAAACACCTCAAGCTCTGTGCCACCGTATCAAGGGTTTGGCATGGAAATGGCTCACTCCTGTGTCTAGGAACCTAGATTCTATATTGGATTGTATTGTATTAGAACAATTCATGGAGGCTGTACCCAAGGAATTGCAAACCTTCCTGGTCCTCCAAAATTGCCAAAACACCAATGAGGCCATTTCGATGGCGGAGAGCTTTTTAGAGGCTGAACTGGTAGGCCATGTGAAGGATGGTGTTTTAAAACGGACAGCTGTGGAGGCACCAGAAAGGAAGGCAAGGTCCGCGGCGGTTGAGAAATTAAAAGAGGTGCCCATGGATAGATTTCATTATGCCCGGAGAAAATGTTTTTCCTGTGGGGAAGCAGGTCATTTTAAAAAGGATTGTAGGGCCAGGACAGCCCTGGTAACCACCCGTCCCAGGGGGAAGGGAGAAGGATTCCTATTGGCTGTAGAGGTGGAAGGGATCCCTACGGAGGCCTTATTAGATTCTGGGGCAGACCAATCAATGATCTCGCGGAAGCTCTGGAAAAGGATTGAGTCACAAGATAGTCAGGTCCTAGGGGTATGTTTACTAAACGTGAATAACGCGCGTAGTATGACGTTAACGACCGTAAGTGCAGTGTAACGCGCGTAAACATGCGCCAACGACCGGTAACGTCGTACTACGCGCGGTAACCGTGCTTAATGATCGTAAAGCCTCGCGGCGCGTTAAAACAGCGCAGAAGGTGGAGAGTGGGCGGAGAGAAGGGGTCAATGGGCGGAGAGGGGGCGTGGAGAGGCTCCCTCTCACTAACGCGCTGTAATTCTGAGCTCAATTCCAACGCGAATGAAAACCTGCCGTTAAAGGCATTTAAAGGGAAGAGAAACCATTTCCGTCAGCAATGTACAGAAAAACCGGGGAAACACACAAAACGTGAGCAGTGTGATACATGTGCACTGAACAAAATAGCACATAAAACGTTAAAAATGACCACAGGAAACATTTTAAAAAGCATAATACAGCTGGGCAACAGTGATAGCAATGGGCAACAAGGAACAACACTGCCTGGAAAGCACCAAATAAAAAAGAAATGATGTGTGGAAGGGTGTACGCTCCACAGACCCTTTTAAAGATCATTTCATTGTAATGGATTGTCCTGGGAGTGTTGTGTAATGTTTCCCAATGATATCATTGTTGCCCAGCTTGGTTATGGGTGTGTGCCCCTTTTGTGAGGTATTCTCTGAGGTTTATGTGCACCGTTGTCTGCATACAAGGTAAATGAGGCCACAGTAAACCTGTTGCAGAGCAGGGTTTCTGACTCGTCAGGCCGGTTTAACTAACTCCAGGGACTGCACTGTTTCTGTGGCCACAGTGTGGTGCAACAGACACAGCCAGTGCCTGTAAGACCAGAAGGTCACAGGTTCAAATCCCAGCTGGGGCTCCTGCCAACCCAGTCCCCATAGCCTTACCCACCACTAAACAGTGATAGTAAAGACACACCTTTATTGCAGAGAACATACGCATGGCCTATATTTTACCACACCAGAAACAGGCACATTACCTTAAAGCAGAGTTCCGCAAATGCAGTCCTGGAGGGCCCCACAACATTCCAGTTTCATGCTGCCTCCAATAAAGATGCCTGTGCTGCATAGCTATGCACCACCCCCATGTTATGCAGATGTAGCTCATGCATATTTATGAGGGACAGCATGAAAACCCGAACAGTGTGCGGAACACCAAGACTGGAGTTGGGGAACTCTGCCGTAAAGCAGCAGCCAACAGGGCCACACACCCACCCACAGGCCCCATTGGCCAATGCCACCTGGAGAGGCAAGACATTGGGTCCTGCCTGTATCTCCCAATACTAGCAGTTGCATACCTTAGCAATGCCACCCTACACCTGGGTATATGGTACACAGCTATCAAACGTTTGCTATGAGAACTGGCAGATATCAATTCCTCTGTTAAGCACATTTTGCTCATTGAGCTCCACCATAACAATCATTCTGATGTCTGCGGTGTGTGCTGCAGGTCTGGTCTCTGACAGTGTTCACCACCCTGGGGAGTGACCCCCCAACAGTCTTGTGTACCATATCCATGCCTGTACTATGCCCATGACTGGTGTGGTGTGTATGGCTGCTGACCACCTCTATAGTAGCACAATGCTGTCATCGGTGTGGGGGTGGTTGTCTGTCTATCCAGTGTGTGGTGGCTGCAAACACCTTCCACAGCCCACACTGCTAGCAATGTTGCCAGTATTGGGCTGCCAATGTGCATAATGAGGAGCAAGGTACCATGGGTATAGGCCGGACAGGGTGGCCTGGCCAGGGCGCATCTGCACAGGGCATAGGGCAGTGACAGGCACATTGTAGTGGCCGGCCACCACCTACACAGACAGGGTGACCTCAGTATGTGCTGCTGAGAGATCACTCTCACCCTGACTGTGCAGTGACCACAGCATGGCTAGGCACCCCCATAGTGCTATCTAGTATTTCTCTCATGTGATATATAAGGGTTGCCTTTTGGGGCCCTGTCACTGATTTAACTGTGTATGCTGACATCCCAGTTCTGGGTGCAGGCATCTCCACTGGGCACTAGCAGACTATTTGCAGCTGGTATGTGTTGTGATGGAGTGGCTTGCAGGGTGCAGTGGCTGATGGCTTGCACCAGGGGAATATCAGATAGTGGTGGGGTGCAGCATGCCATATCTAGGCCTAATGTCTGTCTGCTATTGTGTTCTGGATTTGTACAGAGCTGCATTGACTGCTCTGTGGGGTGTGTGTCCCTCAGCAGGACTGGGGTTGATGTTCCCCTCTACGTCCACCTTGCAGGGAGGTAGATGTTGTATCTTTTGATAGGAGACCCTGTTTGCCGCCCTGGGGAAGGGATGGTGGTGCATGGGCCCTCCTAGGGGTCCATGGGGGGGGGGGTGGGCTACACCTGACTGATACAGACAGAGATGTCCAAGGTGTCTCTGCAGAAACTACTTGTCTCACACCATAACACTGCTGTGGACCTGCACCATGGCCTCTTTCAGCCATGGACGTTGCTGTGGACCTGGTGCTTGGCGCCTCACTGCACCCTCAGGGTGAGCACAGTACCCACACGCTGTGATGGTGTGTGGCTACCCTGTGCCGGTACAACACACGGTCAGTACCCCCTACCAGGCCGAGGTGCTGTGGGTGTGCATTCCCCATCTTGTGTTTATCTGTGGACAGCTGATTTGCATGTGCAGTGCATCATGGGTGTGACTGGCGCAATCCAACCCTGGGGGAATCCAGCGCCTGCTCACAGGCTTTGATAACCCATAGGCCATCCCACGTACATCTGTTAGCATTGTGCATAGGTGCAGGACACCCTACCGAGTCTGTCATATAAGGTACCCACACAGGTAAAAACACACATACCCACGCACGATTGTACGCGCGACACTACGCACGCCCCAACGTACATTGTTACGCACACTGCGAGGGTGTGTTTCTGTATGCAGTACTCGACGTAAAGCAAAACATGCCTTCTCACGGCACACTGGGGACTCGAACCCATGCTGTCTGTAATAGTGGTCAGTACACTAACCATTGTGCTACAGCTCTGTGTTAGTGCTCTGTGTCTGTACATCTTCCTACGATGTACGTCCGCAGCAACGCACGCACGTACGCCCACAGTAACGCACGTGGCCACGCCCCCAGCAACGCACGTGGCTACGCACCCAGCAACGCACGTGGCTGAGCAGCAAAGGCATTTGGAAGAAATGGCATCCATGTCGAGGAAGCCTCCCTTCAGCCAGAGGGACATCTACCTGCTAACAGAGCTGTTCTGCCTCCGCCAGCAGAGGCTCTTCCCTGGCTCATCCAGGAGGCAGAACCTGGCAATGGTCAGGAGGGCCTGGGAGCGCCTGGCCCATAGGTTCAACAGGAGCTCAGACTACCCATGTGAGGTAAGTGCATGGGGACAAGTCCCCCAAATGATGAGACAAAACAAAACACACCCAGTAATGTCAGCACAAATACACAATGCACTGACAGGGAATAGCAGGTGCTGACACATCCTGCGGCTAGCAAAGTCTGCCACACACCCCAGAAAAAGGCACCCCTGCCCCAAGGGGGTAGCTGCAACCATGGCAGAGGAGCACCACAGATCACAGAGGTATGGTATAGGGTGCCTTTGCAGGCCAGGGATGTCCCCCATCCACAAGACACCCCAGTCCCACCTCTCAGGCCAACAGGAAAGGAAGGGGGTCTGCACCATGTCTCCTTTAACCAACACATTTGCAAAATGCATCCTCTGATGCTGCAAGCCCCAAATGAGGGCATCTCTCCCCCACCCTGCCCACTGTCTGCTGGTGCCTTGTGTGATTACAAAAGACAACCCTCAGCTCCAAGCAGATGTAGGCCCCAAATGAGGGCATCCCCCCTCCACCCTGCCCACTGTCTGCTTGTGCCCTGTGTGATTAAAGAATACAAACCCCAGCTCCAAGCAGATGTAGGCCCCAAATGAGGGCATCCCCCCTCCACCCTGCCCACTGTCTGCTTGTGTCCTGTGTGATTAAAGAATACAAACCCCAGCTCCAAGCAGATGTAGGCCCCTAAAGGGGTCCCCTGCACCGACTCTGTTCCATGGGAAACAGGCCCTGTATGGGATCACAAAAGAAAAACCACAGCCTAAGGGCATCCTAGTGAGGACTGTAGGTGACAACCTCCCACCCAAAAAGTGGCTGATTGGCACATGCAGATGTGTGTAGGTGGCACACACAGCTGTGATGTGTTATGTACGTGGGGCGCACATACAGTGCACATGGTGCACCGACCAGGGTGATGTGTGTGTGGCCCACACATGGGGCTGTCTCACGTTAACGCAAGGGGGCATGAGCGCCCACCCAATAGGGGCAGGCGCTTGTTGTATGCAGTGAGAGTGTTAGATGCAGAGGCAGGGACCCACCACGTGTCACCACGGTAGCTAAGGGCAATGTTCGTTGTCACCCCTACAGGTGGAGGACCTTCGAAAGAAGGCTCGAGAGCTGAGGGCCCGGTACCCCCGCTTCGTTGCCAGGGTGCAGCGTGAGAGGATGGCACAGCAGAATGGTGAGTACCGGGACATGGCCATGTAGGGGAACGAGTGGTGGAACCACAGGTCCACAGTGACAGGGGAAGAGGATGTTCCCCCAGGGGATGACATGTGTTATACCTCCCACAGCTGCTGCATGTGCAGCCATCGTGGACGAGGGGCCGGAGGAGCCTCCAGACGTTGCGGCCCGGGAGGGAGACCAGGAGGAGCGCGAAAATCAGGACGGCGGACCAGAGCGGAATACCGAGGATGGGGAGGATGGGAATGAGCGCGCATCCCCACGCCACGATGAGGGAGTGGAGGGGGATGATGATGGGGGCCAGATGGGAGGGAATGTGGGGATGCTAGGGAAATGGGGACTGATGGTGTGGAGCCTGGGGAGCAGGATGAGGAGGGGGGGGATGTGAGTGGAAGGTAAGGGGAAAGGGGGGAGGTGGTTGGCAGGGAGAGGGAGGGGGAGGCAGTGGGGGAGGGGGATGGGGTTGTGGGGAGGGTGTTGGAGGCAGGGGGGAGGGAGGGGATGTACAGCGGAGAGGGTGGGGCGGGGCAGGTCCCCAATGGCACGCTCCGCCACAGGGCAATGGGGGCACCAGCCACCTGCCCCATGATCAGGGCGCGGCAGGCCCTCTGGACGTGTGCCTGCCACACATGGCCACAGGCAGGTCTGCTGTCCATGCAGCCACACAGACACGGGGAGATGTGTGTCTGTGTGGCTGCATGTGCGGCCTGCACCTGGCTGCAGCTGTGCGTGCCCAGGCACAAGCCCAGAGGCAGTTCGCCCTAATCCAGGGGCAGGTGCTGGCGACCCTGTCCATGGTGGCTGACCGTCTGCGGGAGCGTGATGAGCACCCTGAGCGTGCCTCACACGGTCAGCCACCATCCGACAGGGGTCCCCAGGGTGTGTAATATGTGGACACACATAGCACACCTGCCCTGTGATGGAGCGTGCCATTGCGTGTACATGACAAGGGGCACAGGGAGGAGCGGGGCCATCGATGTTTGTATGAGCATGCATTGTTGGCCATGCTGCTGTCACCTGCCATCAGATAGGATATGTGACGCATGGCCCATGTGTGGCCGCATGTAAATGTTGTAAATATGTTTCACACCCAGGTTTATAAAGATGTTGAATGTTAAACATACCAACTGTGTGGTCAGATGTCCCTCATTGCTAGGTGACAGTGATGTGCGAGTGATGGGTGTGGCTGTGTTTCACTATGAGAGGCAATGGCCGATGTGGAACAGGTATGGTCTATGCTGAGAGCACCCCCACAGACATGTCACTATTATGCTGCTGCGAGGGTGGGCCAACTAGAGGGGTGGTGAGTGGCATGCATGACTGACGTGCAACAGCATATGTGTGGGTCCCTGTGGTACACACAGCACAGAGTGACAATGATACATATGGTGGCGTGGAGCGGTTGGCCTTTGTGACCGGTACAGCAGGACCCCATATTGTTGGCCTGTCTTGCCAAGTGCAGGACGACTGAGGTGTATGCGTGGCGGTGGGGAGAGGGGGGAACCACATAGTGTGCACCGCAGGGGCTCCTGAAGCTGACGCCTGAGGGGGGGGGGATGGAGCTGAGAGTGTTGTGCTAGGTGTGACTGTGTAGGGCCTGTCAAAAACGCTCAATATGTCAGGCACGTGTACCAGCATGCAGGGTGGAAATGGTGGATGTTACACGATAGTCAAAAAGTCCGCTGCGAAACGTACGACCAACTTGCTGTATGTTGTCATGGGTGAACGTGCTGGGCCCAGAGGGGTGCAGGAGCATATTGTCGGTGGAGTACATGGGGCCATCGGTGGGGGTACTCAAAGGGGTGTGGGGGTGGGGGGTGCACACAGCAGAGGGTCGGGACAGGGGCTCAGCGGGATGATGGCCAGAAGGGTGGCACACTGCGGTGTGTTTGCGGATGGTGTGTGCTGGAGTGTGGATGGTGCGACAGGTGACAGTTGCTGCATGTCGTTTGGGGAAACCAATGTGTTATTGGGGTGTGCCAGGATGGGTGGAAAGGGGGTGTAGGTGTATATAGCGGCCACTGGTGCACAGGGGGACGGGTAGCCCTTACCGGGGGTTGACACAAAGGTGCTGGAGCATGCATGCCTGTGCCCAGGGATCCACTGTGCACATGTGTGACGGTTGAGACAAGGTGGATGTGTGTGGGCACTTTTAACCCAGAGTACATGTCCTGTGTCACCTTCTCTGGCTCCCTTTACGTTACCTTATGGACTGCTCTATGGGAGACATTTTGATGTGCCTCAGTGGACACTCCACTTTATAATGTGGCATATGCTGTGCGTTCTGGGGTGCCTTCTGCAGCAACCTTGGGTCCGCCACTGTGTGTGTGTGTTTGCTAGCAAATGTACATCACATACATGACATATACATGCCCCCTCACTCACTAGATAACGTGTGGGTGTGTTTACTTGCACCCCAAAAGGAAGGGGAACATAGACATGCCCCCTCACTCACTATCTAATGTGTGGGTTGTTTGCTTGCACCCCTCCAACATGTAGACAAATAGATGACAACTCCCTCACTATATCATGTACAGGATGCTACATCAGCCAGCCTTCTGCATCGGGCACCCTGGGGACTCAAACCCATGCTGCCCATATCAGCTGTCACTGCAGTAACCATTGTGCTACAGCTCTGTATGGGTCAGGTATGTATGCTAGCAACCCTACAACACATACAGGCCATATACATGCCCCCACACTCACTATATAATGTGTGGGTGTTTACTTGCACCCCAAAAGGAAAGGGGACATTGACATGCCCCCTCACTCACTATCTGATGTGTGGGTGTGTTTGCTTGCACCCCTCCTAAACTAAAACAAATATATGCCCCCTCCCTCACTGTGTCATGTACTGCCTTCTGCAACTGGCACCCTGGGGACTCGAACCCATGCTGACCGTATCAGCAGTCACTGCAGTAACCATTGTGCTACAGCTCTGTATTAATCATGCATGTCGGAGTGGCTTATTATGCTTAACGCGCGGTGACCCGCTAACGCGCCATGTAACGCTCATTAGTTTAGTAACGCGCGGTAGGTGTTCCGCTGTCCCGCCCATCTCCTTATTTGGGGGTTTGTCTTATTAACGCGGATCCTAACGCGAACTGCAATAACGCGATTTAGTAAACATACCCCCTAGAGTCTTCCGGAGACCATATAAAAATCAGATGTACCCACGGGGCAGCTTCCTCCTATCCAGTATACCATGTAAGGGTAAAGGGATTAGGCTTGAAAAGGAAAATAGCGGTAGCCGTTGTTCCCAGGCTCCCACATGCCTTAGTCCTGGGGAGATATTGGCCCCAATTTTGGCGTGGGTTAGCCAAGGAGTTAAAAAACAAAGCAGGCAAGACCGTTGCCCTAGCAAAGCCAGGAAGCTTAGAAAGAGAACATGAAGCCTCAGCCAGGTTTGGGAAGGTTTCAAGCCGCCAAAGCGATAAGGATAGGGCGGGCATGGTCTCTACCCATGCAGGTTCCGAGCCATTGGGAGAGGAGATGGATCCTCAGGAAGATCCCTTGCCGGGGATGTCCTCTCATGATGACTTGATAACTCCCTCTAGGGATAGCCTGAGGAAGGGAAAGGCAGAAAAGCGGCGAGAGAGGCAGACTAGGTCAAAAAATAGGGCTGAATTAATGGCCGGACAGGAATTGCCCTGGGTACCTGCGGAACTAATTGAGAAATTTCCCTCCTTCCCTAGGGAACAGCAAGCAGATCCTGTGCTAGTGCGAGCTTTCGACTATGTACGGGAAGGATCTGAGACCCTGCCCAGATTTTTGCTAGATGACAGCGTGCTCTACCAGGAGAGTTTAGACCCACGGATGGGGAACATACGGAAGCAATTAGTGATACCCACTCCTTTCAGAAACATAGTTTTAAGGTTAGCCCACGATCATCCGGTGGGAGGACACAAAGGAGTACAGGACACATTGGATCAAATCCTAGCCCGCTTCTAGTTTTTAGGGAGACTTCTAGATTTTGTGTGTCTTGCCCTTCCTGCCAGTGGGTCACGGCAAGCCACCCTCCGGAGGTACCTATGTTATCGATACCCGTCATATCAGAACCGGTACATAGACTGGCCATAGGTATAGTGGAACCTCTGCTTAAGACACCACGGGTTTACCAGTATATATTATTGATCGTCGACCAAGCTACATGGTTTCCCTGGGCAGTCCCTCTGCGGAATACATCCACACGTACTATAGCTGTAGAAATGGTGAAATTGTTCTGTGAAGTGGGTTTCCCTCGAGAAGTCCTGACGGATAGGGGTAGCAACTTCATGTCACGATACCTGGCCCAGGTATGGAATGCCTTTGATATCCGTCACGTCCGAACGGCCGCGTATCACCCCCAGACAAATGGCCTGGTAGAGAGACTTAACCAAACCTTGAAGAACATGTTAAGAAGAAGTCTGGAAGGTAACATAGCGGAGTGGGACACGATGCTCCCATTCGTGTTATATGCTTGTAGAGAGCGGAAGCAGACCTCTATCGGCACTTCCCCGTATGAGCTCATGTATGGACGCGCTCCCTGGGGTATCCTTGATATATTGCGGGAGCAGTGGACAGCACCGACTGTACCCCAATTTCTAAAAGATTTGAAGGGCTGGCTACAACGTATGGCCCGAGTGGCAGAAGGAAATTTAATAGCTAGTCAGGCCCGACAGGGAGCCTATTATGACCGACGTGCTAAACCACGTCACCTAGAGGTTGGCGAAAAGGTACTTGTCATGGTCGTAGATGCTAGTCCCAAGTTTGAAAGTACCTGGAAGGGGCCCTATAAAGTCATAAAGCAGGTAGGTCATGTATCTTACTCAGTGGATAATGGAAGAGGAAGGCAGCAAGTGTACCACATTAACGTCTTGCGGCCTTGGCATGAGCGAACAGTGAGAGCTCAACTAGCCGTGAGAGACTATAGAGACCCAAGCATCCTATCAAGGATTACGGGCTGTGCGCGGGTTAGTGCGCCAGCCCATAATAGCTTAAGGGGGGGGGATGTGTGGTGAAGAGGCTGCAGCAGAACCTGGGAAAATAGCTAGAAATGAAACTTTTTTCTATGAGCAAGGGAATAGCTCAGCCAAGCATACGTATCAAACTGCAGGCAGAGAAAAGAAACACACAGGTAGAACTACTGAGTTCAGACCACTTCCAGGCTCCATGGCAATACAGGGTGGAGATTGGAAGTACCTGTGGGAGGAGCTAGAAGGGGGAAGACGCTTACACACATTTAAGCTCCCAGAAACAGAGAGGAAGGGGCACAGGAACAGAGCCAGCCACAGCAGCAGTGATGGAGCCAGTCACAAGCCATCCAAGAGAGAGGGCCTGAGGAAGCTGGCCACGGGCAGGCTGAAAAGAGAGCTCACAAACTAAACTGAAGAGAATGGAATCTTCAGGGCTGAAAGGCAGAGAGTGTCTAGGGACAGACACAGGAGAGATTCTCAGAGCAGCTGTTATACAGGAGACTGCACTTCAGAGAGGAGCCCCTGCTGTGAAGAAATTACAGCACGGCTTGAAGGTAGGAGGGATAGTCCTGGGGGAGCCATGGATTATAGCCCAGATACAGGAGCAGCCCTACAAGACTCTGAAGGAGAAATTCTACCTTTTGAAAGGCCCGTAAGAAAGACTGTTCCCAGGAGCAAGGTGAGACAGATAGAACCTTTGAGTAATTTATTCAGAGATAAAAAGCCTTGCAGCCATTCTAGAAACCCAGAGGAGAGAAAGAAATCTCATTGGGAAAAGGTGTTTAAACTTTTAAAGGAAGTTAAGCCTGCATTCCCAGAGCAAGTTCTAAACCCAGAGACATGTGATTCTGATTGTGAAGACATGGAAACAGAAGCCTGTGAGGTGGAACAGGACTCTGTTGATTCTTTGATGGATTGCTCTTTATGCCTAACATCAGAGTGATAAGGGGCCAACGGTTTTTAAGATAGAAAAACCAGGAGCCAACGTAATTAAATGTCCTGATATTTTGGGGACTGAAAATCTGGATGAGAAAGAGAACTGCTAATGTTAAAGCTATGAGAAGTGTTCGAGTGTGAAGTGAATGTGTTAAAGAAGCAGCTATTCTGTTGGTAGTACAGACAAGCAAGAAAAAGCCTTGTTTTAAACCCTGAACAGTTGAAGAGAACTGATGTCTTTGCTAGACGGTAATAGGAACCAGTAAGCAACAGTTCCAACTGTGTTATTTGAAGAAAGAAATACCTTCTGTTGTATGTAACCCGATTGAAGCAAGTTTATTCTTTTTCACTGCTGGAACACTGTTTGTGATATCTTTTAGTTTGGGGGAAGAAAATATTCTCTATATTGTGTTGTCCTGTTCAAACTTCTAAAGAAAATCTGTTTGCAAAGATTAGACTACAAAAAAAGAATAAATTTCCTGTGTTTGCCATTAAAACCACTCGGACTAGCTTATTTGCACACAGCTACAATCCCAGAAGCCTCAGCTCTGGCGCATAAGCATAAGGGACATTAGATGGCACGCTGCCACCTCTAGGCAACCGCCTATACGGGACGCAGCGCCACACGCTTCATCATTCATCAGTTCATTCTTTTTACATGGAATTTATATCCATAGAGATTCTACAGTGTTTTATTTCCTGCATAACTTTTATCCTGTGTGACTTAATGCCCTCTTTAACATAGAGCACAACCCCTCCATCAATTTGATCAATGCTATCATTGTGATATAGTTTGTACCCATGTATCATGGCATCCCATTTGTTGTCCTCCTTCCACCAGGTCTATGAGATGCCAATTATATCTAACTTCCATTTAGTGTAATTTATTCTTGCTCTCCCATCTTATTTTTAGACTTCTAGCATTTGCATTGATGCATTTTAGATGTACGTATGGGACCACGTAATCTCAAACTTACGATCAAGAACAAGGTCTTCCACAAGGTTCCACCCTCTCTGCCCTTCTGTTTAACATCTACCTTCAGCCCATCTGTGCAATTTTCAAAAAATTCCATGTGAACTACCACATTTATGCGGATGATATTTTGATATATCTTCCTTTTAGCGTCACTAACCCGGCAATTCATCAACTAAAAAACTGTATCTCAGAAGCGGCAAATTGGCTATCATCCCCAAACCTTAAGATCAATTTCGGCAAAACAGAAGCACTCTACATTACTAAAAATCAGAACTATCCCACCAACACATATTTCAATTCAAAATGCTATCGTAGCTGTCAAAAGCAAGGTAAAATATCTTGGAGTTTTGTTAGTTTGCTTAACATGCTATTGCATATTAAGCAAACAACAAAATAAATCTTCTATAAGCTCAGAATGTTGAAGTAGCTCCGTCCACTCCTCTACCCCCACGACTTTAAATCAGTTATCAATGCCATTATCACACTCCATTTCGATTTCTGCAATAGCACCCTTCAAGACCTACCTGAACAAAACAAAAACGAATCCAATTAGCCCAGAATGTCACTGCCAGGATAACCTCAAACGTCAAACTAGCAGAACATATTACACCTATATTATTCACTCTTCACTGGTTCCCAATCCAAAGCCGCATACAGTATAAAGTTCTTGTAACTACTTTCAAACTTATTAAAGGCATCACACCATCCCACCTTGAGACACTCATTTCTAAAGACAATAACATTTGAAACCAACAAGAATGAACAAAAATAAACAAAAATAAACTAAATACTCCATCCGACTTCAGGAAAGCCAAAAAAATGACCAACAATAGAGCTTTTTCCCACTTCGCCCCCATCTTATGCAACAACCTCCCAGATAACATAAGATCCATAAATGACTTCTCCATCTTCCAAAAGAAACTCAGAACCCACCTGTTTACTCTACACTTTGAAAACACAAACAATGCAAGTGAAGATACAAATACTGAAGACATCCACCCTGAGTACACCCCTTCTTCTGAGTACATCCCTTCTCTCTCCTAAGAAGAGACACATAAGATGGATTACCCTACGCGAAAAAAGAAGAAAAAGCAGATCTACCTATGTATATAGTTACTTTGTTACTTATTGTTAGACCAATGTAAATAGTTCCCTTTTAGAAGTAATTGAATATGTACCGTTCTGTACAATTCAAAGCTTTGTTTACTGTAAACCGCATTTGATCTCCTGGAAAATGTGGTAAAGAAATGTATTATAAATAAATAAAATAAATTGTATTTTATTCATAATAACAATCTGGTTATCAGTTGACGTGGTAATTTGGAATCTTTCATCTCTGCTCTGTACTTCAAGGCATATGGGTTACTTTTATCTTTATTGGAACCTTTTTATTGGGATGCCCTAACTTCCCTCTTTTGCTAGTATCCTTCAAGGATACATCCTTCTGAAACATACACTCTTGGGCGACTGTTGGCTTTCCACTACTATCTAGTTTAAAAGTGTTCTATCCCCTTTTTAAGGGTTAATGCCAGAAGCCTGGTTTCAGCCCAGTTAAGGTGGCGCCCATCTCTTTAGAAAAGCCCTTCCCTTCCCCAGAATGTTGCCCAGTTCCTAACAAATCCAAAACCCTCTTTTTTGCACCATCATCTCATTCACACATTGAGACTCCGGTGCTTTGCCAGACCTTTGGTTCCTGCACGTGTAACAGGAAGTATTTCAGAGAATGTTACCCTGGAAGTACCAAAAATCCCTACCAAAAATCCTAAATTTGGCCTCCAGAACCTCTCTCCCACATTTTCCTATGTCATTGGTACCAACATGCACCAAGACAGCAGGCTTTTCCCCAGTACTATCTAAAATCTTGTCTAGGTGGAGCTTGAGATCCACTACCTTCGGATCAGGCAGGCATGTTACCAGGCGATCCTCACGTTCACATCCACTCAGCTATCTACATGCCAATTGATTGAATTATCAAATATAACATCTGTCCTAACCCTTCTCTCATAGGCACATGGCCATGAAGAAACCTCCTCATCAGTGCGAGAGGGTTTTACATCACATGGAAGACAAGTCCTACTACAGGACCAATTCCTGCCACACCAAGGTGATGCTCTCCTTTCATGTGACCTCTGTTCTCTATGGCAACAGAGAGGCTGCCAGACAGGAAGTAGGACTTCACTACTCTGCCCCTGTAGGTCTCATCTTTATACCTCTTTGTCTTATTTAGGTCCTCCAAGCCTGCTACTCTAGCTTCCAGAGATAAAACTCATTCCCTGAAAACAAAGAGCTCCTTGAACCAAGTTCACATGTAAGACTACCCACTAATATGGAGAAAATCATACATGTGACCCTCAATGCAAAAGACTGGATAGCCCCCATCTCGCTATTGGACTGCCATCTGTATATTAGTTTTAAGGGTTTGTTTAGGTATTTAAGTTGTTTACTTACTTAAAGTTGCAAGGGATACTTGTACCAATACAACTATGCCTAATGGGCCTGATATTTTTCTAAGCAGACTATGAACCATGCCAGCGCATAGCCCTGCCCACTGATTCTTAAACCCAGATATTCAATACCAGGAACATATGTGGCCACAGCATTGAATATCCAGGTATCACCGCACAACCCAGAAGCTGCCAAAGCTAACCAGACAGCAGCAATATTGCATGCTGCCCAGTTAGTGCCATGCCATAAAGATAGGCAAGAGTTTTCTTAGCCTATCTTTTCAGCACAGAGCACTAACTGGGCAGCATGCAATATTGCTGCTGCCTGGTTATCTTGTGTCCCTGCCCCTAGAATGCCCCTGACACTTCCATATGTTAGCCAGACAGCATCAGGGTACACTGGGGACATAGATGGGGATATTCAACAGCACTACCAGTGTATGACCCATTGAATATCCCCATCTAAGGCATTTACACAGTTTACTAGGCTGTAAATCATGTACATGCCCTTCAAATATTGGGTCCAAGAGGAGTCTTTCTATTTCCTACCTGCTGAACTTGCATCTTGATTGGCCTGGTGACCCGTGGCTGCTCTTCTGATTGGGGCCGCTTGATTGAATGGGCTATAATATTCTGCCCCCAACGCGGGATGCTGAGGAGTCTTTCTGTTTCCTGATGGGGAAAAGAAAGAAACGTCCTTTGCCGGCTGCAATGCCAAAAGCGGTTAAGGTAGTCGGTCCAATGGACGCACGTGTACAAGTCAGGAGACTGTTGCTTGTTACTCAAGCTTTGGATACTGGCATTGGGGAAAACTCAACCGTGTGTACTGTATCTTCTGGCTCTTCCTGGCAAATGAAGGACTCAACCCCAACTATTCAGGAGAAGGAATCTAACATTGGAGTTTCTTCTATGATTGGATTTGTTCATTCTGAGATTGGGGAACCTATACTCTCTTCCTCCTTCTTGCGAATTGACTCTAAATCTGAGACATTGCCTCCTCCACTCCCTTCGGTTGTTGTTTTTCCTGTCCCTGGGGAGCCTCGTGCTCCTCCAGAAAATGTTTCTTTAAAAGATCTTTGGGCTATGTTATCGAAGATGGAGTTGGCCTTGGATTCGTCCTTGCAAAAGATTTCTATTTTTAAGAAAGAAACGGTGGAAAAGTTGTCTAATCAAGATTCTAGACTGTTGACTGTAGAAAAGATTGTTGGATCACAAGAAGTGAGATTTACTTCACAACAGGGAGTTCTTGATACTTTGGTTCAAGATGTTACTTCATTGCATCGTCAAGATGAATTATTGGAGAACTCCTTGCGTGCAAGGAACCTCCATCTCTTAAATTTCCCTAAAACACATTATCTTACACCTGTTATCCTTTTCCATAAATATTTGAAGGATGTGTTGTTGATATCAGATGTGGAATCAATTGTTTTGTCAAATATATATTACCTTCCTTCTAGAAAATTACTTTCAAAAGATGTTTCTCAGGAGAAAGGTCCTCAGGGTGATTCCAAGGCTTTACCTTCATTGAATATTTCTGAGTTCCTAGAGTCATCTCAGGATTAGATATCTACGAGAGCCACCTTATTGGTTACAGTGGTCTCAGATTTAGATAGACAAAGGATTTTCCGGGCATATTTTAAGAAGAATCTTGAGAAATTCTGTGGTCAGTGCGTTCAGATTTTTTCTGATGTTTCAAGGGCCACACAGCGGCATCAGAAGGCTTTTTTAGAGATCCAACCACGCGTTTTGGCCATTGGAGACTTATTTTACCTGAAATTTCCATGCAAATGCCACATAATATTTCAGGGTAAACGATATGTGTTTGGGGAGGTAAATCAATTATTGGAATTTTTGAAGGAGAAAGCTTAGGTGTAACCCTATTTCAAAGCTAGTTATTTATTAGTTTTTCTTCTGTTGGATAGCTTTTCTTCTGTTCGTTTGGGGGGTCCTTACCAGGTTTTGATCAGATTCTTTAATTTGTTTCATATTAATATAGAGATTCTCCTGGATGTGGGCTATTATTATGATATGTTTTCTTGTTGGTGGTTCCAGATGGGAAATTATTCCCATTTGTTGTTATTTCCTATTGTTTTTGCTGTATGTTTCTTTACATAAATAAAATTTGAAAAAAAAAATATTGGGTCCAATAAGTTTACCTCAAAATTAATTAATTTTAGGGCCTTAATTAATCTATTTCTGATGAGGATAATCAGCAGAGTCTGAAAGTGAATTTGATACCTCTTTCTCTTTAATAAGTTTAAGTGCCTATAAATCTAAGATTATGTCAGGGGTGGGGGGTGGGAGGGAAAGGAACACTTCAGAAAAGCTGGCTTGCTACAGAGTGCCCTGACCTGTGCTTCTAAGGTAATCTCTAAACAATTTACTGGGTGATTCACACAGCCCTTGTTTTGATAGATAAAGCCTTTCAATTTGTTCCTTTGATCTGTCACTTGACTTTAACACCTATTAAAAACAATTTCACAGTTTTCTTTCCTCCTAATTGAAAGGCCTCTTTGTAAAGGTTTCTAGAAACAATTTATTTATTTCTATTCAAAGAATATTTATTCTTTTCTACCATTTATGCTAAGCTATACTCTGATTCGATTGAAATGAAAAGCTCTCTGGTGGTACTCAGCCCTGAATGACTTAACAAAAACACAGATTTGTCAGCTTTAATGCAAAGAATTCCCTTTTCCCCAAGATTTATAGAATTTCCCAGCAGGTAAGTTTTTACAAGTACAGATTTATTTTCCACAGTAGCAGTTCTTTTCAGTAGTCCTTTAAGACTGATAAACAGAAGGATGCTTGGGTGCATAGGGAGAAGAAAGCCCAGCATGAAAAAGGAGGTGACAGTGCCTTCATATAGTATGTAAGAGATGGACCCACAGGGATCTTGAGGGCTAGTTTACTACAGTATGCTATCTGGGTAATGCAGGGATAGTGTGCGATGTTGGCATGGATCCCTATGCTAAAACACTCGTACTACATGGCCAGCGGAATCTTGGTCGGCGCTAGGCTGGGAACAATTACCATCAGCACAATAATGGCACAGCATGGCAGTAGTACTATAGTGAGCTGTGCTAAATTCAGGAGGATGGCTGTTCCCACCCCCTGCATCTAGCACAGTATCCCATTCTGGAAGGTAAGCCCAAACCACTTTGCTAGAGTGGGGCTTATTAAACCAGCCCCTCAGTGACAAAGAAAAGAGGAAAACCACAAGGCAACTTATGTCAGGTAGAAATGTACAGAATAGGAGAACCAAATGGGTCTTTTCAGTTGGCATCATCTATATTTCTAACCAAAAAGTATTTGAGGAATCTTTTTATTTTCATCTAAAAAAAATGTGCTAGAAATCACTACTGTGTAAATGCATTCAATCTAATTTGGAATGACATGCAAAATCTCAATCAGCTAACAGAAAGAAGATGTTGCATCCATCTGTAAAATGAGACGCTTCTGAAATGGATGCAATTTATACATGTAAGTGATCATATTTACATATATAAATCCCAAATAAGGTTTCTAAAATAACCCCCTAAGAGCTCGATTCCATCCCAGACGTACATGCTCTCTGTACGCCTGGTCTGAACTGGACAAACAGAGGGTGTTGCATAATCGCGAACAGTCATGTACGTGCAGACCCAGACCATAATTCCATCCAGCCTGCATGTACAGGAAAAGCCCCACTAACTCAGGGCTTTACAATGGAGCCATGGCATCATGGCGTCCATTTACCATGGCATCGCTACTCCATTGTAAAGCCATGTTCCCGGTTGCCGGCATAACAAAGGCTTTCCCCCACAGCACAAGCACTCATCCGGCCTCCTAAGGCCAGGGTCAGGCTGTGGGGAATGTCCTCGGGCCCCCCTCCCCCATTCACACCTCGGGCCCACCAAAAATAAATGTCCAGGGAAGTTATTCCACCCCAGAGGTGGAATAACTTCACCACACAAGTCGCTGGCCTGAATGTACAGGGCCACATTAGAATTGGCCCTGTACATCCAGTTCCAGCAACCGCCCACTATCCATCCTAACTCCAATCCCCATCTGCCCCCTCCCCACCCCCGTCTACCTTCCCCATACAACCAGCGGAGAAGGTAGATGCAGGCGGGGAGGGCACAAATAGCGGGGATGGACGTCCCATTGGGACATCTATTCCCACTATTTGTAGGACAGAATCAGGCCCTGAATGTTTAAAGTACATTTGCTTAACTACCTTCATGGCACCTTGCACCCAAATCCTTAAATCTTTAAGAGTAACAGTACCAAAAGTGTGAGCCTCTCACTGAGCTTGTTATCCCACTACTCCAGATAGCCTATCAGACATTTTTTTTTCTCCCTCTGCTACTAATTTTACAATAACCAATTGGTGCTTTTAGTCTATAAGACAAGTGTCCTTCTTGCAGGATGTTGGGAAAGTAATTCCCTTGCAGCAGGGCCCTTCTAGCACACATGCCAATCTTTGAGTCCAGACACTCACTGGAGAAAAAAGGCAATAGGCTGTTCCTGCTCCTGAAACAAAGAGAACTACAGCCTTTGAATGCCTCTTCATTGACCTCCTTCTGATCAACCAAAAACTCCCAGGACTCTGAGAGTCCCCTTTTGTATCACTTTTCCAAGTATGCCTTCATTTTCTAGATCACAGAAGAGAAACTCTTCCACCTTGGGATAGTTCTCTGTTCTTATAGATAGAACATTACACAGAAAACACTCACAAAGCCCAAAGGGTGTCTACTGTACACTGAAAAATAATGAGGCCAATTTTCAAAAAGCCAGTATTCAATGGACCGGTCAGTGACCACATTGTTGCCCGTAGTGTTTAAATATTCAGTGGTATTCAGCTTGAATGCTGCTATGTGGATAAGTGCTTTTCATGTAACCTAAGCTATCTGGATAAGTCTTAAGATATCCAGATAAATGCTGCCTGAAAATTGCCATTATTCAATTAAAATGACATCCATAGAGCACCAGCACTCTCCTCCTCTGCCCACAGACTGCCCCTACACAAGCCAGATAGTGCTGTGAAGATCTGTGGAGATATTCATTGGCACTATCCAGACAGTACCATTGAATATCACTGTCAGCACCCTTAACTGGACAGCCTCCCATTGGCCGACCAGCTAAGGGTTCTGAATGTTTGCCCCAATGTATCTAACTTTTTATCTGAGAAATCTGATGGAGCTTTGTAGATGACTGGAAATAAATAAGATAAATTATAAAACCTCGTATAAAACTTGGGGATATTCTTTTTTTAAAAATTCCAAAGAATAAAACACATAAGATACAATCAATAGATAAATAAAAAATAGAACAGCTGACAACATGTTTCTGTCACATGAACTTTTTTGCACAACCCTATTAAAGCAACCAGCGTCATATAAAAAAAACACAGAAAATGGAACATTTATAACACAAAACTCATAATCTTAACATTTATTCATTTTTTATAGTCAAGTCTTAAGGTCTCATAAGTTTAATAATGTCATTAAAATTCATTGATCTTGTTGTCAAATATTTAAGCATAGCCAAATTGCCAAACAGTCAAGAATATACTTATAAAATATCCTGGGGCCTATTTACTAAGTAGTGCTAATGTTTTGAACTTAACACGTGTTAACAACAAAAGGAAAGACACATTAAGTGCAAAATCTCAGCATTAACTGTTAGGTGTATTCTCAGAACTTTGGAGAAGACATTCATGTAGTTAACACAGAGTAAGATCATTACTCATATTAACAACATGGTCTATAAAGCAGAATTCACTACACCCCTGGAGATATCATAGACTCCACCAGGTTATCTACTGAATTAGCAGTTAACAATCAGCAACTACCTCAATTTTACATATATTAATTTCCCTTCCCTTTTGTGGTTTTTCTGTGGTGTCTTGCTGTTTAAATAAAGAAATATAATTGCTATCTGTACATATATAAGCAATTGTATGCAGATAAATCCTGCATTGTGCATATAAAAATGATTTCATGCCCATTAAAACCAAAGTAAAATAAATGAAACAAAATTTGCTGCAAGCATGTCTGTAATTTTAACAGGTATGCTTATTCTGTCTCTGCTATGATTGAGGACTACCTAAAAATGCAGAAGAGTGAACATTGAGATATCTCTCTTTTAAAGGCAGAAATATCATCTGTCATTCTTTACATAAAATGACTGCACATTATTTAAATTGCTGAACCATCAATGTCTGTTTCAAAAAATACTTACCTTTGCTATTAGTATTGTCAAAGGTGCCAGCCTCATAAAATGTAGCAAAGTTTTTATTTATCAAAATCAAACAGTTCGTCTTTTGTGAATATCCTGTTAGAGTTGAGCAAATCATTCACACAACTGGTTGATAGAAATAAGCTGAATTTTTAGAAAACTGTTAATAAACTGTTGAATTCAAAGCAAGTCTAATAAATCATCAGAGTTCAAGTAACCTGAAAGCAAGAACTTTGACAGATATTGCCCTCGGATTTATGACAAACAATTCTCTCAAAGACGCATGGGAGTAGGTATGTAAAGATTTAGAAGAGAGAAGGAGAAAAGTGAGAGAGCAAAAGAGTAAAAAGCAATTAAAAGCAGAGCAATAAAAAGTTTGGAGTATCTTTACTAAATTGTTCTAATGGTATGGGGCCACACTCATGACTATTATGTTCTAAAAACAGCCTGTGTGGTAAAAGTCCAATGTTAACTGCTGAGCATGTGATAGGGTGAAGATTGGGCAGATTAGGGGGTAGAGAGTGAGTGCTGACTGCATATTGTGACTAGCATGGAGGTAATTAATGCACACTAATTATCAATGTTGCAGTTAGTGTGGGGGCTCTTAATGCCACCTCAATGGGTGCTGTTAAGTACATCCATGATAACTGCAAACGTCATTGCATATTTTGGGAAACCATTCATGGCATTAACTGCTGGGAACGTGCTGGAGACACCTTCAAGAGTTAGCACATTTGTTTATGTTTATGTTGATTAGGATGCACTATACCTCCTTTTACCAGCTATACAAAGTGGTTTACAAATTTAAAAATATAAAAGAGAGGAAACAGGAACTACAATCAAACTGCCAGGACAGTAGAGTACAAAAGAGAGAAGAAGTATATGGCAGAAACAACCAACAGAGAAACCATTCAATCAGAGGAGACAATCACATCTAAGAAGTCCAGGCGGGGGCAGACCATGAGAGCCCCTCTATAGCAGGCATGCAAATGCACACATTTTCTAGGCAGAATGACTGGAAGTAGATTGCCAGGCCTTTCTTCCAAGACAATGGAGGGTTACATGACCTACACAAGGCCACAAGGATTCATATGTGTCCTTAAAGTTCAAATGCTTGCTGAAACAAGTAGGTTTTCAGGTCCACTTTAAAGCAGGTGAGGGAAGGTTGGAGATGGAGGTCAGCATGAAGAGAATTTCATAGCAAGGAAAAGGAAAGCAGAGCACTGGGTAACCTCATAATGAGCTCAGATAGGTAAAGGTAATCAAAGTCTGTTTCCATGCATGGATCGGAATGAGCAGACTGGGCAATAAGGAATAATTAGTGAGGAGAGATATTCTGGGCTAATGATAGAGGGCTTTATAAGAAGGAGAATTTTGTAGTGGACACAGAATTTAACTGGCAACCAATGTTGCTGAAGAAGTAATGGAATAGCATGGTCGTACGAGCAAGAGTGAGTATGCGGATGGCAGTATTTTGTAAGGTTTGAAGTTTTTTGATCTTTGCAGAAACACTCAGGGATGCAAATGTGGAGTTGCAGTAATCAATTCTAGAGATAACCATATTAAGAATGATAGTGAACAATGCTAGTGTTTCAAGGAAAGGTTGAATAGACCAAAACCGTCACATAAATCTAAAAGATGACTTGACGACCTGTCCGACGTAATGAGTAAAAGAGAGGTCCAAATCAAAGAAAACCCTGAGATATCTAAAAGATGATACAAAAGAGACAGGCAGGCCATGAATTGTTGGAACAGTATCAGGAATGGGGGCTGTGTTTTTTTCAGGATTCAACTTAAGGCAATTGGCCATCAACCAGCAGAAACCAGTTGCAGACAGTGATTATATCATGAGTGATACTATCAACAAATGAGATTAGAAGAATATCATCAGTGTAGAAATACTGTATGTTGTCACCCCTGTGCAATGTATAACAGTGAGTAGAGGACTTAGAAAAACATTGAATAGGAGGAAGGCGAGAAAGAAGTGTTGGTGAACTCTGCATTGGAGGGGGAAGGAGAAGAGTTTCCAGAGGCTTGGACAGAAAAGGAGTATCCCATCAGAAAGGACTGGAACCAACAATACACATCTCAACAGAACTTAAGAATATAAGATATGCCATACTGGGTTAGACCAAGGTCCATCAAGCCCAGTATCCAACAGTGGTCAATCTAGGTCATAAGTAACCAGCAGTTTCCCCAAAATACACAGGTTCCACAATGCTTGTATTGGGGCAAGCAGTGATATCCCAGGTCCCTTTTAATAATGGTTTATGGATCTTTCCTCCAGGAAGTTGTCCAAACCTTTTTTAAACCCAGCTACACTAACAGCTTTTACTACATTCTCCAGTAACAAATTCCAGAGTTTGATTGCACGTTGAGTGAAAAAATATTTTCTCTTATTAGTCTTAAATAGGTTACCCTCTTACTTCATTGCATGTCCCCTAGACTTTCTATATTCTGATAACATAAACAATCGATCTACATTTACTCGTTCCACTCCATTCATTAATTTATAGACCTCTATCATATATCCCCTCAGCCATCTCTTTTCCAGGTTAAGAGCCCTGACCTTTTTAGCCACTCTTCATAAGGTATCCTTCCATCCCCTTTACCATTTTGGTGGCTTTTCTATGTACCTTTTCTAATAACGCTATATCCTTTTAAAGTTACGGCGATCAGAACTGCACACAATATTCAAGGTGTGGTCGCACCATGGAATGATACAGAGGCATTATAATATCCTTTGTTTTATTTTCAATTCCTTTCCTTATGATACCTAACATTCTATTTGTTCGCTTGGCCACCGCTGCACACTGGACAGAGGGCTTTAACATGTTATCCACGATGACGCCTAAATCTTTATCCTGGGTGGTGGTTCCTAATGTGGAACCTTACATCGTGTAACCCTAGTTTGGGTTATTCTTTCTTAGATGCATAACTTTGCACTTGTCCACATTAAATTTCATCTGGCATTTGGATGCCCAGTCTTCCAATTTATCAAGATCCTCTTGCAATTTTCCACAGTTCTCATGGGTTTTAACAACTTTAAATAGTTTTGTGTCATCTGCAAATTTGATAACCTCACTCCTTATTCCACTTTCCAGGTCATTTATGAATATGTCAAAAAGCAGCAGACCCAGCACAGATCCCTGGGGTAATCCACTATTCATCTTTCTCCATTGGAAAAATTGGCCATTTAACCCTACCCTCTGCTTTCTATCTTTTAACCAGTTCCTGTTCCAGAATGGTACACTGCCTCCTATTCCATGACTTTTTAGTTTTGCCAAAAGACTCTGATGAGGGTCCTTGTCAAAGGCTTTCTGAAAGTCCAGATACACTATATCAACTGACTCACCTTTGTCTACCTGTTTATTCACACCTTCAAAAAACATAACAGATTAGTAAGACAAGATCTTCCTTGTCTAAAGTCATGTTGGCTGTCTCTCATTAAGCCATGACTATCTACATGTTAAGTAATTTTGTTCTTTATGATGGTTTCTACCACTTTTCCCGGTACTGACGTCAGGCTCACCAGTCTGTGGTTTCCCAGATCACCCTTGCAGCCTTTTTAAAAAATTGTCATTACATTGGCCATCCTCCAATTTTCAGGCATTACAGATGATTTTAATGATAGTTCACAGATTACTAATGGCAGATCTGCAATCTTATATTTCAGTTCTTTCAACACCCTTGGATGTATACCATCCAGTCCAGGTGATTTCCTACTCTTCAGTTTATCAAATATTGTAATACATCTTCCCAGTGTATTGATATGTCTTTCAATTCTTCTGCAGTATCACCTTTAAATACCACTTCAGTCATGGGTAACATCCCTACATCTTCCTCAGTAAAGACCAAAGCAAGGAATTTATTCAGTTTCTCTGCTATTGCCTTGACCCCTCTTAGTACCCCTTTTACCCCTCTATGATCTAATGGTCCAACTGACTCTCTCACAGGTTTTTTTGCTACAAATGTACTTGAAAAGTCTTTATTACGTGTTTTTGCTTCCACAGCAAGCTTCTTCTCAAATTTTCTCTTTGCCTGCCTAATCAATGCCTTGCATTTAACGTGCCAGTGCTTGTGCTGTTTCCAGTTTTCATTATTTGGCTCTTTTTTCCATTTCCTGAAAGATGCTTTTTTGGCAACAACAGCCTCTCTGATCTCACCTTTAAACCATGCTGGTAGTTTTTTGGACTTCCTTTCACTTTTCTTACAGCGTGGAATACAGTTTGTCTGAGCTTCGAAGATAGTATTTTTAAACAACACCCATGCTTGATGTAAGTCATTAACCTTTGCAACTGTTCCTTTTAGTTTTTTCATAACTATTTTCCTCATTTTATCATAGTCTCACTTTCGAAAGTTAAAAGATAACACTGTGGATTTCCTTACCATCCCTCCTCCATTAATTAAATCAAACATGATCATCCTATGATCACTATTGCCAAGTGGCCCCAACACCCTTATCTCTTGCACCAGATTTGGTGTTCCACTAAGGACTAGGTCCAAAATGGTTTCCCATCTGGTCGGTTCATGAACCAGCTGCTCCAAGAAGCAGTCATTTATTTAATCTAGAAACTTTATCTCCCTAGCATATCCTGCCGTGACACCAGGGTAATTGAAATCACCCATTATTATTACTGTGCTGTAACTTTTGTTAGATTCCCTGATTTCTTTGAGCATTTCATTATCCATTTGTTCATTTTGGCCAGGCGGTTGATAGTACACCCCCACTGCCATCGCCTTCCCCCTTATACATGGAATTTAAATCCATAGAGATTCTACAGCAAATTTTGTTTCCTGCAAAATTTTAATCCTTTGTGACTCAATGTCCTCTCTAACATAGAGTACAACCCCCTCAGCTCTATCATTAAGATATAGTTTGTACCCACTGGTTGTCCTCCTTCCACCATGTCTCTGAGATAGCAATCATATCTAACCTCTCAATTAGTGCTATATATTCTAACTCGCCCATCTTATTTTTCAGACTTCTAGCAAATGCATACAAGCATTTTAGAGACTGTATTTTATTCATATTAATTTGGTTATTGGTAGGCAGAGGTAATTTGGAATCTTTAAGCTTCCATACTCAAGGGCATTTGGGGTACTTTTATCATTATTGGAACCTCTCTGCTGATATGTCCTAACTTCATTCTTTTGGTAGTATCCTTCAAGGATATATTGGTCCAAACCATGTGCTCTTGGGTGACTGTCCGCTCTCCCCTATTATCTAGTTTAAAAGCTGCTCTATCTCTTCTTTAAAGGTTAATGCCAGCAGCCTGGTTCCATCCCGGTTAAGGTGAAGCCCATCCCTTCGGAAGAGCCCCTCCTTTCCCCAGAATGTTCCCCAATTCCTAACAAATCCAAAAACCCTCAGCCTTGCACCATCATCTCAGCCACTCATTGAGACTCCGGAGCTCTGCCTGATTTTTGTGTCCTGCGCGTGGAATGGGAAGCATTTCAGAGAATGCTACACTGAAAGTTCTGGATTTCAACTTCCTACCTAAAAGTCTAAATTTAGCCTCCAGAACCTCCCTACAACATTTTCCTATGTCATTGGTACTGATGTGGCTTAATGGTATTTAAACGTGCCCTGAAATACTAGCCAAGACATTTTTCTCCTCTTCCCCGTCACCCATGCTCGCACCCTAGCCACCAGTCACTCTAAATATGCATGGCACAAATGAGATATTTCACTGACACAAAGGAGGTGAAGTATGTGGCATTGCTGGGACAAACAAGGAATGCCTTTGTAAGGGTATGTTGACAATGCATTGGCCCAATATATTGTGCATTTGCTTGAACTCATATTCCTCTAAGTATACATTGCTGGACCCCCAGTATGTTCAAGGTGTGGGCAGCCATAGCAGAGTGTTTTCATCATAGCTTTGAATATCTTTGTTGTATGGCTATTGATTCCATTCCATGTCATTGAGAGGAGGAGATCGTGGAAAGATATTGTTGCAGAGAGAACAGAAATTGATTTTTCTTCCCAACTCTATGGAACCTTATGGTAACAATATGGGGTATGTTTACTAAACCGCTCAACTTTGTGGGGCGCACTTGAGCGTGCGCTAAGGTACCTTAGCGCACGCTAATAGTGCATTTTGGTGCCCCCGCAAACGTGCGCGCCGCCCGCAAAAGTGCGCGGTGCGCTGATGTGCGATAGAGGCGTGGAAAGGCATTTCGAGGGCGGAGGAAGGCTCCCGAGGGGCGGGGGGATGGGGGTCAATGGGTGGAGAGTGGGAGGGGAGAGGCTCCCCGCACAGGAGCGGGGCTGAATTTCGGTCCAAAAACTACCGCGAGTGAAAACCTCGCAATAGA
Organism: Ichthyophis bannanicus; assembly: GCA_033557465.1. NCBI lineage: Eukaryota > Metazoa > Chordata > Amphibia > Gymnophiona > Ichthyophiidae > Ichthyophis > Ichthyophis bannanicus. The sequence goes on along the minus strand of CM066031.1, from coordinate 323,135,070 downwards.
GCCGATTTAAAGGGAAGAGAAACCATTTCCGTCAGCAATGTACAGCAAAACTGGGGAAACCTAAAACACGTGAGCAGTGTGATACATGTGCACAGAGCAAAATCTCAAATAAAACCTTAAAATGACCACAAGAAAAATTGAAAAAATTTATAATTCAGCTGGGCAACAGTGATATCACTGGGCAACAATAAAAAACACTCCCAGGAAAGCTAAAAAAAAAAAAGAAATGATTTTTGGAAGGGTCTACGCTCCGTAGACTCTTTCAAAAATCACTTCATTTTATTGGAGCTTTCCTGGGAGTGTTTTTTATGTTGCCCATTGCTATCACTGTTGCCCAGCTTGGTTTTGGTTTTTTTTCCCCTTTTTTGGAGGTCATTTTTGAGGTTTATTTGCACTTTTGTCCCCATACAAGGTAAATGAGCCCACAGTAAAATTGTGCAGAGCAGGGTGTCTGACTCGTGCAGCCAGGTTTCCTATCTCCAGGGACTGCACTGTTCCTGTGGCCACAGTGTGGTGCAGCAGACACAGCCAGTACCTGTAAGACCAGAGGGTCACAGGTTCAAATCCCAGCTGGGGCTCCTGCCAACCCAGTCCCCATAGTTTTACCCACCACTAAACAGTGATAGTACAGACACTCCTTTATTGCAGAGAACATAAGCATGATTCCAACACCTATATTTTACCCTACACCACACACAAACCATAACAATGGGCATTACCTACAGCCAAGTCCCCCAAATTCAGTCCTGGAGTGCCACAACTCAATCAGGTCATATGCTTTTTCCCAGATAGGGACATGTCTGCATGTTTGGCGGAAGGGTACAGGTGGTGGAGGGGGCAGTGGCTGCAAACCACAGCAGACAGTGGCCTAGGCCTGTGCAGGCTGGCACCATCCACCGCAAAAGACAGGCTCTGTCGGATGTACAGTCATGGACTCCCCAGGGAACACAGCATATCTGAGGCAACATGGAGGTGCAGTGCACACAGATAGTGTGTGCAAGAACAGAAGGTCACAGGTTTAAAGCCCAGCTGGGGCTACTGCCAATCCAGTCCACATATTTTTCCTACAACTAAACCATGATAGTAAGGACAAACCTTTATTGCTGAGAACATACGCATGGTTCATACGCCTATATTTTACCACACCAAACACAGACACCATAAACAGCCGCATTACCTAGAGCAGAGTCTCCCAAATGCAGTCCTGGAGGGCCCCACACCATTCAGGATCCATGCTGCTTCTAATAAAGATGCCTGTGCTGCATATCTATGCACCACCCCCATGGTATGCTGATGTAGCTCATGCATATTTATGAGGGACAGCATGAAAACCCGAACAGTGTTTGGAACACCAGGACTGGAGTTGGGAAACTCTGCTGTAAAGCAGCAGCCAACAGGGCCAGACACACCCACACACACACCCACAGGCCCCATTGGCCAATGCCTCCTGGAGAGGCAGGACATTGGGCCCTGCCTGTATCTCCCAATACTAGCAGTTGCATACCTTAGCAATGCCACCCTACACCTGGTTATATGGTACACAGCTATCAAACGTTGCCCATGATAACTGGCAGATATCAATTCCTACGTTAAGCACATTTTGCTCATTGATCTCCACCATAACAATCATTGTGATGTCTGCGGTGTGCGCTGCAGGTCTGGTCTCTGACAGTGTTTACCACCCTGGGGAGTGACCCCCAACAGTATTGGATACCATATCCATGCCTGTACTGTGCCCAGGACTGGTGTGGTTGGTATGGCTGCTGGACTCCTCTATAGTAGCACAATGCTGGCATAGGTGTGGGGGTGCCTGTCTGTCTATCCAGTGTGTGGTGGCTGCAAACACCTTCCACAGCCCACACTGCCAGCAATGTTGCCAGTATTGGGCTGCCAATGTGCATAATGAGGAGCAAGGTACCATGGGTATAGGCCGGACAGGGTGGCCTGGCCAGGGTGCATCTGCAAAGAGCATAGGGCGCTGACTGGAACATTTTAGTGCCCGGCCACCACCTACACAGACAGGGTAACCTCAGTATGTCCTGCTGAGAGATCACTCTCACCCTGAATATGCAGTGACCACAGCATGGCTAGGCACCCCCATAGTGCTATATAGTATTTCTCTCATGTGATAGATATGGGTTTTTCTTTTGGGGCCCAGTCACTGATTTATCTGCTTGCTGTGTATGCTGACATCCCAGTTCTGGGTGCAGGCATCTCCACTGGGAACATGCACTATGGACTAACTAGCACACTGTTTGCAGCTGGTATGTGTCTTGATGGAGCGGCTTGCAGGGTGCAGTGGCTGATGACTTGCTGCAGGACATTATCAGATAGTGGTGGGGTGCAGCTTACCATATTCAGGCCTAATGTCTGTCTGCTATTGTGTTATGGATGTGTATAGAGCTGCAGTGACTGCCCTGTGGGCTGTCTGTTCCTCAGCAGGAACGGGGTTGATGGTCCCCTCTACTGCCACCTTTGCATGGAGGTAGAATGTGGATCTATTGATAGAAAACCCTGTTTGCCACCCTCAGCCCCTGGAGGAGGGGGGTGGTGGTAAATGGCCCACCTAGGGGTCCATAGGGGCTACACCTACCTGAAACAGACAGAGACATCCAAGGTGTTTGTGCAGAAACTACCTATCTCACACATTAGGACTAGAAGGACTAGAAAGGGGGGCTGTTACTTCTGGAGAGAAATCTGAAATTGTGAGTATATACTTCTGGGAATTTTTCTGAAAGGAATTTTTTCTTTTAAAGCTAATTAATCTGTGAACCCACTATTTTTTGTTAAATCAGTCAGGGCCTAGTAGCAACAGTTTAAGATTCAATTTAAAACACAGAAGAGAACTTTCTGGTTACCTTTCATACCCAGTAGAGAGCTGTAGTTTAAATTTCATAGTCACTCAGGGCCTAGCATCAGCAAAGTACTTTTAGTTTCAAATTAAAACACAGAGAGAGCTTTCTGGTTAAATTTAGAATCCAGCAGAGAGCTTGTAGTTTAAGTTTCATAATAGGTTAGGGCCTAGCATCAGCAAAGTACTTTTAGTTTCAAATTAAAACACAGAAGAGAGCTTTCTGGTTAACTTTAGAATCCAGCAGAGAGCTTGTAGTTTAAATTTCATAGTCACTCAGGGCCTAGCATCAGCTAAGTACTTTTAGTTTCAAATTAAAACACAGAAGAGAGCTTTCTGGTTAAATTTAGAATCCAGAAGAGAGCTTGTAGTTTAAATTTCATAATAGGTTAGAGCCTAGCAGCAGCAAAGAGCTATAATTTAAATCAAATCAGAATATAGCTTACCTCAGCAGCACAGGACAGGGTACTGTGTAGCAGCCCTCTTTTAATAAGTGTTATATCCCTCCCTCCCCTGGGATAATCACAGCTTTATAGGTACTTGCACAACTTAAAAGACAGGAGGTGCTCTCAGGTGAAGCTCATTACCCAAATCAGTCATACACTAAGGACCTGAGATTAATTAAGCTTCAGGTGAACAAGGTATATTAAACTTATTAGGTACAGTTTTAGTGGTATAAATATCCATAGTACCCTTTAGTACGTAAAGAACTTAAAGATCTAAACACAAACTTAAAACTAAGATGCAGACAGCAGTCCAGCAGCGGGATGTGGGCTTTCCAGTCTTTTGCATTGAGTGTCACATGTATGATTTTCTCCCAGCTGGTGAGAGGTCTTACGTGTGCACTAGGTGCAAGGAGCTCTTTGCTCTCAGGGAACAAGTCCATTCTCTAGAGGCTAAAGTAGCAGACTTGGAAAGCATAAGACAGACAGAGAGGTACATAGACGAGACCTACAGGGATATAGTCCTGAAGTCCCACCTCCAGTCTGGCAGCATCCCTGTTGCCATGGAGGAGAGAGGTCACGTGACAGGAGAGCATCACCCTGGTGTGGCAGGAAGTGATCCTGTAACTAGGACCTGTCCTCCAGATGATGTAAACCCCTCTCGCACCGAGAAGGTTTCTCCAGGGCCAAGTGCTCATGAGGGAAGGGTTAGGACAGCAGTTATAGTTGGTGATTCGATCATTAGGCATGTAGATAGCTGGGTGGCTGGTGGACGTGAGGATCGCCTGGTAACATGCCTGCCTGGTGCGAAGGTAACGGACCTCATGCGCCACCTAGATAAGGTCTTAGATAGTGCTGGGTAGGAGTCTGCTGTCTTGGTACATGTCGGTACCAATGACATAGGAAAATGTGGTAGGGAGGTTCTGGAAGCTAAATTTAGGCTTTTAGGTAGGAAGTTGAAATCCAGATCTTCCAGGGTAGCATTCTCCGAAATGCTTCCCGTTCCACGCGCAGGACCCAAAAGGCAGGCAGAGCTCCGGAGTCTCAATGCGTGGATGAGACAATGGTGCAGAGATGAGGGTTTTGGATTTGTTAGGAACTGGGGAACATTCTGGGGAAAGGAGGGGCTCTTCCGAAGGGATGGGCTTCACCTTAACCGGGATGGAACCAGGCTGCTGGCATTAACCTTTAAAAAGGAGATAGAGCAGCTTTTAAACTAGATAATAGGGGAAAGCCGACAGTCGCCCAAGAGCGCATGGTTCGGAAGAATGTATCCTTGAAGGATACTACAAAAAGCAGAGAGGTTCCAAAAAAGAGTAAAGTAGCCCAAATGCCCTCGAGTATGGAGCAGACAGAGCTTAAAGATCCCAAATTACCCATGTCTACCAATAGCCAAATTAATATGAATAAAATACAGTCTCTAAAATGCTTGTATGCAAATGCTAGAAGTCTAAAAAACAAGATGGGAGAGTTAGAATATATAGCACTAAACGAGAGGTTAGATATGATTGGAATATCAGAGACATGGTGGAAGGAGGACAACCAGTGGGACACTGTGATACCTGGGTACAAACTATATCGTAATGATAGAGCTGATCAAATTGGTGGAGGGGTTGCGCTCTATGTTAGAGAGGGCATTGAGTCAGAAAGGATTAAAGTTTTGCAAGAAATAAAATTTGCTGTAGAATCTCTATGGATTGAAATTCCATGTAAAAAGGGGAAGGCGATGGCAGTGGGGGTGTACTATCGTCCGCCTGGCCAGAATGAACAAATGGATGATGAAATGCTCAAAGAAATCAAGGAAGCTAGCAAAAGTTACAGTGCAGTAATAATAATGGGTGATTTCAATTACCCCGGCATCGACTGGATCAGTGTCACAGCAGGACATGCTAGGGAGATAAAGTTCCTAGATGAAATAAATGACTGCTTCTTGGAGCAGCTGGGTCATGAACCGACCAGAGGGGAAGCCATATTAGACCTAGTCCTTAGTGGAACACCAGATCTAGTGCAAGAGATAAGGGTGTTGGGGCCACTTGGCAATAGTGATCATAGCATGATCGCCTTTGATTTAATTAGTGGAGGAGGGATAGTAAGGAAATCCACAGTACTACCCTTTAACTTTCGAAAGGGAGACTATGATAAAATGAGGAAAACAGTTAAGAAAAAACTAAAAGGAGCAGTTGCAAAGGTTAAAGACGTACATCAAGCTTGGCTGTTGTTGAAAAATACATCTTGGAAGCCCAGGCCAGCTGTATTCCACGCTTTAAGAAAAGTGGAAGGAAGTCCAAAAAACTGCCAGCATGGTTTAAAGGTGAGGTCAGAGAGGCTGTTGTTGCCAAAAAAGCATCTTTCAGGAAATGGAAAAAAGAGCCAAATGACGAAACCTGGAAACAGCACAAGCACTGGCAAGTCAAATGCAAGGCATTGATAAGGCAGGCAAAGAGAGAATTTGAGAAGAAGCTTGCTGCGGAAGCAAAAACACGAAATAAAGACCTTTTCAAGTACATTCGTAGCAAAAAACCTGTGAGAGAGTCAGTTGGTCCATTAGATGATAAAGGGGTTAAAGGAGCACTTAGAGGCGACAAGGCGATAGCGGAGAGACTGAATGAATTCTTTGCTTCAGTCTTTACTGAGGAAGATGTCAACAGCCCTGTCTCTCCTCAAACGTTCTACTGCCAGCACAGCCTTCCTCACCACCAGAGCAACAGAGCGTAAGAACTGGATACAAGACGAATAACTCAGAGGACCTAAGGTACAAACTAGCCGACACATGGTGCCCACCTATCTGAATTACTATACCTCATTGCTATACCTGAATTGCTACACGTCATTGCTACACTGTATTGTTGCACTATATTGCTACCCCTCATCGCTACACCTTAATTGCTATACTGCATTGCCACACTATATTGCTGCACTACTAAACTGCTACACCTCATTGCTACACTGTATTGATACATTATATTGCTGCACTGTATTGCTATACCGAATTGCTATACTGCATTGCCACACTATATTGCTGCACTACTAAACTGCTATACCTCATTGCTACACTGTATTGATACATTATATCGCTGCACTGTATTGCTAGACCGAATTGATATACCTCATTGCCACACTGTATTGATACATTATATTGCTGCACTGTATTGCTATACCGAATTGATATACCTCATTGCCACACTGTATTGACACATTATATTGCTGCACTGTATTGCTATACCGAATTGATATACCTCATTACCACACTATATTGCTATACTATATTGCTACACTGTACTGCTCTACTGAATCACTACTTTGAAGTGCTAAACACCTCCACTAACACAACACAGCACTAGAAAAAACACATGCAACATCACAAAACACCAGTAACCTAGAAACGTCTCATTCCGGAAACATAAATGGCTTACCCATTACTTACTTTTGCCCTACTCTATACACTGGTCAGCACACTCTATGAATCAGTTGTATTGGCAGATGGATGCAACCCCATCCAACTACTAAAGAGTGCAAACGGTAAAACATACAACAACCAATACCACCGGCACTCAAACCCTTCACACAGAAGACTGTCACACTTAATATATATAGCCATAGAGACCTCAAACTCCACAAAACATAAAAACACAAAGCATCAACAAGAACTAAGGTGCGCCCTTATCAACGCACGTTCAGTCCGTAATAAATGGCCGGTAATCACTGACCTAATCACTATGCACAATCTAGACATGCTAATGGTCACAGAAACATGGATCTCTGAATCCGACAATGTCATATTAAATCACCTTACACCACCTAACTTTTCGATCTATACCTGTAATAGGGAAAACAAAAGAGGAGGAGGTGTACTGATCCTTGCAAAAACATTGTTACAATACCGGACTAGCCTTACCAAGAGCACGCAACTCCTGAATACACTAACCATCACCAACAAATACAATACTATTAACCTCATTTACAGAACCCCAGGAATTGGATCAGATGAGCTCTCAGACATCATTGACCTAGCATGTAATCCAGAAGACTCCTCCAAACCTAACTGGCTACTAGGAGACCTTAATCTCGCTTCCACTCAACCCACCCTAGCCAAAGCCTTCCTCGAAGCAATGGCTGACCTCAACTACAAGCAGGCTATAACTGATCCCACCCACCAAGGAGGAAACCCCCTTGACCTAATATTCATCCCACATACCGCCATGAGTACATCAAACCAATTTGACCTTACTATCTCACCAGTCCCCTGGTCAGACCACAATCTAATAACATTCCATTTACCAACGCAACACTCTACGAGCCACCGCCCAAGTGCAACGGAAACATCAGGAACCACACGATTCAAGCAACTCAACAGGGAAACAATCGTTAGTGACGTTCTCCCAAAGCTTGATCAACCAGCAACCAACCTGAATGACATGATGTCCAACTGGAACGAGACCCTCTCCCATTACGCTCAACAACCTGCCAACAACAAAAAAACCGCATCGGACAGAAGAGACACCAAGAAACACGCCGCCCCATGGTTTCCCCGGAACTACGAGCGTCCCTACTCCGACTCAGAAAACTCGAAAGGAAATGGAGAGCGACTAGAAATACCTCAGACCAAGCCATCTATCAACAATATCTGAAGACCCATCGCGAATCAACGTGGGCCAAAAGGAAACAATTCCATGCAGAAATTCTCAGCCGCTCACTAAATAAGCCAAGAGACCTTTTCCAGCTGGTGAAATCCCTTACCAACCAACCTTCCCCTCCTCAACAAGAAGGTATTCAGCCACAAGCATATGCGAATTACATCCAATCAAAATCAATAAAGGTAACTACAATGGCATCATCACTTCATCTTAACCATACCACAAATCCCAAAACCACTCTTTCCCAGTCCACACTCACCAAACTCTCACCGCCATCAACAAAGACCATTGAAGAAGTAATTGCATCAATCAACGCCACGACCGCACCAACCGACCCCTGCCCAGCGCACTGGATCAAGACAATGCGCACGGAGTTCAGCCCTATCATAGCCAACATCACCAAGCTGTCATTTGAAACAGGAGTTTTCCCAGATGCGCTCAAGCACACATCCATCCGCCCACTACTAAAAAACAATCAACTTGACCCAAAGAAAGAGGAATCTTACAGACCAATCTCCAGTATCCCTTTTCTGGCTAAGATCCTAGAGAGAATAACCCTTAGACAGATCCAGCAGCATGTTGACTCCTCCTCACCACTGGATCCCTCTCAACATGGATTCAGAGAAGCACACGGTATCGAAACCCTACTGACAACATTAACCAGTTCACTGATCAATGGAATTGACAATATAAAGAATGGCTTCGCACTAATCTTCCTTGATATATCAGCAGCGTTTGACTCCGTAGACCACCTGCAGCTTCTCACCCGGCTACATGAGAAGGGAATCCGAGATCAAGCGTGGGACTGGTGTAAATCCTACCTCGAAGGCAGATGTCAACAAGTCCGGATTCAAAGCACCACCTCCGAACCTTTCCAACAGCACCAAGGTGTACCCCAAGGATCCTCCCTCTCCGCGTTGCTCTTTAACATCTATATGCAACCAATCTGTGACATTGCCCGTTCATTTGGCATATCGTGTCTTATGTATGCCGATGATGTCCTGCTATTCACACCCATTGTCATCAATTGTCCCGACTATACAGTGCTAGTTGACTGCTTCAACACAATAACTGACTGGCTACTCACTCAGAACCTCCGGATAAACTTCAAAAAAACGGAAGTACTAATGATCACAAGGAATAAAGCCTTCTCTCCGCCACCAACACTCAAAGTCAGAGACGCGGAACTTCCAATCAAATCCAACATACGATATCTCGGGGTAATTCTTGATCAACAACTCAACTTCAAGGAACATATCAAACGCACTGTCAAGACCATCTATTTCAAGATAAAAACCCTACGGCATCTTAGGCCCATGATGGAATCCGCGGATTTCCGCACCATCTTCCAGGCACTAGTCACACCGCACTTCGACTATGCCAACATAGTTCTACATGGCCTTCCAAAGAGCTCCCTCAAACCATTACAGCTAGCCATGAATGCGGCAGCCCGTGTGCTCTACGGAACCTCAAGGGTCGACCACATCTCCCCCATTCTAAAGGAACTACACTGGCTTCCCATAAGCAGTAGAATCCTGTACAAAACCCTCCTCATTACCTTCAAGGCCTTCAACATGATAGCTCCCCCATCCATTTCCGACCTCATAACGCGTTCTCCAGACAACAGATCCAGGAGATCCCAGGCTGCCAACATGCTACTTATACCAATTGAATCCACAAAACTCAACCAGATCACCACCAATAGGGCTTTCAGGAACTATGCCCCTGTATGCTGGAACAAACTCCCCCCACACATTAGAGCTATTAGAGACCTTATTCAATTTAGAAAAGCCCTCAAACACCACCTTTTTCTCTTACATTATAGCCATCCCGATACCCCATTACCTCCCACACACCCCCACTACATCATACAGCCGCTACATGATGTAAAACACTGTAATCATACCTAATATGTAATACAATCGATTTGTACATAGTTTCCTAAGTTTGCTATAAACTTGAATGTAAATAGTTCCCCAAGTTCTCCTCCATGTTAACTCCCCGTTTTATGTAAACGACGGCCAATGTATCTGGTCAAGTGTTCTATTGTTTTGATGTAAACCGCGCTGATGACAAATAGCGCGGTATATAAGAAATGTTAAATAAATAAATAAAATAAATGTTACCCATGACCACTGTTCCCTCTAAGCTGTGCGCGCGCACACACCTCGCCGAGAGAGCGCACATACTTTACAACAGAGCGCACAAAAATTACGGCTCTGATTCTGATAGAAAACAACACAGACGTCTTAAAATTTAAAAGTTATGATTGTAATTACTAGAAATTTCCCGCTTCATTTAGTAATCATCTATTTTCATTTAATTTGATTAAAATCAATATGGTGTATATACTGTATTCTGACGTGTAGTCAAATTTTAAAGTATATAACTCCGAGTGTCGTTACATGGTGCACAAAATTTAACCTTCCTTCAAAAGCTGCACACAGCTGATATTTTATGCGCACACAGCCTACAGAAAATTAGAGGGAACATTGCCCATGACTGAAGTGGTATTTAAAGGTGCGGAAGAATTGAAGGAAATATCGATACATCGGGAAGATGTCTTACAACTATTAGATAAACTGAAGAGTAGCAAATCACCTGGGCCGGATGGTATACATCCAAGGGTGTTGAAAGAACTGAAATATGAGATTGCAGACCTGCTATTAGTAATCTGTGAACTATCATTAAAATCATCTCTAATACCTGAAGATTGGAGGATCGCCAATGTAACACCAATTTTTAAAAAGGGTTCCAGGGGTGATCCGGGAAACTACAGACCGGTGAGCCTGACGTCAGTACCGGGAAAAATGGTAGAAACAATCATAAATAATAAAATTACTCAGCATGTAGATAGTCACAACCTAATGGGAGACAGCCAACATGGCTTTAGACAAGGAAGATCTTGTCTTACTAATCTGTTATGTTTTTTTGAAGGAGTGAATAAACAGGTGGACAAAGGTGAGTCGGTTGATATTGTGTATCTGGACTTTCAGAAAGCCTTTGACAAGGTCCCTCATCAGAGACTTTTGGCAAAACTAAAGAGTCATGGGATAGGAGGCAGTGTACTATTGTGGATCAGGAACTGGTTAAAAGATAGAAAGCAGAGGGTAGGGCTAAATGGCCAATTTTCCCAATGGAGAAAGGTGAATAGTGGTGTACCCCAGGGATCTGTGCTGGGTCTGCTGCTTTTTGACATATTCATAAATGACCTGGAAAGTGGAATAACGAGTGAGGTTATCAAATTTGCAGATGACACAAAACTATTTAAAGTTGTTAAAACCCAAGAGGATTGTGAAAAATTGCAAGAGGATCTTGATAAATTGGAAGACTGGACATCAAAATGGCAGATGAAATTTAATGTGGACAAGTGCAAGGTTATGCACCTAGGGAAGAACAACCCAAACTATGATTACACGATGCAAGGTTCCACATTAGGAACCACCACCCAGGAAAAAGATTTAGGCGTCATTGTGGATACCATGTTAAAACCCTCGGCCCAATGTGCAGCGGAAGCCAAGAGAGCAAATAGAATGCTAGGTATGATAAGGAAAGGAATGGAAAATAAAACAAAAGATATTATAATGCCTCTATATCGTTCCATGGTGAGACCGCACCTTGAATATTGTGTGCAATTCTGGTCGCCGTATCTTAAAAAGGATATAGCGATTTTAGAAAAGGTTCAGAGAAGAGCCACGAAAATGGTGAAGGGGATGGAAGGATACTCCTATGAGGAAAGGCTAAAAAGGTTAGGGCTCTTTAACCTGGAAAAGAGATGGCTGAGGGGAGATATGATAGAAGTCTATAAATTAATGAACGGAGTGGAACGGGTAAACGTAGATCGATTGTTTACGTTATCAGAATATAGAAAGGCTAGGGGACATGCAATGAAGCTACAGGGTAAACTATTTAAGACTAATAAAATAAAATATTTTTTCACTCAACGTGTAATCAAGCTCTGGAATTTGTTACCAGAGGATGTAGTAAAGGCTGTTAGTGTAGCTGGGTTTAAAAAAGGTTTGGACAAGTTCCTGGAGGAAAGGTCCATAAACCATTATTAAGAAGTGACTGAAGATATCAATGCTTAACCCAGTACAAGCATTGTGGAACTTGTGTCTCTTGGGGAAACTGCTAGGTACCTATGACCTAGATTGACCACTGTTGGAAACAGAATATTGAGCTTGATGGATCTTGGTCTGACCCAGTATGGCATATCTTATACTCTAACACTGCTTTGGACCTCCAGCATGGCCCCTTTCAGCTATGGCAGGGTTGTGGACCTGGTCCTGGGCGCCTCATTAAACCCTCAGGGTGAGCACAGTACCTGCACAATGTGACGGTGTGTAGCTACTCTGTGCCAGTAAAATACACGGTCAGTACCCCCTACCAGGCCGAGGTGCTGTGTGGGTGCACATGGTCACTTCCCCCTACCAGGCCGAGGTGCTGTTGGGGTGCATTGCCCATCTTGTGTTTATCTGTGGACAGCTGATTTGCATGTGCAGTGCATCATGGGTATGGGTGGGCTAACCCTATCCTGGTGACCACAGCAGACTGTCTGTGTGGTGACGTGCAGGCTCTCTGTAGCCAGCCAGGGACTTACTAGCAGCTATAGAGCTGTAGCCCAATGGTTACTTCACTGTCTGTGAAGGCAGAGATTGTGGGTTCAAATCCACTGTGGGGTTATTTGATAGGGTTGTCCAATGCATTATCTTTTTTTAATGTACATATTTTGATGCCAGCAAAAACACCCTCAGCGTACTGTACCCATAAGGTGCCTCTGAGGGTGCTTTATAGGGCGCCCTATAGGGCACCTTATGGTTCCTGTCCATATAAGGTGCACTATACATTATCCTGTGGTGCAACTAATAGGGTGCCCTATAGGGGACATTTTAGGGTGCTGTGGTGGACAGTGCAATTTATATTGTGCCCTATGGAGTGCCTTATAGGGTGCCTTATACGGCACCCTCATTTACGGCACGTGAGGGCGTGTTTGCTGGCAGCAATTAATAAAAATAAAAATAAGTGCTGCAGGAACAAATATGTACAATGCAAAGCTGATGCCACAGCCAGCCTTATGTATTAGGCACACTGGGGAGCAAACTCATGACCCCTGTGTCAGCAGTCAGTGCCTTAACCATTGTGCTCCACTGCTGCTCTTCCTTGTTTGTCAGCGCACCTACTTATGCTTTTCGTTCCTTAAACTGCACAGTGCTGCTATAACAAACAGTACTCTGACCTTGCGGTACCTCATACGGCACCCTCTAAAGTGCCCTATACGCAACATTCTAGGGTGCCTTGGCTGACAGTTCACTTTAAAATGTGCCTTATAGGGTGCCTTATGTTAACACGCTTTGAGAGTGCGTTTGCTAGTAGTGATAATTAAAAACAAAATAAAATGCCTCCTAAATCACTCTTCCCCATAACATGTAATGCCTCAGCCAGCCTTGTTCAGTGGGCACTTTGGGGAATTGAACCCCAATTTCCTGCACCATTGGTCAGTGTCTTAACCATTGTGCTGTGGCTCTGCTCTTGTGATTGCACATCAGCGTGCCGCCTTATGCCGCCCAATATTGATCTTCCTCCTAAATCAATAGCACACCACCTTATGCCCATCAGTGCGCTGCCTTATGCTGCCCAATAGTAACCTGGCTCCTAAAGTAATGCCTCAGCCATCTATCTTCATTGGGCACTGTGGGGGATTGAACCTCTGATTCCTGTACCATTGGTAGGTGCTTTAACCATTGTGCTGTGGGTCTGCTCTTCTGTGTGTACATCAGCGTACTGTTTATACCGCCCAGTATAATGCCTCCATAAACATCAGCGCGCCGCCTTATGCAGCCCAGTATTAATATGCCGCCAAAAACATTAGCTCACCGCTTTATGCAGCCCAGTATTTATGTGCCTCATAAATTAATGCCTCAGCCAGTTGTCTTCATTGGGCACTGTGGGGGATTGAACTCTTGATCCCTGCACCATTGGTAAGTGCTTTGCCCATTGTGCTGTAGCTCTGCTTTTCTGTATACACATCAGCGCGCCACTTATGCCTCCCGCGCAGCTATCTGATGTGCTAATGTGCGGGGCGCACAAGGGTCAGCGCACCTTAGCGCATATGCAAATTCCGGATTTTCTTCTTCAGCAGGAAACGCCCACTCCTTATATGGCACCCGCACACTACCGAGGCCCGCACTTTAACAGGGTTTTAGTAAACATACCCCTATATTAGAGTGGGGGGGGGGTTTATTTCTGATTGATCTGTGTATTTTCCTATATTGCTTTGATTGATTACTACAGCTTGTTTGCTGAGAGTCTACTTTTGATTGGCTCATACATGTTCCCCCTCCCACATTGCTACGATTGGCTATTACCATTTATTTAAACCGGGCAGTTCTGACATCACATGCCACCACTGTGGCTTCTCCTGTAATAGAATTAGCACTTGCACCGATAAAGTCTCATGGAGAAACATCACAGGGGCAGTTCTTCCATTAGGCTACCTGAGGCGATGGCCTCAGGCGGCACTCTGATGGGGACGGCACTCCGGCTCTGTTTTAATTTTAAATTTTTCAGCCTCTGGCCTGCCCCTGATTTCCCACATGGGAAGGCAGAGGCAGGAAAGAGGCTGCAAGACCTAAAAATAAAACAGATCCGGAGTACTGTCACCGGACAAATCAGCCTGATCGCTTGCAGGAACCCTACAAGCGATCAGGCTGATTCATGCGGCAGCGGCGGCGGCACTCTGGCTGTTTTCATTTTAAATTTTGCTGTCTCTGGCCTGCCTCTGCCTTCCCGCCACTTTTTTTTCTTGCTGCAAGCATTCTTGAAGAAAAAAAAGCGGCAGGAAGGTAGAGGCAGCAAAATCTAAAATAAAAACAACCAGAGTGCAGTCGCCAGATGAGTGGTGCAGATGGAGGGAGTGGGGCAGGAGGAGGACAAGTGAAAGACAAAGGGGAGAGACAGGGGTCAAATGCTGGACAAAGGAGGAGACAGGGGGACATACTGGACAAAGGGGAGAGACAGGGACAAATGCTGGACAAAGGGGGTGACAAGGGTCAAGTGCTGGACAAAGGGGGAGACAGGGGGACATACTGGACAAAGGGGGAGACAAGGGGACAAGTGCTAGACAAAGGGGAGAGACACGGGGGAGGTGCTGGACAAAGGGGAGACACACTCTTACAAGGTCTTTTTCTGAATGTTTCAATCTTCCTCCTAATGTAAAAATACGTTCAAGATAGTACCCTGGATGGAACTGGGATTAATTATACATAATCCTAAACCAATGAAAGCACATATATAACTCAAGTGAAGGTCTCAGACTTTTTCACGGCACTGTCATATTAGGCTCACACCTTAATTTTCAACCGTGCCCAGTAGCATCAATGACTTTCCCTGTGTATAAGTGTATAAAAAAGTGTAAAGGGAACCCAAGTCTTATTATGTTCTTGGCTATTACTACATTTGTTGATTTCCGGATTCAGAACTACTCCACCGGAACACTTAACACATTCTGTAGATTTTCATTGCTAAGCTCTTCACTCGAATCTCTTTGCTGTAAATTCCCAATCTTGACACATTGATCTCTACCAAGTGATACTTAGGGGTATGTTTACTAAACTGCGGTAAACGTGAATAACGCGCGTTGTACAATGTTAACAATCGTTAGCGTGCTGTAGCGCATTAACGATCGTAAACGTGCTATAGCGCGCGTTATCACGCACTATAGCGCGCGTTATCACGCACTAACGCGCGTGATGCTCCGCGGCGCGGTAAAACAACACAGAAGGCGGAGAGAGGGCGGAGAGAAGGGGTCAATGGGCGGAGAGTGGGCGGGAAGAGGCTCCCATTACACTAACGCGGTGAATTTCAGAGCTGAATTAAAACGCGAATGAAAACCTACCGTTAAAGGCATATTAAAGGGGAGAGAAACCATTTAAATGTCTGCAATGTACAGCCTAGGCAGGGAAACCAAAAAACAGTGATAAGTGTGATACATGTGCACAAAACAAAAGGGCACAGAAACACTGACAATGACCCCAACAAACTGGAAAAAAACAGCAACCAAGCTGGCCAATAGTGGTATCAATGAGAAACATCAACCCCCCCCCCCCGAGTAAGCTCCATTGAACAGATATTTATGTATTTCTTTATGTTAGTTATGCATTTAGAAACCGCGGAAGGGTCCATACCCTGTCCCCATACAAGGTGCACGGGCCCACAGTGAAATAGCACTGTTCAGGGACTTCCCCACCATCGGACAGGGTTCCTATGGCGTGCACATGTCCCGCAACATCAGGGCGGGCATGTCGGAATGGGCAACTGGTCAGATGCTGGAGAAGGGGATACAGAGGGCTGCAGGCGGCACATGCTGTGGAGCAGCTGGGCCACAGTGGGGACTAGGGTGATGCCTAGCTGGCCCATAGGAATGCTTAAACAGTAGAGCAGCCAGATAGCAATTGCTGAGGGCCCAACATGGGCAAGAGTGTGCTTCCCACCGTGTCACAGGGAATAGTACCCAGCAGGTACCCCCAATGGCACGGAACATTGGCAGGCGGTGCTGGGGGAAAGCGTGGGCAGCTACACAGGCACCCCCACCCCAGAACACGCACCATAGGCAGCTGCCTACCTGCACACTGGATGGCTTGAGACCGCACACCACCAGCACCACCAGAGGAAGGGCATGTCAGCATGGTGGCTGAGGGATACTGGTGGTGGAGGGGGCAGTGGCAACTGCCCAGAGCAGACCGTGGCCTAGCCCCCTTCACGTGGGTGCAGTGCACTCCAACAGACAGGCCCTGTCTGACCAACAGTCATGTTATCACCAGGGAACGCACCATCTCTGTGAGAACATGGTGGTGCAGTGCACAGAACCAGTGTATTCAGAAGCAGAGGGTCACAGGTTCAGGTCCCAGCTGTGGTTTCCGCCAACCCAGTCCTCATATTTTACCCACTACTAGAATGGGCTAATACAGACAGAACCAGTCTTGCAGATGACGTAAACATGCCCAAAACACCCACATTTTACCCTACAGAGCACATACACCATAAACATGCACATTACCTAGAGCAGAGCCTACCAAATGCAGTCCTGGAGGGCCAAACACCATCCTGGTTCCATGCTGCCTCTGATAAAGATGCCTGTGCTGCATTTCTATGCGCCACCCCCATGGTATGCAGATGTATCTCATGCATATTCATGAGGGACAGCATGAAAACCCAAACAGTGTTTGGCACCACAGGACTGGAGTTGGGAACCTCTGCCGTAAAGCAGCAGCCAACAGGGGCAGACACACCGCACCCACAGGCCCCATTATCCAAAGCCTCCTGGAGAGGCAGGACTTTGGGCTCTGCGTGCATCTCCCAATACTAGCACATGCATACCATATTAATGCCACCCTAAACCTGGGAATATGTTACACAGCTATCAGAAGGTTGCTATGAGCACTGGCAGATAGCAATTCCTAGGTTAAGTACAATTTCCTGAGTGAGCTGCATCATAGCAACCTTTCTGATGTCTGTGGAGTGTGCTACAGGTCCTGTGTCTAACAGTGTTTACCAACCTGGGGAGTATTGTGTACCATAGCCATGCCTGCACTGTGCCCAGGACTGGTGTGGTGGCCTGGGCTGCCCAACACCTCTAGTGTTGCACAGTGCTTGCATAGGTGTGGGGAGTGCTTGTCTGTCTATCCAGTATGTGGTGGCTTCCAACACCCTCCACAGCCCACACTGCTAGCACTGTTGCCAGTATTGGCCTGCCAATGTGCATAATGAGGAGCAAGGTACCGTGGGAATAGCCTGGATAGGGTGGCCTGGCCTGTCCGCATCTTCACAGGTCATAGGGCAATGGCCGGACATTGTAGTGCCCGGTACCACCTGCACGGACAGGGTGGCCATAGCATGTCCTGCTGGGAGGTCACTCTCACCCTGACTGAGCAGTGACCATGGCATGGCTAGGTTCCACCATAGTGCTATATAGTATTTTTCTTATGTGATATATATGGGTTTCCTTTTGGGGACCAATCACAGATTTATCTGCTTGGTGTGTATGCTGATATCCCTGTTCTGGGTACATGCATCTTCTCCAGGACCATGCACTATGGACTAGCTGGCGGACTGTCTGCAGCTAGTATGTGTCTTGCTGGAACACCGTGCAGGCTGCAGCGGCTGGAGGCTTGCTGTTGGGGAATGTCAGTGGGGTTCATTGATAGGGCTGTCTTAGGCATTGTCTATTTTTACTGTATATTAGTGCTGCCAGCAGAACCACCCTCAGGGTACTGTCACCTTAGGGTAGCTCAATAGGCGCCCTATGGAGCGCCCTATAGGGCACGCCTTACGCGGCATCCTATAGGGCGAGATTTACGTGCTTCCCTATAGGGCGCACATTACACTTCGCCCTATATTATATGTATTATATGCCATTTGAAAGGAATATTTAGGCGCTCCCTATAGGGCGCGCCTTACACTTCGCCTTATAGGGAGCGCCTAAATATTCCTATCAACTGGTATATAATACATGACCATGTCAGAGAGAACGTCACTATTGGAACATATTTCATAGGAAGGGTACACTTTTCCTGCCATATGCAAACTGTAACCCACCTGCAGATTAAAACATTATAGTCAGCTTTCAAAGGATGCCTCAGCCAACCTTACTCATTGGGCACACTGGGGAATCGAACCCATGACTCTTGTACCATCAGTCTGTGTAGTAACCATTGTGCTACAGCTCTGTTTCTGTCTTTGGGTGTCTGCGCGCTGTCTTAAGCGTGCGTGCAGTAGCGCGCTGTAACGATCGTTGCTGCACGGCGCGCAATAATGCGCGTAACTGCGCGCAATAATACGCGTAACTGCGCGTTATTGGTTACGATGTCTCGCCCATGTCCTTTTTTGGCTTTCCTTTCACTAACGCGGCTCCTAACGCGAATTGCACTAACGCAGTTTAGTAAACATACCCCTTAGCTTTTCTCTTAAGCCTTATCTTAATCTCTAGGGTCCTCTCTCCTTTCGATCCCGACGCTCTCCCCAGGTACTGTTGGTGCGTTTCACCTTTGCGGTTTCTTCAGGGGTCTTCTTTATACTCTTATGTGCTCTGTGCAAATATAAATCTTAATCAGCTTACTACCCTTAATTCCCACTAAAAACTACCTATACAAAAACCTCTGTAAAAAATGAATAAAATGAATGAATATCGACTCCTACCAAAGTCTTATACAGATGCTGCCCACGTCTGCTTCTTTTCATATTTACCGGACCTCTGTCCATACGAAACTCAGCTTCCCGTTTATTCACAAGACGCCGCGCATGCGTAGTGCTCTGGCTCCCTGCTTTTAAAACCCCTCCCCCCACTCACACATTATTCGACGCACCCTGCGCTTATTAAGCCCCTATCAAGTTTGGAGCTTGTGCAGTTAATAGTGAATTATACTAACTCAAGGTTAACGTATCTTTGCTACAGAACTTAACCATCTACGATATTAAAAAACGTTCTCCTGCTCTCATTCCCTTCGGGTGGCTACTGGCATCCAATATCACCTATTTACTCACTTATTATAAACCCCATGTCATATTCTTAACATGATGCCTTGCCGCCTACTTCTAGTTTATTGTGTTGTTAGTTACTCCTGAACTTTGTCTATCTATACATGTATATAGGTGAATTCCTAATCTTCTCTTTTATTCAGCTATTACAGGCAAGCCCCCCAATCTATTGTAGCATTGAGACCTGTTGGCACGGTGGATTGCAGTTTGTTTATCCACCATTGCTCCTGATTTAAAATTGTTTTTGTCTAGTGTCTTGCCTAACTTTCCTTCTTGCACCATGTCTATACAAAAACATTGAAGCTGTTCAAAAATGTGACCGTGATCTATACAATGTTGAACTATTGGTGCCTCTAGCATTGCTAAGGTATGCAAATGCTAGTATTGGGAGATGCACGCAGGGCCCAACATCCTGCCTCTCCAGGAGGCATTGGATAATGGAGCCTGTGGGTGCAGGTGTGTCTGCCCCTGTTGGCCGCTGCTTTAGGGCAGAGGTTCCCAACTCCAGTCCTGGTGTGCCAAACACTGTTCGGGTTTTCATGCTGTCCCTCATGAATATGCATGAGATACATCTGCATACCATGGGGGCGGCGCATAGAAATGCAGCACAGGCATCTTTATTAGAGGCAGCATGGAACGTGAATGGTGTTTGGCTCTCCAGGACTGCATTTGGGAGACTCTGCTCTAGGTAATGCGCATGTCTATGGTGTCTGTGCTCTGTAGGGTAAAATGTAGGTGTTTTGGGCATGTTTACATCATCTGCAATAAAGGTTCTGTCTGTATTTGCACGTTTTAGTAGTGGGTAAAATATGGGGACTGGGTTGGCAGGAACTTGAACCTGTGACCTTCCGCTTCTAGAACACACTGGCTGTGTGCACTGCACCACTATGTTGCCACAGAGACAGTGCATTCCCTGGTGATACCATGACTGTTCGTCAAACAGGGCCTGTCTGTTGCAGTGCATGGCACCCACCTACACAGGGCTAGGCCACGGTCTGCTGTGGGCAGCTGCCACTGCCCCCTCCACCACCAGGATCCCTCTGCCACCATGCTGACATGCCCTTCTGCTGGAGGTGCTGGTGGAGCGCAGTCTCAGGCCATCCAGTGTGTGGGTAGGCGGCTGCCTATGGTGCGGGTTCTGGTGTAGGGGTGCCTGCATAGCTGTCCACGCTTCCCTCCAGCACCGCATGCCAATGTTCCGTGTCCTTGGGGGTACCTGCTGGGTACTATCCCCTGTGACACTGTGGGAAGCACATTCATGCCCATGTTGGGCCCTCAGCAGTTGCTGTCTGGCTGCTCTACTGTTTCAGCATTCCTCTGGGCCAGCTAGGCATCACCCTAGTCCACACTGTGGCCCAACTGCACCACAGCATGTGCCGCCTGCAGCCCTCTGTGTCCCCTTTTCCAGCATCTGTCCTGTTGCCAGTTCCGACATGCCAGTCCTGCTGTTGCAGAACATGTGCATTCCATAGGAAACCTGACCAATGGAGTCGTAAACCCTGCTCAGCGCAATTTTACTGAGGGCTCATTCACCTTGTATGGGGACGGAACATAGACCCTTCCAAAATTCATATCTTTTTTTGGAGCTTTCTTTGGAGTGTTTTTTGATGTTTCCCATTGATATCACTATTGCCCAGCTTGGTTATATTTTTTTTACATTTTATTCTGTTCATTTTCAATGTTTATTTGCCCTTTTGTTCCATGCACATGTATCACACTTATCACTTTTTGTTGGTTTCCCTGGTTTTGCTGTACATTGCTGACGTAAATGGTTTCTTTTCCCTTTAAATCGCCTCTAATGCCAGGGTTTCACTTGCGTTAGTTTTGAGCCTCGGATTTCACAGCATTAGTGTGCGGGGAGCCTCTCCCCTCCCACTCTCCGCCCATTGACCCTCTCTCTCCACTCCTGGGGAGCATTCCTCCGCCCCTGGGCAGCCTTCCTCCGCCCTCCGGGAGCTTTTCTCCGCCTTCAGTGCTCGTTTGCGCCGCTGCACACGTTATCACATGATAAGGTACCTTATCGCCCAGTAACATGCCTTCATCGTGCGATAAGGTACCTTATCGCCCGATAATGTCGCCGGGCGCACATTAATATGGTTTAGTAAACATACCCCTTAGGGTGAGAAAAGAGCTAAAAAAGGAGTACAATATTGGAGAATATGGACAGTATTCACCTTGCATCTTCCCTGAATATCTGTGTTCAGGCCCTTTTGGATACCTTTTATATTATTTGAAAACAAACTGATGCCAATTTTAAAAATACTGTACTTCTGGGACTGCAAACTGCTAGGTACGTTTGACCTAGTTTGGCCACTGTTGGAAACAGGATACTGGGCTTGATGGACCTTGGTCTGACCCAGTATGGCATATCTTATGTTCTTATGTTCTTTTCAAAAGTAATCTCCTTGCACACAGCTTGACCACAAGGTGCCCTCATACTCTATGCCTGCATCAACTGTGTGCACTTTTACGATGTATTTTACAGTGAATCAGAAATATGTTTGCAATAGCATAGAACTCTGGCACTGCTCATCCTTTAAAATGTGCAACTGAATCGAAAATCATTGCCCTTCTAAAAAAGATATTGGGCGTTGCTGAGCAAAAAGAGGAATTATTTTTGAGTCATGGCTTTCTTTTCTGCATTATATTCTTAGTGACATCAAGAATTGTTCTAATTAGGCTATGGTGCAGATACCAGGAGTCACACAGAGGAACAAAAATGACAGAGAAATACATTGCTTTTGGGCACGTTTCACTGGGGGCGACAGCATCTATTAAAATGGGTTTGTCTGTCCATCTGCCTTTCAGTTTGTCTGTCTGCCCATCCATATGCAAACAAACCTAAGTATGAAGAACAATAATAGGAGGAGCTGAAAAGTCACAGTGGCTGCAAAAATTTTCCAGGCATGCCGTGGGAATCCTAAGGGGTAGGGGAAAGAAGAAAGTATATGAGGGGAGAGATAAGATGGAGGAAATGGGGAGAGAGCCTGAATGAGGGTAAATAGCACTTGAGGGGAGTGGTTAGATGAAAGGGGGAAAGAGAGTGCTGGGGGATGGAAAGCAGGGGAGAGTACAAGGGGAAGGTTGAGGAAATTCATGCAAAGTGGAGGGGGATAGAATGACTACATGGCAAAAGATGTACACAAATCCCCCCCTCCAACACACATACACACTCACACACATACAAAAACATATATTCCCCCATACATAATAGTCCCCCAATACACATATCATTACATTCAGACACACGCACACCATCCTCTCCCCCCCCCCACACAAACATATCCCCCACACACATTTCCCCCTCACATGCACCTCCTTTCCATTCACAACACAGCAACACACAAACACACCCACCCAAACCCCACTTACCCCTGCATTCCCAATCAATATAAATAAATATGCACACAATACCACTCACAGACACTCCTCATAGAACTCCAGCCTCTGTCATCCTAATGAGACACATTTTACCATGTCCCTTCCCACTCAATACCCCACAAAAACATGGAAAGGTTTGGAAATGGAAGAAGGGGACACGTGCCGTTGTGTCACATTATATAGTGCACACTTTTGGCAATCTGTTTGGCAGTCTCTAATTCTGTCATATATTGATTACTTTGTACAAAACATCTTCATATTGTTTCATTGAAGATATGAATTAAAAATAAAACATTTCAATAGTTACAATAAGAAGAATTAATAGAACTATTGTGGGTTTCTTCTGCCCTTTTCAAGGTCTAATCTCAGCTAAATTTTTCTTGGTGACTTGTCAACTTGCAACTTTGATCAGAATGTTTCAGATGAAGCTATGGCCCTGGGGAACAATCATCCATGTCATCCAGTGGCCCCTCAGTTCATAGCAAAGTCCAGATAAAGAACCGTTTGATAATTGAAGAAATTGTTTTCACTCTATGCCTCTAAGGCCGAGAATGAACAAATAAACTAGTGTGGAATTAGCAGCAAGGTATGATTTCTATCAAGAAAGGGAAAAGCATGGCATTGATTGAAATGCGTCTGTGACTCATTAGCATTGTTTGTCTTTCACAAAGTTCTTGTTGAAGTGACACATGAAAAGACTTTGCTAAGGGAAGAGAAAATCAAGATAGCTGCAGCAAAAATACAAAAAAAATGATGAAGGGCATGCTGCTAAAAGTAATTGCATGGAGATTGATATCATTTAGCAGAAGAATACATTGGCTTACCAGACCCGCATGATTACTTATACACAACATCCTTCTTAAATGTAACTGTATTAGCAAATATTTAATTGCACCAGGCTATACTTTATTCAGGAAGGATAGGATAGGAGGAAGGGGAGGAGGAGTGTCACCATATGTAAAAAATAATATTAAAGCTATGGAAATACAGGGCTTAAAAGGGAGAGAGGAGGCACTGTGGGTTAAACTAGAAAGAGGGAAAGAGAAATCCATTTGTATTGGTGTGATATACAGAAGAAGTGGACTGAGATTTAGTAGAAGACATATGCAGCATTGGAAGTGCTACTAATAGGGGATTTCAATATGCCTGATATAAATTAGCGCATCCCTACTGCGGAGTCATCTAGAAGTAAGGAGATCCTGGATTCTCTACAGGGAGAACTATTCAGGCAACGTGAAGGGGCCATCCTGGACTTGGTGCTTACCAATGGGGAAAGTGTTTCAAATTTTATAGTGGGAGATCATCTTGCATCCGGTGTCACCAGATGGTGTGGTTCAGTATTAGGACTTGGGCTGAAAAAATCCATTCAAAAGCAAGAGTCTTAAATTTTAGAAAAACTAATTTTGTCAAGATGGGCCAATACCTCAAGGAGTCGTTAGTGGGATGGAAACAGCTGGGGGATGTGGAAAAATAGTGGTCAAAACTCGAAGAGGATATTTTAAGGGCATCCAACCTTTTTGTTAAAAAGGTAAATAAAGGTAAAAGGAAAAGGAGGACACTATGGTTCTCAAAAGAAGTAGCTGAAAAGGTGAAGAAAAAGAGGGAGGCCTTTATGAAATGCAAGAGATCACAGAGAGAGGAAGAAAGGCAGCTATATTTGGAAAAACTTAAAGAAGCTAGCAAAGTAGTCAGGACAGCAAAGATACAAAAAGAAGAAGAAATAGCCAATGCAATAAAATGGGGGGATAAGATATTTTTCAGGTATGTTAGTGAGAAAAGGAAGGGCAAAAGTGGCATTGTCAGACTCAAGGGTGAAAGGGAGGAAATTGTAGAAGCTGATGGGGATAAAGCGGAATTGTATAACAGCAGGGGCGGCCCAAGGGGGGTGCAGGGCCATGTGCAGAGACTCATTGCGGGGCCTCATTTGCATAAATATTTGCATAATGTTAACATGCACTATCTTTTAGTAAACATGAATCTTAATGAGTGTCTGGATAAAGAAAGACTACCAGATTTCTACATTACTATACTCTAGTGCAACCGCCAGGCACATTAGGAAGTACTATAAATACTGCCCATTTAGAACCCATAGCAAACCCACCGTATCATAACAGCACTACCAGGACTCACAAAGCACCAAACCTTACCTATCAAAAGGCAACACTGCAAATATTAAACCAATGCATCTCAGAGAATACCAATACATCTCCAACTGGGAAAGAGAACAAGTGGCACTGTCAAATAGAAACTACATGAACAGAATACCTCGGCTCGGTTACACATGCAGAAAATAGACCGTCAGCAAATAAAGAACAAGGGATCACAATTTAGAAATAGGAAGACAATAATTAAATTGGGAACCCTTAAAGCCAAACTTGGAATGTACAACAACACTGGAGAAATAAAACTATAAATTCATTTGCTCTTGTACTAAACAAAAGCACAAAGACATTACTGATACACATTTCTGAGAACTGACATATTCCAATTAATAATTTTAAAATAAAAAAGTATTTTTCTACCTTTTGTTTTGGCATTTTATTTTTCAGTTGCAATTACTCCAGTCACTTTCTTCTGGTTTCTTCGTGTCTTCTGCTAACTCTCCATTGTCTGCTGTCCATTTGTCCGTTCTTCTCTCTTCTATATTTTTTCTGTTCTCTCTCTACATCTGCTTTAACATACTATCTTTCCCCTTTTGCTCTTTCCTACAATTCTTTCTTTATTCCTTCATCATCCACTCAAATTTCACCCTCCCATCCTCAATCCCCACTTACTTTCCCAATACCCGGCCAATCATAGATTTTTCTTCCCTCCCACACAAAATAACTTTTCCCTTCTCCATCCTCATTCCCCCAGCCCCATCCCCATCTAGTCCTTCTCCAACATCAGCTCTCTTCTAGTTCTAGCCCCACCCAGCATCCGCTCCCTTCTTGCTCCATTCGCCCATCCCCCCGCATCAGCCCATTTCCAGTCCTAGCCCCCCCATCAGCCCATTTCCAGTCCAAGATCCCCCCATCATCCCATTTTCAATCCTAACCCCCTGTCAGTCCATTTCCAGTCCAAGCCCTCCACACTCAGCCCATTTCCAGTCTTAGCCCCCCCCCATCAGCCTATTTCCAATCCTAGCCCACCTTCACTCAGCCCATTTCAAATCTTAGCCCCCCAGCACATTTCGAGCCCTAGCCCCCCCCCCCCTGTCCCTGAAGAGCCCCACAGCTGGCTTTAAAGGCCTCAGCTCACCTCCCTACAGAGGCTCCCGGCAGGCTCAGAAACACCTTCCTACAGCCGCTGAAGTGAAGAGTGCTGTTTTTATTCACTTTGGCAGCTGTGCTGTAATGTAGGTCGCTGGCATGCTGAGTGCTGGGACACAGGAAATGTCCTTTGACCTTCGGCGTTCCAGAGACCTACATTACAATACAGCTGCCGAAGTAAAGAAAAATGATGCTCTTCACTTCGGTGGCTGTAGGAATGTGTTTCTGAGTCTGCCAGGAGCTGCTGTAGGGAGGTGAGCCAGGGCATGTCAGGAGCCGAACAGCATGTGCAGGTTGTTGTTGGCACGGGGTCCCATGAAGCTCAGTGCCTTGTGTGAACAACATTCTCACACAATGGACGAGCCGGCCCTGCATAAAAAATATTTCTGTTCTATGTTCACAGTGGCAACAGTTTGGTTCAGTACACACAGCCAGTGTGTTCAAGGGCAGAAGGTCACAGTTTCAAGTCCCAGCTGTGCATACTGCAAACCATGCCCCTATATTTCCCTCACTTGGTTTGCAGCTTGTCGTGCTGTGAGGGCTTGCGTGCATCAGTGATGCTGAGAGCTAAACTATCGGTAGTTTAACTACTGGCAGGGTCTCCCAAGATGGACAGGTCTCAGCTGAGGTGCCAGACCAAGACAAACCACCCATCTGGACAGCAGCAGAATGGGATAGTGTTGATGGCGGAGGATCACATTTTTGTGACAACGGCAACAACACCAAACTTAAACTGCGTGGAAGACAGGCCCGACAATCTACTTCTGTATCTTGCCATGAAAACCCAATGGATAGTTACAACAAAACAAATTGTGCTATGGTGCTGGAAGATGAGACCCCCAGGTCGGAAGGCACTCAACTAGCTACTGGGGAAGAGCTGAAGACTTTTCAGAGTAAAGCCAGCATTTATGATGTGGTTGGATCAAAGCCCTCGGGAAGTCTGACTGCTGACGTAGCTGCGCATGAAATGAGAGTCAGAAGCTGTAAAGATGTCTTACACATTGGAACATGGAACGTACAAAGCATGAACCAAGGGAAGTTGGAGGTGGTCAAAAATGAAATGGAACGTGTACAACTTGATCTGTTGGGTGTCAGCGAATTGAAATGGACTGGCATCGGGCACTTTGCATCAGATGATCACATGGTCTACTATGCTGGAAATGAAAGACAAAGAAGAAATGGTGTTGCATTTATAATAAAGAAGAAACTTGCAAGAACTGTAATGAAATACAATGCAGTCAGCGAATGCTTAATCTCTATTCGTCTACGAGGATTGCCTATCAACACAACTATAATTCAAGTATATGCCCCAACAACAGCTGCAGAAGAGAATGAAATTGAAGAGTTCTATGAACAAGTACAAGCTGAAATTGACAGAACATGCAAACGGGATATCCTGATAGTCATGGGTGACTGGAATTCAAAAGTTGGCAACAAAGAAGAAGGCAAAGTAGTTGGAAAATATGGACTTGGCAACAGAAATGAAGCTGGAGAAAGACTGATAGAATTCTGCAAGACCAATGATCTATTCATCTCAAACACCTTCTTCCAGCAACACAAGCGGCGACTGTACACATGGGCTTCACCCAATAGATTGTATAAAAATCAAATTGACTACATCTGTGGAAGTCAATGATGGAAAAGCTCTATAACATCAACAAAGACAAAACCTGCAGTTGACTGTGGTACAGATCATAAACTACTAGTATGCAAACTCAAGCTAAAGTTGAAAAAGAGCAAACCACTCATGAATGCAGCAAAATATGACCTTGAGAATACACCACTGGAATTTAAAGACTGCCTGCAAAATCAATTTGCTGCTTTAGATACAAATGACAGAGTTCCGGAAGAGTTATGGAATGACATCAAGAAGGTTGTGTTGGAAGAAAGCGAGAAGTCTCTACAAAAGGTGAAAAAGCAAAAACGGCCAAAATGGATGACGGAAGAAACTCTGAAAATTGCCCAGAAACGCAGAGAAGCTAAAACCAGAGGAGAAAGAAAGACAATCGCAGAACTCAACAGAGATTTCCAACGTGCAGCAAGACAGGACAAGGAAAAGTACTACAACGACGCATGCAAGGAAATAGAAGCAGAAACTATTAGAGGAAGAACAAGATCGGCTTTCTTAAAGCTACGAGAATTAAAGAAAAAGTTCCAGCCTCGAATTGGAATGTTACAAGATGCTCAAGCTTCTATGTTGAATGATGCTGAGAAGATCAAGAAAAGGTGGAAGAAATACGCAGCGTTTTTATATGATAAAGATCAAGTGGACCAACAGCCGTTTCAACCTATACCTTATGATCGGGAACCATTGGTGATGAAGGAAGAAGTTGAAGCAGCATTGAAAGCCTTATCAAAGAACAAAGCACCAGGCATTGATGGCATTCCTATAGAAGTATTGCAGCAATCTGATGCAGCTGTTACCATACTTACAAGGCTCTGCCAAGAAATATGGAAGAGAACATCATGGCCAACTGACTGGAAAAGATCTGTGTTTATACCAATACTAAAGAAAGGTGATCCAACTGACTGTGGAAATTATCGAACAATCGCTCTGATCCCACATGCCAGCAAGATTCTACTGAAGATTATTCAAAAGAGGTTACAGCCATACCTGGAACAAGAACTACCTGAAGTGCAAGCAGGGTTCAGGAAAGGGCGAGGAACGAGAGACATCATTGCGGATGTGAGATGGATCCTTGAAAAGACTAAAGAATACCAAAAGGATATCTATTTCTGCTTTATTGACTATAGCAAGGCTTTTGACTGTGTAAACCATGAGAAACTCTGGGCCACATTAAGAAGCATGGGTATACCAGAACACCTGATCGTTCTCTTGCACAATCTATACATTGATCAAGAAGCAACAGTTTGAACGGAACAAGGAGAAACAGAATGGTTTAAAATAAGCAAAGGTGTAAGACAAGGCTGCATACTTTCCCCCTACCTGTTTAATTTATATGCAGAACAAATCATCAGAGAAGCAGGATTGTATGAAGACAACAGAGGTGTGAAGATTGGTGGAAGACTCATCAACAACCTTCGCTATGCTGATGATACTACATTACTGGCTGAAAGTGAAGATGATCTGAAACATTTGCTTCTCACAATCAAAGAACATAGTCTCAAAATGGGCCTGCACCTTAATGTAAAGAAGACAAAGATCATGACAACTGGCATAATCAACAGGTTCATCGGTAATCTTAAGTAGGCGTGCAGACAGGCCGCTATAGAAACAGAGGTGTAGCACAATGGTTAGTACTCTGACTGCTGGTACAGGGGTCATGAGTTTGATCCCCCAGTGTGCTTAATGCATAAGGCTGGCTGAGGCATCACAATTTAGGTAGTGATTTTTGAGGCATTTTACTTTTATTTTAATTAGTGCTGCCAGCAAACACACCCTCACGGTGGCGTAACCTAAGGTGCCGCATAAGGCACCCCATAACGCACTCCATAGGGCACATTATAAAGTGAACTATCTGCCAAGGACCCTTTTAGGCGCCTTATAGGGTGCCTTATGAGGCACCTTAAGGTTACAGTACTCTGAGAGTGTTTTTTCTGGCAGCACTAATGTACATTAAAAATAGACAATGCCTCAGACAGCCCTATCAAACAACCCCACCATGGGTTTGAACCCATGACCTTGGGCTTCACAGGCAGTGAAGTAAACAGTGGGCTACAGCTACTAACAATCCCCTGGCTGGTTGCAGAAGGACTGCATGTCACCACACAAACTGTCTGCTGTGGTTGCCAGGATAGGGTTGACCCACCCGTACCCATGATGCACTGCACATGCAAATCAGCAGTCGACAGATGGGCACAAGATGGGGTATGCACCCCCACAGCACCTCGGCCTGGTAGGGGGAACTGACCGTGTATGGTACTGGCACAGAGTAGCCACAGACCATCACATTGTGCGGGTACTGTGCTCACACTGAGGGTGAGGTGGGGCGCCCAGCACCAGGTCCACAGCACCTTTCATAGCTGAAATGCACCATGCTGCAGGTCCCCGTCAGTGCTACTGTGTGTGATTAGGTAGTTCCTGCAGACACATCTAGGATACATCTGTGTCCTTTTGTATTTCTCAGTCATGTCTAGCCCTTATGGGCTATGATGCACACAGAATAGTGCATATCCTGTGTTGGTTACATGGTGTAGGCGAGGGGGGGGAGGAGGAGGGGGGGGAGGAGGAGGGGGGGAGGGGAGGGGAGAGGGGAGGGGGGGGAGGGGGAGGAGGAGGAGGAGGAGGAGGGGAGGAGGGGGGGGGGGGAGGAGGAGGGGGGGAGGAGGAGGAGGAGGAGGGGAGGAGGGGAGGGGGGGGAGGAGGAGGAGGAGGAGGAGGGGAGGAGGGGGGGGAGGAGGAGGGGGGGAGGAGGAGGAGGAGGAGGGGAGGAGGGGAGGGGGGGGAGGAGGAGGAGGAGGGGAGGGGGGGGAGGAGGGGAGGGGGGGGAGGAGGAGAGGGGGGGAGGAGGAGGAGGAGGAGGGGAGGGGGGGGGGAGGAGGGGAGGGGGGGAGGAGGAGGAGGAGGGGAGGGAGGAGGAGGAGGAGGGGAGGGGGGGGAGGAGGGAGGGGAGGAGGGGAGGAGGGGAGGGGAGGGGGGGGAGGGAGGGGAGGGGGGGAGGAGGAGGAGGAGGGGAGGGGGGGAGGAGGAGGAGGGGAGGGGGGGAGGAGGAGGAGGGGAGGGGTGGGGAGGAGGAGGGGGGGAGGGGTGGGGAGGAGGAGGGGGGGGAGGAGGAGGAGGAGGAGGAGGAGGGGGAGGGGGAGGGGGAGGAGGAGGAGGAGGGGGAGGGGGAGGAGGAGGAGGGGGAGGGGGAGGAGGGGGAGGAGGAGGAGGTGGTGGTGGTGTTTGGACCCATAGGTGGATTTTGTACCACCACACAACTCACTCTCTGGGGCTCAGGGTGGGAAACGGGATCACCCACCAATAGATCCACATTCCACCTCCCTGCAATGGTGGCAATAGAGGGGACCAACAACCCCCACCCTGCTGGGGAGGCAATGCAGAGCTGTACACATCCATAAAGCAATAGCAGAAAAACAGTAGGTCTAGAAATGCTCAGCTGCCTCCCACCACTATATGACATTCTCCAGCAGCAAGTCTCCAGCCGCTGCACCCTGCAAGGTGCTCCAGCAAGACACATACTAGCTGCAGACAGTCTGCTAGCTATTCCATAGTGAATGGTCCTGGAAAAAATGCATGTACCCAGAACTGGGACGTCAGCATACATACCAAGCAGATAAATCAGTGATTGGGCCCCAAAAGGGACCCATAAACATCACATGAAAAAAATGCTACACAGCACTATGGGGGAACCTAGCCATGCCATGGTCACTGCTCAGTCAGGGTGAGAGTGACCTCCCAGCAGGACATGCTGTGGCCACGCTGTCCGTGCAGGTGGTGGCCATGCACTACAATGTCCGAGCCATTGCCATATGCCCTGTGCAGATGCGGCCAGGCCAGGCCACCCTATCCAGGCTATTCCCACAGTACCTTGCTCCTCATTATGCACATTGGCAGGCCAATACTGGCAACAGTGCTAGCAGTGTGGGCTGTGGAGGGTGTTGGCAGCCACCACACACTGGATAGACAGACACACACTCCACACAACTATGCCAGCATTGTGCAACTATAGAGGTGTTTGGCAGCCCTGGCCACCACACCAGTCCTGGGCACAGTGCAGGCATGGCTATGGTACGCAATACTGTTGGGGTCACTCTGCCATACACTAGACCTGAGGCACACTCCACAGACATCAGAAAGGTTGCTATGATGCAGCTCAATCAGCCAATTGTGCTTAACATAGGAATTGCTATCTGCCAGTTATCATAGCAACCTTTTTGATAGCTGTGTACAGTTTTCCCAGGTTTAGGGTGTCATTGCTAAGGTATATAAGTGCTAGTATGGGGAGATGCACGCAGGGCCCAACATCCTGCCTCTCCAGGAGGGTTGGGATAATGGAGCCTGTGGGTGCGGGTGTGTCTGCCCCTGTTGGCTGCTGCTCTAGGGCAGAGGTTCCCAACTCCAGTCCTGGAGGGCCAAACACTGTTTGGGTTTTCATGCTGTCACTAATGAATATGCATGAGATACATCTGCATACCATGGGGGCGGTGCATAGCAATGCAGCACAGCCACATTTATTAGAGGCAGCATGGAACCTGAATGGTGTTTGGACCTCTAGGACTGCATT
Organism: Ichthyophis bannanicus; assembly: GCA_033557465.1. Lineage (NCBI taxonomy): Eukaryota > Metazoa > Chordata > Amphibia > Gymnophiona > Ichthyophiidae > Ichthyophis > Ichthyophis bannanicus. The sequence continues at coordinate 323,102,790 of CM066031.1, read as the reverse complement.
TGGGAGACTCTGCTCTAGGTAATGCGCATGTTTATGGTGTCTGTGCTCTATAGGGTAAAATGTAGGTGTTTTGGGCATGTCTACGTCATCTGCACTACAGGTTCTGTCTGTATTAGCACGTTGTAGTAGTGGGTAAAATATGGGGCTGGGTTGGCAGGCACCACAGCTGGGACTTGAACCTGTGACCTTCTGCTCCTGAACACATTGGCTGTGTGAACTGCACCACTGTGTTGTCACAGAGACAGGGCATTACCAGGGGATACCATGACTGTTCATCAGACAGGGCCTGTCTGTTTCAGTGCATGGCACCCACCTACACAGGGCTAGGCCACGGTCTGCTCTGGGCAGATGCCACTGCCCCCTCCACCACCAGAACCCCTCTGCCACCCTGCTGACATGCCTGTCTGCTGGTGGTGCTGGTGGAGAGCAGTCTCAGGCCATCCATTGTGCGGGTAGGTGGCTGCCTATTGTGCAGGTTCTGGGGTAGGGGTGCCTGCATAGATGTCCACGCTTCCCCCCAGCACCACCTGCCAATGTTCCGTACCCTTGGGGGTACCTGCTGGGTACTATCCCCTGTGACACCGTGGGAAGCACACTCATGCCCATGCTGGGCCCTCATCAATTGCTGTCTGGCTGCTCTTCTGTTTCAGCATTCCTATGGGCCACCTAGGCATCACCCTAGTCCACACTGTGGCCCTGCTGCAGCACAGCATGTGCCTTCTGCAGCCCTCTGGTCCCCTTTCCCAGCATCTGTCCAGTTTCCCATTCCGACATGCCCGCCCTGCTGTTGTGGAACATGTGCACACCATAGGAAACCTGTCCAATGGAGAGGGAAACCATGATCAGTGCTATTTCACTGTGGGATCATTCACCTTGTATGGGGACAGAGCGTAGACCCTTCCAAAATTCATATCCTTTTTTTGGAGATTTCTTGGGAGTGTTTTTTAATGTTTCCCATTAATATCACAATTGCCCAGCTTGGTTATGTTTATTTTATATTTTGTTATGGTCATTCTCAATGTTTATTTGCACTGTTGTTCCGTGCACATAAATCACACTTATCACTTTTTTATAGGTCTCCCTGATTTTGCTGCACATTGCTGACATAAATAGTTTCTCTTCCCTTTAAATCAGCTTATTCTGGTACAGGGCAGAAGGCTCCTGCATGGTGTCACGGCACCAAGGCTCCATGCAGGAGTATTGGGTGGGTGGTATGGGGAACTTGCAGGACACCAAGGCCCTTTGCATCCAATTCAGCTCAGGTGAGAACATCTAGCTCCCTCAAGTGCAGAATCAGGTGTAAATCCGGCCTGTCAAGCTTTTGGATGTCCAGATGAGCCAGACATGCCCTGATTAGAATGGGGTCCTATGCCAACATCTATTTTCCTTAAGGATAAAATTTGTTGGGATAATCTGGGTCGCTTACGTACCCAAACAAAAGTGGTAATTATTTTGTTCAGATGTCTAAAAAAATTCAACTGGACTAAGATTGGAAGCAAATCAGATAAAAATAAAATCCATTGGAGAATATTCATTTTGACAACTGCACCGTGATATCTGAATATTCATTTTGACAACTAAACCGTGATATTTGAATAGGCAACTAAGTTGTATGGTCAAGGTAGATTTTTACTAACAGGGGTATATAATAAACATCATATAGCTTCCTAATATCCACAATAAGTAATGTCTAAATATCTCAACATCTAAGAAATACCTCCTGTATATATGGTCTATAATATCTATGCATTAATTTTAAACCAAATATTTCCATTATATCTTGAGTGACTTTATATTCTGACACCAACCCAAATTCCTAGATGATAGCAGTCAAGGTATGTGACATAGAGAAGCACAACACCTGATGCCATGAAAGTTTGGGTGTTTTCTGACTTTCATCACAAGGAGCTCCATTACTAACCCAAATAGCAATGGAGACAAGGGATATCATTGTGTTGGCCCTCTATGCAGAATAAAAGGTGCAGACATAAAGCCATTTACTCTAAGTTAGGCTCTGGATGGATTATATATATAGCAAATGCACTTCAGAAAATGACCAAACCCTAGGGCTCTCAACAATGCATACAGGTAAGGCTACTCTACTCAATCAAAGACCTTTTCAGCATCAGTGTTGGAAAAGACATGAATGGATCATATGATTAACTGTTTGTCTTATGTTATTAACACCTGGTGACCCTTTACAAAAACCCATTTGGTCCTTATGTTCTAAAAGTAATGAGAATGGGTCCAGTCTTGTAGCCAGGGGCTTAGCAAAAATCTTTGCATCATAGTTATTCAAAGAGAGTGCATAGGGCATTTATCTGCTTTATGAATAAATGAAATGGTGGCCAACAGTACAGACAGAGAGCTGCCCTCCATCTAACATTTCACTAAACAAATTAGTCAGGGTGGAACTATCTCTTCTGAAAATAGTTTATAAAAAAGAAGAGAAAAAACATTTTTACCAGTGATCTTTTCCAGTTTTTAAGGTCTTAATAGCTTGCACCACCTCAGATTCAGTAGTATTTGCTTCCAACACGTCAGTGGCATTGTGGGGAACAGTAAGTAGGTTTAATTAACTAAGGGGTATGTTTACTAAACTGCGGTAATCGTGAATAATGTGCATTATGTAACGTTAACGATCGTTAGCACGTCATAACGCGCGTTATGACGCGCTAATGATCGTAATGCTCCGCGACGCGGTAAAACACCGCAGAAGGTGGAGAGAGGGCGGAGAGAAGGGGCCAATGGGTGGAGAGTGGGCGGGGAGAGGCCTAGGGAGGAGTAGCCTAGTGGTTGGGGCAAGGTACTTCAGGCTGGAAGGTCGGGGGTTCAAATCCCACTAGAGGACAGCAACCTTGGGCCGGAAGGACTGGGGTTTCTAGTCCCACAGATGCTCCTTGTGGTCTTGGGCAAGCCACTTAACCCTCCATTGTCCATGTTCCCTGTAAGTATTAGTGTATGGGTCTCATATCCCCGCATGTTAAATGTATCCCCCAATTGTGTTGTGACCGCTTTGATTGAAGGATAAGGCGGTATACAAAACTGTCTAAATAAATAAATAAATAAAATAAATAACACGCTGAATTTCAGGGCTGAATTCCAATGCGAATGAAAACCTGCCGTTAAAGGCACATTACAGGGGAGAGAAACCATTTAAGTGTCAGCAATGTACAGCCCAGGCAGGGAAACCAAAAAACAGTGATAAGTGTGATACATGTGCAAAAAATTGTCTATTAGACAACTTTTTGGTGGTGGTGAGAATCGAGGAGGAATGTGACACATTCTATATACCCTTTCGATGTCTAGGACATCTGTACCTTGCCCACTCACGATCTTAAATGACAGAGGTGTAAGGCAGGGGTCTCCAAATCCAGCCCTGGAGGGCCACAAACCAGTCAAGGTTGGCAGGGTATCTCTAATGCATATATATCTCATGCATGTTCATTAGGGATATCCCGAAAACCTGACTGGTCTGCGGCCCTCCAGGACCGGAGGTGCCAGCCAACCAGGTGTTTATTAGCAGCTCTAGCCCACTGGTTATTTCACTGCCCATGGAGCCAGAGGTCATGGGTTCACAACCCACAGTGGGGTTCATTGATAGGGCTGTCTTAGGCATTGTCTATTTTTACTGTATATTAGTGCTGCCAGCAGAACCACCCTCAGGGTACTGTCACCTTAGGGTAGCTCAATAGGCGCTCTATAGGGCGCCTTATACGGCGCCCTATAAAGCGTCTTATAAGGTGCCTTATATGCTGTCCTAGGGGACATTATATGGTGCCTTGGCAGACAGCGCACTTTATAATGTGCCCTATTGAGTGCCTTATGTGGCACCTTAGGTTACGCCACTGTGAGGGTGTGTTTGCTGGCAGCACTATTACAGTACAGCTAAACTTCCTCACAGCCCAATACTTAACCCTTTCCAGGCCAAGCCCAAAACTTTCAGGATCCAAACCTCTGCCTAAATATTCCTATCAAATGATATATAATACATGACCATGGCAGAGGGAACGTCACTATTGGGACATATTGAATAAGACGGGTACAATTTTCCTGACATATGCAAACATTAAACCGGCTGCAGACTAAAATATTATAGTAGAAACATAGAAACATAGAAACATGACGACAGAAAAAGACCACAAGGCCCATCTAGTCTGTCCTTCCATAACAACAACTACAACAGTCCACTTTTTACCTTTAGAGATCCTCTGTGTTGGTCCCATGCTTTTTTGAATTCAGTTACTGTCCTCATCTCCACCACCTCCACTGGGAGACTATTCCACGGATCCACTACTCTTTCCGTAAAGAAATATTTCCGCAGATCACTCCTGAATCTATTTCCCTTCACCCTTATCCCATGTCCCCTCGTAGCAGAACTTGCTTTCAATTGAAAGAGGCTCTCTCCCTGAACATTTATGCCACGGAGGTATTTAAACATCTCAATCATATCACCTCTATCCCGCCTTTCCTCTAAGGTGTACATATTAAGATCCTTAAGTCTGTCCTCATATGCTTTATAATGAAGCCCATTAATCATTTTAGTAGCAACCCTCTGCACCGACTCCATCCAGTAGGCTTTCAAAGGGTTACACATGATGCCTCAGCCAGCCTTATTCATTAGGAGACACTGGGGAATTGAACCCATGACCCTTGCAATATCGGTCTATGTAGTAACCACTGTGCTACAGCTCTGTTTCTGTATTTGGGTGTCTGCGTGCCTTCTTACGCTTAACGAGCAGTAACACGCCCTGTAACGATCGTTGCTGCGCGGCACGTTATAACGCGCGTTATCACTAACGATGTACCGCCCATGTCCTTTTTTGGCATTTCTTCGACTAACGCGGCTCCTAACGCGAAACACACTAACGCAGTTTAGTAAACATACCCCTAAGAAACACTCTACATCTTTATCCCTATGGTTGAAATCAGACTCGTACACATGGTTGTAATAAACTGCAAATGCATTTCAGAAAGACTTCCTCTCACTGGAAACCTGTCCTATGGTAGTCTTTATAGCATTAACAAAATTACTGGAACAAATACTTTTCAAGCAGCTTATCAACTTTATCATAACACCACTTAGATATTCAAATTAGATTGGCCAGAATTGCATTAAGAGCCTCTCTTCACCTTCTCTTGTAAATTATAATGGTAAGAAAAATAATCCTTACGCAGTTTTTCAAAATGCTGCAACTCAGCCTGGACTGATCTTATTTCTTTCTCTAATCTTTTCTTTTTAACTTTCAAAAATGATATTATCTTTCCCCAGATTACAGCTTTAGCTGCACTCCACCAAATATTCTCCATTTCTCTTTAATTCAAAATATACAGACATAAGAACATAAGAACATAAGAAATGCCATACTGGGTCAGACCGAGGTCCATCAAGCCCAGTATCCTGTTTCCAACAGTGGCCAATCTAGGTCATACGTACCTAGCAGTTTCCCCAAAAGACACAGGTTCTGCAGTGCTTGTACTAGGTCAAGCATTGATATCCTGGGTCCCTTTTTAATAGTGGTTTATGGACCTTTCCTCCAGGAACTTGTCCAAACCTTTTTTAAACCCAGCTATACTAACAGCCCTTACTACATCCTCCGGTAACAGATTCCAGAGTTTGATTACACGTTGAGTGAAGAAATATTTTCTCTTATTTGTCTTAAATAGTTTACCCTGTAGCTTCATTACATGTCCCCTAGTCCTTCTATATTCTGATAGCGTAAACAATTGATCCACGTTTATCCGTTCCACTCCATTCATTAATTTATAGACATCTATCATATCTCCCCTCAGCCATCTCTTTTCCAGGTTAAAGAGCCCTAACCTTTTTAGCCTCTCTTCATAGGAGTAGCCTTCCATCCCCTTCACCAATTTGGTGGCTCTTCTCTGTACTTTTTCTAATAACTCTATGTCCTTTTTAAGATACGGTGACCAGAATTGCACACAATATTCAAGGTGCGGTCGTACCATGGAGCGATACAGAGGCATTATAATATCCTTTGTTTTATTCTCCATCCCTTTCCTTATGATACCTAGCATTCTATTTGCTTTCTTGGCCGCCGCTGCACACTGGGCGGAGGGTTTTAACATGTTATCCACGATGACTCCTAAATCTTTTTCCTGGGTGGTGGTTTCTAATGTGGAGCCTTGCATCGTGTAACTATAGTGTGGGTTGTTCTTTCCTAGGTGCATAACTTTGCACTTGTCCACATTAAATTTCATCTGCCATTTGGATGCCCAGTCTTCCAATTTATCCAGATCCTCCTGCAGTTTTCCACAATCCTCTTGGGTTTTAACAACTTTAAACAGCTTTGTGTCATCTGCAAATTTGATAACCTCACTAGTTATTCCTTTTTCCAGGCCATTTATGAATATGTCAAAAAGTAGGGGACCCAGTACAGATCCCTGGGGTACTCCACTATTCACCTTTTTCCATTGGGAATATTGGCCATTTAGCCCTACCCTCTGCTTTCTATCTTTTAACCAGTTCCCGATCCACAATCGTACACTGCCTCCTATCCCATGACTTTTTAGCTTTGCCAAAAGTCTCTGATGGGGGACCTTGTCAAAAGCTTTCTGAAAGTCCAGATACACTATATCAACCGACTCACCTTTGTCTACCTGTTTATGCACACCTTCAAAAAAACGGATCAGATTAGTAAGACAAGATCTTCCTTGTCTAAAGCCATGTTGGTTGTCTCCCATTAGGCCATGACTATCTACATGCTGTGTAATTTTCTTCTTTATGATGGTTTCTACCATTTTCCCTGGTACTGACGTCAGGCTCACCGGTCTGTAATTTCCCGGGTCACCCCTGGAACCCTTTTTAAAAATTGGTGTTACGTTGGCGACCCTCCAATCTTCAGGTATTACAGATGATCTTAATGAAAGTTCACAGATTACCAATAGCAGGTCTGCAATCTCATATTTCAGTTCTTTCAACACTCTGGGATGTATACCATCCGGTCCAGGTGATTTGCTACTATTCAGTTTATCAAATAGTTGTAATATATCTTCCCGGTGTAGCGATATTTCTCTCAATTCCTCTGCAGTATCACCTTTAAATACCACTTCAGTCTTGGGTAACATCCCTACATCTTCCTCAGTAAAGACCGAAGCAAAGAATTCATTCAGTCTCTCTGCTATAGCCTTGTCCCCTCTTACTGCCCCTTTTACCCCTCTATCATCTAATGGTCCAATTGACTCTCTCACAGGCCTTTTGCTACGAATGTACTTGAAAAAGTCTTTATTTCGTGTTTTTGCTTCCGTAGCAAGTTTCTTCTCAAATTCCCGCTTTGCCTGCCTTATCAATGCTTTGCATTTAACTTGCCAGTGCTTGTGTTGTTTCCAGTTTTCATCATTTGGCTCTTTTTTCCAAGTCCTGAAGGTTGCTCTTTTGGCAGCAACAGCCTCTCTGACCTCACCTTTAAACCATGCTGGCAGTTTTTTGGACTTTCTTCCACTTTTCTTAATGCGTGGAATACAGCTGGTCTGGACTTCGAGGATAGTATTTTTAAATAACACCCAAGCTTGCTGTAAGTCTTTAACCTTTGGAACCACTCCTTTTAGTTTTTTCCGAACTATATTCCTCATTCTATCATAGTCTCCCTTTTGAAAGTTAAAAGGTAGTACTGTGGATTCCTTTACTATCTGTCCTCCACTGATTAAATCAAACATGATCATACTATGATCACTATTGCCAAGTGGTCCCAACACCCTTATTTCTTGCACCAGATCTGGCGTTCCAATAAGGACTAGGTCCAGTATGGCTTCCCCTCTGGTTGGTTCATGAATCAGCTGCTCCAAGAAGCAGTCATTTATTTCATCTAGAAACTTTATCTCTTTAGCTTGTCCTGCTGTGAGACTGTCCCAGTCGATACCGGGGTAATTGAAATCACCCATTATTACTACTCTGCTGTGGCTTTTGTTAGCTTCCTTGATTTCTTTGAGCATTTCATCATCCATTTGTTCATTCTGGCCAGGCAGTCAATAGTATACTCCCACTGCCATCACCTTCCCCTTCATAAATGGAATTTCAATCCATAGAGATTCTACAGCAAATTGTGTTCCCTGCAAAACTTTAATCCTTTCTGACTCAATGCCCTCTTTAACATAGAGCGCAACCCCTCCACCAATTTGTTCAGCTCTATCATTACGATATAGTTTGTATCCAGGTATCACAGTGTCCCACTGGTTATCCTCCTTCCACCATGTCTCTGAGAGTGCAATCATATCTAACCTCTCATTTAGTGCTATATATTCTAATTCTCCCATCTTATTGTTTAGACTTCTAGCATTGGCATACAAGCATTTTAGTGACTGTATTTTATTAATTTTATTAATATTAATCTGGCTATTGGTAGGCATGGGTAATTGGGAATCTTTATGCTCTGTCTGCTCCTTACTCAAGGGCATTTGGGCTACTATACTCCCTTTTGGAACCTCACTGTTTTTGGTAGTATCCTTCAAGGATACCTTTGTCCGAACCATGCGCTCCTGGGTGACTGTCGGCTTTCCCCTATTTTCTAGTTTAAAAGCTTCTCTATCTCTTTTTTAAAGGTTAATGCCAGCAGTCTGGTCCCATCCTGATTAAGGTGAAGCCCATCCCTTCGGAAGAGCCCCCCCTTTCCCCAGAATGTTCCCCAGTTCCTAACAAATCCAAAACCCTCATCCTTGCACCATTGTCTCATCCACGCATTGAGACTCTTTTGGGTCCTGCACGTGGAACAGGAAGCATTTCGGAGAACGCTATCCTGGAAGTTCTGGATTTCAACTTCCTACCTAAAAGCTTAAATTTAGCCTCCAGAACTTCCCTACCACATTTTCCTATGTCATTGGTACCAACATGTACCAAGACAGCAGACTCCCCCCCAGCACTATCTATGATCCTATCTAGGCGGTGCGTGAGATCTGCTACCTTCGCACTAGGCAGGCATGTTACCAGGCGATCCTCACGTCCACCAGCCACCCAGCTATCTACATTCCTAATGATTGAATCACCAACTATAACAGCTGTCCTGACCCTCCCCTCATGGGGACATGGCCCTGGAGAAACGTCCTCGGTGCGAGAGGGTTTTACATCACCTGGAGGACAGGTCCTAGTTACAGGATCACTTCCTGCCACACCAGGGTGATGCTCTCCTGTCACGCGACCTCTCTCCTCCATGGCAACAGGGATGCTGCCAGACTGGAGGTGGGACTTCAGGACTATATCCCTGTAGGTCTCGTCCATGTACTTCTCTGTCTTTCTTATGTCTTCCAGGTCTGCTACTCTAGCCTCTAGAGAACGGACTCGTTCCCTGAGAGCAAAGAGCTCCCTGCACTTAGTGCATATGTAGGACCTCTCACCAACTGGGAGAAAATCATACATGTGACACTCAATGCAAAAGACTGGAGAACCCCCATCTCGTTGCTGGACCTCTGTCTGCATCTTAGTTTTAAAGCTTGTGTTTAGGTCTTTTAAATTCGGTATATAATAAGGATTGGTGTAGATGCTTATACTAATAAAAGTGTATCTAATACCCCTAATACACCCTGTGTACCTGAAGCTTAATTAATCTCAGGTCCTCTGTGTATGACTGATTTGGATTAAGAGCTGCACCTGAGAGCAGCCCCTTTCCTCTAAGATGTGCAAGTACCTATAAAACTACAATTACCCCAGGGGTGGGTGGGTGCTGGGGAGGGAGGGAGGGAGATAAGTCCTATTAAAGAGGGCAGTTACAAGGTACCCTGTCAACCCTCAGCAGGGGGATGGGGGTACCACACAAAGCCCAGTTAGTTGAGAGAGGCAAGGTAAGTACAGCTGAGAAGGCTGAACTAGCACACCACTAAGACAAACAATAAATAATTAAACAAACAGTTAGACAAACAGTAAATAATTAAATAAACAGCTAGAACTCACAGTAAGATGTCCCAGGAGTCAAATATCCCCTCACTAGCAGAGCTCTGTAAAAGTACAGCCCTTCTCTGGTCAGAGAAAAGCAAACTAAAACAGACTATGCACACGTGGAGAAAACAGGAAGAAGGCTACACAATACCTCGGGGAGGGGGAGGATTCACTCAGGCAGGCAAGGACAGGAAAAAAGTTTAACAAACAGCAGGTTCTGGGGAGAGAGATTTAATTCAAAATGGCTACCACACAAAGCCCAGTTAGTTGAGAGAGGCAAGGTAAGTACAGCTGAGAAGGCTGAACTAGCACACCACTAAGACAAACAATAAATAATTAAACAAACAGTTAGACAAACAGTAAATAATTAAATAAACAGCTAGAACTCACAGTAAGATGTCCCAGGAGGCAAATATCCCCTCACTAGCAGAGCTCTGTAAAAGTACAGCCCTTCTCTGGTCAGAGAAAAGCAAACTAAAACAGACTATGCACACGTGGAGAAAATAGGAAGAAGGCTACACAATACCTCAGGGGGAGGGGGAGGATTCACTCAGGCAGGCAAGGACAGGAAAAAAGTTTAACAAACAGCAGGTTCTGGGGAGAGAGATTTAATTCAAAATGGCTACCACACAAAGCCCAGTTAGTTGAGAGAGGCAAGGTAAGTACAGCTGAGAAGGCTGAACTAGCACACCACTAAGACAAACAATAAATAATTAAACAAACAGTTAGTCAAACAGTAAATAATTAAATAAACAGCTAGAACTCACAGTAAGATGTCCCAGGAGGCAAATATCCCCTCACTAGCAGAGCTCTGTAAAAGTACAGCCCTTCTCTGGTCAGAGAAAAGCAAACTAAAACAGACATCACTCCTCTATACTCATATGGATTCTTTGTTTTGGGTTCAAGTAACCATTAATTAAAATAGAAGCACGATCAGATCAAGAAATGAAATCAATTGTGACTTCGGCTACAATAGGTGTCCATGCTTTATCTAAGAAAAATATATCATTTCTACAGAATGAATTATGCGGTCCATTCAAAATTGGACCCAACCTCAGACCCAAACAATCTAGACTTATATATATAAAACAACCGCACCAGAATATGACCCAACACAGCCACAACCACTCAATACACAGAAATACACAACCCTCACCTGCCAACTCATTAACACAAGATCCATGAAAAACAAACTGCCAATCTTTACAGACATCATCAATGACAATAAATCAGATATTGTCTGTATAACTGAAACCTGGCTCAAGGATACAGACTCTGTCTTCATGAACCAGTTAATGACACCTGAATATGAGATCTTCCATACCCATAGAACACTTAAAAAATGTGGAGGCGTGCTTATAATAGTAAAGAAAAACCTCAATGCAAAACTAATCTCATCTAGTAACATGGATAATGTTGACATGCTAACTATAAAAATTAAAAACATAAGGATATGCCTAATATATAGGCCACCAGAATACAATATAGATAATACCGACAATCTAATTGAACTACTAACCTCATCCACAGATACAAACCCAGTAATACTAATGGGTGATTTTAATCTCCCCTCAACACCCAACACCCAATCAACTCACTTCTTAGATGCAATAAACAATTTGGACTTCCACCAAATAATAACAGAACAAACACATAATAAAGGAAAAACACTTGACATGGTCTTCCTACCAAACTCACTCCACAACTTATATAACACTGAATCACTCTCAAACATACCAGTTCCCTGGTCTGACCACTACCTCCTGAAATTCAATATTACCATCCCTGACAACTATCAAACTAAAAGACCACAACCCCCACAAACTAAGAGATTTATAAAGTTCAATGAAGAAGAATTCCTAGATCAAATAATTCCACACCTCACCCTAACACCCACAAATCTCGAGGAATCTATCAAAACTTGGAACAAAACTATCTCCATGGCTGCAGAAAGAAAACCAGTCCCATCACCACATACTAGCAATGACAATAAAACTGAAAAAAAGGCATGCCCCATGGTTTAATATAACACTCAAAAAACTAAAAATACAATTAAGAACCAAAGAAAGGAAATGGAGACAAACCAAAACACTAACAAATTATGAGAAATACATAAATACCCTACATATATATAAGGAAACAACAGACATTACTAAGAGAGACTATTACTCTAACATACTCAATAATTCCATTAACCGACCAAGGGAATTGTTCAGCATAATAAAGAACCTAACAAACAAAACATACAACTCAGACGAAATTTCCATAGATATTTCTCCACAAGAATTAGCACAATATTATATTAATAAAACAAAACTACAAATGACCCCCCCAATAACACACACTGAAATGACGCACACTACACTGGATAACTGGTCCAACTTTATCCTAATTTCAAAGGCCACTCTCAAAACTACTATATCTAACATCAACACAACCACATCATATCTTGATCCATGCTCAGTGGACTGGATAAAAAAAGATATTCTCAATACTCTCTGCTTTCATCCTCCCTATGGTCAACCTATCACTAGAAAAAGGATATTTACCCCCATCTCTCAAGCATGTTCAAATACGACCAATACTTAAAAATAACACATTAGACAAATTATCACCAAAATCATACAGACCAATATCGAGTATTCCTTTCATGGCAAAACTTACAGAAAAAATAGTCCAAACTCAACTATAGGAATTCATTGATACATTGAACCTCCTTGATGAACACCAATATGGCTTCCGGCCATTCCATGGGGTAGAAACACTACTAACAGTCCTTTATGACACTTTATTAAGGGGAGTTGATGACACTAAACAAGCATTCATCCTAGTATTCCTCGACATCTCGGCAGCATTTGACAGTGTCAATCATTTAACAATGCTAAACAGACTTCAACAAATTGGAATAACATCTACTGTTTATAACTGGTTCAAATCCTACCTATCAAACAGAACACAAACAGTGAGAATCCTCAACCAAACATCTACCACTTTCAATCAAACACAAGGCCTTCCACAGGGATCCGCGCTATCAGCACTACTATTTAACATTTACATACAACCAGTCTGTAGCATCTTTAAACGTCATGGCGTATATTACCATATTTACGCCGATGATATAATGTTCTACCTTCCATTTAAAATCCCGCACCCTCCACTACAACAAATAACAGAATGTTTTAAAGAGCTAACAATATGGCTTAACGATCAGAATCTACACATCAATTTCTCAAAAACTGATGTACTATATATCACTAAAAATCAAACATATACACCTCCAAGCACCATTACACTAGACCAGTGATGGCTAACCTTTTTGAGCCCGAGTGCCCAAACTGCCGCACAAAACCAAAGAATTTCCTCAAAGTGCCAGCACGTCAATTAAAGCGCCATTTGCATAAGGTGCTTCATTTGCATAAATATTTGCATAATGTTACCATACACTAACTTTTAGTAAACATGCCTCTTAATGAGTATATGGATAAAGAAAGACTAAAAGGTTTCTACATTACTATAATCCAGTACCAACCGCCAGGCACATTAGGAACTACTACAAACGCTGCCCATTTAGAACCCATAGCAAACCCGCCGTATCCTAACAGCACTACCAGGACTCACAAAGCACCATACTCTACCTATCAAAAGGCAACACTGCAAATATTAAACCAATACATCTCAGAGAACAACAATACATGACCTACTGGGGAAAGAACAAGTGGCAATGTCAAATAGGAATTATATAAACAGAATACCTCAGCTCAGTTACACATGCAGAACAGACCATCACCAAACAAGGAATCACAATTTAGAAACAGGAAGACAATAATTAAACTGGGAACCCCAAAAGCCAAACTTGGAATATACAACAACACTGTAGAAATAAAACTATATATTAATTTCCTCTTGTACTAAACAAAGCGCAAAAATTAATGATGCACATTTCCCAGAGCTGACATATTCCAGTTAATAAATTCAAAATAAAGAGATATTTTTCTACCTTTTGTGCATTTTTTTTCAGTTGCAATTGTTCCAGCCACTTTCTTCTGGTTTCTTCGTGTCTTCTGCTAACTCTCCATCTGCTGTCCATTTGTCCTTTCTTCTGTCTTCTTGGTTTTTTTTTTCCATTCTCTCTCTACATCTGCTTTAACATACTAATCTTTCTCCTTTGGCTCTTTCCTCATTCCTATTTCATCTACTCAAAATTTACCCCTCCATCCTCAATCCCCACTTACTCTCCCAATACCCGGCCAATTGTAGATTTTTTATCCCTCCCACACAAAATATTTTTCCCCTCTCCATTTTACTCTCCCAGCCCCATCCCATTCTAATCCTCCCCCAACACCAGCTCCCTTCTAGTTCCAGCCTCACCCAGCATCCATTCCCTTCTAGTCCCTGCATCAGCCCATTTCCAGTCCTAGCAGCCCCCCAACCCAATACCAGTCCTATCCCCCCCTCATCAACCCACTTCCAGTCCTAACCCCCCATCACCCCATTTTCAGTTTAAGCCCCCCCCTATAACCCATTACCAGTCCTAACCCCCCACTTCCAGTCAGCCCCCCATAGCCCATTGCCAGTCCTAACCCCCCCATCAGCCCACAGTCCATTACCAGTCCTAACCCCATCAGCCCACCTCAAGTCCTAACCCCTCCCCATCAGCCCATTTCTTGTCCCAGCCCCCCCATAGCCCATTATCAGTCCTAAACCCCCCATAGCCCATTACCAGTCCTAACCCCATCAGACCACCTCCAGTGTTAACCCCCCATCAGCCCATTTCCAGTCCTAACACCTCCCAACAGCCCCCCTCCAGTCCTAACCCCTCCCCATCAGCACATTAGCAGTACTAACCCCCCCCCCCTAGCCCATTAGCAGTCCTAACCCCCCTCTCTAGCCCATTAGCAGTCCTAACCCCCCCCCTAGCCCATTACCAGTCCTAACCCCCATCACCCCATTTCCAGACAGGCCCCCTCAGCCCACAGCCCATTAGCAGTCCTAACCCCCCTAGCCCATTAGCAGTCCTAACCCCCCCCTCCCTCCTAGCCCATTAGCAGTCCTAACCCCCCTAGCCCATTAGCAGTCCTAACCCCCCCCCCTCCTAGCCCATTAGCAGTCCTAACCCCCCCCAGCCCATTAGCAGTCCTAACCCCCCCTCCTAGCCCATTAGCAGTCCTAACCCCCCCCCCTCCTAGCCCATTAGCAGTCCTAACCCCCCCCCCAGCCCATTAGCAGTCCTAACCCCCCCTAGCCCATTAGCAGTCCTAACCCCCCCAGCCCATTAGCAGTCCTAACCCCCCCCTAGCCCATTAGCAGTCCTAACCCCCCCTCTCTAGCCCATTAGCAGTCCTAACCCCCCCCATAGCCCATTACCAGTCCTAACCCCCATCACCCCATTTCCAGACAGCCCCCAACCGCCCACAGCCCATTAGCAGTCCTAACCCCCCCTAGCCCATTAGCAGTCCTAACCCCCCCCCCTCCTAGCCCATTAGCAGTCCTAACCCCCCCCAGCCCATTAGCAGTCCAAACCCCCCCAGCCCATTAGCAGTCCTAACCCCCCCCTGCCCATTAGCAGTCCTAACCCCCCATCACCCCATTTCCAGACAGCCCCCATCAGCCCACAGCCCATTATCAGTCCTAACCCCCCCTAGCCCATTAGCAGTCCTAACCCCCCCCCCCTACTAGCCCATTAGCAGTCCAACCCCCCCCCCAGCCCATTAGCAGTCCTAACCACCCCCCCTAGCCCATTAGCAGTCCTACCCCCCCTCCTATCCCATTAGCAGTCCTAACCCCCCCCCTCCTAGCCCATTAGCAGTCCTAACCCCCCACTAGCCCATTAGAAGTCCAAACCCCCCCCAGCCCATTAGCAGTCCTAACCCCCCCCCCCAGCCCATTAGCAGTCCTAACACCCCCCCCCCCCGGCAAATTTAAAAACAGAAAAAGCGGGCTCTGGCTGCTGCCGCAGACGCGGCAGCATGCAGTGTCCCACGGGGCCCCCCTCCGCCCGCTAAGCCCCTCTGCACGGGCTTTCAGATTCGCGAGGGAGACAGCGTCTCCCTCGCGTCTCTTGTTAAGCCCGCAGGGGCTAATGGGAAATTTCCCATCAGTCCCTCGCGTCTAAAGGGGCTGATGGGAAATTTCCCATTAACCCCTACGGGCTTAACAGAGACGCGAGGGAGACGCTGTCTCACTCGCGAATCTGAAAGCCCTTGCAGAGGGGCTTAGCGGGCGGAGGGGGCCCCGCGGGACACTGCATGCTGCCGCGTCCGCGGCAGCAGCCAGAGCCCGCTTTTTCTTTTTTTGCGGACCTTCACGCGTGCCAGCTGCAAGGCCTTCGCGTGCCACAGCTGGCACGCGTGCCATAGGTTCGCCATCGCTGCACTAGACAACCACGAGATCAACATAAAAAAAGAAATAAAATACCTAGGTGTGATACTTGACAATAAACTTAACATGGATTCACACATAAAATATCTGACAAAAAACATACATTACAAACTCAAGACATTGAGACAATTAAGACCATTGATTCACTTACAAGACTTCATAACTATAATTCAAGCCATCATAACCCCATACTTTGATTTTGCAAATATAATCCTTAATGGCATCACAAAGCACAATATGAAAATGATACAACTAACTCAGAACATAGCAGCAAGGATAATAATGAATATAAACTCAACAGAACATATCACACCGATCCTGGCTGAACTTCATTGGCTACCCATTTACTGCAGAATAAAATATAAAATTATTTTAACCACATTTAAACTAATAAATAACTTAGCTCCATCTGTACTCAATACACTCATTAACATAGAATTAGATAAACGATCACAAAGGAGCAGAAACACAAACACTATAGCAGTTCCAAAAGATTACACAAAAGCAAGAAAACAAACCAACAAGAGGGCCTTCTCCCATTCGGCACCTATTCTATGGAATACTCTGCCTGACAACATTCGCCAATATCAGACATAAAGGAATTTAGAAAAAAACTAAAAACCCACTTATTCTCTCTACACTACAATACACTACCTAATCAGAATACACAAAGAGACACAGGTTAGCAACCATGCTACAATACTACATAACACACAAAATATTTTTATGCATCACAATTTTGTTCCATGATATAATTTGTAAGTACCCATAATGTAAATACGTTCTAACTTTTTACCGTTCAAATGTTATATTGTTACTTGTAAATAGTTCCACCTGTTCTATGTAAAACGACTAGGTATGTGCTTTCACATACCATATAATTTACTGTTCTTTGTAAACCGCACTTGATACTTGGGAAAGAACGGTATAGAAATAAGTGTTAAATAAATAAATAAATAAGAAAAAAGTGTAGTCTGCCTTATGAGATGAAAGATGTGTCAAATATCACAGAGACCCTGGTTTGCAATACATGTAGCATAGTAACATAGTATATGACTGCAGATAAAGACCAGTATAGTCCATCTAGTCTGCCCAGCAAGGCGGCAAGAGTAGGTGCACCTGCCGCTCCGTGCAGGTCACCCCTCCCAATGCCTTTGTTTAGGGGTATACCCACCACTCTGTGTAGATCACCCCTATTTGTTGAGATTTAAGAAATAGTTATATTTATTTTGATTTTATACTGCTGCTATAAAGGGATCCACTGTGTCTGTCCCATAACATTTTGAATTCTGTCACTGTATTTACCCCCACCATTTCTATCGGGAGGGCATTCCAAGCATCCACCACCCTTTCAGTGAAAACGTATTTCCTGACACTGCCTTTCAGGTTATCCCCTTGCAGCTTCATGTTACACCCTCTAGGTTTACAGCTTCCCCGTCTTTGGAAGAGGTTTGTTTGTTCATTAATTCTCTTTAAGTATTTAAAGGTCTGAATCATATCTCTCCTATCCCTTCTCTCCTCCAAAGTGTACATATTTAGGTTTTCAAGTGACTTTTCATACATCTTCTGACGCAGGCTCCAAACCATTTTGGCAGCCTTCCTCTGAATCATTTCCAGTCTTTTTATATCCTTTGCAAGATATGGTCTCCAAAACTGGATATAATGTTCCTAGTGAGTCCTCACCAGTGACTTGTAGAGTGGAGTTAGTACCTCTTCCTTTCTGTAGGTAATTCCTGTCTGTATGCAAATCAGCATCCTTCTGGCTTTTGCCACCGCCTTGTCACACTGTTTTGCCACCTTGAGATCCTCAGACACAATCACTCTGAGGTCCTTCTGTTGGTCCATGCACACTAACTAATATTAACAAATATTTTTGTTCTGTGTTCACAGATGAAGAACCAGGAGCAGGACCTCAGAAAACACCCACAAATAGGAACAAAAGCGAGGGACATCTTGAACAATTTTCAGAAGACTGTGTTCATGAGAAACTAGCTCAACTTAAAGTAGACAAAGCGATGGGACCGGATGGGATACACCCTAGAATACTGAGGGAACTTGGGGACGTTCTAGCAACTCCACTGACTGACCTTTTCAATGCCTTATTGGAGTCGGGAGTGGTGCCAAAAGACTGGAGAGAGGCTCATGTGGTGCCTTTACACAAAAGCGGAAGTAAGGATGTGGTTGAAAACTACAGGCCGGTTAGTTTAACTTCGGTGGTGAGTAAATTATTGGAAACGCTGCTGAAAGAGAAAATAGTGAGGTTTCTGGAGTCCAGCGGATTACAGGATCCGAGGCAGCATGGATTCACCAGAGGCAGGTCTTGTCAGACAAATCTGATTGATTTCTTTGACTGGGTGACCAGGGAGTTGGACCGAGGGAGAGCTCTAGATGTGGTGTATTTAGATTTCAGTAAAGCCTTTGACACTGTTCCTCACAGGCGACTTATAAATAAACTGAGCAACCTAGGGATGGACCCTAAAGTTACTGCTTGGGTTAGAAATTGGTTGGGTGCGAGGCGACAAAGAGTACAAGTAAATGGAGCTCACTCTGAGGAGAAGGATGTTACCAGTGGTGTGCCCCAGGGATCTGTCCTTGGTCCAATTCTTTTTAACATCTTTGTTAGTGATATAGCGGAAGGGCTGTTGGGTAAGGTTTGCCTCTTTGCAGATGATACCAAAATCTTCAATAGAGTAGACACCCAGGAAGGGGTAGATAACATGAGGAGGGATCTAGCTAAGCTTGAAGAATGGTCTAGAATTTGGCAGCTGGGATTTAATGTTAAAAAATGTAAGGTCATGCATTTGGGCTGCAGCAATCCAAGGGAGCAATACAGTTTAGGAGATGAAGTACTTTTGTCCACTAAAGAAGAGCGGGACCTTGGCGTGGTTGTGTCTGATGATCTTAAAGTAGCTAAACAGGTAGAAAAGAAGATGGCAAAAGCTAGAAGGATGCTAGGGTGCATACGGAGAGGAATGGCTAGCAGAAAAAAGGAGGTGATAATGCCTCTGTATAAGTCTTTGGTGCGACCTCATTTGGAGTATAGTGTGCAATTCTGGAGACTTCACCTTCAAAAGGATGTGAACAGGATGGAGTCGGTGCAGCGGGTGGCTACTAAAATGATTAGTGGGCTTCATTATAAAGCATACAAGGACAGACTTAAGGATATTAATATGTACACCTTAGAGGAAAGGTGGGATAGAGGTGATATGATTGAGATGTTTAAATACCTCCGTGGCATAAATGTTCAGGGAGAGAGCCTCTTTCAATTGAAAGCAAGTTCTGCTACGAGGGGACATGGGATGAGGGTGAAGGGAGATAGATTCAGGAGTGATATGCGGAAATATTTCTTTACGGAAAGAGTAGTGGTTCCATGGAATAGTCTCCCAGTGGAGGTGGTAGAGATGAGGACAGTAACTGAATTCAAAAAAGCATGGGACCAACACAGAGGATCTCTAAAGGTAAAAAGTGGACTGTTGTAATTGTTGATATGGAAGGACAGACTAGATAGGCCATGAGGTCTTTTTCTGTCATCATGTTTCTATGTTTCTACGTTTCTAACCTCTCGTCCCATTTCGCATACAATTCCCTTGGATTTCTGTTCCCAAGTGCATGACACTACACTTCTTCACACTTAATCTTAACTGCCAAGCATTAGACCATTTTTCCAGCTTTTGTAGATATTTTCTCATGTTATCCACTCCCTCAGGGGAGTCCACTGTGTTGCAAATTTCCATGTCATCTGCAAAATGACAGACCTTTCCATTCAGTCCTTCAGCAATATCATTCACAAATGCATTGAACAGTACTGGTCCCAGAATTGAACTATATACATTGTAACTCAGCAGTAACTATGTACATTGAAACGTGTTAAATTATATACATTGTAACTCCCATTGTAACATTGTTGCAGTTTCTTTAGAGACTGTTATATAGTTTACTGCCGGAAGTGTTTAGTTTATTGATAAGCCTCCTATGAGAAACAGTATCATAGACTTTGCTGAAATCTAGGTAGAGCACATCCATCGGCTGCTCTTGATCTAGTTCTCTGGTCACCCAGTCAAAGAACTCAATTATATTTGTTTGGCAAGATCGTCCTTTGGTAAAACCATGTTGCCTTGGATCATGCAACCTGTTGATTTCGAGAAAGTCTACTATTCGCTCTTTTGGGAGCGCCTCCATTACTTTTCCCGCTACCGAGGTAAGGCTTACTGGCCTGTAGTTTGTCACTTCTTCCCTATTACCACTTTTGTGAAGAGGTACCACATCAGCCCTTCTCCATTCCTGTGGAACGTCTCCTGTCTCCAAGGATCTATTAAAAACATCCTTTAACAGTCCTGCAAGAACCAATCTGGGCCCTTTCAGTATCCTGGAATGTATCCCATCCGGTCCCATGGCCTTGTCCACTTTCAGTTTTGCAAGCTGTTCCAACATATCATCTTCTGTGAATGGTGTGGTATCTATTCTCTTCCCATTTGTATATTTGTCAATCACAGGTGGTCCTTCTCCGGGATTTTCTTTAGTAAAAATAGAAGTATTTGTTTAGCATTTTCGCTTTTTAAAGTCACTCTCCACAAATCTATTCCTGGCACTTTTGAGTCCTGCAATTCCACCTCTGATTTTCCTCCTCTCCCGAATATATCTGAAGTTTTGTTGCCACACTTCACATCTTTAGCCATCTTTTCTTTTGCCTTTGATTTTGCTATTCTTATTTCTCTTTTTGTCTCTTTTAGTTTTAGCCTGTATTCTTTTCCGTATTCCTCTCTTTGCAAACTTCTGAGTTTTGTGAAAGCTGTGTTTTTTACCTTTATTTGTGCAGCCACTTCTTTGGAGAACCAAATAGGTTTCCTTTTCCTCTTATTTTTATTTACTTTTCTTATGTATGTATCTGTTGCCCTTTTATTGCCTCCTTTAGTTTAGCCCACTGCAATTCCACTTCCCTTATCCCCTTCTATCCTGCCTACTCGTCCTTCAGGCACTTGGCCATTTTACTGAAGTCAGTGTTTTTGAAGTCTAGTGGGTATGTTTACTAAACCATGGTAAAGGAGCAAGTGTGCCATTAGTACATGCTATAGGCACACCCTTAACGCAGCTAAAATGTCACTTTAGCATGCGGTAACAGTACCAGCAGCGTAAAGTGCCCTATGGGCGAGAGTAGGCGTCCACATGGTGGAGAGTGGGGGGTCAATGGGCAGGGAGTGGCCAATTGCACAACCTGCTGAAAGGTGCCTTAACACTGGGAATCCTAACGCATATCAAAACCTCACAGAACGGGTGTATTTCGAACAGAGAGAACCTATTTTAACTTCTGCAATGTGATGGACAGACAGGGAGCCTAAGGGATATGTTTACTAAACAGCGATAACGTCACAGTGGCACAGTTAGCGCACAATACGTAATGGTATCACACAATATGTAATGTTTCTGTGCAATAAAGTAACATTATCATGCGATAGCGTGAGGTTTCCTGCAACAACATCTTCGGCAGCGTTAAGGCACAGAGAGGCTGGAGTAAGGCTCTCCAGAGGGTGGAGAGAGGGCATCTAGAGGCTCCAGGCACACTAATACTGTGAAATGTAGGGTAGAACATTAAAGTGAGTGAAAACCTTGAGTTAGAGGCACAAGTGCAGGAGAGAGAACCCATTTCAGTCAGCAATGTACAGCAAAGGCTGGGAGACCCAGGACAGTGATAGTAGTGCTACATGTGCAGCAACAGCATAGTGCCCAAGTACGAAAGGGCATTATGTTGAGCCTGCAAATGGGGTACAGGGGGCCACAGGAGGGACATGCAGTGGGGCAGCTGGGACACAGTGTGGGCTAGACAGATGCCTAGGTGACACATAGGAACACAGAAGGACAGCAATCTTGGGCCGGAAGGACTGGGGTTTTTAGTCCCACAGGTGCTCCTTGTGGTCTTGGGCAAGCCACTTAACCCTCCATAGCCCATGTTCCCTGTAAAATAGTTATCTCCAAGTTATAATGCCCTGTTCAATGTAATTTCAGTTTGTTCAATGTAAACCGCACTGATGCAGAATAGCGCAGTATATAAGAGAATGTAAATAAATAAATAAATAAATTAGGGGCAACCTGAAACCTGAATCCTGTTTGAACCACCAGGATCGGATTTGGGAACCTCTGCCCCAGAGCATGGACCAACAGGGGCAGAAACACCCACACCCACAGGCTCCACCATCCCAAGGCTCATGAAAAGGCAAGCTGTTGGGCCCTACACAGAGCAGCAGCTCTCACCAATAGCACCTGCATACCTTAGCAATGCCATCATAAACATGGAAACACGTGCCATATAGATCAAAAGGTAGCTATGACCAATGTCAGATAACAAATTATAAATTAAACACAAGTTTCTAACAGAGATCCATCATAGCAACCTTTCTGATATATGTGGATTGTGCCCCCTCTTGAGTTTCTGACAGTGTTTACCACCCTGGAGAGTGACTCTAACAGTACTGAGTAACAATGCCTGCACTAAGCCCAGGACTGGTGTTGCGGACAGGGCTACCAACCACCTTTATCTTTGCACAATGCTGAAATAAACAAATCAACAAATAAATAAATAAACAAATAAACAAATCAAATCAAATCAACAATTCGGTACTTAGGAGTCACCCTCGATCAACATTTAGATATGAAAACCCATATATCCAACATAGTCAGAGCCATTTATTTCAAAATCCGGTCCCTTAGACACCTGCAATCCCTTCTAAACCCTGAAGACTTCCGGACAATATACCAATCCCTGATCTTACCACACTTTGACTTCGCCAACGCTATTCTTCAAGGTCTCCCTCAATCAACACTCAACCCGTTGCAACTTGCCATGAATGCCGCAGCCAGAGTCTTAGTGGGAGCAGCAAGATGCAACCATATAACGCCTATCCTAATACAGCTGCATTGGCTCCCCATTCAAGGAAGGCTTATATTCAAATCTTTGTTACTCACTTTCAAATCCATCCATGGCATCACCTCCCCTTCATTAACCGATATCATCCAACCCATTCCTCCCAACAGAACAAGGAGATCCCTATCTACAAATGCACTACTAATCCCAAAGGCTTCAACAAAGTACACAACCGCAACATCTAACAGGGCATTCAGTATCTATGCCCCAAAATGTTGGAACGCATTACCACCAGGCATCCGTGCAATTACTGACCTAACACAATTCAGAAAGGCTCTCAAATTCCATTTATTTACACAGTACTACCAGATTAACCTAACCCCTACCTAATTGCCTCTCCTCTTACCTCCTCAAGATAACATCTCAACCCTACTGTACACATGTAACACCCTAAATTCTCAGCAATCAATCTCATTGTACATATGTAAGTAGTTCAGTTTGCATCCCCCGCGTTATCCAAGTTGTTACTCCTGTTCTCTGTAAAGCAAAACATGTTATCCAAGTTGTTACTCCTGTTCTATGTGAAGCCAAACAGTTTGTTATGGTCATTTTGTTGTATGTAAACCGCGCTGACAATAGTGCGGTATATAAGAAATTGTAATAAATAAAAATAATAAATAAATAAATAGGTGTGGTAGTCTGTGTATGTTTATCCAGTGTTTTGCGGCTGCCTATGCCTCACTGAGCCCCCAATGCTTGCACTGGTCCAGTGTTAGCCTGCCGATGTGCATAATGATGAGCAAGGTATTGTGGGTATGGCCCCTACAGGGCAGTTTATCCAGGATGCATCTGCATAGGGCATAGGGCAATGGCTGGGATATTGTAGTGGCCGAACGCCATCTGCATGGACAAGGAGGCCACAGCATGTCGTGCTGGGAGGTCACTCTCACCCTGACTGAGCAGTGACCATGGCATGTCTAGCCTCCCACATAGTGCCATACAGTGTTTTTCTACAAGTGATATTTGTGAGTTTCCATTTCTGGGGCCCAATCACTGACATACCAGTTTGGTGTTGGTGCTAATATCCCACATCTGGGTATACAAAGTTCCTCTAGGAGCATGCAATAAGTATGGCTAGCACACTGTCTGCAATTAGCATGTATATGGCTGCAACACCTTGCAGGGTGCAGCAGGTGCAGACTGACTATGCCCTCTGCTGGTGAATGGCAGATTGTGGTGGGGGGGCAGCTGAGATGATCAGGCTCACTACCTGTCTGTCAGTGGCCCTGTCACAGGTATGGATCTGCATCAACTGTCTGTTTGCCAAAAGGATGGTGGTGGTTGCTGAAGCCACAGCCTGTCATCATGTTGCTCTACTGCTCCTGTTGGAAATGTTCAGAGTGTTGGTCTGTTGGGGGGGGGGGGAGATGATATCCCCCCCCCGACCCAGAGAGGGTGAGTTGCTGTGTACATCATCATCATGTGACTTGACACACACACCCCTGCTCCGAAAACAAGTGACCATGGCAAACACACTGGATACGCACTAGTTTGGTTGCATCATGGTCCACAAGGAGCAGACATGACTAACAAATACAAACAGATACAGGAAGTTTGCAGGCGTCTCTGCAAATACCTGTCACACACTAGCACTGATGGAGACCTGCAGAAAAGCCTACCTCAGCCAACTCGGGTACTGCAGACCTGCTGCTGGCCACCCCACCTCACCCTCAGGGTGAGCACAGAACATGCATAATGGCATGGCCTGTAGGTAGTCAGTGGCTGGAACACACACGGTTAGTCCCCATTACCAAGCTGATGTGCTGTAGAGGTGCATACCCCATCTGGTGAGCAGATGTAGACTGCTGTTCTGCATGTGAATTGCATTATGGGTACAGTTGGTTCTATCCTATCCTGGTTACCACAGCACACAGTTTGTCCGGTGACCTGCACTCTTTCTGTGGCCAGCCATTGGTATGAAAACCCCCATATTGATGTAGCACAATGGTTAATACAATGACCTCAGTGGCAGACATCATGGGTACAATCGCACAGTGGGCCTCCTTTAGTAAGACTGTCAGAGGCAACTCCCTTTTATGCCTATACAGTCAGACATATGTTTGAAATCCCTTTTTCCAGACAAAAACACCCTCACCTCATTTGCCTAACCTAAGGTGCCTTGTAAAGTGTCTTAGCTGTGGGTTTTGCCTATCCCGGTAAGCACAGCAGAATGTTTGTGTGGTGATCTGCAGTTGTTGTGTAGCCATCCATTGCTATGATTAAAGCCATAGAGGCATAGCACACTGGTCAATACAATGACCTCTGAGCCACCAGTCATGGATTTGAATCCCCATTGCTACAACATCAAGAAGAGTGTCTGAGGTGGGCCCCTTTTTCATGGCTGTAACAGTCAGACACATCTCTGTAGTCTGTGGTTAAAGCAAAATATACCCTCACCCTAGTCCTGTACCCTAATGTGGCACAGAGCATGGGCAGGCAGAAGGCACATCACAAGGTGCCGCATGCCCAAACACCGGAAAACCTGCCATGCCGGAACGTAAAGAGCTAGTCAACAATTCAATCAATTAAATGGGGCTGTGGCTCCCATATCAGCTGGATGGGGATTGTAAAAAGGCTAATACCGTTTGCGCCGTGTATCACTGTGCAGCTACGGATAGTTTGCCATGTACCAGGCATGACAATGCTAAGTGTGCTGCACGCCGTAGTATTGTGAGATAGCGTGTGTAAGTGCGCGCCATGGCACATGCGCGACATGCATCATCAAGCTATGCACATCAGAAAAAATGGACAGCCGTTACAGAAAGCCAGCCTTTACCAGGAGGGAGCTGAAAGTCCTTGGCAAGCTGATCTGCACAAGGCAGAGTTGCCTTTTCCCTGGAGCATTCAAGCGGCAGGACCTTGGCAGGGTGAAGAGGGCATGGGGGCGCCTTACCAGGCACTATAATCGATCTGCCGACTACCCATGTGAAGTAAGTGTATGACGACAGGTCACACAATGGCAGTTGTGCAACACAATATCCAGCAATCATTACATATCACATATCATGCATGCATATGGTGTTGTTTGCAAGTCTTCCCTATCCCCAGGGGGCCTTAGACCTGATTACAGAGGTCTATTATACATCCTGGTGTTATGGTACCTGCTTCTGTTGCAATTGCACAGATCTGCCCTATCTCCAGGAGGCCTTAGACCTGATTACAGAGGTCTATTATATATCCTGGTATTATGATAGTTGTTCTTGTTGATGTGTTTAATTCCACCCTATACCCAGGAAGTCTTAGACCTGATTACAGAGGTCTATTATATATCCTGGTGTTATGGTAGTTGTTCCTTTTGATGTGTTTAATTCCACCCTATCCCCAGGAGGCCATAGACCTGATTACAGAAGTCTATTATACAGCCTGGTGTTACGGTAGGTGTTCCTGTTGATATGTGTAAGTCCACCCTATCACCAGAAGGCCATAGACCTGATTACAGAGGTCTGTCAGACACACTAGTGTAATGGTGCTTGCCTCTGTTGCAGTTCCACAGATCTGCCCTATCTCCAGGAGGCTTTAGACCTGATCACAGAAGGCCTGTACATATCCTGCTGTTATGGTATGTGTTCCTGCTGATCTATGTAGGTCGGGCTAACACCCAGGTGTGCCACTGACCACACCAAGAGTCTGGAATCACATCCCCTGGAGATCAGCATACCTACCCCACACATGGCATGGTGCTGCCATGTCATGCAAGGAGAGGACAGGAACCCAGAATGGGGTGCGTGGGGGGCATCACACAAGACACGTAGGTGGCATACCGCACATGCCCAGACTCACACCCACACATGCAGGCAGCGGTGGCAACAGGTAGTAGCACACCCACTGGCCACTGCCGCAGAAGCCCCCTGCTGCTCACAGCCATGTGTGCTATGCATAAGGCTTTGACCAGATATATCTGGACCATAATGGTTCCAATCATTGCATCTCCGCCCAGGTGGAGGACCTATGGAAGAAGGGCCATGAGCTACAGCTGCACCAGCCACAATTCCTGGACCACCTCCAACAGTGATGGGCCACCGTGATGGTGAGTGTCACAGCCTCTGCACTGCACTACAGCATGTCCCCATGGCCCAGCAGCCTCTGTGAGCACATACTATGTTTCTGTGATGTGGCAAACGCATGAAGCTGTGCTAATGACTGGTTTCCCCCACAGAGGATGCAGATGCTGGAGAGGGCCCAGCAGCACCTGTGGCAGAACCACAAAGCCACCTTTGATGGCGCAGATGGTGGAGGTGGCAGAGGGGGTTGGAGGTGAAGAAGACGAGCTGGAGGGAGCGGAGGATGTGATGGGTTGGGAGGGACAGGAGGGGGAGGGTGTGTGTGAGGCGGAAGGGGAGAGGACGAGGGTGAGGAGAGCGCGGAGGGAGGCGATAACGAGGGTGAGGGGGTTGGGGAGGCGATGGTGTTGGAGGAGGAGGGTGAGGAGGGTGGGGAGGGCGTCGAGGGTGGGCCTGTGGGTGGGAGGGACCACAGGACAGCACAGGGTACCAGGGGTCCCTGCCACATGCCCCATGTGTGCAGTGATGGGGCCTGTCTGGGTGTCACCACGGCACCCATTGCCACAGACAGGGGCCATGCAGATGCCACCACACAGATATTGTGGAGAGTCAGTATTTCCTAAGGGAGCATTTTTATATTTGATCATCTTCATTATGTGGGTTCATATAGACACTATTTGTGAAAAAAAAGGGAGTTTTGAGTCTTAATGGAGTTTAGTTAGAACAGCTGTAGTTGATTAAGTCGACTTGAAAAAGAGTCTTAAGGGCAGCCAGACAAGACTGGTCCGCATGCGTGGCGTCTGTGAGGAGTTCAGGAGGACTCTGTTTTCAAGAAGGATTGTTAGCTCTAAATATTTTGGAGACGCGGGCAACATAAGCTTCGTAAGTAGGGGGAGATTTTTATTGATTTGGGGTTCTAAAATAAGGGCTTATTTGTTGGAGGATGCTGAGGATTGATATTGACTACACTTTTTGTTTGTATTTAGTATACAGATTCGATGGTTAGCAATGATCTCCTGATTAAACTACGGCAGTGAAATGCCTCAGTGGTGCCCAGGGAGAGCGTTGAGATCTCTACTAAGACATAGAAGAAGCCCTCAGTTGGAAGGCAGCTAAGTGGCAACTAATGATTTGTGATCTATCACCATGCAGTTATAAGAGATGGTTGAAGAGAATTAAGCACTTAGCAACTTTCATTTGAGCTGCATTTCTGAAAAATACAGTAGCAATAGTTTGGGACAATAAAGGTCATTGATGCAATAAGGCGCTACAAGACAAGATGAAAGTCTGCATTCAGCACCGCTTTAAGTCTGAGACCTTTCTTTGTCTACTGTTAAAGTTAGTGTGGTCATAATAGGAATAGAGTTTACCTCATGGTTCCATAAGTTTTATGAGTTGTTTGAGTTGAACGGAAATTTTTTTTTTATGCATCAGTAAACGTTCAGAGAGAGACCTATCGGAGGAGTGACCACACAGACATTGGCAACATGGTGTGGGTGTGGTGGCCACTGCATCCGGTACCTGGCTGTGGCAATGGGTACGTTGCTGCAGCGCCAGCGGGATCATGATCGCAGCATCAGACGTCTGGCAGGCGCCATAGAGCATATGGGTGTGGAGATGCGCATGCAGCATGGGCTTGGTATGGACCGCGCATCTCCGCACCCATCCACTCATGGCCGGCCCCGGAGTGTGTGAGACCCACAGTGCTGCATCACACACGTGCCCTGAGCTGTCCTGTGACCCGGGACCAACACATGTGGGAAGATGTAAATAGGCCAGACTGTTAATAAACACCAGTATTATGTTTTGTAAGACATCACAATGTTCATGTGTCTCCCTTACAGATAGGCTGCTGCCATGAGCATGAGACATTTGTGCATGTCCCCGTATGTATGTGTGGTAGACATAGGTAACATACATGGAATGTTTCCACCATCAGGTGTGGGTGATGGCTATATGTGCAGGCATATGTGTCCCCTGGTGCCCCAGTGATGTACCCATGTGCTGCGCTATCCAGCAGCCATGGACACATGCATGGTGGCTGTGATGCGCAGGTCACATATCTGATGCATCCTAATCTGAGGAAGATGAAGGGAATAGCTAGCAGTAGGTATGACATCCAAAGAAGCATTCACCGGTATAGTCCCCAAAGCAAATACAAATTTTTTGTCAGAGCGTACCGAGGGAGGAATGAACAATAAATCATCAACACCAAATGGTGCACTTCTTTTATGCATATAAGGTTCACCACCCGGACTTCCGGTGGCATGGTGGGCTAGGGAAGACGTGTTTTTCCTAGCTCCGGAGCCCGCTCCTCCCCCATCAGTCTTTTTCGTTTTCCCGCAGCAAATATTAATCGGGGGAGGTAGCCCTAACCTGGTAGCGTACTTGCAGGTAGCAGGGGCACCGATTTTGGAGTTGGAGAGGCTATGGCCACGAAATCTGCCCGGAAAGAAAAACCCCACGGTGCCGAAGCAAAGATGGCCGAGAGTGGAGCGGAGGGCCAGATCCTACCTGCACATGGCTTGGTGGTAGCGGAGGTGTCTAAAGCCGTGGTGCTGGCTCTGGAGGATCGTCTTGGAGGACTTGCTGCCCAGATGAGCACGGTGGTGCAAGCTGTCGCGGACTTTAATGGACGTGTGGAGCGGGCTGAACAACGTATAAGTACGTTGGAAGATGGCCATGACCAAGCCTCCGCTCGGATCCACAAGCTGGAGGAACAGTTGACAAAGCAAGCTGAGAAGCTAGAGGATCTCGAAAACAGGAGCCGCCGCAATAACCTGCGGTTCATCGGCATAGCGGAGTCGGTGAGGGAGGTTGACTTGCGCTGCTACCTGGAAAAATGGATCCCCGATCATCTACCGATAGCCGAAGGACTGGGAGAGATCGTCCTGGAGCGGGCTCATCGGCTGGGTCCGTTCCGTGAAAGCGATAATTGACCGAGGGCCGTCATAGCCAGATTCCTTAATGCTGCCCAGAAGGAGGGAGTCCTTCGGGCGGCTCGGCAGCAGCGCCGCGGTGGAAGTGGCACCAACACTCTCCTCATCTTTCAAGATTACTCTGCCGGAGTTTCTATGCGCCGGAGAGCTTATAAGGAGGTTTGCAGCCTGCTCGTGGAGAGGGGCCTTCGTTTCACGCTGGCCTATCCTGCCCGCCTGAGAGTGGACTGTGACGGGGGGCAGAGGCTGTTCTCATCCCCCGAGGAAGCCATGGCGTACTGCCAACAGCGAGGTTGATGGCGTCGGCCCTCACCTGGTTTGGAAGGGTTGTGCTCCGGCTGGCTGTGGACTTGATCCGTACCCTGTGAGCGTGAGGACTTTGGCAGATCAGCTCTTGGGACGGCGAATGGACCCGGGTCCTGTTTGGACCCCAATGGTTTCCTTGTTCTGCCTGTTTTGCTTGTTTGCATTTTGTTTGGCTGTTCTTGTTTGTGTCAGACTTTCTCAATGGGGTTGTGGATCCTTGGCTGGGTGGGGGAGGTGGGCAGGAGGGCTATCTGCTGGTATGTCAAGGGGTGCTGCATTGGTTTGTGCCTTTAATGGCGGAGGTGGGGGCAGAAAGCAAGTTCCCCGGTGAGGCGGGAGGAAATTTCACCCTTGGATGCTTCCCCTGCAGCGGGAGCCGGTCTATACTTGGGCTGCTTGTGGTGGGACGCGGCCGAGACGCCCTCTGCCTGTTTTTTTTTCATGGCGGGGCGACGCCTGTTATGCTTGCCTTTCGGGCGCTCCGATGCTATCTCGGACCGGGTTGCAGTCTACTGCTTTGATGGTTTGTTCCCGGTGCCTCTCTCCCTCTGGGGAGAGACTGACGAGCGGACCTGCAACTGGTGGCTCCCCGTTGAGGTGGCGGCCTGTCTGGTTGCTTCTCCCACTAGCCCTTTTTGTATTTATCAGCTTTTTTCCTCTAAACTAAATGGTATGTCAGGGTGGGTGCAGTTTCCTGCCGGCTCCACATAATGAATATAGGCGCTTGATAATATTTTCCAACATCGGGGCCTCCTTTAAGCAGCTAGGCCCCGACCTCACCTTTGTCTTCACCTGCCAGTTAATGGGTCCTTTTAGCGTCAAGCAGGCGCCATGTGACTGGGGCCTACTTCTCTGGTTTCCCCGCCTTTTGGCCTTCTCCTCTCCTTTCACCTGTCCTTTCATACTTGCTGGGGGCACTTTCCGAATCTCCTAATCTTCAGCTTTGAACTTCCCGTATTCCTTGAGTCTCCGGGTTGGTGGCTTCCCAGATTTCTCGTCTGACATCCCCACTGCCCGGATTGTGTGCGCCGGCCTTACGTGCTGTTTCTGGGTGAGTCTTTCATTGAAGTGACTCTGGGCGGCCACTGGCCCTCTTAGCGTATCTTTCTGAGTATGGCTGTTGCTACTTTTCAGTGAAGGGGTCTCCGTGTTGACTGTATGGGGGCCTCTCTAATTTCCTACTTTTTCTACTTTCTGGATTGCCCTTTCCTGTTTCTCCGTTCTCACTCACATTCCCATGCAGCTCCTGTCCCAGTCTCTTTCTGTTTAATTTCCCTTAACTGGGAGGCCTGCTGCGGCTGGGGGAGCGGTATGCATTGGTTGGGGGGACCTTGTACCTTCTCTGGCCATGTGGGAAGTATGCTCCCTTGGATGTTTGTTCTCCAGGGGGGGGTGGGGGTGCCCTGGGGCCTTCTACTGCTCATGGACATGGCTTACACAGTTGGACAGACTCCCACTGTGTTTGCAAGCGAGGGGCAAGTTGGCCACTGTTGGGCACAGGGGGTTTGTGGCGTGGCCCGTTAGGTCCTTAGCATGGCGGGCCAAATACTGGGGGGGGACGCTCTCTCCGCTAGCGAAGGGATAGCGACCTCCTATCTTTCTTTCTTTCCTTTCCTTTTAATTTGTGCCTTTGTATTTACTCTCCTGATGCTCTCTTCTCCTCTGAAGGGGTTTATTGGGGCGCTGGGGAAGACTTGCTGTAGTTTGTCGGGGAGGAGCGGGTGGGGCTGCATGCCCAAGAAGGGTAGGTGGGGCCAGGATGACTGGCTGTGGATGTGTGGATAGTTTGAATGGGGTTGAGGTTGGGGGAAGGTGGGCGGGGGGGAGGGGGATGGGTAGGGGGGGGTCTGTTGGGTTTGGGGGGGGATGGGGGGGACGTTGAAGTGTGTCTGAGAGTGTGGGATGGCTGTGTTCTGGAGAATGAGTGGGGGACTGGTTTGTATGGGTTGGATGATTGGTTCCTTGATGTATCCCGCCTGGGTTGTCCTGGCAAGGGGCCCTTGGCTGGGGGGGCCCTTGTGCATGTACGCAAAAGGTTCTATATCAGTGGTCTTCTGTTTTGAGGATGTTTGGTAGCTCGGACCACGCGAATAGTTTCTTGGAATGTCTGCGGGCTGGGATCCCCGGTAAAGCGCTACAAGGTTCTACAATATTTGAGACGCCAGAGGGCGGATGTGGTTATGTTGCAGGAGACTCACCAATCGGAGGCGGAACATCAGAAGTTGGGCTCGGGCCCTATCGCTCATGTGTATGGTGCTCCTGCGGTGGGGAAGAAGCGGGGCGTCGCCATTCTTATTGGAAAGTCGGTTAGTTGGACCGAGGAGAAAGTAGTGTCGGATGTCGATGGCCGGTATGTGGGCGTCTGGGGGAGCCTAGCTGGGAACAAGGTGTTGCTGTGCTCGGTTTATGGTCCGAATACCTATGATGCTCGTTTTTTTCAGAATCTCTCCCAGCTGTTGTTGGCGGCTAGCGGCTATCAGGTCATTATGGGTGGTGACTTTAATGAGATCTTAGATGTTGGCCTGGACAGGTCTGGTATGTCGGGGAGTGGGAGTCGCCGGGGGCGACAGCGCTTGAGAGGCCTGTGTGAAGCCTATGGCTTAGTTGATATTTGGAGGGTGTTGCACCCCGGAGACCGCGACTATACTCATATGTCTAGGGCACATGGTACATGGTCACGTATTGACTACTTTTTGGTGGCAGATTCAGTCTTTACCTGGACCTCCCGGGCGGACATAGGATCTCTTGTTATATCTGATCATGCAATCGTGATCCTGGAGCTGAGGGGGCAGGGCCGCTCGGCGGGCCGGTTGTGGAGATATCCCTTGGAGTTGTGTGGAGACGCTTCCTTTGAAGCATTCCTGCGACAGCGATGGACAGAGTATGAATCACAGAATGGGATGCCGGGTGTGTCTCCGGCTCTCCTGTGGGAGGCGGGGAAGGCGGTACTCCGTGGTGATATTATTAGTTATCTCAGTCAGCGACGTAAACGGATGGCTCAGCAGATACTTCAGCTGGAGCGGGACTTAGGTGCAGCGCGTCGAGCGGTGGCTGGTAACAAAACCGCGGTGGCTCAGCGCAGGCTCCGGGAGTTGCAGGCGGAGTTGGAGATGTTGCTTCATCGACGAGCCCAGAAATCGATGTTATATTACCGGTATCGGCTGTCTCGCTTTGGGAATAAAGCTGGGAAATTGATGTCCTCGTTGCTGCGGCCCGCCGGGGGTTCTCGGCAGATAGGGGCGATAAAGAAAACGGATGGTACTATTACCCGTGATTCAGCTGAAATCGAGAAGGTCTTCACGGCCTTTTATCAGCGTCTTTACGCAAGTGATGGCAAGTGATGGCGATAGGGATGTGGAGGGGCGCCTCCTTCTTGAGCGGTGTGGGTTGCCGCGTCTCGCAGCTGAGCAATTGGAGGCCCTCAATCAACCTCTCTCTGGGCAAGAGGTTCAGGCCGCTATCCGGTCTTTGAAGAATGGAAAGGCTCCGGGGGTAGATGGATATCGCAGTGAATTTTACAAAGCACTGGGGGCTGCTGTGGTGCCTCCCTTGATAGGCTACTTTGAGGACCTGATCCAGCGTGGCCATTTTCCGTTTGAAGCCAACAAGGCCTTGATAACTATTTTGCCCAAACCAGGGAGGGACCCCCTTCTGCCGAGTTCTTACCGTCCTATTTCATTACTCAACGTTGACCTTAAGCTGCTTGCTAAAATAATGGCGGACCGGTTGGCGACCTACCTCCCTTTGTTGATCCATGGCGATCAGGTGGGGTTTGTGCGCGGGCGTCAGGTTGCGTACAGCCTGCAGAGGATTTTGTTGTCGCTCGGTGCGGGGCGCATATCCGGGGACCCCTCTCTTCTCATCAGTTTTGATGCCGAGAAGGCTTTTGATCGGGTCAACTGGGGGTTTATGTACCAGGTCCTGGACGCAGTGGGGATTGGTGGGTTTTTCGTAGACGTGGTTCGCCTGCTTTATGCGCATCTTACTGGGGCGATCCTGATCAATGGGACTGTGTCGGCTGACTTTGACATTCAGAAGGGCACTCGGCAGGGTTGCCCACTCTCGCCCCTCCTCTTCGTTCTTTCGCTGGAGCCCCTTCTGACTCTCATCAGAACCTCTTCTCTAATTCGGGGGGTTCGGATGGGGGGTGAGGAGTTCCGTCTTGCTGCTTTCGCCGATGATTTGTTGGTTCATTTGGGGGATCCGGTGGCGGGTCTGCCCTGCTTAATCAAGCTTATTCAGGAATATGGGGAACCGTCCGGGCTTCGCCTCAACTTTG
Organism: Ichthyophis bannanicus; assembly: GCA_033557465.1. Lineage (NCBI taxonomy): Eukaryota > Metazoa > Chordata > Amphibia > Gymnophiona > Ichthyophiidae > Ichthyophis > Ichthyophis bannanicus. The sequence continues at coordinate 323,068,085 of CM066031.1, read as the reverse complement.
ACAAATCAGAGGCGCTTTTCTTGGCCCCCGCGACGCATCCCGGGTGGCAGGGGCCTTTCCCTCTGCAGTGGGCGAAAGGACACTTTAAGTACTTGGGCATCTGCCTGCCGGCGCGGTTGGAAGATCTTTACCAACTTAATATCTCTAAAATTGTAAGGGAGGTGACGGCTTGTGTGGATCGGTGGAGTGACCTGCCACTGTCTCTGGGGGGTCGCGTCGCTCTCTGCAAGATGGCGATATTTCCGAAGATCCTTTACCCCCTACAGACCCTTCCGCTGTTTCTACGACGAGTTGATATTCGGCAACTGGAGCGCCTATTCAGCAGGCTCCTCTGGCGGGGACGGAGACCTCGGGTACGTCTGGCGATTTTACAGCAACCTTGGGAACTGGGCGGGATGGGCTTTCCCGATATTCGGCGCTATAATATGGCTTGTCTGCTGCGCTATGTCCGAGATTGGCTATGGGATTTGACCGTCTGCTCCCCATTGGAGCTGTGGGCTGCCGCGCTGGCACCTTTTCACTTGAGGTATTTGTTACATGCCCCGTCGATTAAGACTGTCCCCTCGGACTTTCGGGAGTATCTTCTTAGGCCTATTCGACAGGCATGGCGCACTTTTTGTACTGGGCGTAGGCTCTCTGCTTTGCACACTCCCTATCTACCTATTCGGGGTAACGCCGACTTTATCCCAGGCCTGGGGCGCTCTCCTTTTCAGCTCTGGGAGTCCCTTGGGGTAGTGAACTTAGAGCATGTGTTGAACACTGAAGGGACTCTGTTGTCTTTCGCTGAGCTGCGGGGTTCCTATTCGCTGGGGGCTTGGGATGTTTTCCGTTATCATCAACTTCGGAGTTATCTTCGTACGCTCCCTCAGGCGGCCTTACGTGGGGAAGTCTGTTCGACGATCGAATTGGCGTTGCTGGGGGGAGACGGGGGAGTTCGCGTGTCTGGTCTCCATCGAATGTTGTGGGAAGGTGTGTCTCCTTTAGAGGTGGATACTTTGGCGGCTCCTTGGTCAAGGGACTTGGGGGAAACAGTTAGCGCGGAGCAGCTGTTGAGAGGGTTGGCAGACATCCCGACTCTCAGTTTTCAAGTGACGCATCGTGATACTCAGTTTCGGATTACGCGTCGTCTCTATTTTGCCCCCCTGAGGGCTTGGCGGGCGGGCATCGGAGTGAGTCCTTGTTGTCCCCGTTGTGGGCAGGATCGGGCAACTTTGGGCCACATGTTCTGGACTTGCCCCACGGCTCAGGCTTTCTGGGATAGGGTGGGGGGCCATCTTCGTCGCTGCCTTCCCGGGTTGGATATTTGGGGAGCCGAATGGGGGGACATGCTGGAGCCTGTGCAAGTCTGTTGGTTGCGTCTGGCGCTGCTGCTGGCACGTTTGACGGTGTTGCATCAGTGGTTGGCTGTGCGGGGGCCGTTGCACGGACTTTGGCGATTGCGGCTGCACAATGCCCTGCTTATGGACCAGCTGCATGCTGTGGGAGCTGAGCGGCGATGGCGTCGCTTTCTGCGGATGTGGGGACCCCATGTGCAACTGTTACCCGCAGGGGTACGTCGGCATATTTCCCGGTGTCCCCCGTAGAGTGGGTTTGAGAGTGTGATAGGGTACGGATGGTGGGTGGGTCTGGGGGTGGAGGTGAGTCTGGGATGAATGGGTGGCGGGCCCTTGATCTACTCCATTGTCCCATATCTACACGTGTTTAGCTGTTCCTCTGGGGAGGGGGGGGGGTGTCGGTCGGGGCCTGGCCCGATGTCCTAGGAGAGCGGGTGGCCTGGGAGAAGAATCCACCCTAGGGCCCCGCTTTGACTTTGCCTTGGACTGGAAGTAGTGCATGGGATAGTGGCCCCTGACCTGGCACTGGGGGGTGGGGGATGGGGAGGTAGTGGGGGGGTATTGGGGGCGGGGTGACTCTGGGGGAGCCAGATGTAGGCAGGGAAGGTAGGACATTTAAGTTGTGGGGGGCTTGTATCACTCCCTCTGTATGCTTTGCAACTGGTTGCTTGTTGTTTACTTCTCTCAGAGACGGCCTACCCGGTCTATCCTGGAATGCTTGGCTGCCTCTGGCTTTCCCGCTATACAGCCATTGTGTTAGTAGCATACTCTTGTGTTCGTAGCATCATATTGTTTCGTATACCAACTGTTGTATGCTTTACTAAGTTGTTGTATGTGATTTTTCTTTTGTGAATAAAAAAGATTTAACCATAAGGTTCACCACCCACACTATTATATTTAAGTCCACTTATCTGAAGTGATGCCACTGAAAATTGCAGTTAAAACTGTAGAAAAGCACAACGTGCACATTTCGGGCTTGATGCTCTGTCTCAAGAGCCCATTCAATCCATACTAGTGTAAACTGTCAAAAAAGGCCAGATTCATATACGGCCATCTTTGTAAGGACCTTAAACTCACATGAATGGCTGGTATACTATCAATCAAAGGAGAACCTCCAATGAAAACAGGGAACACCCCACTCTCAGGGGAACCCCTATTACCATTGGTTAACACAGACAGATGCATCATCGGGAGATCAAATACTTCAGGGGATTTCCAATTCAAAAAGACTAGCCCAGTCAATCTCCTGATTTAATCCATAAGGTTGAATGGTGTTCAAAAGAAAAATCCATCGTTGTTCAGTCCACTGGACTCTACAAATCCTATCACCCCCGCGAGGATCATATGGTACCTGGTCAATAACCGTCCAGCTAAAATCTTCAAAAGTATGATGTTGTGCCACGCAGTGCTCCACAACAGGTGCTGACTGAATCCCTTGACGTATACGAGATGCATGCTCTCGAAGCCGTAATTTAATAGATTGGGTTGTCCTTCCAATATAAAGCAGCTTACACGGGCATTGTAAAATGTAAACCACAAAGGAAGACAGACAATTCATGGTCCATTGCCGTGTATGAGAGTAAGTTGTTGTGGGATGCTGCCAGACCACTCCTGACAGAGTTTGTGAACAATAAGTACAATTATTATAAGGTTCATGTTCCCCAGAGCCCTGTTTCGGCTTAGGCAGTCGGTCAATTGGCGAGGTTGATTTAACCAAGATATCACTCAAATTTGAGCCCCTAGAGTAGGCGATCATCAAGGACTTATCAAAACAAGAATGCAATTGTAGCATAGACCAGTGGCTATGAAGAATCCAAACAATCTCAGCACTGCGTACAGTAAATGGTAGTACCCCCACAATCTCCTCAGAGCATTGTGATTCAGCTGTAGGGCAATCACAATTCAATAGCCATTCACATTGAACATGATAGGCATGCCGATAAGCCCGATCAACTATATGTGCAGGATAACCTCTGCAAAGAAGTCTAGATTTTAAATTTAGAGCATGGCATTTAAATTCATGCAATGAAAAACATAATCTTCGTAGCCTTAAAAATTGGCCAAACAGAAGTCCTCTACGAAGTGGACCAGGGTGAAAACTCTGAAAACTTAGAAAGCTATTACACTGTACTGCTTTTCTAAACAGAGTAGTTCGCAATTCCCCTTCCTCCAAAAAAACCAACATATCCAAAAACTCAACTTTTTGTTGATCAATATGTTCTGTGAAATGAATATTAGGTTTTAAAGAATTCAACCATATGATAAAATTATGGAGGGATTGCAAATCGGATGTCCAAATAAAAAATATGTCATCCAAAAAACGTTTCCAGATTAAGACCTGAGCAAACTATGGGGAACCCTATATATACCGATCCTCCATTTCTGACATATACAAAGTAGCTACCAAGGGAGCCACTGTCGCACCCATGGCTATACCAAAAACCTGTTTGTAAAACACTCCTTCCGACAGAAAATAATTCTTCATCAGAACAAATCGCATCAGATCAATCAAAAACAATTTGGGAAGTCTTGCAGGGGCAAATTGGAGCAAACTCTGCAACAAATCCATAGCCTCTAATTTGTCAATATTCATGTACAAAGCCACAACATCCAGTGTTACTAAAAAACAGTCTTGGAGGGTAATGATAATAGAGACATCTGTTGTATAAAGTGTGTGGAATCTCAAATAAAAGAGGATACCTGGGATGCCTCTTGCTGTAAAAACACATCACAAAACTTTGAAAGTGGTTCTAATATCGACCCCCGACAAGAAACAATCGGTCGGCCTGGAGGAGAACTCAAGGATTTGTGAATTTTTGGAACCATATAGATAACTGGAATTTTTGGATGTGATATCAGCAAAAATTTATATTCCTTAGATGTAATCCAACCATTCACTAAACCTGTTGTAAGAAGTGATCTAATATCCTCTTGCAAAGTTGGAGTGGGATCCTTTGTAAGGGGTTTATACATACATCTATCCGCTAAATGAGTGCGGAGAGATGTGTAATAATCCTGAGAGGATTGGAGTACCAGTGCTCCCCCTTTATCCACTTTCCGAATTACTACTGAATAATCCTGAGACAACTCATGAAGAAAATTCCAAGCAGCCCGTTCTAAATTGGAATGATATCTATATGGAGTCTCCTCCAACTTTTTAAGATCTCTCATAACCATCGTTTGATACGTAGTAATAATAGGATCAGGATTAGAATCCGGTGGCATCCATTGTGAAGGTAGTTTAACTACTGATTCATCCACACTCTGTGGCTTGTCATGAAAATAATGAATAACCCTTAGTTTACAAAAAAATTGATGCAAAAAACCCGCATACGAAATTAATCATATCTCGTCGTTGGCACAAAAGATAAACCATAATTCAGTATCTGTTCCTGTACAGGGAAAAGCGGGTGTCCAGTTAAATTGACTATGATGGAGGACGCTGTTGCTTGGACTGCTGGCGTGTATTTGGGGGCTTCCATTGTTCGTCCTGGTAAGAACCTCGAGTTCCCCTGCCTCGCGGCTGGCCGGGCCGAAAATCCTGTCTTTCCCTATGGGAAAAATTACTGTTAGACTGATGTGTGTCTACTGTACCCATACTGTCATCAGTGTCTTCAGAAGACACATCAAACATAACTCTTTTCTGGGCATTTTCATTTTTCTCATACATCCAGTGATAAACTTTCCAGGCTTCATAATCTGTTTTATCATGCAGAAATTTCTTCAGTTTTAAAGATATAAGATAATCAAAAAAAACTTTTAATCTGTCGGTCAATTTCTTCCATCCGCTGTTTAAAAGGATCGTTCCCCAAGGAATCCTTCAGAGTTATCTGAGATTCATCAATCTGTTTTTGTACCGTCTCTTCTTCTTGAATAGTCTGTTCTAGAATCAATGCTATGAGATCAAAGCTACATTTATTAGAAATCATATTCCACTTTAAAATAAATTCCGTTTCCCACTTAAACATTTTTGGTGCTCTAGTCATCCTTAGCCCACATGGTATTATACGTGTCTTCAAAATTGGGTCATACCCGCTCCATGTAGTTGTGCACGTACTAAAAATTTTTCGCAAAGCCTTAAATTCAGCAATAGAAACTCCTGCCTCATCTTCCCGGTGATCTTCATCAAACAATGAAGGTCTCTGTCTGAGTTTATCCAATTTTTCTTCTTCTGTAAAAGCGAAAGTGTCCACAGCCATATTATAACAGGTATACTATAAAATACTACAAAAACCAACCTGATACTGTGAAAAAAATTGACATACAAAGAAGCATTCATTGGTATAGTCCCCAAAGCAAATACAATTTTTTTGTCGGAGCGTGCCGAGGGAGGAATGAACAAGAAATCATCCACACCAGACGGTGCACTTATTTTATTCATATAAGGTTCACCACCCACACTATTATATTTAAGTCCACTTATCCTCGCGGGGGTGATAGAATTTGTAGACTCCAGTGGACTGAACAACGATGGATTTTTCTTTTGAACACCATTCAACCTTATGGATTAAATCGGGAGATTGACTGGGCTAGTCTTTTTTGAATTGGAAGTCCTCTGAAGTATTTGATCTCCCAATGATGCATCTGTCTGTGTTAACCAATGGTAATAGGGGTTCCCTTGAGAGTGGGGTGTTCCCTGTTTTCATTGGAGGTTCTCCTTTTATTGATAGTATACCAGCCATTCATGTGAGTTTAAGGTCCTTACAAAGATGGCCGTATATGAATCTGACGTTTTTTGACAGTTGACACTAATATGGATTGAATGGGCACTTGAGACAGGGCATCAAGCCCGAAACGTGCACGTTGTGCTTTTCTACAATTTTAACTGTAATTTTCAGTGGCATCACTTCAGATAAATGGACTTAAATATAATAGTGTGGGTGGTGAACCTTATATGAGTGGAGGAGTGGTCTAGTGGTTGGGGCAAGGTACTTCAGGCCGGAAAGTCGGGGGTTCAAATCCCACTAGAGGACAGCAACCTTGGGCCAGAAGGACTGGGGTATCTAGTCACTTTAGCATGCGGTAACAGTACCAGCAGCATAAAGTGCCCTATGGGCGAGAGTAGGCGTCCACATGGTGGAGAGTGGGGGGTTAATGGGCAGGGAGTGGCCAATTGCACAACCTGCTGAAAGGTGCCTTAACACTGGGAATCCTAACGCATATCAAAACCTCACAGAACGGGTGTATTTCGAACAGAGAGAACCTATTTTAACTTCTGCAATGTGATGGACAGACAGGGAGCCTAAGGGATATATTTACTAAACAGCAATAACGTCACAGTGGCACAGTTAGCGCACGATACGTAATGTTATCACACAATATGTAATGTTTCTGTGCAATAAAGTAACATTATCATGCGATAGCGTGAGGTTTCGTGCAACAACATCTTCGGCAGCGTTAAGGCACAGAGAGGGTGGAGTAAGGCTCTCCAGAGGGTGGAGAGAGGGCATCTAGAGGCTCCAGGCACACTAATACTGTGAAATGTAGGGTAGAACATTAAAGTGAGTGAAAACCTTGCGTTATAGGCACAAGTGCAGGAGAGAGAACCCATTTCAGTCAGCAATGTACAGCAAAGGCTGGGAGACCCAGGACAGTGATAGTAGTGCTACATGTGCAGCAACAGCATAGTGCCCAAGTACGAAAGGGCACTATGTTGAGCCTGCAAATGGGGTACAGGGGACCACAGGAGGGACATGCAGTGGGGCAGCTGGGGCACAGTGTGGGCTAGACAGATGCCTAGGTGACACATAGGAACACAGAAGGACAGCAATCTTGGGCTGGAAGGACTGGGGTTTTTAGTCACACAGGTGCTCCTTGTGGTCTTGGGCAAGCCACTTAACCCTCCATAGCCCATGTTCCCTGTAAAATAGTTATCTCCAAGTTGTAATGCCCTGTTCAATGTAATTTCAGTTTGTTCAATGTAAACCGCACTGATGCAGAATAGCGTGGTATATAAGAGAATATAAATAAATAAATAAAAATAACGTATATGATCCACCATACATATAGTCCAGGTAGACGGGGGAGGTAGGGTATACCCCCCCATGCATACATATAACTGTGCACACATGCCACAGTGCATCGCACACAGGGCATGGCAGAACCTATGTGTGGTGATTGGTGGTAGTGCACCCCCCCACCGTGAAATGGTAAGGCACATGTGACCAGGGTGGCCACATGGGGGGACAGGGTACCCATGGAATGACAGGGACAAACACTGGACATGTGCACAGATGTATAAACAAGTTAAGCTGCCTCTATTTATTCAGATATATTGCCCTGTTTCCCTCATTCATGACCTGCGTGGCCGTCCATGCCCACAGCCCCACCCACTCCTCTGTGCCAGTGCTGCTGCTGCCTCCGGTTCTGCTGCTGGCAACAAGCTGCCATGGCCTCCAGGGCAGCGGCCACCCTAACTATCCCCGCTGCCATTGTGTCGGCCATCCCAAGTAGCTGTCTCATCTCTGTCTGTAGGCCCTGCAGTGACTGAGTATGGGCCCGTTGCTCCGCCCTCAGGCCCCGCACTTCATCCCGAATGGCCAGCAGTGCCTCATGTGTGCCTGTGGGTGAGACACAGTGTGACCTGTCAGACATGTGTTGCACCACCCACCGTGACACATGCAACAGGTGTGGGACGTAGCACATAGGGGGCCTGCAACATATGGGTGTGTATCCACATATCCTGGTAGCACATTGCGGCAGACCTTCCTAGAGCATAACTGTTATTGCACAGGGCCATGTGTGTCAGGGGGACCCACCCGGACAACATACTGGCCAACCCCATGGGGAAACCGTGTATCACACAAACAGACCATCTGCTGCTGCTGCTGCAGTGTCTGAAGCAGAGTCACTGTCCAGCCAGGGCACCCCACCTGCCCTTAACAACCCCTGAGTAACCCCCTTAGCATTGTCTGCCAGGTCCGCATGGAGTGTCTGTGCCCCCTGCGCCTCGGCTACACCTGCCTGGGGGGATGGGGCTCAGGCATATCCTTTGTCCCAGTGGTCCTCACACACCCCTGGGAGGGTAACACCACCATTGTTGGTCTGGGAGGCAGTGCAGGGGTAGTGGCATAGGGGGTGCTGATGGGCAGGCTATGGGCCATGACAGGACAAAAGCGGCAGCAACAGCAGCTGATATGTTTGTAGTGGTAATACACTCCCCTGTGCTCCTGGGGGGAGGTGTGTCCAAACAGCACACTGGGTGGTGGGGGGACGTGGCCGGGTGTGGTCTGACGGTGGGCCAGGACTGCTAAGAGGGAATGTGGGAGGGGTCCTGGGATGCACATAGCTTCTGGGGAGGGGGTGTGATATGGAAAATTTGTGTGAGTGTGAGAAGCTATTATTGGAGATGTGGGGTGGTTGAGGGCCTTGGACAGGGTGTGGGCTGTTGGCAGGGCAAGGTGTGGACTATGACATGATCAGGTGTGGGGTGCCAAGCACGGTCATAGCCTGTGGTGGGGCCTAGACTGTGATGGACACATGGAGGGGTTGGAACTGTCAGTGGTTCATAGGGTGCAATGACTGATGCTGGGCTAAGTTGGCAGGTGCTAAGATATGACATAGCCTGATGGTGGCTGTAGGACATGACAGGACATGTGTTGATGGGGGGCTAGGACCTTGCATGTGCTTGTTCAGGGGTCAGAAGGGCGTGTCCCACCCCCATCACCAGGTGCCAGCAGCTTAGTGCCCCCTAGCAGACCCTGTCCCACCCCCAGTGTCTACCCATGCATGTTGACCCGTGACTCCACTGGACATCTGTACACATCTGCCACACCCTCCCCTACGTATCTGACATGCTGACTCCCCAATGTGACACACCATAGCTCCCAGACATGAACATGGGGGCACATATATGTTGGGAGGCCCACTGTCAGTGTGCGGGAGAGTGCCACCACCGCTGTGTCTTGGGGGGTGGTATGCCACACCTCCACATGCACCCACCCTGCCAGTTACCTACCTTCAGCATTGTGCTATGATGAGGCGGTATGTGCCCGCAGCTCCACCAATATCACACCCATGTGGGGGGTGCTGTGCCTGCTGTCCCTGGTGTTCCTGCTTGGTGCCTGCTTTCAAGGGTATCTGGGCCCTCCCCAGGCACTGTGCTGCTATTGCTGCTCCCCACTGGTGTGTGTAGGTCTGCTGCCCCGTCCTCCACCCCATACGGCACATCATTCGCTGTGGATGAGGCAACGATGCTGGCAGCGACCTCTGCCTCTGGAAACATAGGTAGCTCTGCAGCCTCTGGCTCAGCCACATCCTCCTCCTCCTCCACCTCCATGGCCTGGATGTCACCTGGAGGGTGGAGGGGGGTACACAGTAGATATAGGTCTGACCAGAACACATATGTACAGCTCCATCTTTATCTTTACCTTTCTCCTTTTTACCACCTACTATACCACTCATACTGGTGGTACCACAGCAGTTTACAATAAGACAATGTTTCAGACTTCTGAAAGGAAAAGACCGCCACAACATATACTAGACAGGATAGAGGGAAGAGAAAACAAGGTAGAGGCTAAGCATACAAGCATGGTGTTAAAAGGGATGGGGAGTAATCTGGGTATGTGGGGGGGGAGAAGGAGGAGCAAAGGGAAAGGGTAGGTTGAATGCAGAACAGGATAGGTGTGTCTATAGCCTGGTTTTAGAGTCTTTGTAGGAGGGCTCTAGACGGAGGGCAGGAAGAGGAGAGGTCAAGAGCCGGGACCCAGCAAATGGATAGCAGAGGAATGGGTGGATTCAAGAAATGCCTAGGACAGGGTGGGAAGGGACATGCGGCTTGAATGTGTCTGGGTGTGAGTGGAAACCTATCCATTACTGTGCGGTTTGTGGTGGAATGTTGCGGGGGATGGGGGGAAATGCTGTGCATGAGGTTGCACTGTGCGTGGGTGTCATGGGAATGTGTCTGTGGCACTGCGGTGCCTGTATTGGAGCTGATCCCAGGTGGGGTTGGGGTTGGAGTAGGTGCATTTACCAGAGGGGTCATTGGGGCTGGAGATGGGGACTTGACATGGAGTGGTGAGGGGGTGTCCACTTGGTGCTGGGTCATTAGCTGTACGTGTGCTGCATATCTCAGACCTACCTGCCTGTTGATGGGCTGTGTCCAGTGCTGGGGGTAGTCCACGCAGATAGATGGGGCCAAGCCATTTGGCCAGCTGCTGCTCCAGGGGTGTCAGGCTGGGGACAAAGGGAGCACCCCCTCCAGTGCCCAGAACATGTCACCTCTCCACCACCATGTGGGCACGGACACCCCACTTAATGTCATTAAACCTTTTCCGTAGGCTGTCCAGGTCCCTGGATGGTCCCCCGGCCTGGGCGATGGCCTCCTGGACCTCCCCCCACACGTATGTGCGTGTACTCACAGTGGTTCTTGAGCTCAGCCGGCCATAGAGCACATCATATCTTTCTAATACACCTCCTGCTGGCTGAATCTGATTGCCCTCTTCCTTTCCTCAGCTGGCACTGGGATCCACCTATGTTTAGCACTGGGTGGCCTCTCAGGCTGTTTCTTGGTGGGCTGGGACACACCCAATGGCCCTGCAACCCCCACCTCAGGCTCACCCATCCCTGCCACCTCCAGAGACCGCTGGCCAGGTGTTTCCCCCTCATCCCCTCCTGTAATGTCCTGCCACTGCATCTCCCTGCTCTCTGTGTCCTCTCCCTCCCTGTCACACATCTCTCACCTCTCCTGGTCCTCACCTCATCTCCCTCTTGCCTGCTCCTCACCTCCCCTACTCTCCCTCTCGCCTGCTCTTCACCTCACCTCCTCTCCCTCTTGCCTGCTGCTGACCTCACCTCACCTTACCTCCTCTCGCTCTCGACTGCTCTTCACCTCACCTCACCTCACCTGCTGCATTCAACTGCTGTAAACCTGACCAAATCCTGCACTCACCTGCTCTTCACCTTGCCTACACAAAACCCTCAGCGTGTACCACATGTGCATGCCTATTTATGCACTTTTGGCCGGGGTCACGGATCTACGTGCATTGCACATGCGCACGCCATCTACGCATGTGCATCAGTGTGTGCGTTGCATGTGCTGCGCATGCACTGTATGAGCAGGTCCACTATGCATGTGCTGCACAGGGTCCCAGGCATGAAAATGGCGGGGATGCGTATGCGCACCACACACCACACAGACACATCGTGTGCACATGCGCCATGCCTGCATGCCACGCACGCCATCTGTGTGTGTGGAGCACTGCACAGCACATGCGCACGGGTCATGCTCATGGATGTACAGTGCATGCTCAATGCACGCAGACACAGCACTCATGCCGCTGCACATGCTCAACGCACGCAAAGCTGCGCACAAGCCAAAAAATGATAAATTGGCATGCATACTTGGTACATGCCGAGGGTTTTGAGTAGTCGAGGTGCAGAGCAGGTGAGGCGAGGATTTTGTCAGATTTACAGGTGGTGAGGGGAGCAGCAGATGAGGTCAGGTGAGGAGTAGGTGAGAGGTAGAGGAGGTGTGGTGAGGAGCAGGCGAGAGGTGGGGTAGGGGTGGTGTGGGGCAGCTGAGGTGAGGAGCAGGCAGAAGGTGGAGGAGGTGAGGTGAGCTGACGAGTAGGCGAGAAGTGCAGTAGGGGACGCGAGGAGCAGGTGAGGTGGGGAGAAGGTGTGAGGTGGAGGAGGAGTTGAGGGGCAGGTAGAAGGTGGTGTAGGTGAGGTGAGGGGCAGGCGAGGACGAACCCTCTGTGTCTCATCTTTCTGTTTTCCATGATGGCTGCCTTTGTGGTGGCTGCATGTGCGTTGGGGGTGTTCAGGACCTGCGGTTGCCTGATGAGGGTGATGGTGTCCATGGGCTGAGGCACAGGGCATGGGTGCAGTCCCGCTGCAAATCAGACCTGCAGCTGTGGGGGCAATGCAAGCTAGGGCTGTGCTGGCACAGCACAGGTGGCGTGCCAAGCTGCACCCTCGCCAGCCTTGCTTCTACAGGCCCAGGTCCCAGCTCCAGGACATGCGTGAGGACCAGGTCATCTCCCTATACCATCTGGAAACAGTGGCTATTAGGGAGCTCTTTGAGGATCTACGACCTGACCTCAAGCCCATGACTGGTCGGTTACATGCCATACCAGGTTTGGTCAAGCTCTTGGCTGCCCTACATTTCTTTGCCTCTGGCTGTTTCCAGTCATCTGTGGCTGTAGTGGGTGGCATAAGCTGCCCCATCTTCTCACGCTGTCTCCACCAGGTACTGCGGGCCATGGTCAGCTGGGTGGGGAATTACATTGCAATTCCCAACACTAGGCAACAGTGGGGGACCCTGAACCAGGCCTTTGAGGAGGTTGTGGGGATACCACACGTGATGGGAGCTATTGATTGCACACATGTTGCCCTGGTCCTGCCCAGAGACAGGGAGGCAGTGTTCCGCATCTGCAAACACTGCCATTCCCTGAATGTTCAGGTTGTATGTGATGCAAATATGTGTATTCTGAATGTGGTCCCTAGGTTTGCAGGGTCCACCCATGACTCCTTTATCCTGCATCACTCAGCACTATTCAGACAGTTTGAGGCCCGACAACATGAGGACTGTATACTGCTGAGTGGGTATTTCTCATCTCTGACATGCACATGGTGTTCCTTTGAGTAAATGTAGGTGCACATGTCCGTGTTTGCAGGGAGTCCTAGTTGTGTTTGTGTGTCATCTGTGTGTGTGTTTGGGGGGGGGGGTAGTTTGCTTCCACGTCTTCTTTGCTACGGTGTTTTGTGTTGGTGACACATTCACTTCTGACATTTATGGCCATTTCACAATGTGTGATTTCTGTTGGCACAGTACAACACACATGTGTGTTTCATGTATATCAAAAGTGTAGTGTTGTCTCAGCCATCCTTTCTGGGCAACTCAGGGACCTCTTCCTGTTCCACCTGCTGTGTGTGGACAGTATCATGGCTATCACAGGCTTGCACATGTGTGCATCAATACCCTTCTCCAGGGTGCATTGCCATGTGTGTGCCTGATGTGTTTGCAGTTGGCACTACTACCTTTCGGCTATGGGTGTCTGGGCATGTGTTTCTTGTGGTTACACATGATGTAGTTTGCACACCTTACCCCTCCCCCGTATTCCCTGTCTCACACCTACAAACGCCGCCGCATAGATGTTGTGTGTCACCATGTGATGTCATATGTTTCTCTCAGACCTGTCTGTGCTGTTGGTTTGCATGTACATGCTTGTGTGCATGTGGGTGGGGATCAGCTCCTGCTTTACCTTTCCAAATATCTTTCTTCAGGTGATGCAGGATATGGGTATCGTCCCTGGTTGCTGACTCCTGTACAGAGATGAGGTACAATGAGGCCCATGCCTCCAGCCGCTCAGTCATCGAGCACACCTTTGGCGTTTTGAAAAGTCACTTCAGGTGTCTGGATAGGATCGGCGTAACCTTACAATACAAAGCCATGACTGTGGCACAGATAATTCTGGCCTGTTGCATCCTGCACAACATTGCTCTCAGGCATGATACCCCAGTCCAAATTAATGAGGATCTGGAAGATGATCCTACGTGCCATCCTGTACGTGGATGTGGTGACACACGTGAGGGCACGGTAACCAGGTGCCAGCTGATTGTGGAGCTCTTCTCATGTAAGTACTGCTTATGTTGGAAACTACATTTTGATATATATGTACTACTACTCATGAAAATCTGTATAGCGCTACCAGTCATAAGCAGCGCTACACAGACATATGGAACACAATCCCTGCCCATCAGAGCTTACAATATAGTCAATCACAAACACAGGAGGTGTGTGTAGGGGAAAATGCGGGTGGATGGGGATCAGGTGATTCTGGATTAGTTGGGGTAGGTGAGTAGGTTACCTTTCACATGGGATTGGTAGATGGTTGGAGAAGGTGGCTGGCGTACAGACACAGGTAGTTTGGTCCAGCCATAGGGTACAGCAAGGTATATGGAGTGTGGTGTGGGGTTAACAGTAGAAACGCAGTACATGGGTAGGACCAGTTGCATAGATGTGGGGATGTCACAATGGGGGATATACGTGGATTGATTACATAGCATACACTGAGGAGCATGGACTGTGTGTTACATGTTTCTGTACATGCTCAGTAGTATTAGTATTAGTAGTAGTTGAGATACGAGAGGAAAGGTACTGATTAGATACAGAGTGACTGCAATTTTAGCTCAGTACCTAGACATGGGTGCAGAAACGGATTGGGAGCCAGTGAGGTGAACTGACAGGACATGTCATATGGCCATGATGAGGCTGTCAGATGATTACCCATGCAGCAGTGTGTTGCTTAGATTGCAGCAAACTGAGATGATTCAAGGGGATACTAGCAAGGAGTAGGTTACAGTAAGCAGGAAGGGAGGTGACTAAGGGGTGCATTAGCGTTTCAGTTGTGCCTTCAGGGAGGATGGGGGGGGGGAGTTTGATAATGTTATCTAGAATGACACCGCAGGTTTTAGCTACATGATGGGTATGTTTGGAGAGGGAGAGAGATGTGTCAAGGACAACCCCTATATTGCAAACCAAAGTTAAAGGAAGGTGTAGCAACTTATACACAGACACTTCACAAAAGCGGAAGTAAGGATGTGGTTGAAAACTACAGGCCGGTTAGTTTAACTTCGGTGGTGAGTAAATTATTGGAAACGCTGCTGAAAGAGAAAATAGTGAGGTTTCTGGAGTCCAGCGGATTACAGGATCCGAGGCAGCATGGATTCACCAGAGGCAGGTCTTGTCAGACAA
This sequence comes from Ichthyophis bannanicus, assembly GCA_033557465.1. Classification (NCBI taxonomy): domain Eukaryota; kingdom Metazoa; phylum Chordata; class Amphibia; order Gymnophiona; family Ichthyophiidae; genus Ichthyophis; species Ichthyophis bannanicus. The sequence goes on along the minus strand of CM066031.1, from coordinate 323,053,052 downwards.
ATCTGATTGATTTCTTTGACTGGGTGACCAGGGAGTTGGATTGAGGGAGAGCTCTAGATGTGGTGTATTTATATTTCAGTAAAGCCTTTGACACTGTTCCTCACAGGCGACTTATAAACCAACTGAGCACCCTAGGGATGGACCCTAAAGATACTGCTTGGGTTAGAAATTGGTTGGGTGGGAGGCGACAAAGAGTACAAGTAAATGGAGCTCACTCTGAGGAGAAGGATGTTACCAGTGGTGTGTCCCAGGGATCTGTCCTTGGTCCGATTCTTTTTAACATCTTTGTTAGTGATATAGCGGAAGGGCTGTTGGGTAAGGTTTGCCTCTTTGCAGATGATACCAAAATCTGTAATAGAGTAGACACCCAGGAAGGTGTAAATAACATGAGGAGGGATCTAGCTTGCAGGATGGTCTAGAAATTGGCAGCTGGAATTTAATGTTAAAAAATGTAAGGTCATGCATTAGGGCTGCAGCAATCCAAGGGAGCAATACAGTATAGGAGGTGAAATACTTTTGTCCACTAAAGAAGAGCGGGACCTAGGCGTGGTTGTGTCTGATGATCTTAAAGTAGCTAAACAGGTAGAAAAGGCGACAGCAAAAGCTAGAAGGATGCTTGGGTGCATACGGAAAGGAATGGCTAGCAGAAAAAAGGAGGTGATAACGCCTCTGTATAAGTCTTTGGTGCGACCTCATTTGGAGTATAGTGTGCAATTCTGGACACGTCAATGGAGACTTTGGCAGTTGCAATTCGGTACACTGTAAAGGACAAAAGCCAGACTGTAAAGGATCTAGGGGGGCATGAGGGCTGAGGATGTGATGATGCTGTGTGTGTTGCACAGCTACAACATGACATATGTATGTTTCTCTTGTATTTATGGGATATGCTTTGTGACCAGCAGCAGATGACCAGCAGCAGGTGACCAGCATATGCTTTGTGACTGGCAGCAGATGACCAGCACCAGGATATGCTTTGTGACCTTCCTGGTGCTGAGGTGCAGTGGCAGGTGTCTGTACTTCAATCAATGTGCAGGAGACTGGGGTAGGTGGACATACATGTAAGAAACATAGAAACATAGAAATATGACGACAGAAAAAGACCACATGGCCTATCTAGTCTGTCCTTCCATAACAACTACAACAGTCCCCTTTTTACCTTTAGAGATCCTCTGTGTTTGTCCCATGCTTTTTTGAAGAATTCAGTTACTGTCCTCATCTCTACCACCTCCACTGGGAGACTATTCCACGGATCCACTACTCTTTCCGTAAAGAAATATTTCCGCATATCACTCCTGAATCTATCTGCCTTCACCCTCATCTCATGTCCCCTCGTAGCAGAACTTGCTTTCAATTGAAAGAGGCTCTCTCCCTAAACATTTATGCCACTGAGGTATTTAAACATCTCAATCATATCACCTCTATCCCGCCTTTCCTCTAAGGTGTACATATTAAGATCCTTCAGTCGGTCCTCATATGCTTTATAATGAAGACCACTAATCATTTTAGTAGCCACCCTCTGCACCGACTCCATCCTGTTCACATCCTTTTGAAGGTGGGGTCTCCTGAATTGCACATTATACTCCAAATGAGGTCGCACCAAAGACTTATACAGAGGCATTATCACCTCCTTTTTCCTGCTAGCCATTCCTCTCCGTATGCACCCAAGCATCCTTCTAGCTTTTGCCATCGCCTTTTCTACCTGTTTAGCTACTTTAAGATCATCAGACACAACCACACCTAGGTCCCGCTCTTCTTTAGTGGACAAAAGTACTTCACCCCCTATACTATATTGCTCCCTTGGAATGCTGCAGCCCAAATGCATGACCTTACATTTTTTAACATTAAATCCCAGCTGCCAAATTCTAGACTATTCTTCAAGCTTAGCTAGATCCCACCTCATGTTATCTACCCCTTCCTGGGTGTCTACTCTATTGCAGATTTTGGTATCATCCACAAAGAGGCAAACCTTACCTGAAAGCCCTTCCGCTATATCACTAACAAAGATGTTAAAAAAGAATCAGACCAAGGACAGATCCCTGGGGCACACCACTGATAACATCCTTTGATGCAAGCCAACATCTTCGGTTGATGTTTGCACTCACCACGGGTGTTACAGTGCATGAGGGGCATCACGGTGTCATAGTTCAACGCACACGTTGCATGTGCATGTGACTGAATATGTTGGTACACCAGAGCATGTGGCAGTGTCACTTCTGTGTGGGTTTCTGGGCCATGTTTGACCTTTCTTTCAACCTCTCTGTACAAGTTATTGTGTTTGGTTACTGTACAGACATGCTGCTCTACATTGATTAACAAACATTGCATTGCATGTCTGCACAGTCCTATTTATCCCCTGACATTCCGGCACTTACATTGCACCAGTAACTTGGCAGTCTGGCAGCATGGGTGTTCGTTTTCTTCCTTCATTAGTTCATTCCATGTACTGTGACATATGTGTGCACATACGGTATCCACACCACCCATTGCAGCGGAACTTCTGCTTAGTGCTGTCTGCATGTGTGTGAGGTTGCGCTTTGTTTATTCTGTGGGATCATATTCCTCTTGTACCTGTTACCATAACCTCATTTTGCATTTGGCCAGTGTATTTTTGGAAATTGGGGGCACTTTCTTTGCTATACCAGGCATTATGTGACAGCTGTGACATATTTATGTGTGTGTGCACTTGCTGACATTTTTCTACATATGCTTTCTCAGGTTTCCGCCTCCTGTATTGGCGGGCAGATATTTTTTGGGGGACAATTCATGATTGATGTGTGTTGGGCTGTCATCATTTACCGACTACTGTCTACATGCACACATGTGTGACAAAGGCATTTGGGGCATGCACAGGATGTGGGGGATGGGGGGCTACTGCACAGTGCACACCATGCAGCTACTGCATATTATCTGTACTGCTCATCATCTGTAGATGGCCCAGTGACTTTTCTGCAACATGTGGGTTGCTGCCCTGCTCAATGTGGTTTCAATTTGTTCACTGTGAATGAACCGGATTTATATCATGACAGGCGGTATATACGATATATTTGGAAAAAAAAGTATATGTGTCTCTGCTGCTGCTTCACCACACCGACGCACGTATTTAGTCATTTACTCATGATCTACATGGCCTACCAATGCTCACATCCTTGTATGGTGGCAGCTGTCTATGTGGCAGCCATCTGCCACATCACAGGGTGCTACGGGTTAACATACACACATAACCATGCATGGTGCTTGTAGTGGTTGTTTGGGATAGTGGTTATAGATGTGCTCTGGCGCACCATAGGTTGCAGGTTTGACTCCCACATGGTTTTCCTTTTTCCTTGTGTTGTGCTAACCCGACCATGAACTGACTGCAGCTTCATCACCTCTCCACACACCCTTCCATCTCTTCACTGTACACCACAGTGTGCCCTCTATGCAGCCTATCTGCCGCATATTAGCTGCTACATATGCCTCTTTCTTTGTACTGTCCAAGTGGCCAGTGGTCTTGCAGGATTGGTATTGCTGCTGTTGAGCTGGTTTGGCCCAGCCTTGGTTTGCAGGTTCAATTCTCACATTTTCCATTCTGTTACCCATTTTTCTCTGCTCCACAGAGCATCCCCTGAACCCTTTGGATTTATTTTCTTTGCTCTTTTGCATGCTGTCTCCATTGCATAACATTTCATTGTGTGTGTGCATGTGTTTATATGTGGCTCTTGTCCCACTTACAGACTGTGATATGAGCTGTACACAGCTCTTCTGCATGTGCATTGCATCATGGTTACTGTTGTGGTTGCCTTATCCTGGCACAAAATAGGCTTCTTGCGTGGTGCCCTGCAATGTTGTTGTATGTAGCCTTTGCTATGCAATTCACATTGGTGGTGTTGGCCTACTGATTTGTGCATTGAGTTTGGTGCTGGTGGTCATGGGTTTGATTCCTCTCTATTCTCCTTTTTTTTATGCCTTTGCTACACAACTAGTTATCCTTACTGTAACAGTCATATCTGTGCAGATCTGTGTGCCGGAACATTCTACCTACATCACAGTTGCCAACCATCCTTCTGTCCGTCTATCTGTGTCTGGCAGCTGTGTGGCGTCCTGCCCTGATGTGCAGGCTACTACCCCATGTCCTGCACTGGTACTCTTTTCTGCATTGCGGCTCTTCATGCTTGCCTCTCCTGTGTCTGCTCTGCATGGCACTGCTACTCCTCTGTCCTCCTGTCATTGCACTTATCCTGCCACCTCTACCTGCTCTGGTGGACATGTATTCCCATCCTCTGCCACACACTGTCATTGTTGCAATTTACATTACCATCACCCTGTGCATCAGTACAGCTGCCTCTGATATGTTTGTCCCCTTTACAGGCTGCCACATGGGCTGCACTCAGATTTGGCAGGTCCATCAACTATGCCATCTGCTTCCTTCCATCACTTGTTCATTGCCTTTCCTTGGTGCTCTGTGCAGTGTTAGGGTTACATCTATGTTTGACCCATACATTTCGTGCTTGTCAACTTGGGGCACCTTACTGCCCTTGGCCACCATTTAATGAGTCACCTTAACATGCTTTGGGCATCTTTGGCAGCACCTTAGTTTCCGGTAGCTTATGGGATGCCTTATATGGTGCCAACCTACGGTGCCTCATAGGGCACCTTAGGTTACTGCTCTGGCACGAGGGTGTTTTAGTTGGCAGCACAGATTGTTGAGATGTGTCTGTTATACGCATAAAAAGGAGTTGCCTTGGACAGCCTTATTAGATGAGCCCACTGAGGGATTGAACTCATGACTGCTGTTTCAGCAATCATTGCATTAACCAGTGTGCTATATCTCTTTAGCTACGTTGTGGCGCTGCTACGTAATTAAGGTTACCGTGTGCTAATGAGCCACGGAGCACACACTATCGCACGATGATGGCAAGGCACTCTCTATCGTGCGATAACCAGCTATTGTTGCCTTGACGCCAGAACACCCACTTCCTTATATGGAATTCTACACATTAACGCTGCAACTAGCGCCAGTAACATTAGGATGGTTTAGTAAACATACCCTAAGAGTGTTATAGTAGTGCTCCATTAGCAGCAACAGCATAGCACCCAAGTATGATTGTGCAAATGGGACAAAGGAGGTGGCACATGGGTCATGCATTGGTGGCTGCAGGTGCACAGGCCGGACCAGGCAGCTGCTGAGGTGGCACAAAAGATCATAGGATCTGAGAATATACCATACTGTGCAATGTAAGGTCCATCATGCCCAGTATCCTGTGTCCAGCAGTGGGCAATCTAGGTCATAAGTACTTAGCAGTCTCCCCAAAAGACACACAGGATCCATATGCTTGTATTGGGGCAAGCAGGGGATATTCTGTGTCCTTTTTAGCAATGGTTCATGGACCATTCCCCAGGAACCCACCCAAACCTTTTTGAAACCCAACAACAGGGGATATTCTGTGTCCTTTTTAGCAATGGTTCATGGACCATTCCCCAGGAACCCACCCAAACCTTTTTGAAACCCAACAACATTAATAGCCTTTACAACATCTTCCGGAAATGAATTCAAGTTTGAATATGTGTTGACTGAGAAACCATTCTCTCTCAGTAGTCCTCAATGGGTTACGCCATAGCCTCATTGCATATCCTCTAGTCATACTACATTTAGATGGTGTAAGCAAACAATCTATGTTTACCAGTTCCACTCCAGTCAACATTTTATAGACCTCTATCATAACACCCCTCAGCCGTCTCTTCCACAGGTTGAAGAGATATAACATTGTCAGGCGGTGATGGGGTCCCTGGAGAGGCAGATAGTTGTGGGGTGATGTATGGCTGTCCATGTATGCCTCTGCCCCCCCCTGGCATCCAGACTCTGCATCCTAGACACCCGTCAAACCACATGTTGGCTGGCCTGGAACTGCGCACCACCAACACTGACAGCACATGGGCAAGTCAGCACGGTGTGGGGGTATTGGCACCCACCGGCAGCAGACCAAATACCATGCCCTGGTCCAGTGCACTATGCACAGTGCAACATGAGCCAAGGTCTGTCTGATGGGAAGCATGTCATCCCCAGGGACTACCATGTGGCAGCACTGTGGCTCACTACACACAGCTGGTGTGTATATGAGTGGAGGGTCACAAGTTCAGGTCCTGGCTGTGGATTATGCAGTGCATGTTCCTGTGGCTAAACCTTAGCCCACAGTACAGATACAACCCCCAATGAATTGGCCAGGAAGGGTACAAACACCAATCAACCACACAGATAGGCTCTATTATTCACAGCTGGATGGAGAGTCAGGCTGGCACATTGAGCAGGTGTTAACATCAGAGCACACTACTAGCTCCTGCACAATGAGCACACCTTAACAATGCTTGAGCTAAGATCGGGGCCAGAGTAGCAGGCAGGAATGCAAACCATCTGCATTTTTGCACAGCATGTCAATTTGAGTGTGTGTGTGTCTCTCTTACCATTGTTTTGTGGCTTTCTACACCTCACTGAGTCTCGCATTGCCTAAGCTGTTTCCAGCATTATGTTTTATGTTTTATGCTTTATTGAATTTGATATACCGCCTTTCTACATAAGTCAAGGCGGTGTACAATATGCAAACAAAGAGAGGTTCGCGGCCAAAGCCAGTGAAGGTAGGAAAAGAAGTTACAGTTTCAATTGACAGGAAAGTAGGAGAAAGAAGAAGAGAGAGGACAAGACAACACGAGACGAGAGAGACTGTATGTTATAGGGGAAACAGCTGGGTAGGGAGAGAGGTCATGCAAAAGGAGAGGGGAGGTCAAAGGCTAGTGCAAATAGGTGAGTCTTGAGATTGCTTTTAAAGGTAGGGTGATGGGTCTCTAGGCGTAGGGAGGAAGGGAGAGCATTCCAAAGAGCGGGACCAGCAAAGAAAAAGGCAGAAGAACGGGTGGATTGCAGGTGAGCATATGAGGGGGAGGGAAGAGTATGGCGGTTGAGGTGGAACGACCAGGGTGTGTACCTGGGAGAGTGGAGGCTGATAAGGTCAGCAAGATACTGAGGGGTGCTGGTGTAGAGAACTTTATGAACCAGAGTGAGTAATTTGAAGTGAGTGTGGGCAGAGATGGGAAGCCAGTGAAGGTGTAAGAGTAGAGGAGTTGCGTGATCACGGAGGGAGGAGTGAGTGACGAGGCGGGCTGCAGTGTTTTGAATCCTTTCAAGCCATGATAGTTGAGATTTAGGTAAGCCATGGAGAACAGAATTTGAAAAGTCCACGCGTGCCATGACCAGGGATAGCAATAGGGTGTTGAGGGCTGTGGGGGTAAGAAATGGACGGATGGCACGAATTTGCCGAAGGAAGAAGAAGGAAGTCTTAGTGATGTGTGAAATGTGGGAATGAAAAGAGAGCTCTGAGTCAAAATGAACCCCGAGGTAGCGGAAGGTGGTGACTAGTGGGATAGGAGTACCAGAAAAAGAAGGAGCCAGGAGGGGGGGGGGGGGGTGCTATGGGAGAACCAAATTGCAATGGTCTTGGTAAGGTTAAGGTGCAGGCAGTTTTGTGTTAGCCAGTTGGCCACCGTTGAGAGGCAGGAGTTCAACATGGAGAGGTCAGGAGAGGAGGGGGAGGTGTGATGTCATCTGCGTAGTTAAATGCAGTGATGCCGGATTGCTGTATCAAAAGGGCAAGGGGAGCCAGGAAGAGGGTGAAGAGGAGAGGGGCCAATACTGAACCCTGGGGAACCCCGCAGGGGAGGTGAAGTGAGTCAGAAGGTGGGATAGAGGGAGAAGAGGAAAGAATCGCACAGGACCGAGAGGAAAGAAAAGAGTGAAATCCACGGTGTACCACACTACAAAGACCCGCATCCCGGAGACGGGAAAGGAGAAGAGAGTGATCAACTAGGTCAAAAGCTGCCGAAAGGTCAAGTGCTACTGCCACCGAGATATCACCACGGTCTCGAGCGACGTGCAAAGAATTAGTGAAGGCAAGCAAAACTGTCTCAACACTATGTCCCTGGCGAAATCCTGACTGACGTGGGTGCAAATAGTTAGTAGAATCAAGATGGTGCGAGAGCTGTGAAAAGACAAATGTGTCATTAGTCTGCAAATGTGCATGTGGGGAGCAAAGTATTGTGGGTATGGCCTGAAACAGGGTGGATTGGCCAGGATGTGTCTGGATTGGAGATAAGGTCAATGGCTAGGACATCATAGTGCCTGACTGCCACATGCATAGACCAGGTGGCCACAGCGTGTCATGCTGGGAAGGCACTCTCATTCTGACCAAACAGTGACCATGGCACAGCTATGTATCCATATAGTGCTATGTAATGTTTGGTTCCATTGATGTGGGTGCACTACCTGGTCTGGTGGCATGATCATTGAACCACATGCTGGGTGTCCATGTTGTAGATCCCAAGCATAGGTGCACATGGTTACTCCATGCACATGCAATGTGTACTGACCAGTGGCTTGTTTGCAGTTGGTTATGTGTATGGCTAGAAAACCCAGTGGCAGGCAGCTTGCAGTTGGTTATGTGTATGGCTAGAAAACCCAGTGGCAGGCAGCAGGTGTAGTCTAACTCTGCTTGCTGTGGGTGATTGTTAGACTTATGTGGTTGGGGTGAGGGGTGTTCCAGGCTTATTGGTAAGGCTATAAGACCCCTAATAACAACCCCATACAAGCCTAGTCACCTTCCCTCCCGCCCAGTAGTTGGCATCAGCATTGTAACACTGGGTGTTGACATACACTGCTCTAGGTAAGTCCCTGTTTAACAGTGGCAGATTACAGGGCCAGACATGACTTGCACATACAGCATGCTGCAATTCTGCAGTAAGCAAGGTGACTAGCATATCACACTGCAGGCAATACCTGCCACACACTGGCAGTGATGGGGATCCACAGCACAGGCAGCGGAGTCCATCTCTAGCACTTCAGGTACTGGAGACCTGGTGCTGGACGCCCATCCTCACCCTCAGGGTGACCACAGAAACTGCTCTGTAGCAAGGTTTGTAGCTGCTCTGTGCTTGTATCACACACTGTCAGTGCATCTTACTAGCTGAGGTGATAGATAAGTGCATTATCCATTTGGTGATCAACTGTAAACTGCTGTTCTGCATGTACACTGCATCATGGATACTGGTGGGGCTACTCTATACTGGCACACACAGTAGACATTTTAGGCAGTGACCTGTAGTCTCTTTGTATCCAGCCATTGCTGTGCAGAGAGGGGTGGAGGTATAATCTACTGGTTAGTGCAAGGCCTCCATAAGCAGTGAACAGGGTTTCAATTCCTACTTGTTCTTTTTGTGACTATGTTACTCAGATTATTTTCATGCCAGTAACATTCAGGGCTCTGCATATCAGTGTTGCCAGCCCATACCACCATCTCTTTAGCCACCATCTATCCTTTAGCCATCTACAGTATCTACCTCTGTCGGCTGTGTACAGTCATGTCTTTCTGTGCAGGCTGGTACTCCATGACCTACACTGGTACTCTTTTCTGCATTGCAGCTCTTCGTGCTCACCTTTCCTGTGCCTGATCTGCACATCACCACTACTACTCTGTCCTTCTGTCGCTGCAAATATCCTGCTGCTTCTGGCTCCACTGGGGGATACATCTTCACCATTCTATGCCACACACTGACATTACAGCACTTTACATTGGCACCACCCTGTGCATTGGTACAGCTGCCTCCCACATGCTTGTCCGCTTTACTGGTTGCCACATAGGGTGCCCACTGGTATGGCAGGTCCATAAGCTCCCACCTGTCCTTCCTTCAATCACCTTTACATTGACATTCCTTGGTGCTCTATCCAGCATTTAGGTTACAGCCATTTTCATGCCTTAAGGTGCATGCTTTCCACCTTAGGGCACCTTGTCACCTTACCAAACATTGTCCTCTTAGCACAATTTAAATGGCCCAAGATGCCCTATACGCCTGGATGCCCCTACCTGCCCAATGCCTTTTATGGCTTAAGGCACCTTAATGCTGCCATTAATGCCTGTGACTTTACCGCGGTTTAGTAAACATACCCCTAGGTCTTTGATCTTGCTGTGATTGGACTCCACCTTGGCTTTTATCTCAAACCACACTGTGTGATGATCACTGCTGCTCCCATGACACTCACTCGGTTATTCGACACGCTATCTCCGTTAGTGAGTACTAAATCCAGCATTGAGCTTTCCCTGGTTCTTGGAAGGCATCCACAATTTTTTTACTTCTTTCCAGATTTGCAGAAGAAATACTCCAATCCACATTAGGCAGATTAAAGTCACCCAATACTATCATTTCCCCCTTCATGACTATCTTTGCAATATCAATAATCAATTTGCTATCCATTTCTTCAGTTTGAGTTGGAGGTCTGTAGACTACACCAGTATGGATGACAGTGCCATCTACTCTTTCCAACACAATCCACAGCGCTTCTTCTTTTCCCCACATCTTTTCCCCACATTTTCACAGGCACATGATATATCCTAACCTCTAATTGCATAGAACATTGTATTATAGATCACAATGTACCTAGTACAGAACAATGTATCATAGCTCATGCTGTAATATAGCTCACAATGTACCTAGTTCAACCTAATCTGTTACACTACTCTCTTACATAACATTCATAACATTTTTCACTGCATGACCTACCCTTCCCCACTATTGATTGTATTGCTGTGACACCGCTTTGATTGTATGATAAGGCGGTATAGAAATACCGTTAAATAAATAAATAAATAAAATCCCCTGCATTTCAGCAGCTTTAGTATTGCTTTTGACATATAGGGCTACTCCACCTCCTTTTCTACCCTCTCTATCTCTTCTAAAATAGATCATAGCCAGCTATGGCTATATCCCATTCATGTGACTCATTAAACCTCATTTCTGTATTGGCTACAATGTATAAGTCAATTTCCACCATTAAGGCTTCCAGGTTAGGAACTTTGTTGGCTGGGCTTGATTATAAGGGCATGTTTACGAAACCTTTGATGTCATTTGTAAAATGCTACTTCATAAATAAAGGGTGGTCAAATCACAACAGAGCTAATATTGTCAAATGAATTGAAGAAAACTCTGTATATTAACATGAAAAGTGAACGTGTCATCAGAGGCCACTTATATATTTCATAAAAAGGCATTTGCATAGCTTAAACCATCATTTACAAAGCAACCAGGGGTCTCAGTCTTCCCGGGCAAAAACAAAACCCCGCCAGAAATAATCTGGCTAGGCAAAGCCCAAATAACATCAGCGACCCTTATGATAACGTTGCTCTGAGATAGATGTAAACCAACTCTTCCATTTACCAAAGTTAAACCATATTCATAACGAAAGAGTGGTAACTTAGCTCTGCAGTCTGTAGCAGTGCTCGTGAAGTGGTGCTAAACCAGTAGCAAGATCCCCGTGCTCGTGAAGTGGTGCTAAACCAGTAGCAAGATCCTTCATAGCATTGCATTACTAGCATGCAAGTACAGGGTGCCCCTAGCGCACACCATCACAGTGCACCTGCACACTGGCCTCTCGTTCACAATGACTGCACTACTGATGCAGCTAGCACCATATTGTCTTCCTACTGTGGTCACGCCACCTGCATTTGCTGTGGTTGCTATGCCCTGCTACAGTATAATTGCTTACTTGCCATTCTTTAACCCCACGCTACTCATGGAACTTTAATAAAAATACCCCTCTGATTTATGGTCTAGGTAAAAGAGAACACACAGAAAGAAATTAAAAGTAAAAATCAATAATCAAAGCCACAAGAAATCTTTTGATAAAATGCCATTTTATTGCATAAAAGGAAGAAAGAATAAAATGTCTTAGCTATTATAGACCACAAATCAATAGCAAAACACAATGTCTACTGAACTAACATGTCACTGAGTAGACAGAGAATGAAAAGATAATAGAAAACACTCATGGGAGTTAATAGGGAACAGAAAACAACTAATAAAATTGTCAATGTGCAATAAAATTCACTGTGCAGCAAACAAGTGAGTATGAAAAGGCAGACTGGCAGACAAATCCAGTGATTAAAAACTGCAATAGGGAGCAAAATGTGATAGTCACAGATTATATAAAGAAAAGGTGGAAGAAGCAAAAGCACAAATAGATGTAGATAGCTCCAGTGCCTAAGCACACCATGATAAACAGAGACAAAGTGGTGCATCACTTAAGATACTACTACAACTGGAAGTACTGTAGGTGAGGTCATAATGGTCAATTATCTCCCAAATAAAGGGTATTCTTCATGACATTTGATACCAACCAAGCTATCTTATCATTTTAGTCCATTTGGGAAGACTGCATTTTGGGATCAGAATGATATGGCGTAGGCAGTTTCAGTTGCTTTCTTCTATCATTCCTCTCTTCCTATATGATATACTGGAGTGGAGGAGTGGCCTAGTGGTTGGGGCAAGGTACTTCAGGCTGGAAGATCAGGGGTTCAAATCCCACTAGAGGACAGCAACCTTGGGCCAGAAGGACTGGGGTTTCTAGTCCCTCAGGTGCTTCTTGGGCAAGCCACTTAACCCTCCATAGCCCATGTTCCCTGTAAAATAGTTATCTCCAAGTTATAATGCCCTGTTCAATGTAATTTCAGTTTGTTCAATGTAAACTGCACTAATGCAGAATAGCACAGTATTTAAGAGAATGTAAATAAATAAATAATGTTGCAGCCCTTTGATGGGCTTGCTAGGGAGCTGTTGTCTTTTTTTCAGAGATCCTTTCTTTAATGTCCAAGCATTCATCTAGCTCAGAGATATAGTATTCAGTCACCTGCCACATAAACTGCAGGAAAAAAGGGAAACCCCAATGAAGGTTAAGGCTCTTCAACTTGGAAAATATATGGCTGAGGGGAGATATGATAGAGGTCTATAAAATAATGAATGGAGTGGAATGGCTTAAAGTACATCAGTTGTTTACTCCTGCAAAAAGTAGTAAGACTAGGGGACACGCAATGAAGCTACAAAGTGGCATACTGAAGACTAATCAGAGAAAATATTTAACTAAGCGCGTAATCAAACTCTGGAATTCATTATTGGAGGATGTATTAAAAGCAGTTTTGCTGGATTCAAAACAGGTTTGGACAAGTTCCTGGAGATAAAGTTCATAAACAATTACACAGGTACACTAAAAAAATTTTTTTTTTAAACTGCCTCTAATGTTTCGATTGATTTTTACGTTTTTTGGTGCGCTGAATCCAAATCTGGTAACCAATTTGCTCCATCACGTACAGATTTTTTGCTACATTGGGTTAGCAGTTTGAGGTGAACGTTTCAGATTGAGTGCGATCGAGATAAAAGTTTCTTGGATGAATTCTTTATACTAATTGTTTAGTAGTTATTCAAATAAGAATAAAGAAAATTGTAACAAGGCAGCACATAAGAATAGAGTAATGTCAACAAAACACACTGTGATGGTAGCAAAATTGTCTGCACTTAAAACAGCCATATACATGTGCACAAACATTGAGCATATAAGAGCGAGGTTAGACACAAAGCAAAGCAAAGAAATGTGCAAAAAATGTTGTACAGGTATGTATGTAAGAATAGAAAATGCAAACCGCACCATTGCAATACATGAAGACAAACACCCGATGGTGTGAAAATAAAATTCTAATAAATGAGATCCGACACTGTGGTAATAACTAGCAAATTTTTATTTCAAAGTTTAGTAAAAACACGATATTTGTCAACACAGTTTAGATTTTAAAGTCATTCTTGGGTCAATCAATCTCCTGGTGGGCCCGTTTCTTCTTCCCCCGAATGCTTCTCTTGGTGAGCTGCTTGGCGTATTTTTCATCTGGGGTTTCCCGCAGCAGCAACCAGCAGAAATCAGCCATCATAGTGGTGTTCCATCTTCCTTGGTACCTTCTCTCTGCGTCCTTGATGTCCTGGTGAAACCTTTCACCTTGTTCTTCACTGTACGCCCCCAAGTTTTCGGGAAAGTAGTTCACATGGGAGTGCAAGAAATGGACTTTCAGGCTCATGTTACAGCCTTGTTCTTTGAAGGCATTGAGCATCCTGGCAACAATATCCTTATAGTTCTCATTCCGCCTGTTCCCCAAGAATTTGAGAACAACATCCTTGAAGGAATCCCAGGCTTCTTTTTCCTTCTCAGACATCGTTTCAGCGAATGCTCCATCTGAAATGAGTTTCCTTATATCAGGGCCAACAAACACTCCTTCCTTTAGCTTTGCTTCAGAAAGTCGGGGGAACTTTGAGCAAAGGTACCGAAAGCACTCACCATCTTTTGGAAGGGACTTGATGAATTGCTTAATGAGACCCAACTTAATGTGGAGAGGTGGTAATAGAATTTTATCACGAGGTAACAAGCTCTCATGAAGAACATTTTTCTCACCGGGTCTCAAATACTCCCGAATTGGCCAGTCTTTTTTCCCCCAGTGTAGGTCGCGGGCCCGGCTATCCCACAAGCAAAGGAAGCAGGGATATTTGGTGAAACCGGACTGCTGCCCTAATAGCATGGATAGAATTTTAAAGTCTCCACAAATCATCCACTTATGCTCATCATAACGAATCTTCTGAAGAATCAGGGCCAAATTCTCGTATTTTTCTTGGAGAATAACAGAGTGAGCAATAGGAACTGAAGCGAATGTGTTGCCATTATGAAGAAGAACACCTTTTATGCTGTCTTTTGACGAATCAATGAACAGCCACCATTCAGCAGGATCATACTTGAGTTTAAACTTTTCCATCACTCCGTATATATCGTTGCAAAATACTAAATCTTCCTCTTTGCTGAAATACTTCAAAAATTGTGTCTCGCGGTTGCGGTACCAATAAAAAGTTGTTCCTGGTGACAATAGATTTTTCTGTTTAAGCCGAGAACCTAGCAGTTGGGCAGCATCTTTTGGGAGTCCTAAATCCCGGACTAAATCATTCAATTCAGCTTGAGAGAAAAGTTCAGGTTTCGGATCTGGTTCAGTTTCAAACTCGGAAGTACTGGACTCATCGGGAAAAGCCATCTGATGAGTCTCATCATGATCAGAACCATCCACACAAATATGATCCAAAGATTTTGATGGTTCAGGCACAGGTACTTCGTTGCTATGAGGCATAGGCCTAATTGCTGAGGGAAGGTTGGGGTAACTTATTACGTTCTTATTTTTTAAGTTGTATCCCTTCACAATGCAAGAGCAAAAATAGCAGTCACTGCTGTGGTCTCTTTGTTCACGCCACATCATAGGTATTCCGAAACGAAATGCTTGTTTTTTACCTTTCATCCATAAGCGTAGATCTTACTCACATGTCTTGCACACTTTGTGAGGAGCCCACGGTTTGTCTTGATCGCCTAACTTCAAAACGAAATAGGCAAAATATACTTTTTTAATAAATACAGAAATGTTCCTCTGCCGCTTTTTCACGGTATATTCCCCACAAATAAAACAAAAACTGTCCGGAGAGTTGACGCAACCTCTGGCTCTGTGAGCCATCACAAATACACAGCACTGCAAACTACAACTGTAGTGAACCACTTCGGAATAAAGCTGGATTACGACTGAGCAAACAAAAGGTAATAATGAACTTGCAAGAAACTGAAATTTGACAGGAACGTTCATGTCGCAACCACCGTGTTTGAGCGAGCGAACGAGGCAAGGCGAACAGGAAAGAACATACGCCAGCGCGAGTACTGGATTTAGCCCCCCGCCTCCCAATTGTCCTGTTAATGTATAAAATGAATACAAAACACTCTAAAATATCATGAGGGAGTGTTTCTAGTTAGTTAACCATTACAACCTCTATTTTGGGCCAAGAAAATAAACTGCAGTCGGCTAAAAAGAAATTATGTGAACATTCCTTATGTGGGTAAGAAATCTAATTTTGCAAGAAAACGTGACGTGATGGAATATTTTGGCTATTTTTCCTGGATTCAGCACTCCAAAATCTATAGGAATCAGTTGCAAAACTGGAGGCAGTTTTTTGGTAGTGTACCTGTGTCATTAAAGAGGATTGGGGAAATCCATTGCTTACTCTTGAGACAAGATTCATGAAATGTGTATATCCTTGGGAACCCAACAGGTACTTGAGTTGTGGAATGGCCACTGCTGGAAGCAGGATACTGGGCTTAATAGTCTGACCCAGTATAACATATCTTATGTTCTTATATTTGATTTCCTTATCTCTGAGCAACTAGGGGGTATGTTTACTATTTGGCAGTTGCAGCTTCCATGTGAAATCAATGGGGCCGCGGCTCTAATATCGCGCGGAAGCGGCTACCGCCATTTAGTTAGCATACACCTAAGTGTTGAGAAAGTTTGTCACCTTTCTAAAGCATATCTTGAATAGATTTTGTAATATTCTTATTCTGATCTTGATATGTTAGATGATCCTTATTTCTTGTAGCACTGAGCAGATGATGCTTTTCCTCAAAAAGATAAAAATGGACCACTATGGCTCTAGGGCAATAGTTCTCAATTCAGTCCTTGGGACACACTTAGCCATTCAGGTTTTCAGGATAACCACAATGAATATTCATGAGATAGATTGGAATGCACTGCCTTCATAATGTGCAGATTTCTATCAGGCATATACAATGTGGTTATCCTGAAAGCCTGACGGGCTAGGTGTGTCCTAAAGACTGGGTTGAGAACCCCTGGTTTAGGGCCTTTAGAGCTACAGTAGCATTCTCAGACCCTTGCACTCTAACAAATTTTACTGTGGAAGATCCATGATCAGGGATACGCATGCAGTAGATGTCATTCCACTGCATTTGATTCTGGGACTCCAAATATCCTTATGATGTTCCTTCTCTGACAGCGCTCAGGTTCATCCATTATCTTCATGTTAACTTTTTCATTTCTCATCAGCTCTCTTACTTTGCTAAAGTAATACGTGGTTGAATCAATCTGCATATTCTCAACCATGATTTTAAAATGTTCTATGATGAAAAGCATTAAATTGCTACGCCTTCTCTCCCTTCCTGTCTTTTCCACCTCCTGTCCTACATCTATCTCTGACACTGATCTTTTTCCTTTAAGCTTTCTTCCATTTATTTTTCTGTCTCTCCTCATCCATCATTTCCTCTTCCATATCCAGAATCTTCCCTCTCTTCCTATTTTACCCATGTCCAGCATTCCTGCCCTTCTCCCTATTTTCTCCAGTCTATCATCTCCATTCCATCTCTCTATGTCTGCACATTCAGTATCCCCTAAGCTATCCACTCCCCTCCCCTGTGTCTAGCGTCTCTCTGCCATCTCTGTATGCCCCTATGTCCAGCACCTTTCCCATCGCCTCTCCCTAGTGTGTAGCATGTCCTCTCATTCTCCCTATGACCTCATTCCAGCAGCCCTTCTCCCTCTCCCTATGACCTCCCCATGTCCAGCATCACCTCTCAGTCTCCCTATTCCCACTAGCCTGTGTCCAGGATCTCCCTCCCTATGACAGCCCATGTTAGCATCCCCTTCCCTCTCCCTGTGACCCCTGTGTCCATTGTATCTTCTCCATCTATGACCTATTTCTAGCTTCTCCTCTTCCCATCCCCTGTATCCTATAGCCTCTGTCTCTTCCTCTCTCAAATGGCACTGTGTGTCCCCTCCAATTCAACCCCTATGCAGTACTTCTCTTTCAATGGTTCCTTTTTCAAACTGGCAGTGGATACTGCTGCTGCTTTTCTTCATTTCTGCATCGGCAACGGCAGTGGCAGAGCCTGTGAGAGTTGTGAGTCTTGAAGGCTCTGCTAGTCACAGCCCCTCTGGTGCAGAAGTATATATCAGAGGGTATGTGACCAACAGGGCCTTGGAGTTGAGGAAATGCAGCAGCATCTTCAGCTCAACGGAGGTGGATGTGATTTATATTTTTTGAGCTGTGTAGGCACAGGGCTTGTGGTGGAGTAGGGCCATATGTCAGCAACATGCCTGAACATGCCTAGGGCTGGCCCTACTCCCAGTACATTGAGCACTTTATATATAATCATAATAGAATAGACTTATTTTATTTATTTATTTAGCATTTTTTTATCTTCCGCATTTCCAAAGGTCAGTGTGGTTTTCATGGAACAATTTAGAAGTTAATGTTATATTGAACAGGGAATGTTAACTTCGAAAGAAACATTTAACAATGAGAGTAAAACAAGTATTAATTTTTTTGGACCAGCGTATGTTTTACATACATAAGGTTTCCAAACTCACTATCCAACTGTTTACTAATTAATGGTTATAAATTCAATGGAACTATGTTTAGCTATTATCGTTATGTCAAAAAGCGTTATATACAGATTTTTTATCTGAGATCTAGTTAGTTTAATGGGTATTCGAAGTTTGCTGATTTTGACGGTACTGGCGGCTCAACATAAAAATATCACAAAAAATAGTAAGTAGCTTATAATGCTGTAATAGCTACTATTTTACAAATAAAAGTATTTGTAGACTTTAGAAAATAGGTTTAGATAACTGTAAGTTACTTAGTGTCAGAGTTATTGGTATGTATATCAGCTTTGTATGTTTTTCATACGCTGGACTAATATGTTGTCGAAACTAATTGCTGTCCAGCATTCCGTTCTAGGTGTTTCAATGGTACAATATCGACGCACTGCATCAGAGGTATTTTCATGTCTATCATATTCCGCAGTCAGAATGGACTGTTGACAAACTATAAAATATCATAATAAAGTGTTTTAAATGAAAACTGCAGTTTCAATAGTATCGTACAGTATATTTATGTCAATGAATATTGGAACTGAATCCTATCTTTTCTGAAGACGGACAATATACTATATTGCACCGGTGTATGAAAAACATACACTATGGGGTATGTTTACTAAACTGCGGTAGTGTCACGTTAGGTTCCACGGTAAAGGTACAGATGCCCATATAAAGGCGTGGGCGGTGCATTGTTACAGCAAGCCATATCAGCTAATGCATGTTACAAGGTGCCTTAGACTAATGCGCATTACAAGGCACCTTCAAGGCATGTTGGCAATGTAAAGTACTGGAAAGACAGTTAGTGGCAGACGATGGGAATACGTGTCCCCCAGTGGAGGCAGAAGTGGCAGGATAGTTACAATGATGGGTGGACAGAGGAGTGGTGGTGCCATGCAGATAAGGTACAGGTGAGGCAAGCACGATGAGGCGCAATGCAGGAAAGGGTAGCAGTGCAGGACATGGGGTGGCAGCCTGCACAGGCAGACAGGACTCTACACAGCTGACAGACGCAGATAGACAGACTGAGGGAATGTTGGCAATTGAGGCAAAGGTATTATGGGCTGCCAGCACAGATCTGCAAGAATATGACTGTTCAGGCATGTGAGGAGGGAAAAATGAGGAACTGAACCCATGAACTGTTGACAATGGCATTATATTAACCAGTAGGCTATACCTCCATGGTGCATAATCACAGCAATGGCTGGGTATAGAAGGACTGCAGGTCACCGCACAACCTGTCTGCTCTGAGTGCCTGGATAGGGTAACCCCACCAGTACCCATGATGCAATGCACATGCTAAATAGCTGTCTACAACTGATCACCAAATGGGGTCTGCACCTCTCCGGTACCTCAGCTTGGAAAGACGAACTGACAGTGCGTGATACTGGCACAGTGTATCTACAGACCATGCCATTGTGCAGGTTCTGGGTTCACCATGAGGGATAGGATGGGTGCCCAGCACTAGGTCCGCAGTACATGTGGTGCTCAAGATAAGTCCTGCTGTACAACCCCATCACTACCACTGTGTGACAGGTGTTCTTTACAGTGTAGTTGAAGATAATTTGATGTCTATCAGTATTCTGCAGTCACATGTGGCCCTCTGGGACCAGACACCACCCAGATTAGTGTGTACCCCATGTTAGGGACTGGCTGACATGGGCACCTGTTTTCAGGGCAGAGGGGTTTCTAGATTTGCATGAGGTTTGTGTAGCAGTGCCTTTATAGGTCACAGTGGTATACACTACCATACCCCAAAGGGCCCACATCACCCTTTTTGTAGGTAAGGAACAAGTGCCCCAGCCCAGGTGAAGCAACCTCCATCCTGCTGGTATAAGACAGCCCTCCAGGGTTGGTGGGCCAGAGCCCTATCTGTGAATGGGGCAGTGGCAGGCCAGCAGCAATGTTGGGGCTAGGTATGGAAAACCCCCACTACCTCACACCACTGTCTACCAGTCATCAGCAGACAGCCCCTTATAGGTGTGCCAACCATGCACAGTCTAACTACAAACAGACCACTAGCAAGTCCATAGTGCATGCTTACAGAGAAACTATGTGCACCAAGCAGGCATATCAGTGATTGGGACCCCAGCACTGGGAACACAAAAGTACCACTGGAAATAGATAGTATAGAGTGCTATGTGGGAACCTAGACATGCCATGGTCACCGCTCGGTTAGAGTGAGTGCCCTCCCAGCATGACATGCAGTGGCCACCCTGTCCATGCAGGTGGTGGTTGGGCACTACAGTGTCCCAACCATTGCCCCACACCCTGTGAGGATGCATCCTGGCCAATCCGCCCTGTCCGGGCCATACCCACAACACCTTGCTCCTCATTATGCACATATTCAGGCTAACGCTGGTAACAGTGGGACATCTTGGGCCCAGAGAGGGGTGGGCAGCCACAGAACAATGGATAGACATACACACACACACACTCCTATTGCAGCATTGTGCAAAGATAGGGATGTTTGGCAGCCCTGCCCGCCACACTGGTCCTGATCACAGTGCCAACATTGCTAAACTGTGCAGGAGGTAGTAGTAGTGCTCTGGTGATATCTGCAGCTGGGACTTGATTGCACTGCACACTGCGTACTGGTACAAGGCATGGCCTAGGTCCACTGCAGGCAGGTGCCACTGTCCCCTCCAGCACGGGCACAGACACCCTGCCATGCTGACATGACCATATGCTGTCGCTGCTGGTAGTGCGCAATCCCAGGCCATCCATTGTGTGGGTAGGTGGGTAGGGAGCAGGGTCTGGGGCAGGGGGCATACATGAGCAGCCTCACATCCCCCCCATCACCTCCTACCAATAGTATGTCCCTTCTGCTTGGGGGAGGGTTTCCTGGGGGGATGTTGGGTCAATGCCCTGGCGACTGTTAGCTCGGGTGGACCAGGTAGATGTAGGTGGATTGTGTTTGGACTTTGTCAGCTGCTGTCATGCTGATTTCCGGTTTCTATATTCCTATGTGCCACCTAGTGGCCCAGCTAGTCCACCCTGTGCCCCAGCTGCCCCGTCTGCAGCCCCCTATGCCCCACTTGTACCATCGCCATTGTGGCCTTTCATACTTGGGCACTATGCTGTTGCTGGAAATGAAGCACTACTACTATCACGTTTATTGGGCTCCCTATCTATGCTGTACACTTAAATGGTTTCTCTCTCCTGCAAATGTGCATCTAACAGCAGGTTTTCATTCGTGGTAGGATTCAGACCTTCAGTTCAGCACATTAGTGGAGTGGAGAAGTGGCCTAGTGGTTGGGGCAAGGTACTTCAGGCCAGAAGGTTGGGGGTTCAAATCCCACTAGAGGACAGCAACCTTGGGCCAGAAGGACTGGGGTTTCTAGTCCCACAGGTGCTCCTTGTGGTCTTGGACAAGCCACTTAACCCTCCATAGCCCATGTTCCCTGTAAAATAGTTATCTCCAAGTTATAATGCCCTGTTCAATGTAATTTCAGTTTGTTCAATGTAAACCACACTGATGCAGAATAGCACAGTATATAAGAGAATGTAAATAAATAAATTAGCATGCAGGGAGCTTTTCCCCACCCATTGACCCCCTTGTCTCCATCCTCTGTGGTGTTTACCATGGCCAGGAACATTAATGCTCATTAGGTAACATTAACATGCACTAATGTTACATACCACACATTAATGTTACATACCGCACGTTAACATTACTTAACAAGCATTAACATTACCTAACACGCAGTCTGTAACGTTACTGCAGTTTAGTAAACATACCCCTATGTGAAACTTCTACTTTCTGCAGTTTTAATATTTTTTATTATTGCCTGTATTTCATAGTTGTTTGAGTATAAAAAATCTAATAAATCATCCAGAATAGAGAAAGAATATGTGAGCTGTCCAAAACGGGTTAACCCATGACTTAAAATTTACTCTGGATTTTATTGGTAGCCAGTGCAAAGCCTTCATGCCTAGATGAACTTCAGCAAAGAATTTCCTATTAACTTGCAATGGCAATTAACATTTTGGATATTCCTTTGAGGACATTTATGAATATAGAAAACAGAGCTCAGATACTGAAGCAGTTGTAGAAATGTATGCTTTTTATAAGGTGTAAGTAAAATAAACTGGGGAGAAAGAACTTGAAAAAAGGCAATCATATAGACTATGCTCAAGCAAAATGTCAACCTTACAGATCAATGGGAGAAAGAAACCTGAGGAATCCATCCTAGGAATCAACACAAGTCACTTCAGAAAGAAGGAAACAAAACTATATTCCCTTTTCTACTGAGTCTCAGAAAACCAATGCAACAGTTGATGGAGAAGTCTAGATTAACTGGAATAAATAATTTAATGCTTGGGATCCAAAGAATGAATATAAACATCAAAACTCTAGCATACATAAGTTAATTTCCAAAAAAATACTGCTAAGTAAAGACTTGCAACAATAATGTGTGCTTTTGAGTCAGTCCTGACTCTTGGCAACCCAGAGGCTCCTGGGTTTTCTTGGCAGTGTCACCAGAAGTAGATTGTCAGGCCTTTCTTCTGAGGCAATGGAAGGTTAAGTGACTTGCCCAAGGTATGCTAGTGGGAATTGAACTCTGGTTGCTTAGTTACCGAGCCAGTTTTCTAACCACTAGGCTACTCCTCCACTCCAAGTAAAGGCTTAGGAGTGGGATATTCAAAGCCATTTAGGCGCTTTGCAGACCTGCAAATCGCCTAAATGGTGCTCAACTGGGTATTCAGTTGCACTGACTCAGTTAGCACCACTGAATACCCCCAGGTACTGCTACTAAATGTCCCAATGCTAGCCAGCAAGTGCAGGGTGGAGCGGAGACGGCACCCAGTGATAACTGGCTAGCAGCGATATTCAGCCACTAACCGGTTATCCCAAAGCTCGCCTTACTTTGTCACTTTAGTAATCAGCTGGTAGCAGAATATTGCCCCTAGCTACTTAGTTAATGCAATTTACAAGCGCTAACCACCACCACAGAATACCCCCCCCCCCCCCTCCTTAGTTTGCTAAATTAAGGCCTTTTAACATTCGGAAAGCCAAGAGACCAAATTTAGTCATCAAATATCAAGTATTTATTTATTTAATTGTTTCAGTTTAGAGCATTAACTTTTTTTATAAATAGGTGACAGAACCTAGCTAGCCATGTTATGGAGGGGCTAGTGGGAGGGATTACATCTGGGGAGATACTTAGCATTGGTCTAAATTTGACAAGCCAGATCCCCACCTACCTAAAGTTGCAAGTTGTACCATCATGTTCAAGATCACCACTTCCAGTATGGCAGGAAGGAGCCCAGTACCCCATCAAAGGACCCTGCCTCTCAAACCCTTACCCCTCTGAAGGCTTCCATACTTCTCCAATTCAAGCCAATAGGAAGATCATCTTATCTGAAAACATCATTCTCAGTGTAATTGTCACAAACATGCTGGATGTCCAGACTGGAAGAAATAAGTCTGTAACTTCCAAGATAAGCATGGGTATGTTTGAAGAGACACTTGGAAATGGGAATCAGGAGCTTGGAGGAAGGTATAGTCTTATTTGTCCCTCTCCCATCCGATAGACTTGATTACTCAGGCAGCAGAGAGGATGGATCATAGGGAGAAGGATCATAAGGATTACACTGGTCAACATTGAAATCATTACTGACTTTAAAAGGCCCTAATCTGTAGTATCTTGGTGAGATGAACATGAATATAACATTTAAAAAAAATTATTGGCTCTCGTTTTGAAGATATTGCATGTAGTTCATTTTTGACATTTCACCGTGTAAATTTATCCAGTAGGACATCAACAACATCCCAAATAAGCCTTGAATGATGTAATATTGCATCACATTGCATAATACCAGCATGCACACATCATCCAGAGTTGATTGCATCATTTTCTGATGCAATGCAATACTAATGCTAGATGGCTACTGAAGCCATCTGACGTCAGCAGTGTACTATACGCAGTCGGAAAGGTTGAGCATTTAAAATATTTCAGACTGTGTGTGAGACAGTTTAAGCTACTGTTACATGTAACTTTTATTAATCATATAATTTTAGCCTTTTAGTTAGAATACAGAACAGTAATGCTGCGAAAGTGCATTAATACCGTTGACAATTTCTGTTACATTTGTGGGGAAGTGACATTTGCCAACCAAAAGAAAAGTATCACTTCTCAACTGAAGAAGGCATATCATCTTTACTTCAGATGCAAGATTGGTGACCAAGACAAGCCTTGGGCCCCGCATATATGCTACGATACATGTACAACACAGCTTTCACAGTGGTTGAATTGCAAAAGACCATCAATGCCATTTGCAGTCCCCATGGTGTGGAGAGAGCCAAGCAACCACATAAATGACTGTTACTTCTGCTTGGTCCCTCCTCTTTCCGGCGGAATAACAAAGCAAAAGAAGTCGAGCATAGTCTACCCAAACATTCCGTCTGCATTGAGACCAGTTCCACATGGTGAGGGACTTCCTATTCCCGAATCTCCTTCAGAATATTCTGTTGATTCACCTGATGAGGATTAGGGTGAGCCGACCTGTTCTTCTCCTGGTCCGTCAGCATGCAGTGACCCAGATTTTCACAGGGATGCATATCAACTCCACACAGAATAACACAGGAAGAACTAAATGACCTGGTTCGTGTTTTGGACTTATCCAAGAACAAGGCAGAATTGCTAGGATCAAGACTCCAACAATGGAATCTTCTAGAAGAAGATGTCAACATTACTTCAAATCGAAAGCTCCACCAGCAGTTGGAGTCTTTCTTCAGAAAGGAAAGTAATCTGGTATTCTGTTCTGATATTGAAAGCCTCATGAATGTCTTAAAAATCACTCATGACCCACAAGACTGGAGACTATTTATAGACTCTTTGAAACTGAGTCTGAAGGCTGTGCTTTTGAACAATGGAAACTGTCTTCCATCTATTCCATTAGCGCATGCCGTCCACATGAAAGAGACATATGATAACTTAAAGCATCTACTGACTTCCATTAACTATAACAAGTACAGCTGGCACCTCTGTGGTGACTTGAAGTCCCTTTTAATGGGACTGCAGCAGAGATATATAAGATATAAATGTGAGTGGGATAGCCGAGCAAGGGATTGGCACTACTTCCGGAAGGAATGGAATCGCAGACAAAATGTAACAGTTGGAGAGAAGAATATCCAGCACCCAGCTCTGGTTGAGGCTCACAAAATCCTGCTACCACCCCTTCACATCAAACTAGGTTTGATGAAAAACGTCATGAAAGCCATGGACCGCACTTCTCCAGCTTTCCGATACCAGCATGAAAAATTCCCTCGACTCAGCGAAGCAAAGATTAAAGAGGGAGTTTTTGTGGGTCCTTAGATTCAAGATCTCTTCAAAATCTGGGTTCAACAACTTGCTGCAGGGTGATGCGAAACAAACATGGAATGCTTTTCGCCTAGTGTCAACAAACTTTCTCGGGAATGTTAGGGCAGAAAACTGCAAGGAACTAGTAGAAGACATGCTAATGCAGTATGAGAAACTTAGCTGCAATATGTCTCTAAAGATCCATTTCCTTGATTCCCATCTCGATTTCTTTCCTGACAACTGTGGTATGGTTAGTGTTGAACAGGGCGAACATTTTTACCAGGATATCATAACGATGGAGCAAAGATACCAGGGAAAATGGTCCACTACAATGCTAGCTGACTACTGCTGGACACTCCCCAGAGAAGTTCCCGAACAGCTGTACAAGAGACAGGCGAAAAAATCTAAGAAGTAGTCTATGATTTGGTTTTTTACAGATATTAACCGAAGGCCTATTATATTTACTATTGACATGCATTCGTGATGTAAACATTAATTCTTGTAGATTACAAAAAAACTAGAGCCAACTTTGCAATTTCACTGTCATATTCATGTTCAGCATATAAAAATTGATAAGAAATGACTATTTTTATTTTAGTAACATGACTTTTGTAAAAATTTGTTGACCAGTGTTATAAACAAAACTGAACTACTTATTTTTCCCCCTAAACCCTCCTCTCCTCTTCCTCCTTTTTTGATCTCTGTTGATAATACTCTTCTTTCACCGGTTTCATCAGCTTGTAATCTTGGTGTCATTTTTGATTCCTCCCTTTCCTTCTCCTCACATATACAACAAATTGTCAAGACCTGTCACTTCTTTCTCTATAACATTTACAAGATTTGCCTCTTCCTCTCTGATGACACTGCTAGAACACTTGTCCACTCTTTAATAACTTCCTGTTTTGACATCTCCTACTTGCTGGTCTTCTTCTGAGTCATCTCTCTCCCCTTCGATCAGTTCAAATCTCTGCTGCGTGATTAATTGTTCACCAGCCTCATTTTGCTCATATAACCCCTCTTCTGGAAACACTTCATTGCCTTCCCTTCCACTTCTGCATCCAATTCAAACTCCTTCTTTTGACCTTCAAGTGCATTCACTCTGGTGCTCTTCTCTAACTCTCCTCTCCCTTACACCCCTCCTCGTGAACTTCACTCTTCTACTGGTTTGCTCCTTTCTTTGCCCTTTTCTACCTCTGCTAACTCCAGACTTTGGTCCCTTTACCTTGCAGCGCCTTATGCCTGGAAAAAACTTCCTGAGTCTGTGTGTCAAGCTTCATCCCTGCCCCTTTTCAAATCTAAGCTAAAGGCTCACCTCTTTAAGGCTGCCTTTGGATCCTGATCCCTTGTTCCTTATGTCTCCTTACCCTTCCCTATTCTATCTTCTTTCTCATTTTTGTCTTGTTTTTCTGATTAGATTGTAAGCTCTTTATTTGTATGGTGCTGCATATGTCTAGTAGCACTTCATAAATGTTAATTAATAATAATAATAATAATAAGGTGCAAGTCAGTCACTTTTTCAAACTTGACAGTTCAAGTGAGAAGAAGAGTCATGAGGGCAGTGGGCCCTCTCATACTTTAGCAAACCAATTTGTGAAAGGAAAAATTATGCAGGCTAAGGAACCCAAGTTTAACATTTTATTCAACAGTTTGGAGTTGACTTAGGGCCTGATTCAGAGATGCGTGTTGCGGAGCTGCATGTCCCGCAGGGATGTGCATCCCCTTAAGCCATCGGGACCCTATTCCCCCTCCTGCTTTCCCTGCATGTCCTGAGCAGAAGAATGGGGAGAGTCAGCAGGGAGCAGGATCTGGGTAGAATGGGGGTGGGTCGAGCCAGCAGGGCAAACAGGGCCGATTCCAGTCATGGCTCTGTTCATCCTGCTGGGTCAAAGGGGACTTGCTGCTTATTCCAACTCAAAAGTGGAATAAGCAGTACGGCCCCAGTGATTGGGCCTGGGTATCCCCTCCCCAGGGCCAGGGCTGGGTGCAGGGGGATTCCCGCTGCCGCATCCAAGCCTCAACTGGCCAGCCATGGGGCGGGAAGCAAAGGGGGGCTGAGCTGCGGCAGCCAGGGGAGCCTGCGGGGAAGATGCCCCTACAGGCAGACCGCACTACACACAGCTGCTCGTACCATCGGAGCTGCTAAATACAAACACATTACCCCCATCCTGAAACAATTATACTGGCTACTCCTTACCAATATAAAGAAGTTGGGGCCAGGCCATCCTTGGGCCTGATTCTGTGTTCCATGGGAACATTTAGTTCCCACGGACCAGAATCGTGTCCTAATAGACCCATCTTCCTTGGGGACTTTTGGACGGCCCAGACGTGCCCCTCTCTGTATCGGGCTCTTAGCCAACTAAACTTGCCATCAGTTGTAGGCAGCTAAGTATAGGCAGAAACACTAGTGTTATCTGACCTGATTTAGGATGATTTTGAGACAAAAATCTAGTTGGCTAGATTTTGCTGAAAATAATCTTAACTTGGCTTTCCAAAATGTAAACAACAGTTAGGAGCTCTAACATCTTTGAAATTAAATCCACATTTAACAGAATAATATGATACCATCAGATCTCCTATAGGCAAAGCCTTACTGATAACATTGATATAAGTATAATTTTAAAAACTCCCAAAATATGCTATCAGTGCACCAATCTAAATGTCCCTTACAGATAAAGAATTACTTTTATAATGAAAAACAAACAAAAAAAGCAAGGAAAATGTTGGGCATCAGAATTGAAAATGGTGAACGACACTGTCCTGACGCTGGCAGCGTTTCCCACAATAGTCTGCATTAGGAGGCTAATTTGACAGCATTAGCATCATTCAGCATTCAAGTCAGTCATTGAACTCAAAATGCTGACCACCCGGGAGGGCATCCTACACCAGTCCTCAAGTACTAGTATAAATCAAGCAGGTAGAGAGGAAAGGAAAAGGAGTAGCCTAGCGATTAGAGCAATGAGCTACAAATTAGCAAAATCAAGGTTCAAATCCTTTTAAAATTTACTATGGCATATGTTCATTAAAATTCCATTGTTTAGCATGTGTTCAACCCCAAAACATAGCGTGGGATGATGCTGGACCAACACTAATAAATGGGGGAATGCACGACATGTTTGTTGCCCTGCACTAAGCTTATTATTTTCATTTATTTATTTACTGTAGCTAGGCTTATATACCACGTTTCACCAGGTCAAAGCAGTTTAAAGGGAACAGAATGTTTTTACAATGAACATATGTCGTACAAGGAACAGAATAACAGTTACAGTGAAAAGGTCAATATTTTGATAACAAAATAATATTAAGGCTTACATAGGCTATATACAAACATTGAAATTAAAAGGTATGTTCAACAACTATTTACAATTGTGAGTCTGGTTTGATAGTCTCATGTTGAAGAGGATGTTAAGTGGAGGGATCCAAGTGTTCAGTGAATAGGTGGGTTTTCAAGTGTTTACAGAAGGAGGGGAGGCTGGCAATATTTCTTAGGGTTCAGGTAGGGAGTTCCATAAGGAAGGAGTGTAGAGTTCAAAAGCTTTGTGGCATATCTGTAGGTTGTATTTAGCTTTAGATTGTGGTATGTTAAGCTTGTTGATTGTAGTATGTCTTCGTGGCCTGTTTGTAGAGGGTTTCTGTAGCAGGGATTGGAGGCAGGTGGGAGCGAAGAGCTTTGTGAATGAGGAGGATGCATTTTGATTTGATTCTATTGGTAAGGAGAAGTCAGTATAATTGTTTCAGGATGGGGGTAATGTGTTTGTATTTAGCAGCTCCGATGGTACGAGCAGCTGTGTGTAGCGCGGTTTGAAAAAGGAGAAGTGTGGATTGAGGCAGACCCTGGTAGATATCGTTGCAGTAGTCTGCATGAGGATGAGTGAGTGCTTGAAATGCTGATCTAAAATCTGTAGGTTCAAGGAGGAGATGGAGTTGTTGTAGGGTCTTTGTTTTGAAATAGATTGTTCTGGCTGTCATTGCTTCTTGGGCTTTGAAGCAGAGTTGCTGGTCGATATTGATTCTGAGGTATTTCAGCTCCATTTTTACATTTATCTACTGTAGATGTTGTTTAATGTTATAGTGGTTGGGGGTGTGAAGGAGGCATCCTTTGTAATGAACATAGTCTCAGTCTTTTTTAGTTGATTGATAGGTTATTTGTTGAGAGCTGGATGCAGCTACTGCTAGCCATTGAAGTAGTGATAAGTGCACACACACTAAATGCAATATTGACAGTGTGTGCAAAATATGCCCACACTAACTGCAATGTGCAGACAACATCCACACTCCACCCCTAACCTGCCCATTCTTTGCTCCAACCCATGATTAGCTTGAGATCTTTACCACTGGTGCATTTTAGCACATGGTAGTAGCATGGTAAACCTCACGCTAATCATTAGTGTGATTTAGTAAACATACCACTATACTCCTTGTGACCTTGGGCAAGTCACATTAGCTTTCATGCTTCAGATATGTACTTAAATTGTAAACTCTTTGCAGAAAGGAATTTATTGTACCTAAATACTAACACTTCTGTAAGTTATCATTAAGAATCGGGGCGTGCAGCCAGATATTCAGTGGCGCTGAATCCCTCTTTATAGTACATCAGTTTCACAGTTGTTCTAGATAAGTAAAAACAATTAATATAGGTGTATATTTTAGATAGTACACGGAGATTGAAATTGAGACGTTAAGGTCAGAATGTATTTAATTTCAGTGACATTATAGATACAACTCTGCTAAACATGGAGCTGTGTCTAAAATGCATAGAAGGAAATGGAGGAATGTATATGCAGCTGAAGGAGCCTTTTTACTAATTTACATGCTGGAAAAATCAACAGAGGAAACCCAGCCATGTAATAGGTGGTACATACACATGTGTACATGCATGTGTATACCATGAACTGCCCGAAGAACAAACCAGTCTGTACTAGAGGAGATCAAACCTAAGCTTTCTTTAGAAGCTCAGATGACAAGACTTCAACTTTCATACTTTGGACACATCATGCGGAGAGAGAGATCATTAGAGAAAGACATCATGCTTGGCAAGATAGAAGGTCAACGCAAAAGAGGAAGGCCAGCAATGAGATGGATCGATACATTAACAGCAGCTACGGGTACCAGTCTGTCAACAATGAGCCGCCTGACTGAAGACCGAACACAATTTAGGATAGCTATCCAGAGGGTCGCCATGAGTCGACTCCGACTTGACGGCATTTAACAACAACACATGCATATGAACCATTTTGCCAATAGGCAAAGTTAACTACAGAGGATCCTATCTTTAATTCATTAAACTTTTTAGGGGGCAATATACTAGGGGGAAATTAGGCAGGAAATCCCCTTAATACTTCTTGTAAAGGGCTGGCCTAAACACACAGGGGGGATATTCAGTGGCAGTGGCTATCACTGATAAAGTGGCTAGCAATTCGTGCTGAACATTGAACCTGGAAATTCAATGCTGGGATCATATCCAGCCATCAGCGTTGAATATCTGGGTTGGTTGGATAGCACATTAGCTGGCTGATTAGCTAAAGCAACTGAAGTTGGGGCCACTGCAAAAGAATGTGCTGCCTATGCCCTGAGTGAGAGCGATAACAACCAGATTTGGACCTGGTGTATGCTAATGGGTTACGTACCATCACCCTAAGTGATAAACATAGTTGTCCACGAATGAAACTGCCTGGATCGAAGTGAGATGCAGTGACTTGCCACCAACATCTAACATTCCATGTCACTCAAGTCAAAGGAAAATACCACTCGAGATATAAAATAATCTCCCTGCCAAGCAGAGTACCCTGGGAAGACTGACCATAATTGACACAGGGACACTCTCGAGCTCAGAGTTTATTGCTGAATAAATGAATAGGCCATCCTAAAGAACAACCCTAAAAAAATCCAAGATATAAGGATACAGCATGGAAATAATTGATAATACAATTAATGACTGTCCCAAAACCATTGGTTAATGATAGGGCATTCTCCAAAAAAAGCAAACACGATTTTTAACAACAAAGCATTTGTTCCCAACTTGTTCCTAACCCTGAGAAAACAGCCAATTTTTGGTGTTGAGCTGGAGCCACCAAAGCTCAAGCCAATGCAAAACTCCTGCTGTGGCCATCAAAGTGGAGGACTATCACATCCAATGTCAAAACAATGGCTGGATCACTAATCGAGAATTTCGTTTTCTGGTTAAAAAGTACCCAAAGATTCCGGTCTTTTATCTGGTCCCTAAGATACATAAATCTTTAATCAACCCACCAGGTAGACCAACAGTCTCATGTCAGGATTCTGTGCTGGAACCCCTGTCGAAATTCTGTGACCTTTTTTTACAGCTAGCGGCCACTAAGGAGCCATCATATATTAAGGACACTGGACATTTTATAACACAACTGTCAATGTGTATGTCTTACACGTCATGTCCATATTTAGCAACATTAGATGTCCAAGCTCTTTATACCAATATTAACCAGGCAGAAGTGCTTCAATGCCTGACCACTTTCCCTCTGGATCTCTCAGCTTCGTTGCCCTGAGACTTTTTATTAGACCTTTTGGATCTAGTATTGAATCATAATTATTTTTTGTATAATCAACAGTATTATTTACAGATTTTTTATATAGCCATGGGGGCCACAGTGGCCCCGTCCATTGCCACAATTTATATGGCTTATTTTGAGGAGTTATACATCTACTCTTCTTCTTTTTTTCATTTTATTCCCTTCTGGCATCAATTTCTCGACAATATATTTTTTGTTTGGATGGGTGCTGCTCTTCAACTGGATTCTTTTTTGGAAACATTGAATTCCTTCAAGCCTAACATACAGTTTATAGCTCATCAAGATCCACCTCAAGTCCAATTCTTAGACATCACGGTTACTTTGACCTCAGATGGGTTCACTACGTCACTATATTGGAAGCCTGTTCAGCGAAACACTTTTCTATATTATAGGAGTCATCATCCATTATCACTTAAATGGGGGCTCCCTTATGGCCAGTTTTTGCGGCTACATCATAATTGTTCCCCCTTACAAGACTTCTACATACACGCTGATGATCTTACACAACGCCTGTTATCCCGTGGTTACCCATTACGGTTACTTAAATCTGCATTTAAAGGAGCCATATTCACACATCGGGACTGGCTGCTGACATCAGTTTCTTCTGATGTCACCTCTCATCAGGACACTATTACTGGTGTTTTACCGTATATGGGTGGGATTGCATCTGTTTCTAGGATTATACGGCAATTCTGGCCAGTATTGGGGCTTCATTCTTGTTTTAATAATAAACTTTTGATGTTGGCTTACACAAGGGGTACCAGCTTACGGGACTAGATTGTCCACTCTACCTTAACTTTGGACCATCCCATCCCTTGTCATCAAAACCCAGGACATTATGAATGTGGCTCATGTCGCTTTTGTGAGCTTTCTATTGAAGGAGAACTGTGGTGTGATCCTAATACACTGAAGTCTTTTAGGTCTCACTGGCATACAACCTGTCTTTCCACTTACATAGTTTACTTGCTTATTTGTCCCTGTTCACTATATTATATTGATCGTACAATCAGGTCTGCTAAACTTAGTTTTACAGAACATGTTTCAAGACTACATACTAAAACTCTTACGGCTCCTATAGTGGAACACTGTCTCTCTAATAATCATCTTTTTACCCAGTTATGTTGGCGCATCCTGGATCATGTTCCATCGGACCCCCGTGGTGGCAATCATGTGTACAGACTTCAAAAAGCAGAACAATGCTGGATTTTTCATCTGAACACGATTGCACCACGGTGTTTAAATGTAGTTTTGGAATGGAACAGTCTGCTTCTTCAGTCCTGATGTTTTTTGGGGACCAGCATCAAGAGGAGTTTGTTTGAACTGTTGTCAACCAAGTATAATAAGGGATTCCCTTGTTTCAATAGGGTTTTCCCTTTGTATTGGTGGACATTCGAGGTAGAGTGTCCCTATTGGTTTCAACTGCCTGTCAATCATCGGGGGTTGGCTCTGATGTCAGACGCCCAGTTTTTGAGCACTTTAAAGGACACTGCTAGTTGGTCTGGTCCTTCTGCTTCTGTAGCTGTGTGATGGAATTCCGCATACCAACCTGATGCAGGGTTGCAGTGTAAAAACCCGAAACGTGACACGTCATTGACAGCGCTATTCTGGGAGCGGCAGTGAAGTAACCATTTAATTCAGATAAGTGCTGATAGTCCAGCTTTTTTGTAAAATTTGATTAAAAGCAGTAGCTGTTTTTGAGAGAGGGTGGATGTCCTGCCCCCTCCTATTTAGCGCTCCGACACAAAAAACGATTTATAAATTGAAAGTTTTTTGACACTTGTTGGAGAAATTTAATACCATATTTTTGTTACAGCAGTCTTCTGGTACAGGATCTTACTATATTGCTTTATCCACTGGTCCTGAGTTTGGGTTTTTTGGGGATTTGAAAAGAATAAATCAAGCATACCCAGTCTCCCAAAGTCACTCCATCCTCACTAAACCCATCACAACAAACCTTACAACTAGCATAGGAACAGACATAGCTGACTCTGACTGCCCTGCCAGCAAACAAATGTTCAACAATGCACCAGGAGGTAACACAATAAAATGTCCAGGACAAGGTGAGCAGAATAAGATGGTGGGTCCCAGCGAACCCAAAGGACCCATACATAGTGCTAAGCACAAGCATCCAGAGACATGCCACTGCATGGGTGTTGGTAAGGGGGATGCTGCATGCTGATGCAGCCCCTGAAACAACCATGGGAAAACCCACAGCATGTGAAGTTGCACCCTGCCCACATTTGCCAGTATGTGCCCACAAACTGCAAATAAAACCCTAATAGATGAGTTTGGACATCCACTTTGTAAAATACCAGAACCCTCACAGCCAGCTCAACCACTTAGAAGAAAATACCAAGGACGAACTTGTCTGTGAGGAAAATTAAAACATCATGTACTGGAGAGTGACCCATTCTGATCTTGACCAGACCCAAAGATCAGCCATGTCCAGGAAATCATAAAATCACCGTATGGTGTAATTGCCTACTCATGGTGTAGAGGTCCCATGACACTGAGAGACAGGCTTGCTAAGGAAATGACAGCATAGCAACCCTGGATAAACATTGAAACTAAGGATACATGTAAAAATAATGGAAGAAACAAGCTTTGGGCACAAAGGTGTGTCAGAACCAATAACCTTGATGGACAAAGTGTTTCTGTAGCCTCACAACCCAGGTCATGACACACACCTATAACTCAGCCATGAAAAAACACCATTCTCACTACTCTTAACCTTCCCATTCAGGATACTGCAGTACCTGCCAACCATTCAGAAGCCCTCCCACTTGGAGAATGTTGTCCAGAAGTAGACAACACAAGTTGATCTCCGTGGTATTGTCCCACCTTGAGCAAAACCAAAGACATGGCCCCTCACAATGCCTCCAAAATTCAAGGTGACTGATGCCCTGCTAAACTTAGTGAAATGTGCACCCATCCAAAATGAAGAGAGCTATCTGGTCAACTACAAGCAGCAAATGACCTCAGACTGGCCTGAAAAACTGCTGTAAAGCCTAGCCTGCTATATGTCCACCACTCCATAAAACCTCCTCTTCAACTTTGCTGATCTCCCCAAAATCTTAAGAGCCCACATGCAGAAGAAATATATTTTAAATGGGATATGATCTGATTATGCAATTGGCCAATGACAA
The DNA here is from genome assembly GCA_033557465.1 of Ichthyophis bannanicus. Classification (NCBI taxonomy): domain Eukaryota; kingdom Metazoa; phylum Chordata; class Amphibia; order Gymnophiona; family Ichthyophiidae; genus Ichthyophis; species Ichthyophis bannanicus. The sequence continues at coordinate 323,017,977 of CM066031.1, read as the reverse complement.
GTTCCACTAACCTCACAACCTAAGCCGAGAATAGACTCTTTCAGTGATGAACTCTTTCCTTATAGTGCCATTGGGCATAAAATCATACTGTACAGTGGTGATAAGTATTCAAGTACAGTATGTCACACACCCAAGGAGCTTACAATATAAGTAAGTACCTGAGGCAGAGATAGTGACTTGCCCAAGGTCACAAGGACTGCCAGTGGCAGAAGAAAGACATGAATTCTGGAGTTACTGGTTCATAGCCCATGGCTCTAAACACTAGGGGTTATGTTTACTAAAACCCCGGTAATTTGCACGGCGCGCTAGTGTGCGGATGCCATATAAGGAGTGGGCGTTTCAGTCAGAAAAAAGCAAAACCGGGATTAATCATGCGCTAATGTGCGCCCCGCACATTAGCTCATGAGAAAGCTGCGCGGGAAGCATAAGCAGCGCGCTGATGTGCAAGCACAGGAGCAGAGCTACAGTACAATGGTTAAGACACTGACCAATGGTGAAGGGATCAGGGGTTCAATCCCCCCAGTGCCCAATGAAAAAGGCTGGCTGAGGTATTACCTGTTAGGGGTAATATTGCTTTAGGAGGCATTTTAATATTGGGCGGCATAAGGTGGCGCGCTGATGTGCAAGCACAGGAACAGAACCACAGCACAATGGTGAAAACACTGACCAGAAATGCAGGGATCATGTGTTCAATCCCCCACTGTGCCCAATGAATAAAGCTGGCTGAGGCATTACCTATTATGTGTAATATTGCTTTAGGAGGCATGTTTTTTTACAGCGGCATATGGCGGCGCGCTGATATACAAAGACAGGAACAGAACTGCAGCACAGTGGCTAAGACATTGACCAGTAGTGTAGGGACCATGGGTTCAATCCCCCACTGTGCCCAATGAATAAGGCTGACTGAGGCATTACCCACTATGGGGAAGATTGCTTTAGGAGGCATTTTCTTTTAATTATCTCTACTAGCAAACGCACTCTCAAAGCGTGTTAACATAAGGCGCCCCATAAGGGCTGAGGGTGGTAAACAGGGTCTCCCATCAACAGATGCACATTCTACCTCCCTGCAATGGTGGCAGTAGAGGGGACCATCAACCCCGGTCCTGCTGGGGAACAGACACCCTACAGGGCAGTCAATGCAGCTCTGTACACATCCATAACGCAATAGCAGACAGACATTAGGCCTGGATATGCTAAGCTGCACCCCACCACTATCTGATATTCTCCTGCAGCAAGCCTTTAGCCGCTGCACCCTGCAAGGCGATTCATCAAGACACATAGCAGCTGCAACTGAAATGGTCTAAATCAGTGCATGCCCAGACCAGTCAGGTTTTCAAGGTTTTTCACAATGATTATGCATCTTTATCTTTATTTACATTTAATATACCGCCCTTGCCGAGACGTGAGAGCGGTTTACAATAAAATAATATAAAATAAAAGCGTCGAAAAGGAAAAGAAATCCATTATAATAAAGAGAAAGATGGACCAAAAGGGGTCACAGGACAAACAGTAGACAAAACTAAACAAACCATACACAGCCAGAGACAAACAAAACAAAATCAGACAGGACTGCTGGGAGGGAGATCATATGCCTGTTGGAACAAATGTGTTTTTAATAGGTTTTTGAAATGTTGATAGGAGGATTCTAGGCGAAGAGAGGATGGTAGAGAATTCCACATTGCAATAATCCAATCTGGACATGAGCAATGCCAGTAACAGAGTAGTGAGGGAGTCTGGTGACAAGATCGAGTGGACTGAACGTAATTGACGCAGTGTAAAGAAAGAACGACGGGATAAGTTTTTCACGTGTTCGTGAAAAGACAATGACGAATCCAGGGTTACCCCTAAGTATCGAAGAGAGGAGGTGAGAGGAATAGGAGTAGAATTTATTTGAGGCGTGATGACCGGACAGGAAGAGCTCAGGGACACCCACATGGCTGAGGATTTAGAAGGATTCAAATGGAGAAAATTAGAAAATTCCATTGTATGCAGATCTATCTCATGCATATTCAATGTGGATACACTGAAAACCCAACTGGAAAAGGGTCCCAGAGGACTAGGTTGAGAACCACTGGTCTAAATGAAGAGATCAGTTTTCAAAAGCACTTATCTGATTAGCAGCACCTGCGAGAGGAATACAGTTCTGGTCAACATTATTGGCACCCTTGCAGTTCAACCTTTTAATGTCCAATATCTCCTAAAAAACGTGTCCAGTGAAATGGTTTTGGACTATATATACATGCATATTTGACACATAAAAAAAAATCAAATAAAACGAGACCAATTTAAAAAGGAAATGATAGAAATAGTATAGAAACTGGGACATTGCTAGTATGAGGGTTATTTTTAAAGTAAGGTCCGATTGGCTGTAGCTTTGTAAATTTTTTCCCCCTGTAGAAACAAGCATGCATGCCAGCTCCCGGCATGCCTTGTGCAAAAGCAGATGTCATTTGCAGTCATAGCGTCACTTTGTACGGTTTATACTGAGATGTTAAAATGTTTAAGACAATTGAGCGGCCCTCCGACTGTGAAATACGGTCTGTGATTCAGTTTTTGACGGCAAGGACAGTGTCATCAGTGGACATTCATCACCAGATATGTGAGGTGTATGGCCCCAATGCGATAAGTGACAGCAAAGTGCATAAATGAGTGAGATTGTTCAAGGATGGGCGGGACAAACTGTGCTCACAATGGGTTCCCAGGCTGCTTTCCAAGGAACACCAAAAAAGGAGAATGGCTAGTGCTTTGACATTTTTGATCCGATACAATGAGGCAGGAGATGAACCCTTGCACCACATTGTCCAGGGGACGAGGCATGGGTTTCTCACATGACTCCAGAACAAAGCGGCAGTCAATGGAATGAAGACACATGTCATCTCCAGTCAAAGTGAAAGCCAAACAGACAGACAATCTCAACACGCAAGATTATGGCAACTGTGTTCCTTGGAAAGCAGCCTGGGAACCCATCATGAGCACAGTTTTCTGAACTGCAATTTATAGCACGGACCTTGAAACTTGTGGAAATTTCAGTGACAAAGTGGAAATTGTGAATTCTTAATGAATTTTTGCATCAACTGTGCGCACCAAATCTTCTGTGATTACTTAAGGTCTACCCTATCGCGGTTCATCATGGACATTGTCCCGTCCGTGCTTGAACTATCTCACCCATTTACGCACTTTACTATCACTCATCACATTGGGGCCACACACCTCACATATCTGGTGATGAATTCCGCTGATGACACGGTCCTTGCTTTCAAAAACCGAATCACAGACCGTATTTCACAGTCGGAGGGCCACTCAATTGTCTTAAACATTTTAACATCTCAATATAAACCGTACAAAGTGACGCTATGACTGCAAATGGCATCTGCTTTTGCACAAGGCATACCGTGAGCCGGCACGCATGCTTGTTTCTACAGGGGGGAAAATTTTACAAAGCTACAGCCAATCGGAACTTACTTTAAAAATAACCCTCATACATCATTATTGGCACCTTTACAACCAATTCAAATCAGTTTGAACAGAAGAACCATATTCCCACTGCAGTAAAATTAGATGCACCAGTAATCAATTGTCAGTACTCATGACTTGAATCAACCAATAAAAGTTGATTCTGATGTTTAAAATGACCGCATTTATTCCCTGTTTTATTTTCACAATGGTGAAGAAAAGAGAGCTGCCTGAGACCATCAGCAAAGCAGTTATCACCAAACATCAAATTTAAAAGGGTTACAAGGCCATCTCCAAAACCTTTGGGATTCCTGTGTCTATAGTTCGCAATGTTATTAAGACGTTTTCTGCCCATGGAACTGTCAAGAACCTTTCAGGACATGGTGGGAAGAGGAAATTTAATCCAAGAAGTCTTTGAAGATTAGTACCAACTGTTGGAAAAACACCATGTTCAACATCCAAAGAGCTTATGGCTCACCTGGAGCAATCTGGAGTGGTGATTTCAACCCGCACCATACACCATGCACTAAGAAGATCTTCATGAGCTAAGTCCAAGGAGGACCCCACTGTTCTAAGACAGAAATAAAAAGGCACCCCTGATCCCAAACCTACCTTGCGAAACCACAATCTGTCTGGGAAAATGTTCTGTGGACAGATGAAACCAAACTTGAGCTTTTTGGCAATGCAGGTCAGTAATACGCTTATAGGCAAAGAAATGAAGTTTATGAGGAAAAAAACACCTTTCCTACAGTTAAATATGGTGGAGGTTCCATAATGTTCTGGAGCTGTTTTTCTGCCTCAGGAACTGGAGGCCTTGGAACATATTAAAGTAATCATGAAGTCAGAGGACTATTAAGGTATTTTGGAATGAAATGTGCTACCTAGGGTGTTTACTAAGCATTTTCTCCATAGACACAAAATGGGAAGAATCCTTTTGTAAAGAGGCCTCCTGGTGTCAGAAAGCTAGGTCTGAGTCAAAGGGCATGGGTCCTCCAGCAGGACAATGGCCCAAAACATAAATCCAAAAGTACAAAAAAATGGTTAAAAAGGAACAAATGGACTGTTTTAAACTGTCCAGCAATAAGGACAGCAACCTTGGGCTGGAAGGACTGGGGTTTCTAATCACACAGGTGCTCCTTGTGGTCTTGGGCAAGCCACTTAACCCTCCATTGCCCATGTTCCCTGTAAATAGTTATCTCCAAGTTATAATGCCCTGTTCAATGTAATTTAAGTTTGTTCAATGTAAACCGCCTTGATATCATGAAAGGCAATATATAAGAAATTTTAAATAAATAAATAAATAAAATAAGTCCTGATCTCAATCCAATCGATAATCTTTCAAAAGAGTTGAAATCTGCCATTGTTAAAAGGAATCCTGGAAACATTCATGAGCTAGAACAAATTGTAGTTGAAGAGTAGGAGAAACTACCAGCAAACAGATGTAAGAAACTTAAAGATGGCTACAAGAAATGTTTGGAAGCTGTCATCACTGCCAAGGGTTATGCAACCAAATATTAATGAGGGTGCTATTAGTCCTGTCTGGGTAATTTTTTTTCTCAGAAATTACAACATCTACGTTGTTCAGACATCTTTTTTTTGTTGTAGACTTTTGAACATACTATTCAAATATTATGATGACATACAGTTGGAATATTTCCTATTATTTCTCAATAATGTTGACCACAACTGTATTTAGTCACACTATCTGGATAGTACCAGTGAATATTCTGTCTGTCTGCCTTGATACTATCCAGATATTGTTGGGGCACTCAGGAAGACAGCAGATAGCTTAGGGGTAGCTTAGGACAGAAATGAGCTATTTTTAATGGGTATCCGCATAGCTATTCGTATAGCAGCACTGAATATTGCTGATATACCCATAGTGCCAGGACTGAACGCAGAATCCAGATATTGAGAACTACCACTATCCAGATGCTAGTACTGAATATCCAGATTTGATTTAGCATGGAGATTGGCATTTAAAAATGATGATTGTCCCCTCTAAATATTGACCAGGTATTTCTTTTTTTTTTTTAAATTAAAGAAAGTATTTTTAACCTCCTTGGTTTGAATGATGATGTCTAATATCAGTCCTTGAAGAAGAATGATTTGAGCTATGAAGGTCAGTTTTAGTACAAAATGCTAGATACAGTTTGGACATTGCAAAGAGAGAAATGAAAGTTATGGGTGACAGTGGAAGGAAACGGAAAACTAATGGGGAGCTCAGGGCTTTGATTTTATACCGAGTTCTAAACACGCTATCTTAATGAGCCCCACATAGCACCAGATTTCTGTTCCTGTAGCTTGGTAACCCCTTTCCCATGAGCATGAAGACAATTTATGGTTCAATTATGGTGTATGGTTTATGGTTTATTAAAAACATTCTATACCGCCCTTAAAAAGCAGAGCGGTGTACAATAACAATAAAATCATATTAGAAAAGGAAAAGAACACTAATAAAATGATAGGAAAGAAGAGAGGAAATAAAGAAAAAAAACACAGAGCAGGACTTAACTATACTACTACTACTACTTATCATTTGTATAGTGTTATAAGGCATATGCAGCACTGTGCAGTCACATGTAAAAGATGGTGCCTGTTCATCAGAGCTCACAATCTAGTCAAGACAGACAACAAAATAGCTGAGGGCAAGGATACATCTAGCGAAATGGTAAGGAAACATATAGGAGACTAAAAGGTATGTTTACTAAACAGCGCTAATGTCGCAGCGGCGACATTATTGCGTGATACGTGACATTATCGTGTGATAATGGCGCTTTACCATGCGAGAACGTCACGTATCATGCGATAACATCTCCGTCGGCGTTAAGGTGAGCAGAGGGTGGAGTAAGGCTCCCCAGAGGGCGGAGTAAGGCTCACCAGAGGGCGGAGTAAGGCTCCCCAGAGGGCGGAGTAAGGCTCGCCCGGGGCGGAGATAAGGGGTCAATGGGCGGAGAGTGGGCGGGGAGAGACTCCATGCACACTAATGCCGTGAAATGAAGGTCTGAAAATTAGCGCCAGTGAAAACCTCGTGCTAGAGGCACATTTGCAGGAGAGAGAAACCAGTTCAGTCAGCATTGTACAGCAAAGGCAGGGAAACCAAGAAATGTGATAGTAGTGATACATGTGCAGGAACAGCATAGTGCCCAAGTATGAAAGGGCACTATGGTGGATCTGCAAATGGGGTACAGGGGGCTGCAGGCGGGATATGCAGTGGGGCATCTGGGGCACAGGGTGAGTTAGGCAGATGCCTATGTGCCACATAGGAAGGCAGAAATGAAAAGTCAGCAAGGCAGCAACTGACCAAGGGCAAACATGTCCACGAGTGTGTGTCCCCCAGTGCCCTAATGGGCATTACCCAGCAGGTACCCCAAAGGGCACAAAACACTGGCAGGCAGTGCCGGGGGGAAGCGTGGATGTCTATGTAGGCACCCCTACCCCAGATCCCACACCATAGGCAGCCACCTACCGGCACACTGGATGGCCTGGGACTGCACACCACCAGCACCACCGGCAGAAGGACATGTCAGCATGGTGTGGGAGGGGTGCTGGTGGTGGAGGGGGCAATGTTATCTGCCCACAGCAGACCAAGGCCAAGCTGTGTCCAGGTGGGTGGTGTGCAGTCCAACAGACAAGGTCTGTCAGACTAATAGTAATGGTATCCCCCAGGAAGGAACCACCTCTGTGGCAACAGTTTGGTGCAGTACACACATTCAGTGTGTACTGCACCAAACTGTCAGTGTGTACAGGGGCAGAAGGTCACAGGTTTAAGTCCCAGCTGTGGCTCTTGCAGACCATGTCTCTATATTTTACCCTACAGAGCACATACACAATAATAATGTGCACTCCCCAGAGCAGATGGTGGTAACCCCAATTCCAGAGGGCAAACACCATTCAGGTTGTCAGGCTGTCCATAATAAATATGCATGAGATGCATTTGAAGGAACTGCCCCCATTGTATGCAGATGTACCTCATGCATATTCAGTAGGGACAGCCTGCCAACATGAATCCTGTTTGAACCACCAGGACTGGATCTGTGAACCTCTGGCACAGAGCATCGCCCAACAGGGGCACAAACACCCACATCCACAAGCTCCACCATCCAAAGTATAATGAAAAGTCCGGCTGTTGTGTCCTGCGCATAGCGCCAGCCCCCACTACTAGCACTTGCGTACCTTAGCAATGCCATCATAAACATGGAAACACGTCCCATATACATCAAAAGGTAGCTAAGACCAATGTCAGATAACAAATCGTAACATAAACACAACTCTCTAACAGAGATCCATCATAGCAACCTTACTGATTTATGTGGTGTGTGCCCCCTCATCCATATCTGACAGTGTTTACCACCCTGGAGAGTGTCCCTAACAGTAGTGATTATACTACCAATGCCTGCACGAAGCCCATGGCTGGTGTTGCGGACAGGGCTGCCAACCACCGCTATCTTTTCATAATGCTCAAATAGGTGTGGTAATCTGTGTATGTGTGCCCATTGTTTTGTGGCCACCCACACCCCACTGAGCCCCCAATGTTTGCACTGTTTCCACTGTTCCACCTCCAATGTGCATAATGATGAGTAAGGTATTGTGGGTATGGCCCCTACAGGGCCAATTATCCAGGAGGCATCTGCATAGGGCATAGGGCAGTGACTGAGATATTGTAGTGGGCAAATACCATCTGCATGGACAGGGTGGCAACAACAGGTCATGCTGTGAGGGCACTCTCACTCTGATTGAGCAGTGACTATGGCATGTCAACCTTTCCATATAGTGTCATACAGTGTGTTCAATAATGGTATATGTGAGTTCCTATTCTTGGAGCCCATTCACTGACATACTTGCTTGGTGTTGGTGAAAATGTCCCGCATCTGGGTGCACATTGTTCCTCTGTAAGTATGGGCTAGCACACTGTGTGCATCAGGAAGAGTGTTTGAGGCACCATCCTTTTGCATGGCTATAACATTTAGACACATCTCTGTAGTGTGTGGTAAAGACAACATACCCACTCACCCTAGTCCTGTAGACTACGGTGGCGCTGAGCATGGGCCGTAGAAGGCGCGTCACAGGGCGCCACAAAGAAGGCGCCCTATGATGCACCTGCTGCCCAATGCCGGGGAGCCTCACCGCCATAAGGTAAACAGCTATTCACCAATTAAACTAACAAATGGGGCGTGGCGGTGAGATCAGGTGTATGGGGACTGGAAAAGCGGCCCATACCGTTAGCGGCACGTTTCACTGTTCTGATAATCTCCAAGTTATAATGCCCTGTTCAATGTAATTTCAGTTTGTTCCATATAAACCACCTTGATATCATGAAAGGCGGTATATAAGAAATGTTAAATAAATAAATAAATAAATTAATTAATTAAATAAATAAGAATACTTTGACGTGTTGTGGGCGTCTAAATCCCATGTGTGCTGTGCGCCGTAATAGCGCCAGGTAGCGCGTAGTAGCATGAGATAGTGCATGTACGTGCACAACATGGCGCATGTGCCATGTGCGTCATCGATCCGTCACGCATGCGCCGTGTCGCGCCCGTACAAACACTATCTCGAGAGAGAAAAAATGGACAGCCGATCCTGGAAGCCCGCATTCACCCGGAGGGAGCTCAGGATCCTCTGCGAGCTAATATGCACCAGGCAGAGGCATCTGTTCCCGGGTGCATCAAAAAGGCAGTACCTTGCACGGGTGAGGAGGGTATGGGTGCACCTCACCAGGCGGTACAACTGATCTGCCGACTACCCACGTGAAGTAAGTGTATGGGGACAGATCACACAATGGCAGTTGTGCAACACAATATACAACAAGCTTCACATATCATACATGCAGAACATGGTGGAAATACCAGTCTGTGGGCCAAGCTGTTGCCACTGTAGATGTGTATGCTGATGTGTGCAAGTCTGCCCTATCCCCAGGAGCCCTCAGACCTGATTTCAGAGGTCTGTTATACATCCTAGTGTTATGGTACCTGTGTCTGTTTCAGTTTCACAGATCTGCCCTATCCCCAGGAGGCCTTAGACCTGATTACAGAGGTCCAGTATTCATCCTGGTGGTATGGCAGGTAGTGCTGTTCATCTGTTTAAGTCCACCCTATCCCCAGGAGGTCCTAGTCCTGACCACAGAGGACTGTTATACATCCCCGTGTGCTGGTACCTGCATCTGCTGATTTGTTGACGTCCACCCAATCCCCGGGAGCCCCAAGACCTAATTACACAGGTATATCATATATATCCTGGTGTTATGGTAGGTGTTCCTGCTGATGTGAGTAGGTGTGGGAAACACCCAGGTGTGGGCTGGACCACACAGAGATCTCGGAAACACATAGACCCTGGTGTGGGACAGAGAGAAGGACGGACATGTAGATAGCCCAATGGGGAGGATATGCTGTGTGAGAGAGTGGACAACCCTCACAATGTATATGATCCACCAGACATATACTCCAGGTAGACGGGGTCCTGAGGGTAGCCCACCCGCATACATAGACCTATGCACACATGGCACAGTGCAGGGCACACAGGGCATGGCAGAACCCATGTGTGGTGAATGGTGTTAGTGCACACCCCCCAACCCCCTGTGGATTGGTAATGCACATGTGTCCAGGGTGGCCACATGGGGGACAGGGTACCCATGGAATGACAGGGACAAACAGTGGACATGGACACAGAGGTAACAACCAGGTAAGATGTTTTTATTTATGTGCATCCATGTCCCTGTTCCCATCACTCATGACCTGCATGGGCATCCACGTTGTCGGCTACCACGCCCCCACCCACCCCTTTGTGCCGGTGCTGCCGCTGCCACGGGGTATGCTTCTGGCTGCCGGGAACGTGCAGCCATGGTCTCATTTGCAGCGGCCACATGTAGTATCGCTGCCGTCATTGCATCTGCTGCAACACATAGCTGCCTCAGTGCCCGTGTGGTAGCCCATTGCTCCATCCTCAGGCCCCTGACCTCGTCTCTAATGGACAGCAGCACCTCGTGTGTGCTGTGGATGAGACACAGTGTGACCTGTCAGACATGTTATGTACCTCACACCATGACACATGCAGCAGGTGCGGGCGACGCACACTGGGGGCCTGCTACATAGGGGACTGTACCCTCATATCCTGTTAGCACATTGTGGTGGGACGTCCTGGAGCATAAATGTTACATGCACAGAGCCACATGTGTCAGTGGGACATTACAAACTTATGGAGGAACAGATCTGACAGGACAGTGAGGACTGACAGATCTCGAGAGGTAGAAGGGACGTCAGCATGTACGTTGATGTTCCCTACGATCAAATGATGGGTGACCGAGGTGATGACACTGAGATAGTGGGCATGAGAGTGTCCCATAACGATGCCAGGAGAGAGGGGGTGCATAGATATGTTGAAAGTGAACGGCCTATCAACCTGATATCATGAGGTAGATGCAAAAAAATGCCAACGACATCACACCGACAGAAGACACATAGTACTCTGTCATTTGACACATACAGTAGGAATCCCCACTCCACCCTCCCCAGACATTGTGGTGGACATAACCGAGGCCTTACCAACTGCACCTAGCCAAGCCCCTGCACCACCTGGGCCAGCTCGTATACAGGCACCGCAGTGCCACAGACACATTCCCATGCCCCCATGCATACCAACACCCCCCATCCCCCACAACATCCCACCGCAAATCACACAGTACTAGATAGCTGTCCACCCCCTCCCAGACACACCCCATCCACATGTCCTTCCCCACCCTGTCCCAGCCACGTAATGGCCCCACCCGGTCCCCTGCTATCCCTTCACCTAGGCCCCTGCTCTGGTACCCACATGTCGCTGCCTTCCGCATGTATCCCCCCTACAACAACACACAAACCACTCTGTAGACACAACATTCTGATCTGTATGCCACCTCACCTGTCCCTTTGCTCCACCCCCACCCCCCCTTGACACCGATTGTTCGCCACCCCTCATGACACCATGCCCGTATCCCCAACATCTACCCTGTGTTCCTTTGCTTTTCCCATGTCCAGTATAGTTCATGGCATCCATCTCCCTGCAGCAGTCTGCAACATATTCCCAGTGTAAGGCACTCTGGTACCACCAGTATGAATGGTAGATGCGATATCAATGAAATGAGAACAGGAACACATATAATGAAGCTGGACATATGTTGTCTGGTCAAACCCACGACTACTGTGCACCCTCTACCACCCCACAGGTGACATCCAGGCCATGGAGGCGGAGGAGGAGGATGTCAGCGAGCCAGAGGCTGCAGGCCCAACAGTGGTTCCACAGGCAGCATTTGCCACCACCACCTTTGCTGCAACCACAGGGGATGATGTTCTGCACTGGGTGGAGGACGGGGCAGTGGACGGCACCACACCAGTGGGGAGCACACACAGCAGCCTAGTCGCTGTGGAATACACAGAGAGCCAGGACAGCAGGCATCGCCCGGGAACACCAGACCCATCATGCGCATCACCCCCCAGCATGGGTGTCATATTGGCAGAGCTGAGGGCACATACCACCTCATCTCAGCGGGATGCTGAAGGTAGGTACCTTGCAGGGTGGTTGCATTTGAAGGTGTGGCACACCACCCCCCAGACACAGCAGTGGGGGCACACTACTGCACACTGACAGCAGGCTGCAACACATATATGTACCCCCATGGCCATGTCTGGGATCTGTGGTCTGTCACATTGGGGAGGCAGCATGTCAGTCATGTTGGGGAGGGTGTGGCAGATGTGCCCAGATGTCTAGCAGGGTCACAGGTCAGCACGCATGGTTAGATGCTGGGGGTGGGACGGGTTGTGCTAGGGGGCACTACGCTGCTGGGACCTGGTAATAGGGGTAGGACACGTCCTTCTGAACCTTGAAACAGCACATGCATCATCCTAGCCCCCCATCAAACCATGTCCTGTCGTGTCTTAGAGACCACCTGCCTGTGTCAGATCCTCTGCTTCATCCCTTACCCAGATCCCTTCGTCTATGCCCTGTGCAGATGCAGCCTGCCCAGGCCACCCTGTCCGGGCCATACAAACAGTACCTTGCTCCTCATTTTGTATATTGGCAGGCTGACACTGGAAACAGTGCAAGCAGTGTGGGCTCAGTAAGGTGTAGGCAGCCACAACACACTGGATAGACATACACACACTCCCACACCTATGCCAGCATTGTGCAAATATAGAGGTTTGTGGCAGCCCTGGCCGCCACACCAGTCCTGGGCACAGTGCGGGCATTGCTATGGTACGCAATACTGTTGGGGTCACTCCCCGGGGTGGTAAACACTGTCAGAAGCAAAAACTGAAACACCCTCCACAGATATCAGAAAGGTTGCTATGATGCATCTATGTCAACAAATCGTGTTTAACCTAGGATTTGTTATCTGACATTAATCATAGCAACCTTTTGATATATGTGGAATGTGTTCCCAAGTTTAGGACGGCATTGCTAAGGTATGCAGGTGCCAGCATTGGGAGGTGCTGCTCCGCGCAGTCCCAACAGCCTGACTCTCCATGAGGCTTTGGATAGTGGAGCCTGTGGCTGTGGGTGTTTGTGCCCCTGTTGGCCACTGCTCTAGGGCAGAGGTTTCCAACTCTGGTCCTGGTGGGCCAAACACTGTTCAGGTTTTCATGCTGTCCCTAATGAATATACATGAGATACATTTGCATACAAAGGGGGTGGTGCATACAAATGCAGCACAGGCATATTTATTAGGGCCAGCATGAAACCTGAATGGTGTTTGGCCCTCCAGAACTGCAGTTGGGAAACTCTGCTCTAGGGATTGCACATGTTTATGATGTCTGTGCTCTGTAGGGTAAAATATAGGCGTTTATGGCATGTTTATTTTATCTGCAATAAAGGTTCTGTCTTTATTACCATGGTTTAGTACTGGGTAAAACATGGGGATATGGTTTGCAGAAGCCACAGCTGGGACTTGGACCTGTGACCTTCACCCCTGAACACACTGGCTATGTGTACTGCACCAAACTGTTGCCAGAGAGGCAGATTATTCCCTGGGGATACCATGACTGTTCATCAGACAGACCTTGTCTGTTGCAGTGCACAGCACCCACCTAAATGGGGCTTGGCTGTGGTCTGCTGCGGGCAGATGCCACTGCCCCCTCCAGCACCAGCACCCCTCTGCCACCATGCTGACATGCCCTTGTGCTGGTGGTGCTGGTGGTGCACAGTCCCAGGCCATCCAGTGTGCCAGTAGGCGGCTGCTTATGGTGCGTGATATGGGGTAGGAGTGCCTGCATAGACATCCACGCTTCCCCCCAGCACCACCTGCCATTGTTATGTGCCTTTTGGGGTATTTGCTGGGTACTGTCCCCTGGGACACGGTGGGACACACACTCGTGGACCTGTTTGCCCTTGGTCAGTTGCGGTCTTGCTGGTTTTCCGCTTCTACATTCCTATGTGTCACCTAGTCCACTCTGTGTCCCAGCTGCTCCACTGCATGCCCTGCCTGCAGCCCCCTGTACCCCATTTGCAGCCTCACTGTAGTGCCCTCTCGTACTTGGGCACTATGATGTTGCTGCACATGTATCACTATTACATTTTTTTGTTTCCCTGCCTTTTCTGCACATTGCTGACTGAAATGGTCTCTCTCCCCTGAAAATGTGCCTCTAGCATGAGGTTTTCACTGGCGCTATTTTTCAGACCTTCATTTCACGGCATAAGTGTGCATGGAGCCGCTCCCCGCCCACTCTCTGCCCATTGACCCCTTATCTCCGCCTCTGGTGAGCCTTACTCCGCCCTCTGTGAAGCCTTACTCCACCCTCTGCACACCTTAACACCGCCAGAGACATTATCGTGCGATACGTGACATTCTCACATGGTAATGCACCATTATCGCGCGATAATGTCATGTATCGCGTGATAATGTCATGTATCGCGCGATAATGTCATGTATCGCACGATAATGTCATGTATCACGCGATAATGTTATGTATCGCGCGATAATGCCATGTATCGCGCGACAATGTCATGTATCGCGCGACAATGTCATGTATCGCGCGACAATGTCATGTATCGTGCGATAATGTCATGTATCGCGCGATAATGTCATGTATCTCGCGATAACATCGCAGCCGCGATGTTAGCACTGTTTAGTAAACATACCCCATAGTCTGGAGTTGGCAGTAGAAGGGCACAGATTAAATGAATCTACCAGAAGAATGGAGGAGGGGTATAGGGAGAGACAAGAGAAGAAAGGTAGTGAGGAGCAGCAGAATGAGTGCACTTATAGGTCAGTAGGAGAAGTTTGAATTGGATACAGAAACAAATAGGGAGCCAGTGAAGCCACTTGAGAAGAGGGTTTATATGAGCATATCGAAGTTGGCAAAGATTAACCGTGTAGCTGAGTTTTGAACAGATTGAAGGGGAGAGAGAAGATAAAAAGAGAGACCAGCAAGGAGGAGGCTGTAATAGTCTAAATCGGAATGTGACTAAAGAGTTAAAAAAGTGTCTTAGTAGTGTGTGTAGAAAGGAAAGGACTGATTTTGTCAATGTTGTAGAGAAAGAAGCGATAGGTTTTAGCTGTCTGTTGGATATGTGCGGAGAAAGAGAAAATAGAGTCAAAGATGACCCCAAGGTTGTGAGCTGAGGAAAAGGGAGGAGTGTAGTGTTATCCACAGAAATAAAGAAGGGAAGAAGGGGGAGGTGGGTTTAGGGGAAAAGATAAGTAGTTCAGTTTTGCCATGTTCAGTTTCAGATAGCGATGAGACATCCAGGCAACTATGACAGATAAGCAGGCAGAGATACGGGCCTGGATTCCCAGGTAGATTTTAGATCTGAGAGTCATCAACATAAAGATGGTATCGCAAACCATGGGAGGAAATAAGTGCACCTAGGGACCACGTGTAGAGAGAGAAAAGGAGAGGTCGAAAGACAGTGCCCTGATGTACACCATACGAGAGGGGATGGCGGTAGAGCAGGAACTGTCAAAGAGAATAAAAACCAGTATGAAGTTTTTATTCTCTTTGATTGTTTATGACTTCAGGTTTGTTTCATGTTGGAGATAGAACAGGAGCTACCAGAACAAACACTAAAAGTGTGATGGGAGAGATAAGAAGAAAGCCAGGACAGAACAGAGCCCCTAAATCCAAGTGAGGATAGGGTATCGAGGTGGTGATTAATAGTGTCAAAGGCAGAAAAAAGGTCAAGAGGGATGAGAATCAAGTAGAGGCCCTTGGATTTGGTGAGGAACAAGTTGCTGGAGACTTTGGCAAGAGCTGTTTCTGTGCAATGTAGAGAATGAAAGCCAGATTACAGTGGGTCCAGAATGTCTTGAGAGGAAAGAAATCAAGACAGCAATGGTGAACCATTCATTCAAGTAGTTTTGAAGCAAAGGGGAGGAGAGAGATACAGGTTGATAACTGGAAGGACAGATAGGATTTAGTGAAGGCTTTTTAGGAAAGGTGTAACCACATCATGTTTGAAGGCCATAGGAACAGTTGCAGTGGAAAGCAAAAGGTTAAAGATATGACAGATGGAAGGGATGATGGTGGAAGAGACAGAGCTTAGCAGATGGGTAGGGATGGGATCAGAAGAGCAAGTAGTTAGTTTGGAGGAGGAGAGAAGATTTGCAGTAACCTCCTCAGTGATTTCAGAAAAGGAAGAAAGGGTGATCAAAGTTGAGGAAGGGATATGAGATTGAAGAGTGGGAAGATGAGGTTGAGGTGACCCAGCAGAGAATTCAAGGCTAGTCTTCTGGACTTTGTCATGGAAGAGGTCAGTCAAGGTCTGGGCAGACAGTGAAGGAGGGATTGGAGGAATAGGATCCTTGAGGAGAGAGTTGAGCATAGCAAAGAGACAGTGAGGGTCAGAGGTAAGAGAATTAGTCAGATGCACATAGTACTCTTGCTTGGAAAATGCTGTGGCTGACTGGAAAGAGGTTAGCATGAATTTGAAATGTAGGTAATCAGCAAGGGTACGTGATTTAAGCCAATGGCGCTCAACAGAGTGGGCACAGGAACAAAGGTAGCGGGTTGTCGAGGACAGGGCATGGAATAGGAGAAGCCAGTGCATCCAGGGCAAAGGCCAGTCTAGTGTTATAGGAAGATACTACCCCATCAACAGATTCAGATGACATAGTGGAGGAAAGAGGTGAAAAGGCAGCAGCAATGAGAGCTGAAGGACTGACAGTGTGAAGATTCCTAAACATGTTGGTGGAGATCGGGCGAGACCAAGATGGGGAGTGAAGGTTAGCAGGTTATGGGCAGATATGGGCAGAATTGAGAGTAAGCAGTTGTAGGAGAAGACAAGATCAAGGCAGTGACCATGCTTGTGAGTAGAAGCAGTAGAGCACAACTAGAGGTTGAATGAGGAGGTTAGAGAGATGATCTTTAAGTCAGAAGCATCATCAATGTGAATGTTAAAATCCCCAAGAATAAGGGAAGGGGAAGATACATCCAGAAAGGAGGAAAGCCAGGAGTCAAAATCAGTGAGAAAGATAGAGGTGGACTTGATTGGTGGTCAATAAATGACAACTACCTGGAGAGGTAGTAGAAAAAAATAGGTGGATGTCATGGACTTCAAAAGAAACAAAGGAATTAAATGGAGGCAGAAGGAGGGGCAGAAATTGGCAGGAATGAGAGAGTAGGATCCCAACACTGCCACCACGGCCAATGGGCTGAGGCCTATGGGAAAATAGATAGCCTCCATGACAAAGGGCAGTGACTGAAGCTGAGTCTACAAGAAGAAGCCAAGTTTCAGTAAGAGCCAGGAGATGTAGAGTATTAGAGTTAAAGAGGTCATGAATGAAGGCAAGTTTATTGGAGATAGAATGTGCATTCTAAAATGCGCAAGAAAAAGGGAGAGAAGAGAGGGATATGAACAAGATTAGACCTGCCATTGGAGTGTGAAGAAAGTCTAGGGGGGGCCAGGGTTAAGATTGACATCCCCAGATAAGAGAAGGAGAAGGACTAGGTGAAAATGGGGGAGAGGAAGCAGCAAAATGGAAGTGAGGGTGAGGTTCCCTCAGTAAGATTTGAGATAGGTGAATGAGAGGAAGAAAAAGGTGAAGCTCAAGGGCAGATGATAAGGTAGAAGACAAAATGACAGGAGAAGTGGGGACAGTAAGGAGTGGGTAATGAGAAGCAGGACCATGGAACTGTGGAAATGAGTGGAAACAATTAGGGAGAGTTAACATCAAGAGCACTAAGTGATGTGGAACCATAGGAGAGAGGGAAGAGAAAAAAATGCAAATCAAATGAGATACAGGTGGAGAGGGGGCGGAAATCCTGATGGCTTAAGGTGCACCTGAATAATTGTGTCAATGAGCAGAGGAAGGCTATGAAAGAAAGTTAGGCCAGTGGTGAGTGGGCTGAGGGGCGGGTGAGAGGATAATAAAGTATTGAGAAGGGAGACAGCAGTGGAGAGGGCAGAAGCTGGGTAAAGGACAGACAGAAGATAGGATACACAGTGACAAAACAGAAATATAGACAGAACAACAACAGACTAGATTCTAAACATGCACAGAAGAATGCCTGAACAGAGTATACCTGGTTTGCAAGCCTCAGCTATTAGAGTGCTCTCCCAAGCAGGAACCAGGAGCAAATGGTTAATGTTAACCATAAGGGAGGGGGAGAGAGAGATCCGAGGAGGGAGTGAGGGGAAGGTGCAGAATTCAAAATCTAGGGGGAAGAGTTGAAGGCCTGTTGAAAGAAATGAGTCTTTAGACGTTGTGATAAGGAAGCTTATCAAAGCTCAGGGAGTAATGACAATAGAAAATTTACTCTGATCAAGGGACCTGTGCTGGCAGGTTATAGAACTAAGACAGTCTGTTTCCCTAAAAGACTACATGATCCAGAATGCACTTGTATGCAGAAAGTCCCTAGGGGAGCTAGAGTGGAAAAGCATGAGTCTAGTCAGAGAAAGCATTATGTCATCCCTAATCAAACAGCCTCTAGAAGAATGCTTAATCCACAACACCTGAAGACTGCAAGGGTGGAGTTGCAATCTAAGCCCTTTAAAACTAAAGGGGAATCTTCAGGAAGGGATAAAAAGGAGAAGGGGAATCGGAAGGAGAATGAGAACAGAAGGAAGAACAACTGGAACCTGAAGGAACAAGGACAAGGAAGCAGACGGTCCAAGAGAGGAGCTCAGAGAAGTACCTATGCCTGGAGAGATACCCGGGGGAAAGAAGAATCTTCAGAGGACTGGAAAAAGCCAGAGGTCTGTAGATCCGCAGCCAGGGACCCTCAAGCAACGCCTAGGAAGAGGACTGTTGCAGCTAAGGAAGAAAGCAGCCCAAATACCTCTTGGAGGACGTCTGGAGAAAAGATCCTGAGGTCCAGAGATACCAACTGGAGGACAGGACACAAAAGCTCTATTGCATACTGGCCAGAATACCAGAAGAAGCAGCCTGACGCTTGCCTGGATTCAGGTAGGAACTGTGAACGTTTCTCTAGCTTTGAGCAGTGCAAACAACAGGGAAACAGTTTCTCTCCGTGCAGAGGTCAGTTCCTAAAGCCCTCTGAGTCAGACGGAGAAACAGAATCTATGCAATTTCAAGAGCAAGGTTCAATATCTGATACAGAGGATAATTATATGGACTGTTCTTTGAATAAGTTGTTATTTTAGGAAAATCCTAAATATCAGAGCAAACATCAAAAGGAAACATTCTGAATATTGGCTTCCCATAAAGTTTTGTCCAAAAGAAAAAGCTTTTGGGAAAGTTTTGCATGTGTGCTGAAATCAAGCTACTGATTGCAGTTAATTGCACCTGTTGGTGGGGGAGAAGCCAGCACAAGCCATGCACACGTAGGATTAGAAAAGTTATTTTCTGTATGGAGAAAGTGAGCATTGCTTTTGTATAAAGAAGTTTCCCTCTTTGATTTGTTTTTCCCCAGCACTGCTAAGGAGTTTATTAGAAGTGACTGAAAGAAGCCTTTCTGTTCTATAAAGGACTCTGATTCTTATTTGTATAAGATATTTCAGTTGCCTTATTTTGTGTTGAATAAAACCCTGGAGAAGTTATCTGGAAGGTGTTACCAAGCATTTCTGTGTGTGGGATAATCACCCCATAAATAAACTCTAATTTTGTCTACACTCGACCAACTACAAGAGTTTTCATTATTTTAAAAAGGCAAGCTTTGTGTGAATGGACTTCAATAACCACAATCCTTTGCAAGACAGTTAATTTGCATACTTGCCAAGATGGTGGTACCTTCATAACAAGCACCCCTTTTTACAACGTGTTTTGAACTTAGAATAGGAGAGCTCTAGATGAATATCAGGGGTAGGGAGTTCCACAAACTGGGGCCAAAAAAATAGAATGCCAAGTGCCTAACAGATTCATAATGAGCACGAGTGGGTGGAGGAAGGTGAAGTCGATTTGCATGAATACAGCGGAGGAGACGAGGGGGAGCATGCAGGATAATGAACAAGGAGAGATAGGCAGTGGTGCCTGTGTGTAGTGTTTTGAGGTTCAGAGAGAAGTTTAAACTGAATAAGGAAAGAGATGGGCAACCAATAGGATTTGATAAACAGAGGGGTAATGTGCTCAAATTTAGATGCGTGATGGAGGACACGGATAGCGGTATTTTGAATGGTTTTCAGACACTTGATCTGATAAAGAGGTAAACCAGAGACACTAGATCGCGATGGGAGAACACACTCCACTCCCTTGTAATCCCACATTCAATCCAATCCATAAAATGAAAGAAATTACCAGCTCCAGAGCTTTTACATATACAACCCCCAGCCTTTGGAACTCCCTACCATTATCCATCCACGCAACCAAGGATCTCCAAGAGTTCAGAATGCAGCTTAAAACATACCTCTTCACTGCACTGCGGAGAAGACAATACATACCCAAACTCACAAGTATCACAGACACACCAGACTATTACCTAACATAACTGATGATAAATGACTACTCAAGGCCACACAGTCCTTAATTATACTCACTCAAACCCAAAGAACACCTGTATATAGTTAACAAGTATATAGTTATAATCAAAACGTTAACCTGTTGAAAATGTTTCATGTTAAAGTTATCATGTAAAAAGTTAGCACCTGTTTTATGTAACATGTTGGTTCTCTGTAAACTGCCCCTGATCTCTGGAAGGGAAGGTATAGAAAAGTGTAACAAAAAAATACATAAATAATATTACAATAGTCAAGATGTGACATGACAACAGTGAGAAGTAAGATAGTGATGCAGAGTCAGTAACAAAAGGGCATAGAGAACAGATCTGATGGAGAGTGTAGAAAGAGCATCTAACCACTGCACTAATCTGGTCATGAAACTTGAGGCCGCTGTCTAGAACAACACTGAGCTATTTAAGGGAGGAGACCAGGGTGAGTGGAGAACCATCTAGTGATCCGGGAAACTACAGACCGGTGAGCCTCATGTCAGTACTGGGAAAAATGGTAGAAACCATCATAAAGAATAAAATTACTCAGCATGTAGATAGTCATCGCCTAATGGGAGACAGCCAACATGGCTTTAGACAAGGAAGATCTTGTCTTACTAATCTGTTATGTTTTTTTGAAAGTGTGAATAAACAGGTGGACAAAGGTGAGTCGGTTGATATAGTGTATCTGGACTTTCAGAAAGCCTTTGACAAGGTCCCTCATCAGAGCCTTTTGGCAAAACTAAAGAATCATGGGATAGGAGGCAGTGTACTACTGTGGATCAGGAACTGGTTAAAAGATAGAAAGCAGAGGGTTGGGCTAAATGGCCAATTTTCCCAATGGAGAAAGGTGAATAGTGGTGTACCCCAGGGATCTGTGCTGGGTCTGCTGCTTTTTGACATATTCATAAATGACCTGGAAGTGGAATAATGAGTGAGGTTATCAAATTTGCAGATGACACAAAACTATTTAAAGTTATTAAAACCCAAGAGGATTGTGGAAAATTGCAAGAGGATCTTGATAAATTGGAAGACTGGGCATCAAAATGGCAGATGAAATTTAATGTGGACAAGTGCAACGTTATGCACTTAGGGAAGAACAACCCAAACTATGGTTACACGATGCAAGGTTCCACATTAGGAACCACCACCCAGGAAAAAGATTTAGGCGTCATTGTGGATAATATGTTAAAACCCTCGGCCCAGTGTGCAGCAGCAGCCAAGAGAGCAAATAGAATGCTAGGTATCATAAGGAAAGGAATGGAAAATAAAACAAAAGATATTATAATGCCTCTATACCGTTCCATGGTGAGACCGCACCTTGAATATTGTGTGCAATTCTGGTCGCCGAATCTTAAAAAGGATATAGTGCTATTAGAAAAGGTTCAGAGAAGAGCCACCAAAATGGTAAAGGGGATGGAAGGATACTCCTATGAAGAAAGGCTAAAAAGGTTATGGCTCTTTAACCTGGAAAAGAGACGGCTGAGGGGAGATATGATAGAAGTCTATAAATTAATGAACGGAGTAGAACGGGTAAACGTAGATCGACTGTTTACGTTATCAGAATATAGGAAGACTAGGGGACATGCAATGAAGCTACAGGGTAAACTATTTAAGACTAATAAAAGAAAATATTTTTTCACTCAACGTGTAATGAAACTCTGGAATTTGTTACCGGAGGATGTAGTAAAGGCTGTTAGTGTAGCTAGGTTTAAAAAAGGTTTGGACAAGTTCCTGGAGGAAAGGTCCATAAACCATTATTAAGAAGGGACCCAGGATATCAATGCTTGACCTAGTACAAGCATTGCAGAACCTGTGTCTTTTGGGGAAACTGCTAGGTACATATGACCTAGATTGGCCACTGTTGGAAACAGGATACTGGGCTTGATGGACCTTGGTCTGACCCAGTATGGCATATCTTATGTTCTTATGTAGTGAAGGGACCACAGAAAGAGTAGAAGAACCAGAGAGCCAAATCGCGAAAGTCTTAGAAAGGTTCAGCTTAATGTGATTAGAATGCAACCACTGAGCCACATTGGAAAGACAAGTATAGACAGTGGTGAGATCTGGAGAGGAGGGGTGAGCATGAAAGAGAAGTAGAATGTAATCTTCATAAAGATAGGCAGAAACCCTGTGCTGTTGGATGACAGTGGCAAGAGGGGCCAGAAAAACATTAAAGAGCAGACCCATTGCAAGCCTCCCATTTGTAGCCAAAATCATGGAGAAGACTTTCCAGCGACAACTACAAGAACACATTGATAGAAATAACATCATGGACCCACAACAGCATGGATACCAGCCTCTCAATGGAGTCAAAACCCTCAAGGTCTTCCTGCTAAATACAAAGTGGATACATCCTAATCTTTCTAGACATCTCAGCTGCATTTGAAACAGCCTCTCACAGCATGTTCCTTCACCATCTCCAAGTGGTTGGAATCCAGAGCACAGTACTGAAATGGTTTAACTCTTATCTGACAAACAGACGTCAACAAATCTGGACTGGAACCAACATTGTCACTCCCTACTGCCAAAACCAAGGTGTGTCTCAAGGATCCACATTATCAGCCCTACTGTTGAACATCTACCTGCAACCCCTCTGCTCAATCATAAAATCTCACACCATTGGCTTCCACATATATATGTAGATGATACCATGCTATATGAACCAATAACCACAAACAACCCCACAAACCCTCAGCTCCTCCAATGCTTCAATGATGTCACCAAATAGCTCAACGAAAACAACCTATCAACTACAAAAACAACAGAAGCACTATTCATAACAAAGGACCCTTCATTCCAACCGCCAACTCATCTTACCTTAAATACCACCCAGATAAAAGTATAATCACAAATAACAACCTGGGCTTCAGCTTAGAGCAAACCCTATCACTTGAACATCAAATAGCCCAAACCACAAAAGCAATATACTTCAATACAAGAACTCTACAATGTCTCTGCCCTCTACTAGATCCACCAAGACTTCAGCACAGTATGTCAGGCCATGACATTCACCTACCTCAACTACTGTAATGCCATATACCAGGGACTCTCCTGCTCTTCACTCCTTTCCCTATGCATAGCCCTGCACACAACAGCACGCATCATTCAAAAAGCAGCTAAACACGACCACATTACACCTATCATGAAACAGCTCCACTGACTCCCCCTAGAGAGCCACATCCAATACAAAACTCTCCTCCTCACACATAAAGCTATCCATCACCAAGAGACAACCCACCCATGAACTCTCCTCCTAGAGTTCAAACCCCACAGAGCCACAAGACAAGCAAACAACAACACACTTGTAATTCCACATGTCAGAACCAAACACAACAACCAAGCCTGCGCCGCTCCTTCAACTCTATGCCCTATCCTTATGGAACACACTCTCACAAACATCAGATCCATCACTGATCTCCTAACCTTTCAAAAGAAACTGAAGACTCGTCTCTTCGTTCAACATTACGGCCCCCCTGAGAACTCAAGAAATTAAGCCACGATCCTAACTCTCCATCCCACACTGATCTGCACTGAAACTGTAAATATGTAAATAAGTTAAATTTCTCCCTTACCTTTCCCACTACCCCGCTAAATTGTAGATAAATTAACCCAATGTTCAATGTATCTATCTATTGCATGTTATTTAATATAAATCGCTTTGACCCAGAGAAGGGTGGTATATAAACTCAGCCAAATAAATAAATAAATAAATTAGGACATAGCCTTGGGGAACACCACAAGATAGAGGGAATATGGAGGAGGTTGGAGAATGAAATGACACCAAATAAGAGCAAGCGGAGAGTAAAAAGTGAAATCACTAAAGAACAGATTCATGAAGGCCAGCAGCTTGTAGAGGAGCTGGAAGGAGAGGGTGACTAACCAGATCGAATGCTGAAGACAGATTGAGTAAGATAGCCAGAGAAATGTTATCCTTATCCAGTGACTCCTGTGTTTCATTAAGAACTGAAAGAAAAGTGGTTTCCTTGCTATGGCTTGCATGGAAACTGGACTGCCTAGGGTGAAGGAAATTAGTGTGTTCCAGATGATGCGCAGTTTGAAATTTTTCTAAGACTTTGGAAAGAAAAGGTGGATTGGAAACAGGCCAATAGTGTGAAGGGATGGAGAGGTCAAGGGAGGGATTCTTTTATACAAATTCTTTCTAACTCCTTGAAATTCTTTCTAACTCCTATCAACATTATGACTGTTCTGGTGCCCAGTGAATTCTAAAACAGAATAATTGTAGAGGAAATCATGTATTGGGGAAGATCTAAGCTTGGTACAAGTATTTTAAGGTGTTTGTGAAATTTATTATGACGTCTGTTCAAGTAAACAAAGAGAATTGAAACCTGACTATAACAGAGGAAGTTCATTACATATAATCATTTTTAGCAAGAATCAATTAGGAACAAATGTTATAATGTTAAAAATATCACACTTATAAATGTTTGTCTTACTATGATTTGGGTTAATTATAAGAAGATTTAAATTGTGCAGTTTCCTTTCTCTTGTTCTTTGATGGCTTGATCATTGAGTCCTACTCCCTGATTCCTAACTTTCAACCAATTTCCAAGGCACAATAGGACATTAACTTCACTGGACAATGAAGATTTTGCTTCCTGAATACTTTTGGATGTACCTTATGGTTTTTGGGTTGTTGATCACGAAAATCACTTTGAAATTTTCCTAGCACACTTATTTTTTGCAATCACCTATTTTTGTGATTTCTTTGCATATTTTAAGTCTACTCATATGTTGCCTAGAACGTAAGCTGTTTTGTTTAGTCCAGGCATGCCTGGGCATGTACTCAGTGCAGCTCACAATGTGTAATGGAAATGCTACTGATCAGGAATGCATGGGCATGCTTGGTCAGGATGGATGCTGGCAGTACAGGCTATAAAAGCAGCTTTCATACAGAGATGCTATACAAGACATTGATATCAGTTTGGGTACTTAACAATAGTATTTACATGTAAGCTTCTTGTCCAAATGATGATTCATTACAACAGAAATGTCTCATCAATGTTGTAACAGCCACGATGCATTCTGCTACATTTGTGGTGAGTATACACTTAAGCCTCACAGATGCAGCATGACTGCGCTTATTAAGAAAGTGTATGAGCTCTACTTTGGTTGTAAAGTTGGTGAGCAAGACAAATTCTGGTCTCCTCAGATTTACTGTGCAACATCTCAGAGCTTGGCTTAGAGGTACCTGGAAGTCAATGCCGTTTGCCACCCTGATGATATGGCGAGAACAGAAGGATGACGTGACAGACTGTTACTTCTGTCCAATCAATGTATCTGGTTTCTCTGCTAAAATAAGAAATTTATTGAATACTCCAGTCTGCCTTCAGCCATGAGACCAGTGTGCATGATGACAGTATGCCAGTACCGAAGCCACCAGAGACATGGAGCCTAGATGAGCCAGATGAAGATGCCACAATACATTGGCCAGACATGGAAAATGACATGGATCCAGATTTTGTCCAATGTGCCTCATCTGATAACACAGTCATAACTGAATGAGCTGGTAAGGGACTTAAGTTTGTCAAAAAAATCTGAACAACTTGATTCAAGATTGCAAGAATGGAGTTTGCTGCCACCAGGTATGAAGATTTCTATCTTTCGGACCTGCCAAGAACATATGAAAACATTTTTTGTGCAGGTTGACAACCTCTGTTTCTACACTGACATTGATGGGTTATTCATCGCTCAGTGTTGTAGGCATGACCCACAACATTGGCACCTTTTTATCGACCCGTCACTGTTAAGCCTGAAAGCTGTTTTGTTATATAATGGCAATGTCCACCCTTCAATACTATTGCCTATGTGACACCATGAAAGAAACTTATAAAAACATGGAACTATTGTTGAAACACATAGGGCCCAATTCCTTTGTACGTCCGGGCTGACCTGAACATACAAAGGAGATCATGATTCTGATCCTGTGGGGCACGTCTAATCCCACGGAATCAGAAAAGTGAACAGCACTATACGTGCAGGCCGGGACTGTGATTCAGTCCCGGCCTGCATGTACAGCGCTAGCCCAGCTAACTCAGCCAGGGCTTTTAAATGGAGCCGCGGTGTCATGGCATCCTGTTGCCATGGCACTGTGGCTCCATTTAAAAGCCACGATGCTGGCCTCTTCCCACAAAGTTAATTCCCCACAGCCCGACCCCTGATACAGCCTCCTAAGGCCAGGGTTGGGCTGCAGGGGATTAACTTTATCCCCCCCAGTCCCTTCCGTACCCCGATGCCATGAAAAAAAAATGTCCAAGGAAGTTATTTCAACCCAGGTGTGGAATAACTTCCCTGGACATTTTGCCGGCCCTGGACGTACAGGGACAACATTAGAATCCACCCTGTACATCCAGGGCTGGCGACTGCCCGCTGCCCACCAACTCTCTTCCCACTGCCTCCTCTTCCCTGCCCCCGTAAGTTCCCTGCACAACCAGCGTGGAAGTTATTTGGGGGCCTGCAGCTGCACGAATAGCAGGGATGAAGAAAATCATATGGCAGGCATTTGGAGATGTTGTTGAGAATTCTTTGGGCAATTACAGGGCACCAAACTATATCCAGCTGGTTGATAACATGCTTCAAGCATACAAAAGCAACATGTGCAACATGTTGCTGAAGAATCATTTTCTGCATTCACACTTGGAATTCGTCCCTGCTAATCTTGATGCAGTCAGCAACATACATGGTGAAAGGTTTCACCAGGATATTGTGATGATGCAAAAGCGGTAGCAAGGGCAACTGGAACCCATCAATGCTGACCGACCATTGTTGGACACTGAGATGAAAAGCATAAGATGCTGTGTATAAATGAAAATCAAGAGCAAAACATTTCTAACTCAGGTGAACTAGTGTGATATGTCAGCATCATTGTGCAATTAAACATGCTAAATTTGGTCAAAATTTAATTTTGTGTTTGTCCAAATTCCTCCTTGATACAGTCAATCTGAAATTATATTTGTGTTCAGCTTGAAACTGTTTATCATAATCAACAAACATTTTCAGGAAGTAAAACTTTTGAACAAATTTGTTGTCCAGTGCCATGGCATTAATCTACTCTAAATTGTCTCTAGAGAGATTTTGTCAAACAAAAATCTATGTATACCCATGTGTGCTATATGTAGTGGTTCTCCTTTATCCACGTTTATTTTCCACCTTCAAGAAATGTCAATAGATTGGAAAGACATGACTTCCCTTTAATATATTGCCTCTTCATCAGGGATATGCATTTTGTTTTGAAATGAAATGAAAAAACATAGCAAAACAGTCTAATTTTATTTTGTTTCTTTTCAAAATGAAACACTCCCTAAAAAAAGAGAAACTAATTTTGTTCTGCTTTACTTCTGAAGCAGCACATGCTATTTACAAAATTGAATGAAACAACCCCCCAAATGAAATGAACAAAATAACTGGATCATAAAAATGAAGGAGGTGAACAAAATGAACACCATTACTGTGCAGACTCTTATCTCTCTGCATAGAGATGGGCACTTGTCATCACACGTTCAGTTTGATAGTGCACTTTAAAATATTTAGAGGCCCTTTTACTAAATGCTGCTAACAGTTAAGTATTAGTGAGTGGTAATTGTCCACAGTGATTTCTAACACACAAGCATGCCAGCTACTGATTGCTGAAATACATGTTAACGTGCACATATATATAATTCTATGTCTTTTGCCACACAAAGAGTAAGATTCATCTGAAGCTTAATGAACACCATAGCAGTATTGCAACAGACAATATCTGCTCCATTAGTAGAGCATTGGTTACCAAAACAACATACTATTGAAGATCTGAGATGACGAATTCTGGACTATGTTATCAGTAATGAAGCTGCCTCATGTAGAAGATATGTCTTCAAAACATGTCACACGTCAGAGGACACTATTAACTATTTAGAAAGACAAGGGGAAGGCAATGGAAGGGTTTTAATCAACAAGAAGGAATGAGGACCATAAGATATTAAGAAGGGAGTGCAGTGTTTCCTCCCTTGACCAAAGTCAAGCTAACAGGGGTTGCTAGAAACCAGTAAGCTATTCCCAAAAAATAGGAGGCTACCTGGGCCTTCTAGCGGATTGAGGTCTCTGTTTCTTGTTGTGGTTCCTTGTCTAGCTCCATCTTCAAGCTTTGGTTCCAGCTTCAGTTCCAGTTGCAGCCATACAGTAACTTCTGCTCTGGTCCTACCTAACTCCAGTTTTGGTCTCAAGTTCCAACTCCAGCTTCAAAATTAGTGGCCATGCAAAGACATATGGCCTAATTGGGAAGAGATAACATGGATCTAGCAAAGAGAGGTTTTACTTTAATAAAGCTATCCATGAAACTAACGGATAAAACTAAAAACATTTCCCTGACCGATGACTGTGACAGAATGGAACTTGAACAGATAGGTGTGTATATAGGTTTACAAGGTGTTGTCATCCATGTGGATAAGGTTATGTCAAATGATACGGTGTATCTGGATTTTCAGAAGCATTTCACAAAGTTTCATATGAGAGATTCCTCAGGAAATTAAGACATGGAATGAGAGGGAGGGTGTGTATGGAAAAGAATTTTGATTCATCGTTGGATCTTTTGGGATAATTTTCAGACATTTTTTAGTTTGTTTCAGAAGTTAAAGTATGTAAAAGTTTATGTATGTTGAAACATTCTAATGAACATAAATCAACTTTAAATGCATTAATCTGGAGGTTTCATGCTGTCATGTAGAAGACCCTTCCGAGGCTATGGAGCTGAGTGAAGCAGAAGAGATTACTTCAGAAACTGACAGGCAGGCAGAGCACATGGCCCAGGGTTGCCAAGGGAAACATAAACAAAGTGAGTCACGAGAGGAGCAAACACGCCCAAGCTGCAACGTATCCCCGTGTTCAGGAGTTAAGGGAAAACACCTGGTTGGGGGAGGGGCGCAGCTAAGCCCTAAGAAACAGGGATATAAAAAGTACTCACTAGAATTGAGCCATAGAATGAGAACAGGAACCTGGAGGACCAGAACCGGAGAGGAGGAGACGAGGAAGGGAGAGACGAGGATGGGAGACACAGCACTGGAAGCCAGAGCAACAAAGACTCAAAGAGCCCGTGCCCAAAAGCCAGGTGGGAGCAACCCTCGACTGGGGTCCTATCGTGAAAGCAGCCAGTGGGAGAGACTGCCTGAGAGGCTGGTTTGGGAGCAGACAGAAACTCCTGAGAGAGAGAGGTGCTGGCCAGAGGACATTTGTATGTCTGAGGAAAAGGAGAAGCTAAAAGGCAGGAAAACACATCCAGTGTTTGGAACCCTTGCTGACCCAGCAGTGCTGAGAAGGTCTTCCTTGCAAAAGCCAAGAGATAGGCTGCATCAATTGTATAGAGAGAAAACTAGGTGTGAAAGTTTTCCTTGTAATTGCCAAGATCTGCTGGACTCTCCCTATGCTAACTCCTGTATATACGGTAATTCTCAACCCTGCTCTCTAGAGTGCTGTGAAGAGAGGCCTCGGGGAAATAGAGAGGGAGTGAATGCTGAAACACCGTATAACTGTATACAAACTTACCCAGCTGAGAGTGATTTGGAGGAAATGCAGACAGGGTCTGTTAGTGAAGATACAACAGATGAGCAAATGGACTGCATGCTATCACTAGCTGATCATATCATATCACTTTGCTGACCTGGCTGTTAACAAGGCTGTTGGAACAGCAGTAAAGAAGCAAAGTGTTTCCTTTATATGGAAAAGGGACTGTTACTTTTGAGTTTGTATTGAGCACTGCATATTTGAAGCTGAAGGCCAAAGAAGCTGTTTTTGTGTTATAAGTTCCTGAATTGTTTCCTTTATGCCAGAAGTATGGCAATTTTGTCCTAAGTTTCATTTGCAATTAATCCACCCGGAAGGGGAAATAAAAACCTTGTCATTTTTGCCTAAACCACTTGACTACAATTATTCCTGGCTTAGAGAGTAAGAGGGACTACAACTCCCAGAAGGCAGTGCATGACCAACTGCACTACCCTACTTCCTGAGTTAGGATTTCCCAGGCTGACCTACCCTACATGCCCCTGGCTCTGGGGAGGTTACTGGTGACAACACAAATAAAGTCAACTTCTATTGTATGCTCCCTCAGCACATGTAAATCATGTCTTTTCCATGTCCTAAGCATGTGGATGAGCCTCTCATGTGCAAACTTTAACTGGTCATTTTTATAAGTACAGTATGTACATCAGGCCAATGCACGTGCTTTCACAATATGCGAGCACAGGGGTGGAGCATGGTTGATGTACAAAGTAACACATGGACGTTATAAAATACTATAGCTTACATGCTTTCTTTCCAAATTTGAGGTGTGCCTGGATTTAGCATATGGGTTTTTGGGCACTTACACCCCTATTTTATAAAGAAAGGTAGGCACATGTGTTTCTTTATAAAATAGGCTTTAGATAGGTGTGTTCTGAGTGCCTAAAACTAGGTGCCCAGATATAAAATTACCCTCCACATGTGCATTAAGTTTTCTGAATGAAAAACACACACTGAATGCATATCCCTAATCGAAGGTGATGTTCTCTTGTGGATTGGAAATTGGCTAAAAGATGGGAAATCGAGAGTAGCATTAAATACTCTTCTCAATGAAGAAAGATAAATAGTTGAATGCCTCAGGGATATGTAGTGGGACTGGTGCTTTTTAACATATTTATAAATGTTCTCGAAAAGGGAGCATTGAATGAGCTGATTAATGGCTTGGTTTATTAACCTGCATTAATGTCTTAATGCACACTAATTTGCATTTAATGTGCATTCTTCCAATTAATTCAAGTTATTAGACGACCCCATTGACAATAATAGGGTCTATATTAAATTATTTGTGTTAAATCATTATAATGCATGCTATTGTACAATGCATTATTAAATTAACCCAGGTTAGTAAATCTAGCCCTAAATTTGACGTTGGCACAAAATTATTCCAAGTTGTTAAATCACAAGCAGATTGAGAAGAGTTGCAGAAGACCTGCTGCAAACTAAGGGCTGGATGTTTAAATAGCAGATGAAATTTAATGTAGACAAGTGCAAAGTGCTACATATACTCGTAGATAATAATAATCCTAACTATAGGTACATGATGCTGGTTTCATATAAGCAATCACCACCCAGGAAAAGGGGCCCTGGAGGTATGGTGAGTAATATATTGAAATCTTAGCTCAATGTGCTTTAGTGGTCAAAATAGCAAATACAGTGTTGGGAATTATTTGGAAAGAGATGTAAAACAAACAGATATGTCCATGCCTCTGTATCAATCCATGATCAGTGACCACATCTTGAGAACTGTGTGCACTTCTAGTTATCACATTTCGAAAATCATAGTGAATCTAGAACATTTCAAATAAGGCCAACAAAAATGGTAAAGGGGATTAGTAAGTTAAGGCCGTTTTGCTTGGAGAAGAGATGACTGAGAGGAGATGCTAGAATCCCAAAAATCCTGAGTGAAGTGAGACAGCTAAATAGAGAATGGTTGTTTAATTAAATAGTATTAAGCTGAAGGGGCACTCCATGAAGCTAAGAGATAAAACTAAAAACATCTTCCTGAATGATGACTGTGACAAAATGGAACTTGAACATGTACAGTAGGTGTGTATATAAATATTTAGAGATAGTGGACGTGGTGACAATAAGCTACAATTACTGAGAGAAAG
Organism: Ichthyophis bannanicus; assembly: GCA_033557465.1. NCBI lineage: Eukaryota > Metazoa > Chordata > Amphibia > Gymnophiona > Ichthyophiidae > Ichthyophis > Ichthyophis bannanicus. Next base: position 322,986,014 of record CM066031.1, on the reverse strand, counting down.
TATCAATAAAGAATCTTACAGGAGATTAAAATTGTTATTAAAATAAGATATAAGCCATTAATAAGATGGAAATTCCCATACTCTCATTTATTTATTTATTTATTTATTTATTTAGTATACATTTGTATACCGCTACTTCCAGCGATCAGAAGCGGTTTGATTACAGATTGGAGGTTGTCAAATCATGACAGGAAATTTGGGGTATAAACACATTGATTTGAAGGGAAAGCACAGCACACAGTAAAAGGTCATATAGCTTTGGAATTGTAGACTGGCCTCTTAAAAATCTTAAAAAGCTGGATGTATGAATAAAAGTACTCCATGTCCATGAGGTAATCTATAAGAATGAGTGTATGCCAAGACTGTACATTTTTCAAGCCTAAGAAGCAATTAGACTCATAGAAATAAATTTGACGTGGCATTTTAGAAAGGATGTCTAGGAAGAATCTAGGATGTCCAGCGCAGAATGTCCAAAATCTGGGGGACTGGTAGCAGTTCCTTCTGAAATCATTCCATCTCAACCCAAAAAATTAATGTCCCTGTAATTAGTTCTATAAATGGGCCCTGTGCAGATAACAAGGCCAGGTACATGAACGGGTGTTGGTCATTTCACAAACACAGATGTCCCCAATGTGCATGCTTGCAGATCCAGGTACCTGGAAATCCTGGCCAGGGTGGTTCAGAAGGGGAGTGAATATGTTCTGAGAGTAGAACATCCTGGCCTGCCATCTCAGATATTCAGGCGTGTAGCAGTGGGGCTGTAATATGCTTGGAGTATGTTTTTACATGCAGGAATGGCTGAAATCCTAGAAGCATTGCAGCCATAAAATGAGCACTTTTGTGCACTTTATTCATGGTCAGGAGCGGGTATAGGCATGGATGTCTCAACAGTCAGGACTAGACATGCTTGTGATGTTCTGCATTCGCACTGCAACGTGCATCTCGCCTTCTCCACCCAGGGCACACCTCCACCAAGCCCCCATACTTCATGGACATTCGCGCCCTGGGGGCATTTATATATCTGGTTCTCTAAAATGGCTCCGAGGATGTCTTTGTGATCTGCATGTCTTCAAATGTCCAAATCATAAGTAGAGCTTCTAAAATGACTCTCTAAACATAGTGAGCCCGATATTCAGCACCGGTGGCTAGTGCTGCTAAAGTACTAAACAGTAAACCCAGATATTCAATGCTGCTGCTAGTACTACTATTAACTGCCATTTGTATAGCACAACAAGGTATATGAGACATGTAAGAGATAGTCTCTATTCATAAGAGCTTACAGGCTACCAAGACAGACAACACAACTGGGGACTAGGGGAACGGTAAGGAAGCACATAGGAGGTGAACAGGATCTGAAAGTCTCAAAGAAGTGAGTTTTGAGCCTGAATTTGAACAGGGCCACAGATGGAGCCTGATGTACCAGGTAGTTTGTTCAGGCATAAGGAGCTGCAAGGTAGAAAGATCAAAGTCTGGAGTTGGCAGTGGAAGAGAAGGGCACAGACAGAAGATTTAGGCATCAAAAAGGCAGAGTTCCCAAATAGGGGTGTAGGGAGAGATAAGAGAGGAAAGGTATTGAGGAGCAGCTGAATGAAGGCACTTAAAGGTCAGTAATAGACGTCTGAACTGGATGCGGAAATGGATAGGGAGCCAATGAAGTGACTCGAGAAAAAGGGTAACATGAGCATAGTGACACTGGCAAAAGATTAACCGTGCATCTGGATTTTGAACAGATTGACATGGGGAGAGATGATTCAGAGGAAGACCAGTGAAGTGGAGGTTGCAGTAGTCTAAATGGGAGGTTCCGGCAATGAATATCTGTGTTAGCCGCTCTTGCTGATCGGTAAACGAGCAGCGGCGATATTGAGCTGCTAACTGGTTACCTCTATTTGGTGGAAGTTAGGCCAGGGTTACCGGTGCCGGCTTTCACCACAGCACTAACTGGGCAGCAGTTCAATATCGTCACTGACCAGTTACTGATTGCCGCCGCCTCCACTCCACCCTGGAAAGTTCCCAATACAACCTGATGCTAAGTGGTTAGCATCAAGGAATGTAGAGCTGGCAGTCGTGGATATTCAGTGGCACTAATCGTTAGTGCCACTGAATAGCCCCTTCACTGTGATTTATTTATTTATTTAGCTATGCTTTTATACTGCTTTTCACTGGGTCATAGCGGTTTACATTGAAACTGCAAGCTTCAATTACAATTAGCTCTGCTAACCATGTTAATCACTTTGAAAATCGAGCCCAAAGTTCTTTTATCATAGGCCTCCAGACCTAATTAAGAGCATCAACAGATCCACATAAGCAAAAAGTGTTGAAATATGAAAATAAATGTCCAGAATCCATCTTCATTATCAAAGCATTGCAAGAGGACCTTGATAAATTGGAAGACTGTCCCACCAAATGGCAGATGAAATTTAATGCGGACAAGTGCAAGGTTATGCATATAGGAAAGTACAACCCAAACTATGGTTACACGATGCAAGGTTCCACATTAGGAACCACTACCCAGGAAAAAGATTTAAGCGTCATTGTGGATAACATGTTAAAACCCTCAACCCAGTATGCATCAGTGGACAAGAAAGCAAATAGAATGCAAGGAATTATAAGGAAAGGAATGGAGAATAAAGCAAAAGATATTATAATGCTTCTGCATCATTCCATGATGCGACCACACCTTGACTATTGTGTGCAATATTTTATAAAGCATATAGCAGAATTAGAAAAGGTACAGAGAAGAGCCACCAAAATTATAAAGGGGATGGAAGGATACCTCTATGAGGAAAGGCTTAAAAGATTAGGACACTTCAACTTGGAAAAAAGACAGCTGAGGGGAGATATGAATTGAGTGAAACGGGTATACGTAGATAGATTGTTTACTCCATCAAAAAGTAGAAAGACTAGGGGACATGTAATGAAGCTACAATGTAACCCATTTAAGAGTAATAAGAGAAAATATTTTTTTTCATTCAACGCATAATCACATTCTGGAATTCATTACCGGAGAATGTCGTGAAAGCTGTTAGTGTGGTTGGGTTTTAAAAAGGTCTTGACAAGTTCCTGGAAGAAAGGTCCATAAACAATTATTAAAAAGGACCCAGGAAATCCACTGCTTACCCCAGAACTTGTGGAACTTGTGTACATTTTTGAGAACCTGCCAGGTACTTAAGACCTGGATTGGCCACTGTTGTAAAAAGGATACTGGGCTTGATGGACCTTGGTCTGACTCAGTATGACATTTCTTATGTTCTTAACTCAAGCAATCATTCTGACAAGTGGAAGCAATGGGTGAGAATATACCAGTACACAGCAAAGAAAGCAACACAATTTGCAAAAAAAATAAAAAAAAACCTCTTCAAAGAGAATTAGATAAGCACAAAAGTAACAAGTGGCAAATGCATAAATACAGTACAGTTTGGAATACAAAGTGTTACTCCAATAACCATTTGTCAATCAAGACTAGATACATGAATGGTTAAATAGGTTAAAGAGAGGTAAACTGAAACCTAAGGATAATAATTAATTAATTTATTTATTTATTTATTTAGCGAGTTTTGTATACCACCTTATCCTTCAATCAAAGTGGTTATGGGCATGACAGGGGGTTACATTGAACATAGGGGTGACATGACATACATGTATTTCTGGGTGTTGAGTCCAGGGGCTGGCACTTTGGCGTTTGGTAGCTGTATCCGCCAGGCTGTGGGGGTTGGGGTTATGGTACTTGTTCGAATGAGTCCATGAACAGTTGGGTTTTGAGGGATTTTCAGAAGTCCTTGAGGTCTTTTTGTGCTCTTAGTTCCTCAGGGAGAGTTCCATAGGTCTGGCGCCAAAAGTGAAAATGCTCTTCTAGAGGTTGCTTGCTTTTTTTTGTGGTATCTGGCTGGGGTGCGGAGCTTGTTGCTACCTTGGGTACACCTGGGTCTGCTGCTTGTGTCTTTGGTTATTATGTTTTGTAAAACGTCTGCTGAGCAGTGGTGTATGGTCTTGAAGATGATTAGTGTTGCTTTGAATTTTGCCCATGCCATTATGGGTAGCCAGTACAGTTGTTGTAGTACTGGTGTTATGTGTTCGTATTTGGCTGTGCCTGTGATTATTCGTGCTGCGGTGTTTTGGATCAGTTGAAGTGTGTGGACAGACTGCTTGGGTAGTCCCTGATATAATGAGTTTCTGTAGTCCAGTATGGGGGTGATGACTGCCTGGCATACGGTGCGGAAATGTTCTTGGCTGAGTATTGGCTTGAGTCTTCTGATGATCTTTAAATGGTGGTACACTTTTGCTGCAGTCTTCTTTATGTGTGATTGGAGATTCAGGTTCTTGTCTAGGGTGACACCTAGATATTTTACTTCGTCCTTTGTTGTTATCGTCTTGTGTAGTATGTTAATTTCTTGGGGTGGGTTGAATTTTGTGCTCCTGGAAATGAACATTGCTTCGGTCTTCTCAAAGTTTATCTTGAGGTTATTGCTGGAGTTTCTCTTACACCCACACACTGTGCTGCGACAGCTCTAGAGGGATCAGGCAAGAGAAGGCATGTGTTTGAGGCATTTGGTTATGAAGGTTATGTCAGGGGTGTCCAGGTCAATTGGGGTGTACACCATGATATCATCTGCGTACAGGTGATACTTTATGTTATATTTTCTGATGGTGCTGCATATGGGCTGGATATAGATGTTGAATATATTGATGACAGGGCGGATCCCTGTGGTATTTCTTGTTTGGTGGGAAACTGGGCTGATTTTTTTTCTCCACATTTTACTTGCTGTGTGCGGTTGCTTAGGTAGGAGCTGAACCAATTCAGTGTGTTATTGCGTAGTCCAATTTCTTGTAGGCGTTGTAGGAGTATGGAGTGAGATACCGTGTCAAAGGCAGCTGAGATGTCGATGAAAATTAGAAAGAAACTGTTCTTTATATTGTCTATCCCTATCAGTAGGTTGTCAAAGAGGGAGGTGAGTAATGTCTCTACGTTGTGATGTGGTTTGAAGCCATGTTGGTGTTCGTCTAGCAGCGCATGAAGGTCCATGTGATCTTGCAACTGTCTTTGTACTACTTTCACGATGATCTTTGAGATAAATGGCAAGCTTGAGATTGGACAGTAAGACTTCAGATCAGAGGTGTCTAGTGGGTTGCCTTTAAGGATTGGTTGTATGGTAGCTTGCTTTTGAAGCTGTGGGAGGTGCCCTTGTTGGAGGGACTCATGTACGATTATGTGTAGGTAGTGGCTTAGTTGTGTCCCAGGACAGTGGATTATGTATGAGATGGTTCACAGCAAGCATAGAAAAAAATGGGAAAACTGACATGAGTATGTACATTCTGTAAGGAAGAATGAAAACTGTTACTCATCTCTTAGCTGTCTGTAAGTTCTCATGTGAGAAAATTTCTATACAGAAAGGTAAAATATGGAGGCACATCTCATCCACTGGAAAGTCTGTAAACATTACAGTATCACTGTAGCAGAAACACTTTGCGATCAGAACCCTAAGGGAATTATAGAAAATGAAGAGGTTATATCACGTGGGACATTTCCATTCCATCTGTTAAAAACAGGCATCATGGTGAAGGAGAAAATCATGAGAACAACATTGATAATAGAGATTTCAGTGCCAAACAATTATTCTGTGAACTGAGTAGAAAAAGAGAAGGTTCAAGTGCCAAGTAATGCAGTCACAGACTAAGAAAATATAGCAGAAGAATATTGAAATATTTCCCATTTTTTTAGGTGTCAGAGGCTTGATGAAAAGGAATTTTCAAACACACTGCGATAAATGTTATTAAGCCATTTTCTGCTCATGGAACTGTCAAGAACCTCCCAGGATGTGGTGGGTCTTTTACATGTGTCTGTGCAGTGCTGTGTATGTCTTGTAGCACTACACAAATGTTCAGTAGTAGTAGTAAGTTTCCTGCATCAGTCTAACATTACACAGCTTCTGCGCTTTTTTTAAAGTAGAAATGTAAAGGAGTAGTACCACCTCGGACTTTTTGACTGACAGCATAGAAACATAGAAACATGTCAGCAGAAAAAGACCATATGGCCTGTCTAGTCTGCCCTTCCATATCAAATACTATAGTCCCCTTTTTTATTTTAGAGATCTTCTATGTTTGCCCCATGCTTTCTTCAACTCAGATACTATCCTTGTCTCTACTACCTCCACTGTGAAACTATTCCACGCATCTACCACTCTTTCCATAGAGAAATATTTCCACATATTACTCCTGAGTCTATCCCCTTTCACCCTCATCCTATGGTCCCTCATTGCAGAGTTTGCTTTCAGTCGAAAGAGGCTCTCCTCTTTTGCATTTATGCCGCAGATGTATTTAAATGTCTCTATCTCCTCTATCCCACCTTTCTTCTAACATATACATAGTAACATAGTAAATGATGGCAGATAAAGACCAGTATGGTCCATTTAGTCTGCCCACTAAGATGGCAAGAGTAGGTGCACCTGCCGTTCCATGCAGGCCACCCCTCCCCATGTCTTTGTTTTAGGGGTGAACCCACTGTTCCGTGTAGGGCACCACTGTTTGTTGAGAAATTAGATGCTTAAGTTTATTTTGATTTTATCCTATTGCTATAAAGGGATCCACTGTGTCTGTCCCATGCCATTTTGAATTCTGTCACTGTATTTGCCCCCACCACTTCCATCGGGAGGGCATTCCAAGCATCCACCACCCTTTCAGTGAAAAAGTATTTCCTGACATTGCCTTTCAATTTACCCCCTTGCAGCTTCATATTATGCCCTCTAGTTTTACAGCTTCCCCGTCTTTGGAAGAGGTTTGTTTGTTCATTATTTCTCTTTAATTATTTAAAGGTCTGAATCATATAGCCCCATCCCTCCTCTCCTCCAGCGTTTACATATTTACAGTAGGTCTTCAAGTCTCTTCTCAAAAGGCTTCTGACGTAGGCTCCAAATCATTTTGGTCACCTTCCTCTGAACAGTTTCCAGTCTTTTTACATCCTTTGTAAGATATGGTCTCCAAAACTGAAGACAGTATTCCAAGTGACTTATACAGTGGCATTAGTACCTCTTCCTTTCTGCTGGTAATTCCTCTTTGTATGCAACCCAACATCCTCCCGGCTTTTGCCATTGCCTTGTCAAACTATTTTGCCACCTTGAGATACTCAGAAATAATCACTCCAAGGTCCTTCTTCTGGTCCGTGCACACCAACCTCTCGCCCCCTATCTCATACATTTCCCTTGGATTTCTGCTTCCCAAGTGCATGGCACTGCAATTCTTTGCATTAAATCTTAACTGCCAAGCATTAGACCATTCTTCCAGCTTTTGTAGATCTTTCCTCATGTTATCCACTCCCTCAGGGGAGTCCACTCTGTTGCAAATCTTCATGTCATCTGCAAAAAGACAGACTTTTCCATTCAGTCCTTCAGCAATATCACTCACAAATACATTGAACAGTGCCGGGCCCAGGACCGAACCCTGGGACACCCTGCTAATCACCCTCCTTTCATCTGAGTGAGCTCCATTTACCATCCTCTTCTGTCATCTGTCAATCAACCAATTTCTGATCCAGTTCACCACCTTGGGACCCATCCCAAAACTACTGAGTTTATTGATAAGCCCCCTATGAGGAACAGTATCAAAGGCTTTGCTGAAATCCAGGTATATGATATCCATCACATGCCCCTGATCTAGTTCTCTGGTCACCCAGTCATGAACTCAATCAAATTTGTTTGGCAAGATCGTCCTTTGGTAAAACCATGTTGCCTCGGATCATGCAATCTGTTGGTTTTCAGAAAGTCCACTATTCGCTCTTTCAGGAGCACCTCCATTACTTTTCCTGCCACCGAGGTAAGGCTCACGGGCCTGTAGTTTGTCACTTCTTCCCTGTCACCACTTTTGTGAAGAGGTACCACATCAGCCCTTCTCCAGTCCTGAGGAACTTTTGCTGTTTCCAAGGATCTGTTGAAAATATCCTTTAACGGCCCTGCAAGAACCTCTGAGCTCTTTCAGTATCCTGGGATTTATCCCATCCGGTCCCCATGGCCTTGTCCACTTTCAGTTTTGCAAGTTGTTCTAACACATCATCTTCTGTGAATTGTGTGGTATCTACTTCATTCCCATTTTTATATTTGGGAGACACAGGTGGTCCTTCTCCAGGATTTTCTTTAGTAAAAACAGAGCAGAAGTATTTGTTTAGCAATTTTGCTTTTTCAATGTCACTTTCCATGAGTCTGTTCCCAGCACTTCTGCAATTCCACCTGCAATTCCACCTCTGATTTTCCTCCTCTCCCGAATATACTCGAAGGAAGTTTTGTCACCACACTTCACATCTTTAGCCATATTTTCCTCTGCCTTTGATTTTGCTTTCCTTATTTCTATTTTTGTCTTCTAGTTTGATCCTGTATTCCTTTCTGTGTTCCTCTGTTTGCAAGCTTTTGAATTTTGTGAAAGCTGTGGTTTTTGCCTTTATTTGAGCAGCCACTTCTTTGGAGAACCAAATAGGTTTCCTTCTCCTCTTGTTTTTATTTACTTGCCTTACATATTTATCTGTTGCTCCTTTTATTGCCACCTTTAGTTTAGCCCATTGCAATTCCACATTCTTTATCCCCTCCCACCCTGCCAACTTCTCCTTCAGGTACTTGGCCATTTTACTGAAGTCAGTGTTTTTGAAGTCTAGGACTTTGAGCTTGCTATGATTGGATTGCACCTTGGCTTTTATCTCAAACCACACAGTGTGATGATCGCTGCTGCTCACAGACCCAGACATTCAACATGCTTTCACTGTTGGTGAGCACTAAATCCAGCATTGAGCTTTCCCTAGTGGGTTCCATCACCATTTGTCTAAGTAACGCATCTTGGAAGGCATCCACAATTTTTTTGCTTCTTTCCAGATTCGCAGAAGGAGTAATCCAATCCACATTGGGTAGATTAAATTCATCCAATATGATCACTTCCCCCTTTGTGGCTATTTTGACAATATCTATAATCAATTTGTTATCTATTTCTTCGATTTGAGTTGAAGATATGTAGACTGCACCATTATGGAGGACAGTGCCATCTCCTCTTTTCAACACAATCCAGAGCACTTCTTCTTTTCCCCAAGAGATTATAGCCAGCTATGGCTATATCCCATTTGTGTGATTCATTAAACCATGTTTCTGTAATGGCCACAATGTCCAAGTCCATTTCCACCATTAGCGCTTCCAGGTCCGGAACTTTGTTGGCTAAGCTTCGAGCATTTGTGCCCATTGCTTTCCAGCATTTAACTTTTTGTTCTGCCTACTTTTTCCCACTTGTCATTGATGTGTAGTTTAAAAGTGTGGCTGTTTCTGATGTTATTCTGCTTTTGCCGGGAGTGACGTCCTGAACTTGTTCTTCCCCATCTGTCACCCCCTTTTTTTTAGTTTAAATGCATATCCATATACATATTAAGATCTTTATGTCTTTCCCCATATGGTTTATAACGAAGACCAATATCCATTTTAGTAGCCACCCTGTGCACTGACTCCATCCTGTTTATATCCATTTGAAGGTGTGGCCTCCAGAATTGCACATAATACTCCAAATGAGGTTGCACTAGAGACTAATACTGAGGCACTTTCACCTCCTTTTTTCTGCTGGCCTTTCCTCTCCCTATGCTCCCAAGCATCCTTCAGGCTTTCATCATCACTTTTCTACCTGTTTAGCCATTTCAAATTCATCAGAAACAATCACACCCAGATCCTGCTCTTCTTTTGTGGACAGAAGTACTTCGTCCCCTACATTGTACCACACCCTTCAAGCCCAAATGCATAACTCTGCATTTTTTAGCATTAAACCTCAGTTGCTAAATTCTGGTAACCTCCTTCTCCTCAGAGTGAGCTCCATTTACCTGTACCCTTTATCACCTCCCACTTAACATATTTCTTACCCAGTCAGTCACTTTAGGGTCCATCCCAAGGGTGCTCAGTTTATTAATAAGTCACCTGTGCGGAACGGTGTCAAAGGCTTTACTGAAATTCAAGTATACCACATCTAGTGTTGTCCCTCGGTCCAACTCTCTGATCACCTAGTCAAAGAAATCAATCAGATTTGTCTAACAAGATCTGCCCCTAGTTGTCCCCTTTCACCGTCATCCTATACCTTAGCAGCCAGGGCGGGGGACGATAAGATCAAGAACCCACCTAGGACACCTCTAATTCATGCACGACTCTGATTTCTTGGGAGTTTTATGCAATAAATACATGCTGGCATATTAAATATATTATTTTCTGTCATGAACTAGTAGGAGACCAAAATCAATCAACCCAGTTCTCTTCATCTGATAACAATGCCTATGTTTGTTTTGTTTTTTTTGTTCTCATAGCTCAGTCCTGTGTTTGTATTCATGTAACATTTTTAGCACATTTTATAAGAAAAAGCACACAGATTTTTTTGGTTTTGTCATTCTGTGACACTGTCACAGTCAGAAATAGAAGACAGTAGATAAAACCCAACCATAAGATCTAGTAGCAGAGCTAGCAATTAGAAATGAAAATATAGGTAGAGTCCTTTACCACCACCAAAAAGAACCCCCAAAACCTAGAATGGAGGATTGGAAGTAAATCTTTCTTGCTAACTCTATCCGTCTCCTCCCAACGTTTGCTGTTCATCAAGGGCAGGAAATAGAGAGGGAGTCTGCCTCAAGGCAAGTGATCATCCTCCATTGTTCCCCTTCTTCTAATACTTTCCTTCTGAGGCATGCTGTTGTGGTTGGTGTGCATTCTGCAACCAAATGTAGGTGTTTCAAAAGTTGATGGGGCAAGATAAGGGAATGCAATTAGGTGTTCTGTGCTGATTTCCAACACTCAGCAGTTAAGCTTACAAAAAATCAACAGCTGGCCTGCCTGAGGTGAAGGATGATATGGGACGCCACTGCACAGGAAGGCTCTGCACTGGCTGGCTTTGTGTTTAAGATGATCTCGCTAGCACAGTTGCGGTTCAAAGAAGCAGGAGCCGCAGCTGCTATAGGAAGGAGAGGTGAATCTGCTGCTGCCGAGAAGTAGGCTCAGCAGTGGCAGCAACTTGAGCGTTTTTATTTCCCTGGGCTGATGGGGGGGGGGGGGGTTAGGACTGGAAGTGGGCCGATGGGGGGGTGTTTAGGACTGGAAATGGGCTGATGGGGGGTTAGGACTGGTAATGAGCTGATGGGGGGGTTTAGGACTGGAAGTGGGCTGATGGGGGTGTTTAGGACTAGTAATGCGCTATGGGGGGCTAGGACTGGAAATGGGCTGATGGGGGATTAGGACTGATAATGGGCTATGAGGGGGTCTAGGACTGGAAATGGGATGATGGGGGGTTAGGACTGGAAGTGGGCTGATGGAGGTGTTTAAGGGGATATGTGTGCTGTAACCACAAGCAAATGGCACACTTTCTCCCTTACCGCCATTTAGTAAACATACCCCTTAGTCTATCTTTCTCAATCTCTCAGGTCTTACAAGTCTGTAAACTGTGTAAATGTCTTTGAATATCGGATCCATATAATATCACTTTAAACATATTTCTTATACATTTAGGAGGTCATTATCAAAAGTCATTCCTCCTGAGTGTATGTGGTCACATACAAGCTGAAATGACCTCTTATAAAATACCAACTCACATAAAAGTATGCATTTTGGCATGAAGGTGCATCCTTTGCCAATAGATGTAGCAGGGGGTGTGGTCTGAGTTTTCACATAGATTAAAAAATATCTTAATCTACACACACATGTGCATAGAGTGCATGAGCAGGTGTTAAGCGATCATGCTTACACTTGAGGCATGTTCTCTGCCCTATACGCTAGGAGGCACATTCTGTAATGTGCATCCTGGTTTCTGTGCGTCCCATCTGAACTGGACGCACAGAGATAGATGCGATTCTGATCCCGCAGGGCATATCTAGCCCCCACGGGATCAGAATCGCATCTAATCCTGTACGTGCAGGCCGGGACTTGATTCTGGTCTGCCTGCCTGTGCAGGCTCCTGCCCAGCTAACTCAGTCAGGCTCCAGAATGAAGCCATGGTGCCATGGCAACGCAGCTCCATTCAGGAGCCGCAATCCCCGGCTGCTGATGACCTTTTCCTTTCCCCACAGCCCAACCCCTGATCTGGTTTCTATGGCCAGGGTCGAGCTGCGGGGAATCTCCTGCATCCCCTCCACCCTTTGCCGCTGCCCAGGCCTGCCATCCCCCGACATCTAGGGGAACGTTTTCTACCTCAGAAATGGAATAAGTTCCCCATCGAGTCTGCCAGCCTCGGACATACAGGGCTGACATCAAAATTGGCCCTGTACGTCCGGGGTCGCTGACCTCCCACTGCCCGCCCTAACTCTGTCTCCGCCCTGCCCCTTCCCCGCCCCCATCTAACTTCCCCATGCAAACTCCTTGTCCATACAGGGAAGCTTCTCTGGGACGGGAAGCAGGGATGGACTTCCTCATTTGTGGTTCAGAATAGACCCCCTAGGTGTCTACTTGTCTTTATAAAATAGTGCTTATGCAAGCACCTCTGAAGTTGTCTTTATCTTTATCTTTATTAAGGCTCTTGATATATCACTTTGGACTGAAATATTTGGGCGATTTATAATAAATGTTGCATACCACGACAGACAGAAAAGAAAAAAGAATGCCTTTAATTGACAGGAAAGGATAAACTAAAAGAGGAAAGGACATAACATCCAATAGAGAAGAGGGTGAGATTAAGAGAAACCACCAGACAGAAAGTAACTAGAGGGTGATGGGTGGAAGGTCAAAAGCACTAGAAAATAGCTAGGGCTTCAATAGGGACTTGAAAAGGGGGGAAAGAAAGTTCCAGGCAGAGGTCAGGTGGAAGAGAATTACAAGAGGGGGTCAAGGAAAAAGAAAACAGAGGCATGGGTAGATTCCAGGTGGGTAGTACATGTAGGAGGGGGTAGGAAAAAGCAAATAGAGTTGATCCATCCACCCATGGTGCCCTGTTTATAAAATTACCCTCTTAAAGTTAGACTATGGCCGCACCACTGAATACTGAAATCTGTATCTTGCATGTTGATAAAAGCAAACACTTCTGCCTTATTCCATATGAGTTAAATGAAGAGTATATTTCATTCACATGATTTGGCATTTTGTTTAATTAATAGTTAGAGATGCAGCTGTGTTATTTAGAGATTCTGGTTCTGCATCATAATAATTTATTACAAGCTCTGCAATGTATTCTTAGGCCTGTTAAAGACTATGATTATTACATTTCAGTGATTTGATTAAAACAAGTCTTCATCTTTATGGCTTTTGTAAGTATGCCAGCCCCTAATATCCCCAGCTCTTTTATGGCACTATAGTCATTTGGCAAAGAACTCTATGGGAGATGAGAAGTTGATTTTTTTCCCCTTTCCAAAGTCATCACATTAAATTATTTTCAGATTTACTTTTACTGATATCACCCATTACAATTTATATTTCTTTTTTCTGTTTTGCTTTTTTTCTGGATGATGGCTGATAAGGAACAATGGACTATGCAGTCAAATTATCTGTTTCCCTTTTATAGTTCTCTACCACTTTGGGTCCATAAGCATATATATACAGGGTGGCCCAAAAAAAGTGAGAACATCTCGTAGCATAAGTTATTTAAAAATTCAAAAAGACAGATGTAAATGATTGACAAATTTAAAAAAAAAGATGGCGACCGGAAATTGTCGAAATAAAGGCGTTATATAGCTAAAAAAGGTAAATAAGTAAACTATTTAAGTTTTTAATTTATGAGATGTTCTCACTTTTTTTGGGCCACCCTGCATATATGTTTATTTATGTTTATTAGTTTTGATAAAATCGCCTTTCTCCAGAAATCAAAGCGATGTACAATATAAAAACAATTGTCTTAAAAAAGGCCGAAGCCTGGAAAAGAAAAGAAATACAATATCTGATTAAAAGTACAGTTTCTGTTTAAAAAGAGTAGACAAGAGAGACATGGAGAGGGTGGGGAAGAAACAACAAGGGAAGGTTAGGGACGGGGAAGAGGAGATTACACAAAAGGAGAGGGCACATCAAAAGCCAAAGAGAAAAGGTGTGTTTTTAGGTTTTGTTTGAAGGTTGAGAAGAGTGGTTCAAGACGGAGAGCGGGAGGTAGTGAGTTCCAGAGGGCAGGGCCGATGAAGAAGAAAGCAGAGGAGCGGGTGGACTGTAAATGAGCACGGGAAGGGGAGGGAAGGGCTAGACGGTGAAGATGAAAGGAGCGGGGAGTATAACGAGGGGAGTGGATAGAGAGTAAGTCAGCAAGATATTGGGGGGAGCCAGTATGAAGTACTTTGTGTACCAGAGTGAGAAGCTTAAATTGGGAACGGTAAGGGAGGGGTAACCAGTGGAGGTGAAACAGGAGGGGAGTGATGTGGTCGCGGGGAGACGCATGACAAATAAGACGAGCAGCAGTGTGGTGTATGCGTTGTAAACGGGATAAGCGAGACTTAGGGAGACCGACAAGAACTGAATTTGCAAAGTCGACACGAGAGATAACCAAAGACAACACAAGGGTAGTGAGGGCTGCTGAGGACAGAAAGGGGCGAATTGCACGTATTTGTCGGAGGAAAAAGAAGGAGGATTTGGTAATGTGAGAGAGGTGGGACTGGAAAGAAAGATCAGAATCAAAGTGGACACCAAGGTAACGAAAGGTAGAAACTAATGGAACCGGGGACCCAGAAAATGAGCGGGCAAGGGTAGGGGGTGTAGACCCATGGGAAAACCAAATGGCAACGGTCCTTAGTGAGATTAAGGTGCAAGCAATGAAGGGTCAACCAGTTGGCTACAGCGGAAAGACAAGAGTTAAGCGCGGTGAGATCGGGACAAGAGGGAGAAGTATGGTGGAGCAGAACAATGTCGTCTGCATAAAGAAAAGCAGAAATACCTGATTGTTGAATTAAGAGTGCAAGGGGTGCTAGGAAAAGGTTAAACAGAAGAGGAGCCAAAACAGAACCTTGGGGTACCCCACAGGTAAGAGGGAAAGAGTTAGACGAGGGGGCAGAAGAAGAGGGGGATAGCACAGAACAAGAGCGGGAAGAGAGAAAGGAGTGAAACCAGTGATGCACAGTACTACATAAACCAGCTTCCCGAAGACGAAGGAGGAGAAGGGAGTGGTCAACAAGATCAAAGGCTGCTGAGAGATCTAGGGCAACCGCCACCGAGATATCACCCTGATCGTGAGCCGTGTGTAGTGCGTTAGTGAAAGCAAGGAGAATGGTGTCGACACTGTGACCTGTGCGGAAACCCGATTGGCGGGGGTGAAGAAAATTAATAGAATCAAGGTAGTGTGAAAGTTGAGCAAAGACAAACTTTTCAAGTAGCTTGGAAAGAAAAGGAAGGTTAGATACAGGACGATAGTGAGAAAGAACGGAAGGATCAAGAGAGGAGTTTTTAAGGATGGGACGAATTAGAGCATGCTTCCAGGAGGAGGGAAAGATACCTGTAGACAAGCTAGTGTTAAACATGGTGAGGATATATGGCAGGAGTGCAAGAGATGGGTCAAGAAGCCATGTGGAAGGGATGGGATCCTGAGGACAAGAAGTCTTTTTAGAAGAGGAAATAAGGTGATAAAGCTCAGAAGAAGTGATTAAGGAGAAAGAGGCCCAAGAGTGGGAAAGCTGAGCAGTAGGGGGAGGGGAAACCAATGGCGGGGGAGAGTGAATTGGATCAGGGCAGGCGGGTAAGGAGGCTCGTAGAGAGGAATTTTATTGTCAAAGAAGGAAGCCAGAAGGGAGGGAGAAGGGACGGAAGAAACAGGAGCTATAGGCGTGGGGGAGTGAAGAGAGGTCAGAGTGCGTAAAGTCGAATAGAGATGCCGAGTTTGGTTTGGGGCGGTCAAGATGGCATTGGAAAAATAAGCACGCTTAGCTTGGTGGACATTTATACGGTAGTGAAAGTGAGTAGACTTGAAGAAGGCTAAGGTAGAGGGAGAAGGATTTCTGCGCCACCTGCGCTCAGCCCTACGGAGCTGCGTACGCAGGAGGCGCAGGCCCTGATGGAACCATGGGTGGCTAGGGAGACGGCGAGACTTTCGAGGTTGAAGGGGAGCAAGACGGTCAAGAGCAGTAGAAAGGGATGAAGACCATAGGGCTACTTGGGAATCAGAAGAGAGGGAAGAAAAGTTGGAGGGAAGAAGGTCAGAGGCAGCAGGGAATTGTTCACGAATGTGCGACGAGAGGACACGTGAGAGTTGAGGTGGAGGGGAAACAACTGGAGGCACAACAGAAGAGGTGGAAGACAAGGACCCAGGAGAATGGGTACATACAACAGAAAGACAGACGTGGTCAGTCCACGGAAGGGATACAAAAGAGAGATGGGACATTAAAAGAGAGGATGAAGAGGAAGTCAGAAACAGGTCAAGAGTATGACCGGCCTGATGGGTGGGAAAAGTGACATGCTGTAGAAGAGACAGATCATGCAGCAGGGAGAGAAAAGCGTGATCATGAGAGGAGGAAGGAGAGTCAAGGTGAAGGTTAAAGTCTCCGGCAATAAGTAAGTGAGGGAAGGCCAAGGACAGATCGGTGATAGTTAAGAGAAGGGAATCCCAAAGGTCAGATCGCAAAGCAGGAGGAGAGTAGACAAGAAAGACCTGAAGCGGAGGGGAGGAGTGAAGCTGAAACAGAAGGGATTCAGGGTAGCGCAAAGATGGGGGGTACGCTGGGTGAAGGAGAGAGATGTATGAATAAGAGCTGCCACACCCCCACCGGCACGGCCAGGGCGGGGGGTGGAAAGGGCTGAGAAGGCAGGCGGAAGGCAGCGAGCCAGAAGAGCGTCTTCTCCGTCCTTTAGCCAGGTTTCAGTTAATAGCATATATATATATACATATATAAATAGCATATATATATATACTCAAAATTATTCTAGCTTCCACCCCCTATGTCACTTACCCATCCTCTGAACCCTGCTCAAACATAGCTCTCTATATTGATCCCAGGTATGCCCAGCTCTAGTTTCCACCACCTCCACTGACATGTCATGACAGGAAACCAACAGTCCAGCAAAGAAATATGTTCCGATGCTGAAGATGGTGGCAGATAACCAATGGTTCTATCCAGTCTGTCTGGATATTCTGGCCGGGGACTTATTCTTGCTGTGAGATAAAGAAATTGTATTGTGTGGTCTCCAGAATTGCACACAGTACTCCAAATGAGATCACATCAGAAACTTATACAGAGGTATTATCACCTACTTTTTTTGCAGGCCATTCCTCTGTTATGCACCCAAGCATCCTTCTGGCATTCACCATCTCCTTTTCTACCTGTTTAGCTACTTTAAGATCATCAGTAACAATCCTGTCCATGTCCCACTCTTCTTTCATGGACAGAAGTACTTCACCCTCTACACTATACTGCTCCCTTGGATTTTTGCAGCCCAAATGCATGACCCTGCATTTTTTAGCATTAATTCTCAGCTGCCAAATTCTTGATCATTTTTCAAGTTTAGCTACATCCCTCCTTATGTTATTTACTCCTTCCTAGGTGTCTACTCTATTGCAGATTTTGGTATAATCTGCAAAGACATCTCAATGTATGCACAAAACTCAAAGGACCTGGTACAGTGAACTGCAAGTAAAAATAAACCAGTGCATACAAAATCCCAACATCAGTTGCACTACATTAGTTGCACAAGCTAGTAAAGTAGGCAGGAAAGCAATGATACAAAAAGAGGAAGAGATAGACAATGCAATAAAATGGGGGGAACAAGACATTTTTCAGATATATTAGCGAGAGGAGGAAGTGCAAAACAGGTATTATCAAACTTAAGGGGGAAGGGGAGGAATCAGAAGATGAGGATAAAGCAGAATTGTTTAACAAATATTTCTGTTCTGTGTTCACAGATGAAGGACCAAGTGCACGACCTCAGAAAAAACCCACAAATATGAGTAGAAGTGCAGGTGATGCCTGCTCAGCTCCAGCCATCACTCAAATCCCAGTAAAGCCTTGCCTAGATGAGCTTGTGACCTCCTGCCAGCAGGTGTCTCAAACCTCACTAGGCTGGCAGGCTGCCTTGATCCACTCTATGCCTGCTACTTCTTCTAGATGGTCATCTTCCTGTGGCATTTGTATTTTTCCTTTTTTGGAACTGAGTTGCCTAGTGCTTTGGCTTTTTTGCTGTTTTTCTGATTTTGATGCCTCCCTGTGAAAGCTTCTTCAACCCAGAACCCGTCCCTGCTGAACTGCAGCCTTGTTTCCATTGTGAGTCTTATTGGAAAGTTCCTGCATGCTTTTGTTTCCCACCTTCTTCCTGGTATTTTCTAGCATCTAGTACCCCACCCACCTCAGGCTCTAGATTTTGGCCAAAGGGCTCAACCCAAATGGAGATGCTACATGCATAAAACCCTTCCCAATCTTCCCTGAACCTGTGCTGCCCCCTTTTTGTTGAGAGTTAATCTGTGGACCTTGACTGTTCATTATTCTTGGGTTTTCCTTATAGATGAGACTAATCACATTATGTTGAACAGTGTCAAAAGCCTTATTGAGGATCAGATCTATTGAACCACCCTTGCTAGCTCATTAAAGAATTCAATTTAATTTGTAAAATGTGATTGTCTGGGGCCCTGTAATCTACTGTGCACTTTTCAAAGTGCTATACTGTGGCAGGTGCAGGCCTGTGACCCACAGTGTCCGAACATAAGCAGGCCAACATGGCTAGCTTGACCTGTAAATGAGGCCTGTGGAGAGGCATATAGGATTGCACATCCCCCAATATGCTGCTATTGTAAGATAGAACTCAGTAGAAGTATTGAATTAGCTTAGGTAAGCAGAACTGCAGTATTGAAAGATGGAAAAATACAGAAAAACATGTTTAAAAGTTACTGATAAGAAAAAGTACATCTGCAAAGAAATAATTGGGAGTGCTGACAGATGAGTTGCAGAGCCCAGCTCCTCTGCACGTACAAATTGGTTCTATAACCTTGAAAGTGTGAAAGTAACAAGTTGATGAACTGACCATTGTAATTGGGACTAGAAGGGGGGTATGCAGGTGTCATGCCCACTGGAGGGATATAACTGGATAAACTTATCAGTACCGGGACCAATAGAAGAGGTACGGGAGGTACGGGAGATTACCGGGACCAATGAAATGTTTTTCTATACCTAGAATGGAACAGAAGTCTATAAAAGTTGTTGTAATGCTTGAAAACTTTGCTCAGCCATTTTGAAATTGATTGGTTCGAGACTTGTGCACAAATAAATGATTTGGACCTTCTGAACAGACTCCTGGTATCATTGGTTTGTCTGCGCTTTGCTGCTACATATTCCTTGGTGCGTTGGCCGGGAAGTTGTGGAATCAAAGTGTATATAGGGCAATATACCACGACTTTCCGCCTCTATAGGCTTGGTCCTGCCGGGATCGCGCCCTTCCGACGAGGGCTGCTCCCTGGCGCCACCGGTCCCTTGTATCGGAGGGAGCTGGTCGGACCTCGGCGGGTGACGAGCCCGGCTGGAGTCAACGCCTCGAACCCGAGTGAGGGGAGTCCGAGGTCCAACTCATGCGCCTGCTTGGGAAGTTTGAGGACCGGATCCGGTGAGTATAGTTTTGATTTTGGGTCTAGACAGAAATAGAAAGCGCAGTACTGCCATTGGAACTTGGAACTTTGGAATTTGTAATCTCGAGATATTGGGAATTGGTAAGAGAGCATGATCACCTCTCAAGGAAGGGCCGAGTAGCCTGGCATGGGAATTCGCCGGGTGAAACCCCCATCCTTTTTGTAATTGGGAAATTGGAAAAGACTAGTCAGAATAGATAGAAACGAATGCATTCTGGGATACGTTGCTAGCATGATTGTGTGAACGAAGTGTGAATGAGAGGTCTGGCAGCACGGACCAAGTGAAGGCGGACCCCTGAGTAGCGCATTTCCTGACCGGGCGACCGCGTTCAGGTCGCGAAAAGGGGGAAGCGATTGTCGTCTTGTCTTGTTATTTGTACTCCTTATACGTTTCCAGGGCCGTGAGGACCTCTTACCCACGGTCCGCCCTCCTTTTCCCTTCTGTCTGTTGTTGCGCGCACACATCGAAATGGGAGGGGCGGGGTCTACTAGAAACACTCCATTAGAATGTATGATCGCACATTTTAAAGAGGGATATTCAGGAGATTATGGTATTAAAATGACAGCAGCCCGTTTGCAGATTTTGTGTACTAGGGAGTGGCCCGATCTAGACCCCATCTGGCCCTGAGAGGGAACGTTCAAAGTAGAGATTATTCAGTCAATACACCGTAGAGTGCGGATAGCGCACCCCGACCAGTACCCCTATATAGATTCCTGGTTAAGTATTTGTGAAGATCCGCCCCCCTGGGCGCAGCGCTGTTATGAGGAACAGTGCAGAATAATGTTAGCTAAAGCAGATTCTAGACAGAAGACGGAACAGCCTAGAATAAAAGAGCAGGATAAGAAAGCCAGAAAGAAGCCCATCCTAGCAGATCCTGATTCCCCAGAAATAATTCTCAGGCAGCCCCGAACCCCAGGTCCAGTAAGAGTAGCCCGGCGTCCTGCCCCAGAACCCCAGAGACGGCCAGAGCCGAGGCGGGACCCAACCCCTGATCCCCCTCCTGGAGAAGAGAAAGAGGAAGAATTAGCGGGAAAAGAAGAGGAGGACCTAAAAAGTGAGTCAAAAGTGGAGACTGAAGAAGGAGAAAGAGAGAATCCCCCAGATGAGGAAAGTGTACAAATAATTGAGAAAGTCAGCACTAGCACTAGCATGCCAGTGACAGAGAAACCCAAAGCAAAACCTGTTGAGAAAAAGAAAGTGACTCCTGCAAAGGCAACGACAATAACCCTTAGATCCCAAAAGACACCCATAGCAGCTAAACTGTTTCCCTTACGGCAAGTCCCGGGAGTGCCCGTAAAGAATGATAATGATGAAGTGGTAGCGGGACCCCTAACTTATGTGTATATCCCTTTCTCTACAACTGATTTATTAAATTGGAGGTCGCATTATGCCTCCTATACTAGCAAGCCCCAGGAGCTGACAGAATTAGTAACTAGTATTATGGAAACTCACCAACCCACTTGGCCAGATTGCCGTCAGCTCCTGACCACCCTATTCACTACAGAAGAACGAGCAAGAATTAGAAAAGCAGCTATTGAATGGATGGCAGAAAACCCTGCAGCTCCGGCACAGGGGCAGAATATAATAGACCGTAGGGAAGCAGCTCAGAGAGAATTCCCGAATGAAGACCCCCAATGGGATCCAAATACAGATGAAGGATCCACAGCCCTAGCCCGTTTTCGCCAAGGCTTTTTACAAGGCCTGAGAAGGGGGGGCCAGAAAGCTATGAACCTTTCCAAAGTTACAGGAGTTATCCAAGGGATAGATGAGAGCCCAGCAGATTTTTATGAAAGATTAACTGAAGCATACAGAATGTATACTCCCTATGATCCCGAGGCACCAGGAAGTTTATGTATGGTGAATTCTGCTTTTGTAAACCAGTCTCAACCAGACATTAGACGCAAATTACAGAAGTTAGAAGGGTTTGCGGGCATGAATGCAACACAGTTATTGGAAGTCGCTCATAAAGTGTATGTGAATCGTGATACTGAAAGACAGAGAGAATGTGATAGAAAGATGAAGAAGAAAGCTGATTTTTTGGCTGCGGCCATAGTGGAACAGAAAAGGGGAGGTGTCCCTAGTCGAAGGAGCAGAGGAAGAGGGCGGGGTCAAGGCGGAGGCCGGACCCAGAGACTAGGCGTGAACCAATGCGCCTATTGCAGAGAGGAAGGACATTGGAGAGATATGTGCCCGCAACTCGAAGACGCCCAGCATGATGACGACAGCAGCCATCAGTGGCGAGAAGAAAGACGAAGCTATCCCCGAAGCCGAGGAGGAGCCAATCGAGAACAATTCCAGCGAGAGAGAGGAGGAACCATTCAAGCATTGGCCACACCAGCCCATGATGAGAATGACGTGGATTAGGACAGACCGGGCTCCAAGTTTGCTTTAGGTCTCCAGGAGCCTATGGTCGGAATACAAATAGGAGACCAAATTATGGACTTTATGGTTGATACTGGAGCACAACATTCAGTAATAGACAAAAAGATAGCCCCATTCACTACAAAAGCAGTCACTATCATAGGAGCAACTGGTGCCAGAGCCACAAAGTCTTTTCTTCAAAACCGAATATGCAGTCTGGGAGGACAGCAAATAACTCATCAATTCCTTTACATGCCCGAATGTCCAGTGCCACTACTGGGACGAGATATGCTAGCCAAGCTTCAAGCACAGATATCTTTCTCTGAGCAAGGAGAAATGCAAATGACAGTAAATCCCCAAACCAAACCAGCAGGAGTAATGCTGCTGACAGTTCCCCGAGAAGAAGAATGGAGGTATTACATTGATGATTCGATACAAGATACCTATTTTGAACAAACTTTGAAAAGTATTGATGCACCACCTGGAGTATGGGCAGAAGGCAGCCCCCCAGGCCTAGCTAAACATATAGCTCCAGTGATTGTAACCCTCAAGCCTAGTGCTACACCAGTGCACGTCAAACAGTACCCTCTCCCAAGAGCCGCAATTGAAGGCATCCATCGCCACCTACAAAGATTGCTTGAGTATGGCCTACTAAAAGTATGCCAATCCCCATGGAACACTCCACTTTTGCCAGTAAAGAAGCCTGGGACAGATGATTATCGCCCAGTGCAAGATTTGAGAAGAGTAAATGATGCAGCTGAGACCATACATCCAGTCGTACCCAATCCTTACACCCTCCTAGGACTGATACCTGCTGAAGCTACCCATTTCACTGTACTGGATTTGAAAGATGCATTCTTTTGCATAAGATTAGCCCCTGTAAGCCAAATATTGTTTGCATTCGAATGGCAGGACCCCATCTCTGGAAGAGGGGGCCAACTTACCTGGACAAGATTACCCCAAGGATTCAAGAATTCGCCTACCATCTTTAGTGCCGCACTAAATCAAGACCTTTCAAGCTATCCAGTAGCCCCGGGGAAGAGAGTGCTTCTCCAATACGTGGATGATCTGTTGATAGCTGCCGTATCAGAAAGTGAATGTATATTAGCCACCAAAGATCTCTTGCAGTTACTAGAGGAAGCTGGATACAAAGTTTCCAGAGCCAAAGCACAGCTATGCCAAAAAGAAGTGAAATACTTGGGTTTTCGTATCACCCAAGGAAGCAGAAGATTAGGCAGAGAAAGAAAAGAAGCAGTATATAGAATTCCAACTCCAACAACCAGAAAGCAAGTCAGAGCCTTTCTGGGAGCGGCAGGATATTGCCAAATTTGGATACCCAACTTTGCCCAAATTGCCAAACCACTGTATGAAGCCACAAAAGGAGAAGAGAAGTCACCACTGGAGTGGGGACTTGAGCAGGACACAGCCTTCCAGAAGTTAAAAGAAGAATTGATGTCATCACCAGCACTTGGACTACCAGATGTCCACAAACCTTTTCACTTGTTTGTACATGAAGCACAGGGAAATGCCCTAGGCATGTTGACTCAGAAATTGGGAAATTGGGAACGACCTGTAGCCTACCTATCAAAACAATTGGACCCTGTGGCCAAAGGATGGCCACCTTGCTTGAGAGCAGTTGCAGCTACAGCACTACTAGTGAGTGAAGCAGACAAACTCACACTAGGACAGAACATACGAGTCACTGTGCCACATGCAGTCCTTGCCCTTATGGAACAAAAAGCAAATTATTGGCTCACCAATTCCCGAATGTTGAAGTACCAGAGCATGTTATGTGAAAACCCACAGATACAACTTGAAGTGAGCCATGCCCTGAATCCAGCCACCTTGATACCTATCAGTGAAGAACTCCCAGAACATGACTGTATCGAAGTCATGGAGACTGTGTTCTCCAGCCGACCCGACTTGACAGATGTGCCCATAGAAAATCCTGACCAAAACCTATTATGTTGATGGGAGCAGTCTCATCCTTGATGGACGACGCTGTGCCGGATATGCAGTCGTCACTCAACACGAAGTAGTTGAATCATCAGCCCTAGCCTCAGGCACATCAGCCCAGAAAGCCGAATTGATAGCACTCACCAGAGCATTGTTGTTAGGAGAAAAACTTATACTGAATGTATATACAGATTCCAAATATGCCTTCACTACCCTGCATGCCCATGGAGCTCTCTATAAAGAAAGAGGACTCATCACATCGGGAGGAAAATCAGTCAAATATGGTCCCGAAATATTGATGTTACTTGATGCCGTTTGGGCCCCAACACGTGTAGCTGTCATGCATTGCAGAGGACATCAAGCAGGAAAAGGAGGACAAGTTGCCCGAGGAAATAGATTTGCAGATGCCTCAGCACGACAAGCAGCTATGACAGGACAAATTGCCCCACAAGCTATGCCAATGCAAGCAGCGTTGTTTCCAGTACCTTTGAATCTATGGACCCCACGATATACCACCAAAGAATTGGACTACTATTGTGACAAAGAAAATGGAGTATTGAAAGACGGATGGATTGAGCTGCCACCAGAAGAGGGCAGTCAACCTCCAGGACGAATAGTAATTCCTGAACTGTTAGGACCATCCTTTGTCAAAGCTTTCCACGAAGCCACCCACTATGGGAAGAGTGCTATGGAAAAAGCACTCAGACCACATTTCTACATCCCTCTGATGACAACCATATCAGCTTCAGTAGCACGACAATGTCAAACTTGTGCCAAGAATAATGCCAAGCAAGGCCTTATTACAGCACCCCGAGTTCAGTCAAAAGGTGTGACCCCCATGCACAACCTCCAAGTTGATTTTACCGAAATGCCAAAAGCCAATGGATATCATTATCTACTAGTATTAGTTTGTACTTTCTCTGGGTGGGTAGAAGCTTTCCCAACCAGAACTGAGAAAGCCCGAGAAGTTACCAAAGTCTTAATGAGAGAGATTGTCCCCAGATTCGGAATTCCAGCAGTAATAGGGTCAGATAATGGACCCTCATTTGTCTCCCAAGTTACTCAGCAGTTAGCAAAAGCTTTGCAGATACAATGGAAACTCCACACTGCATACAGACCCCAGAGTTCAGGGAAAGTTGAGCGAATGAATCGTACCTTGAAAGCCCAAATGTCTAAGCTTTGTCAGGAGACACAATTGAAGTGGCCCCAAGTGCTCCCCATAGCTTTATTCAGAATACGCTCAGCTCCTGTAAAGTCAACAGGATTTTCCCCTTTTGAAGTTTTGTATGGTAAACCCCCACCAATAGTGCAGGGAATCAAAGGAAGTCTAGCCCAAATTGGTTCGGAAATAACCAGACAAGAACTTCTAGCTCTAAGTTTTGTTCTGCAGACTCTCCATACGTGGATCCAAGACCAGTTGCCTATCAACTTGACGGAACCCTTGCATCCCTACCAGCCTGGTACTTCGGTGTGGATCAAAGATTGGAAGAAGACACCGTTGGAACCCCATTGGAAGGGACCGTACACCGTCATCCTGTCTACCCCAACTGCAGTAAAGGTAGCCGAGATCGACGCCTGGATCCACCACAGCAGAGTCAAGCCCGCCGCCGATCCTGAACCAGAGCAGTGGACAGCAGAACAGCACCCTGATGTACCCTTGCGAGTTACTCTGAGACGGCAACCAGCAGCATAGACACTTCATCACAAGTGCTTTGCAGTAGCCAAGTCTTTCGAAGAGGATTGCTGTTTTCCATGCAGAAACAGTTTTGTTTCAACGAACCCAATTTGTGTGTGATTTGACACACTACTTTGAGACTACACTGACTAAGCCAGACTCCACAAGCCAACTGAATTGCTAAGTTGGTCAATGTGTACTGGACAACTTGAGGATCTTCAATCAACACTCAGCACCCGTTAAATTGCTTCATTAGCAAACGGGACGAAGAATAATAGATCGTCGTGATCAAGATCAGCAAGCTGAGGATTCAGAAGAACTCCAATCAACATCGACATGCATCTTTACTTTTGCTTACTTTGGTTGCCTTCTTTGGAGGTTTTGAACAGACTTATGCTTTACCTCCATGCACTGCCTGCATTACTTCTACTAGAATTGGACTGAAAGTAACTCAGACTTTGCTTTATCTTTCTTACTATACCTGCGAGGGAACAGTAACTCGGTGTATCTATAACACCACTGAACTAAATGTTTGCACTCATGGGAAAATTAAGACATGTTATAATCCGCATCAGAATCCATCCTATTACACGATGGAAATAAGATGGAAGGATGCAGATGGACCTATATTAGCTGCAACGCCACCACTTAAGGACATTACTAAACCTGCTGTTTTGAATTTTGATGCATGCAATGCTATTAATAGAGATAGTTATTCCACCTGTGGTACATGGGAGAAAGCGTATCGAAATGACCATAAGTACATGTGTCCAGAAGGTGCCACAGGTTGGAGAAAGTGTACAGGGAAAAAAGGAAACTAGGCTATAGTACTGCCCCAGCAGCAGACTACTATTGCCCGTATTGGGGATGTGTTTTTTATGCTACCTGGAACACTGGTATAACTGATGAGAAAATAGATAAACGAATGGCTACTTTAACCAAGCCAACCACAAATGATAAATGTCAGAAAGATGCTTGTAACCCCTTACACTTACGTATACACAATCCCCATGCATGGAAACAGGGATATAAGTTTGGTTTACGTATTGCTGGAGGAGCAATAGATCCAGGGACCATTGTGTATATCAGATTGAATACCCAAGCCCACAAGTCATCTAAATATCATCTTCATAATACTTTCTATGAAGCCATGCATGTAAATAAGTTTGAGATCCCTCACCCCTCACAGAATTTATTTCTAGAATTAGCCAGAGCAGTAGTATCTAGTCTTAAAATCACAGATTGTTATTTCTGTGGCGGAACCCAAATGGGAGATCAGTGGCCATGGGAAGCCCAAGAATTGAATTATTCCATGATTTACAATCAGACTGAATTACACAAGACTACCAGTGAATGGGTGTTAGCGCACTCAATCGTTGGACGTCTTTGCTATGCCAGAACTGGACTCCAGTTCACCCAAAAGGTAGGACAGCTGGTCTGTCTTAGCCAGAAATACTATAATGCCACGACCACAAAGACAGCATGGTGGTCAGGAATTGGACATCCTGAACCTCCTAACCCATTAGCCAGATTTCCTGAACTGGCAGGTCTATGGACTAACCTTGCTGAAGTCCAAGCCTGGCAGGCCCCACCTGGCCTATATTGGATCTGTGGAAACCGAGCATATGCACAACTCCCACCACACTGGGGAGGAGCATGTGTCTTAGGAACCATCAGACCTTCTTTCTTTCTTTTAAACACTGAACATGGAGAACAATTAGGATACCCAGTATACACTACCCACCGACACAAAAAGAGCACTAAGACAAAAGAGAGAGGCCTTACAGATAGGCAAGTGGGAGAAATGGCAAGGTGATGATTGGCCACCAGAAAGAATTATTGAGTATTATGGACCCGCCACTTGGAATGATGATGGTATGTATGGTTATCGTACCCCAATTTATATGATTAATCGTATCATTCGCTTACAAGCAGTAGTTGAAATAATAACCAATGAAACTAGTCATGCTCTCACGCTCTTAGCTAGACAAAGTACTCAGATGCGCACTGCGATATATCAGAACCGCTTAGCACTTGATTATTTGTTAGCAGCTGAAGGAGGAGTATGTGGTAAGCTGAACTTAACCAATTGCTGTTTGAAAATAGATGATAAAGGTCAAGTAGTTGAAGAAATTGCTAAAGATATGCAAAGACATGCTTATGTGCCAGTACAGACGTGGCACTCATTGAAATTTCCTAATTGGTTTGCTAACCTCTTTTCATGGGTGGGAGGATTTAAGACTTTCATCGTATTGGTACTAATCCTTGTTGCTGTTATCTTCTTATTACCATGTTTAATCCCATGTTGTATGCGTTCCATTCATAACACTATTGATAGTACAGTAGAGCGGAAGACCGCAACAAAAATCATGGCTTTATATACAGCCAGTCCTGGTAGAAATCCTTTAGCCAGGATGTGATTCTTCAGAAAGTGATTTAATTCTCACACCTTATTAAGTAATAGGGTGAGATTAATCAAAGGGGGGAATGTGGCAGGTGCAGGCCTGTGACCCACAGTGTCCGAACATAAGCAGGCCAACATGGCTAGCTTGACCTGTAAATGAGGCCTGTGGAGAGGCATATAGGATTGCACATCCCCCAATATGCTGCTATTGTAAGATAGAACTCAGTAGAAGTATTGAATTAGCTTAGGTAAGCAGAACTGCAGTATTGAAAGATGGAAAAATACAGAAAAACATGTTTAAAAGTTACTGATAAGAAAAAGTACATCTGCAAAGAAATAATTGGGAGTGCTGACAGATGAGTTGCAGAGCCCAGCTCCTCTGCACGTACAAATTGGTTCTATAACCTTGAAAGTGTGAAAGTAACAAGTTGATGAACTGACCATTGTAATTGGGACTAGAAGGGGGGTATGCAGGTGTCATGCCCACTGGAGGGATATAACTGGATAAACTTATCAGTACCGGGACCAATAGAAGAGGTACGGGAGGTACGGGAGATTACCGGGACCAATGAAATGTTTTTCTATACCTAGAATGGAACAGAAGTCTATAAAAGTTGTTGTAATGCTTGAAAACTTTGCTCAGCCATTTTGAAATTGATTGGTTCGAGACTTGTGCACAAATAAATGATTTGGACCTTCTGAACAGACTCCTGGTATCATTGGTTTGTCTGCGCTTTGCTGCTACAATACTACCTTTTTCATTCATAATGTTTCCATAATTTTACTTGATACTGGAGTAGGACTTGCAAGTCTATATTTGCCCACCTCCTCTGTTCTCCTTCAATCGCATGGAAACTCCTCATCTTTAAGGATCAGTTGATCACAACTTACCAATTCCCACTTTTGACTATTCTGAGATATATTCCCTTATCTGTTTTTCATTCTTCCTAGCTTCTTATATCTGTCTCCTCTCTTTTATCTTTTCTTCTTCCATGTAATAAGATGACTGTTTACTGTTGCACAGGAAAGGGCTTGGTTGTATAAAATGCCACATTAAAGGAGATTCTTATTGTATTTTGTACAAAATTTAGCAAGAATCTCCTCTTTGTATGTCATCCATAAATGTTCTATCATCATATGCCTTCTCAAGTATTCACTGGCGGGCCAACTTATATCTTCAAATGGATAAGTTATCCGTTTAGTTATATCTATGTTCAGGAATGGTAAACAGAAAAATACTGCCCCTAAATATGCACAGAAAACTTTAAACAGATAACTTATCCATTTAAAGTTATACCTACTATTTGGCCACTGGCACTTGGATAACTTATAAAGAGAGCTGCTGAATTTTGTCACTCTGTATAACTTTAAACTTGTACCTGGAATATTCCAAGAACCCTCAATTCTAAACTGATCATTTTAGCTGTACAGCAATCAATATGACCAAACTTGTCTATTAACTGCCCTATAAATTTATTTAAAAAATAACCCACATATATGGTTGGCATCTCCATTGACAACATAAAGGGCCTTTTTGCTAAATGTATTAGGTTTTTTCACTTAACATGTGTTTAGCACTAAAACTAGCACGTGTTAAGTGCAAGTCTCTGCATTAACTATCATGGGCATGGCCAGCATTTTCCCAGAAGTTACCATTGGGCATGCATAACTTAATACACAGTGTAATTACTATGGGTGTACCTAATGCCACCCATTAAGGTGATGTACCTAATGCCACCCATTGAGGTGGCGTTCAGTGCACCCGTGCTAATTGCAACATTAACAGCACATGCTAGATTCTACTATACTAACTGCAATGGGCTCTCCACGCTCACTTTTCATCATTAACCTACCCATTCCTCACCCCAACGAGTGATTTGCAGTTATAATGGGAATTAGCATGTGACAACTATCATGTTTAAGCAGTAACCATTGTCACAGGATCTTGCACATAGTTACTGTGTATGAAAATGCATATTCACTGCTTAGTTCACTTTAGTAAAAGTGTTCCTAAGTGCTTTTAAGTATAAAGTTCCATCTGCTTATGATGGTTCTGAATTTGATTTTAATCTAAAATCAATAGTTTGAAAACATCATTAAATTACTAAAATATTAGAAAATTAGAAAAAATAGAAAAAAATAGAAAAAATCACAACTGTTGAGTTTTTTCCTTCTTATCTAATGCCTGATATTAAATTAAACTCTATCGGTATTCTCTAGCTATGTACTGACTGTAGGTTTATTATTTGCAGAACAGATGTGAGTTCTTGAGCTTTTTCTTTTGAATAACATGCCACTATAGCAAACCAGTTCATCAAGGTTATCCATTCTTCTTGCTTATACTACCCTCAAAAATTGCATCCTCAAGAGGAATTGCACAACTAAGTCTGATATTGCGGGCAAATTTAATTAACTAAATGTCAGAGTCCACATTTGTTACTGATGACAAAAAGGAAAAAAAACAGATAGGGCATAACCTTGAGGCACTTGTTATTTCTGCCAAATGTTTTAAATGACTGTTCACTTGGACATGCTGTTTTTCAATCAAACTATTCAATCAATGTATGTGAAGTTCCACAACATGCAAAACAAACTTTTGTAGTCGATTGTATATACTGAGGGCAAAGTCTAGAGGAATGTTAGCATCCCATCATTTCATACAGCCGTACTGAACATAGGTCATTCAAAGTGCTTCACCAATAAAATAATACATCAAATAGCAATCAAATCACTGATATTAAAATGCCTAATCCCAGGGTTGCCTCAAGAGGTTGTGGCACCTTTATCAAACTTTTGCATTTCTACCCCCCTTCTTGGGACCAATCTTGGGGTTTGAACTTCACAAATATGGATACATTTTCAACCATCATGGTCACTGGCCTAAGTTAAATGCTGGCATTGCCATTTAACTTAATCTGTATATTTAGCAACGCTATCTGCATAGGTGTGGTGCTGAATATACACATGCAGACAAATTTAAGATAGGACATTGGGAGGGGGATTAAGCTGTCAAGGTCAGGATGTGGAAAATTCACACTGTATTTTTCAAGACACTTTTCTAAATGCAGTGCCTTTCATAAAATGTGCAAGGATGTGCAGGGCTGCATGTCACCATCTCTCCATGTCCAGAAGAAGCAGTTATTTAAAAAAGTTGCCTATGGGAGAGGGGAGGGGGACGAATGTGGAGCATTTAAAAATTGCTGCTCCCAATCTGCATGCTTACCCCAATCCATTATCAAAAGTTTCCCTGCAATCACCCTTCAGTAAACCTCCCAATATCCTGTACCAGAATCTGATCATCCCTCTGAACCTCCAACATCTGATCACCTCCACCTGACCCTCCTAAGATCTGGATTCCACTGACATCTGATTCCCTCCCCCACTTTAAGATTTCTCTATCTGTTCACACTGTGAAATCAAGAACCTCTCCACCTAATCCCATGGAATGAGAAAACTCCCCCCTGAAGGTACCCCCACCCGTTGATCCCATCCCTGACCTTAGTGAGGACCCTGATGTATAGTCAAGCAAGAGTGATCCATAGTCACTCCTGGTCAGCTGGACCCAAGTTCCAAAATAGTATCCATGATCCCTAGTGGTAATTTCATGGTACAACTAAGGGTCAAGCTACCAAATAAAGATGGAGGAGGCCAGAATTCCTTTGAGTGGGCACTTTGTGAAATTAATATTCTAAGGGCAGATTGTTCACAGATATGCAATTATTGCAGAACATGGTGGCCAAGTTAAGTCATATGTTTAATGATGTGACTTCTAAGCTAGAGGAGGATGAGAATATCTATTGTCAAGGACTGGGAGTCAAGTTTGGACTGTACCTTGTATGAGTTTGCAAAACTGTGAAATGGCTTCAGGGAAAGTTATTGATCTGGAGGATAGATCACAGAGATATGATATCTGCATAATAGGGATCCTAGAAAAACTTGTAGGAAATGACCCACAGAGCGCTAAGAAATCATTTTTGGATGTGACATTGCTTACAGGTGATTCAACCCCTAAGCTTGTTATTGAGCGAGTGCATAGACCCTAAGGAGAAAGCATCCTAACATGGGGGACCCCCAGAGTTATACTAGTAAAGTTTCATCATTTCTGTTCTAAGGAGTGAGTGTTGAAAAGATCAAAAACCTTGGATCACCTGTCTTTTCAGGATAATCAGATCACCCTGTTTCATGACTACAGAAATGATACATCCTAAAAGAAAACAGCTTTTTTGGAGGCTTGAACGATTTTACATTAGAGGATGTTGCAGCTACAGCTATTATATCTTGCTAGAGTTCTTGTGCAAATTAATGGAAAACAGCACTCACTTTCTACCACAAAGGGTGTGAAAGCCTACTTGATCGCTGCTTCACAGCCAGCATGGGAGGTGATGGAGGATCCTGTTGACTGGCGAATGCTGCCAGGGAGGTCATGCATACAGTCTGTCTATTTGGAGAGAAAGTTTCAGGACTTATAGCAACCCAGGGCAAACTGATGGTATAGATGACTCTGCACGGAAGGAAAATGGCCTCCCATGTCAGATTAAAGTGAATTGCTTAGAAACTGACAGCTTAACACCAAAATTATGGGAACCAGTAGTTATTTTCTGTTTTTTTGTGCTGCAGTACCATGACTCACTGACTGTTGTTGTGGACAATTGTTTTGATTCTTAATTGTTTCTGGTACTACTTTTCTGTTGCTAGGTTGTTGTTGTTTTTCTTCTTCCTCTCTCCTAATTTTCTTCCTTTTCCTATTTCTGTTGGTTTGTTTATTCTGCTGCTTTTAGTATTATTATGGAGGTTACTAATACATAAATTGATAGGTGTTCTTTCTGGGTTGAGATCTTGACCTTGTTGTTCTAGGGAGAGAATGACTTTTTCAATATAGCATAAGCCATGTGGCTACTCCAATAGCATGGCTGGTGGGTTGCTGTCATTGGAGTGGAGGAATAGCCTAGTGGTTAAAGCACCAGCTTGTGAACCAAGAAACCAGGGTTTAATCCCATTAGTACTCCTTGTGGCCTTGGGAAAGTCATTCAACCCTCCATTGCCTCAGAAAAATCCAAGTTATCAACATCCCTGTTTAATGTACATTGCCAAGTTTAAGCTATAATGTAAACCACCTTGACTAAAATGATAAAGCAGTTTAAAAGACCTAATAAATAAAATTTCTGTTTACTTTGGTGCTTTGGTGGGGGTGGGGGCGGGGGCAAAGCACTAAAGCCTAACAGCTTGTTGATTGGTTGAGTAAGGATGAAGGATGAATTGGATAGTTTTCATATAGAGGGAGGGTTCTAGGCTATAGCGGAAAGGGGGAATGTAGAGTGGATGGAAGGAGGGAGAGAAGGATTCAGTATGTTAGACCAAGGCAGTCTATTGAAAGAGTAAGTAAATAGTTGAATGTGTGTATGGATCATTTTATATTGTAAGAGAACGGTGATGATTAAGCTTGGTTCATGTAATATTTAGGGCCTGGACGAGGCTGGGACGCGGCAGACCGGAGTTCCACGTGGTGTGGGAGAGCAGCGGAGCAGGCGAGTAGGGGCCCATATAAAGTTAAAGGGTGGATAAAGGGTTATATAAAAAAAAAAAAAAGTGAGAGGTGGAAATTGTGTGCAAAAGAAAAAAAAAAGAGAGCTTTACAGCAAATAAGATTTGAGGGATGCCAGCAGGCCGGGGACCCAGTGGCCAGGGGCGGGGGGCCAGCAGAGCTGCCATGAGCCGGTCAGGCGAAGGGCCCAAGGGACGGGGGGTCGACAGGGGGAGAAAGGGAGGCCGAAAGGGCAGTACAGAGCACCAGGATTCACGGCAAGGCAGAGGGCGGGTCGTGCGGTCAGCTAGGCCGTGCGGCAGGTCCATTGGGGTGGCAGATAGGTCTCGGAGGGGCGGCCTGTTGGGTCGACAGCGATAAAGAGGCATGCCTGTGGTTGGGAGGTTACAGGAGGAAGCTGCAGCACCATTAGATGCAAAAAGAGAGTTTGAGCGTTCTCTTGGGTATGGCCGGGCAGACTTGCTTGAAGGTGTTGGGAGGGTCAGGGAGCAAAGGGCGGGGACCCCGGTGCACAGTGGGGAAGGAGAGGGAGCATGCCCGGGGGGCAGCTATGGTCCAGGGGTGTCCCGGGGTGGTGCAGTAGGTGCACCCCTTCCGTGGTATGGGTCAATTGGGATGCTGGGCTATTGTTCAGGAGGGCGGCAGTATGATTGGGATCGGTGGATGGCGGGAGGACAAGGCCCGTCTGGGGCTGAGTGGGCGGGAGTATGGCAACCGGCTTGATCTGCGGGTCTTTCCCCCTCTGTTTTTCCTTTTCTTTCTCCGCAGGTGCCTTATATGGTATCCCTGGGACCCATGCACGGAGTAGTTGGACAATGACGGGGGAACATGGACACCCAAGACGTGGCATCACACAGTGGAGGGGTGGCAGGATTGGAGACACAAAGCGTATCTCAGCAGCCGGTGCAAGAAATGATTCCATCGGTGGGGATCGATGCAGGACCTGCGACAGCGAGGGGTGAGTTGCAGGTGGACAGGGGGGCGGGGGACGAGGGCGAACAGAGGGGGCGTGGGAGCAAAGTGAGCAAGAAGAGGAAGCACATGTGTAGGCGTCGGCAGGGTTCTGACTCGTCATCCTCTTCATCGGCGGCTTCGTCTGGGTCGTCCTCGGGAGGTGAGAGTAAGGGGATGGAGGCACGTGATGGGGCAGTGGTCAAGGGTGGGGCCGCGGGAGGGTTATCGAATTTGTCAACTTTATCGGAATTGTGGGAGGGTGTTCCGAAGAAGTTGCGATGGAAAATTCGCAAGCAGAGATACAGACATATTCCGCTTGTTGGAAGGTTGGAAGCGGTCTGGAGAGAGCAGGAAAAAGCTGAAGGAGGACGAGAAAGCAGGCAGGATTCGGAAGGTTGCTAGGACGGTCGTGAACTGGGTTTGGGGGTTTTTGCGACTGGCTAGTGTGTGGGGACAGCATTACCCAGGACATTATGGGATGTTGCTCGCATACGCGGATTCGATTTTGGAGGCCTCGCAGACCCATGAAGGTTGGTCGTGGCTGAATTATGACGAAACCTTTCGGGATAAAATGGAAGAGAACAAGGCGTTAACCTGGGCCACGCAGGACATCAACTTGTGGCTCACCCAGATGTCAGGGCGGGTTCCGGCGGAGGTTTTGGAAGGGGCGGGCCTGCGTCCACTGTAGGAGTCAGTCGTTCCTTTCGTGGTGGGGGAGTCGTGTCACCCGTTCGACCGTCGGCAGGTGCTGGAGGAGACGTATGCTGGTGGTTTAATAAGTCCTCCAGTCCCTTCCCAGATTGCAAGTTCCGGCATGTTTGCTCAGCCTGTGGAGGTGGGCATTCAGCAACTAAATACTTTAAGAAAAGTTCGGCTTTGCCCGTCTTGCCCGCCCTTAAGTAAGGAGGGGGTGTTCGATGTCGCCCCTATGCCGATAAGGGTGGATGTGTTAAGGGAGTTGCTTCAGGACTACCTGAAGCAAAAAGTTAAGAAAATGTTATAGTTAGGGTTTCAATTTGGTTTTGTTATACCGGTTCGGGGTGTAGTAGCAGTCGCTGCGGTGTGGAATTCACCATCGGTGAGGCAGTTGGCAGCGGTGGCTCATGAGAAGTTGGCAGTGGAGTTGGAGTTAGGCAGGGCCGCGGGGTCATTCACGCAGCCACCTTTCCGGAATTTTGTGGTATCGCCGATAGGAATCATCCCTTAGAAGGAGCCAGGGACGTTTTGCATGATCCACAATCTGTCTTTTCCAATCGGAGCTTCAGTGAATGATCATATACCGCGCAAGCGGTGTTCGGTCCGCTACGCATCATTTGATAGGGCAGCAGAGTTGATAAAAAAAGCCGGGCCTGGCGCACTGATGGCGAAGGTCGATATTAAGTCAGCTTTTCGTTTGTTGCCGGTGCATCCCACGGCCTTTCGTTTTTTAGGTTTTCGTATGTCTGAGGGTTTTTATTTCGACAAGTGTATGCCAATGGGCTGTGCAGTGTCCTGTGCATACTTCGAAAAATTCAGCTCATTCCTTCAGTGGGCAGTGATGCGTCAGGTGGGTAGATACGAGGTTGTACATTATCTGGATGACTTTTTGTTCGTGGGCTCATCAAAAATGGCGGCATGTAAGGAGCTGTTGGATGGTTTCGTGAGCCTTGCGAACCAGTTAGGGGTGCCGTTGGCGGAGGGTAAGACGGTTGGGCCATGTTCGAAGATCACCTTCTTGGGAGTAGAGTTAGATTCTGTACTAATGGTGGCGCGATTGCCGATAGAGAAGGTGGTTAAGTTGCGGGTTTTAGTGGCTAACGTATTGGCTTCTTCGAAGTTAACACTAAAGGAAATGCAGGCATTGATCAGATCACTGAATTTTGCATGTAAAGTGATTCTGATGGGTCGCGTATTCATACGTCACTTGTCTGCAGCGACAGCAGGGGTTAGGAAGCCACGCCATCACATGCATGTCTACAGAGTTATGCGGGAAGATTTGAAGGTTTGGGACGTCTTCTTGAAGGAATTTAATGGGACATCGGTGATAAGGGAGGTGGGGAGTTCGAGTGAGGATTTACGACTCTACACGGATGCGGCTGGGGGTGTGGGCATGGAAATTTACTTCAACGGAGCTTGGTGCGCTGATAGGTGGCCTGAGGAGTGGTGCATGGTAGGTTTGTTGAAGAATATAACTTTTTTGGAACTCTTCCCAATACTAGTGGTGTTGGAGTTGTGGCCAGACAGATTGCAGAATCGTAAGTTGGTTTGGTGGTGTGACAATCAAGCAGTCGTGAACGTCATTAATCATTACACTCCGCGATGTCTGCAGGTGGTGTCGCTGATGAGAGCGGTGGTTCTGGGTTGTTTGCGGCTAAACTTGGCATTGACGGCACGGCATATACCAGGCCATACTAATCTTTATCTTTATTCACATTTGATACACCGCCGGAATTGCTGATTCTCTTTCTCATTTGCAGTTCCACCAGTTTCGACAGTTGGCACCGGAGGCGGATCCGGAGGGACGTGTTGTCCCTTGGAACTTGTGGAACGATGGCCTGTTGAGATGAAGGAGCTGCTGCGGAGTTCGGTGGCAGAGAAGACTTGGGATGCTTACCGAAGAGGCTGCGAGATGGTGGTTGAATTTTTGCGGGAACTTGGATGGCGGTCAGGGGCGGCGTTGGATCAATTGATCGGGCAGTATATAATTAATGCTAAAGGTCGGGGGGGTGTTCCAGGTCAGCAGTGAGGAGTCACCTCGCCGGTTTTGCGTTTTTTGCGAGAGCAATAGGCTGGGAGTTTACCGGGGGAGGGTTTATGGTCCAGAGGCTGCTACGGGGGTGGGAGCGTTTGAGGCCGACTCCGCGAGATCGGCGACAGCCGATTACCCATGATTTACTTTTGAGACTATGTGGGGAGTTACCTAATGTTGCGGAGTTGTGATATGAGGCGATACTTTTTCGTGCAATTTTCACTTTGGGGTTCTTTGGGGCATTCAGAGTGGGAGAACTGGTGGCGAGTTCTGGAAAATCGGGTGTAGGGTCGAGCTTGCTTCGCCAGCATGTTCAGCTTGATGGGGGCAACTACGGATATTCCTAGCAAAATCAAAAACAGACCAGTGGGGTAGGGGTGTATGGGTG
This sequence comes from Ichthyophis bannanicus, assembly GCA_033557465.1. Lineage (NCBI taxonomy): Eukaryota > Metazoa > Chordata > Amphibia > Gymnophiona > Ichthyophiidae > Ichthyophis > Ichthyophis bannanicus. The sequence goes on along the minus strand of CM066031.1, from coordinate 322,948,523 downwards.
ATTTTGAATGGGATAGGAGGTCTCTCCTGCCCAGTAGCAGCAATGAAGGAGTACCTGGAGGTGCATCCAGGGGTAGAAGGTGGGCTATTGGAGCATAGAGACGCTCGGTTGCTGACTCGGTTTCAGGTGTCGGCGGTTTTAAGGATGATTTTGTGTCACCTAAATGTTGACTCAAGTCAATTCTCGGCACATTCTTTTTGCATTGGGGCGGCAACCAGTGCGGCGCAGGTTGGGCTTTCGGTCGGCCAGATACAAAATATTGGCAGGTGGCGGTCCAAAGCATCCCCATGTCAACCTGAAGAGATCCACCCACAAGAGTTTGCCAACCATTTACAATCCAAGCTACTTCAAACTGATAAAGTTAATACGTTCATAGCACAAGACACCGCCAGTCCAACCTCCCTTTCTAAGTTCTCCACACCATCCAAGAAACTTGTTGAAGATACTATCGCAGCCCTCAACACCACGACTGCACAAACCGACCCCTGCCCCGCTTATTGGATTAAAAATTTACGAACAGAACTCAGCCCACTTATCACAAAAATGATGAACTTATCTTTCACAAATGTATCCTTCCCTGGGGGGTGGAGCCTGATGTCCAGCGGGTAGGACGCTTTGCGTTGAAGCTCCCGAGAGGCCTACTTAGAATCCTGACTTAATACCTATACAAATTTACTATTTCGCTCCGAGCTGACCGGGGCACCTCGGGGGGGATGGCGGCCCATAAACCAGCGCGCTTGGACTTCGGGTCTCCTTCTTCTTCTCACGGAAAACGCTCCAAAACAGAGGTGTCCTCCCCACAGAAGATGGTCCCATTTCGTGAAAACCCCGAAATGCACCTGGAGATTTTGGAGGAAATACGCGGCGTGAAGGAATTGGTGCAGTCCAATGGAGAAGCGCTTCGAGCCATGCGAGAAGACTTTGGAGTGCTCCAGGACCGACTTGAAAGTCTTTCATTACGGCAGGACAACATGGCGGGGGTCCTCGACTCGCACGAGGTGCGCTTGGGCAAACTGGACAAGGCTGAGCGCCAGATACAGAATCTTCAAAAGGAGTTAGAAGATAGCAATAATCGAGCCCGTCGCAACAATGTGAGGCTCCTCGGAATGCCGGAGGGGGTGGAAGCAGGAGATATAAGAGAATTCTTGCTCAAAACTCTTCCCTCCTTGCTGAAGATCACTTTTCACAGAGAACTGGAAATCGATCGCGCACACCGTGTTCCTGCCCACATGGCGCTCAACCGCACGACCCCCCGGCCTATTATCTTTAGCTTGCTACGATATCAACAAGTGGAACAAATTTTACATGCTGCCCGAGCGAATCATCATTTGGAATTTGAAGGTCGTAAGGTCTCCTTCTTTCCTGATTTGGCAAAGCCTACCGTTGACCGTCGGAAGAAACTCCTTGCTTTTCGCCCTCGACTTCAACAGCTACAGGCTCGCTTTGGCCTGTTGTATCCAGCAAAGCTCCGAGTGACTCTCCACAACCAAACCAGGACGTTCGAAGATCCTGATCTACTATCAACATTTTTAGACTCCAAAGAAGCAGAGCAGATGCGCTAATCCCAAATCTTGGACTCTTATCTGCCGGCTCTATCCGCCATTTTGAAGGGCCCGATGCGGCGGTCATAGCCAAGCACAGAAATAGCCTGGACTTTCTTTCTTTCTCTATATGACTTTTGTTTTTTTGGTCTCCTATCCCTTCATGATGTGTGCCTCGGTCGGATTCGGAGCACGCACAGTCCTACAGGTTATGTGTTTTTTCAATTTCGGCCTTCTCTGGGGTTTCTCCCCGCAGACACATGGTCGCCAGTAATTTTGGGGTTTTGCTTCTCCTCTACCGTACTGCGGTTTTCTTTGTTAATGTGGGGCGCTTCATTGTATTATATTAGCTTATTTTTCCTATGTCATGTGTACAGCCAGATACAGTCAGTTTGAGGGATATAGTGAAATTATGTGTGCTATCATGCTCAGAATTTTTAACTTTTCTGAATGGCCTTATGTAAAATCTTATCATTCACCGTCAAAGGCATTAATGGTCCACTCAAAGGAAAGAAAATCCTTAGCTATCTTAGCCATGTGTATGTTGATTTAGTGTTTCTTCAGGAAACGCATTTAAACTCTGCTGAAACACTGAAACTCAATGCTAAGCCTCACAGGGTAGCTGCCTATTCTCCCACCGTTTCCAAATGGTACGGGATAACCATTCTGGTTAAGAAGTCTTTGCATGCTACTGTACCTGATATTAGCGCTGACAAGGAGGGTAGATGGGCCCGTGTACACCTTGAGGTTGGAGATAGTGAATTCACGTGTATTTGCATTATGCCCCGAATGTGGACAACCCTGCTTACTATGCAAGTATTGCGCAGTTGGCCTTGGCCTCTGCCAATGCTCCATTAATACTTGGTGGCGATTTTACTCAAGTGTTCCCTCAATCTTTTCTTCTCAAACAAGGTGCTCGTTGGTTGGAAGATCCAGTACCGAGTAGACCTGTGTGGCTAGATATAGAAGCGGGCCTTTGCAAACCGATTCCTCTTACCTTTTTCCCTGGTATGACTCTCCCATCAGACTCCTACTATCTACCAATGCTTTTAGACACTTTAGGTGCCTTTAATACTCTTATGCAATCTTTAGACTCCCGACTCTGGTCAGTGCAACTTCAGCATCGCCTTCGGAGCACTAGAGTACTCCCGCCATCGGCATTCCCTACATAAGGTTGATTGGAGACTTCCCGATCTCTCGGTAGTTCACCGGGTGTAGCATCCAATTTTACTAAACCTTATGTAATGCTATAACTAGAGATACCCCTATAGCGCAGAAAGTATGGGAGAGAGAATTGCATGTGACTTTGACCTCGGAGTAATGGAGCCTTATCTGGAGTAGAGGGACACGGGTTCCCGATCCGCCTCACTCACTCAGGCCCTCTTCTTTCTAGCCCACCGGTGTTTTTACACTTCTCACAGATTAGACAAATGGAACACTACTCAGGGCAATGGTTGCTGGACACGTCCTGCGGCCATTGGTTCATTGCCTCATGTTATGCATGAATATCCCGCACTACAGTATTACTGGCGTCGGGTCTGGGGTCGTATTTAGTCTATCTCGCACTCTCAGGAGCCCCTTTCTTGGAGGATAGTGGGACTTCGCCCAATTGCGGGGATCCCCTCTCTCCCAAAAATGGCTTATCTCCTTTCGAACTTTATGCTTGGCATTGCTATTTCCCTAATTAAGTAATACTGGAAAATTAGCTCCCATCTGAGCCCCAATGAATGGTGGAATCATGCCTGTCTTTACAGTAAATATGAACAAATACCTCGTCTGTTCGCTTCCTCCGTTCAGACTCCTTCTCATTGGTCTCAATGGAAGCTGCTCAATGACTATGTACATTTTGCTAAATGCTCTCATCTGCCTGTCTAACTTTGTATATATCTCTGTCCCATGATCATGCTGTATTGTAGATACTCTTTTGATCGTTTGATGTATAATCACTGTTAATTGGAAGCGCTCACATGCTGATATAATCGGGTAGAGAAGAAGCATCGGGGTGGGGGGTAATGGGTTTACTTTTCCTTATTGTATACCTGTTTTGTCTCTTTTGGTGTGTTGTTTCTTTTGTTTGTTGCAAAATGAAAATAAAAGTTAAAAAAAAAAAAAAAAAAATGTATCCTTCCCTGCAGCACTCAAGCAAACATCCATCAGACCTCTGTTAAAGAACCCTAAACTGGACCCAAGCAAAGTTGAATCCTACAGACCCATAGCCAGTATACCTCTCCTAGCCAAAATAATCGAAAAGGAAGCACAAAGGCAACTTCAAGACCATATAGATTTAGCCTCCCCACTAGACCATCGCCAACATGGCTTCAGGGAATACCATGGCGTCGAAACCCTACTTACCTCTCTCTTCAATAAAATTGTCACAGGTATCGACAACATCCACCAAGGTTTCGCTCTCATCTTCATAGACATTGCGGCAGCCTTTGACTCTGTACACCATGGTCTGCTAGTAGAACGACTAAAAAAAAAGGGCATAAATTGCACCGCCCTCGATTGGTGCAGATCATACCTTGAAGGCAGATGGCAGCATGTAAAATCAGGATCAAGATCTTCCGAACCCTTCCATCAACGACAAGGCGTCCCCCAAGGGTCTTCCCTTTCATCTCTCTTATTTAATATTTACATGCAACCTATTTTCAACATTATCGGATCATTCAAGGTCGATTGTCTAATTTATGCTGATGACATCCTCCTCTTCATGCCATTTTCCACACAACAAATGGACCTTTCGCCACTGATCGATTGCTTCAACGCAGTCTCCGAATGGCTTCTGTCACAAAACCTCAGGATCCAACACAAAAAGTCTGAGGTGCTATTCATCACCAGAGACCAGAATTTCTGCCCTCCACCTCATATAAAGGTCAAAGAAGCGGAGCTCCAAACCAAATCAGCAATTCGGTACTTAGGGGTCACCCTCGATCAACGACTAGATATGAAAACCCATATATCCAACATAGTCAGAGCCATATATTTCAAAATCCGGTCACTCAGACACCTGCAATCCCTTCTAAGCCCTGAAGACTTCCGAACAATATACCAAGCCCTGATCTTGCCACACTTTGACTTTGCCAACGCCATTCTCCAAGGTCTCCCTCAATCAACGCTCAATCCGTTGCAACTTGCCATGAATGCCGCAGCCAGAGTCTTAGTAGGAGCAGCAAGATGCGACCATATAACGCCTATCCTAATACAACTTCATTGGCTCCCCATACAAGGAAGGCTTGCATTCAAATCTTTGTTACTCACTTTCAAATCTATCCATGGCATTACCTCCCCCTCATTAACCGACATCATCCAACCCATTCCTCCCAACAGAATAAGGAGAACCCCATCAACAAATGTGCTAGTAGTACCAAAGGCTTCAACAAAGTACACAACCGCAACATCTAACAGGGCATTCAGTATCTATGCCCCAAAATGTTGGAACGCATTACCACCAGGCATCCGTGCGATTACTGACTTAACACAATTCAGAAAGGCTCTCAAATTCCATTTATTTACTCAGTACTACCAGATTAACCCAACCCCTACATAATTGCCTCTTCCTTACCTCCTCAAGTTAACATATCAACCCTATCGTACACATGTACACCCTAAATTCTCAGACTCGATCTCATTGTACATATGTAATTAGTTCAGTTTGCATTCCCTGTGTTATCCAAGTTGTAACTCCTGTTCTCTGTAAAGCATAAACATGTTATCCAAGTTGTTACTCCTGTTCTATGTGAAGCCAAGCAGTTTGTTATGGTCATTTTGTTGTATGTAAACCGCGCTGACAATAGTGCGGTATATAAGAAATTGTAATAAATAAATAAATAATAATAAATAAAATAAATAAATAAAGGATATGTACGTTTGTGAGGTAAACTGGCTGATGGGGGGTGGTGATATTAACTGTTGATTTCTGTTACAGATGGGGGAATTGGTGTTCGGGAGTGTTGGATGATTGGGCACTCCTTCGTGTTCTGGGCTGGACAGCGAGCAGCTGTGCGGCCAGTCGGGAGAAATCTTGGTTTCCATCGGGATGTAGTGTCCGTTTCATGGCTGGGTGAGCGGGGACTGCGTTGGACACAGCTGCTGCCCTTGCTTCGACATCAACGGTGACTATGTAAGCAGCCAGAGATTTTGCTGGTGCATCTGGGTGGGAATGAATTGACCTCTTGGACATGCAAGCAGCTGATCAATGCAGCAAAGAAGGATCTTGCTGAGGTGCTGCGCTGGATTGCAGGCGTGGTGCTGATTTGGTCAGACATTATACCCAGACCGGCATACTGGAGTCAGCGGAGGTGTTCTAGAGGTCTAAAAAAAAAAAATTGAATCGTCAAATTGGACAGTGGGTCTGTGAAGTTGGGGGTTATCAAGTACAGCATTCGTGGGTTGAGGTTAATTGTGCCGGGTTGTACAGGAACGATGGGGATCATCTGTCTCCAGTGGGCTTGGACCTATTGCTGAATGACTGGCAGGAAGCATTGGAGAGGGTGGTGCGTGACTGCCCACACTGGTCGCAGCTTGAGATTGGGGGGGGGGGGCGGCACAGACGGCGCAACGGGTCTGTGCCGGTGGTGGGATCCCAGAGGTTTCCGGGGTCCGGAGCCTTAGGTCACTTGGGGCGAGGGCGGGGTGCCCAAGACCCGGATAAACCCTGGCAGACTTGTGCTACTGAGACGGCAAAGTCTAAGAAGGGTGATAGAAACTTGGCCGGTGTCTTGACCACAGCTGGGGCGGAGGCGAGGTCACCTTGCTAATCGTATGGCGGGTGACGGATCGCTCCCCCGGGGTATGGTTGTTGTTGAGTATTGTTCTGAGTTTTCAATTGTTGAATTGTTAATAAAACTGCAACCAGTTGCTTCCAAGAAAAGTGTCTCTGGAGTTTGTGGGGCAAGGGTATTGGACGAGGGGGATTTGGTGAAAGGTTGTCTGCTCGTGTGATTGCAGGGTGAGTATCGGGTCTGGCTACCCGGTTACTGATGTTTGGTACTCCACCCACATTTTACATTTAATTGGGTACAAAATCTAAGGACTCAGTTGTTTCATCTTTTTTATCCTTAATTTCATCTGTAGATTTACCTGTACTACCAAAATATATTTCAAATGTTTTTTCTGTGTTTATGTATGGGAAACTGACTTCAGCACATGTCTCCCATTGACCATACAAACAACAATACCAGCAAAGTTGTATATTTATTTATTTATTTAAACAGTTTTGTATACCACCTTATCCTTCAATCAAAGTGGTTGACAAGACAACAAAGGCATATATATATATATCCTATATATTGCCTATTAAATCTTACATACATAGGGAAAACAAAGAGTGAAATTAAAACACGGATTGTGGGACATCTCAGTAGGATCAGACATAGCAGAGAGGATGCTCAATTAGGAGAACAGTGCACCACGCAGTTGAAGATCTTTGGTTTGTTGTTCTGGAAACTCTTATCCTCTCAAGAGGGGGCCATGTCTGCAAAGTGCTCATTTGTATGGAAGAGTGCAGATTTACAAGAGGCAGACAGTGAAACCTCCCTGTCTGAATGTTCAGAATGAACGTCAGCTGCTGTTTAGAATTTGCATAAGATCTATACTCTATTGCTGATTGTACTAGGTTTCTTCCTGACACTTGTGGCATTTTGATTAGCTTGCCAAAGTTAACATATGAAATGATTGAATTTTGGTCTGAGGTAACCTATCCCAACCACTGAGCCATGCCTCCCTCCAGAATATTAGTAAAAAGGCTTCAAAACACATCTCGTGTATAGATCAGTGCAATAAAGAAGATCTACAGCGGGTCCATGGGAGGGGCAGGCTAAAAAAGGGAGAAGTAAAATTGAAATATAAAGGATTCACGCCACCAGGAGAGTATCCCACTTAAAATGTTATATGCATTATATAATGTGTACAGTATTTAATAACAAAGCTCATACTTACCCTGTCTCTTCCAACAAATTATAGGAGTCAAAAAGGCTTAGCAGGATAAGGACCGGCTTTCAAAACACAAAAGAAGCCCCAATTATTGTGACAGAGTCAAAATTAATTCAGTAACAAAGATGTGTGCATACAGCATTAAAAAGTACATACTTGCTCTGTCTATGCCGATAATGTTCAGATATATGCCATGGAGGTATTTAAATGTCTCTATCATATCGCCCCATCTCATCTTTTCTCTAAAGTATATATATCAAGACGTCTGAGTAGGAGAAGTGGCTTAGTGGTTAGGGCAAATTACCTCAAGCCAAAAGGGACAGCAATTTCAGACCAGAGGGGCTGGGGTTTCTAGTTCTATAAGCACTCCTTGTAGCACTGGGCAAGCCACTAACCCTCCATTGCCTCAGGTAATCTGTGAGCCTTTTGGGGACAAGGGAATCTCCTCTCCTCTTCCTCCTTTCTCAGTCTCTGTGGATAACTCTGTACTCGTTCCTGTTTCCTCAGCCCGCAATCTGGGGATTGTCTTTGACTCCTCTCTCTCTCTTTCTCCACACACATCCATCTGATAGCTAAGACCTGCCGCTTCTTTCTCTATAACATCAGCAAATCCACCCTTTCCTTTCTGAACACACTACTAAAATGCTTGTCCACTCCTTAATCACCTCCCGTCTTGACTACTGTAACCTACTCCTTGCTGGTCAACCTTTGAATCATCTCTCTCCCCTTCAATCTGTTCAACAATCTGCTGTGTGGCTAATCTTCCGCCAGCCTCATCATGCCCATATTACTCCTCTTCTCAAGTCACTTCATTGGCTCCCTATCAGTTTCTGCATCCATTTCAAACTTCTCCTGCTGACCTATAAATGCATTCACTCTGCAGCTCCTCACTACCTTTCTTCTCTTATCTCTTTTTACAGCCCCCCTCGGGATTTCCGCTCTTCCTGCAAACTGCTCCTATCTGTGCCCTTCTCTTCTACTGCTAACTCCAGACTTTGCTCCTTTCACCTTGCTGTGTCTTACGCCTGGAACAAACTACCTGTGTCTGTACGCCAGGCACCCTCCCTAACCCTCTTCAAATCCAGGCTGAAAACTCACCTCTTCGCTACTGCTTTTGGATCCTGACTCTCCTGATCTCCTTTTTTTCTTCCTTTGCTTTATCCCTGCCTACACCTTCTGTATTTGTCTTGACTAGATTGTAAGCTCTGATGAGCAGGGACTGTCTCTTATTTGTCTGTGCAGCGCTGCGTATGACTTGTAGAGCTATACAAATGCTCAGTAGTAGTAGTAGTAGTAGGAATGTATCCAGTACCTGCTTGTAGTGATTGTCAAATTGTTCTAATGCCCTAAGTGCTTAGTGTCAGGGCATTTAGTGGCCCAAGCCAGCGATATTCAGCGCTGAATATCCCAGTGAGCGACATTTACACGATTTGTGGTTCTGCAAACCATATAAATGCCTTTGACTATTCCCCCTTTGTTACTGTGAGGGTCATTTTAAAAACCTTAGTCGTGATTTGGCTGTCCAAATTATGGAGATGTCCCTGGAGCCATTTTACAAATGGCTTTTAAAGACGTCTCCATTGCCAGGATGTCCAGGTAGGCAGGGTGTGTGGTAGAGGCATATCTGGGGCAATAGACTTAGACATCCCGACTCTATTTCAGAAATGTCAGGGACATCTGCAACCATGTCTAAGTGTAAACCTGCTCCAGGCACGAATAGGCATTGGAAAGGTTCTTGTTTTGGCTGTAAAGCATCCAGGGTATAGAGAAGATGGAGAGCTAGGTGACTAGCTCAAGATCACAAGGAGCTGCAGTGGGATTTGAACCCTGGCCCTAGCCCACTACTCTAACCATTAGACTATTAGACATCCCCTTCCTTAAATACCATTCCTGGGAAGTCTATTTAGATGTATCCATAGACATCCATATCAGGCAAGTCGACATTTGTGAAATCATGTCTGAATTTGGATGTGCCTGCTTTTTTTTTAGATGTTCTGGCTTGGATATCCCAGATTGCACTTGAAAATTCTTTGTAAAATATGCCTTCGTGCTACTATGGTAAATTTCTAAAATCAAAATTCTATTCACCTAGTTCTTAAAGTTAGGTTGCCTAGATCTTTTGAGAATCTGCCGGTAAATTGTTTTTTTCATAGCAAGACTCATGTTTCATTAAGCACTACACAATAATGACATATGATCTCCATTTGAGAAATTTGTGACATAAGGTTTGTTTATTTTCAATATAGATTGTAGAGTTTTGATATTAGAAATGAATTACCGATTAGTAAAAATAAATAAGACTGCTTGAAAAAAACAGAATGATTTCAAAGCATTTAATAACACATAGTACTAAGTATTTGATTTTAAAATACTTAAAAATGTATCCAAACTAATTTCTCATGGAGACATAAATTAACTTGGCTTATGACTAATATAAAGAATGTGTGCTAATAGTTACAGGATGAGTGCCATCATAAATATCAAGCCCAGATGACTGAGGAAATTGATTAAAATCCATAGATCTCTTTCAATATATAACTTTTCAGATTGTGGGGCATGTTTATTAAAGCACAGTAGCCAGTAGTATGAGGTTTAGCATGGGTTTAATGTGCATTTGGGCCACACAGTAGCAAAGATCACTTAGCCCAAAGACAATGATGCTAAAACGCCACTCTGCTAGAGACTTGAAGGACTACCAAGAGGACTACTATTGCTGGAAAGACATCTGTGCTTGCAAGTACTTACCTCCTGAGAAATTCTCTAAATCTTTGGGAAAAGGGAATTATTGGGTTAAAACTTATAAAATCTGTGTATTTTAAAATTCAGTGTCTTATTAAGTGAGTTACAGCATAGTATTACAAGCCAGCTTTCAACTAAATTAAAGCCAGTTAGGACTTAGTATTAAAAGCCAGCTTTCACTTACAGCCAGTTAGAGTATATTATAACAAAGAGAATAGAATAGGGTAAACACTACCAACACAGAAATAGACTAATACAAATCCAAACCTCCCAGATAAATACTACCCCAGATATCCTTAACCCCCCCCCCCCCCCACTCCACTAAAGTGTATCCTCAGCAATGTGAGATCAGTACGGAATAAAATACCACTAATCAATGATCTAATTAAAGATGCCAATCCAGACATCCTTTGCATCACTGAGACATGGCTGTCACCAGCTGGCAGTATATTAATAAACCAATTATAATGCTACGGATATGACCTATTCAACTGCTACCATGACTCCAAAAGAGGTGGGGGAATTCTTATTCTGAGTAAAATAGAACTTAAACTTACCCCCTCCATCTCCACCAACCTAGATGGAATGGCTGTTCTTAAAATAGGAAACAGATACATTTATTTATTTATTTACATTTTCTTATATACCGCGCTATTTTCCATAAGTGCGTTTTACATGGAACATTTTACATACACATTTCAAATGACTTGATTTGTGTTTACAAATAACAGGAATAGGAACTTGGAAAGAAACATGAGTAACTATTTACATCTGTACAATGCGAATTAATTGGACATTTGCGTAGATTTGCCTAGCTGGATGGTGAGTGATCAGTGGTGCTGTCATCCGGGTAATGTAAGAGGAAGAGGTAATGCTTCACGGCTTTTCTGAACTGGGTTAGATTGGTGATATCACGGATACTGTGTGGAAGGGTGTTCCAGCATTTAGGTGCGGTGAGCTTAAAAGCCCTGTTCGTTGTGGTTTGGCAACACTTGGTCGTTTCTTTTGGGACTACTAGTTTATTGGCGGCATGAGATCTTCTAGATCTATTAGGGGGGGTTATCAGTATGAGATCGGATAAGGAAGATGGGGCGAGTCCGTTTATGATCTTGAAGGTCATTAGTATGGTCTTGAATGTGATCCTGCCTTTTATAGGGAGCCAGTGTAATTGTTTCAGGATGGGTGTCATGTGTTCCCTCATAGCAGCGCCCTGGAGAACTCGTGCTGCTGAGTTCATTGCTAGCTGTAATGGAAGCAAAGCGGATTGTGGTAAACCATGGAGTATTGCATTGGCATAATCGATATGTGGTAAGACCAGAGCTTGATACACTGTCCGGAAGTCATCTGGTTCAAGTAGGGAGCGTAGGTGTCTGAGGGATCGGATTTTATGGTATACAGCTCTTGCTACATTGCTTATATAGGTCTTCATGTCTAGTCGCTGGTCAAGTGTGACTCCCAGGTATCTGATGGAGGGTTTGGTCAGAGGTTCTGCATCTTGGACCTTCAAGAAAGGAGGAGTGATGAAATTTGGGTTCCTTGTGATGAAAAGGACTTCGGTTTTCTTATGTTGTATCTAAAGATTTTGTGTTTGGAGCCAGCTGGATACTGCATCGAAACAGTCTGTCAGTGGGGAAAGGTCAGGGTTCTCAGTAGTGAATGGCATATATAGGAGAACATCGTCAGCGTACAACAGACAGCTCACCTTGAAGGACCAGATGATCTCGCAGATAGGTTGCATATATATATTAAACATGAGTGCAGAGAGAGATGATCCTTGCGGGACCCCTTGACTCTGGTGGAAAGGTTCTGATGTTGTTTCTCCTGATCTTACGTGTTGCCATCTATCGGAGAGATACGACTTGCACCATTTAAGTGCAGAGTCACATATCCCCTTCTCCTGGAGGCGGTGTAGGAGGAGATCATGGCAGACTGAGTCGAACGTGGCTGCGGTCTAAGAAGATGAGCACATATCCCTGGCGTATGTTATCAATTCCTGTTATTATGATACTGAAGAGGATAGTGAGGAGAGTCTCCACGCCATGAGCAGCTCTAAAACCATGCTGACATGAATCAAGTGGGGCAGAAGCATCAATATGTTCTTGGATTTATGTTTCAACTTCTTTTTCGATGATTTTCGCCAAGAGTGCGATACTTGATATCGGCCTATATGAGTCTGGCTTCTTAGGGTCAAGCTTACTGTTCTTTAGTAGTGACCTGAGAGAGGTACATTTGAGGGATTGGGGAAAGGTCCCATTTGTGAAGGAGCAGTCCATTAGCTTGGATAGAAAAGGGCTGACAGCCAATCGTAGCTCTTTTATCCAGAATACCGGGCAAGGGTCGGTTTGTGCAGTGGATGTGTTGATTCCAGCGATTATTTTTATTTATTTATTTTATTTATTTAACAAACTTTTATATACCGCGACTTTCCGATGATCAGGTGCGGTTTACATATAACAGTTAAGGAGACAGAAAGGCATTTCTGTTTTTACATAAAACAATAATAACGTGAACTATGTACAATTAACATTTGAACTTTTAACTATTAAACTTTTGACATTTCTGGAACTAGGTACAATTAACTATGTACAGTTAGAAAAGGAGAGATCAACAGTGTTAGCATCATAGCCAGTGTCAAGGTCAAAGTACCGTTAGGTCTTACGGTATTGGGCTGCGTGTATTAAAAAATTACCCCTTTTCATATAGAGATTGAGAATTTGCCATAGGGCCGTAGTAGGAGGTGAAGAGGTGAGTTTTTAAGTTTTTGCGTAAATCTTTAATGTCAGTTAAAGCTCTGATTTCATCAGGTAGAGAGTTCCAGAGCGTAGGGGCTGCATGGGAGAATGCTTTTTTATTTGTTGTTTTTTTGGATTTTATGAATTCTTTTGGAATTCTTAATTTATTGGTGTTGCCTCTTCTATGTGCAGAGTGGGGTGTATCTTTAGAGATTAGTTTATTTAGAGTTGTTGGGGCGGTGTTATTTAATGCTTTAAAAGTAGTTATTATTAATTTATAGTTTATTCTACATTGGATGGGGAGCCAGTGTAGATTGGCTAGATAGGATGTTATGTGCTCAAAAGGGTGTACCTTCATTATAGTTCTAGCCGCAGCATTTTGAGCCATTTGGAGTCTTCTGATGTTTTGGTTTGTTGTGCCTAATAGAGAGAGGTTGGCGAAGTCAAAATGTGGGGTGACAATGGCTTGGATGATGCTAAGGAAGTCTTGTAGGTGGACTAGCGGGCGTAATTGTTTTAATACTTTGAGTTTAAAGTATATTTTCTTTGTTGTGTTTCTTATATGTGTGTTCATACTGAGTTGTGTATCTAGTAACACCCCTAGGTATTTTATTTTGTTTTTTATGTGGATGTCATGATTCAGAAGTGTAATGTGGGTGGGGGGGATAAAAGATTTGTTTTTTGTTACAATTAGTATGTCGGTTTTGGAGTGGTTAATAAAGAGATTGTGGTCTTCTAACCAAGTTGCTAATTCCTTGAAACAATCTGTTAAGAGTTGGATTGGAATAGTAGGGATTGTGAATGGAATGTACAGCATGATATCGTCCGCATATATGTGATAATGGATTTTGAATTTTTTAAAGATATTGCAAATTGGTTGTATATATATTAAATAGGAGAGCAGATAGCGCAGAGCCTTGGGGGAGTCCTATTTCCTGTTTATATGTATTAGAGGTTTGATTGTTGATCCTGACAGTTTGGGATCTGTTGGATAGATATGATGTAAACCATTTAAGAACTGTTGAGTTGGCACCTATTTGAGTGAGCCTATTGAGCATTAGTGTGTGGTGGACTCTGTCAAAAGCTGCGGATATGTCTAGAAAAAGAAGTAGGAATGCATTTTTAGGGCTGTCTATTCCTCTTATTAGTGTGTCTAAGAGAACTGTTAATAGAGTGTCTACCCCATGACCAGGGCGAAATCCATATTGTTGGTCATCAAGGGGGGCTGATGTGTCTATGTATTCTTGTGTTTGTGTTTGAACTACTTTTTCTATTAGTTTAGCCATGAATGGTATACTGGAGATGGGTCTATAAGATTTCGGTGAGGTTTTATCCATAGTATTGTTTTTTAGTATGGGTCTAATTTGAGCATGCTTTAGTATGGGCGGGAGATAGCCTTGATTTAGTGAGAGGTTGATTAGCGGTATTATGAATGGGGATAATGTTGACAGGGTGTTCTTTATCCAATTTACTGGGCATGGATCAAGGTAAGAGGTTGTGGTGTTTAAATTCGTCATTATGTTCTTAAGTGTCTCTTTTGTTATGGGGTAGAAATTATTCCAGGGGTCAAAAGGAGGTTGGTAAGATATGGTTTGTGTAATTGGTAAGATATTATTTATTTTTTATTTGTTTATATAGAAATTTGCTAAGGTTTGTGGAGATATGTCGCTGGTTTCTTGATTTGAGTTATATGTGTTTTTAGTTAGGTTTTGGACCATAGAAAAAAGTTTTCTTGGTCTGTTGATAGACTTGTTTAGAATAGAAGAGTGGAAGTTTTTTTTAGCACTGTCTGTGGCCTCTCTGTAGTTTTTGAGATAAGTATGATGGAGTTCATTATGTGATGTTGATTTAGTTTTACGCCACTTTAGTTCGATTTTCCTAAGTGTTCTTTTCATTACTTTTAAAGTATTGTTAAACCATGGGGCCTCACCAGTTCTGGGCCGGGTGATCCTCTTGTTTGATTGGTTATTTGCAGCTGCTTTTGAGATTGTATTATGCCAAGTATTAATAGCCTCATCAAGGTTGGTCGGTGATGAGGAGAGGTAAGGGATAGTTAAGTCTAGGAAATCTTCTGCATTGAATTTTTTAAATCTAGGGGGTAGGGGTTCTTGCTGGTTTTGTTTGTTATTTGAGTCCTTGATTATGATAGTAAACTTGATCAGATAGTGATCTGACCATGGGATCGGCGTGCACTGTAGGGATTCCGGATTAAAAAGTTTATGGAGTACTTCTGGGAGGAATATGAGGTCTAAGGTTCCTCCTTTAATATGGGTTTTTGTATTAATGATTTGGTGGAAACCTATGTCATGCAGCGATTCAAGGAAGAGAGTTGAATATGTTGTGGGAAGCGATGGGAGATTAAAGTCTCCTAACATTATTATTGGACATTTATTTATTTATTTATTTATTTAACAATTCTTATATACCGCACTATTTATGATCAGCGCGGTTTACATATAACAACAACATCCGACACTATACAATGTCTGGTCATTACATTTGAACAGGGAATGAAACTTGGAGAGAGGGGGCAACTATATACATATGAAGTTAATAGGGGAGGAACCTGTTTGGTGTTTACATATTTGAGGACGAGCTATACATTGGTCAGTAGATGAACCGAGGAGCTCTATGAATAGATCCATATTTTCTGTTTTATGGTCACGTGGTCTGTATATCAGGCATATTCTAAAGTGGTCAATCTTTATGATGAGGGTGTCAGTGTTGTTAATAATATCTGAGGATTGTTGTTTAGCATTTAGAATCTTTTTAGTCATTACAAGTACTCCTCCTCCTTTTTTGTTATTTCTATGTGTATGAAAAATGTCGTAATCATTCTTATTTAGTTGGTTTAGGTAGACCACATCTGTGTCAGATAACCATGTTTCTGTGACACAGAGTATGTCAGGTTTATTGTCATTTAAGAGGTCAGTGAAGATAGGGAGTTTGTTCCTCTTAGATCTGGCGTTTGTTAGGATACATGATAAAGTGGCTGATTCTTTTTTGTTTGGCAGGTAATTTGATTGATGGGGTGAGGTGGGTTTTATATGTATAAGGCGATTTTGGTTTACTTTTGAATTAGGCCAATTTAGTGCATATGTTGATGGAGTATGATGACGGTTAAGTCTTTGTATAATTGGGATTAGTTTATAATGTTTAGAGTTTAGACTATGTGTGAGGGCAATTATTGTTAGTATTATGGCACAGCTGCAGAATACTCTTAGATGAAAGGTATGTGAGTAAGACATTTTGAGGGCTGGCAGTTATAATTCGTTTGTTACTGGGGGCTGTGGTAGATTTAACGCGGTTAGGGGAGAAGATTACTAGTAGTGGGAATAGCTTTAGTGCAGTTAGGTGAAATTGAGTTACTAGTAACAGTAAATTTCAAACACAGTTAAGTGGCAGTTAGTTAATAGGAGCAGTAAGTCAAGTGCAGTTAGTAGAGGGTGAGTTGCTAGAACTGTGACAATTCTAACATATTTAAGTGAAGGTGGGTTACTGGTAACAGTAATAAAATCAGGCACAGTTAAATGAATGGGTTACTGGCAACAGTAATAAGATTAGGCACAGTTAAATGAATGGGTTACTGGCAACCGTAATAAAATCAGGCACAGTTAAATGAATAGGTTACTGGAACAGTAATAAACTAAAACAGTTCAATAAAGATGGGTTACTGGCAACAGTAATACATCCAACGCAGATTCAGTAAACATGGGTTGCTAGCTGCATTAATAACACTCACGTAGGTAAAAGAGGGTGGGCGACAGTAATAACAACAACACGGTTGAGAGGAAGCAAGTTACTATGACGATTCAGAGATAACATGGGTTGCTAGCTGCATTAATAACACTCACGTAGGTAAAAGAGGGTGGGCGACAGTAATAACAACAACACGGTTGAGAGGAAGCAAGTTACTATGACGATTCAGAGATAATCAATAGAAAAGACAATTTGTAATAAGTTATCAGTATTGGTGCAAATATCTATGAGGTATTCAATGGTCAGCTAATTTTTTTTACTAGGTAATGGGGAGATAGATGATATGCTGTTAATTAATATAGCTTGGTGACATTAGGTGATACTTGCAGTTCAGGATATGAGTCCCATTATGGTGGAGTTCATAGTTTCTGTGGTGTTGGGCTCTTTAGGTATGCCACAGCCTAAGGGCCACGCCAAAGGGCCCTCTGGCGAGGCCCTCAGGCGCGGGCACGCAAGGCGCGGGCACGCCGAGTCTGTCCAGGTCTTTATGGGCTGCTGCCTCGTGCCCCGATTGGATGATGCTGCTTTGTGGGTGGCTCCGGCCTGCTCGATCCCCTCCGGGAGAGCTCTTCAGGAGGCCGGAGAGCAGGAAAGGGACGCACGCCGAGTCTGCCCAGCTTTTTATGGGCTGCTGCCTCGTGCCCCGATTGGGCGATGCTGCATTGTGGGTGGCTCCGGCCTGCTCGATCCCCTCCGGGAGAGCTCTTCAGGAGGCCGGAGAGCAGGAAAGGGACGCACGCTGAGTCTGCCCGGCTCTTTATGGGCTGCTGCCTCATGCCCCAATTGGGCAATGCTGCTTTGTGGGTGGCTCCAGCCTGCTCGATCCCCTCCGGGAGAGCTCTTCATGAGGCCGGAGAGCAGGAAAGGGATGCACGCCGAGTCTGCCCAGCTCTTTATGGGCTGCTGCCTCGTGCCCCGATTGGGCGATGCTGCTTTGTGGGTGGCTCCAGCCTGCTCGATCCCCTCCGGGAGAGCTCTTCAGGAGGCCGGAGAGCAGGAAAGGGACGCACGCCGAGTCTGCCCAGCTCTTTATGGGCTGCTGCCTCGTGCCCCGATTGGGCGATGCTGCTTTGTGGGTGGCTCCGGCCTGCTCGATCCCCTCCGGGAGAGCTCTTCAATTTGTTTTTTAGATGGCTTGGAAAAAATGGACAGTGGTGCTAGTGATCCTGGTTTGATTGGAGTGTTGGGAGCAGTGAACTTATTGGTCTGGCACAGCTTCGTTTGTAAGAGGTCAGCGAAGACTTGAGGATGGATCAGACTAGGTTTCTCAGGTGCTGGCTCTTTTGTTAGGTTCTTTACCAGGGTGAATAGGTCGTGTGGTTTGTTTAGGGACCGCTTTAGTGTGTCTGTGTGGAATCTTTTTATGCTCTCAGATATTGCTTGGCGGTGTTTTTCCAGTTGCACATTGTATGCTTCTGGATCATCCGTGGAGTGGGTTCTGCGCCAGCGTCTTTCCATTTTTCTTAGGCAGGTTAATGACGCTCTAAGTTCAGCGGAGTACCAGGCTGCAGAGGTTCTTTTCTTAGATGGATTGTTTGATGGTGGTCGAAGAGCAATAGCAGTGAACTTTTCATTCCAGGTAGATACCAGCTCATCAGGGTCGATCAATGTCAAGTCGAGGAGTGAGCAAGTTTGGTCGAGGATCGTGTCTTTGTCAAAGGCATGGAACTTACGTGGTGCTGCTTTTGTGGTATTGTTGGACTTATCGGCATTGTTCTGGGGTTTGTTTTGCAGTAATATTTGAAACATGATTAACCTGTGGTCGGACCAGGGGACTGCAGTGTTGGAGAGTATAGTAGTGTTTAATGTGTTGCCTGTATTCTGTGGGGCAAAGACAAGGTCCAGTGTACCACCTTTCACATGGGTGGGCTCGTGGATCAGCAGTGTGTATCCTAATTCCTCGAGGGCATCGAGGAAAGCTGAGGCTTGTGCCTCTGGCAAGGATGGTAAATTGAAGTCTCCTATAAACTCAGCTTGGTGTGTTTGGGTGTTGTGAGTTGGATGCGAGATCAATTGTAGTTGCAAGGGAGTCGGGGTCAGTAGATGGGGCCCTGTATATTAGGTTGATGGAGCAGTGTTTGTTGGTAATTGTGATTGCATCTATGGATGGTGTGTTGGTGTATATCTGTCTCATTTACAGACCCCCCTCACATGAGGGCATCAAGTCAAACAGAATAAAGGTTTTGCAGGAAACAAAATATACTGTAGAATCTCTATGGATAGAAATTACTTGTAAAAAGGGAAAGGGAATTGCAGTGGGGTGTACTACCTTCCATCCCGACAGAATGAACAGACAGATGATGAAATGTTAAGAGAAATTAGGGAAGCTAACAAAGCTTACAACACAGTAATAATGGAAGATTTGAGGTACCCTGGTTTGACTGGGTTAATGTAAGCTCTTTAGGGCAGGGACTGTCTATTTTTGTCTTTTTTCTGTACAGCGCTGCGTGCGTCTGGTAGCACTTTATAATGCTCAGTAGTAGTAGTAGTAGTAGTAGTAGTAGTAATGTCACATCAGGACATGCTAGGGAGATAAAATTTCTAGATGAAGTAAATGACTGCTTCATGGTGCAGCTGGTTCAGGAACTGACACGCAGGGATGCTATTTTAGACCTAGTCCTGAATGGAACGCAGAATCTTGTGTGCTGCTTGGCAATAGTGATCATAACATGATCATATTTGATTTAATAAATGGAGGGAGGGTAGCGATTGAAAGACTCAAACGCTCTATACAGTTGAAGCTATTTTTCCATGATAAGCCTTCTGCATCAGATCTATCTCTAGTCTGTTTAAAATCTAATTGGATACTTCCGGGTCCCTTAGCATTTGGTATTATCTGACCTGACTAAGATGGAATCCAGACACAATAATTATCCAAAAATGTTATCATCGGTGGAATTTAAAGCATTACAAGATCTTTCTAAGATGGATAACATCACAATAAAGCATGCAGATATAGGAGGTGTCGTGTTAGTATTGAATACTGAAGAATATGATGCTGAGATTCTTAGGCAATTAGATAACTGCCACCATTATATACACTTGCAAGCTGATCCAACTGAAGAATTGCAAGCAATTGCATTAACTGTTACTATGGCTGCATTTGACTGAGAAAGAAAAAGCTTTTTTGAATCTGCCACATCCTAAAATTCCAGCTTTTTACATTTTGCCTAAAGTACACAAAAGTTTGATGAACCCTCCTGGGCGCCCAATTTTGTCCAGTAATGATTTGTTGTTGGAACAAATTGGGATATATCTAGACATGCACCTGAAGGATGAGGTTCCAAAAATCCCTTTGTATATTAAAAATACAGCACACTTTTTACAAATTTTAGAAGATTTTGGAATGATAAAACAGATTACATGGACAGCATCTTTGGATGTCTCAGCTTTGTATACGCCTATCCCTCAGGATGAAGCACTGTTGGTTTTATCTCATGTATGGGATGATAGACCGAGACCCCATAGAGTTCCAACCACATTTCTGTTAACATTAGCAGAAGTGGCATTAAAGAAGAGTTATTGTGTTTAGAAGCAGGAATTTTTCCAACAAATTTCAGGTACTGCTATGGGAGCTACTTTTGCACCATCTTTAGCTAATTTATATATGCACTCTTTTGAAAATCAATGGGTGTATCCTTCTAACTATGCATCATATAGCCTAAAGTGGCATAGATACATTGATGATATTTTTTTTCTATGGAGTGGATCCAGGGATCTTTTCAATGAGTTGTTTAATTATCTGAATGGCTGCAATGATAATATTAAGTTTGAAATTCATATTCAAGAATTTACATTACACTTTTTGGATGTTAAAGTTGTTAAACATGCAGAAAGTTTTTTTTACCACACTTTACACTAAACCTACAGATAAAAATACTCTTCTACATTATTCTAGTTTCCACTGTCGCCTTTTGTTGCCACCCTAGGTGGTTGTCTAAGGTAGGGCGAGCAGTCTTTCTGTAGTTGTGGGTTTCAAATAAATTGAAGTCCGAGAGGCTTAAGGCTAACACAGGAAATTTATTGATTTTTACTACTTCTCCATACAGAGCTTTTAGAAAACTCAGCGCAAAGGCAAGAAGAAAGAAAAAAAGTAGGATTTCTTCTCCTAACACAATTAGCTTCTGTCACTTCCAGAATTCACAAATCAGGCTTCATTACTTCTTCTAGCCTTTAAACATAAATGCCAGTTTGCACTTCTTGAAACTTCCCAACATTGAAACAAACTTTCTGGCTTCATTCAAGGAAACATTTCTAAAAGCACACCAGGCTTTTAAAACACTGTCCAGCCTGTTTCTCTTTCTTTACTGGCTAATGCAGTTGTTTGAGCTTCACACTCTATAGTGCTCAAACACTTAACTTGTCTTGTGACACAGAGCACATTCCATTGCAGAACATTCAGAGTCAATATCAGAAGGATAACTTCCTGTCTCCATTTCCTCAATATCTGACTCTTGTGTATCGTGGTTTAAACTTCTCCGGGTAAACCCAGGCTCTGCCCTTTCTAACAGCTCAAGAATTTTCTTCCAGCAAGACTTTCCTTTGCCTCTAGAATTCTTAGCATATACTGGCAATTCTCCCTCTCTCATTAACTGGCTTATTGTCTGCAGCTTGCTTAACTTGCTGTTGGACACAGGGTTACTCACGGTTCTCCTTGTACCAGATAAGCTTTCACCAAGCCTTTGGCTTGGAGTAAAAGTGTCCTTATTTAAGGCTCCCTCAGAAGGAAATCTCCTGCCTCCAGGCTCCAAAGCAACTCTCCTGCATTCTGGATTCCTCCCTGGCTTATGGTTTCTTCCCCTGAGTGTTCCAGCAGATTCTACAGTGTCCTCTAAGGCTGGGCTTCTCTTAGAAGTCTGTCTCAGCAGTTCCTTCTCCTCCCCTGGGCTGTCCTGGGAAATACCTTTCACTCTAGCTGCCCGGGAGCTTCTTCTTCCTTCCAGCACGTTAGATCTTCTGCTGTGTTCTGAGTCTCGGGTAGCTCCTCCCCTAGGAACTCCCTTCCTCCTGTGATGCTGCCCCTCAACCTCGGCCTCTGCATCAGCGTCAGGATCCTGCTCAGCATTAGCATCCACACTAGGATCAACCTTAGGATAAGCCTCTCTCCTGTTACTGCCCTCTTCCTTTTGTAATCCCCTAGGGCAGCGATGGCGAACCTATGGCACGCGTGCCAGCTGTGGCACGCGAAGGCCTTGCAGCTGGCACGTGGGAAGGTCCGCTAGGACAGGTGTCTGCCTCCCTTCGTCTGCAGCCGCGGCTCCCTGCCTGTTAGGGAACCGCGGCTGTGCTTGTAAAATCGTTGCGGAGCCCTTCGTTGTTGTACTTACAACTTCCTTTAGAGGCGGGACAATGCTGCACGGAGCCCGTCAAGACAGGAAGGGCTCCGCAACGATTTTACAAGCACAGCCGCGGTTCCCTAACAGGCAGGGAGCCGCGGCTGCAGACGAAGGGAGGAAGACAGGGGGAGAGGGGGGGGGGCTACCATCGACATGGGGAGAGGGGGGGGGCTACCATCGACATGGGGAGAGGGGGGGCTTCCATCGACGAGGGGAGAGGGGGGGGCTACCATCGACGAGGGGAGAGGGGGGGGCTACCATCGACATGGGGGGGAGGGGGGCTTACATGGAGGGAGGGAGCTGATATGGATGGATGGAAGGAGGGGGGCTTACATGGAGGGAGGGAGCTGATATGGATCGATGGAAGGAGGGGGGCTTACATGGAGGGAGGGAGCTGATATGGATGGATGGAGGGAGGGAGCTGATATGGATGGATGGAAGGAGGGGGCTTACATGGAAGGAGGGATAGATGGAGGGAGGGGGCTGACATGGACAGAGGGGGGACTGACATGGAGGGAGGCTGACATGGACAGTGGGGCTGACAGGGAGGGAGGGAGGGAGCTGACATGGACAGATGGAAGGACGGGGGCTGACATGGAGGGCGGGGGGCTGGCATGCACAAAGGGGAGAGACAGGGACATACTGGACAGACGGGATAAATGCTGGAGAGAGGCGAGAGACATTGCGGCTTAGGATTATAATGGGCTGATGGGGGAGCTAGCACTGGTAATGGGCAGATGGGAGGGGACTAGGACTGGTAATGGGTTGAAGGCTAGGACTGGGAATGGACTGATCAAGGGGGGGGTTGGGACTGGTAATGGGCTGATAGGGGGGTATGACTGATAATGGACTGATGGGGGGCTAGCATTGGAAATGAGCTGATCGGTGAGGTTAGGACTGGAAATGGGCTGATGGGGGGATAGGACTGGTGATGGGGGGGTAGGACTGGTGGTATTGGGCTGATTAGGGGAGGCTAGCACTGGTAATGGGGTTGAGGGGGGATTAGCACTGGAAGTGAGCTGATTGGGGGGCTTTGACTGAGAATGGGCTGATTGTGGGGAGGGGAGGATAGAGCTGCTGGCCCTGGAAGAAAACTGGGGGCTAAGGCTACAAATGGGTTGATGCGAGGGGATGGGAGAATGGAACTGGAAGGGAGTGGATCTGAGAGGGGCTGCCATGGTATTTGTACTAGAAGGGACTGGTCAGTGGGGAAGGAGGGGGACTGGAAGGGAATGGACACCAGTGGCAATCATGGGAATGCAAGTTGACATTGGAAGGTACTGGGAGTGAGGACTGGAAAGGGGCTGATACTGGGGAGGGTTACTGGGACTGGAAATAGGCTGATGGAAAGAAGTGAAGAAAACGAAAGAAGAGATAAGAAATGGCAGATGGACCATAGACCACAGAAACAGAGCTAAGAGAAGACAGGAAAGCAGAAGCCTCAGATCGGGACCAGCATGATCAGAGAATAAATTGGTCAGACAACAAAGGTAGAAAAAATAATTTTATTTCATATTAGTGATTTGACTACAAAATCATCATAATTTTGAAATCAAATATTGTTACTTCTTGTGATTAATTAACCGTATTTTCCGGCGTATTTTTTTTTGGTGTGCGCTGGAAGAGGGGTAGTCTTATACGGCGAGTATAGGCCAAACACCTATATTTTAACAGGAAAAGTAGGGGGTCGTCTTATACGCCCAGTCGTCTTATACGCCGGAAAATACGGTAAGTAAATTTAACGTTTTCTATGAAAAGTAGTTCTGAGGGGGGTCAAAAAAATATTAAAAGAAAAGTGACAATAATATAATAATATATTTATAATGTGGATTACATTTGGGCCCTCATATTTATCTCAGGCTATGATTGTGATTGTGATTATGATGGTACACTGTAAGAAACAATATATGCAGTGTTAGATTTGTTTTAAATGTCGCAATGGTTTTGCGGCTCCCAGTTTTTTTTTTCCCTTCGGAAACGGGTCCAAGTGGCTCTTTATGTCTTAAAGGTTGCAGACCCCTGTGCTAGGAGAAAGGCCCCAGCCCGGCCCCGCGCTTCCCCTTCCGGTCGGAGCTTCTGCGCGCCTCTTGCCGAGAAGCTGCACGCTAGGGCTCGTGCGCCGTCCTCTCGCGAGATTATAGGACCCGCGCGGGAGCTGGGTTCCAAAGAAGAGCAAAACCTACCACTTTCATGATGAATGGGAAATGGACTACTTCTTCATCATGGTGAAAGACAAGTGTTGTGTAATTTGTAACGCCCCAGTATCCTTGCCCAAAATGGGTGATCTGGAACATCATTATAAGGCTCTAAAATATTGTTGTTAAGGTTTAATTGACGTGCTGGCACTTTGAGGAAATTCTTTGGTTTTGTGCGGCAGTTTGGGCACTCGGGCTCAAAAAGGTTAGCCATCACTGCCCTAGGGACTCTCCCTGCACGTGTTTGAGCTGTACCCACGTGCTGCATCCTCAGCTGGCCTTCGTTAGCCCTACAGCTTGTTCCTGAGCTAGGGCGTGGCTTGTAGCTAGACACTAGATGAGTTTTTTTCTGTTCAAGAACATTTTGTGTTTCACATCCCCGCCTCCTGCTTCTCTCCCTCAAGGCAAAAGTGTGCTTTTTTCCTACTTCTAAGGGCTCAGGAACATTTTGGCCATCACATCACCCAAATCATCTCAAATGTAGTTTACCATATTCACAGCTGCTTCGTTGTCACCGTATTTGTTCTACAAATCAAGAATTTGAGGTGCAGGCGAGGAGTATGATATTAAAATTTCAGGAACGTGGATATCCAGATTCAGTTTTAAAGAAGACTTTAAAAGAGCCAAGTATAATCACCGAGAATGGCTTCTTATGCCGAAACCTACAAACTCAGAATTGAATTTGTCATCTCTTGTGTCACCTATTGCATGCGTTATGCCATATTCTAGCTTATCTAATCGGATAGTGGCTGCCATACGTAAGAAATGGGGGCTTTTGATGACTCATCTGAAGCTCTCTAGTAGTTCACTTCACATTGCATATAGTAGAGGTAAAAATATGAAAGACTGGTTATGTCCAGCAGTTCCTCAATAGCAAGCTCTGGCTGGAGCTTGTAGACATGTACAATATCTGCATAATAGTCATCCACTAAAGTTCAATACCACTTGCAATACCTCTTTTGTAGTTTATGCACTGTCGTTCCCTTGCCTTAAACTCTATGTTGGTAAAACTACACGTCCTTTAAGGACACGATTAGCTGAGCATAAATATAGTATTAACAAAGCAAAAATTGAGACACCTTTGGTGCATCATTGTTTGTCCTCTAATCATGCCTTTGAAGAACTACGGTGTATGGTGTTGGAATATGTTCCTTTAAATACACGAAGAGGAGATAGAGGACATTTGCTATTGCAGAAGGAGCAGAAATGGATTTATGAGTTGACACCTTAGACCCGTATGGGTTGAATGATAAAATCGATTGGACACTATTTATGTGATGTTTGGTCGGGTGGCTCTGAAGTTCCAATCTCCTTCTCTTTTTCTTTTTTTAAAGAAATCTTTTTAATTCTGCATGTTTTTGTAGTGTATAGGGTTAGGAATAAAGTTAATATAAGAAGTGATGTCAGTTTAGGTGAGTGATTCTATTGGTGAAAGTTCTGCTTAAAAATAGCTGACATCAGATGCCAAAGTTATGATAGCAGTAAGAAGCATTTTTATGCTTCAGATCTTAGGTGTTTGGAGATATTCTTTGTGTTTGGTGAAATAACTGCATTATGAAACCCTGAGGAAGCCAATCCAGCGAAACAAAAGCTTTTGTTGGGCAGTTAGCCGCAGAGATGGACAGCTTTGCGGCTTGTGGTAGCAGTTGAATCAAGTGGTTTTCGACTATCGATAAGTGCCGAACTCAAGAAGTTGCTCAGATAAGTGACTATATATCTGTTATGGGTGTATAGATAAGTTTATCTTTAAGAGTTTTTTTTCTATTTTGTTATAGGAAAACGGATTGCACTTTGTGGGCTCTGGTACAAGGTAGAAATTACCACGTATCATGTAGAAATATAGACACTTTCTTTTTCATATATTTATGTATTTTTGAGTCTTGGAGGATCCCTAAAAGTACTTTTGTGGATATTGAATTATTAATTTGTGGCTAATTTGAATAATATAAAAATATAAGAATAAATATAATTGAGAGTAATTAAGCTAGAGACCTATGATGTGAGCGTCTGCCATTTCCCTATGGCGACTAGATTTGCCAAATGTAGGGTTAAGGCCATCCTGAGGTTGTTAATGCTTTATTGAATTGGTTGGGTCTGAGGTTTGTAAATGGTATATATGAGTTTCTTGAAGACTTAGGTTAATTTATGGTGGTTACTAAGGGTGTGTTTTGTCAGTTACAGCGTAGTAAACCATGTAAATGCCTTAGATGGGGATTCAATGACACATACACAGTTAGTGACATTGAATATCCTCATCTAAGTCCTCTATGTGCTCTGACGCTATCCAGTTAGCATCGGGGCGCCTTGGGAGCATTCCTGGGTGGAGCGGAGGCAGTATTAGCGATCCACAGCTAAAACTAGGCCAACTTTTGGCTCGCCTAGTTTTAGCCATGGGTCGCTAACAGGGTAGTGGTCCAATATCGCCGCCACCCTGGATGAATGCATTCAGCGCCAAACCCGGATATTCAATGCCGTACAAACCTTAGCAGTAAATCCAAGGGAAATGCCTAGATACAGAGAAGAGTGACAAAAATGGTAAAGGGGATGGAAGGATATTCCTACGAAGAAAGGTTTAAAAGGTTAGGGCTCTTCATCTTCAAAAAGAGATGGCTGAGGGAAGATATGTTAGAAGTCTATCAAATATTGAATGGAGTAGAATGGGTAAATGTAGATGAGTAGTTTACCCCTTCAAAAAGTAGAAGGACTAGGGGACATGCAATAAAGTTACAATGTAGCACATTTAAGACTCATCAGAGAAAATATTTCTTCTCTCAATGCATAATCAGACTCTGGAATTTGTTACCAGAAAATGTAGTAAAATATGTTTGTGTAGCTGGATTTAAAAGAGGTTTGGACACATTTATGGAGGAAAAGCCTAAAAACCATTATTAAAGAGGATCTGTGAAATCCCTTGCTTACCCATGGGTCAAGCAGCATGGAACCTGTGTACCTTTTAAGATCCTGACAGGTACTTGTCACCTGGATTGGCCACTGTTGGAAACAGGATACTGGGCTTGATGCAGCCTTAGACTGAACCAGTATGGCATATTTTATGTTCTTATATTCTTAGCAGTGCACGGAGAGATGATGTTAAGGTGCAAAGTGGGTGGAGAAAGGGTGGAGACATTATGCAAGGGAGGGAACTGGCAAGCTTAGTGCACATTTGCTCTACAAACATGACTCAAGTTGGCGCAGCTAACATCTGCCAATAGTGCTACTCCTGCTGCTGCCCAGGCGGTGGTTGCACCTGGGTTATTAGCATGTCACAAACACACGTTTCATATGTAAGTGTTAGGATACAGGAATGGCAGAAACAGTTCAATTACACTGGAAGAAAGAAAGGCAAACAAAAATGACAGCAGAACCTTTAGGCACCTGCTTGGACCACCAGGGAGGAGGGCCCACATTGTGCAGCTGCCATGGCAGTGCACTATATGAACCAACAGTTCCAAAACCAGGGCTTGCATCTCAGGAGTAATCCTGTTTGGACAATGAGCAAACATCCACAGACATCAACTACTGTCCAGATGGACTGTCCTGCTTCTGCTGTTGTCAAAGTTTTGAAATTATCACGATATAGGTTCTGTGCACTGTGCTTCCACCAGTACTGGCCTCATAGCCAGAGTTGGAGCCAGCAGAGGTTAGAGGGGTGGGACACGCACAAACTGGCATTGTGGTCATTTGGCAATCCAATTGCCATCCAACCTGGTCTCCCCCTGCATGTGGGGGGGGGGACACCTGGGGGGCATACATGCACCTGGGGGCCATGCCACAGTCATGGGTCATGTTCCTGTGAACAGATGTCCCCTCACCCTGACCAAAGCAGGATGTGACTGATGCCCACAAGCTCTGAGCACCTTCTTAATATTTCTAGCACTGGACATGGACCTTCAGTCTTGGAGCTCTGATCGCTGTCCCTTCCCTGGTCCCCTTGTCCCAGGGACTGAGGCATTCCATGGACCTGGAGAGTAGTAGTGGTCTTGTGGGCCTTTGGTTCTCTGATAGCTGGGGTGTTGAAATGGGGGTTCTTTTAGATGTATTACCTCCATATGATGATCTCCCTGTGCTCTCTATGGTAAAAGGGAGAATGGGGACCCTCTGTGGGTAAATGGCTTGCACACTCACTCTCATATTTAGATGTTAGGCCACAGGGGTGGGTCTTCTGTGTGGTTGGCTTTTGGGGGGGGGGGTTCTTCTTGACTATATGGACCCCATGTGGTAGAGGGGGTGATTGTTCATGGCTTTCAGATACCCTGTCTCTAGCACCCCCTTCCCCCTTCCACATCAGGGACACAGACCGCAATGGCTATGGTACTGTCCAAGCTTTATCAGAGGAATGACTGAAGGGGGGGGGGGGGAATAGCCTAGGTGAATAGCTACTCTGGATCCCTCAGGGTGAGGGGGTTCCATTTACCCATCCCCCATGATGGACACTGAGGACACCCTGCCTGAATCCATAGAAGGCCCTCTGCATCTTCAGATGCCATGTTTGCACCATATCTTCCACTATTAGGGATGCAGCAGAGACTCTCTGCATGTGTTTGCTTTGTTGATTTGCATCTCTCGCCCTCTTGTACTTAGCCCCACTGCTCCGAGCTATGCAGTCAGTTGTGCCTATTCCTGGTCATCCCCCTCTAGTCTAAAATGGCCAGTTGCTGCTTTCCTGTATATGTGTTTGGGGCACATTACTTACTGTCTGTAGTGCTCTCTTAGCCCACAGACCCCCTGTTAATGCATTTGTGACTTTCCTTTGCTGGACACATGTTGCAAACCCATGCACTGCATGCATGTGCTATGGCTACACATTTCCTACTACCATGCTAGAGATGCGATTAATGCAGTGGTAGTAGCCTACCATGATCATGCCCCTTGTGTCTACCATGGCCACTAGACTCTGCTGTGGTAGGAATGTGCACTTTCACATGTTAGCTCTATGCTACTAGCAGACCTTTAGCAAACATGCCCCATAATCCAAAAGGGTGAAGAGTCTGCCACTGAAAAATCCATTTTAGTTCCTTCTGCAAAAGTATCTTTGAAATGTTGTATCCATGTGAGAAGGAAATATGCTATAGAATAAAGCACAGAAGATCTTCAGTTGTGTGAATGGCAGAAAAGCAGTGGGACATCAAGGAACCTTCCCTGTGAGGGTTACATAGGCAACTCAAATGTTCAGGACTATAGACTATAATGTTACTTTTATCAGCATGTTTCTATACTATGGTAACTATTAGAATGGCTATAGTGTAAATTACCCAGCAGGCACCAACCCACGATAACAGCATGCCTGTTAAATGGGCAGCATGGGGTTATTTCCACACTATCTGCTTTGGTTCCAGCTAGTAGTACATGGGATATTGCCATGTGGTAACTGTCATGATAGCTGATAGCATGACTGCACTTAATGCCACTTCAAGAGGTGGCATTAAATGCAGCTGTTCTACTGGCAGCACGGAAGTGCAGCTGCTGTCCGTATCACAATGTATGATTATGCCATATCAATGCCCCTTTCCCCACTGAAGACCTGATCCTCTCTTAGAAACAGAGAAACATGTCATCAGAAAAAGACCACATAGCCAATCTAGTTTGCCCTTCTATGTCAAATACTATAGTCCCTTTTTTACCTCTAGAGATCTTCTGTATTATTCCCATGCTTTCTTGAATTCAGATACTGTCCTCGTCTCTACTACCTCCACTGGGAGACTATTCCATGCATCTGCCATTCTTTCCATAATGAAATATTTCCACATATTACACCTGAGTCTGTCCCCTTTCACCCTCATCCTATGCCACCTCATTGCATAGCTTACTTTCAATCGAAAGAGGCTCTCCTCCTGTGCATTTATGCCACAGAGGTATTTAAACATCTCTATCATATCTCCTCTATTCCACCTTTCCTCTAATGTGTGTGTGTGTGTGTGTGTATATATATATATATATATATATATATATATATATATATATATATATATATATATACAGGGTGGCCCAAAAAAAGTGAGAACATCTCATAAATTAAAAACTTAGTTTACTTATTTACCTTTTTTAGCTATATAACATCTTTATTTCGACAATTCCCGGTCGCCATTTTTTAAAAAATGTGTCAATCGTTTACATCTGTCTTTTTGAATTTTTAAATAACTTATATGCTACGAGATGTTCTCACTTTTTTTGGGCCACCCTGTATATATTGTTACCCGGTGAAGGTTCCCAGAGGCTAAAGCGTGGGTTTTTCACTGGGGCATCTTCTTAACTAGCAAGGAGATGGTACAAAAAGGCGTTGCAATGCCCTCTGGGAGTTGCAGTCCCGCAAGCTAAGTAAAGAATTGAGTTGTAGTCGAATGGTAAGGCTTAAGAGAGGATTTTTTTATTCCCCTTCCGGGCGGATTTTCAAAGCCATGGAAACAAAGACAAAAGGACCATACGTCTGGTACAAAATAAAAGAACAACAGAGACCAAAAGTATTGCTTATCTTCAGCTTTACAATGGAACAAAAAGATAACTCAAACAGTCTTTTTCATACACAGGTAAGTTTCTTCACTTCTGTTTCTTTAGAAAACTTCCAACAGCCTCTTCAACATAAAGAAGTGATTTCATCAGAAATAATGAGTGTACAATCCATACAACTATCAGAGGCTGGTTCCTCATAGCAAGCAAACTGCATTTCTTCACATTCCTCTTCTGAATGATTCTCTTTTGGATTGTAATTAATGCTATTATTGAACAGTCTCTCTTCACGGCTAAGAGAGTTCCCCTCCTCCTCTCTTAGTGAGTGGAATGGGAAGCTACCACATTCTCTTGAGTTTCTCTTTTGAGAGCCACACAACTCTTGATAGGTACAGGGAAAATCTTTACATTCTGTTTCTCTTATATTAGAAGCAATAAGCCTACCTTCAAGCTCCCTTTGCTCGGAGTTTCTCAGTACAGAAAAGTTAGCAGAGTTCTGCCATGATGGAAGCGTCTTACTGCCTTTCTCTCCCAGCTTTCCTTTAGGCATAAAATTGCCTTCAGGGCAGAAGCTCTTTCCCTTCTTGTACCTGTTGCTGGGAGGGCTGTTCTCCTCGGCTTTCCTAAGCCTGGTTCCTGGAATATCTCCTCTGTCACCTTCATGGTAAACTTCACTGAACTTTTGTTTGGCTGTGCACTGCTCTCTAAAGCAGTCTCCCATGGTTCTCTCAGCTACCATGGTTCTACCGGGTCTCCAACTTCCTCCCGTCCTCCAGTTATCAGCTGTTCTCTCGATACCACGACTCTCTGCTGGTCTCCTCCAGTTACCAGCTGTTCTGTACTTCCTTGGTGGTCTCTCCTCACTAACCTCCGGTGAGTGAATTTTATCTGTGTGTGTCCCGATGTTTGCCT
The DNA here is from genome assembly GCA_033557465.1 of Ichthyophis bannanicus. Classification (NCBI taxonomy): domain Eukaryota; kingdom Metazoa; phylum Chordata; class Amphibia; order Gymnophiona; family Ichthyophiidae; genus Ichthyophis; species Ichthyophis bannanicus. The sequence continues at coordinate 322,916,934 of CM066031.1, read as the reverse complement.
GGGCTCCGCCCCCTCCCAGCTGCCCTTCATTATCTAATGAACTGTGAGTTAGCTTGCTGCTTGGGCGTGCTCTCACACCTTGTGACACAGTTTGTATACGTTGCCTATAGCAACTCTGGGCCATGTGCTGCTCTGAGCTGTCAGTGTCAGATCTATTATCCTCAGTTGTACCTATTTCCATAGGCTCTGACCGATCTACACCATGACAGATCCCCCCCTTAAAATATTACGGGCTGCTGAACCTTTCAGACAGCATGTAATCTCTTCATGGGTACTGTAGTGCTGCTCTAGACTGACCAGACTGGCAGTGGCTAACCTCTCCTTCCATGGCTTTAGGACATTAAGGTGATATATCTGTTGGCGCCCCTTTTCGTTCTCTACCCGATATGAGACCGGCTCAACCTTCTCCACCACTGTGCAAGGCCCTGTCCAATGGGATTCAAACTTAGGTCCCAGATCTGCTACTTGGATAAGTACCCTGTCCCCTATAGCCAACTGCCTAGGTCTTGTGCCCCTGTCATAATAGCGCTTTTGCCGCTGTTGACTGGCCTGTAAATTCTCTATTGAGGTCTTGGACGTCCTCTCTAAGCGTTCTCTCAAGTCTCTTAAAAACTGAGGTACCCCAACCTCTTGTGTGTCCAGCTCCACCCACTGTTCCTGTAAAATATCTAGAATTCCTCTCGGGGCTCGGCCAAACAGAAGTTCGTAGGGGGATGCCCCCAAGGACGCTTGTATGCATTCCCTACATGCATATAATGTGAATGGGAGTAGAGTGTCCCAGTCAGACATCTCTCCCTTTTTTAAACCTCTTCTCAGCATCTGTTTTATGGACTGATTCATCCGTTCCACGAGTCCATTGGACTGCGAATGATATGCTGCAGTCCGTATATGCCTTATACCAAACACCTCCCACACCATAGCCAAGTGTTTAGACAGAAAATTACTTCCTTGATCAGTAAGTACCTCTCTAGGGAAACCTACCTCGCAAAATAATTTTACAAGCTCCAGGGCTATTATCCTAGCAGAGGTGTTGCTTAATGGGATAGCCCAAGGGAAACGTGTAGCGTGATCTACTATTACAAGAATGTACTGAAACCCCCTTGGTGTTCTGATCAGAGGCCCTATGATGTCCATTCCTATATGGCTTAGGGGTGCTGATATAGTGGGTGTGGGCACCATGGGTACGGCCTTAGGTCTTGTGGCTGTAACCCTCTGACAGGTGTGACAGGATTCACAATACTGTTTTGTCTCTTTGATGACCCCTGGCCAATAAAACCGGGCCAATATCTGGTCTAGTGTGCCTTGGATCCCTTTGTGGCTACCCACGGGGTGGTCATGTGCCAAACATAGAACTATAGCTTTGAAAGTTGTTGGCACTACCAACTGTTTTTGTACGGCCTCGGTATGTGGGTCCAAGCTTTCTCTATACAGGATTTCTTTTTCTAAGAAAAACCTGGGAAGTGTAGGTCGGGTTTCTTGGGCCCATTCAAATGCTCTCTTAAGAGCCGAGTCAGCCCGCTGTTCCATTGGGAATGATGGAAACTTTTGAACCAGTTCTGCAGGTACCCAGGGTAATCCGGCTCCGGCCTCTAATTCGGCCCTCCCTCGGGTCCTACAACGCCTCTCTTGACGTTTTTTTGGCTTTCTCCTTTTTACCCTCCTTAGCTGGTGCGTGGATTAAATCTTCGTGGACGGGAAGAGTGCTTAAATCTTTTACCAGCCCCTTACAAAAGGGAGGCCAGTCCCTACCTAGGATGATGTCTCTTGGCAGCTTCGGGACTACGGCTACCCATACTTCTTTTTCCGTGCCCAGCCCTCGCACAAACAGTCTATGCAGGGGATAGTGTGAAAATGCACTGTGCACGCATCTTATCCGCACTTGGCCCTCTGCTTGACTCGGGGCTGACTGACGACGCTCCTCAATGGCTTCCCAGAGCTTGCATGAAACCATGCTCTGGTCAGCCCCCGAGTCAAGTAGTGCCAGTACTTCAACACCCTCTACCTGTACTCGCAGAAGGAATCCTTCTTGGACTGACTTCTCAGCTCCAGACACGAGGACTGTTCGTTCTGTGCAGTTCCTCTGGAAATGTCCTGTTTTTCCACAAGCATAACATTTTCCTTTACATACAAACAAAATATTATCATTATCATTCTGATCATTAACATTAGGCATTTTACTCTTTAGACACTTTCCCCTTTTACTAAAATTTGCCATGCCAGCTGCTTTTAACACAGCAGCCCCTGAGGTGTCAGCCATCTCCGCCTCAAAGTACCTTTCTGCCAGATTGGCTGCCTCTTCAGTGGTTTGGCAATTTTGAAGGGTGAGGAAAGTCTCTAATATGACTGTGTCTACTACTGACTCTAGCGTTTTCCTTTCTGGAGTCAGCCATTTCCAGGCTAGACTTTTTAGCCTTTGATATAAAGCTTTGGGGGTCTCCCGAGGCTTTATTTTGGCCTCTCTAAACATTCTTTTATAATGCAGTGAGGTCAACCCTAATCTATCCTTGACTGCTTTCTTTACCTCTCTGTAGTCAGAGGCAAGGACAGCAGGCATAGCTTTATAGGCGGATAGAGCTTCACCAGTGAGCGACATTGCGAAACAGGTAGCCCACTGCTCTATAGGCCATTTTAAAGCTTCCACTATCCGCTCGAAGGCATCTATAAAATCATCCAGATTGTCCTGGGGATTTAATTGTCCCAAAGTAAATGCATTACAAGTGTTCAGTCCTACCCCCTGAACTATAGAGGGGATAGCAGCTCCCACTTCCAGCGGCTTCTTCAGGAGTGCATTCATTGTTTCCATGAGCGGCTTCTGCTGCTCTCTCATTGCTATGGCGTTCTGCTCCTGGATGTGGCGTACCAGTTCAACCTGCTTGTCCCATTGGACCTGCATCCAGTGCATCACATTCTGTGGATCCATCCTTGGAGTCTGCGTCCCTGTGGAGAGAAAATAAGAGAAGGCCCACCAAGTGCGGCACTATGGCTCTCTTTTACCCTGTCTATTTCTCTGTGCACAATAGCGCCCCCTTTCTCACCCGTGTCCTTCTACACTTATGCCCTAGGTAAGCTTTACCTTAGCCTTCGTGTAGACTCAGGCATGTGAGAAAGGTCACTGTGTCCAGCTTCACCTGGCCGATCTGCCAGCGAAATTATCTCTGACGGCTCTCCTGGGTCAGCAGCAGTTTTCTCCAGTGGCAAGTAGCGTTCCCTTAATAATGTCTTTTATTTCTCAGAAAAAATCCGTAAAACTACGCCAACCTGTCACCCGGTGAAGGTCCCCAGAGGCTAAAGCGTGGGTTTTTCACTGGGGCATCTTCTTAACTAGCAAGGGGATGGTACAAAAAGGCATTGCAATGCCCTCTGTGAGTTGCAGTCCCGCAAGCTAAGTAAAGAATTGAGTTGTAGTCGAATGGTAAGGCTTAAGAGAGGATTTTTTTATTCCCCTTCCGGGCGGATTTTCAAAGCCATGGAAACAAAGACAAAAGGACCATACGTCTGGTACAAAATAAAGGAACAACAGGGACCAAAAATATTGCTTATCTTCAGCTTTACAGTGGAACAAAAAGATAACTCAAACAGTCTTTTTCATACACAGGTAAGTTTCTTCACTTCTGTTTCTTTAGAAAACTTCCAACAGCCTCTTCAACATAAAGAAGTGATTTCATCAGAAATAATGAGTGTACAATCCATTCAACTCTCAGAGGCTGGTTCCTCATAGCAAGCAAACTGCATTTCTTCACATTCCTCTTCTGAATGATTCTCTTTTGGATTGTAATTAATGCTATTATTAAACAGTCTCTCTTCACGGCTAAGAGAGTTCCCCTCCTCCTCTCTTAGTGAGTAGAATGGGAAGCTACCACATTCTCTTGAGTTTCTCTTTTGAGAGCCACACAACTCTTGATAGGTACAGGGAAAATCTTTACATTCTGTTTCTCTTATATTAGAAGCAATAAGCCTGGGGGGCGGAGCCTGATGTCCAACGGGGTAGACGCCTTGTGCTGAAGCTCCCGAGAGGCCTACACAGAATCCTGACTGAACTCCTGCAAAACTTCACTATTTTGTTTTAAAATCGCCGGGGCGCATCGGAGGGATGGCGGGACCTAAACCACAGCGCCTAGATTTCGGCTCCCCCACTTCGTCGCACGGCAAACGCTCCAAAACGGAACTGCCTTCCCCGCATAAGATGGCGCCGCTCTGTGAGAGCCCTGAAATGCAGCGGGTGATACTCGAGGAGATTCGTGGTGTAAAGGAACTGGTACAATCCAACGGAGAAGCGATCCGCGCCATGCGTGAGGACCTTACCATGATGCAGGAAAGGCTCGAGGGCCTCTCGTTGCGCCAAGACAAAATGGCGGAGACTCTTGAATCGCACGCGGTGCGAATGGGGAAGATCGATAAAGCTGAACGCCAGATTTTGCTCCTTCAAAAGGAACTTGAAGATAGCAATAATAGAGCTCGTCGCAATAACATTCGACTCATTGGAGCTCCAGAGGGCGTAGAAGCAGGAGATCTGCGGGAATATCTGGGCAATATTCTACCCTCTCTACTGAAGACGACGTTTCTTAAGGACCTGGAGATAGACCGGGCACATCGTGTCCCCACTAATATGGCGCTCAACCGGACGACTCCCAGGCCCATCATTTTTCGGCTACTGCGCTATCAACAAGCTGAGCAAATTCTGGCTGCTGCCCGGGCTAATCATCACCTCGAGATAGATGGGCATAAAGTGTCTTTCTTCCCTGATCTCTCTAAGCCCACGATGGACCGCCGAAAGAAGCTTCTTGCTTATCGCCCTCGCCTTCAGCAACTGCAGGCCCGATTTGGTCTCCTGTATCCGGCAAAGCTACGCGTTACGCTGCATAACCATACCAGGACCTTCGAGGATCCTGACCTCCTCGCTGCATTTTTGGACTCTAAAGAAGCTGAACTGATGCGTTGATGTTACCATCAAGCTGTGTTGCTGTTCAAAGCTCTCTTAAATCTCTACCTCATTGGGGCCTATCGCAGTGATTTCGCTGCGGACGCGGTTGGACTGCTCTCCTGACCTACTTCTTTGAACCGCCATCCTGCTTCTCTGCACCCTTCGGTGGCTCCCGGGACTTGTTCCTGCTGCAGGGAGTATGGCCAGTATCGGGCCTTCTCTGGGGCTTCCCCCCGCAGACTCATGGTCGCCAGTAATAGTTGGGGTTTTGCTTCTTCTCTAGTGCACTTCGGTGCCTGTCTCTTTTTTTTGTTGGGTGATGTATGCTTTCTACCAAAAGTTTATTATTTCATGTCGTGTGTACAGTCATTTGCTACCAGTATGCATAGTTTAGGGAATAATGTGCAACTTCATGTTCTCTCAGAATTTTGTATATTACTAGATGGCTTTCTGTAAGCTCTTATCATTGAATGTCAAAGGTATCAATAGTCCAATCAAAAGGAAGAAAATTCTTAGCTATTTGAATACGGAGCATGCTGATTTAGTACTGCTTCAAGAAACGCATTTAAATGCTAAAGAAACACTAAAGCTTAATGTCAAGCCTTATGCTGTTGTGGCGTATTCTCCCGCTGTTGCTAAACGCTGTGGTGTTGCCATACTTGTTAAGAAATCCCTGCAGGCCACCGTGCTAGATATTAGCTCAGATAATGAGGGTAGATGGGCTCGCGCTCATCTCAAAGTGGGGGATCTAGAATTCACGTGTATTTGTATTTATGCTCCAAATGTTGACAATCCTGGTTTTTTTGCTAAAATTGCACAAGCTGCGCAAGCCTCCGCTCATACCCCACTAATACTGGGAGGAGACTTTAATCAGGTCCTCGACCCTTTGGTGGATCGGCAGCCGCCTAGAACCTGTGGTCCACCCAAGAGTCTCTCCATACTTACAGCTATGATCGCTGATTTGGCTTTGGTGGACATATGGAGGTTATTGAATCCTTCTGATTTGGATTTTACCTTTTCTCCGCTCCTCACCAATCACAATCCCGAATAGATTTTTTTCTTTTATCTAAAACATTGGTATCGCAGATTGGTATGGCTAAGATTCACCCCTTGCACATTTCAGACCATGCTGCCATATCTTTTACGATACACACTGCTGCGCAAAATGCAAGTCCCCGAGCATGGTCTTTTGATAGGTCTCTCCTAGACCAACAGGATTTTCAAACTGTAATACGGGCTGCCATACAAGATTACTTTCATTTTAACTCTCCCCTTGACACAACGAACTGGGCCTGGTGGGAGGGTTTTAAGGCGTCTATTCGAGCCACGGTGACTAGTTATCAAATCCGTCTTGGGAAACAAAGAAGGCAACAATTGGTGATCCTTGAACAACAGATACAGGCTGGTGAACGTATTCTTACGTCCCGAACAGACCCATGTGTTCTGCTTCGTTTGCAACGTCTCCGTTTTCAGTACAACAAGATTTTGCATAATGCCGCTGTTAGAAATATAGCATCCCAGCAGGGATTGTATTACCGGGAAAATAATCGCGCTGGTAAACTACTAGCTAATGCTTTGAAGGGGAAAAAAGAAGCCAAGCGGGTAGCAGCTCTCCGAAGCCCATCTGGGAATGGCCTTGTCACAAAAGATCATGAGATTTTAGAGCTTTTTCGCGATTTTTATGCTAGCTTGTATAAATCTGAATGTGAGTTTGTTCCTGAACATTTCGACCGCTTGTTAGCTGGTGTACAGCGTCCTACTCTCTCGGCTGAGGAATGCACGGCCCTTGATCATTCGTTTACTCTTGTGGAAATACAGGATGCAATTAAAAGATGTGCCTCCGGCCGTGCTGCGGGTCCAGACAGCCTTCCGGCTGAGTTCTTCAAAACTTTCAGCTCTGATCTGGCCCCGTTTTTGCAGCAATACTTTACTACCCTAGTAGCCGACGGATCCTCCCTTGGTTCCTTTTCAGAGGCCAACATAGTGGTCTTTGAGAAGGAGGGGAGAGACCCACACCTGACAGCCAATTACCGACCCATCTCCCTGCTTAACGCAGATTATAAAATCTTCGCCACTATTCTTTCTACTCGGCTCTCTCACAAAATGACCACTTTAATACATCCAGATCAATGTGGATTTATTCCCGGCAGATCAACTGCTGATAATGCCAGGACTCTTTGTCATGTACTAACTAATATGGCCTCCCACGATCGTCCATTGGTTGGCCTTTCCCTAGATGCCGAAAAAGCCTTTGACCGGCTAGAATGGCCATTCCTATTTGCGACCCTCCGTTGGTTTGGTTTCGGCGATAATTTTCTCCGTTGCCTTCAAGTGCTATACTCTCAACCAACTGCTAGTGTCTGTGCCAACACATTGAAGTCCCAGCCATTTTTACTGCAAAGAGGCACCCGTCAGGGGTGCCCACTTTCCCCCTTACTTTTTGATCTTGCGTTAGAACCCCTCATCCTGTTAATCCGTCAGTCTCCACATATCCACGGCGCTCCCTTTCCCCGTCGGGATATAAAAGTCTCAGCGTATGCAGATGATCTTATGCTTTTTGTTTCCTTAGACTCCGTATCTGTTGTTCTGGATCTAATTGACCGCTATTCTCAACTTTCAGGTTACAAAATTAATTGGACCAAATCAGTCGCCTTTCCCCTAAACCACCAGGTTCACCAAGCAGACTTGCAAACCTTTCCTTTTGTATGGCAGCCCCGTATGGTAAAATATTTAGGGGTACATTACTGTTATCCTCTCGAAGAAACCGTCGCTTTTAATGTCAAAAATTTAATCACCAAGGTCCGTGAGCTCACCCAACGTTGGTCTCCACTTACTCTTACGTGGTGGGGCCGTATGGATACCATAAAGATGATGATTGTTCCCAAGGTTAATTATGTCTTAGAAATGTTACCGTGCCTTCTCCCTCGACACACCTACAAAGATATCGAGGGCCTGTTGATCAGATTTTTGTGGCAGAACAAACCGCCTAGAATAGCGAAACATAAACTTCAGTCAGATAAGGAACATGGTGGGATAAGATTTCCTGATTTTTTCAACTATCACCTCTCTTTTCTTCTCAAACAGGGTGCCCGTTGGTTGGACGCTTCTTTCCCGTCCAGACCAATATGGTTAGATATAGAAGAAGACCTCTGTAAGCCCATTCCACTTAGCTATCTCCCTGGAATGACTTTCCCACTGGATGCCCACTATCCACCAATGCTCCTGGATACACTTCGCTCCTTCAATGTTCTCATTAGCTCCCTAGATTCCCTAGCTTGCCCACTAGATAGGCTTCCAATTTGGCATAATGCTCGATTCCAAATTCAACATAAGCCGGTGGCCTGGAGTCCCTGGTATTCCAGAGGCATCTGGACTCCCAATCAACTGTTTCACAATGCTCGCTGGAAGTCCATTAATGAGCTCCATTGTGAGTTTGGCCTTCCTTCTAAATACTATTTTCAACTGCTTCAGTTGCAGCACTGTCTCAAGAGTGCTGGGGTTTTTCCCCCACTAACTCCTCATGACCAAGGGATAACTGAGGTGGTCTCCTTTATTGGGGCTCAGTCCGGTGTTGCTTCCACCTTTTATAAAACTCTTTGTGCTCCTCAGAATGCTGTCCCCCCTTCTGCACAGCAGACTTGGGAGCGAGAATTGGGTGTAACTCTAACCCCTGAACATTGGAACCTCTTCTGGAGCAAAGTGGTTCGTGTTTCCCGCTCGGCTTCCTTAACCCAGACGCTTTTCTTCTTTGCCCATCGCTGTTTCTATACCCCTGATAGACTGGCCAAATGGACTTCCACTCTGAGTAATCAATGTTGGACTTGCCATGCAGCTACAGGCACCCTCACTCATGTCATGTACGAATGCCCCGCACTACAACACTACTGGAGCCGGGTCTGGGGTCGTATTCAATCTATCTTACACTTTACTGAACCACTCTCCTGGAAAATAGTGGGACTCCGTTCTGCAGCGGGCATCCCCTCTCTCCCGAAGTCTGCTTACTTCCTCCTTGACTTTCTAATGGGTATTGCCATATCGTTAATCATGAAATATTGGAAAAATAGCTCTTCACTGAGTCCTCTAGAATGGTGGAATTGTGTCTGTCTATATAGTAAGTTTGAACAAATTCCTCGTAGGGCTACCCCTTCCCTTCAGGCCCGCTACCAGGTGTCTAAATGGAAATTACTCACAGATTTCGTGCAGTCGGCCAAATGCTCGCACTTGACTGTCTAGTTATATCTCTCTCTCGATCCATAGTATATCATGACTGTTATGTTTATGTTCTAACATAATTGCTATGGACCCCATGCCTGGGTTAATATCTTTTCTTTTCTTTTTTTTATTATCTAGAGAAGAAGCATAGGGGGGGAGGGTTGATGGGGTTATTTTCCGGTTTATTCCATTTTATTTTGATGCAATCATCCTTGTTTTATTACTGTGTGTATTGTTATTGTTATAAAATGAAAATAAAAGTTTAAAAAAAAAAAAAAGAAGCAATAAGCCTACCTTCAAGCTCCCTTTGCTCAGAGTTTCTCAGTACAGAAAAGTTAGCAGAGTTCTGCCATGATGGAAGCGTCTTACTGCCTTTCTCTCTCAGCTTTCCTTTAGGCATAAAATTACCTTCAGGGCAGAAGCTCTTTCCCTTCTTGTACCTGTTGCTGGGAAGGCTGTTCTCCTCGGCTTTCCTAAGCCTGGCTCCTGGAATATCTTCTCTGTCACCTTCGTGGTAAACTTCACTGAACTTTTTTTTTTTTTAATAGCTTTATTTACTTTTTCAAACGCTCCTCCAAAGCAGTACAACAGGCAAATACAAATCCAAAGAGGAGCCCACAAACAAATATAAAACCCCCAACAACCCAACACAACCCTCCCCCCTTAAACCAACAGTTCTTACAGCAATCTAAGAGCAAACATACAACACAAAACCCTCCCCCCCCCTAACTCCAGAATGTGCTGGTGCCAACATACAATCAACTGGGGTGCATCCATCAGCAAAACGCTGTGAGCCGCCCAATCACTGCTACATACTCCCAGTGTATAGGTAGATAACCTACCCCGTCTCAATGGCCTGTGCGGCAAACTCATTAAGGGCTTTCCATTTCAGATGTTGCGATCCTCCCCTGGCCATCCCTTTTCTTGGCATTTGTTCATACTTGCTGTACACACACACCAGGTTCCACCAAGCTGCCATGCTAACATCATACGTTCGTTTCCAATTCCTTACAATAAGGCATACAGCCACCCCCACCATAAAGTCTAAGAGAAACCAACCAGCCTTCTCCAAACATGGAATGCCCACCGAAGATCTAAAGCTTATAATGGCCCAGGAAAGGGGGGCTCAAAAATCTAAGATAGCTTGCACCCGCTCCCAAACCTGGGTCCAAAAGTTGCTAATACAGGGGCAGCTATACATAACATGCTCCAAAGTACCAACGAGTGCCTGACAAGACCAACATTTGTCACTAGTCCCTTTATGCCACCGAGTTAATCGAACTGCCGTACAAAATGCCCTGTGAGCAAAGAAAAACAACGATTGAGTGACCGACGCCGCTTTGGAAACCCTGACAGTCTTTACCCAAAATGCCTCCCAATTGACCCCTTCAAGAGAGACCCCTCCCTCCTGCACCCAAACCTGTTGCAATCCCCTTATGGGTGTGGGAACATTGACACGAAGCAGTTTATAATACCGCGAGGCCACCCCAGCTTGTTGCATAACCTGCCAAATTAAGGAGTCCACCCCCGCCACTTCCCACAAACTCGATATATCAACCCCCGCCTTCCTTACACAGTGCCGTAACTGCAGCCATTGAAAATAAAGTGCACCAGAAAGACCAAACTCCCTCTGTAACCCATCGAAACTCTTCCAACCGGCCGCATTGACCAAGTGGCCCAAATTCCAAATCCCCCGTGAAAACCACAGAGGCCAAGCAATAACCTCTCGGTTAATCTTAAACAAAGGGTTGTACCATAAGGGTGTAGACGCCGCTACACTCTTCTCCATCCCCACAGAATGCTTCAATACTATAAAAGCTTTCTGCGTGTCCGTTATCACCACAGGGGTTTTTGAGCTGGGGAATAACATATTAGGCCAAAACTCTACCGGGACAGAAGGAACCAGTTTCTGCTCCACCAACAGCCACACTGGGCTCAACTCAGAAATGGGTTCCATCCAGCGGGAACCCTGCTTCAGCATGAAAGCAGTGTGATATAACCAAAAATCCGGAAAATTAACCCCGCCTTCCTCCTTCCTGGCTTTCAATTTCCGTAAAGCAATCCGAGGCGGCTTGTTGTTCCAGAGATACCGACTTAGCATTCCCTCCACTTGCCGGTATACTTGCTGTGGCAGATAACAAGGAATCATCCCAAGCACATAGTTAAGCTTCGGAACAATAGTCATCTTAATCGTCTCAAGCCGCCCCCACCACGAAAGAGCCAAAGGTGACCATGTACTAGTCAGCGTTCGGGTTGATTTTAATAACACTTCAGAGTTGGCTTTAACCATCGCTTCCAAAGGATAGCAAAACTGGACCCCGAGATATTTGAATGCCTTTTGCTCCCAAACAAAGGGGAACTGAGATACCTCAGCCTTGTGCGTATACGAATTCAGTGGGAAAACTATGGACTTTGACCAATTAATTTTGTCTCCAGACAGCTCAGAATATTGCGCAATCAGGCTAAGAATTGGAGCTACCGAACTAGGGGTAGTAAACAACAACAAATCGTCGGCATATGCCGAAAGCTTTACCTCTAACCCTGCAATTGAAACACCCTGAATAGATGAACTCTGCCTTATGGACAGCAAAAGCGGCTCTAGGGCAAGATTAAAAAGCAACGGGGAGAGGGGGCAACCCTGCCGCGTACCCCGCCCAAGCTCCATGACCTGCGAATGCACACTGTTCACACATATCGTAGCTGTGGGGCGCGAGTACAATACCTTAAGCGCGTTGATAAAACCCTGCCCAAAACCAAACCACTCCAGGACCGCAAACATAAACGGCCATTCCAAGCGGTCAAACGCTTTCTCAGCGTCAAGCGATAGGCCGATAACCGAATGGGGAACCCGCTCCGCCCCCACAAGAACAAGACACAACATTCTGGCGTTGTCCGTCATGGACCTACCCCCGACAAAGCCGCACTGGTCCGGATGAATCAATAGAGGGGCCACTTGAGCAACTTTTTGGGCCAAGACAGTGGCATAAATCTTATAATCCGCATTTAGTAAGGAGATAGGGCGGTAATTGCCCACTACTTGGGGATCCCTACCAGGTTTTTCCAGCACTATTACATTTGCCGCCGCAAAAGTTCCAACCTGCTCCGGCTCATTAGCCATAATTTTAAAGTACCTCTGCAATTGAGGACACAATTCCTTGGCAAATGTTTTATAAAATTCACTCGGAAGGCCATCGGGTCCCGCCGCTTTTCCCCTTGCCAGTGAAGCAACAGCGCCCTCCACATCAGCAACCGAAAAGGGGCCATCTCACCACTCCGCGGATTCCCCATCCAAGATTGGACGCTGAATCCCTGCTAGCAATGCCACAAACCGCTCCTTCTCAAACGCACCTTCAGAGGAGTACAAATTCCGATAAAAGGATCTGAAGGAATTCGCTATCTCCTCATCCGTGACAAGGAGGTCCTGCCCCTGCGGTCCACGGAGAGCCACTATCCGACTCTTCTCCTTGCGAGCCTGAAGGGTATTGGCCAATAATCTCCCGGCCTTATTACACTCCCAATAATAAACCCCATTCTGAGCTTTTACACTGCGTGTGGCTGCATCAGACAATATCAAGTTATACTTATACCTGAGCCGCTGCAAGCGAAGCAAAACTCCAGGGTCCACCCGCCGAGCAAGAAGTCATTCCCCTGCCTTTATTTGAACATCTAGGCTATGCAACTGCCCCTTAATCCTCTTGGCCTGAGTTATAGCATAGCTCGTTATAATGGCTCTGATGTAAACTTTAAACCCCTCCCACCAAGCCCAACCAACCAAATCCGCAATGTTATTAAGCTCAAAATACTCCCCGATAGCAACCCTAACACGCACCTGAAAACCTTCATCCTCTAAAAGCGATCTATCAAAGAACCACCTCCCTGAACTAGGAGACGCCGGCTCATCCTTAATGGACAGGGAAATCGCCGCATGATCAGAAATATGCATAGCATGTATATTGGCAGCTAACACTTTGGGACATAACCAAAAACAAGTCGATGCGCGATGAAGACTGATGGGGTGGTGAATAAAAGGTAAACTCCCGCTCTACAGGGTGCAAGAGCCGCCAAATATCCACCAGCCCAGCTGCCTGTACCAAGGAAGAGAGAACGTCCCTCGCCCTGGACGGTCTACCTATTCTACAAGGAGTTCGATCCACTAAAGGATCCATCACCAAGTTAAAATCCCCGCCCAATACCAAAACACCCGGCAACTCTTGGTGAGCCTCTTCCGCAACCACTTTAAAGAAATCAGGGTCATCCAAGTTAGGAGCATAAATATTCATAAATGCTACCTCTGAACCTCCCACCCTAAGCAAGGCCTTGACCCATCTACCCTCCTTATCCGCCCGTGTGTGCAGAACCCCAGAAGCCAGGGAATGTCTAGCCAAGATAACCACCCCATTGCGCTTGTGGATAGCCGGGGAGTAAGCCACAACTGTATAAGGCTTAATACCCAACTTCAGTGACTCTTGCGCATTTAAGCGAGTCTCTTGCAGAAACATAACATCAGCTTGCTCCTGCCTCCCATACATCACAATTTTCTTGCGCTTAATGGGGTTATTAATCCCTTTAACATTTAAGGATAATATCTTAACCACAGCCATAATGATAAACTGTTCATCCAGTCATAGCCCATGCCCGCTACCCGTCTGAACCAACACTCACGCCCCACACAGACCATCTCCCATCTACCCACCACCCTTATTACTCCCACAGCCCAACAGCCAAGCTTCCCACAGCACCCCCCTAGACATCCACCCCCCCAATACATCACCCCAGCACATTCCGGGAAAGGAGACCCTCTAACACCACCTATAGTGGAACCCAGAGAAAAAGATAGGCACAGAGGGCAACACAAAGTCAGAACATCCCCAGCAGTTAACAACCCTTAGAACCCCAAACCAAACCCACAACTTAACTCACACCCTACCCACCACTACCACCCCCCTCCCCCCTGCCCGCATTCACTACCAACACAATGAACAAGGGAACACGATAAAGTGCACTGAGTGTGCGAACTATGCTCCATGTTTAAACATGTTATACAAGAACACACCATATCCCTTAAGAGAGAGAAAAACCCACCCCAGCAAACATCCCTCAAACAAACAATTTGGGCTCAATTCTCCCAAGGCCGAAAACACCACTCTCCTCTGGAATGTCCAAGGCTTGCCTCGAATGGCGATTCACCATATCTACGTATGCTCCTTCTCCTTGTGGTATGCAACCACGTCCTCAGGCACCTCAAGTGGCCATGACCGATTGCATAATGTTCCCCCTCATGCATCGCCATAAGCAAAAGGTTGCAACCCAGGTCTCCCCAGCAAGTACCAACACTGAAGAAGTCCTCTTCTTGTATCCGATCCCACTTCACCGCATCTGTGAGTGCTCCTTCTCTTCCAAGTACGCTACCAAAGCCTCCGGCTCCTCAGATGTCCGCGTCTGATTGTGCAAGGTTACTCTCATGCGCGCTGGATACATCAGGCCAAAACGCGCCTGAAGCTGTTGAAGTCGAGGCTTAAGGGCCACAAAATTCTTACGCCGATCAATCGTGCTTTTAGCCAGGTCCGGGAAAAAAAATAGCCGATGCCCTTAAAATTCAATAGGCGAGCGCAGCCGCGAGGCCTCCATTATCTGCATCACCTGCGGAAAGCGCATCACACGCAAAATAATTGGCCTCGGCCTAGTGTTGTTCAGCTGCCGTTGTGCAGGAACCCTGTGCGCACGATCTATCTCAAATGGAAACTCAAATGTAATTCGCAGCACTTGAGGGATCATTTTCTGCAAATATGAGATGACGTCCTTGCCTTCAGCTCCCTCCGGCACCCCAACGATCCTGACGTTGTTCCTCCGGGCCCTGTTACTGCCATCCTCAAGATCCCTCTGCAAAGCCTTGATCTGTTTGGCTTGCCTTTCCACAAGATTAAAACGCATGTCATGCGTTTCCAGCACCTGCTCGGCCTTCTCCTGTCGCAGGGTAAGCCCCTCAATTGTGGTCCGCAGCGCTCCCACCTCTTCCTGCACCGCAGAGAGCGCTTCACCATTCTCTCGGACCATTTCTCTCACCGCCCTAACCTCCGAGAGCAATTCCTGCATGCCTTCAGAGTCTCGGGCCGCCGCCATCTTTTGCGGGGAGGGGGGGCTCCGTCTTGGAACGCTTCACGCCGCTGTTTTGGGATGCGGGGAAATCTAGACACGTCGGCTTAGAGCCAGACATGTTCCCCAGTTACTGCCGTCCCAGAATCTCCGCTCCCACTTATTCCGAGTCTGCTGGGAAACAAAATTCTGCAAAAGCCCTCCGGAGCCTAAGCTCTATGCAGCCATCTTTCTCGACGCTAGGCTCCGCCTCCCAACTTCACTGAACTTTTGTTTGGCTGTGCACTGCTCTCAAAAGCATTCTCCCGTGGTTCTCTCAGCTACCCTGGTTCTACCGGGTCTCCAACTTCATCCCGTCCTCCAGTTATCAGCTGTTCTCTCGATACCACGACTCTCTGCTGGTCTCCTCCAGTTACCAGCTGTTCTGTACTTCCTTGGTGGTCTCTCCTCACTAACCTCCGGTGAGTGAATTTTATCTGCATGTGTCCCGGTGTTTGCCTGGGCTCCGCCCCCTCATAGCTGCCCTTCATTATCTAATGAACTGTGAGTTAGCTTGCTGCTTGGGCGTGCTCTCACACCTTGTGACGCAGTTTATTCATTTATTTATTTATTTATTTATTTACTTATTTCTTCTATACCGCCCCTTCCAGTGATCAAGGGCGGTTTACATGGAACAAGTTATGTATACTAATTGTATACTTTACATGGAACAGGAAACTTTCTAACTTTTTACATGGAATAGCTTAACAAATTATGTGTACTACTGTATACATTACATTGAAACAGAGAAACTTTCTAACTTTTTACAGAGGTGACAGGTGTCATAAACTGTCCAAACTATAGTTTGTATACGTTGCCTATAGCAACTCTGGGCCATGTGCTGCTCTGAGCTGTCAGTGTCAGATCTATTATCCTCAGTTGTACCTATTTCCATAGGCTCTGACCAATCTACACCATGACAATATATATATATATATATATTCATTAAGATCTTTAAGCCTGACCCCATATGGTTTATAAAGGAGACAACTACCATTTTAGTAGCCACCCTCTGCACCAACTCCTATCTGTTTTTATCCTTTTGAAGGTGTGGTCTCCAGAATTGCACACAATACCCCAAATGAGGCTGTACAACAAACTTATACAGGGGCACTATCACCTCCTTTTTTCTGCTGTTAGTGCAGCTGAATAGTGTATTCCTCTTCCTATGCACCCAAGCATCCTTCTGGTTTCACCTTCACCTTCACCTTTTCTACCTATTTAGATACTTTAAGAGCAACCCCCTCAATCAAAGACCTTCTCATCAATCTAGCCCCACCAATCAGGTCCACCTAATCAAAGACCCCTCCCAATCAAGTCCCCTGCCGATCAAGCCCCCTCATGATCAAAGACCCCCCACCATCTAGCCCCCCTGCTGTTCCATTCTCTCCAAACAGCCTCTTCCACCAATCAAGGTCCCCCAACCCCTTTGCTGATCAAAGCACCCCCCCCCCCGAGAAACACCCTTGATGATCAACTCCCCACTTTCAATACCACCCTTCCCCTAGACAACATATCAAGAGGAGATCTTCCCCAATAACCCACATACTCCTCCCAATCAGGCACCTCTTCCCTCAGGCATGAATTCTGGCCTTCCTCCACTCTTTACTCCCCCAAGTCTTACCTGGGGCTCTCTGTTGGTCCAAGTGATGGTTGGGGCAGAAACAGCCCCCCTTTGCTCCTGCCCCAGCTGCGAAAGCTTAACAAAATGGCACCAGTCTCACTGCACTGATGCTTAGCAAATGTTACTACTACAACTTAACATTTGCATAGTTCTATAAGTGTACACGGCGTAGTACAAGGTTACCTCTAAGAATCAGTATCAGAAGACCAACACCTTTTTTAAGCTACAAGAACTGAGGCAGGATAAGACCCATAGAGGTCAGGGGGTGGGGGGAGTGCTTGGGAGCGAGGGCTGGAAGGTCTTGGGAGCTGGTGGCTAGCTTGGTAAATTTGCTCCTTAGTTTTACCAATCTAAATTAAGTGACACGAACATGTATTATTATACAGTATAAAGCTTAAGTGCTACAGTGTACTGTAAGTGGCCTTCCAGGCAATTGTTATGATGTGATGTGGGTGTTTAGCTTTATCATTTGTGCATATGGAGAAACAAAGCATTTCCCACATTTAAAAGGTTCAGCATTGGTTGTAGAGGTATGCATGGCCAAAAAAACCTTTGGTTCATGCCCATTTAAAATAATATTTTCTGGTTGTCAGGCATTTCTTTATGTTTGTTTCACGTATTTGTTTATTAGCCTTGCACTGTATGCATGCTAGAACTTTATTAAACATGCAAATTGATTGCATGTGCATTAATTCATAGGATATGTACATACGTACAAGTGATTTGAATGCACTTTAAACTTTTTGGTGATCAAACAAACTCAATGTGTGCTCAAGGATGCACATCCCTAACTGGTAGAAGTGCACTGAGGAGCAGAATCTAAAGATGAGGAGCAGAATCTAAAGACGAGGGGCTTGTAAAGCACATAGCCATCACCGCTGAATACTAACCTCGGATATTCAATGTTGGGGCCATGGGTCACTAACTCATGGGTCACTAACTGGCCAGTGGCTCAATATCGTTGCTGCCCAGTTAGTAATGGGTGCCACCTCCACTCCACTCCGGAATGCCCACAACACACCTCGATGCTAACCGCGTAGCATTGGGGAATTAGCAGTGGCACCTGCACATATTCAGAAGCAATAATCATGTTAGTGCAGCTGAATATCCCACTAACCAGCATTTACATGATTTTCAGACCTCACTGGTCTGTAGTTTCTCAGATCTCCCCTGGAACCCTTTTTAAAATTGGCATTTTGTTGTACTCTCTTCAATCTTTAGGTACTATTCATGTTTTTAAAGATACTGTAGTTTACAAATTTCTAATAGTAGGTCTGCATTTTCTTTTTTGAGTTCTTTCAGCAGTCTAGGATGTACAAGGTGTACCATCTGATTCTGGTGATTTGCTATTCCTTAGTTTATCAAATTGCTATAATACATCTTCCTGGTTTATCGTGATTTGTTTCAGTTCCTCTAATACATCACTTTTAAATACCATTTCTGGCATGAGTAACTTCCCTACATCTTCTACAGTAAAGATCAAAACAAAGAATTCATTCAGTCTCTCTTCTATGGCTGTATCCTCGCTTAGCACCCTTTTTATTGATCTAGTATCTAATAGTCCAACAGACTCACAGGATTTTTGCTACAAATGTACTTGAAAAGAATTTCATTATGCATTTTGGTTTCCATGGCAAGCTTCTTTACAAATTTTCTCTTTGTCTGCCTTATCAATGCCTTGCATCTGTTCTTTCTGTTTTCATATTTGGCTTCCTTTTCCATTTTCTGAATGATTCTCTCTTGGCAATAATAGCCTCACTGACCTCATATTTAAACCATGTCAGAAGTTGTTTGTCCTTCCTTCCAGTTTTCTAACGCATGGAACATATCTGGTCTAGGCTTTCAAGATTGTATTGTTAAATAATGTTCAGGCTTGATGTAAACTCTTAGGGCTCGATTTTCAGCAGCAGCGGTTAGCATGAGTACAGGCCTAGCTGTCGCCTCTGAAGAGTTGACCCGGATATTCAAGGCCGGGACAATATCTGCCACACAGCTGCATAAGGTACAGAAGCTAACCGGTCAGCGACAATATTCAGCCGCTGCCCAGTTAGCTGCAGCAGCAAAAGTTAGGACAGCTTTCGCTGCACCTAACTTTCGCCATTGAACGTTAACTGGGCAGCTGCTGAATATCTCCGCTGACTGGTTTTACCTGGGTACCACTCCTGAACATCCCTGACATATAGTGGCGTTACTACTGCCAAATGGCCCCAACACCACTACCTCTCACACCAAAACCTGCATTTACTAAAGACTAGGTCTAAAATAGCTTCTCATATCAGTTCCTGAACCAGCTGCTCCATGAAGCAGTCATTTATTTCATCTAGAAACTTTATCTCCCTAGCAGGTCCTGTTGTGACAATAACCAAGTAGATACTGGAGTAATAGAAATCACCCATTATTACTATGTGGTAAACTTTGTTAGCGTCCCTAATTTCTGTTAGCATTTCATTCTGGCTAGGTGGATAGTACTTTATCTCCACTGCCATTCCCGTCCCCTTCTTGCATGGAGTTTATATCCTTAGATAATCTACAGTGTATTTTGTTTCCTGCAAAACTTTTATCCTTTTTGATTCAATGCCCTTTTTAACATATAGCTCCACCCCTCCACTAACTTGATCTATCCTATCATTACAATTTAATTTTTACCCTGGTATCACAGTGTCCCATTGGTTATCCTCCATCTGCCAGGTCTCTCAGATGCCAATTATATCTAACCTTTCATTCAGTGTTATATATTCTAGATCTCCCATCTTATTTTTAGACTTCTGGCATTTGAATATAGGAATTTCAAATTTTGTTTTTAGTTCATATTAACAGTCTGGTTATTGGAGGACAGGTCTAATTGGAATCGTTCAGCTCTGTCTGTTTTTTTATTTATAGGAACCTGGATTACTTTTACCTTTATTGTAACCTCTCTATCAGGATGCCCTAACTTTCCTGTTTTCTTAGTATCCCTTAAAGATACATCAATCGGAACCATGTGCTCTTGGGAGACTGTTGCCTTTCTGCCATTACCCGGTTTACAAGCTGTCCTATTTCCTTTTTAAAGGTTAATGTCAACAATCTTCTTACTCTGGCTAAGATGGAGCCCATCCTTTTGGCGAAGTCGCGACCCCCCCCCCCCCCATCTTTCCCAGAATGTTGCCCAGTTCCTAACAAATTTAAAACCCTCTTCCCTGCACCAACATCTCATCCACACATTGAGAATCTAGAGCTCTGTCTGCTTCTTGGGTCCTGCGCAGGAAACAACAGGAAACATTTCTGAGAATGCTACCCTCGAAGTTCTGGATTAAACTTTCCACATAAAAACCTAAATTTGGCTTTCAGAACCCCCCCCCCCCCCCCCCACACACACACATACACTTTTCTATGTCATTGGTACCAACATGTACCAAGACAGCAGGATCCTCCCAAGCACTGTCTAGAACCTTATCTATGTGGTATGTGAAGTCTGCCACCTTCACACTAAACAAGCACATTACCAGATGATTCTCACATCCACCAGCCACCCAGCTATATACATGCCTAATGATTAAATCACCAACTATAACAGCTGTCCTAACCCTTCCCTCATGGTCACATGACCCTGGAAACACCACCTCAGTGCGAGAGGGTTTTATATCACTTGGAGGACAGGTCCCAGCTACAGGATCACTTCCTGATACACCAAGGTGATGTTCTCCTTTCAGCTGTCACCTGTCCTCCATGGCAGCAGAGAAGTTGCCAGACTAGAGGTGGGACTTCTGTACTATGTCCCTGAAGGTCTTGTCTATATGCCTCTCTGCCTCAGCTCCTCCAAGTCTGCTACCTTAGCCTCCAGAGATTGGACTCATTCCCTGAGAGGAATAAGCTCTTTGGATATAGTGCACACAAGTTCTCTCACCAGCTGGGAGATAGTTATACTGTACATGTGACATTCAGTGCAAAAGACTGAATAGCCCCTATCTCACTACTGGACCACTATCTACTTCTTAGTTACAATGGTTTGTTTAGCTATTCAAAGTTTTTCTGTTACTGTAATCTTCAGGCTATGGAAATCCTGAAGGCCATCAAACAGATGTCCACAGGGAAAGCACCCGGTCCAGATGGCATCCCCCTGGAATTTTACCAACTCTTGATCACTGAACTGACACCCCACATGTGCACCTATTTTGCCTTGCTGATTCAGCAGCCCTCCTCCAAAGGATCCTTTGCAGATGCCTCTATTGTGGTGCTTGGAAAACCTGGCCGGGATCTGCAGAAAGTAATCAACTACTGATCGATTTCACTGCTTAACCATAAGATCTATCCAAGTCATCCCAGATCTTATCTATCTTGATAAATGCAGATTTGTGGGCAGCTGCTCCACTTCTGACAATACTTGACTACTTTGTAACATCTGAGCGCTCACCTAAGATCTTAAAACGTTGGAGTCAGGAGTGGTGCCAAAGGACTGGAGAGAGGCTCAAGTGGTGCCTTTACACAAAAGCGGAAGTAAGGATGTGGTTGAAAACTACAGGCCGGTTAGTTTAACTTTGGTGGTGAGTAAATTATTGGAAACGCTACTGAAAGAGAAAATAGTGAGGTTTCTGGAGTCCAGCGGATTACAGGATCCGAGGCAACATGGATTCATCAGAGGCAGGTCTTGTCAGACAAATCTGATTGATTTCTTTGACTGGGTGACCAGGGAGTTGGACCGAGGGAGAGCTCTAGATGTGGTGTATTTAGATTTCAGTAAAGCCTTTGACACTGTTCTTCACAGGCGACTTATAAACAAACTGAGCACCCTAGGGATGGACCCTAAAGTTACTGCTTGGGTTAGAAATTGGTTGGGTGGGATGCGACAAAGAGTACAAGTAAATGGAGCTCACTCTAAGGAGAAGGATGTTACCAGTGGTGTGCCCCAGGGATCTGTCCTTGGTCCAATTCTTTTTAACATCTTTGTTAGTGATATAGCGGAAGGGCTGTCGGGTAAGGTTTGCCTCTTTGCAGATGATACCAAAATCTGCAATAGAGTAGACACCCAGGAAGGTGTAGATAACATGAGGAGGGATCTAGCTAAGCTTGAAGAATGGTCTAGAATTTGGCAGCTGGGATTTAATGTTAAAAAATGTAAGGTCATGCATTTGGGCTGCAGCAATCCAAGGGAGCAATACAGTATAGGAGGTGAAGTACTTTTGTCCACTAAAGAAGAGCGGGACCTAGGCGTGGTTGTGTCTGATGATCTTAAAGTAGCTAAACAGGTAGAAAAGGCGACGGCAAAAGCTAGAAGGATGCTTGGGTGCATACGGAGAGGAATGGCTAGCAGAAAAAAGGAGGTGATAATGCCTCTGTATGTCTTTGGTGCGACCTCATTTGGAGTATGGTGTGCAATTCTGGAGACCGCACCTTCAAAAGGATGTGAACAGGATGGAGTCGGTGCAGAGGGTGGCTACTAAAATGATTAATGGGCTTCATTATAAAGCATATGAGGACAGACTTAAGGATCTTAATATGTACACCTTAGAGGAAAGGCGGGATAGAGGTGATATGATTGAGATGTTTAAATACCTCTGTGGCATAAATGTTCAGGGAGAGAGCCTCTTTCAATTGAAAGCAAGTTCTGCTACGAGAGGACATGGGATGAGGGTGAAGGGAGATAGATTCAGGAGTGATATGTGGAAATATTTCTTTACGGAAAGAGTAGTGGATCCATGGAATAGTCTCCCAGTGGAGGTGGTAGAGATGAGGACAGTAACTGAATTCAAAAAAGCATGGGACCAACACAGAGGATCTCTAAAGGTAAAAAGTGGACTGTTGTAGTTGTTGTTATGGAAGGACAGACTAGATAGGCCATGAGGTCTTTTTCTGTCATCATGTTTCTATGTAAAACACTGCTGGTTGGTTTTTCATTGACAAGCTCGAATGGCCTTTTCTTTTCAGGCTATGAAATGCTTCGACATTAATGATCAGTTTCTTAACATGGTTAAAGTCCTCTATTAAAGTCTAAGGGTGCCTATATTTGCTAACTCTACTCTTTCCAAGCCATTTTTATTGTACCATGTTACTAGACAAGGATGCCCTTTATCCCTCTTGCTCTTTAATCTGATTTTGAAACCTTTGGCGCTTTTACTTCGTCAATCTGCAATGATAGCTTTATATGGATCCTCGGGATCTTGTTTTTAACTTTTTTATTTATATTTTCCAACAACATACAGAAAAAAATAAAACCAAAATTACAGCAAATCAAAATACATAATTATTCTCTGTAACAAGAAACAAGAAAGAAAAGGTTATTCACAGCCCACCCCACCCTGTCCCTCCCATCATCATGCGATCATCAGGGGCTATATAAAAAACAAAACAGCTGAAAGCCTGCAAGGTCTACAAGGGCTATCAAAGATCAAACACCCCACTACCTAAGAAACAAGAAGATTTGTCTAATAACCCCTTATTATATCTCATATCATGCTTTAGAGATGTAATTTTGTAGGGGTTTCCACTTAAGAAAAGTGGATGGTGTAAGAGATCAACCACACCGCGGCATTTGCTCATATTTGCAGCATAAGCACAAGCGGTTCCGCCATCCGTGCCAACTAAGCTCTGCTTTATGTTTCCAGTTAGAAATAATGAGATGAAGGGCCACTCCCAACGTGAAGTCAAATAAAAACTGAGAATCCCTCTGTAACGATAAGATGTCAATTGTTGATCGAAAAATGACCACAGACCAGGAGAGAGTGGCCCGGAATCCCAGTACTTCTTGAATGCGATTCCATATTGAAACCCAATAAGACTGAATGTTAGGGCAATCATACACCACATATCTCAAAGTGCCGACATCTCCCCAACAAGACCAGCTCTCATTCCCAACTGCCTTATCCCATTTAGCAACCTTTACCGAAGTAAAGTGCTCTCTATACACAAAGAAGTACAAAGCTTGTGAGACAGAGGCAGACTGGGAAACCCTATTTGTCTTACTTCAGAATTTTGTCCAAGTTTCCGGAGAAAGAACTTCCCAGTGTCATGTTTCCATATTCTTTGAACACCAATGGCCTGAGAACTGTTGTTCTGAACCACCAGTTTATAATATTGAGAGGCCACCCTAGAGGTCAGACATACTGAACTTATCTTACTCATCAACCCCCACTCGTCAGACAACCAACTAGGATTTCTCTATAAAATGCCTCAGCTGAATCCACCGAAAGTATAGGGATTGAGGCAAGTCAAATTCACTTTGCAAAGAGGAAAAAAGGTTTCCACTTGCCATCCATTATCAGTTGGCCAACGCTCCAAATGCCCCTGCTAAACCATTTTTGCCATGCGAATGCTCTTTGATTAATCTTAAAATAAGGACTATACCAGATGGGTATTAATTTTTATAGCAATCCTCCTTAGGAATTGCACTTGCTAACTGTTGAAAAGCCTTCTGGGTGTCCGATATAGCCCTATGAGACTTCAGCCTCCCAACAGACACCATGCCAGGAAGAAGATTCAAGGGTAAAGGAGTACTTAATCTCTCTTCTAGTTCAAGCCATACTGGGCGTATACCTACAGCCCCCTCCACCCATCGTGAACTCTGTTTTAGCAAAAAAGCACAGTGATAGGCCTGAAAGTCAGGGAAATTCACACACACCCTCCTCTTTTTTAAATTTGAGTTTCTTGAGAGCAATTCTAGGTGGTTTATTTTTCCATATAAATTGAACCAGAATCCTTTCAATTTGATGATAAACTTTACTTGTAAGAAAGACTGGTAGCATTTCTAATATATAATTCACTTTAGGATTGATAGTCATTTTTATAGCTTCAAGATGACCCCACCAAGATAGATAGACCGGCGACCACTTTGCTGTTATATTACGAACTGTAGATAGGATCTCTTCATTGTACTGTAAGGTTACACTAAGTGGGTAGCAATAGTGAACTCCCAAATATGTCACCATCTTAGGCTCCCATACAAAAGGGAAATCCTTCATATCCGTCCTACATACTCTTGAGTTCAAGGGGAAGAAGACAGATTTTGACCAATTAATTTTATAGCCAGACAATCCAGAATATTTATCTATCAATTTTAAAATGACGGGTATAGAGCTAGGTGTGGTGAAAAGCAGCAAATCACCCACATATGCAGAAATCTTTATTTCCATGCCAGCAACAGAAATGCCCTTAACCGTGAGACTTTGCCTTAACAGTAAGGCCAAAGGTTCCAATGCCAGATTGAAGAGAATGGGAGAGAAAGGACAACCCTGACGGGTACCCCGCCCCAAAAGAAATTCTCTAGACTGAGTCGCATTTACAGAAATTTTCACACTCGGTCTCGCATACATAAGTTTAATTAAATTGCAGAAACCCTCACCAAATCCAAACCACTTCAGAACAGCAAACAGGAAAGTCCACTCAAACCGATCAAATGCTTTCTCTGCGTCTAGTGAAAGTCCCACAAAAGGGACCTCTGCTTCCTCCACGCCTTCCAAAATGTGACAAAGCACTCTGGCATTATCGGCTGTAGAGCATCCCTCAGTGAAGCCACATTGGTCTGGGTGGATCAAAGAAGTGATCAATTTGGAGACACGACCAGCTAAGATGGTCACAAAGATTTTATAGTCTGTGTTTAACAGTGAAATTAGCTGATAGTTACTAACTAACTGAGGGCCTCTCCCAGGTTTTTCTAGGACAACAATGTTTGCAGAGACAAACGCTCCAGTCTATGCCGCATTGTCCAGAAGAAGTCTATAATATTGTTGAAGGTATGGCCCTAAAGTTTTGGAAAAGGTTTTATAGAATTCAGCCAGCAGGCCATCTGGTACGGTAGTCTTGCCAACTTGCGTAGAGTCAATAGCCTGAATGATTTACATGACTGTAATCTGCTTATCCAATCCCACAGCAGTTACTTGATCTAACACTGGCCTTTGAATATTATTTAGCAAAAAACTATCAAACTCCTTCACAGAGAAATCTATCTCTGGGGAGTATAACTGAACGGAAAATTGGCAAAAGGTCTCTGCAATGTCAGGGCTCTTGACAATCAATTGCTGCACCTGAGGATCCCTTAAAGCTGTAACGCGTGAAGCTTTCTTATGACCCTTTAACGAGTTAGCTAACAGCTGTCCAGCTCTATTACCTTCCAAGTAATATTGACCTTTCTGCCTTTGAATATTTAAGAACATAAGAACATAAGATATGCCATACTGGGTCAGACCAAGGTCCATCAAGCCCAGTATCCTGTTTCCAACAGTGGCCAATCTAAGTCATATGTACCTAGCAGTTTCCCCAAAAGACACAGGTTCCACAATGCTTGTACTGGGTCAAGCATTGATATCCTGGGTCCTTTCTTAATAATGGTTTATGGACCTTTTCTCCAGGAACTTGTCCAAAACTTTTTTAAACCCAGCTATACTAACAGCCTTTACTGTATCCTCCGGTAACAAATTCCAGAGTTTGATTACACGTTGAGTGAAAAAATATTTTCTTTTATTAGTCTTAAATAGTTTACCCTGTAATTTCATTTTATGTCCCCTAGTCTTTCTATATTCTGATAACGTAAGCAATCAGTCTACGTTTACCCATTCCACTCCATTCATTAATTTATAGACTTCTATCATATCTTCCCTCAGCCGTCTCTTCCAGGTTAAAGAGCCCTAACCTTTTAAGTCTTTCTTCATAGGAGTATCCTTCCATCCCCTTTACCATTTTGGTGGTTCTTCTCTGAACCTTTTCTAATAATGCTATATCCTTTTTAAGATACGGCGACCAGAATTGCACACAATATTCAAGGTGTGGTCTCACCATGGAACGATATAGAGAAAATTGTTCAAGATGTCCCTCGATAGAAACATAGAAACATGATGACAGAAAAAAACCACATGGCCTATCTAGTCTGTCCTTCCATATCAACAACTACAACAGTCCACTTTTTACCTTTAGAGATCCTCTATGTTGGTCCCATGCTTTTTTGAATTCAGTTACTGTCCTCATCTCTACCACCTCCACTGGGAGACTATGCCACGGATCCACTACTCTTTCCGTAAAGAAATATTTCCGCATATCACTCCTGAATCTATCTCCCTTCACCCTCATCCCACTTCTGTTCCTATTTGTGGGTGTTTTCTGAGGTCCTGCTCCTGGTTCTTCATCTGTGAACACAGAACAAAAATATTTGTTAAGCAATTCCGCTTTATCCTTATCAGCTTCTACATATTCCCCCCCCCCTTGACCCTTGAGACTGACAATACCTCTTTTGCCCTTCCTCGTCTCACTAAAATATCTGAAAAATGTCTTATCCCCCCTTTTTATTGCATTGGCTATTTCCTCCTCCTTTGGAATCTTTGCCTTCTTGACTACTTTGCTAGCTTCTCTAAGTTTTTCCAAATACAGATGCCTCTCTTCCTCTCTCTGTGATCTCTTGTATTTCATGAAGGCCTCCCTCTTTTTCTTCACTTTTTCAGCTACTTCCTTAGAAAACCATAGCGGTCTCCTTTTCCTTTTGCCTTTATTTACCATTTTAACAAAAAGGTTGGTTGCCCTTAAAATATCCCCTTTCAGTTTTGCCCACTGTTTTTCTACATCCCCCAGCTGTTCCCATCCCACTAACGACTCCCTGAGGTATTGGCCCATCTTCGCAAAGTTAGTCTTACTAAAGTCTAAGAGGCATTATAATATCTTTTGTTTTATTTTCCATTCCTTTCCTTATGATACCTAGCATTCTATAAGCTCTCTTGGCCGCCGCTGCACACTGAGCCGATAGTTTTAACATGTTATCCACAATGACGCCTAAATCTTTTTCCTGGGTGGTGGTTCCTAATGTGGAATCTTGCATCGTGTAACCATAGTTTGGGTTGTTCTTCCCTAGGTGCATAACTTTGCACTTGTCCACATTAAATTTCATCTGCCATTTTGATGCCCAGTCTTCCAATTTATCAAGATCCTCTTGCAATTTTCCATAATCCTCTTGGGTATTAACAAATTTAAATAGTTTTGTGTCATCTGCAAATTTGATAACCTCACTCGTTATTCCCCTTTCCAGGTCATTTATGAATATGTCAAAAACAGCGGACCCAGCAAAGGTCCCTGGGGTACACCACTATTCACCTTTCTCCATTGGGAAAATTGGCCATTTAGCCCTACCCTCTGCTTTCAATCTTTTAATCAGTTCCTGATCCACAGTAGTACACTGCCTCCTATCACATGACTCTTTAGTTTTGCCAAAAGTCTCTGATGAGGGACCTTGTCAAAGGCTTTCTGAAAGTCCAGATACACTATATCAATCTTTGTCCACCTATTTATTCACACCTTCAAAAAAACATAACAGATTAGTTAGACAAGATCTTCCTTGTCTAAAGCCATGTTGGCTGTCTCCCATTAGGCCACAACTATCTACATGCTGAGTAATTTTGTTCTTTATGATGGTTTCTACAATTTTTCACGGTACTGATGTCAGGCTCACTGGTCTGTAGTTTCCCGGATCACCCCTGGAACCCTTTTTAAAAATTGGCGTTACATTGGCGATCCTCCAATCTTCAGGTATTACAGATGATTTTAATGAAAATTCACAGATTACTAATAGCAGGTCTGCAATTTCATATTTCAGTTCTTTCAACACCCTTGCATGTATACCATCCGGCCCAAGTGATTTGCTACTCTTCAGTTTATCTAATAGTTATAATACATCTTCCCGATGTATCAATATTTCCTTCAATTCTTCCGCACCTTTAAATACCACTTCAGTCATGGGTAGCATCCATACATCTTCCTCAGTAAAGACCAAAGCAAAGAATTCATTCAGTCTCTCTGCTATCGCCTTGTCGCCTCTTAGTGCTCCTTTAACCTCTCTATCATCTAATGGACCAACTGACTCTCTCACAGGTTTTTTGCTATGAATGTACTTGAAAACGTCTTTATTTCACGTTTTTGCTTCCGCAGCAGGCTTCTTCTCAAATTCTCCCTTTGCCTACCTTATCAATGCCTTGCATTTGACTTACAGGTGCTTGTGCTGTTTCCAGGTTTCGTCGTTTGGCTCTTTTTTCCATTTCCTGAAAGATGCTTTTTTGGCAACAACAGCCTCTCTGACCTCACCTTTAAACCATGCTGGCAGTTTTTTGGACTTCCTTCTACTTTTCTTAAAACGTGGAATACAGCTGGTCTGGGCTTCCAAGATAGTATTTTTCAACAACACCCAAGCTTGATGTAAGTCTTTAACCTTTGCAACTGCTCCTTTTAGTTTTTTCGTAACTATTTTCCTAATTTTATCATAGTCTCCCTTTCGAAAGTTAAAAGGTGGTACTGTGGATTTCCTTACTATCCCTCCTCCACTAATTAAATCAAACACGATCATGCTATGATCACTATTGCCAAGTGGCCCCAACACCCTTATCTCTTGCACTAGATCTGGTGTTACACTAAGGACTAGGTCCAATATGGCTTCCCCTCTAGTCGGTTCATGAACCAGCTGCTCCAAAAAGCAGTCATTTATTTCATCTAGGACTTTATCTCCCTAGCATGTCCTGCTGTGACACTGACAGTCGATACCAGGGTAATTGAAATCACCCATTATTATTACTGCGCTGTAACTTTTGTTAGCTTCCTTGATTTCTTTGCGCATTTCATCATTCATTTGTTCATTCTAGCCAGGCGGTCGATAGCACACCCCAACTGCCATCGCCTTCCCCTTTTTACATGGAATTTCAATCCATAGAGATTCTACAGCAAATTTTGTTTCCTGCAAAACTTTAATCCTTTCTGACTCAATGCCCTCTCTAACATAGAGCGCAACCCCTCCACCAATTTGATCAGTACTATCATTACGATATAGTTTGTACCAGGTATCACAGTGTCCCACTGGTTGTCCTCCTTCCACCATGTCTCTGATATTCCAGTCATATCTAACTTCTCATTTAGTGCTATATATTCTAACTGTCCCATCTTATTTTTTAGACTTCTAGCATTTGCATACAAGCATTTTAGAGACTGTATTTTATTCATATTAATCTGGTTATTGGTAGACATGGGTAATTTGGGATCTTTAAGCTCTGTCTGCTCCATACTCGAGGGCATTTGAGCTACTTTACTCTCTTTTGGAACCTCTCTGCTTTTGGTAGTATCCTTCAAGGATACATTCTTCCGAACCATGTGCTCTTGGGCGACTGTCGGCTTTCCCCTATTATCTAGTTTAAAAGCTGTTGTATCTCCTTTTTAAAGGTTAATGCCAGCAGCCTGGTTCCATTCCGGTTAAGGTGATGCCCATCCCTTTGGAAGAGCCCCTCCTTTCTCCAAAATGTTACCCAGTTCCTAACAAATCCAAAACCCTCATCTCTGCACCATCTTATAAACCACACATTGAGACTCTGGAGCTCTGCCTGCCTTTTGGGTCCTGTGCATGGAACGGGAAACATTTCGGAGAACGCTACCCTGGAAGTTCTGGATTTCAACTACCTACCTAAAAGCCTAAATTTAGCCTCCATAACCGCCCTACCACATTTTCCTATGTCATTGGTATCGACATGTACCAAGACATCAGACTCCTCCCCAGCACTATCTAAGACCTTATCTAGGTGGCGTGTGAGGTCCGCTACCTTCGCACCAGGCAGGCATGTTACCAGGAGATCCTCACGTCCACCAGCCACCAGCTATCTACATGCCTAATGATCGAATCATCAACTATAACGGCTGTTCTAACCCTTCCCTCATGGGCACATGGCCCTAGAGAAACTTCCTCGGTGTGAGAGGGTTTTACATCACCTGGAGGACAGGTCCTAGTTACAGGATCACTTCCTGCCACACCAGGGTGATGCTCTCCTGTCACGTGACCTCTCTCCTCCATGGCAACAGGGATGCTGCCAGACTGGAGGTGGGACTTCAGGATTATATCCCTGTAGGTCTTGTCTATGTACCTCTCTGTCTTTCTTATGTTTTCCAAGTCTGCTACTCTAGCCTCTAGAGAATGGACTTGTTCCCTGAGAGCAAAGAGCTCCTTGCAACTAGTGCACACGTAAGACCTCTCACCAATTGGGAGAAAATCATACATGTGACACTCAATGCAAAAGACTGAAAAGCCCCCATCTCGCTGTTGGACTGCTCTCTGCATCTTAGTTTTAAGCTTGTGTTTAGATCTTTAAGTTCTTTACTTACTAAGGGTTGCTATGGATATTTATACTAATAAAACTGTACCTAATACGTTTAATATACCTTGTTCACCTGAAGCTTAATTAATCTCAAGTCCTTAGTGTATGACTGATTTGGATAACGAGCTTCACCTGAGAGCATCTCCTTTCCTTTAAGATGTGTAAGTACCTATAAAGCTATGATTATCCCAGGGGTGGGTGGGTGTTGGGGAGGGAGGGAAATAACACTTATTAAAAGAGGGCTGTTGCACAGTACCCTGTCCTGTGCTTTTGAGGTAAGCTGTGACCAACTTCCTGGGTGATTAACAGTCCTTGCTTGGATAGAAGGAGTCTTTCAAAATGGCCTTTTGACCTGCCATCTGGTGTTAACACCTATTGAAAAGGTTTCACAGGTCTCTTGCCCCCTAGGTAGAAGGCCTCTTTGTAAAGGTCTCTAGAAGACATTATTTGTTGCTCACAGAGTACTTACCCTGTTTTGCCTTTTATACTAAGTTATATTCTGATTTGATTTAAATTATAGCCCTTTGCTGCTGCTAGGCTTTGACTTATTATGAAATTTAAACTACAAGCTCTCTGCTGGGTTCTAAATTTAACCAGAAAGCTCCCTTTTGTGTTTTAAATTTAAACTGAAAGTACTTTGCTGATACTAGGCTCTGAGTGACTATTAAATTTAAACTACAAGCTCTCTGCTGGGTATGGAATGTAACCAGAACGTTCTCTTCTGTGTTTTAAATTTAAATTTAAACTTAAACTGCTGCTACTAGGCCCTGACTGATTTAACAAAAAAACACTGGGTTCACAGATTAATTAGCTTTAATACAAAGAAGTCCTTTCAGAAAATTCCCAGAAGTATATACTCACAATTGCAGATCTCTCTCCAGAGGTAGCAGTCCCTTTTTCTAGTCCTTCAAGACTGAGGATCACAGAGCTCTGGTTGAGCTATTTATGCCTGTGCTGCTGAGTTAAGCAGTGACCAACTTCCTGGGTAATTAACAGTCCTTGCTTGGATAGAAGGAGTCTTTCAAAATGGCTTTTTGACCTGCCACCTGGTGTTATCACCTATTGAAAACGTTTCACAGGTCTCTTGCCCCCTAGGTAGAAGGCCTCTTTGTAAAGGTCTCTAGAAGACTTTATTTGTTGCTCACAGAGTACTGACCCTGTTTTGCCTTTTATGCCAAGTTATATTCTGATTTGATTTAAATTACAGCTCTTTGCTGCTGCTAGGCTCTGACTTATTATGAAATTTAAACTACAAACTCTCTGCTGAGTTCTAAATTTAACCAGAAAGCTCCCTTTTGTGTTTTAAAGTTATACTAAAAGTACTTTGCTGATACTAGGCCCCGAGTGACTATTAAATTTAAACTACAAGCTCTCTGCTGGGTTCCAAATTTAACCAGAAAGCTCTCTTCTGTGTTTTAAATTTAAACTAAAAGTACTTTGCTGATACTAGGCCCCAAGTGACTATTAAATTTAAACTACAAGCTCTCTGCTGGGTATGGAATGTAACCAGAAAGTTCTCTTCTGTGTTTTAAATTTAAACTTAAACTGCTGCTACTAGGCCCTGACTGATTTAACAAAAAAACACTGGGTTCACAGATTAATTAGCTTTAATACAAAGAAGTCCTTTCAGAAAATTCACAGAAGTATATACTCACAATTGCAGATCTCTCTCCAGAAGTAGCAGTCCCTTTAAGCATTTTGTGAAGCCTCAGTGGTCAAAATTGAATTATATCTAAATCTAAAGCGCTGCAATCTTATCAAGATGTTAGGATCAGTTTTCTGGCATAAAATACGTTCTCCCGCTTTAATCTGCTTGTCTAGTGCACCAAGTTCTGCTTTATGCTGCTTGGCCTGCTTTATAGCAAAACTAGTAATGGTGGCTCGCATACTGGCCTTGAAGCTTTCCCACCATGCCCACCCCGAGGAGTCTTCAGGTAGATTAATTTGAAAATACTCCTCTTTAGCCACCAGGATGGTCTCGCGAAATTCCTGACTGGCTAGAAGAGTCCTATCAAATTGCCAGCGTGAGTGAGATTGATAGCTCGTTGAGTCAAATAGGATAAATGAGATTGCGGAGTGATCAGATGTGAGCCGCATGAATAGTAGACTCACTAATTCCAGAACAAAGTTCCTTGGAGACTAGGAAAAAGTCTATGCGTGATAAGGAATTATGAGGAGGAGAAAAGAATGTGAATTCTTTATCTGTAGGGTGTTGCAACCGCCATATGTCTATCAGGCCCAATTCCTGCATTAGAGATACAAGAACTGGGAGATCCCTGGGAACCCTAATGGTTCTCACTGGACTTCTGTCTACCAATGGGTCTAACACGAGGTTGAAGTCTCCCCCCACAATAGTCGGATAGCTGGCCACCTCCTACGCCAAGGCCGCAATGGAGCAAAAAAAAAGTAGGGCAGACAATGTTAGGAGCATAAATATTAATTAAGGTCATTTCAGTGGATTCAGTTTTAATGATAGCCATTGTCCACCGCCCATCATCATCAGACCTAGGTTGAATAACCATGGGGGATAGAGCTTTCCTCACTAAAATGGCTACCCCATTTTTCTTTTGATGGACAGCTGAAAAAGCTACTAGAGAATAGGGTTTTATATCTAGTTTTAACGACTCCTTTGCATTCAAGTGTGTCTCCTGCAACAGTAAGATGTCAGCACTTTCTTTCCTACCGTACAGAAGAATCTTTTTCCTCTTAATGAGATGTTAATGCCCTTAACATTCAGTGAAACTATCTTAAAGGAAGACATACTGACAATATAGCTCAGATTGACAGTCAAATGTTGCAAAAACATACCAAACTTAAGCATTTAGTTTTACATTGTAGAACAACATCTTAAGCGCCCTCAAGAGTGTTAGCTGCACTTATAGCCCAAAGAAGAAAACCCAACAAAGAGATACACAGTTTAGCCCTGGCCCCTACACATGATCGCTCACAATAAGAACACATAATTCTGAAAAACATATCCCAAAACAACAAAACCTAGGGGGGCTTTATAACACACAAAACTTATCGGGTGAGCCCACCAGGACAAGACAGACATGGAGGGCAAAATGACCTAGTACATTTGCACTTCTTTACTACTTAAAATATCACGCTTTGCACACCACCCACAATAATAGTAAAGACAATGTACTCAAAACCCCAAAACACCAGAGCTGCATGGCAGGGCAGCTCTCGTCAAATTAGTTTATGGCCTAAAAAACCCAGCCTAATGAATAAGGGCCATCCAACACCTCCAAGCCCCAAACCTCTCTCAACCACCATAGACAGCACAAACAACATAAAACATAAAAGAAGAGAGAGAAACAGGAAAGACATCTTAATCAGGGTAACACCCTGGAGTTTCTTCTAAAGAGACAGAATGGTTGCCCTAGTATATAGCAATACTGCATGATTAAATGTCACTTCTGCATGGATAAGTTGCCTTTACATGACCTCAGACCAGTCAAATGCCCATGAAAGCAAGCACCGTAGAACTGTAGAAATAAAAGCTGCAAAGTGACTTTCACCGCATCACCGCCGACTCCTTATCTTCTAGAAATACATGTAGCTCCCCGGGATCATCAAAAGTCTTGGTCTGGTTATGTAGCGTGACTCTCATGCGGGCAGGATAGAGCAGCCCAAAATGGGCCTGCAGCTGTAACAAGCATGGACACAGAGCCAGAAAACTCTTTCTCTGATCCACCATAGCCTTCATGAAGTCCGGGAATAACAGGAGTTTATGACCCTGTTATTCCAAAGTTGAAAGTGCTCTGGCTGCTCCCATTATTTGCGATATTTGCTGAAAACGCAAACCTTTCAAGATGATTGGGCGTGGACGCTTCCCTGTGACCATGGAGTAGGCACTCTATGGGTGTGCTCGATCTCAAATGGCATAGCAAACTGCAACTTTAACACACCCGGAACTCCTAGTATTCTTATGTTATTCCTCCGAGAGCGATTATTATTGTCTTCCACCTCTCTTTGTAATGAATATATCAGCTTGGCCTGCTTCTCAACTGCCTTGAGCCTTTCCCCATGTCATTCCACCACATTCTCTACCTTCTCCAAACGAACCGTAATTGACTCCAAAGAGGCTCACAAAGCGTTGATATCTTCCTGCATTGCACATAGCAATTCTCCATTAGATTTGACCAAGTCTTTGACTGCCTGAATCTCAGCCAGGAGCTCCGTAAGGTCTCAGGACAATCTCGAATGACCGCCATCTTGTGAGGAGAGAGAGGTTCTGTTTTGGTTCTCTTTGCGCTGGCATTTTGAGATACCTTGTAATCCAGCCGCGTCTGTTTGGGCCTGACATATCTGGGATCGAATGGTGTCAAAGTAGGTAGGAACTATTTGATTACAGATTGCACAAGTCAGGATTCTTGCCTATTGCCCTCCAGAGCTCAGCTCTTACACGTCCATCTTAACCAGAAACCAGGCTCCGCCCCCCTGGGTCCTCGGGATCTTAATGACTCAAGGTTTTTCCTGCATGCTGGACCATTTTCTAGTGGGTAACAACTCCCCATCTGCCCTGCTCCTGCTTTGGTTGAACCCTTTGTTCATAATCCAGAAAAATGTCATCTGCTGGCACCGCTGGGAATCCAAATGGATCTGGCAGGTAGAGCACTGCTTACTGGCACATTTTTCAAAGCATTTACAAACCTCAGTAAAGAGTTTGGATTCCCAAGCAGTTGGTACTTCCAGTGGTTCCAGCTGTGGTACTGCCTTCAAAGAGCTGGATATGACTTCTGGTCTAAAACCCATACATGGCCTCTCTTGCAATTAGCTCAATCAGCCACAGGTTTTAGCAAGACAGTCTCTTATTCCTTTGCACTGATTCGGGATCGAAGTTCTCCCTCTTATTCAGGGGTAGAAAAACTCTGGGATTGGAACTTTCCCCATTGGTAAGCACCAAGTCCAGTTTGGTCCCTTCACATGTGGGTCCTGTTAAAAGTTGCCTGAATAGTTCTTCCTTAAAGAATCCAGGATCTCCTTGCTTCTAGATGACACTGCAGCAAGGATGCGCCAATCAACATCTGGCCTATTGAAATCCCCTATTAGTAACACTTCCCCTTTCCTGGCAATGCTGCATATGTCTTCTAAATCTCGTCCACTTCTTCTCCCTGTGATGGAGGTCTGTTGATCACACCAAAGCAGATGGATTTTTCTTTCTCTCTTTCTAGTTTAACCCACAGTGCCTCCTCTCTCCCTTTTAAGCCCTATTAATATTATTTTTGACATATAGTGCTACTCCTCCTCTCCTTCTTCCTACCCTGTCCTTTCTGAATAACATATAGCCTGGTATAGTTATATCCCAATCATGGTTGGCCGTGAACCATGTTTCTGTAACTGCCACTAAATCCAAGTCAGCCTCTCCCATTAAAGTCTCAACATCTGGGATCATATTTCCCATGCTATGGGCATTTATTGACACTGTTTTTCCAGATGTTGCCCCTTACACCTATTTCTATAAAGGTATTTAATGTTTCACTTACCTGGGAGCTTTCTTCACCAATCCCCAATGAATCTAGTTTAAAGCACTCTTCAGTAGGTTAGCCAGTTTGCTACTGAAGACATGTCAACCCTTCTTGGACAGATGGATGCCATCTCTGCTCTGCAGCCCTTGGAACATTATGCCATGGTCCAGGAAACCAAAACTCTCTCGATAACACCATCCATACAGCCATGCATTTATCTCCAGGATGCAAGCTTCTCTGCCTTGGCCTTTACCCTCAACAGGGAGGATTGAAGAAAACACCACCTGCATCCCTATCTGCATCATCCTGTGTCCCAGAATCATGAAGTTACTCTTGAGATGCTCAAAGGAATATCTGGCAGTATCATTTGTGCTGACATGGATGAGCAAAATCAGATAATAGTCAGTAGGCTTGATGAGTCTTGGCAAACTCTCCATGACATCTTGGATTTTGGCCCCTGGCAGACAGCATACCTCTCTGGATATCATCTGGTCAGCAGATGGACACCTCAGTGCCCCTCAGAAGAGATTCATCAACCAGCACTACCCTTCGCTTCCTATTGTCATTGATTCTGCAACTTTGGGATGCTTGAGCTCTGGTTCTTCCCTTTCCTGGGATGCTTCCACCTCTTCCACTTCCAGGGCTGCTTAATGGTTCTTCACTTCAAAGGCTTGAGGAGTTGGATTGGTGATTCTGCAGCCCCTGGTGACTTGTGTCCAATCTTCATCATTCTGTTGGCTCCCATCTTCACCTCTGTTGGAGAGCTCAGATGTTTCAAGAAGCATCTCATCAATGTACTTCTCACTGACTTCAATGCTCCTCAGTCTTGCCACCTCTGCTCTGAGCTCCTCTACTTGTTTCCTGAGAGCTTCAGCACGTAGGTATCCTGCACATGCAATCAGTCCTTCAACTGGCATTGGGATCTCTACCTAGACAGAGGCAGAAGCTGTGAAGGGAGCAACAGCTTTGGCAATATGATTTTTCCCGGTCATGCAGTTGGCGGAGCTTTGGTGCCTGTTGAAATAAAAGAGAGACCTACCAAAGTACCAGCCTATTTCTTAGCTGTCCTCTCACAGAAAAAGCAGTTAACCTATTTTAAGTGTGTTCTAAATGTGCTGTACTAAGTCCCTGTGTGTAGCTAATTGGGAAGTGGCCCTATAAAGCAAGAATGCTCACATGAAGTGGGTGGGAACCGGGGTGGGTAGGGAGGTAACTAACACTTGATGAGGTGTCAGTGGCTTCAAAGAGCTGAGAAAGAGAAACTAACAGCAGAGTTTTAAGCCTATGCCACTAAACAAACCAAGATACTTCCCCTTTTAAAATAAAGCACCAAAACGACTGTAACTCTTTCTAAAAATGCATACCAAAACCATTTTAAGAGCTCTCAGGCAGATAACTAGTAATTAAAAGCCACACACTCTTACTGTGCTTTGAAATGGAGAGACCTAATGAGTTGAAGATATTTGTTTATGGGGTCATTCCAAGGCATGAATATTCATGCCCCCTCCCAATCCCATCTAACCTCCCTGCTTGTTGTATGGGTAATTTAATTGGGGTGGGAAAGGGGAAGATCGGCGGCAGCATTAGGGTGGGAAGTGGACGGTCATCTGCCTGGATATATGGCACCAATTCCAATGTCGGCCCTGTATGTCTTGGGCGGGCGACTTGAATGGGGACTTATTCCACCTCGGAGGTGGAATATGTTCCCCTCATTGGTGGGGGATGGCATGTCTGGGGCTCAGAAAGGGCAGGAGGGGGCAGAGGACAAACCCCGCAGCCCAACCCTGGCCACATTTTGAGCCAGCGGCTGGTGATTGTGGCTTTTCAATGGAGTCGCGGTGCCATGGCAACCAGATGCCATGGAGCCATAGCTCCATTGAAAAGCCATGACTGGGCTATCCGGGCAAGGCCTGTATGTATAGGCCGGACTGAATCAGGGTCCCAGCCTGCACGTACAGGCCTGGACAGAATTCTGATCCTGCAGGGCTAGACATGCCCCACGGGATCAGAATCCTGGCTGAATCTGTGTGTTCGGTTCCAACCGGGTGCACAGAGGGTCGGGACATCCACGTCAGAATCGGGCTCTTAATGTTCACCTTAAGATGAACTGCAAGAACCTAGAATTATTGTATTCCCAAGGCCTAAGAATTTGGTGATAAAGATGACCAGTTAAACCTGAAAGAAAAAATTTCCCTCCTTTCCTCTTAACTGGCTTAAGAGCCTCTAAATTAAAAACTGTTCCTTGGGTGGGTGGGAACTGTGTATATGTGTGGAGGGGAGGACAGGAAATTTAACACTGAAAATGTATCTGTTAAAAATATACCCTAACTGCATAAACAGAAGCTCCTTGAATAAACATTTGAATAAGATCTTAGAAAAAATGCAAAAGTCCACATTAATATATATGCTTAAGATATTGATCTGATGTACTGTCACGCTTGAATATTTATGATAGAATCTCATACTTATGAAAGCAATAAATTGTTTTATGTTGTGTTTACTCGGTTGTACTTTACTGAGTTGTTGTTGTTAAGTGCCGTCGAGTCAGTGTTGACTCATGTCGACCCTCTGGATAGTTGACCTAAACTGTGTTCAGTCTTCAATCAGGCAACTTATTGTTGATAGAGTGGCATCCATAGTTGCTGTTATTGTATCAATTAATCTCATTGCCTGCCTTCCTCTTGTATGTCGACCTTCTACCTTGCCAAGCAACTCTCTCTTCGCATGATGTGTCTAAAGAATGAAAGTCAAAGTCTTGTCATCTGAGCTTCTAAGGAAAGCTTTACTGAGTTACTGTCTAAAACTGTCCATACTATAGTCAAAAAAACAACTTTCAGGAAATGGAAAAGGAGCTAAATGACAAAAACTGGAAACAACATAAGCACTGGCAAGTTAGATGCAAGGCATTAATAAGGCAGGCAAAGAGAGAATTTGAGAAGAAGCTTGCTGTGGAAGCAAAAACACATAAGAAATACTTTTTCAAGTACATTTGTAGCAAAAAACCTCTGAGAGAGTCAGTTGGACCATTAGATGATAGAGGGGTAAAAGGGGCACTAAGAGGGGAGAAGACTATAGTGGAGAGACTAAGGGGTATGTTTACTAAACAGCGGTAGTGACTTCCATGCGATATCAGAGCTGCAGCCCCATTTAATTCAATGTGGTCACAGCTCCGATATTGCATGGAAGCCGCTACCACTGTTTAGTAAACATACCCCTAAATGAATTCTTTGCTTTGGTCTTTACTGAAGAAGATGTATGGAAGTTACCCGTGACTGAAATGGTATTTAAAGGTGATGCATCGGAAGAAATGAAAGAAATATTGATAAACCAGGAAGATATATTACAACTATTTGATAAACTAAACAGTAGCAAATCACTTGGACAGGATGGTATATACCCAAGGGTGTTGAAAGAACTGAAACATGAGATTACAGACCTACTTTTAGTAATCTGTGAACTATCATTAAAATCATCTTTAGTACCTGAATATTGGAGAATGGCCAATGCAATGCCAATTTTTAAAAAGGGTTCCAGGGGTGAACCAGGAAACTATAGGCTCATGAGCCTGACATCAGTACTGGGCAAAATGGTAGAAACCATTATAAAGAACAAAATTACTAAACATGCAGATAGTCATGGTTTACTGGGAGAAAGCCAACATGGCCTTAGCCAAGGAAGGTCTTGTCTTACTAATCTGTTTTATTTTTTTGAAGGTGTACTAAACAGGTAGACAAAGGTAAGCCAGTTGATATAGTGTATCTGGATTTTCAGAAAACCTTTGACAAGGTCCCTCATGAGAGACTCTTGGTGAAATTAAAAAGTCATGGGTTATTAGGCAGTGTACTATTGTGGATCAGGAACTGGTTAAAAGATAGAAAGCAGAGGGTAGGGCTGAATGGCCAAGTTTCCCAATGGAGAAATGTGTATAATAGAGTACTCCAGGGAGCTGTGCTGGGCCTGCTGCTTTTTAACATATTTGTAAATGGCCTGCAAATGGGAATAACGAGTGAGGTATCAAATCTGCTGATGACACAAAATTATTCAATGTTGTTAAAACCCAAGAGGATTGTGAAAAATTGCAAGAAGACCTTGATACATTGGAAGACTGGGTGTTCAAATGGCAGATGAAACTTAATGTGGACAAGTACAAAGTTATGCAACTAGGAAAAAACAACCCAAACTATGGTTACACAATGCAAGGCTCCACATTATGAACCATCACCCAGGAAAAAGATTTAGGTGTCATCATAGACAACACGTTGAAATCCTCTGCCCAGTGTGCAGGGGCTGCCAAGAAGGCAAATAGAATGCTAGGAATCATAAGGAAAGGGATGGAGAATAAAAAAAAAGAATATTATAATGCCTCTGTATCATTCCATGCTGCGACTGCACTTTGAATATTGTGTGAAATTATTTTCGCTGTATCTTAAAAAGGATATACGGGAATTAGAAAAGGTACAGAGAAGAGCCGCAAAAATGGTAAAGGGGATTGAAGGATACCTCTATGAGGAGAGGCTTAAAAGGTTAGGGCTTTTCAAACAGGAAAAGAGATGGCTGAGAGGAGATATCATAGAGGTCTGTAAATTAATGAATAGAGCGGAATGGGTAAATATAGATTGATTCTTTCCACCATCAAAAAGTAGAAAGACTAAGGGATATGCTACGAAGCTACAGTGTAACCCGTTTAAGACTAACGCGTAATCAAACTCTGGAACTCATTACCAGAGGATGTAGTAAATGTTGTTAGTGTAGCTGGGTTTTAAAAAGGTTTGGACAAGTTCCTGGAGGAAAGGTCCATAAACCATTATTAAAGAGGACCTAGGGAATCCACTGCTTGCCTCAATGCAGGCATTAGAACATAAGAACATAAGATATGCCATACTGGATCAGACCAAGGTCCATCAAGCCCAGTATCCTGTTTCCAACAGTGGCCAATCTAGGTCATATGTACCCAGCAGTATCCCCAAGAGACACAGGTTCCACAATGCTTGTATTGGGTCAAGCATTGATATCCTGGGTCCCTTTTTAATAATGGTTTATGGACCTTTCCTCCAGGAACTTGTCCAAACCTTTTTAAAACCCAGCTACACTAACAGCTCTTACTACATCCTCCGGCAACAAATTCCAGAGTTTGATTACACGTTAAGTGAAAAAATATTTTCTCTTATTTGTCTTAAATAGATCATCCTGTAGCTTCATTACATGTCCTCTAGTCTTTCTTTATTCTGATATTGTAAACAATCGATGTACGTTTACCCGTTCCACTCCATTCATTAATTTATAGACCGCTATCATATCTCCCTTCAGCCGTCTCTTTTCCAGGCTGAAGAGCCCCAACCTTTGTAGCCTTTCTTCATAGGAGCAGCCTTCCATCCCCTTTACCATTTTGGTGGCTCTTTTCTGTACCTTTTCTAATAATGCTATATCCTTTTTAAGATACAACGACCAGAATTGCACACAATATTCAAGGTGCGATCGTACCATGGAACGATACAGAGGCATTATAATATCCTTTGTTTTATTTTCCATTCCTTTCCTTATGATACCTAGCATTTTATTTGCTTTCTTGGCTGCTGCTGCACACTGGGCGGAGGGTTTTAACATGTTATCCACGATGACTCCTAAATCTTTTTCCTGGGTGGTGGTTCTCAATGTGGAACTTTGCATCGTGTAACCATAGTTTGAGTTGTTCTTCCCTAGGTGCATAACGTTGCACTTGTCCACATTAAATTTCACCTGCCATTTGGATGCCCAGTCTTCCAATTTATCCAGATCCTCCTGCAGTTTTGCACAGTCCTCTTGGGTTTTAACAACTTTAAACAGTTTTGTGTCGTCTGCAAATTTGATAACCTCACTAGTTATTTCCTTTTCCAGGTCATTTATGAATATGTCAAAAAGTAGCGGACCCAGTACAGATCCCTGGGGAACTCCACTATTCACCCTTTTCCATTGGGAAAATTGATCATTTAGCCCTACCCTCTGCTTTCTATCTTTTAACCAGTTCCCGATCCACAACAGTACACTGCCTCCTATCCCATGACTTTTTAGTTTTGCTAAAATTCTCTGATGAGGGACTGATTATGAAACCTGTGTGTCTTTTTGGGAAACTGCTAGGTACTTGTGACCTGGATTAGCCACTGTTGGAAAGAGGATACTGGGCTTGATGGACCTTGGTCTGACCCAGTATGACATATCTTATGTTGTTACTATAGGCCACTTAATAGATTTGATGTTCAACTTTTCCAAATTCTCTCCTGTGATATGTAGAAAGTCTTCCTAGTCTCTAGAATTCATCTCTGCCTCCCCAGACGTACAGGGCTATGACCTGAATCGACCCTGTACATCCGGAGTCGTGGACCTGCCTCCTGTCTGCCCCTTCCGTCCCATCCAGAGATCTCTGCACAAAGCCGCTGTATGTATGGGGAGCTCTATCACTGGCATATGGACCCTGCAAATAGCGGGGGGTTGAAGTCCAAACCTGATATTCATCCCCACTATTTGCAGGGCAGAATAGACCCCTTAGTGCCCCTTTTTCCCTTCTATCATGCAATGGTCAAACTGACTCTCATAGGTTTTTTGCTATGAATATACTTGCAAAAGTTTGCATTATGCATTTTTGATTACATGGTAAGGTTCTTTTCAAATTCTCTCTTTGCCTGTCTTATTAATGCCTTGCATCTTACTTGCCAATGCTTATGTTGTTTCTGGTGTTTGTCATGTGGCTCCTTTTTCCATTTCCTGAAAGATGTTTTTTGGCAGCAACAGCCTCTCTGACCTCACCTTTAAACCATGCTGGCAGTTTTTTAGCCTTCCTTTCATCTTTTTAAAGCATGGAATACATCTGGTCTGATTTTGTACCCTTAAACTATGCCCATGCTTGATGTAAATCTTTAACCTTTGCAGCTGTTCCTTTTAGTTTTTTCTTAACTAATTTCCTCATTTTATCATCGTCTCCCCTTTGAAAGTTAAAAGGTAGTACTGTGGATTTCCTTGCCATGCTTCTTCCATTTATTAAAACAAATGCAATCATACTATGATCACTATTGCCAAGTGGCCATAAAATCCTTATCTCTTGCACCAGATCCTGTGTTCCACTAAGAATTAGGTCCAAAATAGCTTTCCCTCTTCTTGGTTCAGCTGCTCCAAGAAGCAGTCATTTATTCATCTAGAAATTTTGGGCCCGATATTGTATGGACAGGCTATGCGCTGCGGCAGTGCATAGCCTACCTGCCGACCTCTTTGACCCAGATTTTCACTTACGTGCTGGCGGAAGTGAAAATCTGGGTAAGCCTACGCACCCCGGCAGCCGCAGAGGCT
Organism: Ichthyophis bannanicus; assembly: GCA_033557465.1. Classification (NCBI taxonomy): domain Eukaryota; kingdom Metazoa; phylum Chordata; class Amphibia; order Gymnophiona; family Ichthyophiidae; genus Ichthyophis; species Ichthyophis bannanicus. The sequence goes on along the minus strand of CM066031.1, from coordinate 322,873,182 downwards.
ACACGCATAGCAGTAGCCCTTGCCTATCTTTAGGTCACAGAGGGCTATGTGCTTAGCATCGAATATTGCTGCTACCCATGTAGCCCCTTCCTCCATCCCTGCTACACCCCGTAATGTCCCTAACATACCTCGATGCTATGTGGATAGTATCTGGGTGCATTAGGGACTTAGCTAGGATATTCGAATGGTAACTAAGGAAGTTACATCTGTAAGGGCCTTTGAATATTGGGCCCATAATTTCTCTAGCATATCCTGCTGTTACACTGACCCAGTCGATACCGGGTAATAGAAATCACCCATTATTACTGTGTTGTAACTTTTGTTAGCTTCCCTGATTTCTTTCAACATTTCATCATCCATCAGTTCATTCTGGCCATGCGGTCAGTGGTACACCCCCACTGCCATCGCCTTCCCATTTTCATAAGGATCTTCTATCCATAGAGATTCTACAGTGTATTTTGTTTACAGAAAAACCTTAATCCTATATGACTCAATGCCCTCTCTAGCATAGAGCTCAACCCCTCCACCAATTTGATCTACTCTTATCATTGCAATATAGTTTATACCCAGGTATACAGTGTCCCATTTGTTGTCCTCCTGCAACCAGGTCTCTAAGATGCCAACCATATCTAACCCTTCATTTAGTGCTATATATTCTAGCTCTCCCATCTTATTTTTTAGACTTCTAGTATTTGCATATAGGCATTTTAGAGGTTGTATTTTATTCATATTAATCTGGTTATCAGTTGATAGGTGTAATTTGGAATCTTTCAGCTCTTTACTAAATGGCATCTGAGATACTTTTATCTTTGTTGGAACCTCTCTATCAGGATGCCCTAACTTCCCTGTTTTAATTAAAATTCTTCAAGGATACATCCTTCTGAACCATGCGCTCCTGGGCAACTGTCGGATTTCCCCTACTATCTACAATAGTTTAAAAACTGCTCTATCTCCTTTTTAAGGGTTAATGCCACAATCTGGTTCCATACTGGTTAAGATGGAGACCATCCCTTTAGAAGAGCCTCTCCTTTCCCCAGACTGTTGCCCAGTTCCCAACAAATCCAAAACCCTCTTCTTTGCATCATCATCTCATCCATGCATTGAAACTCCGGAACTCTGCCTGCCTTTAGAGTCCTGTGCATGGAACATGAAGCATTTCAGAGAATGCTACCCTGGAAGTTCTGGATTTTAACTTCATACCTTAAAGCCTAAATTTGGCCTCCAGAACCTCTCTCCCACACTTATCTATGTCATTGGTACCAACATGTACCTAGACAGCAGACTCCTCTCCAGCGCTATCTAAAACTTTGTCTATGTGGTGCATGAGGTCTGCTAATTTTGCACCAGGCAGGCATGTTCCCAGGCAGTCCTCACGTCCACCAGCCACCCAACTATCTACATGCCTAATGATCGAATCGTAACTATAACAGCTGTCCTAACCCTTTCCTCATGGGCACATGGCCCTGGAGAAACCTCATTGGTGCAAGAGGGTTTTACATCTCCTGGCAGACAGGTCCTAGCTACAGGATCATTTCCAGCATGATGCTCTCCTTTCATGTGACCTCTCTCTTCCATGGCATCTGAGAGGCTGCCAGATTGGAGGTGGGACTTCAGTACTACATCCGGGTAGGTCTCATCTATGTAATTCTCTATCTTCCTTATGTCCTCCAAGTCTGCTACTCTAGCCTCCAGAAATCAGACTCATTCCCTGAGGACAAAGAGCTCTTTGCACACGTAAGACCCCTCACCAGCTGGGAGAAAATCGTACATGTGACACTCAGTGTAAAAGACTGGATAGCCTCCATCTTGCTGCTGGACTGCTGACTGCATCTTAGTTTTAAGGTCTTGTTTAGCTATTTAAATAGTTTACTTAAAGTTGTTAGGGATAATTGCACTGATACAGCTATACCAATTACCTTTAAGGGACTTTGTTCACCTCAAGATTAATTAACTTTGGGGCCTTAAGTAAAGGCTGGCTTGCTACACCGACTCCAGACCTGTGTTTCTAAGGTAATCTGTTAACAATTTCCTAGGTGATAGAGGACGTCTTTCAAACTGCCCCTTTGACTTTGCACTAGGCTTTAACCCCTACTGTATTTAAAACAAATTCTCAGATTTCTTGCCTCCTATTTGGAAGACTTATTTTTTTTCAAGTCAAAGAATATTTACCCTATTCTTCCTTCTATGCTAAACTATACTCTGGTTTGTTTTAAATTAAAAGCGCTCTGCTAATACTAGGCCCTGACAGATTTAAATTTAAACTAAAAGCTCTCTGCTGATTTTAAAAGTAAACTAAAAGCTCTCTGCTGAGTTTTAAATTTAAACTAAAAAGCTCTCTGCTGATACTAAGCCCTGATTTGAGTTTTAAATTTAAACTAAAAGCTCTCTGCTGGTTTTAAAAGTAAAATAAAAGCTTAAACTAAAAGTTCTCTGCTGGGTTTTAAATTTAAACTAAAATCTCTCAGGAGAAGCTCTCCTGCTTGCTGGATCATCCAGGGTTCCTGTTTCCTGTGGCTCCAGGAGGTGGGGCTGAGCAGCTGACATCAGCCAGAGCCAGCGATAAAACTTTGCAGCTGTTGAAGTGAGTTGGAGAAGTGAGTTGGAGAAGCTCTTCTGCTTGCCGGATCATCCAGGGTTCCTGTTTCACATGGCTCCAGGAGGCGGGGCTGAGCAGCCAATGTCAGCCAGAACCAGTGATAACATCAGCTGCTTGCTGTGGGTGCGTGCCCGAAGGGGCATGACCAAAGGTCTGTTAGTCCCCTTTGGTGCTCCTTCAATGCTTGGAAGTGCTTACATCCAGGAAGAATGATATGGGGAAAAGGGTGTTGCCAGCAGAACAAGCAAAGTCTGTCAAGATTTTGGGGCCAATGGATCGCCATGTGCAGCCGGCCACCCTGACAACCTCTACCCCAGATGTGGAGACTATGAGTACTGCCTCAGATGTATCTCCTCCAGTGCTTAAGAGTTTTACCCTACCCAACAAGGATGTTTGTGGGATAGGGGGAGAGGTTTCTGTACCTTTCCCGGTCCGGACCTTCTGAGAAGTTTGCTGTTTCTGTTGCTAAAAGTCTGAAAACTTTAAGTTTTGAAGCTCCTTCGCTACAGACTTTAGGGACTACTGAGATATCTTTACATGATATCTGGGAGGTCGTGTCCTGCATGGAAGTTTCCCTGCAGTCATCCCTCTCCCAGATTGCTCATTTTTCTACTGAGGTTGTGACTAAAGTATCTGAACAGGATATTCGTATACACAATTGTTCTGCTATTTCTAAGTTAGAGGGACAGATGACTCTTGCGCAAGCTGCTCTCTTCTTCCGTGCAAGACAGCTTACTCATTCATCACCATTTGGAAGTTTCTGAGAATGCCACTAGGGCTAGTAATTAGAGGTTTATTAATTTTCCCAGAACGCATTATTCTGTTTCAGAAATACTTGAAAGATATATTGTTAGTTGAGGATGTTCAGAAAACTGGAGTTTCAAATCTGTAGTATGTACCTCGGGGGCAAAGACCATGGCACAGGGTGAGGGGGAACTTGATGTATTGGTCTCAGCTGAGACTCTTGATGTGTCTGCTTTTTTGGAATCTTCACAAGATGTAATTTTAACACATGCTACATTGGTAGTTTCTTTTATTTCTTCCTTAGATAAAAATATGGTATTACGTTTGTATTTTTCTAAAAAGGAGGTTCCTTTTTGCGGTAAGCTGATTCAAGTATTCCCTGATGTCTGTAAATCTATGCAGAAATGCTGCAAGGCATTTTTGAACCTTAAGCCACAGGTCTTGGCCCAAGGGGCTTCATTTTATTTAAAATATCCTTGTAAGTGTCTTGTTAACTATCAAAATGATAAATATCTTTTTTTTTTATCCAGCGCAATTGGAAGTATTTTTGGCTGGGAAGGTTTCATAAGTTTAATTGGGAACATATATTTGTTAGCTTCTTTGTTTAAGTTAAAAGGGGTATAGTTTGATTTGGGACTTGCTGGATGTTTCTTTTGTGCAGGTTTGCAGTCAGTTGTTTGTTTTCTTTTCTTTTCTTTTCTTGAGGTTTTATTTTTCCAGCTAAGTCTTGTAACTATGGAAGTGTTTCCCCCATGATGGGGACTTTTTGCAATTATTTCCTACATTATTATTTGAATAAAGACTAAAAGTACTAAAAAACAAACAAACCTAAAAGCTCTCTGCTGATATTAAGCCCTGACTGAGTTAACAAATACACTGACTTCTAAAATACATAGATTTATTTATTTATTTATTTATTTAAAGTTTCTTTTATACCGCGCTATTCGACATCAGCGCGGTTTACAGTGAACAGAAATTACACTTCACAACATTGATCAGTGCTTACAATGAACAGGGCAATACATTAAACAGGTTTACATTAAACAGGTTTCTTAAACAGCGAACATAATAAACTATGTACAAAAGGCAACTATATACAAGGCCGCTAAGTGCAGCTATATGATTCCTGATGAGAGCGGAAGCAAGGTGAGATTGCCGCTCTTTGTGTTAAGACTATAGAGCGCATGGGTTTAACGTGTTGACCTGGGATGTAGAGGTGGGTTGGTGTGAGACGGTGTCGGAAACATTGTAGTGAAGCAAGAACAGGTGGTGCTTCAGTGCCTTCCTGAACTGAGAAAGGTCACTGATGGTTCTGATGTCTGTTGGTAGGGCATTCCAACATAATGGTGCGAAGTAAGAGAAGGCTCTGGATCTAGTGGCTTGAGAGCACTTCGTGATTGCCTTAGGTAATACAAGGGAGTTAGAGGCAGTTGATCTCCTTGCACGATTAGGGGGTGTAATTGATATCAGGTCGGTGATGGAAGATGCGGAGTTGTTATTAATCGCTTTGTGAGTCAAGGTTAGTATCTTGAAAGAGATCCTGGATTGCATCGGAAGCCAATGTAGCTGTTTCAGTATTGGAGTGATGTGGGTTCTCTTGGAGGCTCCATAAAGGATTCTTGCAGCCGAGTTCATGGCCAATTGTAAGGGGTTAATCGTGCTCTTTGGTAGGCCATGGAGGATAGCATTGGCGTAGTCCAAGTGGGGCATTATTAAGGCTTGAAAGACTGAACGAAAGTCATCAGGTTCAAGCAACTGACGCAAATGACGGAGGGTCCGGATTTTATGATAGATAGATTTCGTTACGTTGCTGATGTGAGCCTTCATGTTGAGCTGTTGATCGAGAGTAACCCCTAGGTATCTAACTGTGGTCTTGCAGATGAGCTCAGCGTCACGCACCTTGATGGACTTTGGTGGAGTGAATGCAGGGTTTCTGTTCACAAAGAGGACTTCAGTCTTTTTAAAATTTATCTTAAGCATTTGTGATTTTAACCAGTCTGTAACCGCATCGAAGCACTCGATTAGTGGGGAGAGGTCAAGGAGATCTGTTGAGAATGGCATATACATAAGGACATCATCGGCGTAGACCAGGCAGTTGATGTTAACCCAAAGAATTTCCCTTTCCCCAAGAGTTAGAGAATTTCCCAGAAGTAAATACTTACAGGTGAAGATTTCTTTCCAGTAGTAGCATTCCCTTTTGATAGTCCTTCTTTCCACAAGAACTGGAAAATAGATGAAAAAGAGCCCCAAACTGTAAAGATTCTGGCCCAGGTGGAGTAACTAATTTTTGGCTCAAACAATTAACATCCCTTCACCACAACCTGGCAAACTGAAAAAATCAATTAATCAGGCAGCCAGATTTAACTCCACAATGGCTAATAACAAAAAGGGAGATCCAACTAATATTCCCAAAAATTATAAACCAATAACTCGTCTGCCTACAATCTACAAGCTATTTACTGCAATAGATGCTGATAGAATTTATGACCATGTTGATTCTAATAATATCATGGCAGCAGAACAAAAAGATAACAAAAGAGGAGTATATGGACCCAAAGACCAGCTACTTCTAAACAAAGCCATCATGATTACTGCTAAGAAAAAGAAGAAATCTCAGCTTAGTGTGAATTGACTATAAGAAAGCCTTTGATAGTGTCCCATGCTCTTGGATCATAAATTGCCTTGAAATGTATAAAACAAATTCTAAAGTGATTAAGTACATCAAATTCACCATGAAAATGTGGTAAACTACATTCCACCTACAGCATGCAGATGGCCAGTTCACTATTCCTAATATCAAGATCCAGTGAGGAATATTTCAGGGAGATTCCTTGTTACTACTCTTGTTGTGTATAGAACCTATCCTTTGAATACACTTCTTAACTCTTTGGGGTATGGTTTTAGCCTTAACCCTAAAGCTTCAATACAGTCAAACCTCGGTTTTCGTATGCCCCAGTTTTCATATGCTTCGGTTTTCAACGTCTTTTTTCATTGAGATTTTGTCCCGGTTCTCATACATCAGCTCGGTTTTCATACAATTTTAAAATGGTCCGTTCCAGGGGGTGTCGTTCGTAAAGTACAGTACTTAGCTTGTTTTTGCGATCCAGACCTCTTTGCTTTCAGTGATCCTTTGAGAAATACAGTAGCAAGAATGAAGGAGTGAGAGTGTGGCTGATCTGATGCTTCCGACATGCTCAATTAGAGGACTCCCTGCTGGGACTCCCTGCTGACGGCGAAACTTTGATGGGTCTTCCAAACATGCCAGTCCTGATGGGTCTTCCAAACTTGCTGCTGAGCATTTCTTCCAGCTTGCAGTTTGCTTTTGAAATGGAATCGGAGGCGGGTGAGAGAGTCGGAGATCAGATTACAGTGCTGTATCTGTGTGTGTGTGTGTGTGTGTGTGTGTGTGTGTGTGTGTGTGTGTGTGTGCTGTCCTGTGACGATCGGGCAGGTGAGAGAAGTGACAGGAACTGTTCTACTGCCTGGCTGAGACTTCGGAGGCCCGTGCTGCTGCAGCCATTGCCACATGGCTCTGGAACGCATGCTCAGCTCTGCGTTCCAGGTTGCCTGAGCAGGAGAGTGGTGTTTCCGGTGGCTGTGGCTGGTGCCTTTACTGGAGGCTTTTTTTTTTGTGGATCCTTCTTGTTTTTTTCTTTTTTTTTTAAATTCCTGTGCCAGTAAAAGACAAAGAAAGGAAGTAACCCTGGATAGGGCCTTGATACCTGAGGTCCTTATGGAGGGGGATTCCCCTTCCAAACAATAACCTCTCCTCCTCCCTCTCCCCTCCTCACCGTCTTCCATATGCCAACAAGAGTCTTCAATAAAGGTAAAAGTGATGTTAAATGTTCATTTATCCATTTCATTAGTCATTTATATTTATTTCTCATTGTTTTCTGTATGAAAAATATAATTATTCTCTATAAAATGTATTTTTTGTTAATATTTTTGGGTGTCTGGAACGGATTAATTGGATTTACATTATTTCTTATGGGAAATATTGCTTCAGTTTTCATACATTTCGGTTTTAGTCAGACTTTTTTGAACAGATTAATCATGAAAACCGAGGTTTGACTGTATAACAAAAGGGTCACTTCCAGAGTGAAATACAAATCAAGAACCAGAAAAAATCATTCCCTCTAAAACAAAAACTATGGTGTGTACATGGAGCCACAAAAGGTGCACCCAAAAGGGAGAGGAAGTCTCAGAACTATCGGGCAGAAAACAGGCATCCAGGAAATCCTATATGCCACTGCCCCTGTACATCAATGACCAACACTACTTCACTCTCAGAGTGATCCAAAATATTTTTCAAAAACATTTTTTCAATGATAGATCAGCAGATTAGATTACTCCACACTTAAACAAATATCCAGATAGTCACATCACATCTTGACAAGTAATATTTATGTTTATTGAGCTTAATATACCGCCCTTCAGTAAACATCAGAGCGGTTCACATGATACAATAACATAAAGAAATCATATTTGTGAAAAAGGGAAAGGAAGCTACAATGAAAACAGGAAAGCAAATCTGCTGTGCCCCAATGCCTCTCTTCGGCACCCATTAAGCGTTTCGCTAAATGCTTCTTCAGGGGGAAATTGGTCACTGTCAAGAAAAATAAAATAAATCAATACACAGCTCTCCATTTTCCCCATAGTTCCACAAACTACCAAAAAAGAACCCCACTTACCACACAACAACGCGCCGTTCACGCTACCACATATAATCCCAGCCAGCTTTCACCACAGCCATGCAAACTCAGAAAAATGCCACTCATGCGGTCTCACACCAAAATCATCCCTTAAATGCTCTACAGATTTAAAAAAACAACATAGGTCACCCCCTACTAACTATAAACAAGCACCCCAATCGATTTGCAAATTTAAACCACCTGGAATCACAGTTTGCAAATGAAAGATCCACTGCTGTTCATGGACAAATCAAAGCTTGTTCCCTTGTCTGTCCTCTTCTCTCTGCATTCACTGCATCAATACAAAAACACCGTAAATCACTAAAAACATGTCCCTCCTTAAGGCAATGCTTCACAATGGGGGCCTCCCGTACTTTACAGTTCAATCGACTTCTATGCTCACATATCCTTGTCCGAAACGATTTCATAGTCTTCCCTATGTATAACAAATCACAAGGACAATGGATCCCATAGATCACATAAGAGGAACCGCATGAGGTCTCCCTCCTAAGTTTATAGTTCTTCCCATGATACATAAAAGTCAAAATATCACATGACACAGAACAGATGGAACATTTCCCGCAGCTCCTATGTCCAACCTTGTCTTCAGTTTGGGAGATCAGTGGACATAAACAGACAGGATTCAACCTTTCTTTCAAATTCTGATCACGCAACCATACACATCGAGTGCGCTTCCCAGACAGACCAGGAATAGCCGTTAAAACATTAGCATGTTTCCCAACAATCCACTGAATTTGTGAGCTAAACAGAGAATATCTTGAAATGAAATTCACAAATTCCTCTTCCACCTCCAAGCTCACCTTATTACATGAACGCAACAAGAGGGCTCTGTTGTTAAACAAAGCACGGCAGTAGGCACGATTAATCACTTTAGCTGGATAACCTCTATCTTTAAAATCAATCATAAGATTTCTAGACTTCCCCTTAGAATTTGAAAGAAAGGTTGAGTCCTGCCTGTCTACGTCCACTGATCTCCCAAACTGAAGACAAGATCGAACATTCTGAAAAGTGCACTGACATCAAAAAATAAGATACAAGCCATCAATCAGCTTACAATCTCCTTACTCTCATATAGCTTCACAATTTTATTTATTTATTTAACAAGTTTTTTTTATACTGCTTATCATAAATTCAAAGCAATTTACATTATAACATAAACTAGCAAATGTACATTGAACAGGGGTAATAAACTTGGAGCATTATCTAAAAGGGGATGCCATTAGCAAAGAAGAGTAAGAATTATATAAGAATTCTCATAATACAGAGGCTTAAATGTTATAGGAAGGGCTGCACAGGAGCTCCAGGAATAAAGGTATAAGGAGCAGAGGGAATGAGGCAAAGATTTGGGGCTTACAAAGCATTAGGTATACAGGGGGAAGATTGGATAGTTGGGGTAAGATGCTAGGGAGCATATGTATCAGGGGAATACATGAAACAGGCAGCACAAGGGGTTAGAGAATTGAAGATTGGCGTCTGAAATATCTTGAGAAACTAGATTTATGAACAAGAAAACTTCTCCATGTCTACAAGGTTGTTCATAAGAATCAGTGTATACTGAAACTACATTCCTAGAGCTAAAGGTCATCATAGAAATTGATTATATATCTAGAGCGATCATCATAGGCCTCTAGGCCTACTTAACAGCATCAACAAATCCGAATGCATGAAAAGTGTTGCAGTATGAAAGTAAATGGCCAGAGTCTGTACCCATTGTTAAACCAGGACAAGCATTCCAATGAACGGAAGGGATGAGAATCCACCAGCATGTACAGGAAAGGAAGCAACAGAATTTGAAAAACAAGAGAAAAAACTCTTTAAAGAATTAGATGTGCAAACGAGGAACAAAAAGAGGAAAATTCATAAATACAGTGAGAAATAAAAAGTGTTACTTCAGGAGCCATTTGTTGATCAAACAAGGACACGAGTGGTAAAGGAAAAGTAAAAAGAAACCTCAGGATGAGAGATTGGTAGTTGCAGCCCAGGACAGTGGATTACAGATGAGATGGTTCACAGGGAGCATAGAGAAAACAGGTAAAACAGATATATGCAGATTCTGTAAGAAAGAGCTAGAAATGGTTACTCAACTTGTAGCTAGCTGTGATGTTCTGATGGCTGAAAATTTGCTATGAAGAAAGACACAACAAGGTAGCACGTCTCATCCATTGGAAACTTTGTAAGCACTACAAAATTGCTTTACCAGAAAAGCATGGAGAATGAAGACGTTATGATAACTTGTGATATTTCCATTCCAATGGATAAGAAACTAGATGTGAGGAAACCTGATATACTGGTAAAGGAGAAAAACATCAGAAAGGCATTGATAATAGAGGTGTCGGTTCCAAGTGATTATTCTGTGAATTGCAAGGAGAGAGAGAAGATTCTCAAGTATCAAGATATGCTATCAGAGATCACGAAAATGTCACAGAAAGATACAGAAATATTTCCCATCATAGTGGGAACTACAGGCTTGATAAAGAAGAACTTCCAGACAAATCCTTAGAAATTACCCAAACATATAGGGAAGAATGGGGGAAGGGATACAACTGTTTGTACCTTTTGTTGTGGGAATGTTCTTGTATGTTGTTTGTTTAGTATTACTAGAACAAAAAGAAAAAAAACCACCCTTTCATCAGTAGGATTCCTCATCCCTCATCACTGCTATCTTTTTCAAATTACCCCAGAATCGATCTTCTCCTTTCCTCCTTCTCAGAATTCTCAGCTGATGATCCCACTGCCTCCTGTGCTTTTATCAGTCCATTCCATTTTTAACCAGCAGGGAAGGAAGAAGGGACGAGAATACCCACAAGGCACATAGTGGGGAGGAATGGAGAATCTCACTGCCTGTCCTGGGATTTTTTCAAACATGTACAAAGTCAGGAGGGAGGACAGAAGGACGTTAGCCCCAAACAGGCTTTTTAAAAAAACAGAGGATCAGGAGGGAGGAAGGGGACATTGGCCCTCTAACTGCTCAAATTCTTATACCAAGGAAAAAGGGAAACATCGGCTTTCTGACAACTTTAACTTTTTATGGCAAGGAGAAGAGGAATGCATCAAAATCAGCCAGCATCAGTATTGCCTGGTTAATTTTAAGCCTGCTATTTGGTCAATGAGAATTAACTGTGTAACAGTGACCACTAGAGGTAGGCATTTCTTAGTGAACATCCAGTATCCATTAAATTGATATAATGCACACTAATTGACTTAGAATAGATCTTAATTCAACATCTAGTATGAGTTAAATCAATTTAGCATACACTAAAAATTCCCGATTGAAACTACTGTGTGAAACTAATCATTAAAAAAAGAACCTGAAAACTGGGAAACATTTTGTGAACCCCCTCCCCCAGAAGCTAATCAACCTTTTCTTGTATGTGCACATCCCTATTGGCCACATCCATCACTGAATATCAGCGCTGACTGGTCAAGGTTTTTAACCCTACTCTGAAAAAGTCTCCCTCACATCTTTTCATCTGGTAAAATGCTGCAGGTTTTTGATTTACCCAGTTAGCCAAGGGAAATGTTTCATCTGGCAAACTCCGAAGTTAGCCAAACAAACCTTTGAAAATTGACCTCTGTGCCACTATTTAGCATTTATGTCAAACCAGTTCAGATCACTATTAACTAATGCTTAGCACCCAAGACTAGCCATATCAAACAGTATCTGCCACAAAGCCCATTGCATAAAACCATCTTTACAGCGAATAACTGGTGATAACACCATAATCACAAGCTAAATGTCAGTAAATAGAGGCCTTAGTGTACATGCTAAGGGGCTTAGCCTCTAGCGAATCGTTCTAGTTTTTCAGACATAATGTTTAAAATATATTTTGATCTTTTTCATGTTCAGGTGCTTTAAATTTGAAAAGTTGCTTACGTGGAGTCTTGCTTTTGTCGCCTTACAAATAATATTTTGAAATCTTGCTTGCCTATGGTACCTATCTCCTCCATGCGCTTATAATAAACAGCAAGGTTATTTCTAGAAACTAGAAAAAACATTTATATTTTGTGGAGCAGAACCTATTTTCTGTAAAAATATAATTACAAGAAATTGCATTATGAGGTTAAGTATGAAGCTCTTGATTTAATTCAAAATATTGGGTTACTGTAGACTCACTAATCCAAAATAACAGATTAGTATGGTGTTTCAAGGATTTATTTCAAGATGTTTATTGCATACATAGTAATCTAAGTTTCCCACAGTACAGGTTATATTAGCCTTGGTCATGGGTTTCAAATGTCAAGGAATCTAATTGCACCCAGTGAAGGTTTCTTTCTTTCATTCTTTTTTTTTTTATTCACATTTTCACATTTCCAGAATCTTTAAATGCTTGCAACAGTGAATAAACAAGTTTTCCATTACAGGACTCAGTACTTTGAAAATGCAAGGTGCTCTGATAGATAAGGATTCCAAATGGGTGGGGGGGACAGGGGAGGGGGAGCTTGATGTGACTCTCAGATCAGGCAATTTCACTTTTTAAAGACATTTTACAGGGTTTGCCTACAAGGCAGGTTTTTCTGTATTCAGTGAAGCAGCTGCATTGGCAGCAACAGCTAGACTGGTACCAGAAAAAGTAAATATAAAACCATTTTACAAATTCTAAATGTAGGAATCATTTTTTCTAAGTAACAAAAAAAAATTTAGAACACAAGAGATTTATTTTAGCATCCCCAAGAGTAAAGAGCAGCTTTTAAACATGTAGAATGCCTATATGTACAAAAAGCAATTTACACATGATGATCCATACCATGTATAGATTGCAAGAAGGTGTGGTTAGGGCATAGAGAGGGAGTAGTTTGAGGGCCTAAAATATCAATGTGCATTTTTCATTTTAGAAGGACAATCCATATCAACAGCAAAATTATTTTTTTTATTTTTTTTCATATATCATTTTATTATACCCTTACTTTGGCATCACAAAACATTACAATCCTCGAATAAAGTAAGAACAAATACATATAAACTATACAATGTAAACTCAAATGATCCAATAAATGGAAATTTTAAGAATATCACATTGAAATTAAAACAATATGCAACCTCCTTAGCATCAGCCTGGCCTTTAAAAACCTAAGCTTCCAAGTCCAAGTGGATCAGGTTGTTCCATGTGAGGCTTCAAAAAATGAGCAGATAAAAAATCAGCCAATTGCTCAGGTACAGAAAAATAAAACATTTTCCCTTGATAAATTATCATACATTTACATGGATATTGTAAGTGAAATATGGCACATTGTTCCAAAACTTTAGGTTTACAGCAGTGAATCTGAGAAACCCAAGACAAGTCTGGATAAATATGTATAAGTTGACCAAGACATTTTTTATTTCATTTTGGACAAAACAACTTATATATCCAATCTCAATCAGACCCTGACAATAATGTTACAATAAGAGTAGCACACTTCAAACTTTCTGGTAGTAAACTAGTAGAAGTATCAGATAAACCTTGTTGGGAACTATTGTAGTGATCAACAGTAGCAGAATCTTTATGTAAAGCTGTAGAATGTATAAAGGAGTTAGATTTAGTAAGAAGATAGTAAGCAGCTACTATAGGTAGTAGGGCAGGATCCAAAACCTCTAATATTTCTTTCAAAAAACTTCAAAACATGTCTCTAGGAGGGATTGTCAAAATCTTTGGAAAATTATACAAGCAAATGTTATATTTAGCAAGGTTTTCCGAACCCTCCAATTGTCGTAATAGTTTCTGCTTTAGCTACAGCAGCTAAGTCCTCCTAAACTGCAGTCACTGAGGAAGCCATTAATGAAATTTGACCATGAACCTCTTTGTCAGACTGCTCACACTGAACTAATCTGCTTTCAAATTGTACTACATTATGCTGGAGTTCAATATTTGTCAAAACAACAGACAATGCTTGTAGAATAAGATTCAAAGAGGCCTCCTAAGGTATATCCCCAAAGTCATCACTGTCTTAGAATTTGGTTTAGTATAGTCAGTTCTATAATCATAGACTTGATTATTCAAGAACATAGAGCAAATACATCATATCTCTGAGTCACTCTGAGGAATCAAAGTAGATTAAAAAGTCAATGTCAACGTAGCTCCCAGATCTTGTGCAGCCAAAGCTGCAACTTCTGGCCACTGAAGAGAAGAAAGATTAGAGCCCAGGTTCTTCACAGCTTCTGTGCTCAATGTTTCCGTGTCAACTCCTTACTGATTTAACACAAGAGAGTCTTCCAAAGGATGCAGCACCGACTTCTGAACAAACTCCCTGGAGGGCTCAGATCTCTGAGCAAATGGGGTAGAAGCCACAAGAGCTTTCCAAAGACTCAGAATGTGAAGAATGAAGTTCCTGATCCAAGCATGAATACTTGGTAAACTGCAGAATTTCAGGGCTGGGGGATAGGACATGCCTTGGAGTAATCACCGCCGCAGCGGAACAAATTCCTGGGGATCTAATATATTCCCCATAATTATCTCTTTTGATTAAAAAGGGAATAATAGAGGTCTGGCATGCCTCTATAAATGGTGAAAAGCACTCCTTTTTATGTTTAGCCATGCTAAAACAAAATAACTATAATCATCACATTTTCCCCAAGGCAGCCATAAATGCCTGCGTGAAGGGGCAGGCATAAAGGTCAAAGTCAGCCCCCTCAATCACCCCTTAACATCAGATCCACCTATCCTATCCCCCTGGCATCAAAATCCCCATCTAACCTTTCACAGCAAAAAGATACTCTCCATGCTCAATCCTATCCACCGGGGTCTCTGGTTATCTAGTGGGAGCAGGGACAATCCTCAGTCACAATCTGCTTAGGATGATAGGTGACGTGGAATACAAATATGGCTGTACGTTTTTGATATTATCACTTTTTTTATGCTCTGTTGCAGGTTCCGATGTTAATCCAGAATTTGGGTTTGCTTCCTAGGGAATGCCATTTTTTATGATATCTTCAATGAAGCAAGGATATATGGCTGGGGATAAATGCAGTATCATTTTCCTGAAGCAGCCCTTATAAGTTTGGTTATGGTATAGTATGTGGTAAGTGTGGCATGCGGTAGGAAGTGACTTTCTTTAAAACACAGAACATACAGAAGTTCAGGGAAAACAAAACAGCTTTTATTCTGTCCCAGCTTGTTAAACCTCCAGAAAGCTGGTTCTTCCAGCCCCTCCTCCAGCCCCAGTTAAAGTTCCTACCTCAGAACATCTTTGCATGGCTTGCCTTGGAAGGACATCTGGTGACATTGGCCTCTCCTCCCTCTTGCAGCCTGCTGGGTTCTTAACCCCTCCCTGTGAGCCACACCCTCCCAGCCCTGAACTCTGTGCTGCAGCCACTCTTAAAGGGGACTGCTGATCATCCCTTTGAAGAAGGACAGGTATATGAAGGAATGGATAGTTAGCTGACTATCAAAATCTCTGAAGTATAATTGAAGAGGCCTCTAATATGTGCTGACTAGATGAACTTTGGAGATAGTCAGATAGTCATATGTTTAGCTTTTTGCCCATTTCTTCAAATAAGACATATAGTCATAAAGAAATTGTGATTGCACTATTGATCTTTGTTAGTTTAGCATATCTTTTGGGACTTTCCAATGTAAGCAAAAAATTTGATTGCGACAAGATAACTGAATGTGTTATATTCGGTTATTATTGAAATAACCTATCTATGCAAAAGTGATGCTAGTTGTATCAAAGTTAATGATAGCTATTTAAAATACTTTTTATATTGTCAATTAATCCTTTGTTAAAAGTGAAAGAACCTGTGAATATCGTGTGATTATGTGATAATGCTATTTCCTCAAATTTAACCAATAAAAAACAAGCTTGTGATGAAAGACCTTTGAATCAGACAGAGGAAAAAAACTGTGCTCATTCACAGACTCTGGTTGTTTCCTCTAAAAGCTTTTCGATTAATTTTGAATCTCTGTGTCTTGTGCCCCTCTCTCTTTTTCCCCACTATCTGGCGGACCAGGCTTAAAGAACTGAGAAGGTCTTGCCCTCGCTTGAAGGGGTTAAAACAGTTTGTGCCATGACTCAGATCTGAGTCTTTCAAACAGTTGGGAGAAAGCGACTGGACAGCATGAGTAAAAATATTATGAGAAATCAATTGTAAGTAGAGTACTAAATTAGATGAATGGAACAAAAAGACTGTAGAGACTGGGCAAAAAAAGAGAAGCCCTAATTATGTGATGTGTTGTAAATATGGTAATGTTTGTATTAGAAAAGAAAATACATAATGATTTATCTGCTTTTTATGCTGTGTTTTAAAAGGATAAATATTTTCTGGTTGCAAAAGATTTGAACAGCCTGGCTTCAACTTTTTAATTAGTTACATAAGAACATAAGCAATGTCATACTGGGTCAGACCAAAGTTCATCAAGCTCAGTATCCTGTTCCCAACAGTGGCCAAGCCAGGTCACAAGTACCTGGTAGTTTCCCAAAAAGATACACAGATTCCACAATGCTTGTATTGGGGCAAGCAGTGGATTTGCTGTGTTCTCTTTAAAAATGGTTTATGGACCTTTCTTCTAGGAACTTGTCCAAACCTTTTTTAAACCCAGCTAAACTAACAGCTTTTATTATATCCTCTGGTAACGAATTCCAGAGTTTGATTACGTATTGAGTGAAAAAAATATTTTCTCTTATTAGTCTTAAATGGGTTACACAGTAACTTCATTGCATGTCCCCTACTCTTTCTACTTTTTGATGGTATAAACAATCGATCTACATTTACCCGTTCCACTCCATTCATTAATTTATAGACCTCTATCATAGCTCCCCTCAGCCATCTCTTTTCCAGGTTGAAAAGCCCTAACCTTTTAAACCTCTCCTTCCTTTACTATTTTGATGGCTCTTTTCTGTTTCTTTTATAACTCCACTATATCCTTTTTAAGATACGGCAACCAGAATTGCACACAATATGGGTTTGCAAGGTGAGGTCGCACCATGGAATGATACAGAGGCATTATAATGCCCTTTGTTTTATTCTCCATTCCTTTCCTTATGATTCCTAGCATTATATTTGCCTTCTTGGCTGCCGCTGCACACTGGGCATACGGTTTCAACATGTTATCCACGATGACGCCTAAATCTGTCAGACTTGCAAGTTGATATTTCAAATGTGAAAAAAAAACAGTGATATAGCACTGTGAGTATTGTAAATGCTGATTTTTGTTTTGGTTTTAGTAATCCTTAAGTAATCTTTCCAGTATTGTGAGTTTCCTTATGTAGCAGATTCAAGTTGGTTTCTTTCCAGCTTGGGTAAAGAATAATTTTCAAGTTGTAAGGACTCTAGTTATATTAGATATTTAATGCTATTTAGGACATATGTAGAGAGTTGTAATTTGGAATGAGCTGAACTAAATTTATATCTTCTCCCTGCAGTTCACTTAAAAGTAGCAAAACGTTTTAATAGTTTGAAGTTCTAGAAGCCTTAGTCTGTAGACATTAGTCTGATATGAAGGAGGCCTATACATATATGTAGCTGGTATTAAGCAAGTGATTTGAAGGCACGGCAGGAAATGAGATATATTGTAGTTTAAAAGAGGGATTTTTGATAGACAGTAAACTGGTAAACGTGGTCTAATGAGGTGATGTGTCAGTTTAATGAATATTGTGGCGCGCGCGCCCCCACTAGGCGGTCGCCTAGTAGGGACGGGCATCCATCTTGTATCCCTTTATCTCAAAGGTGTAGTTGTGTATTTAAAGTAGACCAAGTGGATGTTAAAGCACACAGGAATTTTATTGTGTTCCTCTAGGTCAGCTTGGTAACAGTCTTTAAAGAAGCTTTCACACTCAGCAAAAGAAACAAGGATAATTTCTCCAAAATAAAGTAAATGCACACAGTGTGTTTCAGTGGAGTTATTTACAACAAACTTCTTTCCCTTTTCCTTTAAGAGATTTCTTACTTCAGAATTAACAATGGTACTTGTAGCTAAAGCATACAACTGAGATCAGTAACCGTGGCAGGTCGCATCCGGTGCCCTAAGCCCATCCCTTCCAAACCCCCACCTCCTCCACACTCCCCCATCCAACCATTGCCCCGCCCTTACAAATTTCACAGACAACAATTTTCTTATTGGAAGTACCAACCGGTCGCAGCTTTATTATATTTATAACAATTAAAACTTTTACACACCAAAACAGTTCTATTAACAATCTCCCACCAGCGAAGTGATGCCCCACCAGCCATACAATTAGCAAAGTGGGCTCGCATCCGCTCCGGCCGTGTCCGGCCCAGGTCAATTTCCTACCGCCCTTTCCCCGACCTCGCCATGTGACTAGCAAAGGCCAGCAGGGCTTATCTGGGTCAGGGGCACCCCGCCCCCGCCCAAGTATATCCTAAAGGCTCCAGACCCCGGAGACCTCCGGGATCCTGCCGTTCCCCTTCCCCCCAACTGCGACACCCTGAATACACCACCAAGTCCATATCAGGAGATGAAGGAGGGAGGGCGGGAAGCCTTAACGCCACCAAAAACCGCCGCCGAAAGGAGGGAGAAAACCGCAGTCCCCATCCTTTTAAAGCGGCCCAGACGCCGGCAGCTCTGATTGGCTCCGCTCTTCGCACTCTGCAGAGCCAATCAATTTAAATGACGCTGCTGGCGTCATCCGACTCCCGCTCCCCGCGCTCTCCCCCCTCCCCCTCCCCGAAGCCGTAAGCATGGGCCGGGACCGGGCCGACCGCCCGGTTACCGGCGTACTTTGTGACTCCGCGCTCATACTTCAATTAACCGTGGCAGGTCGCATCCGGTGCCCTAAGCCCATCCCTTCCAAACCCCCACCTCCTCCACACTCCCCCCTCCAACCATTGCCACGCCCTTACAAATTTCACAGACAACAATTTTCTTATTGGAAGTACCAACCGGTCGCAGCTTTATTATATTTATAACAATTAAAACTTTTACACACCAAAACAGTTCTATTAACAATCTCCCACCAGCGAAGCAATGCCCCACCAGCCATACAATTAGCAAAGTGGGCTCGCATCCGCTCTGGCCGTGTCCGGCCACAGGTCAATTTCCTACCGCCCTTTCCCCGACCTCCCCATGTGACTAGCAAAGGCCAGCAGGGCTTATCCGGGTCAGGGGCACCCCGCCCCCGCCCAAGTATATCCTAAAGGCTCCGGACCCCGGAGACCTCCGGGATCCCGCCACAGGCACAAGCATGTTAATGCTCATGTGCCGCCCCCCCCCACTGCCCCGCTGCGACCGGTCAGTCTCCCGTTGCAGAACACCTTCCAAGGCCTCTTGCCAATCATTTAAAAGTAAATCGACACCCACCGGGGATAAATGAATTCCATCCGGCCGGTACAGCCCAGAACAAGTCACCTCCACCCACGGGTGTAAAATTTGAATCCCACCCTGCCCAGTAAGCCATCGCCCTATTTGTCGATTTATTTTCGTGAGCCCCCACGACCAGTGCCGCTGGGCAGCGCAAGCAGGCCTTGGAATAATGTCTGACCAAATTAACAGAACCCCTGGAAACATACGTAATATCAAAGCTAAATCTTTCATTACAGCTCTAATGAGCTGCTTACAAGTCCAGGCCACCAGGTCGTTGCCACCAAGGTGCAAAAGTAACAGCCTCGGCTTGCTCCTCACTCGCTCATGGTGCCGAAGCAAAGGCAGGAGCTGAGACCATCTCAACCCTCTCTCACCCAGCCATAGAAGCAACACCTGGGCAGGATCCAGCCCCAGGTTAGGCCCAAACGGTCGCACTGCCGCTCGCCGACCTGCCCAAAACACGAAGGAGTGCCCTATCATCCAACAGCTTTTGGCACTCCTGTCTCCAACTGCAAAAGAAAATAAGAATCAAACCATGCAACAGATACCCCCCCACACCCGTCACAAACGAACATAACCCCGGAATGCCTGGGAACGCCACCTCCCAATACTCTGAATGTCCTGCTGCGACAAGCCCTCTGCTGCAGCACTGGTAGCTGCGCCGATACGAAAGGAATGAGCCGCATACTGCTCCGGGCGCTCGCCTACGAACTTCAATGCCAACCTCAAGACTGTCACTACCTGGAAACGCGTAAGCAGCCGCCCATCCTCATGCAGGAATAACCCTCCATCCCCCGCTGGTTGTATCCGGAAATACGCACGCATTGTGCCCACCGGGCACATGGCAAACCCCGTAATCCCGCTCAGATGCACCCACAAACCTTTGCCCTGTGGATCAGTCTTAGATTTTGCCAACAAAACTCTCAACTGGCCCCTCTCAAAGCAAACATGCTGCCGCTGCAGAATCCCAACTGATGCTGCCCTGCTCAATTTCGACACCAGCTCCCCCATGCGGAAGGCACCAAAAAATGCCAAGCTAAAAACCGCCCGAAAAAGCACAGCCTCATACTGAGACGAAGCCACCTCAGGTAATGACTTGCATAACCTCTCTAATAAATCATGGGTGATCGGCCTCCGTGCATCCGGGTGCGCAGGTGTTGCTCGGCCCCAACCTTGCAAGAGCCGGCGGGCTAAGAAACCCCCTAACGGGAAGTCCCAACCAACTGCTTTCACAAAAAGTTCAAAGCCCGCCAAGTGGCTACGCACTGACGAATGAGCCAATCCGTTCTCTTTAGCCCAGACTACATATTGTCCCAGCAACTGACCGGATACCGGCCCAAACTGCCAACCACAGCTTTCCAAAAAGGCCTCCACTTTTTCACATCCTCGTAGATACGCTGCCCATGTCCCAGCAGCTACAGAACTGCGCAGCAAGTCCTTCATCCCGGGTGGCCAAGACTCCACAACTTCCAAGGGACCGCGCCTCCTTCTGCCTCCACTTGTGGTGCCAGTCGTCGAAATTGATCTAACTTGAAACGGGAAAGAGAATCAGCGATATCATTAGCATACCCTGGTATATGACGGGCCCGAAGGTACACATTCAAACGTAAGCATGCTAAAATCACTTCCCTCATCAAGTTAGCTACCATTACACAATGTGGCAAATAATGGTTCACCAAACTCACCACTGCTTCATTATCACACAACCAAAGAACCCTTCTGTTACGAAACCTATCTGGCCACAACTCCAATGCCACTAAGATGGGAAACAACTCCAAAAATGTTATATTGCTGGTGAGACGCGACTCATGCCAAGCCTGCGGCCATCGCTCAGCACACCACGCACCCCCGAAGTAAATACCCAAGCCTATATTTTATTTATTTATTTATTACAGTTTTTTATATACCGCGCTATTTACAATCAGCGCGGTTCACAGATAAACAAAGACCAGAACAACAGGCTGCTCGGTTTTACATAAAACAGGACGATAAACTTGGATTCGATAAACTTGAATAATATGGGGGTAAAACTATATACATAGAAAGTTGATCTGTTAATTTTGATAACATGAAAGGGATTTATGAGATGTTGCTTGTGGGGAAGCTTTATGTAGGGTAGTATTTGATGAATAAGTTATGCTTGAGGGCCTTTCTGAATTGGCATATGTTAGTTATGGCACGAATTTCGGGTGGTAGGGAGTTCCAGTGTTTTGGGGCACAGAACATGAAGGCTCTGTTCGCTGTTGATCGGCTACACGTTGTTATGGCCTTCGGTGTTATTAGGGTGTTTATTGCTATATGTCTTCTGGATCTTGTTGGTGGTAGAGTTTGTGTGAGATCAATTATTGCGTTTGCAGATACACCGTGGATGGCCTTGTATGTTAGGACTAGGGTTTTGAATTCGAGTCTGCCTTGTATCGGGAGCCAGTGAAGCTGTTTGAGGATTGGTGTTACATGATCACTCCTGGCAGCTCCTTGTAGAATCCTTGCAGCAGTATTCATGGCAAGTTGAAGAGAGCTTAGGGTGGATTGTGGGAGACCTTGTAGAATTGAGTTGGCGAAATCAAAATGCGGCAAAATGAGTGCTTGGAAGATGGTTCTAAAATCATCTGGGTCAAGTAATGAGCGAAGATGCCTGAGTGTGCGTATTTTGAAGTATACAGCTTTTGTAATATTGTTTACATGTGTTTTCAAATTGAGACGTTGGTCCAGCGTGACTCCAAGGTATCTTATTGTTTCTTTTGTGGCTAGATCCGCTCCTTTCACACTTATATGTGATGGTGGAATGAAGTTGGGGTCTCGCGTAACAAAGAGAACCTCAGTTTTCTTGTGTTGGATGCGGAGGTTCTGTGAGAGAAGCCATTCCGATACTGCATTAAAGCAGTTTATTATGGGCAGTAGGTCTAATTGCCTTGTAGAAAATGGCATATAAAGTAGGATATCATCTGCGTAAATCATACATTTCACGTTGAATGATCTGATGATATTGCAGATAGGCTGCATGTAGATGTTAAACATGAGAGATGAGAGAGATGACCCTTGTGGTACCCCTTGTTTTTGATGGAAGAGATTTGATTCTCCCGTTGCAGATTTTACATATTGCATTCTGGTGTCTAGGTATGATTTACACCATTCCAGAGCTGAACTACCAATGCCTTTTTCCTTCAAACGTGTAATGAGTATCTCGTGATTTACCGAGTCAAAGGCTGCTGCTATATCTAAGAAGATTAGCACAACGCCTTGGCGGATGTTGTCTATGCTGGTGAGTAAGTTGTTGAGGAGAGTGGTGAGGAGTGTTTCAACTCCATGATGTTCCCTGAATCCATGTTGACAGTAGTCGAGAGGGGCTGTATACAATTGCAAATCCACACTGCTGAGCTCCGGTTCCATTAAAACTGTGGTCCCATTAAAATCCTCCAAAAAGACTTGCCATATCCACAAATCCGCCCTAATCGACTTCGAAACTCTCAGATGATGATGAGGCCTGCGCACCCCAGCCGTAGCTGCTGCCAACCGACGCAAGAATACCCTTCCCATTGGAATTACCCGACAAGCGAAATTTAATGATCCTATCAAAGCTTGCATCTCCTTCAGCGTTAACGTCGCGGATGCCAGCACATTAGCCACCAACACGCGCAATCTGCAAACTTTGGCCTGAGGAAGACGTGCCACCATAAACTCCGAATCCAGCTCCACTCCCAGAAATGTGATCCGCGTGGTAGGACCTTCCGTCTTCTCTTTTGCCAGAGGCACTCCCAATTCCTGCGACAATTCTACGAAACCATCCAGCAATACACGGCATTCATCCGATTGCGCCGACCCGACAAATAAAAAATCATCCAAATAATGCACTACTTTCGCCATACCCACCTTACGCTCAACCGCCCACTGCAGAAAGGTACTGAACTTCTCGAAGTATGAACAGGACACTGCACAGCCCATGGGCATGCATTTATCGAAATAAATTCCATCTTCAAAACGAAAACCCAATAAATAAAAGGAGGAAGAGTGCACTGGAAGCAGCCTGAGTGCCGATTCAACATCGACCTTTGCCATTTGTGCCCTATGCCCGGCTGCCCTCACTAGGTACACTGCCTTATTGAACGAAGCATAGCTCATGGAACACAATTCCCGCGGGATATAGTCATTAACCGACGCTCCTATCGGACTGGTCAAATTATGTATCAAGTGGAATTTCCCCGGCTCCTTTTTTGGTATTATTCCCAAAGGAGAAATTATCATTCTTGCGAACAGCTGAATCGAAAATGGGCCCGCCACTCTACCCAGCATCAATTCACATTTCAACTTTTCTTTCACCACAGACGCGAAGCGCCTGACTGACGAAGAATTCCGCACAGCCTTTCCCCCCACCTGCCCACACACTGGAATTACAAAACCAGAATTAAAACCAAAATACAAAACTTCCCTATCCTTTCGTCTAGGGTACTGGCCCAGCCACTCATTCAGCACATCCACTCTAATTGGCGTGGGAGCGAGGCAAAATAGCCCTTCATTGCTTTGCGCCGGGGGTAAGGGCCTGAGAGGCCCCTTTTTTAATGCATTTGACTGCAGAATGGGCTCACCCACAAATGGAACAGACGTGCCTGAACTTGCAGTCTGGAAAAGGGCACAAGGTCTTGTTAAACCTCCAGCAAAGATCGCCTGCCCCATTTCCCCCTGCCCGCTGCTGCCCAAAACTCCCTCCCCCACGAAAGGACCGTCCCGCCCCAGCCGAAATCCCGACTGTGCCTTTTGCCCCTCCCCCTCCCCCCCACTCACTCTGGCCGACATCTGTGTCAACCACAAATTAATGTCCTGCATACCCCACGACACAAATCGATTCTCTTCCATCTTGTCCCTAAATTTTTCGTCATAGTTTAACCATGACCACCCTTCATGCGTCTGTGAAGCTTCTAAAATTGAATCCGCATACGACAAAAGCATCTCGTATTGGCCCGGATAATGTTGCTCCCAAACACTAGCCAAACGTAAAAAAGCTCGGGTCCAATTCACCACATTCCGCGAAACTTTCTTGACGCGCCCAGCCTTCTCATCCTCTTTATTTTATTTATTTTATTTATTTAGTATACATTTGTATACCGCTACTTCCAGCGATCAGCAGCGGTTTTTGATTACAGATTGGAAATTGTCAAATCATGACAGGAAATTTTTGAGGTATAAACACATTGATTAGACAGGAAAGCACAGCACACAGAGAACTATTTTACAGGGAACATGGCTATGGAGGGTTAAGTGGCTTGCCCAAGACCACAAGGAGCACCTGTGGGACTAGAAACCCCAGTCCTTCCGGCCCAAGGTTGCTGTCCTCTAGTGGGATTTGAACCCCCGACCTTCCGGCCCGAAGTACCTTGCCCCAACCACTAGGCTACTCCTCCACTCCCACTTTACGTTTTTTCCTACTTTCACCCGAACGCTTGCGGCCTTCTAACAGATGGAAAATATCAATATAACGACGCGTTTTAATTCGCTGCCGTAACTTTCTCGGAACTCCCTCCCATAACTCCGAAATAGCCACTGCTGAAGGCGCACGTCCCCCATGACCCCTTCCTACCACCCCTTTATCACTCCTCCTTTGACACATGCTATCATCCAATGATAACGACAAGGAAGACGACTCCGAGGACGACACTGACGAAGAGCTCAACCTGTGCCGCCTCCGACAGGAATGCTTCCTCCTTTTTGATCTTTTTTCCTTCCTTTTTCCACCCTCCCTACTCTTCTCCCCGGATCCCTCCTGTAACTCACCCGAAACACCTGCCGCAGCCACCACCACTTCCTCAGGGCTACCATCCGCCGGGCTGAGCTCCACATCTTGCTGCTGGCCAACCTCCTCTCGAGACGCACCCCCACTGGACATCCCCCGTTGTACAACCGAATTCGTATCAACGTGCTCTGTGTGCTGATGTCCAACGTCAGCTCCTCCGGGTACTCGCGTTGGGACCTGTGGAGACAAAATAGGAAAAAGAGGGGAGGGAACAGGAGAGGGCCACCCTGGCTGCCACGCCTCCAACCATTCCGCTCTAGAGGAACCCTGACTACCCCCCAACCAGTGTCTCCATTGTGAAGGACCACTCCAAGCCCCGTAGCTACTGTGGCCCCACGGCGCACTCTCACCAGACACCATGCCTCTAGGATGCAGGTTAAGTGTTCCTGGGGCTCAACCATAGGGCCCCTCCCCAGATTCCCAGAGCTCCACCCTCCCTGAACTACATTCCCCTGCTCCTGAGTAATCCCATCCCTGTCCAAATCACCCCCTTCCCTAATAGCTCCGTGCTCCCCAAAATCAGCAGGCACCGGCCCAGAGCTAGCCCCACCACCCCTTACTTGAGGCTGCCCACGCCTGATTCGCCCCTGCACCCTGGCCCCTGAAGCCCCTTTTCCCCTTACTGATGGGCCCGCCCCTCGCCCTCGCTGAGGAACCGTTGCTCGGGCCATACTTCTGTTGGAAGCTCCGCGTTGGCCACGCCCACCACCTCTACTCCCCCGTTCTGTAGCCCTATTTTCACCCTGAGCAGCCCTTCTAGCGGTTTTGAATGAACTTTACGTTGCACATAATCGTGGTGATGTCACTTTGTTGGTTTCCCTTGATCTATCTGCGGCATTTGATTTAATCGATCACACCCTTCTTCTCACTCGTCTTGCGGAGATAGGTCTTCACGGTACAGTTCTTCTTTGGTTTCGCTCCTTTCTCACGGCTCGATCTTTTTCCGTCACCCTAAATGGAAAATCATCTTCTTCTCTTCCCCTTACTTGTGGTGTCCCCCAGGGCTCTGTTTTGTCTCCTCTGTTGTTTAATATTTTCTTGGACCCCCTACTTCTCCTACTACAGCAGTACCCAGTATCCCCCTATGTCTATGCAGATGATATTATATTGATATATCACACCTCCTCCTTCTCTCTGGATCTCTCTCCCTTCAACACCTGCCTTTCACATGTGGCTTCCTGGCTCTCCCAACAGTTCCTACGTCTTAACCCATCTAAATCCACGGCTATGTGGGTATCCCTCAGTGGCTCATGTCCCTCCTCTGCCCCCATGATCGACTCTGTACCTATCCCTCTTGTATCCTCCTTTTGGTATCTTGGGGTAGTTCTTGATTCTTCCCTTTCCTTTCATGATCATATCTCCTCCCTCACTAGGCGCTGTTTTGCTACCCTTCGTCAAATCCGAGCTGTTCGTACACTTCTTCCTTTAGAATCCCTAGTCACTCTCGTTCTTGCCCTAATCACTAGCCGACTCGACTACTGTAATGTTTTCATGGCCAACCTGCCCAATTATCAGCTCCGGCATCTTCAACTTATTCAAAACACCGCTGCCCGTATCATCACTTTTGCCCACCGTTTTGATCATATCACTCCTATTCTCTTCCGCCTGCACTGGCTGCCCCTGCACGTTCGCTTCCATTATAAAATTCTCATTCTCACCCACCGCGCTCTCCACACCAATAACCCTCTGTACCTGGCTGATTTGGTTTCCCTGCACACGCCCTACCGCCAGCTCCATGCTCTTCACGCTAATCGTCTGTCCTTGCCTTCCCCCTCCCGTGCACATCTTGAAAAGACTCGTCACTCGGCCTTCTTTTTCCTTGGCCCATGGTTGTGGAATGCATTACCCTCGTCCCTTCGTCTTAGCTTTCTTATTCTCAATTCAAAGCTTCCCTTAAACTTATCTATTCCGAAAAGCATTTGACCTTCCCTTAGACTTCCCCCCTGATGTAGCAGTTCATTGTTGTCTTGTCCTAGTTGAATTTTGGTCTTGTTTTCCCCCGTCTGTCAGTATTATTTGAGTCAGTCTGTGCTTGGTTGTGATTATTGTTTTGTCTTTTGCTTTGCACTATCCTTTCTCTAATAGCTCTTTTTACTTGCTCATAATCTGCGACCAATGTCACGGGCATTGCTCTGAAGGCCGCTAGAGCCTCCCCAGTAAGGGTAGTAGCAAATCTTATTGCCCATTGTTCTTTAGGCCATCTAGCCAATAAAGCTATCCTTTCGAATGCCTTGATGAAATCATCAATATCATCATCCTTGGTAAGGCGGCCACAGGAAAAAGTTCCGGCATTAGGGCCTTCCCATCCTGGAAAAATACCCTGTGAACCTGGGACAGTCTTTGCCACCTGGGTTGCTTCCTCCTGTGTCTTGATCCACTTCGCCATCATCTCCAGTAGGGGTTGCTGTTGAGCTCGGAGCATGGACGTCGCTTGTTCCTGGCTCACTGCCGCCATCTCCCTCTGCTTGGCAAATTGGTCTGCCACCCAAACCAGAATATTGGCCGTCTCCATCGCCGGACTGCTTCTGTGAACACAAACAAACAGACAAGAACACAAAGTGCAGCACTTTTATCTTTATCTTTATCTTTATTTACATTTAATATACCGCCCTTGTCAAAACGTGAGGGCGGTTTACAATAAAATAATATAAATAAAAGCGTTAAAAAGGAAAGGAAATCCATTAAAATAAAGAAAAGAAGGACCAAAGAGGTCACAGAACAAAACAAACAATAGACAAACCAGACAAACCATGGGTAAGCCACGACAAAACAAAACAATTAGACAGGACTTCTGGGAGGGGAGATCATATGCCTGTTGGAACAAGTGAGTTTTTAGTAGGTTTTTGAAGTGTTGGTAGGAAGGGTCTAGACGGAGAGAGGAAGGAAGAGAATTCCAGAGTGAGGGGCCCAAGAAGAAGAAAGCGGCGTGGCGTGTCTGTTCAAGGTGAGCCAGTGAAGGTGGGGGGAGAAACAAACGATTAGCGTGTAATGACCGGAGCTGCCGATAAGGAGTATGAAGAGAGACTAGATTTGCTAAGTACTGTGGGTTAGAAGTATGGATGACTCTATGTAATAGTATAAGAACCTTGTATTTAAACCGAAAGTGCAGCGGAAGCCAATGGAGGCGAAGCAGAAGAGGAGTAACATGATCCGATTTCCGGGCAAAAGTGACAAGACGAGCGGCTGTGTTCTGCAGGAGTTGAAGGCGTTTGAGTTGGTAGGCGGGGAGATTGGCATAAACTATGTTACAGAAATCCAGATTGGACATAACTAGGGCTAACACCAGAGTGATAAGGGAGTCAGAAGACAGAATTGAACGGACTGAGCGTATTTGGCGAAGAGTAAAGAAGGAGCGACGGGATAAGTTAGAAATGTGTTCGTGAAAGGATAATGATGAATCTAAGATTACCCCTAAATATCGGAGGGAAGAAGTAAGAGGAATAGGAACAGAATTTATTTGAGGTGCAATGGCTGGGCAGGAAGAGCTCAGAGACACCCACATAGCTGAAGATTTGGAAGGATTCAGGTGTAGAAAATTGGATGAGAGCCAGGTGGCAATGTGAGAGAGGCAGTCATTGAGAGGAGTGATATCGATCATGGCTGGAGAAGTGTGAAAGAGAAAGACAATATCGTCGGCGTAAATGTAGGTGGAAACTGGAAATTGTTGGGCCAGAAGGGGAAGCGGGGCAAGAAAAATATTGAAGAGCAGAGGGGATAGAACCGACCCCTGGGGGACTCCGCATAACAGTGGGATGGCTGATGAGGATTGGTGATTGGCTGGACAACATAAGAGCGGGCAGTGAGAAAGGAACGGAACCAACGTAACACCACACCCCGTACACCAATGTCAGAAAGGCGTGACAGAAGGGTTCGATGATCAATCAGATCAAATGCAGCGGATAGGTCCAGTGAAACCAAAAGGGTAATGTCACCACGTTCGTGAGCTACGTGAATCTCATTTAGCAGAGCGAGAAGAATAGTTTCGGTGCTATGGCCTGGTCTGAAACCAGCCTGGCGAGGATGAAGAGCGTTGGTGGCCTCAACATGGGAGGAAAGTTGTAAGAAGACTAGACGCTCCAGCATTTTTGCAAGGAAGGGGAGATTAGACACCAGGCACCAGTGGGATAATACAGAGGGGTCGAGAGAAGACTGTTTCAGCACGGGATGGACAATAGCGGATCTCCAAACCGAAGGAAAATGTCCAGATGATAAACTGGAATTGAATAAAGTAGTGATGAAAGGTATGAATTGGAGAGAAGGTTCTACCAACCAGTTGGAAGGGACTGGATCCAAGGAACAGGTGGTCTTCCTAGACTGGGATAGAGTGAGTAGTACTTCTGCTGTAGTGAGGGGATGAAAGACGGACCATATGTGAGATAAAGCCCTATTAGGAGAACCGGTCACACAAGGAGCGATGGAAGCAGGGGATTCCGTAATGGTTAGCTCCTCACAGACGAGGGACAGAGGAGAGGCTGAAGAAGTGCAGGGAGGAGACAGAGGAGGAGGTGGGGTGGTAAGGAAGGAAGAACGTAAGTTCTGAACTTTGTTGGAGAAAAAAGACGCTAGGGATGCGGGGGCGGGGATGATAGCTTGAGAAGCAGAAGGGGAAACAGTGGAGGAAAGTTGCCGCAAAATTGAGTGCAGTTGTCTAGAAGAATTGGCAGCTTGTGAGATTCCTAGGGTGTAAAAGGAACGCTTAGCAGATTGGACTGCGGAGCGGTATTCCAGGTATAATAGCTTAAAACGGGCCAAAGTAGTTGGAGACAGATGAGAGCGCCAGTGTCGTTGTGCTTGACGCAATTGGGTACGTTGTAGCCATAAGCCTTGATGAAACCAGGGTGAATGAGTCTGGGACGGAGCACTGGAGGGTTGAAGTGGGGCTACTGTATCTAAAGCGTGTGAAAGAACCGAATTCCAGAGAGAGGCCTGGGCATCAGGATCTAGCACCGAGAAGTCTGCTGGGAATAGTGAGTGGGCTGAAGGAAAAGCAGCAAGGGTAGATGAAGTGAGATGACGCCGAAGACGTACTGGAGACGGAGAAGCAGAGAAGTCACTGGTATCGGAGACTGGTAGGGAAACAGAAAAAGAGATACAATAGTGATCCGACCATGGGACACTATGAGACACGGGCGCCGATACCACAGAACAGATGTTAGGAGAGGAGGTAAGGACCAGATCTAAGGTGTGACCCAGAGAATGAGTAGGTCCTGACACATGTTGTTGAAGTGATAAATCATGGAGAAGATTCATGAAAACCCGGTCTTTAGGTCTAGAGGGAGTGTCTACATGGATGTTAAAATCACCCAGAATCATAATATTGGGATACTGCAAGACCATCTCGGAGAGGGTTAGCAGAAATGCCTCCCAATGATCAGTGGAGACGGAAGGGGGAAGATAAAGTAAAAGAAAATAAAACGGGGGAGAAGAGTGGAAGCGCAGGAGCAAAGACTCTGAGAAATGAACCGTAGTAGCTGTAATTTCATGGACAGGGAACATGGAACGATACAGAAGGGCTACACCCCCCCCCCTCCCCTGCCCAGCCTGGGTGTCGAGAAGGCTGAATAGCCAGGGGGAAGTGCACTAGAGAGGAGGGGAGTATCCCCCTCTTTGAGCCAGGTCCCCTTTCCTCCTGGTGAGCACTATGGTAACCCCCTTACATCAGAATCCAGGCCTTAACCCCCTCTAGCATACGGGTTACCTGGTCCTGATGCAGGTCTTCGCTTGCCACCAGTTTAACACGCACTCTGGATCCGATGCCACTCCGGATCTTCCTTCCGTTGCACCAAGTCCGGTCGCACCTTTCTTCCCTGGATCTTCCTTGCTCCATAGGTATAAGCTTCCGGATGTACCACACTTGACCACTTGGAAACGCCAAATCCAAAGAACTACGCCACCTGTGGCGCGCGCGCCCCCACTAGGCGGTCGCCTAATAGGGACGGGCGTCCATCTTGTATCCCTTTATCTCAAGGGTGTAGTTGTGTATTTAAAGTAGACCAAGTGGATGTTAAAGCACACAGGAATTTTATTGGGTTCCTCTAGGTCAGCTTGGTAACAGTCTTTAAAGAAGCTTTCACACTCAGCAAAAGAAACAAGGATAATTTCTCCAAAATAAAGTAAATGCACACAGTGTGTTTCAGTGGAGTTATTTACAACAAACTTCTTTCCCTTTTCCTTTAAGAGATTTCTTATTTCAGAATTAACAATGGTACTTGTAGCTAAAGCATACAACTGAGATCAGTAATGCTGCCAGCTCCCTTTTAGCTGCTTGCAATTAAAACAGTCCTCAGCTGAGTAGCACAGAACTTGATGGCACTATCCACTTTCCTTTAGCAGGCAACCATGTAATTCAACATAAGATTCCTTTCTCTCTTTCACTCTTCCAGCTGTAACAAACTGGTAACTGCTTTCTGAACTCTTCCCAATAGTTTGCTTCCTTTACTCAGCAGCAACACATATAGCACATTCCAATTCAGAGCAGGGGGAGCCCTGGTCATCCTCCCTACAATCCACCTCCATGCTTTCACCTGAGCTGCCTGCTGGGGAAACTTGGAAACGTTCAGGTACTTTTAGGTTTATGTCCTTTAAAAGCTTAAACAGCCTATCCCATTGCACTGCCCTCCCTTCCTTTGGAAGAACACTGGCAGGCTTTTCTTGTTCGGCTTTCTTTATAAAACCCTTCTTTCTGTTCTGGGTTTTGCCAGGTATAATCCTCTCCTCAGAATCTGAGCAAGAGTCATAAGCATTAGCTTTCTCTGTTTTCTTTCTCCTACCTTGGAGCTTTACTGTGGGAGTTACACAGCTGGGGTTTCAGTTGGCTATAGCTATCTCTGCCTCAGAGCTACTCAGAGAATCACTGCAGGATTTCCTCTCAGCTTTCCTAGGTTTCCTCTGCCTGAAGACACACCTTTCTTCAGAGGAGTCTGAGCCTTCCTGTCTTAGCTTCTCCACCGCCAGCCTTCTGTCTCTCTCCCTCTTGCCACTGTGTTTGGTCCTCTCCTTGGAGCGTTGTTTGCTGCTCTCTTGGCTGCATCTCTGGCTGCCCTTGTTCTTGCCTTTGCTGCTACTCTTCTCCTCACCCTTCTCTGTTTGCTCAAACTTAAACGTTGGGCAAAGTACCTCCCCCTCTGACTCCACCCCCATGTATCTCCTATCCTTACCTAGGGTTGCCATGGAGTCTGGGTGGGGCTTTAGCCTAGCTCTACAACCATGGTTTCTTTCACTGCCTTTACTTTGGTATGTGTGTTCAGGTGCGCCCATCCCCTGCAAAGGGGAAAAAGTCCTTTTTCCTTTGTTTCCCCCAGCTGGGCTACCCTCTCCTTACCACAATATGTAGATGAGTTTCTATGATTGATTTCCAATGGTAATATGCTTGTACAGCTTGTGTTTCTTTCCCCCTGCTGTCTATATGGGTTAACTGTAGCATAAAGTGGATTCTCTAATTCAGTGGGCTAGGAAGAAGAGTGTGCTGTACACTGCAGTAATAACTTGATGGCACAGATAACAGCTTGGCAGGACTATATGTTTACAGTATACTCTGTAGAAAGAAATTGCCACAGCTGCTCAAGACTTTCTTGCAGTGGAGGAGTGGCCTAGTGGTTGAGGCAAGGTACTTCAGGCCGGAAAGTCGGGGGTTCAAATCCCACTAGAGGACAGCAACCTTGGGCCGGAAGGACTGGGGTTTCTAGTCCCACAGGTGCTCCTTGTGGTCTTGGGCAAGCCACTTAACACTCCATAGCCCATGTTCCCTGTAAAATAGTTATCTCCAAGTTATAATGCTCTGTTCAATGTAATTTCAGTTTGTTCAATGTAAACCGCACTGATGCAGAATAGCGCGGTATATAAGAGAATGTAAATATAATAAATAATAATAATAACAGCAAGCCTTGTTAGGGAAGTTACTTAAAAATATATTTTCAGGAAGAAAGCAGAACACAGGTAAAGTATATATAAAAAGAACCACTTCTGATTTCAATTGGTAGCAGTATTATTGAGAAATAAATCCACATGATCATGATTTTATTAGATTATGTTTAAGATTATTTTACAGAGATCCTGGATTTGACAATTGTGAAAGAGAGGGGAAGAAAACCCCAAAACGATTAACCATTCCTTTACTTGTGTTTGTACAGTAAATACGTTTTGTACAAGTTTTGTTTTCTAGGTTATGGGTCTGAACTTATTCCAGTTAAGATAATTTGTCTGCTGATTTCATTCTATGTGTAAGAGTGCAAATACTGAAAAGTTTGTTATAAATAGTATCTCCCAGAACTTCTTATAACTGCAGATAGGAACCTCAGAAGAATGGTTAAGCGTATATTCTCCTGTCTGGTCTATGATTGATTGATTTTTAATTGATATGAATGAATGGGAAGATCTTTCATGCATTTTAATGTATAATTTGCATGAATTTGTGTGATATGACAAAGAATAAGAAAAAATTCTGAAAGTGTTTAAAGGAGATGCAGATACAAATTTGTAGTTTTGCTGAAAATTGAATTGTTTGTCAAAGTCAAAGCAAGTTTGATTAAAGAGAATAGAAAAAAAAGCATACAAAGAGTAAAAAAGAAAAATAAAATTAAAAATAAAAATAAAAATAAAAATAAAGGTGAGAACAACCAACCTGGTTGTATACAGTCGATTCAGTCTGGGGGTCCAGATAATTTGTCATATGCATCTATGTCATAGTGTTTGTTGTGAAGATTTGATGTTTTTTTTTCATTTCATGATTTCTGGTTAGTAATACTGATATCCCTTTTTGTTTCTTATTGTACTAGAAGTGTAATATAACATTTTTAAAAAAGTTAGATTAGGGATTTAGCTTAACAAGTCACAAATAGTGAATGATATAACTTTGTTCAACAAATGAAGTAAGTAATTAAACCAAGGTGGTAAATGTGTGTTATTATATTAGTAGATTAACTGAGAATCCTGATATACATTGCATCCATGAAAGTTTGTTATTATGGAAAGACCCCTGCAGGACTGCTATTATTTATTGGAAGTGTGAAGCAAGTGTCTTGTCACTAGTGGAATACTACAAGCACCAAAACTGATTAATAAATTAGTATCGCTGCTTGAGGTATACTGTGGCACTCGCGCCCCTACCAGGCGGTCGCCTAGTAGGGACGAGTGACCACCTCTTATATTTTCCTAGGGTTGTAGTTGTGTGAGGAATAATGAGCCGAGTGGTTTATAAAAGCGCACAGGAATTTATTCAGCTTCCTTGCAGGTAAGTGGATACAATTTCTTCAAGCACATTTACTCTCCAGACAAAAGAAAAATAATGGATAACTTCTCCAGTAACAAATGTCCAACACAAAACAACAGCGAATTCAACTATCAAGTGTTTCTGGCTCCCACTAATTTACCTTAGTGCATGCATCACATTCCATCTCCGAAATACTGGAATTTACATCAGCCTCTCTGGCTTCAATCTCCATACTCTCAGCAGAGCTGTAGCAGGGTTCTGCTTGGTAGCGCTCAGGGACTTTCTGCTTTAGAGTTTTTAACAGGTCAAACAACCTCTCCCACTTTCTTGCCTTCCCTTCTCTGGGCAGGTCTCCTATGGGGTGCTCTTGCTTAACCTTCCTGGTGAAACATTCCTTTCTGTGCTGTGTTATCTGGGGTATAACAGTTTCATCAGAGTCAGAAGAGAAAATATACTTGGAAGGCCTAGTTGCCTCCCTTCTCCTACCTTGGGCTTTTGGTGCAGTATTCTCTCGGTTGGAACTTTGGCCAGTCAGGACTCCCTCTGCCTCAGCGTAGGGCAGAGACTTGTGGTAGAGCTTTCCCACTCTCTTGCTAGGGTAGGTGGTTCTCCCCCTGGAACCTTCTCTAGGTCCTCTGTGGCTACTATGCTGAGTATGGTGGCTTCCTTTGTACCTTCTCTGGTTGTCTTTATAGCGGTTCCTTTCTCTGCTGCTCCTTTTTGCTACAGGGCTGTTCCCTCTGTACCTTCTGGAACCTGAGCTGCAACTCCCACTTAGGCCTGGACTGCAACTCCGACAGCAACTGCCCCTGCAACTGCAACTGCGTCTCCAATCATGCTTCTCACCATGCTTCCAACCACGCTTCCAACCAGCACTCGAACAATGCTTCCAACCAGCTCTCCAACCATGCTTCCCACCAGCTCTTGAACCAACTCTCCAACCAACTCTTGAACCAGCCCTCCAACCAACTCTATCTCTAGTGTTTGTTTGCTCCCTTTCAAACACTGAGCAGAGCAACTCCCTTCCTGGCTCCGCCCTTCTGTACCTCCCACTCCTATCTGTGGCTGACCTGGAGTGTGGGCGTGGCTTACAGCTAGGTCTGCCCTCTAAGTTTCTCTCCAGGCTTCTGCTGTGGACTATGTGATCCTGTGTACCCATCCCCCGCAAAGAGGAAAAATCCTTCTTCACTTTTTCCTGGCTGGGCTGCACTCTCCTTACCACATATTCCCCCCCTTAGACTATTATGGGCTGGCGCCATAACCTGCGAACAGCACGTAATACAAGATAAGGCCTGAGAACTATCACCTGCTTTTTGGGCTAGCTGGCCATCCCCTACACGCTCATGCCACTGCCTCAATAGATTAACATGGTATACTTGCTGTTTTCCTCGTCCCGTATCCACAGCATAAGATACCGGTCCGAGCTGCTTTGCTACTCTGTAGGGACCTTTCCATGAATTCTCAAACTTGGAATTCGCTGCGGCTATCCACACCATGACCTTATCTCCGACCTTTAAAAACCGAGGCCTTGCCCTCCGGTCGTGATAGGTTTTCTGTTTAGGTTGACTCCAAGAGAGTCTTTCCCCAATCCTATAAGCAGGATCTGCTCTGCCTTTTCCAGGTTGAGGTCCTAATTCATCCGCTTCCTCTTTGACACCATAGGCCGTTAACCCCTCTATTTCGGCTATACCTGTGGACCCAAATCCCTTGGAATCCCTGGTGGTGGCGGAGAGTTCATCCACCTCCTCTACGGGTGGAAAGCCTACCCTTTCACAAATTAATTGTGCCACCCTGTCTCCGATATTCACCTTGAAGTTCTCTTGAGAGAAGTTAAACAAGAGGACTTTCTTTTTTTTTTTTATTATTTATTTATGCAGTTTTCAAAAAAAAAAACAACAAGAAATATACAATCCCTTGCAAGAAAATAGAATACATGTCAGTAATCCAATAAGACAAAATTCAAAGATAATAATTCAAACATTATTCTAAATAGTCCACAAAATGGGGGGTAAAAAGCAGAGAAATTCTTCCAAGCAGAGGAAACTTGAAAGAAATACAAAACAAGACCAGTTAATAGGAAAAAAAAAACCCCAAAGGCCACGGAGGACCCGAGAACCACAATCCCTTAAGAGAAAACATGTATAGATGGTACCGTTATTCTGACGACACAGTTGTGGAAACTCTGGTATTAATGAAGACATTAAGATCATTTGGATCAGAAAAAACGTATTTAGCATTCTTCATAAATACCAAACATCGACATGGAAATCTAAGGAAAAAGGAACCCCCCAGCTGGATTACACCCGGTTTATATAAAAGAAACTGTTTCCTCCGCTTTTGGGTATCTTTAGTTATATCGGGGAACATAGAGAGTGTTAAGCCCATAAAGGTTTCTAACCGTTTTTTAAAGAAAAGCCTCAAAAGCCAATCCTTATCTGAAATTAGAGCACATTGAACTAATAGCGTGGAAGGAACACAAGTTTCCCTCCCAACATCAGAAATCAAACCTGAAATATCCAGAACTTCAAAATTAACGTCAGAAACTACTACAGGGTCCCCAGCTTTTTTCTTAGCTATAGGAAGATAATACACTTTTGTCAAAGGAGGAATCAAACCTTCAGGGACTTTTAAAACTTCCAACATGTATCTTTTAAACATATCCAGAGCAGTGACCCCCGATACTCGGGGAAAATTCAAAACTCTAAGATTAGCAGCCCGGGAAGCATTTTCCAGCGCTTCCAATTTATATTTAAAAGTCCCGTTTTCTTTAATTAAAGTCGACAAAAGAGCAGAATCAGTGTCCATCTGAGAACCTAGACTGGTAATCTGATTCTTCAACCGTTCATTAGAAGACGTGAGAACTTGGATATCAGCAGCATTCTTCTGAATAACAACATCATGATCTTGAATTTGAGAAGTCAGAACCGTAGTTCGAGAGATGAGAGCTGTAGATAAGGTGGCTATAGCGTCCCAAATGGACTCCAATGTAAATACCTTAGGCCGAAGAAGAAAAGGAGAATCGGGAAAAGCAGGTGTCAATACCAGCTGAGGGGACCCTTCCCCCTGCAAGGAAAAGGACGACAGAACTTCCGCCGCTCCAACTTCACCCGAAGCCTCCCCGGAGTAAACGGGGGTCTGTGGTACAGCTGACACCCTCTCCGCACTCGGGGCTCCCTTCTCGGAGGACTCCGAAGCTGTCACAGTTGAAGCAGGCTCCATCATAGTCGGGTGTGGCGGCGGTGTTCTCTGTGCAGGGGAGAGAGATGTCTCACTATCCGACGGAAGAGCCCGGACCTCACTACCAGGCAGAGCCAAGCCGGCTCGAATCCCCTGTTTTTTGTCCTCAGGTAGGTGCACAAAATGGTCCATAGGACCAGAAATGGATTGTTGGGGCTCGGAGAGAGCAGCCCGCAACTTCCCCTTTCGCTTAGGCATTCAGTCGAAGAAACACTCCGCGGCCATCTTGGAAATCAGCTCCTCGCCCCCCTCATCCAAACAAGAGGACTTTCAATTCCCCCCTGTAATCCGGATCTACGACCCCTGCGCCTATATCTATAAAAATTTTGAGGGCAAGGCCAGATCTGGGCGCGATCCTTCCATAACACCCAGGTGGTATTCCCACCCTGAGTCCGGTGTTGACTATGGCCTTCCCTTGCTTAGGTATAACTACCTCTACGGCGCTATGTAGATCCAGACCAGCAGCCTGTTCAGTGGCCCGCTTGGGAATCCTAGCTTCAGGGGTGATCCTACAGAACCTGATAACAAACTTCTGTTTAGGTGTCTGTATTTCCCTCTGGGTGACTGCTGACCTTCCCGCGTCTACTCTTTTCCCAAATAGGGGAGCAGGCACTATTCCTCCTGTACCCATTCTGGGAGGGACAACATTCCTGCCCTTACCCTCCTTTGAAGGATTTGTGGGGGTGCGTGTGGTTACCAGGCTTGTTCTCGCTTTCAACTCTGCCTCCACCCCTTTCCTAAACTGGGACCAATCACGGCCCAGTATGATATCATGAGGGAGTCTAGGTATTACTGCCACGGCTACCGCCCCTCCACTACCTAAACCCATTATCTTAACCTTTTGAAGCTGGTAGGTGGAGGTAGCCCCATGAACACACCTAATTTTAACGTGCCCCCTTGTGGACTCTTGGGAGTACTGCCTCTGGGCTTCTATCTCTCTCCATAATTTGTTAGAAATCATGGACTGACTAGCCCCTGAGTCCAGAAGTGCTTCTGCAGGTATCCCTTCCACCTCTACTGATAGGAGGAATCCCTCACCTATCTCTTTGGGACTTGTTATAACAAAAGCCTTCTTTGTTTTACAGCTTTTCTTGAAGTGACCTGGCTCACCACAGGAAAAACATTTTCTCTGGAGGCTAAATCTTTCCTCCATGGGCTTATTTCTTCTATCTGTCTGATGTCTAATAAAGGCTGAATTCTCTTCCTGTATTCCTGTCCTCCTAAAAACGCCCTCTTTCTTTAGGCTCAATTTCTGGGCCTCCAGAAAGCACTCTGCCAACGCAATGGCCTCTTGGGTGTTTTTACAGTTTTGCATTACTAGGAAGCTTTGCATTTCTGTAGGGGCAGCTTCAGTAAACTGTTCCAGTATGATCAAATCAATAATGGAATCTACATTACTCTTTTCAGGTATCAGCCACTTACAGACCAAGCTCCTTATCCTATGATACAAAGCCTGGGGTGTTTCACCCTCTTTCAGTGTACATGCTCTTAGAGACCTTCTATAGACCGCGGGACTTAACCCCACTCGATCCTTTATGGCCTTCTTCACATGCGCATAATCATTAATCAATGTTACCGGCATTTCCCTATAGGCTGCTAACGCCTCACCGCTAAGGGTAGTAGCAAACCTCATAGCTAATTGCTCTTTTGGCCACTGAGCCAACACAGCTATCCTTTCAAATGCCTCTATGTGGTCCTTAGTTAAGCGTCCACATGAAAAAGGTGCAAATCCAAGTCCTTCCCAACCTGTACCAACAGGCTGTGTCCCTGGAATAGTCTGTGCTGCCTTGGTTGCCTCCTCCTGGGTCCGGATCCACCGTGCCATCATCTCCAGCAGGGGTTGCTGCTGAGCCCAAAGCATGGCAGCTGCTTGTTCCTGGCTCACTGCTGCCATCTCCCTCTGTTTGGCAAACTGGTCTGCCACCCACGACAACACATCCGCCGTCTCCATCTTGGACTGCGGTCTCTGCAACACAAACAAAAAAAAAACACACACAAAGTGCAGCACTTTTTTTTTTTTTCCTTCCCACTTTTAGTGAGTACCTGGTGGCCCTCCCTTACACCAGAATCCAGGCCTACCCCTTCTAGCCTACGGGTTACCTGATTCTGATGCAGGTCTCAGCTTAACCACCAGTCACAGTGCTCCCGATCCGACTCCACTCCGGACTTTTCTTCCGTCTTCCTTGGTCGGTCAGCGTCCTTCCTGGATCTTTCCGTCCAAAGGTACGGCTTGGAGATGCTCCGATTGACCGCTGGAATGCTGGATCCAAAAAACTACGCCACCTGTGGCGCTCATGCCCCTACCAGGCGGTCGCCTAGTAGGGACGAGTGACCACCTCTTATATTTTCCTAGGGTTGTAGTTGTGTGAGGAATAATGAGCCGAGTGGTTTATAAAAGCGCACAGTAATTTATTCAGCTTCCTTGCAGGTAAGTGGATACAATTTCTTCAAGCACATTTACTCTCCAGACAAAAGAAAAATAATGGATAACTTCTCCAGTAACAAATGTCCAACACAAAACAACAGCAAATTCAGCTATCATGTTTGGCCCCATGAGGTGGTGTGTGGCGCTCCACCACCATTTCCACAGGGTCAGGCAGCACATCCATGTCTTCTGCTCCTTGCGGATCACCATGCCCCGGATCCTGCACCACCTGTTCCTCCACAGTGCGTGCATCCACTGTGGGAGAGGGGGACACGTGTCAATCCCATGGTCACACTTGTGCCACAGCAGTAACATACATCCTGTGGTCATGTCAGCCACTGGGCCACAGGGCCATGTCACATCACTCACCGACCTGTTGTGCCAGCCGCTCCCTCTGCACTCGGCGCACAAAACGGGGATATCCTGCCCTCAGCTCCCGTGCCTTTTTGTGGAGATCCTCGACCTATTGGGGTGCAAACACATATTGACATTAGGGGTCAGACACCCTTTGGTGGCCTCTGCCGCTACACATATACAATTAACAGTGTGCAATATGGTTTGACCCAATGGGTCACGAACAGAGGCATTTCCCAGACCACCAGGATGAGGGGTGGGGCCCTGAGGTGAGGCCTACTGCATCCTGGGGATCTGGATTGCCTCCTGTGTTGACTGTCTGGGGCATTCACCACACCACCAGGATGAGGGGTAGGGCTCTGAGGTGAGGCCTACTGCATCCTGGGGATCTGGATTGCCTCTTGTGTTGACTGTCTGGGGCATTCACCACACCACCAGGATGAGGGGTAGGGCTCTGAGGTGAGGCCTACTGCATCCTGGGGATCTGGATTGCCTCTTGTGTTGACTGCCTGGGGCATTCACCACACCACCAGGATGAGGGGTAGGGCTCTGAGGTGAGGCCTACTGCATCCTGGGGATATGGTCTGTTTCCTGTACTCACATACAGGGACAGATACCATAGCACAAGGCCTGCAGATGGGCCCTCATTTGGAGCCTGCAGCATCCTTGGGCTATAGTTATGTCTTCAACTCACAGACAGGGACAGATACCATAGTACAAGGCCTGCAGATGGGCCCACATTTGGAGCCTGCAGCATCCTTGGCCTATAGTTTTGTCTTTTACTCACAGACAGGGACAGATACCATAGCACAAGGCCTGCAGATGGGCCCTCATTTGGAGCCTGCAGCATCCTTGGGCTATAGTTATGTCTTCTACTCACAGACAGGGACAGATACCATAGCACATGGACTGAGGATGGGCCCTCAGTTGGAGCCTGCAGCATCCTTGGGCTATAGCTGGACCCTGTATGCACAAACAGGGTCAGATACTATAGCACAGGGACTGAAGATAGGCCCTCATTTCGGGCATTCAGCATCCTTGGGTTATAGCTGACCCTGTATGCACAAACAGGGTCAGATACCATAGCACAGGGACTGAAGATAGGCCTTCATTTGGGGCCTGCAGCATCCTTCGCCTATAGTTATGTCTTTTACTCACAGACAGGGACAGATATGATAGCACAAGGCCTGCAGATGGGCCCTCATTTGGAGCCTGCAGCATCCTTGGCCTATAGTTATGTCTTTTACTCACAGACAGGGACAGATAACATAGCACAGGGCCTGCAGATGGGCCCTCATTTGGAGCCTGCAGCATCCTTGGGCTATAGTTATGTCTTCTACTCACAGACAGGGACAGATACCATAGCACAAGGCCTGCAGATGGGCCCTCATTT
Source organism: Ichthyophis bannanicus (assembly GCA_033557465.1). Classification (NCBI taxonomy): domain Eukaryota; kingdom Metazoa; phylum Chordata; class Amphibia; order Gymnophiona; family Ichthyophiidae; genus Ichthyophis; species Ichthyophis bannanicus. The sequence goes on along the minus strand of CM066031.1, from coordinate 322,831,491 downwards.
GGAGCCTGCAGCATCCTTGGGCTATAGTTATGTCTTCAACTCACAGACAGGGACAGATACCATAGTACAAGGCCTGCAGATGGGCCCACATTTGGAGCTTGCAGCATCCTTGGCCTATAGTTTTGTCTTTTACTCACAGACAGGGACAGATACCATAGCACAAGGCCTGCAGATGGGCCCTCATTTGGAGCCTGCAGCATCCTTGGGCTATAGTTATGTCTTCTACTCACAGACAGGGACAGATACCATAGCACATGGACTGAGGATGGGCCCTCAGTTGGGGCCTGCAGCATCCTTGGGCTATAGCTGAACCCTGTATGCACAACAGGGTCAGATACCATAGCACAGGGACTGAAGATAGGCCCTCATTTGGGGCCTGCAGCATCCTTGGGCTATAGTTATGTCTTCTACTCACAGACAGGGACAGATACCATTGCACATGGACTGAGGATGGGCCCTCAGTTGGAGCCTGCAGCATCCTTGGGCTATAGCTGAACCCTGTATGCACAAACAGGGTCAGATACCATAGCACAGGGACTGAAGATAGGCCCTCATTTCGGGCATTCAGCATCCTTGGGTTATAGCTGACCCTGTATGCACAAACAGGGTCAGATACCATAGCACAGGGACTGAAGATAGGCCTTCATTTGGGGCCTGCAGCATCCTTGGCCTATAGTTATGTCTTTTACTCACAGACAGGGACAGATACGATAGCACAAGGCCTGCAGATGGGCCCTCATTTGGAGCCTGCAGCATCCTTGGCCTATAGTTATGTCTTTTACTCACAGACAGGGACAGATAACATAGCACAGGGCCTGCAGATGGGCCCTCATTTGGAGCCTGCAGCATCCTTGGGCTATAGTTATGTCTTCTACTCACAGACAGGGACAGATACCATAGCACAAGGCCTGCAGATGGGCCCTCATTTGGAGCCTGTAGCATCCTTGGGCTATAGTTATGTCTTCTACTCACAGACAGGGACAGATACCATAGCACATGGACTGAGGATGGGCCCTCAGTTGGAGCCTGCAGCATCCTTGGGCTATAGTTATGTCTTCTACTCACAGACAGGGACAAATACCATAGCACATGGACTGAGGATGGGCCCTCAGTTGGAGCCTGCAGCATCCTTGGGCTATAGTTATGTCTTCTACTCACAGACAGGGACAGATACCATAGCACAAGGCCTGCAGATGGGCCCTCATTTGGAGCCTGCAGCATCCTTGGGCTATAGTTATGTCTTCTACTCATAGACAGGGACAGATACCATAGCACAATGGACTGAGGATGGGCCCTCAGTTGGAGCCTGCAGCATCCTTGGGCTATAGTTATGTCTTCTACTCACAGACAGGGACAGATACCATAGCACATGGACTGAGGATGGGCCCTCAGTTGGAGCCTGCAGCATCCTTGGGCTATAGTTATGTCTTCTACTCACAGACAGGGACAGATAACATAGCACAAGGCCTGCAGATGGGCCCTCATTTGGAGCCTGCAGCATCCTTGGGCTATAGTTATGTCTTCTACTCACAGACAGGGACAGATACCATAGCACATGGACTGAGGATGGGCCCTCAGTTGGGGCCTGCAGCATCCTTGGGCTATAGCTGAACCCTGTATGCAACAAACAGGGTCAGATACCGTAGCACAGGGACTGAAGATAGGACCTCATTTGGGGCCTGCAGCATCCTTGGGCTATAGTTATGTCTTCTACTCACAGACAGGGACAGATACCATTGCACATGGACTGAGGATGGGCCCTCAGTTGGGGCCTGCAGCATCCTTGGGCTATAGCTGAACCCTGTATGCACAAACAGGGTCAAATACCATAGCACAGGGACTGAAGATAGGCCCTCATTTGGGGCATGCAGCATCCTTGGGTTATAGCTGACCCTGTATGCACAAACAGGGTCAGATACCATAGCACAGGGACTGAAGATAGGCCCTCATTTGGGGCCTGCAGCGTCCTTGGCCTATAGTTATGTCTTTTACTCACAGACAGGGACAGATACCATAGCACAAGGCCTGCAGATGGGCCCTCATTTGGAGCCTGCAGCATCCTTGGGCTATAGTTATGTCTTCTACTCACAGACAGGGACAGATACCATAGCACATGGACTGAGGATGGGCCCTCAGTTGGGGCCTGCAGCATCCTTGGGCTATAGCTGAACCCTGTATGCAACAAACAGGGTCAGATACCGTAGCACAGGGACTGAAGATAGGACCTCATTTGGGGCCTGCAGCATCCTTGGGCTATAGTTATGTCTTCTACTCACAGACAGGGACAGATACCATTGCACATGGACTGAGGATGGGCCCTCAGTTGGGGCCTGCAGCATCCTTGGGCTATAGCTGAACCCTGTATGCACAAACAGGGTCAAATACCATAGCACAGGGACTGAAGATAGGCCCTCATTTGGGGCATGCAGCATCCTTGGGTTATAGCTGACCCTGTATGCACAAACAGGGTCAGATACCATAGCACAGGGACTGAAGATAGGCCCTCATTTGGGGCCTGCAGCGTCCTTGGCCTATAGTTATGTCTTTTACTCACAGACAGGGACAGATACCATAGCACAAGGCCTGCAGATGGGCCCTCATTTGGAGCCTGCAGCATCCTTGGGCTATAGTTATGTCTTCTACTCACAGACAGGGATAGATACCATAGCACATGGACTGAGGATGGGCCCTCAGTTGGGGCCTGCAGCATCCTTGGGCTATAGCTGAACCCTGAACCCTGTATGCACCAACAGGGTCAGATACCATAGCACAGGGACTGAAGATAGGCCCTCATTTGGGGCCTGCAGCATCCTTTGGCTATAGCTATGTCTTTTACCCCCTAACAGGGACATATACCATTGCACCAGGACGGGGGATGGCCCCTGAGGTGGGGCCTGCTGTCTCCTGGGATGTGTGTTGGCCTTATGATCACAGACAGGGCCAGGTGACAGACCCCTGTGTGTCTCTTGGCATTTGTGATGGGCCTATGGTCCTCTGTGGATAGGGCACATCATTGAGACTACAACAGTGGCGCATACCATAAGAATGTGGTCTGTAATTCACCTGCACGATGTTTGCAGGCACCTCCTGTGGCCAGGGGGATTCTGTTTTGGGGGGGTGGGACAGACCTCACTCACAGCTGGATGCGGAGACACCTTGCAGTCCCTATTTGTGCATAGTTGATTGTTGACTTGGTTGCATGGTGTTCCTCTGCACATCCTGGGTTGGGGTGCCTGTTCCCATGAACTTACCTCACGTGGGTAGTCAGAGCTTCGGTTGTACCGAACAGTGAGGCGCTCCCATGCCCTTCTGACCCTGACCAGATTCTGCCTTCTGGATGATCCAGGGAATAGGTGCCTCTGTCTGAGGCAGAATAGCTCTGTGAGCAGGTAGAGCTCCCTTTGCGTGAATGCAGGCTTTCTAGACATTGCAGCCATGTCTTCAGAATGAGATGTGCGTTGCCACGTGCGTTGTTATGGGCGTAGCCATGTGCGTTGTTACGGGCGTAGCCACGTGCGTTGGTAGGGGGTAATAGCGTGCGTGGGTACGTGTGTTCTTACCTGCGTGGGCACTTTATATTTAACCCCCAGGTTTCAGTACTGCTGCTACATCTCCTAGGTAAAGTCGTTTGGACTCTGCTCATTACAGGGTCTGCTTTATGTTTCCTAGCCCCTTCTGCTGCACACATCTCACATTTGCATACATTCACCTTCCTTTGCCTAGAGGTGACCATGATGTAGAGCTGTATCTGACATTTCTGATGTACCTTTTGTTTAGATGTATTGAGGGGAATGTGTGGAGACAGGGCCACATAGGGAGTCCCAGATTAATTAGCTGTAGGGTTGACATTGGGAACAATGTGGAGGTGTTGTGAGGTTTACTTTCTGGGAATGTATAGCATGGATTTGCTCCTTTTCATGTGTTTTCTTTCACATTTGGACTATTTCCTCTCTGACCTTTGGGCATAGAACATTGGCTTTGATTCTCTATATTACCTCAGATGATGTTTTTTTTCAGACAACACTGCTCCGAGCGGTAATGCATCTGACAGCCCTGCTACGTATCAGCACAGTGGGTTCATACCCATAACTTCTGGCTCCACAGTCGGTGCATTTGACAGTGGGTTGCAGTTATGTCTGTATCTGTATCTCCTTCTATATGACTGGCTGACTACAGAGGGACGTCAGTTCACCACACAGTCCATCCACAGTAGTTCTCAGGGTTTGATTGGCCCAGTCACACCCATGATGCACTTGACATGCAAATCAGCTGTTCACAGATACACACCATGGGGAAAGCACCCCCACAGCACCTTGGCCTGGTGGGGGAACTGAACATGTGCACCCCCACAGCACCTAGGCATGGTAGGGGTTTCTGAGCATGTGTTTTACTGGCACAGCGTAGCTACACACCGTCACATTGTGCGGGTACTGCGCTCACCGTGAGGGTGCAGTGATGCGTACAGCAGCAGGTCCACAGCAACATCCATAGGTCATGCTGGACATCCACAGCAGTGTTGATGTGTGGGATAGGTAGTTTCTGCACAAACACCTTGGATATATCTGTATGGCTCAGTCAGGTGTAGTCCCTAGAGGGATTCTGGTGGTAAACACATTCTCCCTCCCTGCACTGATGGCAGTAGGAAGGGACCATCACCCCCCCAGTTCTGCTGTGGGTCAGACACCCCTCAGGGCAGTTACTGCAGCTCTATACATATCCATAGCACAATAACAGACAGACATTAGGCCTGTATATGCTAGGCTGCACCCCACCACTATCTGATATTGTCCTGCAGCAGGCCTTCAGCCACTGCACCCTGCAAGGCTCTCCATCAGGACATATACCAGCTGCAAACAGTCTGCTAGTTGGTCCATGATGCATGTTCCTGTTGGAAATGCATGCACCCAGAACTGGACTGGGATAGCAGCATACACAACAAGCAGATAAGTCAGTGACTGGCCCCCATAGGGAAACACATACATATCACATGACAGAACTACAATATAGCACAATGGGGATGCCTAGCCATGCTGTGGTCACTGCACAGTCAGGGTGAGAGTGATCTCCCTGCAGGACATACAGCGGTCACCCTGTCTGTGTAGGTGGTGGCCGGGCACTAATATGCCACAGTCAGTGCCCTATGGGCTGTGCAGATGCAGCCTGCCCATGCCACCCTGTCTGGGCTATACCCATGATACCTTGCTCCTCATTATGCACAGTTGCCGGCCAATACTGGCAACAGTGCTGGACGTGTGGCCTGTGGAAGGTGTTTGCAGCCACCACACACTGTAGAGACAGACACACACTCCAACACCTATGCCAGCATTCTGCTACTGTAGAGGGGGTTCAGCAGCCCTGCCCACCACACCAGTCCTGGACACAGTCCAGGCATGGATATGGTCCGCAATACTGTTGGCCGTCACTCCCCAGGGTGGTAAACACTGTCAGTGACCTGACCTGTAGCACACCCCGCAGACATCAGAATGATTGTTCTGATGGAGCTAAATGAGCAAACTGTGCTTGACGTAGGACTTGCTATCTGCCAGTAATCATAGGAAATGTTTGATAGGTGTGTACCGTATACCCAGGTGTAGGGTGCCATTGCTAGGGTATGCCTGTGCTAGTATTGGGAGATGCACACAGGGCCCAATGTCCTGCCTCTCCAGGGGGCATTTGCCACTGGTGCCTGTGGGTGTGGGTGTGTCTGCCCTGTTGGCTGGTGCTTTACAGCAGAGGTTCCCAACTCAGGTCCTGGTGTGCCAAACACTGTTCGGGTTTTCATGCTGTCCCACATAAATATGCATGGCCTACATCTGCATACCATGGGGTGGTGCATAGCTATGCAGCACAGGCATCTTCATTAGAGGCAGCATGGAACCAGAATGGTGTGTGGCACTCCAGGGCTGCATGTGGGGGACTCTGCTCTAGGTAATGCGGCTGTTTCTGGTGTCTGTGCTCGGTGTGGTAATATATAGGCGTAATAACCATGTGTATGTTCGCAGCAATAAAGATTTGTCATTACAGTCACGGTACAGTTGGGGGGAAAAATATGTGGACTGGAATGGACATTGACACAGCTGGGCTTTGAACTTGTGATCTTCTGTTCATACATGCACTGTCTGTGTGCACTGCACCACCGTGTTGCCACAGATATGCTGTATTCCCTGGGTAGTCCATGACTGTACATCCAACAGGGCCTGTCTGTTGCTGTGGATGTGGCAGCCTGCACATGGCTAAAGTCACTGTCTGCTGGGACTAGCAGCCACTGCCCCCTCCATCACCTGTACCCTTCCGCTAACATGCTGACATGTCCTTATCTTGGAAAATGAATATAACCTGATTGAGGTGTGCCACTCCAGGACTGCATTTGGGGGACTCAGCTGTTGGTAATGGCCATTGTTATGGTGTGTGTGCGGTGTAGGGTAACATATTGGTGTTTGAACGATGCCTCTGTTCTCTGCAATAAAGGAGTGTCTTTACTATTTCTGTTTAGTGGTGGGTAAAATATGGAGACTGGGTTGGCAGAGGTCCCAGCTGGGTTTTGAACCTGTGACCCTCTGGTCCTACAGGTACTGGCTGTGTCCACTGCACCACACAGTAGCCACAGTGATAGGACACCTAGCCAAAAGAGTCTGAACTCTGCTCTGCACATTTTTACTGTGGGCTCATTCACCTTGTATGGTGACATAGGTGCACATAAACCCCGAATATGACCTCGGAATGAGAGGATAGGAACATAACCAAGCTGGCCAATAGTGATATTAATGGGCAACCCTGTAACACACTCCCAGGAGCGCTCATAATTAGGATTAGGAAATGATTTTTGGAGGGGTCTACGCTCCGTGGCCAAGACTCATTTCTTTTTTTGGAGCTTTCCTGGCAGTGTTTTTGATGGTTGCCCATTAATATCACTGTTGGCCAGCTTGATTATAGTTTTTTAGGATTTTGTTGTGGTCTTTTTCCATTCCTATTTGCTATTTTGTTCAGTGCACATATATCACACTGCTCACGTTTCTAGGTTTCCCCGGTTTTGCTGTACATTGCTGACGGAAATGGTTTCTCTTCCCTTTAATATGCCTTTAACGGCAGGTTTTCATTCGCGTTGGAATTGTGCTCTGCAATTCAGCGCGTTAGTATGAGGGGAGCCTCTCCCCGCCCACTCTCCGCCCATTGACCCCTTCTCTCCGCCCACTCTCCACCTTCTGCGCTGTTTTAACGCGCCGCGGAGCTTTACGATCGTTAACTGTGGTTAACGTGCGTAACGTACGTTTAACGGTCGTTCACATGTCAGAACGCGCATTCGGACGTGCGAACAATCGTTAAACGTACTTTATGTGCGTTATTAACGATTACCGCATTTTAGTAAACATACCCCTTAGCATAGATCTTACCATCTACCATATCTATTCACAAAATCTAGCACTGAAAAGGGTCTGCAGTTATAAATTTTAGCAGAGGCCTTTCTGGTTTTGGACTGCTTATAGCACCGTTGACTAGAGGAGCTTTGCTTGCAAGTTGTTTTGGCTTGACTGTCAACTCTGTCCACATAGGTGTCTTTTGAGATGCCATTTGTCTGCAGTGTATCTTGTGCCTTTCTAAAACCTATCCTCCTCTCCTTTCCAAGACCTCTGTAGATTCATCATCCCCTGCTCTTCCCAGCTGTGACAATGCCAAACCCTCAGTGACCCACTCCCTAGCCATTAGTATGTCTGTCTCCTTGACTCCCAGTTCCTTGCTGCCTCTTGTGCGATGGATGTTGATAGTGGGAGTCACTGGGTGCTCATGGAGGGAGGGTGGTGGCTGACGGGAGCCATGGATGAGATGAACACATGGTTTGCACTGGCCATACTGCATGAGGCCCACAGGGAGCAAAGGAGAGCCACCAGAAAGCACCCATATCACAGGTTCTACAGTACCAGAATTCAATTCTTGGAACTCATGGACAAGCAGTGCCACACCAAGTTCTGTTTGGATAAGCTAGCATTCCACTATCACTTCCAGGAGCTAGAGCGGCTCCTCCACTCCACTGCACAAAGTGGCTTACCCATTTGGATAAACAACTGAGTGAATGCCAATTACCATAAAGAGATGCCAAGGATCTATAAAGGAAGTGGTGAGAGGTCAGGAGGAAAACCAAGATGAAGAGCATAGAGACTGGTCCTGATGTCCAACTGAGATCCCTCATTGACCTTGAGCACCAGATGCTGACCACTGTAGAGGAGGAATCTCTGAGGTGAGTGGGTGAGCTGGACTCCTCCAGAGCCCCACAAGAGCATAGTAGGTATCAATAGCACACCTTGCACTCTATTCCTACATTTGTCTTCATGATCTCCCACTCATTGTTGTAACCTCCTCTGCATCTTGGCCTGATTTAGGAACATACAGTCACCTATCATCCTGTCCTTAATGCCTTTACTCATGGTGAATGTGAATGTCTCATGCTACTACTACTGATAATCTGTATAGCACTATAAGACATACGCAGCTCTCTACAGACACATGTAAAAGACTGTCTCTGCTCATCAGAGCTTAAAATCTAGTCAGGAAAGACAACACAACAGCTCAGGACAAGAGACATCTAGGGTAGGGATGGGCAATTCCGGTCCTGGAGGGCTGCAGACCAGTCAGGTTTTCATGATGTCCCTAATGAATATTCATGAGATCTATTTGCATCCACTGCCTTCCATTGTATGGAAATAGGTCCATGAATATTCATTAGGGGCATCATGAAAACCTGACTGGTCTGCGGCCCTCCAGGACCGGAATTGCCCACCCCTGATCTAGGGGAATGGTAAGAAAACACATAGGAGTCTAAGCAGATCAGGATCCAAAAGCAGCCTCAAAGAGGTGAGTTTTCAGCCTGGATTTGAAAAAGGCCAGAGATGAAGCCTGACATACAGGCTCAGGTCGTTTGTTTCAGGCATGAGGAGCAGCAAGGTGGAAGGATTGGAGTTGGCAGTAGAAGAGAAGGGCACAAATAGAAGGGATCTGCAAGAAGAACAGAGCTCCTGAAGAGGGCTGTAGGAAGAGATTAGAGAGGAACAGTAGTGAAGAGCAGCAGAATGAGTACACTTACAGGTCAGTAGGAGACGTATGACTCCAAACACATGGCCAGTGTGTATATGAGCAGAGGGTCACAGGTTCAAAGCCAGCCTGTGGATCAGGAATGGTATATCCAGGGGTATTAACTTTATAAAATAAACATAACAATCTCTTATATCTCAGCAAATAGGGGTGACCTACATGGAGCAATGGGTACACCTCTAAACAAATGCATGGGGAGGGGTGACCTGCATGGAGCAGCAGGTGCACCTACTCGTGCCGCCTTGCTGGGCAGACTAGATGGACCATACTGGTCTTTATCTGCCGTCATATACTGTGTTGCTATGTTTCTATGAACTGGATATGGAAACGGATAGGGAGCTAATGAAGCAACTTGAGAAGAGGAGCTATATGAGCATATCGAGGCTGGCAGGAAATTAGCGCACAGCTGAGTTTTGAACAGATTGAAGAGAAGAAAGATGATTTAGAGGGAGACCAGCAAGGAAGAGGATATACTGTATTCGATGCATTCAGAAAGATGAAAGGAAGGACAAACGACTGTTGGCATGGTTTGAAGGTGAGGCCACAGAGGCTGTTGTAGTCAAAAAAGCATCTTTAACAAAATAGAAAAAAGAGTCAAATGATGAAAACAGGAAACAACATAAGCATTGGAAAGTTAAATGCAAGGCACTGATATGGCAGACAAAGAGAGAATTTGAAAAGAAACTTGCCACAGAAGCAAAAACATATAATAAATTTTTTTCAAGTACATTCGTAGCAAAAAGCATGTGAGAGAGTCAGTTGAGTTTTTAGATGATAGAGGTTTAAAAAGGGTGCTAATAAAAGGAGTTTGTTTAAACCTGAATTCCTGCCAGTCTTGGCATCTGTTCCTTTGGGCCAATTCTGTTGGGGCATGTCTGGCCCGTCTGGCTGTCCAAAATCTAGATGTGCCGGATTTGTACCCAATTCTGCACCCATGGGAACTAGATGCTCCCGCGGGAGCAGAATTGGGTGCAACAGGCCTAGATGAGCAGGACGTGCCCTGATCCCGGTGCACTATATGTCCAGCCTGATCCCCATACAAATCAGTCGGGGCTTCTGCATGAAGCTCAGTGCCATGGCTTCCCATCAACATGGCACTGGGACACCATGCAGAAGCCCCGATTGCCTGCATGCCAACAGATGTCCCCTGTCCCTGCTTCCTGATCCCCAAAGTGGCCTGCCATGGCTGAGATTGAGTGGCGGAGAACCCCTGCTGCACCTCACCTGCTTTCATCAGCTCACGGGTGGTGATCCTCTATCTCTGGGGGGACTTATTCCACCTCCGAGGTGAAATAAGTCCCCCGTCTAAGTTGGCAGCCTCGGACATACAGAGGCGCAACCGGAATCAGCCCTGTATGTCCAGGGTCAGGGTCATGCCTCCAACCTGCCCTCACTCCTCCTCCAGCCTGCCCCCTCCTGCCCGCATTCTGAGCTCCCTACATAACTCCTCTATACATGCAGGGAGCTCAGGATCGAGAATCAGCCCCTGGCGTTTAGCAGGGATGTACGTTCAAATCAGACATACATCCCCGCTGAATGTTGCTCAGAATCTACCCCATAGTGTATGATGGCAGATAAAAACCAGTATGGTCCATCTAGTCTGCCCAGTAAAGTAGCTAGAGTGGTTGTACCTATTGTTCCCTGCTGTTTACCCACCTCTATGCCTTTCTTTAGGTTTGTATCCTCCACTCCATGCAGGTCACCCCCTCTGTTGAAGTATAAAAGTTATTTAAGTTTGTTTTGATTTCATCCTTTTGCTATGAAAGGATCCACTGTCTCTGTCCCATGCCATTTTGTATTCTGTCACTGTTTTTGCCCCTACCACCTCCATCAGGACAGCGTTCCAAGCATCCACCATCCTTTCAGTGAAAATGCATTTCCTTACATTGCTTTTAAGTTTACCTCTTCGTAGCTTCATCATATGCCCTCTAGTTTTACAGCTTCCCCTTCTTTGAAAAAGGTTTGTTTGTTCATTAATACCCTTTAAGTATTTAAACATCTGTATCATATTTCCCCTCTTCCTCCATTCTTATAGGGTATACATATTTAGCTCTTCAAGCCTCTTCTCATATATCTTCTGGTGCAGGCTCCAAATCATTTTGGTCACCTTCCTCTGAACCATTTCAAGTCTTTTATATCCTTTGTGAGATATGATCTCCAAAACTGAATATAATACTCCAAGTGAGACCTCACAAATAACTTGTACAGGGGCATTAATATCTCCTCCTTTCTGTTGGTTATTCCTCTCTATATGCAGCCCAGCATCCTTCTGGCATTAGCTACTGCCTTGTCACATTGTTTTGCCATCTTGAGATTCTCACTCTGGCGTCCTTCTCCTGGTCTGTGCACACCAACGTCTAACCCCTATTGCATACAATATCTTTGGATTTCTGCATCCCAAATGCATGACTCTGTACTTCTTTGCATTAAATCTTAACTGTCAAGCATTTGACTATTTTTCCAGTTGTAGATCTTTCCTCTTGTCCACTCCCTCAGAGGAGTCTACTCTGTTGCAAATTGTTTTGTCATTTGCAAAAAGGCAAACTTTTCCCTTCAATCCTTCAGCAATATCATCCACAAATACATTGAACAGTAATGGTACCAGGACTGATCCCTGGGCCACTACACTACTCACCTTCCTTTCTTCTGAGTGAATCGCATTTACTACCACCTTCTGTCACCTGTCAATCAACCAATTTCTGATCCATTTCATCACCTTGGGACTCATCCCCAGGCTGCTCAGTTTATTGATAAGCCTCCTATGAGGAACCATATAAAAGGCTTGGTTAAGTAGATTATATCAATCATGTGCCTTTGATCTAGTTCTCTAGTCAACTAGTCAAGGAATTCTATCAAATTTGTTTGGCATGATCATCCTTTGGTAAAACCTTGTTGCTTTGGATCATGCAACCCATTGGCTTCTAGAAAGTCCACTGTTCTTTCTTTTAATAGCACCTCCATTGCATACCTATTACACAGGTACACTAAAAAAAAATTGTTTTAAACTGCCTCTAATGTTTCGATTGATTTTTACGCTTTTTGGTGCGCTGAATCCAAATCTGGTAACCAATTTGCTCCATCACGTACAGATTTTTTGCTACATTGGGTTAGCAGTTTGAGGTGAACGTTTCAGATTGAGTGCGATCGAGATAAAAGTTTCTTGGATGAATTCTTTATACTAATTGTTTAGTAGTTATTCAAATAAGAATAAAGAAAATTGTAACAAGGCAGCACATAAGAATAGAGTAATGTCAACAAAACACACTGTGATGGTAGCAAAATTGTCTGCACTTAAAACAGCCACATACATGTGCACAAACATTGAGCATATAAGAGCGAGGTTAGACACAAAGCAAAGCAAAGAAATGTGCAAAAAATGTTGTACAGGTATGTATGTAAGAATAGAAAACGCAAACCGCACCATTGCAATACATGAAGACAAACACCCGATGGTGTGAAAATAAAATTCTAATAAATGAGATCCGACACTGTGGTAATAACTAGCAAATTTTTATTTCAAAATTTAGTAAAAACATGATATTTGTCAACACAGTTTAGATTTTAAAGTCATTCTTGGGTCAATCAATCTCCTGGTGGGCCCGTTTCTTCTTCCCCCGAATGCTTCTCTTGGTGCGCTGCTTGGTGTATTTTTCATCTGGGGTTTCCCGCAGCAGCAACCAGCAGAAATCAGCCATCATAGTGGTGTTCCATCTTCCTTGGTACCTTCTCTCTGCGTCCTTGATGTCCTGGTGAAACCTTTCACCTTGTTCTTCACTGTACGCCCCCAAGTTTTCGGGAAAGTAGTTCACATGGGAGTGCAAGAAATGGACTTTCAGGCTCATGTTACAGCCTTGTTCTTTGAAGGCATTGAGCATCCTGGCAACAATATCCTTATAGTTCTCATCCCGCCTGTTCCCCAAGAATTTGAGAACAACATCCTTGAAGGAATCCCAGGCTTCTTTTTCCTTCTCAGACATCGTTTCAGCGAATGCTCCATCTGAAATGAGTTTCCTTATATCAGGGCCAACAAACACTCCTTCCTTTAGCTTTGCTTCAGAAAGTCGGGGGAACTTTGAGCAAAGGTACCGAAAGCACTCACCATCTTTTGGAAGGGACTTGATGAATTGCTTAATGAGACCCAACTTAATGTGGAGAGGTGGTAATAGAATTTTATCATGAGGTACCAAGCTCTCATGAAGAACATTTTTCTCACCGGGTCTCAAATACTCCCGAATTGGCCAGTCTTTTTTCCCCCAGTGTAGGTCGCGGGCCCGGCTATCCCACAAGCAAAGGAAGCAGGGATATTTGGTGAAACCGGATTGCTGCCCTAATAGCATGGATAGAATTTTAAAGTCTCCACAAATCATCCACTTATACTCATCATAACGAATCTTCTGAAGAATCAGGGCCAAATTCTCATATTTTTCTTGGAGAATAACAGAGTGAGCAATAGGAACTGAAGCGAATTTGTTGCCATTATGAAGAAGAACACCTTTTATGCTGTCTTTTGACGAATCAATGAACAGCCGCCATTCAGCAGGATCATACTTGAGTTTAAACTTTTCCATCACTCCGTATATATCGTTGCAAAATACCAAATCTTCCTCTTTGCTGAAATACTTCAAAAATTGTGTCTCGCGGTTGCGGTACCAATAAAAAGTTGTTCCTGGTGACAATAGATTTTTCTGTTTAAGCCGAGAACCTAGCAGTTGGGCAGCATCTTTTGGGAGTCCTAAATCCCGGACTAAATCATTCAATTCAGCTTGAGAGAAAAGTTCAGGTTTTGGATCTGGTTCAGTTTCAAACTCGGAAGTACTGGACTCATCGGGAAAAGCCATCTGATGAGTCTCATCATGATCAGAACCGTCCACACAAATATGATCCAAAGATTTTGGTGGTTCAGGCACAGGTACTTCGTTGCTATGAGGCATAGGCCTAATTGCTGAGGGAAGGTTGGGGTAACTTATTACATTCTTATTTTTTAAGTTGTATCCCTTCACAATGCAAGAGCAAAAATAGCAGTCACTGCTGTGGTCTCTTTGTTCACGCCACATCATAGGTATTCCGAAACGAAATGCTTGTTTTTTACCTTTCATCCATAAGCGTAGATCTTCCTCACATGTCTTGCACACTTTGTGAGGAGCCCACGGTTTGTCTTGATCGCCTAACTTCAAACCGAAATAGGCGAAATATACTTTTTTAATAAATGCAGAAATGTTCCTCTGCCGCTTTTTCATGGTATATTCCCCACAAATAAAACAAAAACTGTCCGGAGAGTTGACGCAACCTCTGGCTCTGTGAGCCATCACAAATACACAGCACTGCAAACTACAACTGTAGTGAACCACTTCGGAATAAAGCTGGATTACGACTGAGCAAACAAAAGGTAATAATGAACTTGCAAGAAACTGAAATTTGACAGGAACGTTCATGTCGCAACCACCGTGTTTGAGCGAGCGAACGAGGCGAGGCGAACAGGAAAGAACATGCGCCAGCGCGAGTACTGGATTTAGCCCCCCGCCTCCCAATTGTCCTGTTAATGTATAAAATGAATACAAAACACTCTAAAATATCATGAGGGAGTGTTTCTAGTTAGTTAACCATTACAACCTCCATTTTGGGCCAAGAAAATAAACTGCAGTCGGCTAAAAAGAAATTATGTGAACATTCCTTATATGGGTAAGAAATCTAATTTTGCAAGAAAACGTGACGTGATGGAACATTTTGGCTATTTTTCCTGGATTCAGCACCCCAAAATCTATAGGAATCAGTTGCAAAACTGGAGGCAGTTTTTTGGTAGTGTACCTGTGTTATTAATAATCTGTGAGCTATCATTAAAATCATTTGTAGAACCTAAAGATTGGAGAGTGGCCAATGTAATGCCAATTTTTATAAAGGGTTACAAGTGTGATCTGGGAAACTACAGACTGGTGAGCTTGACATCAGTACCAGGCAAGATGGTAGAAACCATTATAAAGAATAAAATTACTGAACATATAGATCAAGGATCTCCAACTCCAGTCCTGGAAGGCCGCAAACCGTCAAATTTTCAGGACATCCCTAATGTATATGGATGAGATAAATTTGAGTACAATGGGGACAGTCCATGCAAATATATCTCATGTATTAGGAACCACCACCCAGGAAAAAGATTTAGGCATCAGCGTGAATAACACGTTGAAACTCTCCTTACATTGTGCAGCGGCAGCCAAGAAGGCAAAGATAATGCTAGGAATCATAAGGAAAGTGATGGAACCTTGCATTACGTAACCATAGTTTGGGTTGTTCTTTCTTAGGTACATAACTTTGCACTTGTCCACATTAAATTTCATTTGCCCTTTGGGCGTCCAATATTCAATTTTATCAAGGTCCTCTTGCAATTTTTCACAATCCTCTTGCGTTTTAAGCATTTTGAATAATTTTGTGTCACCTGCAAATTTGATCATCTCCCTCATTATTCCCATTTCCAAGTCATTTATGAATATGTTAAAAAGCAACGGGCCCAGCACATATCCCTAGAGTACTCCAATATTCATCTTTCTCAGGGGCGTCTCATGGCAATCTACTGCCTGAGGCGAAGGATGAGATGGCGCCCCCTCCCCCCATAGAGTGGTGGGGGGTCGCCTTCTCAAAACTCAGTCAGGGAAACCAAAAAGCTAATTATATAATATGGAGAAAATACGTTTGCACACCAAGGAATTAAAAGAATGAGTGAGAACCATAGCACACATTATAAAACTAAATTATAACTCATTTTTATTTTGTTATAAACTGCGTTATGGTTCTTGCTTTTTCCAAGACGCGCAAACAGAAACATTCCTCAACACCATGACAGCAATGAACCTGACACAGATCATAAATGAACCAACACACGAAAAAGGCAACACACTGGACCTCATATTTCTGAACTCCCAAACATCCTCCGCATGCAGCAGTCCAACAATCTCACCAGTCCCATGGTCAGACCACTACATCATCCACCTCTCCCACGCATATCAACCAAATACAAACAGAGAAAACACTCAACACACGCGGAGATTCAAGGCATTCAACAGAGAAGACTTCCTGACACTAACTCTACCTAACCTACTTACGAATTCCAACAACCTCGATGACCTCATAGACAACTGGAACACCACAATCTCCTCAGCATCCAATGCAACTCCGAACAAAACCAGCAACAAACCCATCTCCTCAAAGGCCCGCTGGTTCACCCCTGACCTCCGGAAACTAAAAACGAAACTTAGAAGAGCAGAAAGAAAATGGAGGAAAACCAAAAATGACATAGACAAAAAGCAATACCTCTCTGAACTCACTACCTACCACTCAGAGGCCGACAATGTGAAGAAAAACTACCACACCAAAATCATCACGACAGCGGTAAACAAGCCTCGAGAACTCTTACAAATTGCCAAAAAACTGACAAAAGCACCGACCACCTCCGATCAACTCCCAGATATCCCCTCGGATCTCTTGGCCCGACAATACAAACAATTTCAGCAACCTCAACAACCTTACCACAGCGCTACAGTCACAAGGACATACCCCAGTACCACCATAAACGCTGACTGGAATACATTCAATGAAACCTCAAAGGAAGAGATATCCTCCACTATCTCCTGTCTGAACACCACTACCTCCCCGCTGGACCCCTGCCCTACGGAATGGATAAAGAAAACAAAGGAAGACCTGAGTGCCCCACTAACTCACATCCTAAACGAATCCTTTAAACAAGGATACATACCGGATGCTCTCAAAACATCAATCATTCGACCAACCATAAAAAAGAACAACCTGGACCCCCTGGACCCCACCTCCTACAGACCAGTTGCAAGCCTCCCCCTCACCACTAAGATAATAGAAAAGATAGTCCAACGCCAGCTTCAAGACCACCTGGACACCAATGACATACTTGACCCGCAGCAACACGGTTTCCGACCACTACATGGAGTCGAGACCCTCATGACCATTCTAATGAACACCCTCATCATTGGAACCCAAGAGAAGAAATCAGGATACATCCTGATCTTCCTAGATATATCAGCGGCATTTGACACAATCTCCCACGAAATCCTCATACGCAGACTACAAACAATTGGAATCAAAGACACTGTACTCCAATGGTTCAGATCCTATTTAACCAACAGACAGCAACGGATCCGCACCCTCTCCACAACATCGCCCCCCTACCAACAACTACAAGGAGTACCCCAAGGATCCACCCTATCAGCCATGTTGTTTAACATATATCTCCGTCCACTATGCTCAATCATACGCAACCACAACATCAACTTCCACATCTACGCAGACGACATAATGATCTACGCACCAATTACGACCACCAACCCAAACAACGACCAGCTATCAGCCTGCTTCAACGACATAGCCAACTGGCTACAGGAAAACAACCTGTCCATCAACATAAAGAAAACTGAAGCCCTAATAGTAACAAAAGATCCCGACTTCAAACCACCTTCCCACCTCAACATGGGAACCACGCAAATCCAAATCCAGCCTCAAATAAGATATCTAGGTGTCATCATTGACCAAGCGCTCACCTTCAAACAACAAATCAACAAAACCGCTGGGACGATATTCCACAAAGCCAAAACTGTTCAACGCCTCCGACCCCTCCTAGAACCTCACGACTTCAGGACAGTAATGCAAGCTGTGACACTCCCTCATCTAGATTTCTGCAACATAATCTATCATGGACTTCCTGCCTCACACACCAACCCCCTCCGTACTGCCTTAAATACTATAGCGAGGATTATTCAGAATGCAAAAAAACGCGAGCACATCACCCCAATCCTAAGAGACCTTCACCTCCTTCCACTACAAGCAAGAATCAAGTACAAAGCTATCCTGCTCATCCACAAAACTATCCACCATCCCACAACAGATCAACCAGACATTCCTCCAATAACTCTATCGTTGTCCTCCACAAAAGAACCAAATCCACACAACGGACCTGCAACAGAGCATTCGAACTCTATGCTCCATCCCTCTGGAACTCTCTACCAAACCACATCAGGAACAACGCTGACATCACATCATTTAAGAAACAGCTGAAGACAATCCTATTCCGTGAACATCTCTGAACAGAAGCACCACCATGACCTAATACATAGATTCAGCAGAAATATACATGTCCATGTCTACCCAAATCGTTAATTGTTGCCCCCTAGTGATGGCCCCCACCCTAAAGAAAAATTACCCCCCTCCCCTATGTTATATGTTACACCGCTTTGACCCGGTGAAAAGCGGGATATAAATGCAGTTAAATAAAATAAAATAAAAATAAAAATATATTTTGCACCCACAGAACCCCTTCCATCAACAGTGGGTGCAGAGCAAAACTAGAACATTCACCCACAGAATTCAATATCTTAAAAAAAAAATTAAATTCTGGTCATCTCACTAACAAATATTCTCCAGTACCAGGAAAGCTAATATAAAACTCTACAAAAGTCACCAATGATCTACAAGGCCAAATCTACCATAGCATTACCAGCATAAACTTCCAAAACTCATACATAAAAAGCAGCACTATAAATACTGCAGCAGGCCCTAGAACATCTAACACCTATTTGAAAAGATGAACAAGGCAAATTGCTACAGTACAGATCCCTGCGTACAGATTTCATGTTAACAGAACACACAGCCTTGGTCACAAACTAGGCACACGGATTCTCGCCAAGTACAGAATAAATGATCACAACCTAAAGTACAAATAAAATATTTAGAGTAAAATTAAACTGAAACCCCAAGAAGCCAGACTCTGCATACAGTGCAACACCAGATAAGAGATGCAGTATCCCATACTGTGTAAGCTATAAAAATAGCACAAAGTCCAATCACTAAATTAAAAATAAAATTATTTTTTTCTACCTTTGTTGTCTGACCATTTTATTCTCTGGTCATGCTGGTCCTGATCTGAGGCTTCTGCTTTTGTGTCTTCTCTAGCACTCTATCTGCCATTTCTTGTCTTTTCTTTTGTTTTCTTCACTTCCTTCCTTCAGCCTATTTCCTGTCCCAATGACCCTCCACACATGTCAGCTCACTTCCAGTCCCAGTGCCCCCTCGCTGCCAGCCTCCTCTTATTACACAGCCACTTACCAGTCCCATCCCCAAACGTCAGCTCCCTTCTATCCCCCTCTTCCCCCCATGTCAGTTCCCTTCAGCCATCTCCTTCCCCTCCTCTCAGTTCCCTTTCAGCCATCTCTTTCCCCTCTCTCAGTTCCCTTCAGCCATCTCTTTCCCCTCTCTCAGTTCCCTTTCAGCCATCTCTTTCCCCTCTCTCAGTTCCCTTCAGCCATCTCTTTCCCCTCTCTCAGTTCCCTTCAGCCATCTCCTTCCCCTCTCTCAGTTCCTTCAGCCATCTTCTTCTCCTCTCTCAGTGCCCTTCAGCTATCTCCTTCCCCTGTCTGTTCCCTTAAGCCATCTTCTTCCACTCTGTTCCCTTTCAGCCATCTTTTTCCGTCATCTCCCTTCCAACCCTCTTTTCCCCATGTTAGCTTTCTTCCCCCCGTGCTAGCTTTCTCCCCCCCCCGTGCAGCTCATATCTCTTCTCCTTTCCTCCCCCCTGTGCAGCTCGTATCTCTTCTCCTCCCCCCATGCAGCTTGTATCTCTTCTCCCCCCCCCGTGAAACTCGTATCTCTTCTCCTCCCCCCCATGCAGCTTGTATCTCTTCTCCTTCCCCCCACCCTGCAGCTCGTATCTCTTCTCTTTACCCCCCCCCATGCAGCTCGTATCTCTTCTCCTTCCCCCTACCATGCAGCTCATATAACTTCTCCTCCCCCCCAATCCCCTGTGCAGCTCATTCCTGTTCCTCTTCTCTTTTTGCCTCCCCTTCCCCCGTCCTTCGTTCTGCTCTTCGTTTGAAATGACAGGAAACCGGTGCGGAACCTCCCAATGGTAAGGAACCTCTGCTGCTGCTGCGTTCCACTCTAGCATCACTTCCTTTTTGGGGTGGGACACGGCAGCAGCAGAAGTTCCTTACCACCGTGAGGCTCCACACTGGTTTCCTGTCATTTCATAATGCAGAGCAGAATGAACGACGGGGGACGGGCAGCAATTTGTACGCATATTTTTTAAACTGAAGGCGGAGTGAGGCAGCTCTTTTGGGGGCATTTCTGCTGCCCCCCAAAGTTTGCTGCCTGAGGCCACCGCCGCACTTTGCCTAATGATAGAGCCGCCCGTGATCTTTCTCCATTGAGAAAATTGGCCATTTAGCCCTACACTCTGTTTTCTATCTTTTAACCAGTTCCTAATCCACAATAGTACACTCACTAGTCACCTTCCGTCTTGACTATTGTAATCTGCTCCTTACTGGTACCCCTCTGAATCATCTTTCTCCCCTTCAATCTGCTCAAAACTCAGCTGCACAGCTTATCTTCTGCATTGTCACAATGATCACTTTACCCTTCTTCTTAAGTCACTTCATTGGCTCCCTATCCATTTCCGCATCCATTTCAGACTCCTCCTACTTACCTACAAGTGCATTCTTTCTCCGGCTCCTCACTAACATTCCTCTCTTTTCTCACTCTATACTCTTCCTCAGGAACTCTGCTCCCCTTGAAGATCCCTTTTATCGGTGTCATTCTCTGCCACTGCCAACTCCAGACTTTGTTCATTCCACCTGGCTTCTCCATATGCCTTGAACAAACTACCTGAGTCAGTGTGTCAGTCTCCTTCTATGGCCCTATTCAGTCTAGGCTGAAGACCCCACCTCTTTGAGGCTGATTTTGGATCTTGATGCTCCTCACTCTCTTGTCCACTACTTATGTGTATCTTGCCATATTCTAGTCCCCAAGTTTTGCAATGTTTTTTCATCTTGATTAGATTGTAAGCTCAGATGAGCAAGGACTGTGTCTCACATCTATATGTTCAGCGCTGCGTACACCTTGTAGCACTATACAAATGACAGGTGTCATCTTGGATAATACATTGAAAACCTCTGCCCAGTGTGCAGCAGCATCCAAGAAAAGAAATGGAATGTTAGGAATCATAAGGAAAAGAATGGAGAATAAAACCAATGATATTATAATGCCTCTGTACTGATGCATGGTGCAACCACACCTTGACTATTCTGTGCAATTCTGGTCACCATATCTTTAAAAGGATATAGCAGAATTAGAAAATATACAGAGAAGAGCCTCCAAAATGATAAAGGGGATGGAAGGATATCCCTATAAGGAAAGGCTTAAAAGGTTAATGATCTTCAACTTGGAAAAAAGATGACCGAGGGGAGATAAGATAGAGGTCTATAAATTAATGAATGGAGGGGAACAGGTAAACATAAATTGATTGTTTATGCCATCAAAAAGTAGAAAGACGAGAGGACATGCAATGAAGCTACAATGTAACTCAATTAAGACTAATAAGAGAAAATATTTTTTCACTCAATGTGTAATCAAACTCTTGCATTTGTTAGTGGAGCTAGGCTTAAAAAAAGTTTGGATAGGTTCCTGGAGGAAAGGTCCATAAACCATTATTAAAAAGGACCCAGAAAATCCAATGCTTGTTCTGGTACAAGCCTTATGGCTTATGTGTCCCTTTTTGGAAACCTGCCAGGTACTTATGACCTGGATTGGCCACTATTGGAAACAGGATACTGGGCTTGATGGACCTTGGTGTGACCCAGTATGGCATTTATTATGTTTCTATGTTGTTATGTTCCTAGCCGTCTCAAAGAACTGAGTCATGGTTAGCTTCCCCTGCTGGGCCATTTGAGTAAAGGCTATATATTCTTCAGTGTGGGTAAGAAAAGCCCTCAGAAACTTTGAGATGCACTGTGAGATAGCTGACTTCTGAGATCCACTGGAAGCTACCAATGGCAAGAAAGCAAAGGACATGGCGACCTTGAGGTGAATGCCCAAGGGCTGGTTTCTCTGTGTGGTGGAGCAGAGGAACAGCTCAAATTCCTGGTAGAGATGGTGAATGGCTGCTTTGTAAAAGTAGACCTTTGTGAGGTCTAGGAATTGGGTCCAGAGTCTTTATATCTTCTGATACGGATGCCTTCTAGAAGCTCACCTGTGCTCCTTGTGGGCTTTATGCTGCATAGCTTGCGCAAACCATGCTGGTCACCCATGGTTTTTGCCTCCCTCCACCCACCTACAGTACAGCACAGGACATGTACAGACATAGTACACTGAGGATACATGCACACACCTAGGCAACTGGGAACTACACCGGGACAAAGATGCAGCTGGGACACTGAAGTATACCCAGACAGAAGGCACCAGGCAGATGAAAAACAGGACAGATGGTACACAGTGGGGAGAGGGAAGAAGGTTCATGGAGAGGGAATGTACTGGGGCCTCTGAAAGGGAATGGAAGATAGGTTTGAGAAAAGGACAGGAAGTAGTGCAAGGAAATAGAAGGTAGCACAAAACACCCATGTGGACACACACAACAGTCAGGCCAAAAAACTGCAAGCATAGTTCCTGTAGTCACCAACACCATAATCAGAACAAAAAGACAACAAAGTCCTGTACTTATTCGTAATTGGTATAATCAAAAAATAAGCCCTGCACATTGGCGACCTTTGTAAAACATATCATGGACGTGCAAATGCAGTGCTGCCCAAACCATGCCCCAAAATGCTCCCTGAAAAATGTGCAGAAATTGTGTTTCCCACATAGATACCATTTCCATGTTTTTCTGCCACTGCATCCACATCTAAAATGTGAACAGGACTTCTAAAATAACCCCCTTCATCTACAGAGTCATTTTCACATGTTCTCCTCTTGTTTGAAACACACCTCCCTGTCTGTTATGTTGCTGTCTATTTGTGTCCCAAACATCCTCCTTACTGCTCCCATTGTACTTCCCCATCCTCTCATGTGATCAGAGTTCCCACCGTTGCTTCTCTCAGGAACTCCACCCTCAAACCCCTGTGAGTTGCAAGTATCTCAATTGCTCATGGAAAATGAAGGAAACTCTTCTCTGGGGCTGCAATTTGGGGATTGATATTGCAAGCTGTCTTGGAGCTGTTGTGGACATCTCTGCCTACTTTTTCTAACTTGAGGTGAGGCAGTCACCTCGCCATAATAGGTATTTACATTTTTGTGGCTTATGTTGCTTTTTCAGTCATTTTGTTATAGTGCTGTGTTTGAAGATTAGTTTCTTTCCTTTGAGATACGTTCACATTATATGTTGATTGCCACTTTTTTTTTTTTTTTAGTTTTTCATTTATTTTACATGCATTTATACAACATGCAATATTTTATTCAGTCACATTTGGTCACATTACTTTCTTTGTGACTTGTCTTAATAAGCACTATTTATTTCTTTTTTGCAAATCTGTGCATGCTCATTATGTAAGTACTACTTATATATATGGACTAAACATTCTTTGCTTTGTTTCACTATGGTGTTTGTGCCGTTTATGTTTACTCTGCAAATAAACTTCCCCTCCTACAGCTCTTGATATGTTGTGCTATTTGCAGAAATTGGATTTTGATAACTTATTTTTTGAAAACATAAAGGATCACAATGAATTTAAGGTAGTGTTTATTGATGCTGATTTCCACTACCCATTCTCCTCATCGTGGCAGCTATTTTTCTTCTTTCTTCAGCACTAAACAATTCATCAATCTTTTGAAATTGCTTTAAACCTAAATGTTGCTTAACTCAATCACTCCAGTAAATGTTGTAAGTGATTTACTCTTGTACATTCACTTATATCTTATTTATACTTTGACATGGCTGTTAAATCTTATCTTCCAGTTACTCACCATTATTGTGCCATTACAGAATTTTAAGAACATAAGATATGCCATACTGGGTCAGACCAAGGTCCATCAAGCCCAGTATCCTGTTTCCCACAGTGGCCAATCTAGGTCATACTACCTAGCAGTTTCCACAAAAGACACAGGTTCCACAATGCTTGTACTGAGTCCCTTCTTAATAATGCTTTATGGATCTTTTCTCCAAGAACTTGTTGAAACCTTTTTTAAACCTAGGCTACACTAACAGTCTTTACTACATCCTCCGGTAACAAATTCCAGAGTTTGATTACACGTTGAGTGAAAAAATATTTTTTTTTATTAGTCTTAGGGGTATGTTTACTAAACCCTCTTAACGTGCGCGCTGTGCAATTAGCACGCGCTAAGGTACCTTAGCGCATGCTAATGACTATTTACGGGGCAAAAATGCGCTTTAGTGCGCGCTCATGTGCGTAGTGGCGGAAACGAGCGCTGAAGGTGGGGAAAGGCTCCCGGAGGGCGGAGGAAGGCTCCCCAGGGGCGGAGAGAAGGGATCAATGGGTGGAGAGTGGGACGGGAGAGGCTCCCCGCACACTAACGAGGTGAAATTCGAGGCCAAAACTAACGCAAGTGAAAACCTCGCGTTAGAGCTGATTTAAAGGGAAAAGAAACCATTTCTGTCAGCAATGTACAGCAAAACCAGGGAAACCTACAAAAAAGTGATGTGTGATACATGTGCAGTTTGTGCACGGAACAAAAGTACAAATAAACATTGAAAATGACCCCAACAAAATAAAAAAAAATCATAATCAAGCTGGGCAAGAGTGATAGTAATGGGAAACATCAAAAAACACTCCCAAGAAAGCCCCAAAAAATAAATATGAATTTTGGAAGGGTCTACGCTCTGTCCCTATACAAGGTGAATGATCCCACAGTGAAATAGCACTGACCAGGGTTTCCCTCTCCATTGGACAGGTTACCTATGGCATGCACATGTTCCGCAACAGCAGGGCGGGCATGTCAGAATGGGCAACTGGACAGACGCTGGGAAAGGGGATACAGAGGGCTGCAGGCGGCACATGCTGTGGTACAGCTGGGGCACAGTGCGGACTAGGCAGATGCCTAGGTGGCACTTAGGAATGCTGAAACTGAACAGCAGCCAGAAAGCAACTGATGAGGGCCCAACATAGGCATGAGAGTGTTTATCACAGTGTCACAGGGGATAGTACCCAGCAGGTACCCCCAAGGGCACAGAACATTGGCAGGCGGTGTTGGGGGGAAGCGTGGACGCCTATGCAGGCACCCCTACCCCAGAACACGCACCATAGGCAGCCGCCTACCTGCACACTGGATGGCTTGAGACTGCACAACACCAGCACCACCAGCAGAAGGGCATGTCAGTATGGTGGCACAGGGGTACTGGAGGTGGAGGGGGGCAGTGGCAGCTGCCCAGAGCCGACCATGGCCTAGCCCTGTGTAGGTGGGTGCCATGCACTGCAACAGACAGGCTCTGTCTGACAAACAACCATGGTATCTCCAGGGACTGCACCATTTCTGTGACCACAGTGTGATGCGGTGAACACAGCCAGTGTGTTCATGAGCAGAAGGTCACAAGTTCAAGTCCCAGCTGGGGCTACTGCCAATCCAGTCCCCATATTTTACCCGCTACTAAACCGTGATAGTAAGGACAAACCATTATTGCAGAGAACATACGCATGGTTCAAATGCCTATATTGTACCCCACTGAGCACAGACACCAGAAACATGCGCATTACCTAGAGTAGAGTCCCCCAAATGCAGGCCTGGAGGGCCACAAATCATTCAGGTTTTATGCTGTCTCCAATATAAGGCCATGTCAGCATGGTGGTGGAGGGGTGCTGGTGGTGGAGGGGGCAGTGGCAGCTGCCCAGAGCAGACCATGGCCTAGCCCTGTGTAGGTGGGTGCCATGCACTGCAACAGACAGGCTCTGTCTGACAAACAACCATGTTATCTCCAGGGACTGCACCACTTCTGTGACCACAGTGTGGTGCACTGAACACAGCCAGTGTGTTCAAGACCAGAAGGTCACAGGTTCAAGTCCCAGCTATGGTTCCTGCCAACGCAATCCCCATATTTTACCCACAACTGAAACGTGCTACTACAGACAGAACCTTTATTGCGGATGACATAAACATGCCCAAAACACCTACGTTTTACCCAACAGAGCACAGACACCAGAAACAGGCGCATTACCCAGAGCAGAGTATCCCAAATGCAGTCCTGGAGGGCCAAACACCATTCAGGTTTTATGCTGTCTCTAATAAAGATGCCTGTGCTGCATTTCTATGTGCCGCCCTCATGGTATGCAGATGTATCCCATGCATATTCATGAGGGACAGCATGAAAACCCAAACAGTGTTGCACACAACAGGACCGGGATTGGGAACCTCTGCCGTAAAGCAGCAGCCAACAGGGCCAGACAAACCCGCACCCACAGGCTCCATTATCCAATGCCTCCTGGAGAGGCAGGGCATTGGGCCCTGTGTACATCTCCCAATACTAGCACCTGCATACCTTAGCATTGCCACCCTAAACCAGGGAATACAGTACACAGCTATCAAAAGGTTGCTATGATAACTGGCAGATAGCAATTCCGAGGTTAAGTACAATTATGTGAGTGAGCTGCATCATGGCAACCTTTCTGATGTCTGTGGAGTGTGCTACAGGTCTTGTGTCTGACAGTGTTTACCACCCTGGGGAGTGACCCCAACAGTATTGCATACCATAGCCATGCCTGTGCTGTGTCCAGGACTGTTGAGTTGGCTTGGACTGCAAAAACTCTCTATAGTAGCACAATGCTGGCATAGGTGTGGGAGTGTGTGTCTGTCCATCCAGTGTGTGGTGGTTGCAACAACTTACTCAGCCCACACTGTTTGCACTGTGTCCAGTGTTAGCTTGCCAATGTGCATAATGAGGAGCAAGGTACTGTGGGTATAGCTCCGCCAGGGTGGCCTGGGCAGGATGCATGAGCACAGGGCATAGGACAATGGCTGGGACATTGTAGTGGCCGGCCATCACCTGCATGGACAGGGTTGCCACAGTATGTCCTGCTGGGAGGTCACTCTCACCCTGACTGAGCAGTCACCCCCTAGTGCTAATAACATCTCTTTCAAGTGACATTTATGGGCTGCCTTTTTGGGGGCCCAATCACTAACCTATCTGCTTGGTGGGTGTGCTGACATCCCGGTTTTGGGTGCACACATTTCTTCCAGTAATATACACTATGGACTAGTTAGCAGACTCTTTGCAGTTAGTATGTGTGAGGCTGGAACACCTTGCAGGGTGCAGTGGCTGCAGATTCACTGTGCTTGCCGTTGGAGAATGTCAGATAGTAGTGGTGGGCAGCTGAACATTTCCAGGGCCCCTGTCTGTCTGCTATAACCATATGGATGCGTACAAAAATGCATGGACTGCCCTGTATGTTGTCTGTCCCCCAGCTGAACTGAGGTTGATGGCCCCCTCTACCAGCATCATTGCAATGATGTAGAATGTGGATCTGCTGGTGGGAGATCCTGAGCTCCAGAGGGCAGTTTGGGTGGTAATACATAATCCGCCTATGGGTCCAAAGAGCCGGCCCATCCCAGCTGCCCGTCACATAAATCATGTGGCCATGGCACCCACACAAGATATACACTATTCTGGGTGCATCAAAGTGCTCAAGGGCTAAAATTGACTGAGAAATCAAATATGGACACAGGTGTATTTGGCAGTGTAGCTGCAAGATCAACCCATCACACACTGGCACTGATGAGGACTCACACCATAGTCTATCCCAGCTAAGCCACGTGCTGTGGACATGGTGCTGGGTGGCCCACCTCACCCTCAGGGTGAGCACAGGACCCACACAATGTGACGGTCAGTATCTATCTGTGCCAGTAACACACATGCTCAGTGCTCCCTACCAGGCTGAGGTGGTGTGGGGGTGCATACCCCATCCTGTGTTTATCTTTAGACTGCTGATTTGCATGTGCAGTGCATCATGGGTATGTGGGGTTTAACCCTATCCTGCCAACCACAGCAGACAGGTTGTGTGGTGGGCTGCAGTCCAATTGTAGCCAGCCAGGAGTTTGCTTAGCAGCTATGGAGATGTAGCCCACGGGTGACTGCACTGCCTGTGGAGCCAGAGGTCATGGGTTTGATACCCCAGTGGGGTTATGTGATAGGGCTGTCTCAGGAGGTTTTTTTTATAATTTAAATTGGTGCTGCTACCAACAACACCCTCAGTGCTGTAGCCTGAAGGTGCCTCCAAAGCACCCTATGAGGTGCCTCAAAGGGAACATTATAAGGTGCCGTGTTGGACAGTGCACCTTATTATGTGTCCTCAGGAGTGCCGCATAGGGTGCATGATGTGGCACCTTAGGTTATGCCAATGGGAGGGTGTGTTTGCTGGCAGCAGAATTTAAAAAAAACCAAATGCCTCACAAAGCACTGCAGATATTAAAGGGTCATGTCTCAGGCAGTCATATGCAAAAGCTGCAATGTGGCATTGAACCCATGACCCCTATACCATCAGGTAATTTATCAACCAATGTGCTACACCTTTGCCAGTAGGTATGTATGCCAGCACACATGCCTATGATTAACACACAGTAATGTGGTACACGTACTTCCATCGTGTCATAATGTGCGGTACATAAGCTATTGCGTGAGTCAAATGTTTAGGCCAGAAGGCCCCCTTCTCCCCACCCCCACCCCCACCCCCTTATGGCATCCTGCATATCATTGCTGAATTCACATTAAGATGGATTAATGAACATACCCCATAGGCACACACAACCCAATGTCAGAAGGGTGAATGACAGACCACGTTGATGGGCTATCAGGACTCCTTGGTGTAACTGTTTTGTCAGTCATTGCTATATGAAAGCGCATAGCACACCGGTTCCAATAATACCTTAGGAACCAGTGGTGGTGGGTTCGAGACCCAAGTGTGTAAACAACAAGGAAAACATCTAATTGTATTTTTAAATGTCAGACACATCAGTGCAATGTCTGTATGCATCATAGATCTGTATAAATATTGTTGGCGACACCATACCCTGTGTGGCAAAAAGATGCGCGCGGCGCGGGCCCAACTGCAGAGGTGTAGCACAATGGTTAATGCACTGACTGATGGAACAGGAGTCATGAGTTTGATCCCCCAATATGCCTAATGCATAAGGCTGGCTGAGGCATCACCCTTTATGTTTAAGTAGTGCTTTTTGAGGCATTTTACTTTTATTTTAATTAGTGCTGCCAGCAAACACACCCTCACGGTGGCGTAACCTAAGGTGCCGCATAAGGCACCCCATAACGCACTACATAGGGCACATTATAAAGTGCACTGTCTGCCAAGGCACCCTATAATGTCCCCTATAGGACACCTTATCAGGTGCTTGATAGGGCGCCCTATGGGGCGCCTTAAGGTTATAGTACTCTGAGGGTGTGTTTGCTGGCAGCCCTAATGTACATTAAAAATAGACAATGCCTTAGACAGCCCTATAAAATAACACCACCATGGGTTTGAACCCATGACCTCTGGCTTCACAGGAAGTGTAGTAACCAGTGGGCTACAGCTCCCAACAAACCCCTTGGCTGGCTGCAGAAGGACTGCATGTCACCACACAAACTGTCTGCTGTGGTTACCAGGATAGGGTTAACCCACCCGTACCCATGATGCACTGCACATGCAAATCAGCAGTCGACAGATGGGCACAAGATTGGTTATGCACCCCCACAGCACCTTGGCCTGGTAGGGGGAACTGACCGTGTGTGGTACTGGCACAGAGTAGCCACAGACCGTCACATTGTGCGGGTACTGTGCTCACCCTGAGGATGAGGTGGGGCGCCCAGCACCAGATCCACAACACCTTTCATAGCTGAAATACACCATGCTGTAGGTTCCCATTAGTGCTACTGTGTGTGATAGGTAGTTCTTGCAGACACACCTAGGATACATCTGTGTCCTTCTGTATTTCTCAGTCATGTTGTTGATGACATTCTACTTTACAAACCGTTTCAGATTGACAAGATTGATCTCTCATCACTAACCAATTGCTTTAGCATGGTGGAAAAATGGCTCTAAAACCAAACCCTCCAAATACAACACAAAAAGACCAAAGTGCTGTTCATCTCCAGAAATCCCAACTTTTCTTCTCCAGCCTGCCTAAAAATTGAAGAGATAGAACTGCAATCTAAACTCTCAATTCAATACCTAGGTATTACAATGGACCAGAGACTGGATATGAAGACACACATTAGCAACATGGTAAAATCAACATACCATAAAATCAAGTCCCTCAAACATCTATGTCCCCTACTTCAACCAGACGACTTTAGAACAATTTTTCAAGCACTAACCATTCCTCATCTTGACTACGCAAATGCAATCCTCCAAGGACTCCCACAATCCACCCTGAGTCTGCTCCAACTTGCCATGAATGCTGCAGCGAGAGTTCTAAATGGGACCTCAAGGCGTGACCACATAACACCCATCCTCAAAAGTCTTCACGGCTCCCAATTCATTACAGGATCACATTCAAGATCCTACTGCTAACATTCAAATCCATTAACGGACTCGCTCCCTCATCACTTGCTGGTCTCACGCACGTCACCCCCCCTAATCGAATTAGACGATCTACTGCAATAAACACCTTGGTAATCCCCAAAAGCAATGACAAATTGTACAAAAGCAACTGTAAACAGGGCCTTCAGTCTCTGCGCACCCAGATGCTGGAATGCTCTTCCACCTCATATACGAGCAATTCCGGACCTAACCAAATTCAGGAAAGCACTGAAGCACTACCTCTTCCTCAAGTGCTACCCGGAAGATGGTACAACAACCCCCCCCACACACACACACTCACAACAATGCTTCACGGCCACATGTAACCACCCTCAAAGTGTTGTATATACATGTAAATACTTTTTCTGTTAGCCAGTCAGATGTAAATAGTTAATACTGTTATCCATGTTGTGTTACATGTTGTGTTACATGTAATTACGGTTTAGCCCCCCACTGTAAAACTCTCCTATGTTCCATGTAAACCGCACTGATATCGAAGAGCGCGGTATATAAGAAAAATAAATAAATAAATGTCTAGCCCTTATGGGCTATGATGCACCCAGAATAGTGCATATCCTGTGTTGGTGCCATGGTTACATGATGTAGGTGAAGGGGGGGGGGTGTTTGGACCCATAGGCAGATTATGTATCACCACACAACCCACCCTCTGGGGCTCAGGGTGGGAAACAGGATTGCCCACCAACAGATCCACATTCTACCTCCCTGCAATGGTGGCAGTAGAAGGGACCATCAACCCCAGTCCTGCTAGGGAACAGACACCCTACAGGGCAGGCAATGCAGAGCTGTACATATCCATAAAGCAATAGCAGACAGACAGTAGGCCTGGAAATGCACAGCTGTCCCCACCACTATCTGACATTCTCCAGCAGCAAGCCTCCAGCCACTGCACCCTGCAAGGTGCTCCAGCAAGACACATACTAGCTGCAGACAGTCTGCTAACTAGTCCATAGTGCATGGTCCTGCATGAGATGAATGTACCCAGAACTGTGATGTCAACATACACACCAGGCAGATAAGTCAGTGATTGGGCCCCAAAAGAGAACCCATAAATACCACATGAGGAAAATGCTATATGGCACTATGGGGGAACCTAGCCATGCCATGGTCACTGCTCCATCAGAATGAGAGTGACCTCCCAGCAGGACATGCTGTGGCCACCCTGTCCGTACAGGTGGTGGCCGGCCACTACAATGTCCGAGTCATTGCCCTATGCTATGTGCAGATGAATCCAGGCCAGGCCACCCTATCCTGGCTATTCCCACAGTAACTTGCTCCTCATCATGCACATTGGCAGGCCAATACTGGCAACAGTGCTAGCAGTGTGGGCTGTGGAGGGTGTTTGCAGCCACCACACACTGGATAAACAGACACACACTCCCCACACCTATGCCAGCATCATGCAACTATAGAGGTGTTTGGCAGCCCTGGCCACCGCACCAGTCCTGGGCACAGTGCAGGCATGGCTATGGTATGCAATACTGTTGGGGGTCACCCCTCAGGGTGGTAAACACTGTCAGACACAAGACCTGTAGCACACTCCACAGATACCAGAAAGGTTGCTATGCTGCAGCTCACTCAGAAAATTGTACTTAACCTCAGAATTGCTATCTGCCAGTAATCATAGCAACCTTTTGATAGCTGTCTACCGTATTCCCAGGTTTAGGGTGGCATTGCTAAGGTATGCAAGTGCTAGTATTGGGAGATGCACGCAGGGCCCAACATCCTGCCTCTCCAGGAGGCATTGGATAATGGAGCCTGTTGGTGCAGGTGTGTCTGCCCCTGTTGGCCGCTGCTTTAGGGCAGAGGTTCCCGACTCCAGTCCTCGTGTGCCAGACACTGTTCGGGTTTTCATGCTGTCCCTCATGAATATGCATGAGATACATCTGCATACCATGGGGGCGGCACATAGAAATGCAGCACAGGCATCTTTATTAGAGACAGCATGGAACCTGAATGGTGTTTGGCCCTCCAGGACTGCATTTGGGAGACTCTGCTCTAGGTAATGCGCATATTTATGGTGTCTGTGCTCTGTAGGGTAAAATGTAGGTGTTTTTGGCATGTTTACGTCATCTGCAATAAAGGTTCTGTCTGTATTAGCAGGTTTTAGTAGTGGGTAAAATATGGGGACTGGGTTGGCAAGAACCACAGCTGGGATTTGAACCTGTGACCTTTTGTTTCTGAACACACTGGCTGTGTGCACCACACCACTGCATTGCCACAGAGACAGTGCATTCCATGGTGATACCATGACTGTTCGTCAGACAGGGCCTGTCTGTTGCAGTGCATGGCACCCACCTACACAGGGCTAGGCCACAGTCTGCTCTGGGCAGCTGCCACTGCCCCCTCCACCACCAGTATCCCTCTGCCACCATGCTGACATGCCCTTCTGCTGGTTGTGCTGGTGGAGCGCAGTCTCAGGCCATCCAGTGTGCGGGTAGGCGGCTGCCTATGGTGCGGGTTCTGGGGTAGGTGTGCCTGCATAGCTGTCCACGCTTCCCCCCAGCACCGCATGCCTATGTTCCGTGCCCTTCGGGGTACCTGCTGGGTACTATCCCCTGTGATACTGTGGGAAGCACACTCGTGCCCATGTTGTGCCCTCAGCAGTTGCTGTCTGGCTGCTCTACTGTTTCAGCATTCCTATGGACCAGCTAGGCATCACCCTAGTCCGCACTGTGGGCCAGCTGCACCACAGCATGTGCCGCCTGCAGCCCTCTGTGTCCCCTTTTCCAGCATCTGTCCAGTTGCCCATTCCGACATGCCTTCCCTGCTTTTGTGGAACATGTGCACGCCATAGGAAACCTGGCCAATGGAGTCGGAAACCCTGCTCAGCGCAATTACACTGTGGGCTCATTCACCTTATATGGGGACGGAGCATAGACCCTTCCAAAATTCATATCTTTTTTTTTTGGAGCTTTCTTGGGAGTGTTTTCTGATGTTTCCCATTTGTATCACTATTGGCCAGCTTGGTTATTTTATTTTTACATTTTCCTCTGTACATTTTCAAGATTTATTTGCCCTTTTGCTCTGTGCACAAGTATCACACATCACTTTTTTGTAGGTTTCCCTGGTTTTTCTGTACATTGCTGACGGAAATGGTTTCTTTTCCCTTTAAATCAGCTCTAACGCCAGGGTTTCACTGGCGTTAGTTTTGAGCCTCGTATTTCACAGCGTTAGTGTGCGGGGAGCCTCTCCCCTCCCACTCTCCACCCATTGACCCCTTCTCTCCGCCCCTGGGGAACCTTCCTCTGCCCTCCGGGAGCCTTTCCCCGCCTTCAGTGCTCGTTTGCGCCGCTTCGCACGTTATCGCGCGATAAGGTACCTGTGCGCCTGATAAAGCGCCATTATCGTGTGATAAAGTACCTTATCACGCGATAATGCCACAGAGCGCACATTAAGACGGTTTGGTAAACATACCCCTTAATATGTCACAAGCTAGCACGATGTTTTTTTTAGCTTTTTATCTGCAATCTAGTAACCCAGTACTACAAATGTTTATAATCCTCGATTTATTATATCTTTTATTTTATACACATAAGAGTTTGTCATTTATTTTACTTTATTTTTATGGTCCGGTAGCTTGCCAGTGGAACATATTTTTAGTCATATATACATGTTATGTGGATCTCTATTGTTGAATCTAGATTAGATGCAATCAATAACTTTTTCTTGTAGTTTATTTTCTACTAAGATTATTTTTATTACACTTTTTGTTATGAAGATGCCTGGTGTGATGTTCTGTAGCAGTAGGTGGGGTTTGCTTTTTGACTCTTAAATTGTGCTTATGCACATGCGTGGCGTTTTCTCACATCTTGTGATTGCACAGAGGTAAGAGTTATATTACCCCCCATCTGGTGCCTGCTGCTCATTTATATATATATATATATATATATATATATATATATATATATATATATATATATACAGGGTGGCCCAAAAAAAGTGAGAACATCTCATAGCATATAAGTTACTTAAAAATTCAAAAAGACGGGGGGGCGGAGCCTGATGTCGAGCAGGATAGGCGGCTAGAGCGAGAGCTCCGGAGGGACCCGCTAGTAAATCCGGCCCCAATCCAATAAAAATAGCTGTGAACACAGAATACAATATCGGAGGACTTATAGAGATGTCTGTTGTGAAACCAACTCGGATAGACTTTACTACGGGGCAGAACGTTAGTGTCAAACGCTCCAAAACTGAACCTCCATCACCACAAAAGATGGCGGCGCGGCCAGAGAATCCAGAGGCCCTGCAGGAATTATTGGCTGAAGTGAGAGGGGTCAAAGAATTGGTAATGGCCAATGGTGAAGCGCTGGCGACGGTGAGAGAGGATACCGCGGCATTAAGATGCAGCATGGAGGCGCTATCTTTGAGGCAAGATAAAGTTGAGCAAGTGGTTGCGGTGCATGAAGAAAGGTTGAAGGAGCTGGATAAGCAGACTAAGCAGATTCGGGCCTTGCAGAGAGAAGTGGAGGAGGGGAATAATAGGGCACGACGCAACAACTTAAGGATTGTTGGAGTTCCGGAGGGCGCAGAAGGCAGGGATATGCTTGGTTTTTTGAGTAAAATGATTCTGGAGGTTTTACATCTTACCTTTGTACATCCTTTTGAGATTGATCGGGCCCATAGAGTACCCTCGCAAGTGCAACCGGGCAATAGAAGGCCGCGCCCAATCATCATGCGCGTTTTGCGCTACCAGCAATGTGCCCAAATTATTGAGGCAGCGCGATTGCGCCCTAATGTTGAATTTGAGAGTGGCAAGATCTATTTTTTTCCGGACTTTGGAAAGGCTACGTCTGACCGGCGTCGGTGTTTTCTTGCCTTGAGATCGCGCCTGCAACAGCTCCAAGCAAGGTTTGGCCTCTTGTACCCGGCGCGCATGAGGGTAACGCTCCTTAATCAAACTAGAACCTTTGAGGAACCTGAGGCGCTCCATCAATTCTTGGAGGACAAAGAGAGCATGCATATGAGATGAAATAACAACTGTTGTATAAGTATGGTTGACTGCATATGTTGATGTTACGTACTTATGCAATTAGTTGGGTTAAACACAGCTGCTGATCAGCCGACCCAATAATTGCATTATCTATGCTGTATTTATAGGCTTTGTTCATAGCTTATTGTTGCTTGATGTTTATAATTATTGGTTACTGCACAGATCATGGTATTGTTAACTAAGTAGATTTTAAAAATGGGGGTAATGTAATATCTGTATAGCATTGGTGGGTCCCTCTATGCCGCCACTGGTCCCGCTGGGCTCGCCGAGCAAATGGGGGAGGGGTTGTTGTCCTCTGGAACCTGTGGGGGTAATATGTGTAAGGAAGTCTGAGCCATTGGAGCTAGGGGTCAATGGTGGTTTTTTTGTGATGTTACGGAGCAGGGCTTATTTAACAAAGTCTAGGACTTTAAGGGACATATTTGGTGAATCTTTACAACCTACCTGATACCCGGCGTGATTAAAATACTCTCCTTGAATGTCAAGGGAATAAATAGTCCTGTTAAACGTAAGAAAATCATACACTATGCACAACTAGAGAAAGCTGACATACTTTTTTTTACAGGAAACGCACTTGAATATGAAAGAATCACTTAAACTTAATATTAAGCCCTATGCACTGGTGGCCTATTCCGCAGCAGTCAATAAACGCAACGGAGTAGCCATATTGGCTAAGAAGTCTCTTATGCCAACCATCTTGTCAACTAACTCGGATAAGCAAGGCAGGTGGGCTAGTGCTGCCTTAATAGTTGGGGGGCTGTCCTTTGTCCTGATTAATGTATATGCTCCTAACGCTGACCACCCAGAATTTTTCCGCGCCCTGGCTCAGGAGTCGCTTCTTGGTACTGGGGAACCATTAATAATGGGAGGTGACTTTAACCTGGTCCTTGACCCCCTTGTTGATAAAAGCCCCCCCAAGGCAAGTAAACCCTCTAAGTCCCAAATGGTAGTCACTGTGCTGATGAGAGATAGGGGGTTGGTGGACATTTGGAGGCTGCATCACCCAAAAGGCCAGGACTTTACCTTTTTCTCAAACCCCCACCAGTCCTCATCGCGTATAGATTTTTTCCTAATCTCAAAAGCACTGGTACCGAACAGCACGGGATCTGGTATTCAAGCAATGCATATATCAGACCATGCAGCTATTTTTTTAGAACTACAAGATATGCATAATGGTGCTAAATCCTCACAGTGGGCCTTTGATAGATCTCTGATGAGGAGTTCTGTTCCAGCGTCCGTACGGCTATACAAGACTACTTCCACTTTAATCTCCGACAAGACACAGTTGGCTGGGCTTGGTGGGAGGGTTTTAAAGCCTCCATGAGAGCCGCTATCACGAGTTTCATGATTCTCCGAACCCGACAACGCAAGGAGCGGTTAGCTGACCTGAAAAAGCAGATAAAAGCAGGGGAGCGTCTTCAAATGCAATGTTCAGAGCCATGTATATTGCTATGCCTCCAGAGATTGAGATTTGGCTATAATCAACCGATTACAGATGAAGTGTCGAAGAATATTCAAGCTCAGAAAGGAGCCTACTATTGGGAAGGCAATAAGGCGGGCCGCATTTTATCGAATGTGTTGAAGGGGCAACAGGAGGCGGGCCGAGTGGCGGCAATACGAGATACTTCGAGTCGGAGGTTGTTGACTAAAGATTAGGAGATTGCGGACGCATTTGGTTCCTACTACGCTCAGTTGTACTCGTCTGAAGTGGAGACATCTCCGATAAGCTTTGCAGCATTGACTGCCGAAGTGCAGAGACCGACGCTGGACAAGGACGCAGTGGAGTCGTTGGAAGCCCCAATCTCCCTCACAGAAATCCATCAGGCCATTCAGACACTGGCCACGGGCAAGGCGGCTGGCCCTGATGGCCTTCCTACTGAATTCTACAAGGTCTTCGCTAAAGAGCTTGCTCCGCACGTGTGTGACTACTTTCAGAGTCTTCTGCGGGATACTCCTCTAGTGGGAAGCTTTGCGGTGGCGAGTGTGATTGTCCTGGAGAAGAAAGGCAGAGACCCCCAGATGGTCAGTAACTCTCGCCCAATATCCTTATTGAACACTGACTACAAAATTTATGCTACGGTTTTGGCCGGTCGACTTGCTGGGGTAGTCTCAGAATTAATCCATCCTGATCAATGTGGCTTTATTGGCGGCAGGTCAACTGCGGATAATGCCCGTCTCCTGTGTCATGTTCTGGCGAGAGGGGAGCAGATCGATAGTCCTCTAGTAGGGCTATCTCTCGATGCGGAGAAAGCCTTTGATTGGCTGGAGTGGTCCTTTATCTTCGCTGCTCTCAGATGGTTTGGCATAGGGGTTGGCTTTGTCAAACTATTGGAAGTTATGTACACCCGACCTCTGGCAAGTGTCAGGGTGAATGCAACGTACTCAGAGATGATACCATTGCGTCGGGGTACCCGGCAAGGGTGCCCCCTATCACCGTTACTATTTAACCTGGCCCTGGAGCCTCTATTGCTTATTCTCCGACAACATCCACAGATAATAGGAGTGTCGATTGCGGGCCAATCAGTAAAACTCTTGGCTTATGCTGACGACCTCCTTCTCTTCACTTCTCCGATGTCAGTGACAGTGGTACTGGAACGTATTTATTTATTTATTTATTTTATTTTATTTATTTAACATCTCTTCTATACCGCGCTATTAAAATCAGCGCGGGGTACATCGAACAAATATACTGCAATGCAAACAGGTAACATTGAGTTTACAGAGAACACAGGAATATATAACATGGAGTAACAGGGATAACTATGTACAGTCAACATTATACTATATATATGCTTTTACTATATAAATATGTAAATTCGAGTGGAAATTGTATGTGTATTCATGTAGGAGGCACAGATTGAGCAATATTCACAGCTGTCAGGATATAAAATTAATTGGGGGAAGTCAATCGCCTTCCCTTTGAATGCCAAGACCCACAAGGCGGACATGGAGCATTTCCCATTCATTTGGGAACCGAAGATGTTCAAATATTTAGGGGCCTACTATGGTTATCCGCTAGAGGAAGCAGTGAGATATAATGCGAATGTCCTTATAGAGAAAACCCGCCTTATGACCACCAAATGGCTCCCCTTGGCTCTATCATGGTGGGGGAGACTTGAAACGATCAAGATGATGATAGCCCCAAAGATTAACTACACGCTTGAAATGATACCCTGTCTAATGCAATCGCAAGTATATCAGCAAATCGAGAGGGTGTTAGTGCGTTTTTTATGGAACAATAAGACACCCAGGATTGCTCTTAAAAAACTTAAAGCCTGCAAAGAGATGGGAGGAGTTAAGTTCCCGGATTTTTTGCAATATCACAACGCCTATCTGCTGAAACAAAGTGCACAATGGATGAAGATGGATGTTGGACAATCTCCGGTGTGGCTAGCAATTGAAAAGGCGATTGCGGCTCCTTTCCCTACACAACTCCTGCCATATATGGTCTTGCCGGTGGATAGTGGCTACCCTCCAATGATAATTGATACGCAAAAAGCCTTTGTGACTTTGCGAGGATCAGTGGAATCTGCGAACAATGTAACTGGACAGTGGCCGCTCTGGCATAATCCACTTCTTAAGATCCAGCAGAAGTCCTTTGCCTGGCAGCAATGGTATTCTAAGGGTATCTGGACGATTGACCAGCTGCTTGTGCGAGGTGGATGGAAGAGCTTCAAGCAATTGCAGCAGGAATATAATCTTCCGGGTTCTTCATATTTTCAATGGCTGCAACTTCGGCATTGTATAACCAGATCAGTGTCGGATTTCAGCTCCCTAGAGTGCACAGAGCTTCTCAGTGATGTTGTGGAAGGCTCCAGCCGGGCTTCCCATTTTTATAAAATGTTGGTTCCAAATAAATAGCCTGTCGCGACAGGCACTCAAAAAGTGTGGGAGCATGATACAGCCATGACATTATCACAACAGCAATGGGAGCAGTTCTGGACGAAACCAGTGAGAGTCTCCAAGTCGGCTTCTGTTACTCAGGCCCTGTTTTTTATGGTGCACAGAGCTTACCTTACTCCGATTAAGACAGCCAAATGGAACCCAGAAGCGAATGAACACTGTTGGTCTTGTCGGCAGCAACGGGGCACACTTGCCCATATTGTTTATCAATGTCCCTGTGTGCAATCCTTTTGGGAGCAGATATGGGAGAGGATCCAAAGAATCTTAGATTTTCGTGAGCCTCTCACCTGGGGAATCATAAGTTTGCGCTCAGTGTCCAGTATTCCCTCACTTCTGAAGAAACACTGCTTCTTGCTAGATTTCATGCTTGGGATTGCGCTTTATCTTATTATTCGGCATTGGAACCATACCTATGATCTCAATATCCAGATTTGGTGGAATCACGTGTGTAGCTACAGCAAGTTCAAGCAATTGCCTAGAAGGGGTGTGATGAGAGCGATATCTGGACTATCAAAGTGGAAAGCGCTGAATGATTATCTATATATGTTCCAGACTCCTAGATAACTGCTCAAATTATGATACCCTGAACGAATTATCTCCCTAGGGCCCTGCTCCGAAGCAATCAATGGCTCAGCAATAGTATTTTATTGGCTTCCAGAGGACCGGGATGGAGGGGTGGGGGGGTTGGGAGGATAGCGGGGGGATATAGTTTTAGTTAGTATGTTTTGTTTCGTTCTTTACAGTTCTGGGCTGCAAGATGGTTGTATTGATCATGTAGTGCGATGTATGTATTCCCAAAACTGTATAAAAACAATAAAAATATATTAAAAAATAAAAAATTCAAAAAGACAGATGTAAACGATTTACAATTAAAAAAAAAACAGATGGCGACCGGAAATTGTTGAAATAAAGACGTTATATAGCTAAAAAAGGTAAATAAGTAAACTATTTAAGCTTTTAATTTACGAGATGTTCTCACTTTTTTTGGGCCACCCTGTATTATTTTTCAAACCATTTAACCTATGGGACAGATATGAAGGCAGGTACTGCATATTCCTGATGATTCACTATCTCGGTAAATAGGCAACCTGTGTCAGATTGAACCCACTTGCAGGAATTACAATGTATATTGCAATATTTCCTTATGGCACTTCCTTCAAATATACTGTATAGCTTTAAACTTAGGAATATTTTGCCCAAATCTTCTATATTTATGACTCATTTTTACCTATATTCTTTCTCTATGAGCAATCTGTTTTTATATGATTTTTCACGGCTTTCCTACGGCAACCCTCAGCTTTCTATAGAGGGACATGCATTACATATATTGTGACTCACACATACTTGACATGTCCTCGTATTTGTTCTCTAAACCTTTATGGAATAATGCCAGTTTCTGCCTTTATGCATTTAGGATTTATGAGTTTTGCAACTTACATGACAGGCATTGGGAGTTTCTCATTCATAACTCAGTTTAATTACTACATTTTCAAGGCTGATAATACTTACTTCTTCATAAATAGTTGAGCATTTTTGTTTAGTGGATAGCCATGTAATAGAAATCTGGTAATTTTAACTGGGTTCAATTACCACAGACTTGAGGCTAACAATCCTCCCCTTCTCATTATGTTTTTTCTAAAGTGAGTTGCAGAGACCGGTACATACGAGGTGTGACAAAAAAGAAACAAGACTATCCCATAAATGTTTTATTACAAATTCTACAGAGAAATTACACATTGTTCCCTTCAAAGTCACCCTCCCCCCCCCATTCACTTCTGCCACATACGGAAGTACTCGGTAAAGTCCTCCTTGCTGAGGTCCCTCAGCTCCCTCATCACAGTGGCCTTGATCTCTTCTACAGAGGTGAAATGAGTTCCTTTGAGCACAGTCTTTGGCCTGGGGAAGAGCCAGAAGTCGCACGGTGCGAGATCTAGGGAATAAGGAGGGTGGTCGAGAGCTGTGATCTGTTTGTTGGCAAGAACTGCCTCACATGGTGCGCTGTGGCTGGCTACAGAAAGACTACAAGTCACCACACAAACTGCCTGCTGTGGTTATCAGGATAGGGTAAACCCACCCATACCCATGATGCACTGCACATGCAGCTCAGCAGCCTACATCTGATCACAAGATGGGGTATGCACCTCTATAGCACCCTGACCTGGTAGGGGGAACTGACCTTGTGTGTTACTGGCACAGAGTAGCTACAGACCGTGACATTGTGCGGTTCCTGTGCTTACCCTTTTATGTACTGATTGTAGTTAGAAGGGCATTCACAGAAGTGACTATTTATTGTTTTTTTTTTTAACTTACAACAGAATAAAGAAAAGAAAAAGAAAAAACACTAAAACAAAATCACAATACATGTGAAGCTACAGCACGTAAAGCATGAAGCAACACAGGGTCCATGGTGAGTGTACGACCCAAATGTCACTTGGTCCATCAGCAGTGAGGGTCATGCTCTTGTAAATATTCTTCCAGTGGCAGCCACAATTTCAGTCCGCCAGCTGAAATGGATCAAAGCACCAAACATTTCTCATATTTTGTGATCAGACCTATATAATGCCACCAAAAGTGAAAAGTAAATAACATTACAGTTAGACAAAATCATTTGAATAGCAATAGCCATGAACAAATCAAAGATTTGGCATTGCTGGAAAGCAATAGCATCCCCCACTGTCTAAGAGCTAAAAAGTAACAGGTCATATGAGAGAGGAGTAGTAATGTGGAAGATTCCCTGCAGTCTTTCCCATATCTCTCTCCAGAAGGGTTGAAGCATGGCACAATCCAACAACATATGCCAGAGTATACCAGGAACCAGGTCACAGTGCCAGCATCTGTTATTATCTGATAATCCCGCCCTCCACTTCTTCCAGGAGGTCCAGATTGCTCTATGGGCAACAAAATATAGGGATTGCACCAGACTTGCGGCACGAGAAAGTCAATTAGAATGTAGCCAAAATCGCCTCCATTGAGCTTGTTCTAATGGAGAACCCACATCATGAGTCCAGACCAGGAAAAGTCCTGGTCTCACCTTATATCTAGCCACCCAAAGTCGCTGATATACCTGCAATATAATATGGCCCTTGTCCCCTAATCCTTGTAGGAAGCCCATTAAACTGGGGACTGCCACCAGTCATGTTGCATCAGTCTTCGAGTATGCAATGTAGTGGTAGAGTTGGTACCAGTTGAAGGTCTGCAAGGGGGGGGGAAGTGAAATTCAGACTTTAGTTCTGAAAAGGAGCATAATTTGTCATCCTTGACCACCTGAGCCAATGCCCAGATATCCCGGGATTGCCATAGTGGCCATGATATAACCTTCTAGTCTATGAATAACCAGGAGTTGAATCAGAGAGGTATCCACTTGGAAAATACTCATGGCATCTCCAATACTGCATCCAATGCACAGAGAGCTGTCTGTGTAGCCCGAATAGGAATCATACGAGGAATCCAAGATGGTTTTATCATGTTAATCATCCCATGTAATGAAACAGGTTGAACCATCTCACGTTCCAAAAGTAGCCATGTGGGTGCATCATCTTTGCTAGGGAAATCCATCTGCAGCCAGCATAAACCATATCAGGCCAGGCAAGCCAGATGATAAAGATAGAAATCTGGAAAACACACCACACCTGCATCTTTCAATAACTTCCCAGCAATACGGGGTTTAAGATTCCACCACAGGCATTGCAATAGGAGGGAGTCAACTTGTCAATAGAACGAACAGGGACATAAACCAGACATCATACTAAAGAGGTAATTAATCTGTGGCGTTAGAACCATTTTAATGGCCTTGAGCCGCCCCCACCAAGAGACTGCAAGAGGGGACCATGTGTAAGTGGGATCTGGCATATAACCAATAAGACAGGCTCCAATGCAATGTTAAAAAGAAGAGGAGATAAAGTGTAACCCTGTCTGGTGCCTCTAGAAATGGCAAAAGGGGGAAATATACTGCCATTAATCACAATACATGAGGTTGGGGAAGAATAGAGGCCCATATCCAATTAAGGAAATCAGTACCACATCGCATCTATTCCAAAGTCTTAGTAAGATATAACCACTCAATACAGTCAAAGGCCTTCTTGGCGCCCAGGGAGAGGGCCCTCTTCCCAGACGCCGAAAAGATAGAAGCGAACAGCTGCCCATTGTCACCAATATATTGGCCAGATATAAATCCAGTTTGGTCAGGGTGAATCAAGAACTCTGTGACCTTCTATGCTGACTCACCAGAATGTTAATAAGTAACTTAATATCTATGATAAGTAGAGAGATCAGGCAATAATTTTAAACTAAGGAGGGGTCCTTGCTTGGCTTAGGAATCACTACAATGTGAGCCTTTGTAAAAGAAGGAGAGGGTGGATTCCCATCAGCGATGAATTGAAAAAGTTGCCACAGATGGTAGCTAGGAAGAATATGAATTGCCTATACAACTCGGCTATGTAGTCATCTGGGATGGGAGTCTTGTTTAATGATAAAGACAGAATCACATTGAGTAATTCCGTTCCAGTGATGGAACCCCCTAAGTACTGTGAGGTGGAAGGGGATATTCTAGGACCCACAAGTGACTGCAGGAAAGCTTCACACTGGCCAGTAGAGTCAGACACCTCAGTCCTGTACAATTAAGAGTAGACTTGCTCAAAGGCATCCACAATATCTTCTTCCCTCTGTGAAAGACCCTGCTAAGGTGTCTGAATCACAGCAATTTAAACATTGTGCCAAGAGACGACCAGCTTATTGTTCAATGTATAATAAGAGCATTTATTTATTTATTTATTTAACATCTCTTATATACTGCACTATTGTCATCAGCGCGGTTCACATGGAACAAAAACATATACATACAGGATAACTGTAGTACATTTTACATTTAACAGGGTTTTGAAAACTTGGAAGAAACAGGGGAGTCGGTATAAATCATATACATATACAGTAAACTATATACATTAAGCGCAGTCAAAATTCACTTGAACTGAACATGAAGTGACTATTTCTCTTGGAGCATTTATACTGGAAATAACTTAGGAATAGGTAGTGCTTAAGACTTTTCCTGAATTGTGTTAGACTGGTTATGGCTCTCAATTCTGGTGGGAG
Source organism: Ichthyophis bannanicus (assembly GCA_033557465.1). Lineage (NCBI taxonomy): Eukaryota > Metazoa > Chordata > Amphibia > Gymnophiona > Ichthyophiidae > Ichthyophis > Ichthyophis bannanicus. The sequence goes on along the minus strand of CM066031.1, from coordinate 322,787,109 downwards.
GGTATTCCATGCTACTGGGGCATGAATGCTGAAGGCTCTTTTAGATGTTTCCTTGGTGAATTTGACTGTTATTTTCGGGATGATTAGGGTATTTATTGCTGATGTTCTTCTGGCTCTGTTGAGAGCTTGGGTGTGTAGTAGGTTAGTGATGGTTGAGGGTGCTTGGTTGTTTAAGGCTTTAAAGGTGGTGATTATGATTTTGTATTGGATTCTTGCATTGATTGGTAGCCAGTGAAGTTTTATCAGGATTGGAGTTATGTGGTCTGACTTAGATATTCCTTCAAGCACTCTGGCGGCGGTATTCATTGCTAATTGGAGAAGATTTAAAGTAGATTGAGGGAGCCCATAAAGGATTGCATTTGCAAAATCTAGATGTGGCATCACTAAGGCTTGGAAGATGGTTCTGAAATCCGTAGGTTCTAGTAGAGGTCGTATGTGTCGTAGTGTGCATATCTTGTGGTATATTAGTTCCGTTATATTTTTTATGTGAGTTTTCATATTGAGACGCTGGTCAAGGGTGATGCCTAGGTATCGTATGGTAGGTTTTACTGCCAATTCCTTGTCCTTTATCTTTAATGTAGAAGGGGGTGTGAAGTTTTGGTTCTTCGTGATAAACATAACATCGGTCTTACTGTGGTTGATTCTTAGGTTCTGTGTGAGGTGCCAGTCTTCTACTGCTTGGAAACATTGAATCAGTGGAGTGAAATCAGGATGGTTGATGGAGAATGGCATGAATAGGAGAATATCATCTGCATAAGCTAAGCAGTTAACTTTGAAAGAACGGATGAGGTCACAGATAGGTTGCATATAAATGTTAAACATTAATGCTGAAAGTGAGGAGCCTTGTGGTACTCCTTGATCTTGCAAGAATGGGTCTGATGTTTTCTCGTTAATCTTTACCTGTTGCCATTGGTTAGATAAATAGGAGTTACACCATTTCAATGCAGAGCCATGTATTCCTTTTTCATTAAGACGATCAAGAAGTATTTGGTGACTGACTGAGTCGAACGCAGCCGAAATGTCCATAAATATAAGGATGAATCCTTGCTGGATATTGTCTATTCCAGTGATTAATGTATTGAAGAGAGAGATGAGGAGGGTTTCCACTCCATGGGCTTCCCTAAAGCCATGTTGAGCCGGATCAAGTGGAGCTTCGGTGTCTATATGTTGTTGTATTTGACGTTGGACTACTTTTTCGATTATTTTGGCTAATAGTGAGATGCTGGATATTGGCCTGTATGATTCTACTCTTAGAGGGTCTAGTTTATTGTTCTTTAATAATGGTCTAATGGAGGTTTGTTTTAGGCTCTGAGGAAAGGTTCCAGATGAAAAGGATTGATCTAGGATTTTATGTATGAGGAAGCTTACTTCACATCTGAGCTCTCTTATCCAGGCTGCTGGACATGGATCTTTTGACACAGTGGTAGCGTTGATTGAGGCAATAGTGCTTTCAATATCTTTAGTTGATATCGTGCTGAACTTGGTCAATGTGGAAGACTGTGGGAGTTTGGATATGGTATGTGGATCAGTGGTGCAAGAGTTCTTGATTGTTTTCGTCATTTTTAATTTTAAGTAGTTGGCATAGTCTTGAGGGTGTATTATTTGTGTGTGTTGAGGGCTTGGTTCTTTTGCCAATGTTTTTACGATATTGAAGAGATCATGGTATTTATTTACTGATTGTTTAAGGAGATTGGTATGAAATTGTTTTCTTCTATCAGCTATTTCTTGGCGGTGCTTACTGAGATATGAACAGTATGCTGTGTGGGCTTCAGTAGTACGTGATCTTCGCCATCATTTTTCGAGTCTACAGAGATGGAGGAGAGATGTTCTTAGCTCATTTGAATACCAAGCTACATGTGTTCGATTATTGGACCTTCTTGGTCTGTTAGCTGGTTGAGAGTTGGTTCTGAAGGTGTTATCCCAGGTGTTGATTAAGTCATCCAGATCTGGTTTAGAGTTGTGTAGCATAGGGAGAATATTCTTAAGTACATCTTCTTTAACAAATGGGCGGAACCTCTGAGCTGTTGGTTTGGCAAGGGTGGTATTGGAGTTAAGGGTATTGAATGAGTTGGGTATTTGGAATATAATCAGATTATGGTCAGACCATGGTACCGGTGTTATGGAAAGTGCATAGTTATGGTCTGCTTCCGCTGATGTTTGTGGTACAAAGATTAGATCAAGTGTATTTCCCATAGCATGAGTAGGCTCTCTGATTATCTGGTTGTATCCAAGGTCATCTAGTGCTTCATGAAATGCAGCGATTTGCATGTCATGTAGAGAGGGAAGGTTAAAATCTCCTAAGATCATGCTAGATATCCGTGGTTTTTCGGTGTTGCAGGCCAAGTCAACTATTGTTGAGAGATCATCTGCTGATGTTGTTGGAGCTCTATAGACTAAGTTGATTGTGTGTTCATTGTTTGATATAGTTAGCGTATTTAATAGTGTTGTGCTGATATTGTTGGTCATCTGAAATTGTAGATGGCTTTTAGAGGTGATGAGTACTCCGCCTCCTCTTTGGTTGTTCCTGTGGCATGTGAATATTGAGAAACCAGGGGGTAACATCTGATTTAGAATGACATTATCGCAGTCAGATAGCCATGTTTCTGTGATCATCAGAATGTCAAGGTCATGCGTTGTTATAAGGTCGGTGATCAGTGGCCATTTTTTGCGGATGGATCTGATGTTGATGAGGGCACATCGCAAAGGTGGTTGGTTCTGTTGCTTAGGTTGGGGGTTTTTTGTAAGTTGCAGGGCAATGTGTAGCAGATGAGGGTGAGGTGTATGTATAGGGTTCGTTGTGTGTGTTTGATATTTGTTTGACCATCTCTTCCAGTTGTTCCTTAATATTGGTATGGAGTTTTGGCCGCTGTTGAAGGCATCTGAATATCCAGATAGTGCAAGTAGGAGGTAGGTGATGGTGAAGGTTATGAGTGTGTGCAACTTTAAGGGTAACATTGTATATCAAGGGAAAAAGGGGAGGATTTGCGGTGAATATGTTAGAGAATGTTGGGAATACTGGCAATAATAAGGCAGCCTACAAATTACAGTGCTAGTTGAAGTGATGGCAATATTGGAAATACTGACAAGGAGATTACTATCTGTAATGACAGTATTGGAAAAATGCTGGTAGTACTGGCAAAGGGGGTATTGACAGTAATGACAATATCTAGATGGTAATAATGGGTTGAGATAGTGATAGAGAGAGTTGGCACAGAGAGTAAAGGTAATACTAATAACAATGGGATTGAAACAATAGTAACATTGTAGAACAGTTGGTAACACTTGTAGAAGTGACAGTGATGGCTAATGTAAGTTAGCAATACTGTTGCAATGTGGCATATAGTAACATTGTAGAACAGTTGGTAACACTTGTAGAAGTAACAGTGATGGCTAATGTAAGTTTGCAATACTGTTGCAATGTGGCAGCAGTGAACAACAGGATTAGTGAAGCTAATAGAACCATATGGTGGCAGGCTTAATTGAAGACAAGAATAAAATGGGGATAGGAGAGAGAAGCGGCAACAATTGAGAATACTGCAATTGCAAGGCAAGATGTAGTAGTTAAGTATTGTACATTGAATAAATTTTATACATTTAGTTGAAAATGATACTTTTTTAACAAGTAGTACAATTGCAAGGTAGACAGTGGCTAGATACCTATGTATGGAGGAAAGATTAAACAATTATGTAACAGAATACAGTTACAATGTAAGGAGTAGTTAAGAGAGTAGAAGACGTGTCTGTAATAGAATATGATTGGTATACTTGCGGCATGTAGGCAGGTAAAGGATCAGTTAGTGGAGGGTTCCTAAGAAATAGTGCAGGGTTATTCAACTGCATGTGTAAAGCTTCCAGTTTAGCAATCTCCTTCTCAAGCTCTTCCAATTGCACATGAGACATATTCTTTTTCCAAGAAGAACAGCTTAAGATCTCCCCCCCCCCCCCCTCAAGGTCATCTTATAAGCCTCCCAAACCGTAGCGAACAGGACTTCTCCAGTATCATTACGTGGGAAAATGTCCCCAGTGAAGGTCTCTGTCTGCTGAAGGAAAAAAGAATCAGCCAGCCGCAGGTGTTAAAATACCAGGAGACGGGCGGAGGTTTCTGCACAGTGCATTGGAGGACCACGGAAACCATGGCATGATCAGAAAGATGAATAAGGGTGATGAAAGTTCAAACCATGGAGCCAATTAAACTTTTTCTTAGGAGAACAAAATTAATTCTAGAGTTTGAAGCATGAACCAGTGGGGTTCTAAAGTCTCCAAGGGTCAATCAGTGCAACAACATCCATCACTCGTATTACGAATCTCCACCAGGGACTTGGTTGGGCAGGTCCTACATTGAGATTGCCTATCTAGGACCAAATCCAAAGGCTGATTGAAATCTCCAGCCACAATGAACTCATGATCATGATATGCCATCAGCCGGGCAGTGAAGGGAGAGAAAAAAGCAGGGGTGTCTATATTAGGAGCATATATATTTAATAGTACAAGGGACCACCCCTCAATCACCACCTCAATCGACTAAGTGGCTTTGGATCTGGATCTGAATGTTTTCCTAAATAAAATGGACACGCCTCCCTTCTTATGGACTACAGGAGCATATACAGTAAGTGTTGTCCCACCCACTCTTCCTTAAGCTTATCACACATATGAAGGGGCAGATGTGTTTCCTGCAAAAACAAGATATCTCCGTGCTCCTTCTTCTATCTATCTATCTATCTATCTATCTATCTATCTATCTATCTATTTAACATTTATATAGTGCTTCAAATGTACAAAGTGCTGTACATACATGTAGAAGAGACAATCCCTGCTCATCAGAGCTCACAATCTAGTCAAGAAGATCACAAAATACAAATACAATCAAGTAAGACAAAGGGGCATGTTTACTAAACCTTCTTAATGTGCACCTGGCGTTAGTGTGCAGGATGCCATAAAAGGAGTGGGTGTTCCGGTCAAAAAGTAGCAAGTGTGCGTTAACACGCGCTAATGTGCACCACGCACAATATCGCCTGGAAAGGGAGCGGCGTGTGTCAACGCGCGTAAATCTTAAGTAGGCACGCTGAGCTGCAACTGTAGTAATTGAGGTGTAGTACATTGGTTAATACACTGACTGAGGGTAGTGGTCATGAGTTCGACTCTCAAATGGGCCAGATGAAAAATAATACTTTTACCCAGTGCTGTCTGAGGCATGTACCAGTTTTATTTAAATCTGTGCTGCCAGCAAACACACCCTCAAAGTGCCGTAACATAAGGCACTCCAGAGGGCATATCATAAAGTGCACTGTCTGCCAAGGCACCCTATAATGCTGCCCATGGGAAGCCTTATAAGGTGCTGTATAGGGTGTTGTATAGGGTGCCCTATGAGGCACCGCAAGGTTACAGCACTGTCTCTGATGGCAGCACTGCGCATGTTAATGCATGGAAATCCTAAGTAGGCGCGCTGAGCTGCAAACATAGCAATAGAGGTGTAGTACAATGGTTAGTAACGAGCACCTCAACAATAATAGTAGTCAACTAGGCAAGCCCTCGCAACAGGCGTCCCCTACAATGTAAACACCAAACATTATCCTTTCTCAGTACACCTCATATGTATATAGTGTACCCTTTTTTCAAGTTGCATTTCCTGTTTAATGTAATGACCAGACATATTTAAGTTGTCAGATGTTTCTGTTCCATGTGAACCGCGCTGATTGCAAATAGTGCGGTATATAAGAAATATAAATAAATAAATATAAAATAAATAAATAGTACACTGACTGATGCTACAGGGGTCCTGAGTTGAATTCCCAAGTGGGCCAGATGAATAATAATACCTTTACCCAGTGCTATCTGAGGCATGTGCCAGTTGTATTTATATCTGTGCTGCCAGCAAACACACCCTCACAGTGCCGTAACCTAAGGTGCCACAGCAGGCACCCTATGGGGCACACCAGAGGACACATTATAAGGTGCACTGTCTGCCAAGGCACCTTATCATGTTCCCTATAGGGCGCCCTATGGAGCGCTGTCGAGGGTGCCTTATGAGGCACCTTCAGGCTACAGCACTGAGGGTGTTTTTGCTGGCCGCACTAATCTAAATTTAAAAAACGAAATGCCTCAGACAGCCCTATCAACTAACCCCACTGTGGGATCACACCCATAACCTCTGACCCCAAAGACAGTGATGTAACCAGTGGGCTACAGCTGTATGGCTACACCTGGGCCCCTGGCTGGCTACAGAGGGACTGCAGGCCTCCACACCAACTGCTGTGGCTACCAGGTTAGGGTTAACCCACCCGTACCCATGATGCACTGCACATGCATATAAGCAGTCCACAGATGATCACAGGATGGAGTATGCACCCCCACAGCACCTCGGCCAGGTAGGGGCCACTGACCATGTGCACCCCCACAGCACCTCAGCCTGGTAGGGGGTACTGACCATGTGTGTTACTGGCACAGAGTGGCTACAGACCATCACATTGTGTGGGTACTGTTCCCACCCTGAGGGTGCGGTGGGGCACCCAGCACCATGTCCACAGCACCAGAAGTAGCTGAGACAGGCTATGCTGCAGGTTGCCATCAGTGCCAGTGTGTGATAGGTAGTTCTTGCAGACACACCTCAGAATACACTTCCGTCCATATTTTTTTCCCAGTCACATCTAGCCCTTGTGGGCTATGATGCACCCAGAATAGTGCATATTCTGTGTGGGTGCTATGGCCACATGGTTTATGTGACCCCGGGGGGGGCGACAGGGCAGGGCACGGCACCTGTTTAGACCCATTGGCAGATTATGTAGTACCACCCAACCTGCCCTCTGGGGCTCAGGATCTCCCACCAACAGATCCACATTCCTGCAATGGTGGCAGTAGAGGGGACCATCTACCTTAGTCTAGCTGGGGTACACACATACTAACTGCAAACAATGTGCTAGCGCATCCATAGTACATATTACTGGGGAAGATGTGTGCACCCAAAACTGGGATGTGAGCACACCGACCAAGCAGATAGGTCAGAAATTGGGCCCCAAAAAAAGGAAACCCATATATACCACTTTGAAGAAGTGCTATGGGGGAACCTAGCCATGCTGTGGTCACTGCTCAGTCAGGGTGGGAGTGACCTTCCAGCAGGACATGCTGTGGCCACCCTGTCCATGCAGGTGGTGGCCAGACACTACAATGTCCCAACCATTGCCCTGTGCCCTGTGCTGATGCATCCTGCCCAGGCTGCCCTGTCCAGGCTATACCCACAGTACCTTGCTCCTCATTATGCACATAGGCAAGCTAACACTGGACACAGTGGATGGACATACACACACTCCCACACCTATGCCAGCACTGTGCAAATATAGAGGCTCTTGGCAGCCCTGGCCACCTCGCCAGTCCTGGGTACAGCGCAGGCATGGCTATGGTACGCAATACTGTTGGGGTCACTCCCCGGGGTGGTAAACACTGTCAAACACCAGACCTGATACACACTCCACAGACATCAGAGAGGTTGGTATGATAGAGCTAAAGAGCAGATTGTGCTTAACTTAGGAATTGCTATCTGCCAGTAATCATAGCAACCTTTTGATATATGTGTACCATATCCCCGGGTTTAGGGTGGCATTGCTACGGTCTGCAGGGGCTAGTATTGGGGGATTCACACAGGGCCTGGAATCCTGCCTCTACAGGAGGCTTTGGATGATGGAGCTTGTGGGTGTGGGTGTGTCTGCCCTTGTTGGCCACTGCTCTGGGAAGAGGTTCCCAACTCCAGTCCTGGTGGGCCACACACTGTTCGGGTTTTCATGCTGTCCCTCATGTATATGCATGAGATACATCTGCATACCATGGGGGCGGCACATGGAAATGCAGCACAGGCATCTTTATTGGTGACAGCATGACACCTGCATGGTGTGTGGCCCTCCAGGGCTGCATTTAGGAGACTCTGCTCTAGGTACTGCGTATGTGTATGGTGTCTGTGCTCTGTGAGGTAAAATATAGGCGTTTGATGCATGATTCTGTTCTCTGCACTAAAGGTTTGGTCTTTACTTCCACGGTTTAGTAATGGGTAAAATATGGGGACAGGGTTGTCAGGAGCCACAGCTGGGACTTGAACCTGTGACCTTCTGCTCTTGAACACACTGTCTGTGTATACTGCACCACACTGTGGCCACAGAGACAGGGCATTCCCTAGAGATGCCATGACTGTTTGTCAGACAGAGCCTGTCTCTTGCAGTGCAAGGCACCCACCTGAACAGGGCTAGGCCACAGTCTGCTGTGGGCAGCAGCCACTGCCCCCTCCACCACCAGTACCCCTCCGCCACCATGCTGACATGCCATTCTGCTGGTGGTGCTTGGTGGTGCTGGTGGTGCGCTGTCTCGGGCCATCCAGTGTGCGGGTAGGTGGCTGCCTATGGTGTGGGTTCTGGGGTAGGGGTGCCTGCATAGATGTCCACACTTCTCCCCAGCACTGCCTGCCAATGTTCTGTACCCTTGCGGGTAACAGCTGGGTACTATCCCCTGTGACACTGTGGGAAACACACTTGTGCCCGTGTTGGGCCCTCATCAGTTGCTGTCTGGCTGCTCTACTATTTCAGCATTCATATTTATTTTATTTATTTATTTATTTTACAGTTTTTATATACCGCGCTCTTTGGTATCAGCGCGGTTTACAGAAAACAAATTTCGCATTAGAACAGTCCTTTGCTTACATTATAACAGGGTCCTTTGCTTACATTATAACAGGGTCAGTAACTTGGAGACAACATGGTAAACTATATACAAGCTATATACAGAAAGATATATTACCTCTGGAAATTTACAGTTAAATTGGGTCATAAATTTGTGTGTGCAGAGCGTCTAGTTCGTGTTCTGTTATGACTATGTTGTTGGAATGTCAGAGGCTGTGTGAGTGATTTGTGAGATGGGGGGAGGAGGTGTAGGGTTAGGGCCTAAAAGGTGATGACAGAATAGGTAGTGTTTGAGGGCCTTTCTAAATTGAGAGAGGTCTTTTATTGATCGGATATGAGGAGGGAGATTATTCCAGCAAGTTGGAGCGAATAAGGTGAAGGCCCTGTCTCTGGTTGTTTGGTTACATTTAGTGTACTCCTTTGGTACGACAAGGGTATTGGCGGCTGCGGATCTTCTCAGTCTGTTCGTGGGGGTGTTGATAATAAGTGATGAGAGGGAAGGTGGGGCTATTTGATTAATTGCTTTAAAGGATAGCAGAAGTGCTTTGTAAGTTATCCTGGCTTGTAGGGGTAACCAGTGAAGCTCTGTTAGTATGGGGGTGATGTGGTCTCTACTGGAGGTACCGCAGAGGATGCGGGCTGCTGAGTTCATCGCCAATTGGAGTGGGTTGAGGGTGCTCTTGGGTAGACCATGCAGGATGACATTAGCATAGTCAAAATGAGGTGTTATAAGGGCTTGGAAGATTGTTCGGAAGTCATTGGAGGCGAGTAGTGGTCTTAAGGGTTTCAGCGTTCTTAATTTGTAGTAAATGGATTTGACGGTCTGCTTTATGTGATCTTTGAAGGTCAGTTCTTGGTCGATGGTTACTCCCAGGTAGCGAATTGATGATTTACATGGTAGTTCCGCATCTCTCACCTTCAAAGTTGCGGGGGGGGGGGAGAATTTCTTATTCCTGGTTACAAATAGGACTTCCATTTTCTTGAAGTTTATTCGCAGGTTCTGGGATAGGAGCCAATCTGTAATCGCGTTGAAGCAGGCGATAATTGGGGAGAAGTCAGGGGCATTAATTTTTATTGGCGTGAATATCAGTACGTCATCTGCGTAGATCAAGCTGGAGGCGTTAAATGTTTTGATGATTTCACAGATTGGTTGGATATATATGTTAAATAGAAGAGCCGATAAAGAGGATCCCTGGGGTACACCCTGTTGTTGCTGGAAAGGATCGGAGGTTGAAGATCCTATCCGCACCTGTTGCCAGCGGTTGTTTAGGTAGGATCTACACCATTCCCAAGCTGATCCCTGGACTCCCTTTTCTTTAAGACGGTGAAGAAGTTGTACATGGTTAACCGACTCGAAAGCTGCCGAGATGTCAAGGAAGATGAGGATGAACCCATTTTCAATTTTGTCAATCCCTCTTGATAAGGTGTCGATGAGTAGTGTGAGAAGGGTCTCTATGCCATGTGATTCACGGAATCCGTGTTGGCAGGGATCGAGAGGAGCTGAAGTATCTATATGCTGTTGCAATTGGATTTGTACCACCTTCTCGATGATTTTGGCTAGAAGGGGTATACTTGAAATTGGACGATATGAATCAGTTTTCGCTGGGTCGAGTTTATTGTTCTTCAGGAGAGGGCGTATTGAAGTTTGCTTGAGAGATGATGGGAATGATCCGGTTGTGAAGGAAAGTTGCATGATAAGGGCAAGTATGGGGCTCAGTTCAGCACGCATTGTTCTGATCCAGTAGGCAGGGCATGGATCGTTTGGGGCTGTGGTAGTATTCAAGGTGGCAATAAGGTCAGTGATGGATTTCACTGTGGGAGCGACAAAATTTTTTAGAGGTTGAGTAATTGAGACGGGGTTAGGTATACAACTTGGTGTGGAGTTCGTGTTAATGGATTTAGATTGAAGATAGTCGGCAAAAGCCTGAGGTTGAATTGATATTGTTTGGTTGGAGGATGGTGCCTTCGTTAAGGATTTAGTGATGTTAAAGAGGTCTCGTGGTTTGTTCAGTGATCGGAGGAGGGTTTCTGTATGGTGTTCCCTCATCTTTTCAGCTATTTTCTCCCGGTGTTTCTTTAGGGCATTTTCGTAATCCATTTGGTCAATTGGAGCACGTGATCTGCGCCATTTTCTCTCTTGTTTTCTTAGATTCTGGAGGGATAGTCGTAGTTCAGTGGAGAACCATATGAGCCACCTGGGCATCACTGTAGTCTGCACTGTGGTCCAGCTGCACCACGGCATGTGCCGCCTGCAGCCCTCTGTGTCCCCTTTTCCAGCATCTGTCCAGTTGCCCGTTCTGACCTGCCCACCCTGCTGTTGCGGAACATGTGCACGCCATAGGGAACCTGTCCAAGGAACATGGGGGAACCCTGATCAGCGCTATTTCACTGTGGAATCATTCACCTTGTATGGGGACAGAGCATGGACCCCTCCGGACTTACTATCTTTTTTTTTGGAGCTTTCTCGGTAGTATTTTTTGCTGTTTCCCATTCATATCACTATTGGCCAGCTTGGTTATGTTTTTTTCCCATTTCGTTAGTCATTTTCAATGTTTATTTGCCCTTTTGTTCTGTGTACATGTATCACACTTGTCACTTTTTGTAGGTTTCCCTGGCTTTGCTGTACATTGCTGACGGAAATGGTTTCTCTTCCCTTTAAATCAGCTCTAAGCCAGGGTTTCACTCGCATTAATTTTGAGCTTCGGATTTCACAGCGTTAGTGTGCGGAGAGCCTCTCCCCTCCCACTCTCTACCCATTGACCCCTTCCCTCTGCCCCTGGGGAGCCTTCCTCCGACCCTTTGGAGCCTTCCTCCGCCCTCCGGATGCCTTTCTCCTCCTTTGGCGCTCATTTGCGCCGCTGCACGTGTTACCGCATGATAAGGTACCTTATCGCACGGTAAAGTGCCATTATCATGCGATTAGGTACCTTATCGCGTGATAACATCACAGCGGCGCAAATAGCGCCGTTTAGTAAACATACCCGAAAGTATACAATAACAAGAAGAGCAAAAACAAGAATCAAAAACAGAAAGCAATAGAGAAGAGATGGGTTTCAAATATGGACTTGAAGAGGTCCAGAAAGGGCGCTTTGCACACAGTCAGAGGTAGATTGTTCCAGGCAAAGGGTGCAGCCAGGTGAAAGGAGCGAAGTCTAGAATTAGCAGTACGGGTGGAGGGCATAGATAGATGAAGGCTGTTCGAAGAGCAAAGAACGTGAGAGGGGATGTAAGGAGAGATAAGAGAGGATAGGTAGTGGGGGGCTGAAGAGTGAATGCATTTATAGGTCAAGAGTAGGAGTTTGAATTGGATCCGGAAGCAGATGGGACGCCAATGAAGGGACTTGAGAAGAGGAGTGATATGGGAAAAACGATGCTGATGGAAAATTAGTCGAGCAGCAGAATGTTGAATAGATTGAAGGGGAAAGAGATGGTTCGCGGGAAGGCCAGCAAGGAGAATATTGCAGTAATCAAGACGGGAGGTGATTAAGGAATGGACAATCATTTTAGTAGTGTCATCAGAAAGGAAGGGGCAAATTTTGTTGATGTTATAAAGGAAGAAACGGCAAGTTTTAGCTACGAGTTGGATATGAGTGGAGAAAGAGATAGAGGAGTCAAAGATAACACACAGGTTATGGGCCGAAGAGATGGGAAGGATTAAAGAGTTATCCACAGAGACTGAGAAAGGGGGTAGAGGAGGGGAAGCATTGGGGGGAAATATAAGGAGTTCAGTCTTAGCCATATTTAATTTCAAGTGGCAGTGAGACATCCAAGTAGCAATGTCATACAGTGATCTTGTCATGAATTGCTGCAGAGATATCAGGTGAAGAGAGGTAGATTTGAGAGTCATAAGAACATAAGAACATAAGATATGCCACACTGGGTCAGACCAAGGTCCATCAAGCCCAGTATTCTGTTTCCAACAGTGGCCAATCTAGGTCATATGTACCTAGCAGTTTCCCCAAGGGACACAGGTTCCACAATGCTTGTATTGGTTCAAGCATTGATATCCTGGGTCCCTTCTTAATAATGGCTTATGGACCTTTCCTCCAGGAACTTGTCCAAACCTTTTTTAAACCCAGCTACACTAACAGCCTTTACTACATCCTCCGGTAACAAATTCCAGAGTTTGATTACACGTTGAGTGAAAAAATATTTTCTTTTATTAGTCTTAAATAGTTTACCCTGTAGCTTCATTGCATGTCCCCTAGTCTTTCTATATTCTGATAAGGTAAACAATCGATATACGTGTACCCGTTCCACTCCGCTCATTAATTTATAGACTTCTATCATATCTCCCCTCAGCCGTCTCTTTTCCAGGTTAAAGAGCCCTAACCTTTTTAGCCTTTCTTCATAGGAGTATCCTTCCATCCCTTTACCATTTTGGTGGCTCTTCTCTGAACCTTTTCTAATAACTCTATATCCTTTTTAAGATACGGCGACCAGAATTGCACACAATATTCAAGGTGCGGTCTCACCATGGAATGATATAGAGGCATTATAATATCCTTTGTTTTATTTTCCATTCCTTTCCTTATCATACCTAGCATTCTATTTGCTCTCTTGGCCGCCGCTGCACACTGGGCCGAGGGTTTTAACATGGTATCCACAATGACGCCTAAATCTTTTTCCTGGGTGGTGGTTCCTAATGTGGAACCTTGCATTGTGTAACCATAGTTTGGGTTGTTCTTCCCTAGGTGCATAACCTTGCACTTGTCCACATTAAATTTCATCTGCCATTTTGATGCCCAGTCTTCCAATTTATCAAGATCCTCTTGCAATTTTCCACAATCCTCTTGGGTTTTAACAACTTTAAATAGTTTTGTGTCATCTGCAAATTTGATAACCTCACTCGTTATTCTACTTTCCAGGTCATTTATGAATATGTCAAAAAGCAGCGGACCCAGCACAGATCCCTGGGGTACACCACTATTCACCTTTCTCCATTGGGAAAATTGGCCATTTAGCCCTACCCTCTGCTTTCTATCTTTTAACCAGTTCCTGATCCACAATAGTACACTGCCTCCTATCCCATGACTCTTTAGTTTTGCCAAAAATCTCTCATGAGGGACCTTGTCAAAGGCTTTCTGAAAGTCCAGATACACAATATCAACCGAGTCATCAGCATAGAGATGGTAATGAAAGCCATGGGAAGAGATAAGAGCACCAAGAGATTGGGTATAGAGAGAGAAGAGGAGCAGTCCTAGGACAGTACCCTGGGGAACACCAACTGGGAGCAGGGTGGCAGAGGAGGAGGAGCCACCAGAACACACTTCTTAAGATAGTCAAAAATCTTCTTTTTCACTGGGTGGTTCAGCCCCTTAACATTTAGGGATAGCAGTTTAAGCGTGGACATCATAGTACAATGCCAATCTCTTCTCACCCCCCAAACCCACAACACTCAATCATCCACACATGAAAATCAATCATACACCGCCACAGTAGATTACTCATATAGCTCCACAAAAAATAACCTATATCCATATCTATGGTCCCTTGCAATCAGCAAAGGCCTAGGTCAAAACCTAACTGGGTATGAAGCCATGCTGCCGGGAGCAGGATTGCAACTGCAGTCCACTAAGTCCAACAACAGCCCCCTTCTTGAGACCCATGCTACATGTGACAACCTCCCCCCCATTTCCACACATATATACATGCCACACCAAACCCACCCCCGTTATCCTCACTACATGCATATCACTCCCGAATCCTGATCCATACTCCATTTCATGTACATATCACACCATCCACTGTTCACACATCAGTCTCCTGCATCAAAAACATGGGCCCTATTACAGTTTGTCAAAAAAACTGGTCCCATCGAGATCAAGTCTTTCTGTCCACACCCAAAAAATAGGTCCGTTCCAAGGTGCAATTAGGCTATCTTATGCTGCTCCAAATATTCCTGTAATTTTGCCTGGTCTGTATACCAAACAGTTTGATTTTGATGAATTACTTGCATCTGAGCTGGATAAAATAGTCCATATTTGGCATCCAAGTCCTTAAGGGACATACACTGAGACAAAAATTGTTTACACTTCACAGCTGTGGTCTTAGCCAAATCCGGAACAAACATAATTATCCACCCTTGCAACAATTAAGCTGGCTTAGTCTTGGCGGTGTGGAAAATTTGAAGAGCTTAAGGGAAATGCAACAACTTTGCCACGATTGGACGGGGACCTTGGGAGACAACAAAAGGGTGAGAAGGCACTCAATGGGCATGTTCCACTTGAGTGCAGGTTAAAAAGTCATGCCCAGTAGTTCAGAAATGGTCTGCTTGAGATATGTAGCCATATTGGATCCCTTGAGACCCTCAGCAGGCATATGTTGTTGCAGTTGGACAAGTGCCCAATATCCGGTTGAAGTTTGGCAATTGCTGTGGAATTTTCTTCAACTTAACCACTGCACACTTCCAGTTGTATGGAAAGCTCTTTGAGGAGTTCCATTCTATGATGAAATCCCAACATTTAGGTGTTGATTGTACCAGTTCAGCTTACACTGCTTTAGTGACTTCCAATTCTGTTCTTATTAAATCTTTAAGTTGTAGTTTGTTTTAGTGCTGTCAAGTCAGTGCTGGCTCCTAGCAACACAGTTGCCTCTGAGTTTTCTTGGGAATGTATCACCAGAAGTAGATTGCCAGGCCTTTTCTTCAGAGGCAATGGAGGGTAAAGGGACTTGCCCAAGGTCACAAGGAAAGCCAGTGGGAATCAAACCATTGATCTTCTGGGTACTAGACAGTGCTCTAACCACAAGGCTACTCCTCCACAAGTTGCAACACTTCAGCCATAATAGGGTCCAGCTTGGCATCTTTGCCACCGGCAGCCATCGTTTCCAGAGTTGTCGGGCTCGTCTTATAGCGCTTCGGGCCCAATGATATACTAAAAGGGTTCTCACCCTTTGGAGCCTTGCTGGTTTCCATTCAAGAGCACGAGGGGAGGGGAGAGTCAAAAAAGAACCTGAGGGCGACTAGTTAGCCAAAATTGCAATAAAAGGCCTGTTCCAACAGGAGTTCCTACAGCATGTGTCTGCTCCGCTTGGGATCCGCAGGGCCCCACTGCTCCTGATAAGCTAATTTAGAAGAAAGACTTTTTCCATCTGCTAACTGTAACAATAGATTATATAAAAGTATGACATTAAATAAAAATTCAATAAACTTTAAGTCATTTATACCATCCTTAAGATAACTGTCAGCATATACTGGGCTATAATTTAAATCTGGGAAGAAACTGCAGAAAAAGAAATATTCTTTAAAAAATCAGTGTTAACACTATGGGGTATGTTTACTAAACTGCGGTAATGTAGCAGCGGCTACATTAACACACATTAGGTAACGTTAACACGCGCTATGCAACGTTACATTAACTCGCGTTAACGTTACATTAATGCGCGTTAACGTAACCTAACACGCGTTAGCGTTCCCGACTGTGGTAAACACCGCAGAGGGTGGAGAGAGGGCTAAGAGAAGGGGTCAATGGGCGGGGAGTGGGTGGGAAGAGGCTCCCACGACACCAACGCGGGAAACTGAAGGGCTGGAAACTACCGTGAGTGAAAACCTGGCATTTGATGCACATTTGCAGAAGAGAACAACAATTTCAGTGTCAGCAATGTACAGCCTAGGCAGGAAGCCTGAGAAAGGTGATAGTAGTGCTCTATCTGCAGCTACAGTATAGTGGCCAAGTATGAAAGGCCACTATGGTGATGGTGCAAATAGGGCATAGGGGGACTGCAGGCGGGACATGCAGTGGAGGCAGCTGGGGCACAGGGTGAACTAGGCCGTCACCCAGGTGGCACATAGGAACATAGAAACTGGAAATCAGTAGGACAGCAGTTGACCAGGGCCAAACATGCTCAGTAGTCTGTGTTCCACAGTGTCCCATCCAGGGGACATTACCCAGCAAGTACCCCAAAAGTCACACAGGTACCACTATGCCTGTAATAGGGCAAGCAGTGCACATCTGGGGACTACACTAACAAGGGTCCATAGACTACACCCAGGATGGATCCCAAACAGTTCGTAGATCCAGCTAACTGAACACACTTTACAGCAGCCCCTAGTAAGGCATTTCAGGGTGTGCCCATATGTTGTCGGAAACATATATACACCCAGTAGGCAAAACTGGGTACACCATACCTGAGATGCATACCCTAGTCTGTCCACAGCTGGCAGTAACAATACACTCCACCTACATCTACCCGGTCCACCCTAGCCAATAGTTGCTAGAGCACCAGCCTGACATCTCTCCAGCCATCACTCCCCCATGTGGAAGGGACATAACATTGGTAGGCATTAATGGGGGGGGGGGTGGATGTATGGATGTCCATGTATGCCTTGCCACCCCAGACCCCGCAGCCTAGTCATCCACCTACCTGCACAGCGGATGGCCTGGGACCGCGCACGACCAGCACCGAAAGCATATGGTCATGTCGGTATGGCGGGGGGGGTGTTTGTGCTGGAGGGAGCAGTGCCACCTGCCTGCAGTGGACCTAGGCCATGCCCTGTACCAGTACGTGGTGTGCAGTGCAACAGAAACGGTCTGCCTGAGGAAAGTAAGGGTAGCCCCAGGAACTACTACTCCTCTGTTGCAATAGTGTGGTGCAGTACACACAGCCAGTGTATCCAGAAGCAGAGAGTCACAGGTTCAAGTCCCAGCTGTGGATCCTACAAAGCATCTCCACACATTTTATCCTACAATGCAGATACAACATCAACATCAACATGTGCAAACCCCAAAGCCGCGTCAAACAGGGGTCAAAACACCCACTCACACAGGGTCCACTATCCAAAGCTTTATGGAGAGTCAGGCTGTTGGCCCCAGCATGGAGCTGCAATTACCAACAGAGTAGTACTACTACTGCTACTACTACTACCCCCTGCACAGTTTAGCAGTGTCAGCACTATGATCAGAACCAGTTTGGCGAGCAGGATTGCCAACCACCCTTATCATTGCACAATGTAGCAATAGGGGTGTGTATGTCTATCAATTGTTTTGTGGCTGCCTACACAGCTCTGGGCCCACAATGCCCCACTGTTACCAACGTTAGCCTTCAAATGTGCATAATGAATAGCAAGGTATTGTGGGTATAGCCTGGACAGGGCAGATTGGCAGGATGCATCTGCACAGGGTGTAGGGCAATGGCTGGGACACTGTAGTGCCTGACCACCACCTGCATGGACAGGGTGGCCACAGCATGGCATGCTGGGAGGGCACTCACTCTGACCGTGCAGTGACCATGGCATGTCTATGCTCCCACATAGTGCTCAACTCTATTTGCTTTCAGTTATGCCTTGGTGTTCCTAGTTCTGGGGTCTAATCACTGAGATACTGGCTTGTTGTTTGTATTATGCATCACATTTCTAGGTGCACAGGGTTTTCCTGTGAGCATGCACTATGGACTGGTTAGTGGACTGTATGCAGTTAGTCTCTGCATGGTTGGAACACCTCGTAGAGTGCTGCAGGTGCTGTCTGCTGGTGAATGGCAGATTAGATTGGGGTGGGGTGGGGTGGGGTGGGGTGGGGTTATGAGTGTGAGTGGGCAAGGTTCTGATGTCGAGGAAGGGCGTGACAAATTCTATCTACCCTTTTGATGTCTAGGACATCGGAACCTTGCCCACTCACACTCTTAAATGACAGAGGTGTAAGGCAGGGGTCTCCAAATCCAGTCCTGGAGTGCCACAAACCAGTCAGGTTGGCAGGATATCTCTAATGCATATATTTCTCATGCATATTCATTAGGGCTATCCCAAAAACCTGCCAGGGTTGCGGCCCTCCAGAACAGGAATAGACACCACTGCATTAGAGATATCCTGCCAACCTGATTGGTTTGTGGCACTCCAGGGCTGGATTTGGAGACCCCTGCCTTACACCTCTGTCATTTAAGATTGTGAGTGGGCAAGGTGCAGATATCCAAAACATCAAAAAGGTTAGATAGAATTTGTCAAATTCCTCCTCACCTCTCACCACCAGCAAAATATTGACTATTAGAGAACTTTTTGGTGGTGGTGAGAATCGAGGAGGAATGTGACACATTCTATCTACCCTTTTGATGTCTAGGACATCTGTACCTTGCCCACTCACAATCTTAAATGACAGAGGTGTAAGGCAGGGTTCTCCAAATCCAGCCCTGAAGGGCCACAAACCAGTCAGGTTGGCAGGATATCTCTAATGCATATATATATCTCATGCAGATTCATTAAGGATATCCCAAAAACCTGCATGGTTGCGGATCTCCAGGACTGGATTTGAGTAGCTCTGCCTTACTGAGCCCCCAGTGCTTGCACTGTTTCCTGTTTCCAGTGCAGTGGTTCTTAACCAGTCCTCCTTGAACCCCTAGGCCAGTCGGGTGCTCAGGATAGCCCTAATGAATATGCATGATATATATATGCATTAGAGATATCCTGCCAACCTGACTTGTTTGTGGCCCTCTAGGACTGGATTCGGAGACCCCTGCCTTACACCTCTGTCACTTAAGAATGTGAGTGGACAAGGTGCAGATCTCCAAGACATCGAAAAGGTTAGATAGAATGTGTCACATGCCTCTTTGCTTCTCACCACCACCAAAATATTGTCTATTAGACAACATTTTGGTGGTGGTGAGAATTGAGGAGGCATGTGACACATTCTATCTACCCTTTTGATGTCTAGGACATCTGCACCTTGCCCACTCTCAATCTTAAATGACAGAGGTGTAAGGCAGGGGTCTCCAAATCCAGCCCTAAAGGGCCACAAACCAGTCAGGTTAGCAGGATATCTCTAATGCATATATATCTCATGCATATTCATTAGGGCTATCCTGAACATCTGACTGGCCTAGGGGTTCAAGGAGGACTGGTTAAGAACCACTGCTCCAGTGTTAGCCTGCTAATGTGCATAATGAGGAGCAAGGTATTTATTTATTTATTTTATTTATTTATTTAGTAAAAACTTATATACCGCTACTTCCAGCGATCAGCAGCGGTTTGATTACAATTTTGGGATTTGTCAAAAAATCAAGACAGAAAATTTGGGGCATAGATAGAGAGAACAGGGGTAATACACAGCACACATATTAGGGTCTATATTTAGACCATAATTACTATCACAATCGATTATATATTTATACAAGCAATTATACATTTACACACGCGATTATCCGTCATCTATGTACAGTTTTACATACAGCTATTCACTCTCTTTTATCTTCTTGGCTTTACATCTGTATATAGTGACAATTGAACAGGTGAACAGTTTTACATACAGCTATTCACTCTTTTTTATCTTCTTGGATTTACATCTGTATATAGTGACAATTGAACAGGTGCGTCTTTAATTAATATTGTAGGTATAGCCCGGACAAGGCGGTCTGGGCAGGATGCATATGCACAGGGCATAGGGCAATGGCTGGGACATTGTAGTGCCCAAACACCACCTGCATGGACAGGGTGGCCACAGCATGTCATGCTGGGAGGTCATTCTCACCCTGACTGAGCAGTGACCATGGCATGTCCAGGTTCCCACATCGTGCTTTTTTTTTCAAGTGATATCTGGGAGTTCCCACTTCTGGGGCTCAATCACTGGCGTGTCTGCTTGGTGTTTTGCTTGTATTCCACTTCTGGGTGCGTACAGTTTTTCTAAGAACATGCACTTTGTAGTGATTAGCAGATTATCTGCAGTTAGTTTGTGTATGGCTAGAACACCTTGCAGGGTATGGTGGGTAAAGACTGACTGTGTCCCCTTGCTGGTGAATGTCAGAATGTGGTGGGGGCAGCTGAGCTTTTCCAGGTCTTCTGTCAGTGCCCTATGTGATATATACAGATCTGCATTGATTGTCCTGGAGGATGCTCTTCTCCTCCAGTACTGGGGTTGATGGTCCCACAGCTCTTCATCATCATGTCTCTCTACTGTCTCCATTGCAAAGATATAGAGCGTGGTTCTGTTGGTGGCAGATTGTGGCCCCCACCCTGACCCGGAGAGGGTGGGTTGGTAGGTGGTGCTACATAATTGGCATGTGGGTCCAGACATCCCCCTGCTCTTATAACAAGTGATCATGGCAACCACACAGTATATGCACTATTCTGGGTGCATCATAGTCCACAAGGGCTAGACGTGACTGGGAGATACAGCAGTATCTACCAATACTAGCACCTGCATACCTTAGCAATGCCATCTTAAACTTGGAAACGCATTCCACATATTTCAAAAGGTTGCTATGATTAATGTCATATAACAAATCCTAAGTTAAACACAATTTGTTGACAGAGATTCATCATAGCAACCTTTCTGATATCTGTGGAGTTTGTTTCAGTTTTTGTTTCTGACAGTGTTTACCACCCCGGGGAGTGACCCTAACAGCACTGAGTACCATAGCAATGCCTGCACTGTGCCCAGGATTGGTGTGGTGGACAGGGCTGCCAACCATCTCTATATTTGCACAATGCTGAAATAGGTGTGGGAGTGTGTGTATGTCTATCCAGTGTTTTGGGGCTGCCTATGCCTTACTGAGCCCCCAATGCTTGCACTGTTTCCAGTGTTAGCCTGCCAATGTGCATAATAAGGAGCAAGGTACTGTGGGTATGGTCCAGACAGGGCGGCCTGGGCAGGATGCATCTGCACAGGGCATAGGGCAATGGCTGGGACATTGTAGTGCCTGACCACCACCTGCACGGACAAGGTGGCCACAGCATGTCATGCTGGGAGGTCACTCTCACCCTGACTGAGCAGTGACCATGGCATGGCTAGGTTCCCCCATAGTGCTTTTTGGTATTTCTTTTAAGTGATGTCTATGAGTTTTCTTTTCTGGGGGCTCAATCACTGAAATACTTGCTTGGTGTGTGTGTTCACATCCTATTTTTGGGTGCACACAGTTTCTCCAGGGCCATGTACTAGCTAGCAGACTGTCTGCAGTTAGCATGTGTATGGCTGGAACACCTTGTAGAGTGCAGTGGGTGGAGACTGAGTGTGCCTTGTGCTGGTGAATGTCAGATAGTGGTGGGGGGGGCAGCTGAGCTTTTCCAGGCCTATTGTCCATCTGCCTGTGCCTTAGGTGTTGCTTACAAATCTGTGTTGACTGTGCTGAAGGGTGCCTATTCCCCAGCAGGACTGGGGTTGACCATCCCCTCTACTGCCACCATTGCAGAGATGTAGAAGGTGGATCTGTTAGTGGGAGATCCTTTCCCCCACCCTGACCCACAAAGGGCGGGTTGGGTGGTGCTACATAATCTGCTTTCGGGTCCAAACACCACCCTTCTCTTATAACATGTGACTATGACAACCACACAGGATTTGCTCTATTCTGGGTGCACCATAGTCCACAAGGACTAGACATGACTAGGAAATACAGACAGACACAGGTGTGTCTGCAAGGACTACCTATCACACACTGGCACTGATGAGAACCTGCAGCACAGCCTATCTTAGCTAAGCCAGGTGCCGCAGACCTGGTGCTGGGCGCCCCACCTCACCCTCAGGGTGAGCACAGGAACCTGTCAGACGGCTGCCTGGGTGAGAATCTTCACAGTCTTTGCAAGTGCATATCTCTATATGATTTGCAAGGTATTGTGGGCAATGTAGTTCATTCACACCAGACACAGCTGCTGACAATAATTTAGTTGTGCTCTTGGGTAAAGCCAATAAGATATTTATTTATGGGGTTATTTCTCCCAACACAGATATGCTTGGTAGCACATAAATTAGGTAACTTGCTTTCAGTGTTAACTTGGAAAAACAAAGTCAAAATCAGGAAAACAACAAATGAAAAGCCACAAAGCAAGAAACAAACTGTTCTTTTCAGGTTAACTTCTGATTACTTCCCACATAGATACAGAAGTGATTCTCTCCTAGCTCACAAGCAATTAGGTAAGGCTTAATTGCTAGCAGTTACCAGCTGAAACCCCTTAGCTGGCTTGCCTTCCACTGTGTGGGTCAAATCCTGCTTCAGGAGCTTTTCTGAGTAGATTAAAGAACAAATTTGTATTTCTTTGTGATGGTTGCTGTACTTTATAACAGAAAGTTACCAACGGAGTTTAGATAGAGAACAGTCCATATAAACAGGATCCTCATCTGCTATTATTCCCCCTTGTTCAACAAGCATGGGTTCAATATCATGGATTAGCACAGATGAATCTCTCAATGGAGCATTTTCAGGAGAATACTTGTTTCCCTGCTGTCTTTCAAGGTTATAGCTAGGGCATAGATCAGTGTTCATACCTGAGCTTCCATTGCTGCTAGAGTTCCTCTCTATATAGCCTGGCCAGTATGTAGTCCAGTTCTTATGTCCAGCCTTCCAATCCAGATCCCTGGACACTGGATCTCTCTTCACATACCTTCTGTCACAGGTCTTAGAGTCCCTTCCACGTGCAGCCGTCTCCCTCACAGGTAGCCTCTGGTGATTCCTAGCTCTGCAGCAGCATTCCTCTGGCTTTCCCCAGTCCAATGGTGTATGCTGGCCCTTGGAATACCTCCCAGTATACGTACTGCTTTGGACTCTTCTAGACCTCTCAAAGGCTTTTCTCCTCTTTCTTCCAGAGGGCTTCTTTCCCTCTCTGTCCGTCCGGTTTGGCTTCTGCTTCTGATGATCCTTCAGATGAAACTGAGGATAATTCTCTGGATATCCAAGGTGATCATGAAGATGGTCATCTGTAGAATAAACTCTACTCTTATTCTGCTTGGATGAGTGCTCCTCCCTAACACAGCGCAGCTGTGCTGAATCAGGCCCTGCCCTTTGAGATGAGTGCTTAGGGATTACCTCATAGCCCTCCTGATTGAACACACGTTTCCCCACTTCAGCTCGTCTAATGGCTGTTGGAAACCTGGTGCATTCTGGGACTGGTAGTCTTTTATGGGAAAATTCTGTTTTCTTATTTCTACCAGAACTGACAGGTTGCTTGTTCAGAGTCACTTCACCTTTTCTGTAGCTCCTTCCTGAGCTATGATAAGCTTCCTTATCACATACCCCCCTGCTTAAGTTATTACGTACTGGTGTCACTGGTGAAACTTCTTCTCTACAGTCCGTAATACGGGAAAGGGCATCCGCATTCTTGTGTAACTTCCCAGTACGATGTTCAACTTGAAAATCAAATGCCTGTAAGGCCATGTACCAGCGTGTCAACCTGGCATTGTGGGTCTTCATTTGCTGCAACCACTTAAGTGGGGCATGGTCCGTGACCAACTGGAACTTTCTCCCTGTAAGGTAAAACCTTAATGCCTCCACTGACCACTTGATAGCTAAACATTCTTTTTCTATTGTGGAATACTTTTGTTCAGCCGGTGACAACTTCCTGCTCAGGTACATCACAGGATGCTCCTCCCCATCATGACACTGGGATAGAACCGCTCCTAGCCCTACATCCGATGCATCGGTTTGAACCAGAAAGGGTTTCTTGAAGTCCACCCCTTTCAGTTCCGGTCCTGTACACAATTTTCCTTTTAAGACTGAAAACGCTTTTTCAGCTTCAGGTGTCCACTTTAGCTGGTTTGGACAATTCTTCCGCAGCATATCCGTGAAAATTGCACTTTTCTCTGCGAATTGCGGTATAAACCTGCGGTAGTATCCAATAAGTCCTAAGAAACTTCTTAGTTGTTTCTTTGTTGTTGGAGGAGGAAAATTCCTGATGCTATCTACTTTACTCATTAGAGGTTTAATTTTTTCCTCTTCCCACTAGGTGGCGCAGGTATTTTACCTCCCTATTTGCAAAGGCACACTTCTTCGGGTTTAAAGTGATTCCCGCTTGCTTCATGGAGCACAAGACTGCCCTGATCCTCTTCAGATGCTCCGCCCAGGTGTTACTATGGATTATGACATCATCCATATATGCAAAAGCATAATTTTGGTGGGGTCGAAGTACCTGATCCACTAACCTTTGGCAGGTAGCCGCTGCTCCATGCAGTCCGAAATGCATCCTCTTGAACTGGAAAAGGCCAACGGGGGTGCTGAACGCAGTCTTCGGCTTCGACTCCCTGGTGAGAGGGATTTGCCAATATCCTTTTGTCATATCAAGGGTGGTTAAGTATTGTGCCTGTCCCAGCTGGTCCAACAGCTCTTTAATTCTTGGCATTGGATATGCATCAAAAACTGATATGGTGTTTACCTGCCGGAAGTCAATACAAAATCTTAAAGATCCATCAGGCTTCGGCACCAGGACTATGGGGCTATTCCAGGGACTCTTTGACTCTTCTATTACTCCCATGTCCAACATCTCCTGGACTTGTGCCACTACTTCCTGTCTCTTGGCTTCAGGCAAGCGATATGGCCTTTGACGAACTAATTTCCCAGGTGGAGTTATTATTTCATGGGCAACCAAATGTGTCTCCCCAGGTATGGGTGTCAACACATCTGGGAATTCTTTAAGCAACTTCCTAATTTCTTCCTGTTGTACCACTGTCAGGTCCTCACCTATTTGGGGCTCTGATTTTTCTTTACAATCAGATACCTGGGGTCCCAAATCTTCCTCTTCATTCACCTCCCTCTCTCGGGCACAGGTGGCAGCTAGGCTTTTAACCCCTTTGACATCAGTAGAACCAAAGCCTTTGGTTCCACGTTCAGAATTCTCCAGGGATGTGACCTCCTCCACAGGTGGAAAACCCAGCCTCTCACAGATCAATTGGGCAATTCTGTCTCCTGTCTTCACGTGATAATCATTCTGTCCAAAATTAAACAACAGAACTTTAATATTGCCCCTGTAATCAGGATCAATTACTCCCGCACCCACATCGATGAAATATTTAAGGGCTAATCCGGACCTTGGGGCTACTCTCCCATAGCATCCAATAGGTATTTCCACTTGGAGACCAGTGTCAACCAGGGCTCTCCCTTGGCTAGGTACAGTCACATTTTCTATGCTGCACAGGTCAAACCCAGCAGCTTGAGGGGTTGCCCGCTTAGGAGCTTGGGCCTTCTCTGTGACCCTATGGTACTTTAGGACGAAAGTCTGCTTTGGGGTAGCTTGGTCTTCTGGACGCTTAACCATCTTTTTAGCTGGGGGTCTGAGGACTTCCAAATAAAGGCCCGGGAGCTATTACCATTAAACCTTCTCCCTCCTTCTTTCCTAGTCCTTCCACTAGACCCTGCTTAAATCTTGGCCAGTCTCTTCCTAGAACCAAATCAAAGGGTAGCCTAGGCACCACTGCTAACAGGACTTCCTCTTGTCCCCCCAGGCACTTAACCTTTAGCCTATAGGTGGGATAGGATGTTGCAGCACCATGAATGCATCTGATGTGAACTTGGCTTTCAGGGGTTCTAGGCACAAATCCTTCTTGGGCCTCTATCCTCTTCCAAAGCCTTTTTGACATCATACTCTGGTCTGCCCCAGAGTCTAACAAAGCATTTGTGGTAATTCCTTGTACATCAACCATCAAAAGAAATCCTTCTTTGGGCTGTTTTAAATCCACACCCACTAAGCTAGTGTGTGTCTGACATCCTTTTTTTAAATGTCCCCACTTTCCACACTTGAAACATTTCTTTCTATTCCACTGTGTCATCTGGTTTGATACAGTACATTCATTTTCAGAAACATTTTTAATTATTTTCTTTTCTGATACAGCACATCTTGCCTCAGCACCAATCTTCAGAGAGCCACCCATTCCATGGCAAGCCTACATGGCTTCCAAGAATCTCTCTGCTAGCATGGTTGCCTCTCCAAGATTTTGGCAATTTTGCTGTATAAGGAAAGTGTGCAAATCTTTAGACACCCCAGACATAAATTGCTCAAGCATTATAATATCTAATAACATTTCACATACCTTCTGGAACAGGTCTTAGAGTCCCTTCCACGTGCAGCCGTCTCCCTCACAGGTAGCCTCTGGTGATTCCTAGCTCTGCAGCAGCATTCCTCTGGCTTTCCCCAGTCCAATGGTGTATGCTGGCCCTTGGAATACCTCCCAGTATACGTACTGCTTTGGACTCTTCTAGACCTCTCAAAGGCTTTTCTCCTCTTTCTTCCAGAGGGCTTTTTTCACTCTCACTGGTTAGCTGTCCAATATCGCATTCAGTTTAAGATCTTCACTTTGGTTCTGCATTCTAGTCACGGCTATCATCTCTATCCCCCCCCCCCCCCCCTGTCTCTCATGCTCAGTACGAGTCTACTCATCACTCTGTTTTCTACTTCCTTGGTCCTACTTTATGGAAATCAGTCTGATCTCCATCTTGAACTATCTTACACTAGATTTAAATCCTTTCTCAAAATCCACCTATTCCATCTTGCTTTCGACCCAGGCCCTCAGTGTTACGGGGTCCTGCATTCCTTGCCTGCCTAGTCTGTGATACTGCCCTTTGTCCGACCCCTCCCCTCCTTTTGTTCCCACATGTATGTCTTTGAGCTTTATCTGTCCTTCCTCTTTCCTGTCTCAATTTTGGAGTTATTTTCTTTTTATAGTTTTAATATTGGAATCTCTCCTCCCTGCCCAATTGCATACTATCCAGTTAGCATGGGGCCTCTGCTATTAGTGCAGCAGGTTTACTGTGCAGCAAACCCGCACTAATGGTTAGCACACGTTAATAAACATGCCCCACTGTGTTCATTAACGTGCCTTAAAAATTCAGTGCATGTAAAATAGATTTAATACCCATTAACCTACAAATTAGTGCTGTAATGCAAATTAAAATGTTTTTATTAAAATAAAATAGTGGGTAAAAGACACATTTTCCCAAATCAAGCAGAAATTTGTTTGCCTATGCACATCCCTTGTCAGTGAATTTGTATTAGGAGACATTAGTGATCTCCCGCAGACCCTCTCTACAACATTTGATGGGATAGGCTAGGGTAAGAGGAACCTCGGAAGGAGTTTTGGAGGTTCGCAGAGGGATCTAGTGGAAACTGAACCCTGATGTCAATGGAGTCACTTCTCTTTGATAATTTGCATAAACATATTAAAAATCACCCACAGTTTTCAACTAGGGTGACTATTTGAAAAATTTCCATTTAGTGAACCCTGGAGTGTGATAGATAACACAGGTACACTAAAAAAAAATTTTTTTAAACTGCCTCTAATGTTTCGATTGATTTTTACGTTTTTTGGTGCGCTGAATCCAAATCTGGTAACCAATTTGCTCCATCACATACAGATTTTTTGATACATTGGGTTAGCAGTTTGAAGTGAACGTTTCAGATTGAGTGCGATCGAGATAAAAGTTTCTTGGATGAATTCTTTATACTAATTGTTTAGTAGTTATTCAAATAAGAATAAAGAAAATTGTAACAAGGCAGCACATAAGAATAGAGTAATGTCAACAAAACACACTGTGATGGTAGCAAAATTGTCTGCACTTAAAACAGCCACATACATGTGCACAAACATTGAGCATATAAGAGCGAGGTTAGACACAAAGCAAAGCAAAGAAATGTGCAAAAAATGTTGTACAGGTATGTATGTAAGAATAGAAAACGCAAACCGCACCATTGCAATACATGAAGACAAACACCCGATGGTGTGAAAATAAAATTCTAATAAATGAGATCCGACACTGTGGTAATAACTAGCAAATTTTTATTTCAAAGTTTAGTAAAAACACGATATTTGTCAACACAGTTTAGATTTTAAAGTCATTCTTGGGTCAATCAATCTCCTGGTGGGCCCGTTTCTTCTTCCCCCGAATGCTTCTCTTGGTGCGCTGCTTGGCGTATTTTTCATCTGGGGTTTCCCGCAACAGCAACCAGCAGAAATCAGCCATCATAGTAGTGTTCCATCTTCCTTGATACCTTCTCTCTGCGTCCTTGATGTCCTGGTGAAACCTTTCACCTTGTTCTTCATTGTACGCCCCCAAGTTTTCGGGAAAGTAGTTCACATGGGAGTGCAAGAAATGGACTTTCAGGCTCATGTTACAGCCTTGTTCTTTGAAGGCATTGAGCATCCTGGCAACAATATCCTTATAGTTCTCATCCCGCCTGTTCCCCAAGAATTTGAGAACAACATCCTTGAAGGAATCCCAGGCTTCTTTTTTCTTCTCAGACATCGTTTCAGCGAATGCTCCATCTGAAATGAGTTTCCTTATATCAGGGCCAACAAACACTCCTTCCTTTAGCTTTGCTTCAGAAAGTCGGGGGAACTTTGAGCAAAGGTACCGATAGCACTCACCATCTTTTGGAAGGGACTTGATGAATTGCTTAATGAGACCCAACTTAATGTGGAGAGGTGGTAATAGAATTTTATCACGAGGTACCAAGCTCTCATGAAGAACATTTTTCTCACCGGGTCTCAAATACTCCCGAATTGGCCAGTCTTTTTTCCCCCAGTGTAGGTCGCGGGCCCGGCTATCCCACAAGCAAAGGAAGCAGGGATATTTGGTGAAACCGGATTGCTGCCCTAATAGCATGGATAGAATTTTAAAGTCTCCACAAATCATCCACTTATGCTCATCATAACGAATCTTCTGAAGAATCAGGGCCAAATTCTCGTATTTTTCTTGGAGAATAACAGAGTGAGCAATAGGAACTGAAGCGAATGTGTTGCCATTATGAAGAAGAACACCTTTTATGCTGTCTTTTGACGAATCAATGAACAGCCGCCATTCAGCAGGATCATACTTGAGTTTAAACTTTTCCATCACTCCGTATATATCGTTGCAAAATACCAAATCTTCCTCTTTGCTGAAATACTTCAAAAATTGTGTCTCGCGGTTGCGGTACCAATAAAAACTTGTTCCTGGTGACAATAAATTTTTCTGTTTAAGCCGAGAACCTAGCAGTTGGGCAGCATCTTTTGGGAGTCCTAAATCCCGGACTAAATCATTCAATTCAGCTTGAGAGAAAAGTTCAGGTTTCGGATCTGGTTCAGTTTCAAACTCGGAAGTACTGGACTCATCGGGAAAAGCCATCTGATGAGTCTCATCATGATCAGAACCGTCCACACAAATATGATCCAAAGATTTTGGTGGTTCAGGCACAGGTACTTCGTTGCTATGAGGCATAGGCCTAATTGCTGAGGGAAGGTTGGGGTAACTTATTACGTTCTTATTTTTTAAGTTGTATCCCTTCACAATGCAAGAGCAAAAATAGCAGTCACTGCTGTGGTCTCTTTGTTCATGCCACATCATAGGTATTCCGAAACGAAATGCTTGTTTTTTACCTTTCATCCATAAGCGTAGATCTTCCTCACATGTCTTGCACACTTTGTGAGGAGCCCACGGTTTGTCTTGATCGCCTAACTTCAAACCGAAATAGGCGAAATATACTTTTTTAATAAATGCAGAAATGTTCCTCTGCTGCTTTTTCACGGTATATTCCCCACAAATAAAACAAAAACTGTCCGGAGAGTTGACGCAACCTCTGGCTCTGTGAGCCATCACAAATACACAGCACTGCAAACTACAACTGTAGTGAACCACTTCGGAATAAAGCTGGATTACGACTGAGCAAACAAAAGGTAATAATGAACTTGCAAAAAACTGAAATTTGACAGGAATGTTCATGTCGCAACCACCGTGTTTGAGCGAGCGAATGAGGCGAGGCGAACAGGAAAGAACATGCGCCAGCGCGAGTACTGGATTTAGCCCCCCGCCTCCCAATTGTCCTGTTAATGTATAAAATGAATACAAAACACTCTAAAATATCATGAGGGAGTGTTTCTAGTTAGTTAACCATTACAACCTCTATAACCTTGGTAGATCGGACCCGGCATCCTATCCCTCCTGCGCAAAACATCTTTACTGCCCCCCTCC
Source organism: Ichthyophis bannanicus (assembly GCA_033557465.1). NCBI lineage: Eukaryota > Metazoa > Chordata > Amphibia > Gymnophiona > Ichthyophiidae > Ichthyophis > Ichthyophis bannanicus. The sequence goes on along the minus strand of CM066031.1, from coordinate 322,756,828 downwards.
CCCTCCCCCTCCACCTTTTTCCACCCCTTTACAAATCACTCATAGCCTTCTTAACGTGGAAGAACCAACTGGTCGCAGCTTTATTATATTCATAAACAATCAACATTCCAAAATATAACAATCTTAACAATCCCCCAAAGCGGAGCCAAACCTCACCCGCCATATGACTAGCAAGGTGACCTTGCCTCCGCTTCGGCCGTGTCCTGGCACCGGCCAACTTGCTACCGCCCTTTCCCCGACCTCACCATGTGACTAGCAAAGGCCAGCAGGGCTTATCCGGGTCGGGGGCACCCCCACCCCTGCACAAGTGTGACCTAAAGGCTCCGGACCCCGGAGACCTCCGGGATCCCACCTTGCCCCCCAGCTGTGACACCCCAAACCGCCCTCACCTCCTCCATATAACCAAGGGGAGGGAGGGAGGGAAGCTGTCCCTCTGCACGCCCGACGCTGAAAAGGAGGGAGCCGCCAGACTCCCCCCCCCCCTTTTTAAAGCCTCGGGCGTGCAGGGCCGTTTCATTGGCTCCGCTCCTCGTGCTTGCGGAGCCAATGATTTTAAAAGACGCCGCCGCGTCCAGCATGTCCCCCGCGTGGGCCCATGACGTACCCCCCCCCCCCAGCCCCGCAGCAGGATGCCGGACCCGGGCCGATCCCCAGGTTACCGGCGTCCACCGGGACCTTGCCCGTGTCCTTCCCATTTTGGGCCAAGAAAATAAACTGCAGTCGGCTAAAAAGAAATAATGTTGAACATTCCTTATATGGGTAAGAAATCTAATTTTGCAAGAAAACGTGACGTGATGGAACATTTTGGCTATTTTTCCTGGATTCAGCACCCCAAAATCTATAGGAATCAGTTGCAAAACTGGAGGCAGTTTTTTGGTAGTGTACCTGTGTAATTTAACTCTTTGTTATATATATGTCTTCATCTTTAAGAGAGGTATTAAGCAAGACCATAGGCCAATATCCTGGCTGATACACGAAGATAACTCATCCCTTTATGTCTTGTTAAACCATTATGGTGTTTTAATTGCATCACCAATAGCATTGTGCTTTATGAATCCCCGATGGTTTGTTTATATTGATCTTATATGAGATACATATGCATTCCCACAGTGAACATTCTATTTAATCTACCTGTAACTTTATCTTTTGCTGCAGAAAAACAAATTATAGTCAATTAGAAAAAAATTGGCAACCACTTTCATTTAAATAAAACAGCAGCAGTATACAAAGAGAATTGGAGTGGTGATATTCCCCTTACCAGCTGTTTCTTATATTTTCTACAAACTGTAGCTGGGAGACATAAATTAGATGGCATAAAATTGTGCTAATGAACAGAAAGGAATTTTCAATTTTGCTCCTTGATTTTATTCCTCTTTTACAGTCTCTTTTATGCTATAAGTCTTACTAGAACCTTATTTCAGATTTTTTTCCATCCTTCTAGCAACCCTTTTCAGATGCTTGCCATCCAATAGTTCATCATTTATAAGCAAATGCAATTCTAACATCTTTTTCAACATAAATTTAGCAGAGTCCCCTTATAGTACTTTAAATGCTTTTAAAGTGAAGACAGCTGAGCTGAGTTACAGTCACCTGTGGTAACAGAGTACTGGGCTATGTTAGACCCTTCACCATGTGCACTTTGGCTCGGGGAGGAGGAGGGTAGAGTTCCCAGCTGGCTCCAGATGCACTCAACAAGCTTGATCCAGTACCCCCAGTTCTGGGTTTACCCTGTTGCATTCAGGGATATGTAGTTCTGATTTCTCTATTGCACTCTAGCTGGTCAACCTTCTCTCTAGTCCTATTAGTGAACCACATTACAACATCCAAACGAGTTTCATATTACTGTATATAACATTAAGTTAATCTGTACATAGTACATTAAGTTAATCTGTACATAGTTCCCCCGGTTGTCCTATTGTTGAAGTTCCCTGTTTAATGTAAAACTCAATGTTACTTGTATGCATTGTAGTATGTTCTTGTTCATTGTACACCGCACTGATTGTAATAGCGCGGTATAAAAGAATTATTAAATAAATAAATAAATAAATAAATAAGAAAAGCAGAACTACAAGTCACTGAATGCAATGGGGTAAACCCAGGACTGGATCAAGCCTGTTGGGCACATATGGAGTCAGTTGGCAAACCTAGGGGGGAGGGGAGAAGGAAATGGCAGTGATGATATGGAGTAAGGGCAGTGGAGGAATAGGCTTGGAGATATTCATAGATATTTTGGACTGACAATGGGTTACATTCAATGTTCCCTCTAATTTTCTGTAGGCTGTGTGCGCATAAAATATCAGCTGTGTGCAGCTTTTGAAGGAAGGTTAAATTTTTGTGCGCCACATAACAACACTCGAAGTTATATACGTTAAAATTTGACTACACGTCAGAATACAGTATGTACACCACACTGATTTTAATCAAATTAAATGAAAATAGACGATTACTAAATGAAGCGGGAAATTTTTCTAGTAATTACAACATTTTAAGACGTCTGTGTTGTTTTCTATCAGAATCAGAGCTGTAATTTTTGTGCGCTCTGTTGTAAAGTATGTGCGCTCGCTCAGCGAGGTGTGTGCACGCGCACACGCGCACAGCTTAGAGGGAATAGTGGCTACATTTCAAAGGCAGCATGTATCTACCACCAACTGTCTTCCAAACCCAGGGGATCATGGGAATGTGGTATGGTGCTGGTGAGAGTTATATAAGAAAAGAGTCAAGTACTTTTATTCCTTTTGTTTCCTCTAGCATTTGGAGCAACTGACAGTCCTTTGATTGGGCAACTAGAGAGGTGGACCAAGGTAGAGCTCTAGATGTGGTGTACTTAGATTTCAGTAAAGCTTTGGACACCATTCCACATAGATGACATAAATAAATTGAGCATCCTAGGAACAGACCTTAAAGTTACTGGGGTATGTTTACTAAACGGCGCACAAGTGCGCGGCGCACAATAGCGTGCACTAAGGTACCTTAGCGCACACTAATGATGCGTTTTTGTGCCCCGCACACATGCGCGCCGCACTAAAGTGTCCGATCATGTGCGCGGCACGCTGATGTGCGATAGAGGCGTGGAAAGGCTCCCGGAGGGCGGAGGAAGGCTCCCCAGGGGCGGAGAGACGGGGTCAATGGGTGGAGAGTGGGAGGGGAGAGGCTCTCCGCACAGGATTGGGGCTGAAATTCGAGTAAAAAAATACCGCGCATGAAAACCTCGCGGTAGAGCCGATTTAAAGGGAAGAGAAACCATTTCTGTACTCAAAACCAAGGACACCTACAAAAAGTGAGCAGTGTGATACATGTGCACGGAACAAAAGGGCAAATAAACATTAAAAATGATCCCAACAAAATATAATAAAATTATAATCAAGCTGGGCAATAGTGATAGTAATGGGAAACATCAAAAAACACTCCCAAAAAAGCCACAAAAAATAAATATGAATTTTAGAAGGGTCTAAGCTCCATCCCCATACAAGGTGAATGATCCCACAGTGAAACAGCACTGATCAGGGTTTCCCTCTCCATTGGACAGGTTACCTATGGCATGCACATTTCCACAAGAGCAGGGCGGGCAGGTCGGAATGGGCAATTGGACAGATGCTGGGAAAGGGGATACAGAGGGCTGCAGGCGGCACATGCTGTGGTGCAGCTGGGGCACAGTGCGGACTAGGCAGATGCCTAGATGGCACCTAGGAATGCTGAAACTGAACAGCAGCCAGACAGCAACTGATGAGGGCCCAACATGGGCATGAGAGTGTTTATCACAGTGTCACAGGGGAGAGTACCCAGCAGGTACCCCCAAGGGCACGGAACATTGGCAGGCGGTGCTTGGGGGACATGCGGACAGATATGTAGGCACCCCTACCCCAGAACCTGCACCATAGCCAGCCGCCTACCCACACACAAGATGGCCTGAGACTGGGTACCACCAGCACCACCAGCAGAAGGGCATGTCAGCATGGTGTCACAGGGGTACTGGAGGTGGAGGGGGACAGTGGCAGCTGCCCAGAGCAGACCATGGCCTGGCCCTGTGTAGGTGGGTGCAATGTACTGCAACAGACAGGCCCTGCCGGGCAAACAGTCATGGTATCATCAGGGAATGCACTGTCTCTGTGGCAACACGGTGGTGCAGTGCACACAACCAGTGTGTTTGGAGACAGAAGGTCACAGGTTGAAGCCCCAGCTGGGGCTCCTGCCAATCCAGTCCCCATATTTTACCCACAACTATATCGTGATAGTAAAGACGAACCTTTATTGCAGAGAACATAAGCATGGCTCAAACACCTCTATTTTACACTACAGAGCACAGACACCAGAAACATGCACATTACCTAGAGCAGATTACCCCAAATGCAGTCCTGGAGGGCCACAAATCCTTCAGGGTTTATGCTGTCTCCAATCTAAGGATGGAGCGGTACTGGTGGTGGAGGTGGCAGCAGCTGGTGGCCACAGCAGACCATGGCCTAGCCCTGTCCAGGAGGGTGCTGTGCACTGCAACAAACAGGCCCTGTCGGATGTACAGTCATGGACTCCCCAGGGAATGCAGCATTTCTGTGGCAACATGGTGGTGCAGTGCACACAGACAGTGTGTGCAAGAACAGAAAGTCACAGGTTCAAAGCCCAGCTGGGGCTACTGCCAATCCAGTCCACATATTTTTCCCACAACTAAACCGTGATAGTAAGGACAAACCTTTATTTCTGAGAACATACGCATGGTTAATACACCTATATTTTACCCCACCGAGCACAGACACCATAAACAGGCGCATTACCTAGAGCAGAGTCTCCCAAATGCAGTCCTGGAGGACCCCACACCATTCAGGTTCCATGCTGCCTCTAATAAAGATGCCTGTGCTGAATATCTATGCACCACCCCCATGGTATGCAGATGTAGCTCATGCATATTCATGAGGGACAGCATGAAAACCCGAACAGTGTTTGGCACACCAGGACTGGAGTTGGGAACCTCTGCCGTAAAGCAGCAGCCAACAGGGGCAGACACACCCACACCCACACCCACAGGCCCCATTGGCCAATGCCTCCTGGAGAGGCAGGACATTGGGCCCTGCGTGCATCTCCCAATACTAGCACTTGCATACCTTAGCAATGCCACCCTACACCTGGGTATACGGTACACAGCTATCAAACGTTTCCTATGATTACTGGCAGATAGCAAGTCCTGCGTTAAGCACAGTTTGCTCATTGAGCTCCATCATAACAATCTTTCTGATGTCTGCGGTGTGTGCTTCAGGTCTGGTCTCTGACAGTGTTTACCACCCTGGGGAGTGACCCCCAACAGTATTGCGTACCATATCCATGCCTGTACTGTGCCCAGGACTGGTGTGGTGGGCAGGGCTGCTAAACTCCTCTATAGTAGCACAATGCTGGCATAGGTGTGGGAGTGTGTGTCTGTCTATACAGTGTGTGGTGGCTGCAAACACCTTACACAGCCCACACTTCCAGCACTGTTGCCAGTATTGGCCTGCCAATGTGCATAATGAGGAGCAAGGTACCATGGGTATAGCCTGGACAGGGTGGCCTGGCCAGGATGCATCTGCACAGGGCATAGGGCAGTGGCTGGGACATTTTAGTGCCCGGCCACCACCTACACAGACAGGGTGACCTCAGTATGTCCTGCTGGGAGATCACTCTCACCCTGACTTTGCAGTGACGACAGCATGGCTAGGCACCCCCATAGTGCTATATAGTATTTCTGTCATGTGATATTTATGGGTTTTCTTTTGGGGCCTGGTCACTGATTTATCTGCTTGTTGTGTATGCTGACATCCCAGTTCTGGGTGCATGCATTTCCACCAGGACCATGCACTATGGACTAGCTAGCAAACTGTTCGCAGCTGGTATGTGTCTTGATGGAATGCCTTGCAGGGTGTAGTGGCTTAAGGCTTGCTGCAGGAGAATATCAGATGATGGTGGGGTGCAGTTTCGCATATCCAGGCCTGATGTCTGTCTGCTATTGTGTTATGGATGTGTACAGAACTGCATTGACTGTCCTGTAGGGTATCTGTTCCCCAGTAGGACTGGGGTTGATGGCCCTCTCTACTGCCACCATTGCAGGGAGGTAGAATGTGGATTGGTTAATGGGAGACCCTGTTTGGCACTTTCAGCCCTGGAGGAGAAGGGTGGTGGTACATCTCCTGGGGGTCCATAGGGACTACACCTGACTGAGACAGACAGACAGACAGATATATCCAAGGTGTTTCTGCAGAAACTACCTATCTCACACATTAACACTGCTTTGGATCTCCAGCATAGGCTATTTCTGCCATGGCAGGTGCTGTGGACCTGGTGCTGGGCGCCTCACCGCACCCTCAGGGTGAGCACAGTACCTGCACAATGTGACAGTGTGTAGCTACTCTGTGCCAGTAAAACACACGGTCGGTACCCCCTACCAGGCCGAGGTGCTGTGGGGGTGCATACCCCATCTTGTGTTTATCTGTGGACAGCTGATTTGCATGTGCAGTGCATCATGGGTACGGGTGTGCTAACCCTATCCTGGTGACCACAGCAGACTGTCTGTGTGGTGGCGTGCACTCCCTCTGCAGCCAGCCAGGGGTTTGTTAGCTGCTATAAAGCTGTAGCACAATGGTTACTTCACTGCCTATGGAGCTGGAGGTCATGGGTTCAAACCCACAGTGGGGCTATTTAATAGGGCTGCCCTAAGCATTATCTATTTTTAATGTACATTATTGCTGCCATCAAAAACATCCTCATCGTACTGTACCCATAAGGTGCCTCAGAGGGCGCTTTATTGGGCGCCCTATAGGTCACCTTATGGTTACCGTCCATATAAGGTGCACTATACGTTATCCTGTGGAGCAACGTATAGGGTGCCCTATAGGGGACATTTTAGGGTGCCGTGGCAGACAGTGCACTTTATAATGTGCCCTATGGAGTGCCCTATAGGGTGCCTTATGCGGCACCTTCAATTACAGCACATGAGGGCATGTTTGCTGGCAGCAATTAATAAAATACAAATAAAGTGCTGCAGGAAACAATACGTACATTGCAAAGCTGATGCCTCAACCAGCCTTACGTATTAGACACACTGGGGAGCAAACTCATGACCCCTGTATCAGCAGTCAGTGCCTTAACCATTGTGCTACACTGCTGCTCCTCCTTGCATGTCAGCGCACCTACTCCAGATTTCCATGCGTTTAAATGCACAGTGCTGCCATCAAGCACAGTGCTATGACCTTGCTGTGCCTCATAGGGCACCCTATATGGCGCCCTATAGGCCGCCCTTTCAGCAACATTGTAGGGTGCCGTGGCGGACAGTGCACTTTAAAATGTGCCCTCTGGGGTACCCTATGAGGCGCCTTATGCAGCACCTTATGTTACAATACTTTGAGGGTGTGTTTGCTGGCAGCACTAATTAACATAAAAATAAAATGCCCCCTACAGCAATATTACCTATAACAGGTAATGCCTCAGCCAGCCTTCTTCATTAGGCACAGTGGGGGATTGAACCCATGACTCCTGCATCATTGGTCAGTGTCTTAACCATTGTGCTCCACTGCTGCTCTTTCTTGTATGTCAGCGCACCTTCTTAAGATTTTCATTCCTTAAACTGCACAGTGCTGCCATCAAAAACAGTGCTGTGACCTTGCGGTAACTCATACGGCACCCTATAAAGCGCCCTATACGCAACATTCTAGGGTGCCTTGGCTGACAGTGCACTTTAAAATGTGCCTTATGGGGTGCCTTATGTTAACACGCTTTGAGAGTGCATTTGCTAGTAGTGATAATTAAAATAAAAATAAAATGCCTCCTAAAGCAATCTTCCCCATAATAGGTAATGTTTCAGCCAGCCTTCTTCATTGGGCACAGTGGGGGATTGAACCCCTGATCCCTGCATCATTGGTCAGTGTCTTAACCATTGTATTGTGGCTCTGTTCCTGTGCTTGTGCATCAGCGTGCCACTTATGCTTCCCACGCAGCTTTCTCATGCGCTAATGTGCGGGGCGCACATGCGCACAGCCCACATTAGCGCATGATTAACCCCGGTTTTGCTTTTTTCTGACTGAAACGCCCACTCCTTATATGGCATCCGCACACTAGCGTGCCGCGCACATTACCGGGGTTTTAGTAAACATACCCCACTGTGTTAGAAATTGGTTGAATGGGAGGTGACAAAGGGTACAGTGGTATGCCATAGGGATCTGTCATTGTTCTGATTTTTTTAAACATTTTTGTTAGTGATATTGCAGAAGGGTTGTCAGGTAAGGTTTGCCTCTTTACAGTTGATACCAAACTCTGCAATAGAATAGACACCCAGGGAGGAGTAGATAACATGAGGAGGGATCTTGCTAAGCTTGAAAAAGGGTCAAGAATTTGGCAGCTAAGATTTAACACTAAAAAAAACATTTGGGATGCAAAAATCCAAGAGAGCAGTATAGTATATAGAGGGTGAAGTACTTCTGCCTATGAAAGAAGAGTGGGACCTGGGCGCAATTGTTCCTGAGCATCTTAAGGTGGCTAAACAGATAGAAAATGCAATGGTAAAAGCCATAAAGATACTAGGGTGCAAAGGGAGAGGAATGGCCAGCAGGAAGAAGGAGGTGATAGAGCCTCTGTGTAAGTCTTTGGTGATACCTTACGGAGTATTATGTGCAATTCAGGAGACCGTACCTTCAAAAGGATATAAACAGGATCAAGTCAGTACAGAGGGTGGCTACCAAAATGGTCAATGGGCTTTGTCATAAGGCATATGGGGACAGACTTAAAGATCTCGGTATGTATACTGTGGAGGGAAGGCGGGAGAGAGGAGATATGATAGAAATGTTGAAATACCTCCATGGCATAATTGCACAGGAGGAAAGCCTCTTTTGATTGAAAGAAAGCTCTGTAATGAGGGGGCATAGGATGAAGATGAAAGAGGATAGACTCAGAAGTTATAAGCGGAAATATTTCTTTACAGAAAGAGTGGTAGATTCATGGAATAGTTTCCAAGTGGAGGTATTTGAGACCATGACAGTAGCTGAATTCCAGAAAGCATGGGACCAAAACAGAAGATCTCTAAAGGAAAAATAAAAGACTATACAGCAGTAGTTGGTATGGAAGGTCAACTGGATAGGCCATGTGGTCTTTTTCTGCTGTCATGTTTCTATGTTTATATGACAATTTAATTGAGTATGTATATTTAAAAATGTTCCTTGTGGCCTTGGGTAAGTCATAAATCTAGGCAAATGAATGGCAGACCTAAATTTAGAAGCATAAAGAGGCAAATTATGATGAATTTTCAGCTGAAAAGATAGGGTGGGCATATGTACATGCATTAATGACCACAACTCTTATAATAGGTCTTCTTCCACAGAGTGGTGTATGAACAAAAATGTTGGGCAATATACTCTGTAATGTAACTTGAAAGCAGTGCTAGTCAAACTCCTGACTGATTGTATTAGAATGCTAAAAACTCAATTACCAACTTCTTCAGAGGAGGTTGCGTGGTCTCAGTATCATCGGGCTTACAGCAACATACTGATTACTCGCCCAAATTTGTAACATCAAGGACCACCCTATTGCAGCCTCCTCCCAGATGACATTTGTTATTAATTATTTATAATTTATAATGAAATTGTGAAAAAAATGCTTAGCTTTGAACGTCGTTCCCCAGGCACTAGGCGTTTCACCCGTCAAGGTTTCATCAGGGGATATCGCTAAGCTCTCTGTACACACTGGCGTTCTAAACACAAAAAGTTCAGCAGTTCAGCAAAAACCTTTTGTGTTTAGAACGCCAGCGTGTACAGAGAGCTTAGCGATATCCCCTGATGAAACCTTGACGGGTGAAATGCCTAGTGCCTGGGGAACGACGTTCAAAGCTAAGCATTTTTTTCACAATTTCATTATAAATTATAAATAATTAATAACAAATGTCATCTGGGAGGAGGCTGCAATAGGGTGGTCCTTGATGTTACAAATTTGGGCGAGTAATCAGTATGTTGCTGTAAGCCCGATGATACTGAGACCACGCAACCTCCTCTGAAGAAGTTGGTAATTGAGTTTTTAGGATTGTACTACAATCAGTCAGGAGTTTGACTAGTACCGCTTTCAAGTTACATTACAGAGTATATTGCCCAACATTTTTGTTCATGCATTAATGACACCTATTCCAAAAGTCAAATTTACATGGATTTTAATTTATGACATACTAAAATACGTGGCTGTGGATGTGCATAAATATTGTCATGATCATTTACACCAGATGTAGAGTAGGTATAAATGAGTGCATTTTTCTTACACACACTGGGCCTATTCTGCAATGTATGCACATGAATATTTCCTCTGCCCAAACTCCGCCCCTGTACGTGCTCACACTGAAAATGCGTGCCATCAGTATGTGGTGCACATTTTCAGAATTGCAACTGACTACACTCTGCATGTAAATGATCATTTACACACACAAATCACCAGATTACCTAGCTTGCCACGTGTAAACGTATACAGAAACCTAGCCACCCCTTACAGAATTACTGAGATGGAATTCTCACTGCTGGCCATGCTTACTATGGCTACAGTGCTGCATATGCATTCTAGCACAATACAAATAATACTAGGATTTATTTATTTGCCAGGTTTTTTATACCACTTTATATCATTTCAGTCAAAGCGGTTTACAGTGTAACTTAAACTTGGTAATGCACGTTAAACAAGGACAATGATAACTTGGGATATTTTTTTTCTGAGGCAAACAAACCCTGGTCTCTTGGTTCCCAAGCCAGTGTTCTAACCCTGTGAAGAAGATGAACACAGTGCCATCCCATGCCACTTACTCTGCATGTCTGCAGGTCGTGAACTTTAGCCTTGAGGACAATTTTTGTGGGCGGGCCAAGCTGAGGCCAGGGATGTGGGGTATCCACATATCTAAATACCAGTCATGCACCTCACCACATGCAGTGAATGCAAGACTTGCTTGATATGTGTGTCCGCCATAAGATCTGGACTGATAATGCACTCTGCATAAGGACACTCAAGTGGAAGCTGCTGTTGGAGAAAAAGGAGATGATGACATGCTTGGTGCAGAGTGTAGGCACAAAAGACAGATCTTCACTAGTGTCAGAAGTGAATAGTGCTTTCTGACTCCCGAGCCAGCAGGCCTGGAGAGTGCCTTATGTGTGCCACTGAGCTCCATTCCAGCAAAGATCTTCTACCCATAATTGTTGTAGGCTGCTACATATGGAACATTCTAAACTCTGGGGACCCTAAACAAAGGCATGGGGAGGGGTGACCTGCACAGAGCGGCACGTGCACCTACTCTTGCTGCCTTGCTGGGCAGACTAGATGGATCATGCTGATCTTTATCTGCCGTCATGCTCATGGTTGCTGACAAGGCAGGAAGATAGACTGTTTGTGACAAGGAGATGCTAGACCTCTTGGGGGAAAGTACATTATACTTTACCATTTTGTGTTTTTTCCCCTCCTGCAGATGCTGCATCACCCGGATGACATCAAAGGCTCAAAGAAAAGGGTGCTGGGAGGAAGGTTGGGGGAAAGGTTTTATTTTCTTTTTTTTTTTTTTTTTTTTAATTGTTTATTTAAATTTTCAAAACACAACAGCAATAACACACACAAACATTACCCAACCCCTACCCAACCACCCTCCCAGCCTCCATTGACCCGAACAACAATCCGAATTATACAGAGCTAGACAATATAACGAACAATGACCCCACATCAATGACCTACACCGCACTTAAATTACCCAACCAACAGTCAGGCCCAGAGATTGCCCAGCAGGACACTAACCACGGAAAGATACAGCAGCCAACATCGCATAGGCGTCCAGGCATTCCCACTTATCCTCGGGATCCGGAGGGAGGACGCTTCTCCCCTTCAGGCTCCTCCTGCGCTGACCCGAAGCCCAGGCCCGCTCATAGCTAGCATAAAGAGAAACTGAGTTCCACCATTGGGTGCTCTCCAAGTTATCCGCATTTTTCCAGCAAATCAGGATCAACTTGAGAGCAACTGCTACCAAAAAGTCAAACAAAAAACGTTTCTCTTTCGAGACGGGCAACATTGGGCTGGCAGACCTGAGAAAAACTAGATCCCACGTTAGAGGAGCCCGAAAGGAGAGAATCCGTTGGATCTTATCCCATACCTCTCGCCAGAACTGCTGTACTCTTGGGCATTCGTATAACATATGTTGCAAGGTGCCTAGAGACGTTGAACACGACCAGCACTGCGCCTCTACTCCAGGAGCCCAGCGGGAGAGACGACTGGGCGTCAAAAACGCCCTATGGGAGAAAAAGAACAAAGATTGAGTAATCGCTGCAGCACTGGAGACCCTGTTGGCCCTGGACCAAAGTGTGGCCCATAAATGGGGCGGGATATAAAAGCCTAACTCCGCCTCCCAGCTCTTTTTTAGACCGGTTAACGAAGCAGACCACACTTCTATAAGAATTGCATACAATTTGGATACGGTCCCCGGCCCTTCAGCGCAAGAAAGTAGCACCCGTCGGAGCCCCCAGTCCTCTGCTAGACTAGCGCCTGAAATCTTTGCCTGCTTAAGACAACTTTGTAACTGGACCCATTGAAACCGGCACTGGTCAGGCAGCTCAAACTCTTTAGCGAGTGCCTCCCAGGTTTTCCAACCGTGAAGGTGGATGAGGTGACCAAGCGTCCAAATGCCTCTGTCCTGCCAGCTCCGCCAGGAGATCGTCTTGCCACCAATCTTTAGCTTAGGATTATACCAAATAGGAAAATCTTTGGACACAGGATTCTCCAATGTGAGCACCTCTGCAAGGCCCGCTGCGGCCCGTTGCATAGCGGAAAAAGTGGGAGAAAGCATAGGATTCGCCGGAAGTTTCATCACTAGTGCAAGCTGGAGAGGGATCCTTGGGATTAATCTCCTTTCCACTGCCAACCAAATTGGGTCGAACTCAGTGGCGACCGATGAACACCACTGCGCACCCTGCTTTAGTAGAAAAGCCTGGTGATATGCCCTAAAATCAGGAAAGTTCACCCCGCCCTGCTCCCTACTCGCTTTAAGTTTGGCTATCGCTATTCTGGAGGGCTTCCCTGCCCACAAAAACCGTGTCAATTGCCGCTCCCAACCTTTGTACATCCGAGATGGCATATCTATTGGGAGCATCTCAAGAATATAATTGATCTTGGGAGACAGGACCATCTTAATGGCCTCCATTCTACCCCACCATGACAAATACAGGGGGGACCAGCGGGCCGAGAAAGTACGGAGCATGTCCTCTATGATCTGACAATTAGTTGAAAGTGTCTCCTCAGTCGAAAAACAATACCTGACTCCCAGGTATTTAATAGGCCCAGAGGACCACACAAAGGGATGCTCCCCTAGCACAGAAGAAAAGGTCGCCCTGTTCATAGGGAAAGCGACTGACTTCCCCCAGTTAATCTTATATCCGGATATTTCGGAATAGGCGCTCATGACCCTAAGGACTTCACAGACTTGATCTGGCTGGACAAAGAGGAGAAGGTCGTCAGCGTAGGCTGACAATTTTATCCGTAGGTCCCCCACTTGAATACCCTGGATCTTTTCAGAATTGCGAATAGCTATAGCCAGGGGTTCGAGGGCAAGATTAAACAGGAGTGGGGAAAGGGGGCAGCCCTGCCTCGTCCCGCGTTGCAAAACAAAAGGAGAGGACAGAGTTCCATTCACTAAAATTCACGCCTGTGGATCGACATATAATACTTTAATCAAATTGGTAAATGCTGCCCCGAAGCCGAACCACTGCAAAGCCCGATACATAAAGGCCCACTCAAGCCTATCAAAAGCCTTTTCGGCATCCAGCGAGAGACCAACCAGGGGGATGTCATGAGACCGAGTCAAAGCGAAAAGATCTATGAGAAGGCGAGCGTTGTCTGCAGTCGATCTCCCTGGGAGGAACCCGCACTGGTCGGGGTGTATTAGCCCCGAAACAACCTTCGAGAGCCGCCTAGCAAGGATTCCAGCAAATATCTTATAGTCTGCGTTTAAGAGCGAGATCGGCCTATAGCTGCCCACGTCAAGGGGATCCCTCCCGTCTTTAGGCAACACTACTACAGTAGCCGCGTTGAAACTTCCGATCCGCGGGGCTTGCTCCGCTAACATTTGAAAAAAACAGGCCATCTGGGGAACGAGATCTTCCTGAAAAGCCTGGTAAAATTCAGCTGGGAGTCCATCAGGGCCTGCTGCCTTACCAGCCCTAGCATCCTTGAGAGCCACTTGGACTTCGACCCCTTCTATGGGCAAACCCAACTCCTCCGCCTGCTGAGTACTGAGAACAGGATGGGGAAGTTTCTCTAGGAAATTTCGGCAGGCCGAGTCTTCACATTCTCCCGCCGAGGCATACAGGTCTTGATAGAAGGACCGGAAACACTCCCCAATCTCACTACTCTTCGTAATCAGGTCCTGCGTCCCTGACTTCAGGGCCGCTATGCTAGATTTTTCCCTAGGGGGACTAAGCACTGAAGCCAACATCCTCCCAGCCTTATTGTGCTCAACATGATATCTCGCATCCTGCGCATGCTGAGCTTTACGCACTTCCGAGCTCAAAAGCAGATTATACTGATACCTTAGTTTCTGCAGGCGCAAGAGCACACAGGGCTCTACCTTCTTCCTCAGTAGCCGCTCCCCAGCGGAGATTTGCTCTTCAAGGCCAACCAGCTCAACCTTCCTTTGCTTAGCCCGACGTATAACATAACTAGTGACCTGCGCCCGGATGGTGGCCTTGAAAGCCTCCCACCAAGCCCAGCCTGCAGTCTCGGAGGGGAGGTTCTTTTCAAAATATTCTTTGATCTCCGAGCGGATCAGAGTACAGAAGACCGGATCTCCCAATAGGTCCCTAGGAAAAAACCACCCTGTCTTACGGGGTGCGGGGCGTCCAAACACTAAGAGCACAAAGACAGCCGCATGATCCGACACCGTTGTGGCACAAATACCCGCCTCCAATGTCGATTCTACTAAAGATCGGGAAATGAGAAGGAAATCAATACGAGAATGCGACTGGTGCGGGAGGGAGTAGAAAGTAAATTCCTTGTCCATAGGGTGTAACGTTCGCCAGACATCAAACAGACCCAAATCCTGCATCAAAGACACAAGAACAGAGACAGCCTTGCCCGCCTTAGGTGAACGGTATGGTTGCCGGTCTAACAGTGGGTCCAGCACTAAATTGAAATCGCCACCCACGATCATAGGGAGGGACCGAAAATCATGAGCCACCGATGCCACCTTCTGAAAAAAGGAGACATCATCAGAATTGGGCCCATAAATATTTAGTACCACTAATTTCTCCCCATTAAGGTGCATCACCGCCACTGCCCACCGCCCATTCGGGTCTGCGAGCCCCGACTCAAACTTTGGCTGAAGGGTCTTCCGGACCATTGTTATTACCCCGTTTTTTTTGCCCAGTGCTGCAGCGTGTACCGCAACCAAGTATTGACCCGCACCCATTTTCAGTGCTTCTGCAGATGAGAGGTGGGTCTCCTGGAGTAGAACAACATCAGCACCTTGCTTAACACAATATGATAAAATTTTCCTTCGTTTGATGGGGTTATTGACCCCTTTCACATTCAGCGAGAGGACCTTAAGGGATCCCATAGCGCAAAGTACATGCATATACAGTAGCCACAGGGTCTTTAGCTCCAAATCGTAGTTTCCAGCTCTGGTTAATACCCCTAAGCCTCTGAGAAGTACCCCTAAACATAGTCAATGGAGACAATCCCCCCTCCAACCAACCCCACCCCCCTGGGTGAACCATCGATCTCACAAGATTACCCTCTGAAACCCAACTCCCCCACATGAACGTACCCACAAGACCCCCTCCCTCCATCAAATAACTGTACAGTATAGAACAAACATTCACTCCCCCGAGCACACAATACCCACTTTCTAACCCCACACTCACACACCACGCCACAGACAACTGCGTGCGCAGACATGGGAACAACCATGAGCCAAAAGCTGCAAATTAACTCCCCCTTGATAGGCCCCACAGAGGTCATGAGCACGAAAGATCACCAAAATGTACATTAAGTAGTGTCCTCAACGCATTACAGCAGCTTCTTGCTCCTCGATGAAAGCCAGAAGGGATTTAGGGTCCTCAAAGGACCGAGTCTGATTATGCAACGTGACTCGGAGCCTGGCTGGAGCAAAGAGGCCATAGCGGGCCTGTAGGCTTTGTAGGCGAGGCCGAAGTGCTAGGAGCTGTTTCCGACGGGCCACAGTGGTTTTGTTGAAGTCCGGATAGAAGGCGATGTCCGCTCCCTCAAATTTCAAAGGGGCTCGTGCTCGTGCCGCTGCCATTACTTGGGCCACCTGCTGAAAGCGCAAGAGCTTCAAGATGATCGGGCGCGGCCTCGGTGAGTGGGGGTGCTGTTGCGTAGGGACGCGGTGGGCCCTCTCGATCTCAAAGGGCCGGTCGAACTCGAGCCGCAGCAACTCCGGGATGAATTTACCCAGGAAGGCCGAAATGTCACGTCCTTCAGCCCCTTCAGGCATCCCCACAAGTCGGATATTATTCCGACGGGTCCGGTTATTGAGGTCCTCAAGGTTCCGCTCTAATGCAGTGATGCGTTTAGAGTGGGCAGCTAGCTCCTTGAGACGCTCCTCGTGCACCTCCACTGTTAGAGAGAGCCCGTCCAACTTCTCGGTGAGCGTAGAGAGTTGCGCCTTCATATCTTTTAGTTCCGCCACGTCGGCTTGCACCTCACTTAGGGTGTCCCCGTTAGCAGCGACCAGCTCTCGCACGGCCCTGATCTCAGCCAGGAGCTCTTGAAGACCCACATTAGTATCTTTCAGGCCTGCGGTCTTTAGCGGCGAAGGTGGATCCGCCTTCAACCGCTTAGTTCCCGTGGTCGCGGGGGCATTAAAATCCAGCCTAGCTGGTTTGCTGGAGGTCATGGTGAAAGGGCTGATTAGTGCTGGAGCTCCGGTAGCGAATATCCACACAGAGGGGCAGGATTAGCAGCGGGATTCCGGGGAGAGAAAGGATCAAGCGGCCATCTTGCACTGTCGCCGGCTCCGCCCCCCGTTTTATTTTCTTTTAACATTGTACATATATGCTCTCAAGAGCCCCCACCAATGTTCCCTCTAAGCTGGCATTCCTGCTTGTGGGGGGAGGTGCAGAGCGATTGTGCTAGCAATCGTGCTGCATAGGCAGGTCCCGGGACCTGTTTATATGGCGTATCACTCTGCACCTCCCCCCACATGCAGGAATGACTGCGGAGGATCCAGCACAGCTTAGAGGTAATCTCAACCCCCTCAGTCCATTTTCCTTGTATATAGGGTCAGAGGGACAGAGTTCTAATGTGCCTTGAACCTTGTACATACGTGGTGATCAGCACTCCCCACAGTCCTTGTGAAACTATATTTTGAAGCTGGCTCAATGATAGTGTTAGTGGTTCGCTGCATATATCTACAAGTATGTGTGATTATGGTCACCACCTAGTGGACAAATGTGTATGTGGAAGTCTCCAAATTTTGCCTATAAATAGACATATGTAGCATTAGGGCAGGGGCTTGTCAAGAGGATATGGAGTGCTCAATGTAAAAGAGGGGGTGCAGGATATTGCCATGTCCTCACTGTGTAAAACCATTGCTTCATGGTGTTATGGGGGACTGCATGTATGCAGACGTGCTAGATGTGTATTGTAGGGATGAGGGTAAGAGATATGGAACTCATGTGTACATTGGTCATAGCTGCTAGGATCTGTATTCTACCCATGTGTACAGATGTAATGGGGTATACTATTTCTCAGGGGTCTGTAAGACAATCTAGTATTTGATTTATATAGGCCGCCATATGTACTGAACTTCAGCCTGAACTGAAACTTGTATGCTTTTGATCCATGTGACTCCAAAAAGTATAATACCGGCTGCCTATTTGGTGTGATTCTACTGGCACCATACCCTAATAAAAATTTGACCTTTACTCAGCTATGTAAGAGTTTTTGAAGTCTGTTGTTGTGCATGAGGAGTAGACTGTGAGATAGAATTACACTTCCAATATGTGCTGGTGAAGACCTTTGTGCTACATTTCTTACATAGCCTGGCTGATGTATCTGCACTATCTCTCAACTAGAGTTGGCCTGATAGGCCAATGGACAAAACACACATGGGAAGGCAATATTAGAATGGTAGAGGTAAGGAAACTTCCCATAGGATATATACTTTCATGCATGTCATGGGCTATGTCTGATACAGGAATTCATTAGCTTTGAGGCCTTACTTTGAGCCTATACAACCTTTATGTGATATCTGTCTTTCCAGCCACATATACTCAGAACAATCAGGTGTAGGTGTTGGTCTGACTTCATGAAAATCCATGGCCCCTGTCATGTCGTAAGGGACACAAGAAATGTGAAGGACATCCACCCCCATCAGAAGAAAGATGAAATATCTGTAGCAGAGCCATTAGAGTTCATGAATAGTGTCTAGAGTGAATTACTCTA
Source organism: Ichthyophis bannanicus (assembly GCA_033557465.1). Taxonomy (NCBI): domain Eukaryota; kingdom Metazoa; phylum Chordata; class Amphibia; order Gymnophiona; family Ichthyophiidae; genus Ichthyophis; species Ichthyophis bannanicus. The sequence continues at coordinate 322,738,414 of CM066031.1, read as the reverse complement.
TTCTCCAGACTAGAGGTAAGAGCAAGGTCTGAGAATATGTAGAAAGGTTGCAGTAGTAAAGCCCCTATACTTTGCGATAGGAGTGAGTAGGGCCATGGTGTAACAGTTCTACCATGTGTGTGGTGGCACCTAATCAGAGAGAAGACAAGTGGGTAGGAGAGAAGTCCTCATGTCTGATAAATGTTTGTAAGGGTTGGTTGGTGCTTGACTCAGCAATGAGGTGGATGCTCATAAAAGCATTTCATTGTCATGTTGACGGGATCCCATAAGGAGGACATAAATGGAAAGATGGCCCATGATATGGGGCAAGAACATCACGGGTAGTGTACAAGTAGAAGATCACAGAGTTGATGTGACTGGCAAGGTTTGATAATCACAGACAAACAGAGGCCAGAAGTGAACATTGTGATATACTTGTATTGCTCATGGCAAACAAGGCCACATACAGCACAAATTTTCTTTTAATCAAAATAATATTTTTCATATAAAAAAATACAGAAAATTTGACCTGTTCCATTCCACAATGGGCAGGGCAGAGATTTGACCCCAAGCATGTCATTTATCTCTGCCTTTGGTCTTTTTAGATAGGTCACCACAAGATCCATGAAATTTAAGTCAGATGTACAGTTCTGATGCACCTCCTGTCACAAAGACATTAGATGAAGCAAGATCTTGAGAGCTTCACATTCTTTGGGTACCTCACCAGACCCATCTGGTCCAGCAAGTAAGCAGCATGGACAGGCTTGAATATCAGGATAATCAATTAAGTCTCCAATTGGCTCCTGCCAACCCTCCCCTACCTCCCCCTCTCATCCTCTTCTCCTTTCCCCCTTCCCCTCCTCCCCATTTCCCTCTCACCTCCATCCTCACCCCTTCAGGACCCTCATTTTCTTAGAGGTGCCCCCCTCCTGCTGTTTCTTGCCTCTCCACTTCAGGCTGTGAAAGCTTAGGATCACTGGGCTGGGGACCACCTTCTGGCCTGATGCCCTGCCTAGCTCATTCCTGGCAGCAGGGAGGGGGGGGGTAGAAAGGGACTGGGGCTCCTCTTCTTCCTCCTCTAACACCTCATCAGAGGAGTCAGTTTTGTCAGAGGTGTCCTCTTCCTCCTCTGTCATGCTACCCTCCAACAAGGGTTTCTCTCCTGATAAGTCCCCTCAGTTGACCCCTCATCTGCTGCTACTCCATCATCTTGTAGGGCATCAAGCTTTAGGTCTTCTCCTATCAGTGCAGCAGCTGGAAACACACAAAGACAATGCTTTACTCCTATGGTGCACCAAATGGGTCACAAGTATCTACAAAAGTCAGGTAGGTTTTCCAAAATATAAGTTTAAATATTTACATGTTTATTTACAGACACTGGTTTGTCTTAAAGTGCTCTGAGGCACCAAACCCTTTACACAAGCATGCATATCTTTAGCACACTTATGGGTATGTTTACTAAACTGCGTTAGTGCGATTCTCGTTAGGAGCCGCGGTAGAGACAGAAACCCCAAATAAGGACATGGGCGGTACATCATTGCCGAGAACGTGCCGAGAACGTGCGCTACAAGGTGCCATAAATGAACGAGCGCTACAGGGCACGCTACCGCGCGTTAATCTTAAGAAGGCGCGCAGGCATACAATCACAGCAACAGAGCTGTAGCACAATGGTTACAACTGACTGATGGTACAGGGGTCATGGGTTTGATTCCCCAGTGGGCTTAATGTATAAGGCTGGCTGAGGCAGCACCCTTTACATTTAAGTACTGATTGTTGAGGCATTTGACATGTATTTTAATTAGTGCTGCCAGCAAACACACCCTCACAGTGGCATAACCTACGGTGCTGCATAAGGCACCCCATAACGCACTCCATAGGGCACATTATAAAGTGTACTGTCCGCCAAGGCACCCTATAATGTCCCCTATAGGACACCTTATAAGGCTGTGAACAAAGCCCTGGCTGGCTGCAGGACTGCACGTCACCACACAAACTGTCTGCTGTGGTTACCAGGATAGGGTTAATCCACCCATACCCATGATGCACTGCACATGCAAATCAGCAGTCGAGAGATGGGCACAAGATTGGGTATGCACCCCCACAGCACCTCGGCCATGTAGGGGGAACAGACCGTGTGTGGTACTGCCACAGACAGTCACATTGTGCGGGTACTGTGCACACCCTGAGGTTGAGGTGGGGCGCCCAGCACCAGGTCCACAGCACCTTTCATGGCTGAAATACACCATGCTGCATGTCCCCATCAGTGTGTGATAGGTAGCTCTGTTAGACACACCTAGGATACATCTGTGCCCTGCTGTATGTCTCAGTCATGTCTAGTCCTTATGGGCGATGATGCACCCAGAAGAGTGCATATCCTGTGTTGGTGCCATCGTTACCTGCTGAAGGTGAAGTGTACGAACCCATGGGCAGATCATGTACCACCACATAACCCACTCTCTAGGGCTCAGGGTGGGAAACAGGATCACCCACCAATAGATCCACAGTCTACCTCACTGCAATGGTAGCAGTAGAGGGGACCATCAACCCCAGTCCTGCTGGGGAACAGACAGAACGGTACACATCCGTAACGCAATAGCAAACAGACGGCAGGCCTGGCCATGCTCAGCTGCCGCCCCCCACAACCATTATCTGACATTCTCCAGCAGCAAGCCTCCAGCCGCTGCACCCTGCAAGGTGTTCCAGCAAGACACATACTAGCTGCAGACAGTCCGCCAGCAAGTCCATAGTGCATGGTCCTGGAGGAGCTGCATATACCCAGAACGGGGATGTCAGCATACATACCAAGCAGACAAATCAGTGATTGGGCACCAAAAGAAAACCCATATATATCACATGAGAGAAACGCTGTATGGGGGAACCTAGCCATGCCATGGTCACTGCTCAGTCAGGGTGAGAGTGACCGCCCAGCAGGACATGCTATGGCCACCCTATCCGTGCAGGTGGTACCGGGCACTACAATGTCCGAGCCATTGCCCTATACCCTGTGCAGATGCGGCCAGGCCAGGCCACCCTATCCAGGCTTTTCCCACAGTACCTTGCTCCTCATTATGCACATTGGCAGGCCAATACTGGCAACAGAGCTAGCAGTGTGGGCTGTGGAGGGTGTTGGCAGCCATCACACACTGGATAGACAGACACACACTCCCCACACCTATGCCAGCATTGTGCAACTATAGAAGTGTTGGGCAGCCCAGGCCACCACACCAGTCCTGAGCACAGGGCAGGCATGGCTATGGTACGCAATACTGTAGGAGTCACTCCCCAGGTTGGTAAAAACTGTCAGACACAAGACCTGTAGCACACTCCACAGACATCAGAAAGTTTGCTATGAGGCAGCTCAATCAGAATATTGTACTTAACCTAGGAATTGCTATCTGCCAGTAATCATAGCAACCTCTTTAAGGATGTGTACCATATTCCCAGGTTTAGGGTGGCATTACTAAGGTATGCAAGTGCTAGTATTGGAAGATGCATGCAGAGCCCAAAGTCCTGCCTCTCCAGGAGGCATTGGATAATGGGGCCTGTGGGTGCGGGTGTGTCTGCCCCTGTTGGCTGCTGATTTACGGCAGAGGTTCCCAAATCCAGTCCTGCGGTGCCAAACACTGTTCGGGTTTTCATGCTGTCCCTCATGAATATGCATGAGATACATCTGCATACCATGGGGGTGGCACATAGAAATGCAGCACAGGCATTTTTATCAGAGGCAGCATGGAACCGCAATGGTGTTTGGCCCTCCAGGACTGCATTTGGGAGACTCTGCTCTAGGTAATGTGCATGTATATGGTGTCCGTGCTCTGTAGGGTAAAATGTGGGTGTCTTGGGCATGTTTACGTCATCTGCAATAAAGGTGCTGTCTGTATTAGCACGTTGTAGTAGTGGGTAAAATATGGGGACTGGGTTGGTAGGAACCACAGCTGGGACTTGAACCTGTGACCCTCTGCTTCTGAATATACTGGTTTCGTGCACTGCACCACCTTGTTGCCACAGAGTCAGGGCATTCCTTGGTGATACTATGACTGTTCATCAGACAGGGCCTGTCTGTTGCAGTACACGGCACCCACCTACACAGGGCTAGGCCACGGTCTGCTCTGGGCAGCTGCCACTGCCCCCTCCACCCCCAGTATCCCTCAGCCACCATGCTGACATGCCCTTCTGCTGGTGGAGCTGGTGGTGCGCAGTCTCAGGCCATCCAGTGTGCAGGTAGGCGGCTGCCTATGGTGCGGGTTCTGGGGTAGGGGTGCCTGCATAGACGTCCATGCTCCCCCCCCCAGCCCCGCCTGCCAATGTTCCGTGCCCTTGGGGGTAGCTGTTGGGTACTATCCCCTGTGATACTTTGGGAAACACACTTGTGCCCATGTTGGTCCTTCAGCAGTTGCTGTCTGGCTGCTCTGCTGTTTCAGCATTCGTATGGGCCACCTAGGCATCACCCTAGTATGCACTGTGGCCCAGCTGCACCACAGCATGTGCCGCCTGCGGCCCTCTGTATCCCCTTCTCCGGCATCTGTCCAGTTGCCGTTCCGACATGCCCGCCCTGATGTTGCGGGACATGTGCACGCCATAGGAACCCTGTCCGATGGTGGGGAAAACGCTGAACAGCGCTATTTCACTATGGGCTCATTCACCTTGTATGGGGACGGAGTATAGAAACTTCCACGATTTATATCTGTTCTATGGAGCTTACTCGGGGGGGGGGGGGAGGGGTTGATGTTTCTCATTGATACCACTATTGGCCTGCTTGGTTATGGTTTTTTTCCAGTTTGTTGGGGTCATTTTCAGTGTTTATGTGCCCTTTTGTTCTGTGCACATGTATCACCCTTAGCACTTTTTTTAGGTTTCCCTGCCGGGGCTGTACATTGCTGACACTGAAATGGTTTCTCTCCCCTGTAATGTGCATTTAACAGCAGGTTTTCATTCGCATTGGAATTGAGCTCTTCAGATCAGCGCGTTAGTGTGAAGGGAGCCTCTACCCGCCCACTCTCTGCCCATTGACCCCTTCTCTCCGCCCTCTCTCCACCTTCTGCGGGTACGATTACCGCAGTTTAGTAAACATACCCCTTAGTGGAAGACTATATGCAGCTGAGTTGCTGGGTTGCCTAACTATTTAGGGTGATTCCACCTGCCTAGAGCTGCTAAAAACAGAGCTTTACTAGAATACTCACTGTAAGATCATTACTTGTCCTATTTTGCATTACTCCTGCACCTCCATTACTTAGGGAGACCTGGAGGGATACCAGAGGGAAATATATTGATGAAAATACACATCACTGTGCTGTGGTAGACTGCCATGGAAAAGGTTGGCACTATTCCTCACACCCCATATTTGTGTATCTTGAGAAGTGTTGAATGGTGGAAATGATTATTTTGCCAACATCTGTCAACCAAAGCTCTATATTACAAGAGACACAAACTTGGACCCACCAACATCTATAAGAATCCCAGGAGCACAGCTAAAGGTGAAATCAGTTGTGTGCTACTTGGGAATAACCCTCGAGCAGCAACTAATCCTACAACCTCATATAAGCAATACCAACAAACGCATCTACAACAAAATAAAAACAGTGCAGTATCTATGACCATTCCTGAGCATCCAGAACTTCCGTACAGTTTTTCAAGCTCTAGTCTGTCCACACTGGGATTATGGAAATATCATCCAACAAGGACTACCGAATCACATGATTCACCCTTAATAGTTGTCACAAAACACTGCTGCCTAAATCCTCTATGGAGCAGCCAGAACAGATCATGTAACCTCAATTTATTTATTAGAAACTTTTATACCGCGTTTTCCAAAAGATCAATCATGGTTTACAATTAACAACATTTTGAAATGTACAGGTAACAAGAACATATTCCATTACATAGAATGAGGTGGAACTATATTCATAGATGAAGAAAAACTATATACATAAACATGGTTACAAATTCTTAATATAACTATTTACAGCTCTGGACTGAGTGTAGAGTGGTATGTCCCTTGGTAGGATTTAGAAGGAAGGGGGTGTTGTGTCAGAGGTATTGCATTCTTCTTGTGTGCCAAAATGGATGGAAAATAGGTGGGGTTTTAGTTTTTTGTGGAACATTTGCAGGTCATCTAGTTTTCTGAGATTGTCTGGTAGGGCATTCCAAAGGTTTGGGGCTACACGTGAAAATGCTTTGTTGTTTTTAAACTTTCTGGATTTCCTGAAGCGCAATGGTATAGCCAGTTTGTTTTTATTCTGGTTGCGTTGATTTCAATTGAAGGTTCCCTTTGAGATGAGTGTGGATAGGTATGAAGGGGCGAAGTCATTTATTAGTTTGAAAATAGATACCAGAATTTTGTAATTAATGTGGCTTTGAATGGGTAGCCAGTGGAGAGCATGCAGTGTTGGGGTAATGTGTTCCATTGAGTTAACATTCATAGTTATTCTAGCTGCTACATTTTTGACTATCCGAAGTTGTCTTAAGGCCTGTTTTGTGATATCCTGTAGAGTAGTATTGGCAAAGTCAAACTGCTTAGACATTTACACTGGCTTCCCATAGTGAACCGCTCAAAATACAAGGCCTTGCTTACGATTTTCAAAATTTCACAAAGCCTTTCCTCTGTATACCTACAGTCTTTATTACACAAGACAACAGACAGCGGACAGAGAAGCAGCAATAAACAAAATTCCTTCACCATATCCACGGCAAAAGTGAAGAGCAACCAGAGGACTTCAAATTGAGCCTTCTTGTTATATGCCCCAAGCATATGGAATATGCTCCCTCAGAGTAAAAAGCCATCAATGACCTATTAGACTTCCGCAAGAGACTGAAAGCTCACTTGTTCATTGAGCATTTTGGTAGAGAACCAGTTCTCCTCCAACCATTAAGTGTACAAAACTCTATACTCCAGTTAGCTATTCCGAGCACACTGTATAATTTACTCAGTCACATTCTATGGTTCTGCCCCCCCCCCCCTCTCCCACCTTCCCACTCATCCATGTTGATTCTCCAGCAATATGCATATTGTTCCTTATTTTTGTTTGTTCCTATTTGTTCATATGTAACTTCAATCACCATGATCATACAACAGGACAATAAACTGTAAATAGTTTACTTATATAAATAAGTTATGGAAACATACTCTTATGACACAATGATATCTCCAAGTTATAGAGTTTTTAAAACACCTTGTTACAATGTAAATGGTTGAGTTCAATGATGGAGTTAAATGTAAACAACCTTGTTTCACAAGGTAAAAATTAAGTTTCATGTAAACCACCTTGATTTAAGAAAAAGGTGGTATATAAATACTGTTAAATAAAATAAATAAATAAATGTTTTTGTTAATATGTAAACCTCCTTGACATTCTGATAAGGCGGTATATAAAAGTAGTTAAATAAATAAATAAACAAAGGATTTGAAATGTGGGGGCATAGGCATGTCACTGGAGCAGCTAAAGGCAACTGACACATCTTGCTACATCCCTTCCAATTGCAGTGGTTAACAATAAAAGCAGCCCTTAGATCATTTATGCACTATAGACTGTGGATAGATGTGCTTTACCAATTGTGCCCTCCTTTTACAACAGGACAATATGCACATTTCTGGGGAGATGCAGTGCAAGGGAGTCTACATACTCATCCTCTATTGACCCTGTACGGGTTATGTATGGTAGTGAACCATTATTGCAGCTCCAGCTTTCCCTAACGCACAACTAGTGGGAAGACCTGGCCATACATATTTGTACCCTACACAGCAAATTCCATGACCAAACCTGTTCTCTCTTTCCCATATCCCTTTCCTAGTTATGCTAGTTATTAGCACTTGGATCACCCTTTCTGTGGGTCCCAATTAACAGAGCAGCACGATAGAGTTAGACACAGCTCAGGGGCTCTTATAAAGCTTGTCCTACTGCTCTTTATGCCACTCCTCTGATTACAACAATTTGCTTCAGTCTTTACTGAAGAAGATGTAGAGAAGATATCCATGACTAAAATGGTATTTAAAGGTGATGCATCGGAAGCACTGAAAGAAATATTGATAAACAGAGAAGATATATTGCAACTATTTGATAAACTAAACAGTAGCAAATCACCTGGACCGGATGGTATGCACCTGAGTTTGTTGAAAGAACTGAAATATGAGATTGCAGACCTACTATTAGTAATCTGTGAACTATCATTAAGATCATCTGTAGTATTTGAAGATTAGTGAATGGTCAATGTAACACCATTTTTTAAAAAGAGTTCCAGAGGTGATCTGAGAAACTACAGGCTGGTGAGCCTTACATCAGTACCAGGAAAAGGTAGAAACCATTATAAAGAACAAAATTACTGAACATGTAGATTGTAATAGTTTAATGGGAAAAAAGTCAACATGATTTTAGCCAAGGAAGGTCTCGTCTTACTAATCTGTTATATTTTTTTGAAGGTATTAATAAAAGGTGAGCCGGTCGATATATTGTATCTGGATTTTCAGAAAGCCTTTGACAAGGTCCCTGATGAAAGACTCTTGGCGAAGTTAAAAAGTCATGGGATAGGAGGCAGAGGGTAGGGCTGAATAGACAATTTTCCCAATGGAGAAAGGTAAATAGTGGGGATCAAGCTCTGGGTCCACTGCTTTTTAACATATTCATAAATGACCAGGAAATGGGAATAATGAGTGAAGTAGTCAAATTTGTAAATGACACAAAATTATTCAAAGTTGTTAAAATCCAAGAGGATTGTGGAAAATTGGAAGAGGACCTTGATAAATTAGAAGACTGGATGTTCAAATGGCAAATTAAATTTAATGTGAACAAATGCAAAGTTATGCACCTAGGAAAGAACAACCCAAACTATGGTTACACGATCAAGGTTTCACATTAGGAACCACCACCCAGGAAAATGATTTAGGTGTCATCGTGGATACCATGTTGAAACCCTGCGCCCAATGTGCAATGGCAGCCAAAAAGGAATGGAGAATAAAACAAAAGATATTATAATGCCCTTGTATCATTCCATGGTGCGGCCACACCTTGAAAATTGTGTACAATTCTGGTCGCCGTACTTAAAAAGGATATAATGGAATTAGAAAAGGTACAGAGAAGAGCCACCAAAATGGTAAAGGGGAAGAAAACCCCTCTTCAAAAAAAAAAAGGTGGAAAGCGCAGTAATTATCAATTCTTGTATAGAGGGAGAAAAGGAAGATCTTCCGAGAGGTGGAAAAATCTGATTTTCATCCTCCTGAAACAATGACATCTACCTCATTTGAAGAGTTCAGTTGAACCATTGTGTAGAAAATGAGGATGATAGTCTAGAGGAAAATCTGTTTGAGAATCCTGAGATGTGTGACAAAGGAAAAGAGAATTTGTTGGTTCAAAGCACTCCCTCTGAGGCAAAGGAGAAAACTTTCATTAGAAAAGGAGCACTAGAAACAGCGGGTATTGAAGGAGGAGGCAGAAAAAAAGAGTTTGTTGGAGTATATGGCTGGGAAGAAGAAGAAGAAAAAAAGAAAAAGATGGTGTAGGAAAAAGTGGAAGGGATTCAGAGCTGGTGAGATTGCATGCTTTGGGGCTCTTCGGCTTTCTGATTGGAGGAACAGAAACCACCTAAATGTTTAAGGATATGGTAATGAAGAGATGTGAAAATATGTGGTAAAAAGAAAATAATATATTGTATAAAATTTGACTGAGTTTGTAATAATTTTAGAGAATGTGGAAATGGAAAAGAAAGATATATATTAAAGTATTGCAAGTAATATTAATGAACATAACAACATAAGAACAAAAGATATGCCATACTGGGTCAGACCAAGGTCCATCAAGCCCAGTATCCTGTTTCCAACAGTGGCCAATCTAGGTCATACGTACCTAGCAGTTTCCCCAAAAGACACAGGTTCCACAATGCTTGTACCGGGTCAGGCATTGATATCCTGGGTCCCTTCTTAATAATGGTTTATGGACATTTCCTCCAGGAACTTGTCCAAACCTTTTTTAAACCCAGCTACACTAACAGCCTTTACTACATCCTCAGATAACAAATTCCAGCGTTTGATTACACGTTGAGTGAAAAAATATTTTCTTTTATTAGTCTTAAATAGTTTACCCTGTAGCTTCATTGCATGTCCCTTGTCTTCCTATATTCTGATAACGTAAACAATTGATCTACGTTTATCCGTTCCACTCCATTCATTAATTTATAGACTTCTATCGTATCTCCCCTCAGCCGTCTCTTTTCCAGGTTAAAGAGCCCTAATCTTTTTAGCCTTTCTTCATAGGAGTATCCTTCCATCCCCTTTACCATTTTGGTGGCTCTTCTCTGAATCCTTTTTAATAACGCTATATCCTTTTTAAGATACGGCAACCAGAATTGCACACAATATTGAAGGTGCGGTCTCACCATGGAATGATATAGAGGCATTATAATATCTTTTGTTTTATTTTCCATTCCTTTCCTTATGATACCTAGCATTCTATTTGCGCTCTTGGCCACTGCTGCACACTGGGCCGAGGGTTTTAACATGTTATCCACAATGACGCCTAAATCTTTTTCCTGGGTTGTGGTTCCTTATGTGGAACCTTGCATCGTGTAACCATAGTTTGGGTTGTTCTTCCCTAGGTGTATAACTTTGCACTTGTCCACATTAAATTTCATCTGCCATTTTGATGCCCATTCTTCCAATTTATCAAGATCCTCTTGCAATTTTCCACAATCCTCTTGGGTTTTAACAACTTTAAATAGTTTTGTGTCATCTGCAAATTTGATAACCTCACTCGTTATTCTCCTTTCCAGGTCATTTATGAATATGTCAAAAAGCAGCGGACCCAGCAGAGATCCCTGGGATAACTTATATTATTATGTAAAAAGAAGTAATATAGGGTGGAGTTGAAAGTGAAGTGTAAAAAAAAAGGTGAAAAGAGGGTTTTTTTATGTAAATGCTGGGGTTGGCATTTATTTCCATTGGGATGAATGTAACAAGGTGGTTAAAAATGAAAAAAAAAGCAGTTACCTTGTGCTTGTGCTCTTAAGGGAACAACATGAAAAATCCTGGTACAGTTCAAATAGAATAGGAAAATAGGTGATTTGGGGGAAAAAGAGAAATAAAGGGGTATGTTTACTAAACTGCGATAATCGTGAATAACGCGCGTTATGTAACGTTAACGATCGTAAGTGCAGCATAACGTGCGTTATGCTGTGCTTACAATCATTAACGTTACATAACGATCATAAAGCCCCGCGGCACGGTAAAACAACGCAGAAGGTGGAGAGAGGGCGGAGAGAAGGGGTCAGTGGGCGGAGAGTGGGCGGAGAGAGGCTCCCCTCACACTAACGCGCAGAATTTCAGGGCTGAATTCCAACGCGAATGAAAACCTGCCGTTAAAGGCACATTACAGGGGAGAGAAACCATTTCAGTGTCAGCAATGTACAGCCCAGGCAGGGAAACCAAAAGAAAGTGATAAGTGTGATACATGTGCACAGAACAAAAGGGCACAGAAACACTGAAAATGACCCCAACAAACTGGAAAAAACAATAACCAAGCTGGCCAATAGTGGTATCACTGAGAAACATCAACCCCTCCCCCCCCCCGAGTAAGCTCCATAGAACAGATATAAATCGTGGAAGGGTCTATACTCTGTCTCTATACAAGGTGAATGGGCCCACAGTGAAATAGCGCTGCTCAGGGTTTTCCCCACCATCGGACAGGGTTCCTATGGCGTGCACATGTCCCGCAACATCAGGGCGGGCATGTTGGAATGGCAACTGGACAGATGCCGGAGAAGGGGATACAGAGGGCCGCAGGCGGCACATGCTGTGGTGCAGCTGGGCCACAGTGCGGACTAGGGTGATGCCTAGGTGGCCCATACGAATGCTGAAACAGCGGAGCAGCCAGACAGCAACTGCTGAAGGCCCAACATGGGCACAAGTGTGTTTCCCAAAGTGTCACGGGATAGTACCCAACAGCTACCCCTAAGGGCACGGAACATTGGCAGGCGGGGCTGGGGGGGAGCATGGACGTCGATGCAGGCACCCCTACCCAAGAACCCGCACCATAGGCAGCCACCTACCTGCACAATGGATGGCCTGAGACTGCACACCACCAGTTCCACCAGCAGAAGGGCATGTCAGCATGGTGGCTGAGGGATACTGGTGGTGGAGGGGGCAGTGGCAGCTAGCCAGAGCAGATCGTGGCCTAGCCCTGTGTAGGTGGGTGCCATGCACTGCAACAGACAGGTCCTGTCTGACCAACAGTCATGGTATCACCAGGGAATGCCCCATCTCTGTGATAACATGGTGGTGCAGTGCACAATACCAGTGTATTCAAAAGCAGAAGGTTACAGATTCAATTCCCAGCTGTGGTTTCCACCAACCCAGTCCTCATATTTTACCCACTACTATAACGTGCTAATACAGACAGAACCTTTCTTGCAGATGACGTAAACATGCCCAAACACCTACATTTAACCCTACAGAGCACAGACACCAAAAACATGCACATTACCTAGAGCAGAGCCTCCCAAATGCAGTCCTGGAGGGCCAAACACCATTCCGGTTCCATGCTGCCTCTGATAAAGATGCCTGTGCTGCATTTCTATGCGCCACCTCTATGGTATGCAGATGTATCTCATGCATATTCATGAGGGACAGCATGAAAACCCGAAGAGTGTTTGGCACCGCAGGATTGGAGTTGGGAACCTCTACCGTAAAGCAGCAGCCAACAGGGGCAGACACACCTGCACCCACAGGCCCCATTATCCAAAGCCTCCTGGAGAGGCAGGACTTTGGGCTCTGCGTGCATCTCCCAATACTAGCACTTGCATACCTTAGTAATGCCACCCTAAACCTGGGAATATGGTACACATCTTTAAAGAGGCTGCTATGATTACTGGCAGATAGCAAGTCCTAGGTTAAGTACAATTATCTGAGTGAGCTGCATCATAGCAACCCTCCTGATGTCTGTGGAGTGTGCTACAGGTCTTGTGTCTGACAGTGTTTACCAAGCTGGGGAGTGACTCCTACAGTATTGCGTACCATAGCCATGCCTGCACTGTGCCCAGGACTTGTGTGGTGGCCTGGGCTGCCCAACACCTCTATAGTTGCACAATGCTGGCATAGGTGTGGGGAGTGTGTGTCTGTCTATCCAGTGTGTGGTGGCTGCCAACACCCTCCACAGCCCACACTGCTAGCACTGTTGCCAGTATTGGCCTGCCAATGTGCATAATGAGGAAGGTACCATGGGTATAGCCTGGGTAGGGTGGCCTGGCCTGGATGCATCTGCACACAGCATAGGGCAATGGCAATTGTAGTGCCAGGCCACCACCTGCACGGACAGGGTGGCCATAGCATGTCCTGCTGGGAGGTCACTCTCACCATCACTGAGCAGTGACCATGGCATGGCTAGGTTCCCCCATAGTGCTTTATAGCATTTTTCTCATGTGATTTTTATGGGTTTCCTTTGGGGCCCACTCACTGACTTATCTGCTTGGTGTGTATGCTGACATCCCCTTTCTGGGTACATGCATCTCCTCCAGGACCATGCACTATGGACTAGCTGGCGGACTTTCTGCAGCTAGTATGTGTCTTGCTGGAATACCTTGCAGGGTGCAGCGGCTGGAGGCTTGCTGCTGGAGAATATCAGATAATGGTGGTGGACAGCTGAGCATTTCCAGGCCTGCTGTCTGTCTGCTATTGCGTTATGGATGTGTACCGCTCTGTCTGTTCCCCAGCAGGACACTGGTTGCTGGTTCCCTCTACTGCTGCCATTGCAGGGAGGTGGACTGTGGATCTATTGGTGGGTGATCCTGTTTCCCACCCTGTGCCCAGAGGGTGAGTTGTGTGGTGGTACATAATCTGCCCATGGGTCCATACACCCCCCCCTTCACCTGCAGCAGGTAACCATGGCACCAACACACTATTCTGGGTGCATCATCACCCATAGGGACTAGACATGACCGGGACATACAGCAGGGCACAAATGTATCATAGGTGTGTCTAACAGAACTACCTATCACACACTGATGGGGACCTGCAGCATGGCGTAGTTCAGCCATGTATGATGCTGTGGACCTGGTGCTGGGTGCCCCACCTCAACCTTAGAGTGGGCACAGTACCCCACAATGTGACTGTCTGTGGCTACTCTGTGGCAGTACCACACACGGTCTGTTCCCCTTACCTGGCCGAGGTGCTGTGGGGGTGCATACCCAATCTTGTGCCCATCTGTCGACTGCTGATTTGCATGTGCAGTGCATCATGGGTACGGGTGGGTTAACCCTATCCTGGTAACCACAGCATACAGTTTGTGTGGTGACGTGCAGTCCTGCAGCCAGCCAGGGCTTTGTTCACAGCCTTATAAGGTGTCCTATAGGGGACATTATAGGGTGCCTTGGCGGACAGTACACTTTATAATGTGCCCTATGGAGTGCCTTATGCGGCACCTTAGGTTATGCCACTGTGAGGGTGTGTTTGCTGGCAGCACAAATTAAATGTCAAATGCCTCACCAATCACAACTTAATTGTAACGGGTGCTGCTTCAGCCAGCCTTCTACATTAGGCCCACTGGGGAATCGAACCCATGACCCCTACACCATCCATCAGTGTTGTAACCACTGTGCTACAGCTCTGTTGCTGTGATTACATGCCTGCGCGCCTTCTTAAGATTAACGCGTGGTAACGTGCCCTGTAGCGCTCATTCATTTATGGCGCCTTGTAACGCGTGTTCTCGGTGCGTTCTCGGCAATGATGTACTTATTTGGGATTTCTGTCTCTAACGTGGCTCCTAACGTGAATCACACTAACGCAGTTTAGTAAACATACCCCAAAGTTTTTATTGTTAGTGATGGGGAACTCTTTGATGACATCAGCAAGAGAAAAAGTGATTCTGCAGAGGGTTTTTAATGTTGGTGCTATGATACTGAAATATCAGTTGGTGAATGAATGTTGGAGAGATTGGAAGTACATGAGGATGACTGGTGTCAGGAACCCTGATTGTTTTTTGTGAGAGTTTGATGAAGTGTTTGAGAAAATAAGTATATATGTGGGAGGAAAGACTGTTGCACTGCCTGAGTTAGAGTGAGACGATTGTGATTAAGGGGCATGTTTACTAAAACCCCGCTAATGTGCGGGCCGCGGTAGTGTGCGGATGCCATATAAGGAGTGGGCATTCCGTCCTAAAAAAGAAAATCTGGAATTTACATATGCGCTAAGGTGCGCGGCGCCCATGTGCGCCCCACACATTAGCGAATGAGATAGCTGCGCGGAAGGCATAAGTGGCGCGCTGATATGCTCATAGAAGATCAGAGCCACAGCACAATGGTCAAGGCACTTACCAATGGTGCAGGGATCAGGGGTTCAATCCCCCACAGTGCCCAATGAAGGTGGCTGGCTGAGGCATTAATTTATGAGGCATTTAAATAATGGGGGGCATAAGGCGTGCTGATGGGCATAAGGAGGCAAGCTAATGTTTTCGGAGGCATTTTAATACTGGGCGGCATAAGCTGCGCGCTGATGTGCAAGCAGAAAAGCAGAGCCACAGCACAATGGTTAAGACACTGACCAATGGTGCAGGGATCAGGGGTTCAATCCCCCACAGTGCTCAATGTAGACAGCTGGATGAGGTGTTACTTTAGGAGCTAGTCTAATATTGTGTGGCATAAGGCAACGCTCTGATGGGCATTAGGTAGCAGGCTATTAATTTAGGAGGCTTTTTAATATTGGGCGGCATAAGGCGGTGCGCTAATGTGCAAGCACAGGAACAGAACCACAGCATAAGGGTTAAGATATTGACCAATGGTGCAGGGATCAAGGGTTCAATCCCCCACAGTGCCCAAAGAACAAGGCTGGCTGAAGCATTACATATTATGGGGAAGATTGCTTTTGGAGTCATTTTATGTTTATTTTAATTATCACTACTAGCAAACGCACTCTCAAAGCATATTAACATAAGGCGCCCTATAAGGCACATTTTAAAGTGCACTGTCCGCCAAGGCACCCTAGAATGTTGCTTATAGGGCACTTTAGAGGGTGCCGTATGAGGTACCGCAAGGTCAGAGTACTGTTTTTTATGGCAGCACTGTGCAGTTTAAGGAATGAAAAGCATAAGTAGGTGCGCTGACAGGCAAGGAGAAGCAGCAGTGGAGCACAATGGTTAAGGCACTGACTGCTGATGCAGGGGTCATGAGTTTGCTCCCCAGGGTGCCTAATACGTAAGGCTGGCTGTGGCACCAGCTTTGCAATGTACATATTTTTTCCTGCAGCACTTTATTTTTATTTTACTAATTGCTGCCAGCAAACACGCCCTCACGTGCCGTAAGTGAAGGTGCCGTATAAGGCACCCTATAAGGCACTCCATAGGGCACATTATAAAGTGCACTGTCCCCCACAGCACCCTAAAATGTCCCCTATAGGGCACCCTATAAGTTGTGTCACAGGATAATTTATAGTGCACCTTATATGGACGGGAACTATAAGGTGCCCTATAGGGCGCCCTATAAAGCACCCTCAGAGGCACCTTATGGGTATAGTACGCTGAGGGTGTTTTTGCTGGCATCAATATGTACATTACAAAAAGATAATATGTTGGACAACCCTATCAAATGACCCCACTGCAGGTTTGAAACCATGACCTCTGGCTTCACAGGCAGTGAAGCAACCATTGGGCTACAGCTCTATAGCTGCAAGCAAGCCCCTGGCTGGCTGCAGAGAGCCTGCATGTCACCACACAGACAGTCTGCTGTGGTCACCAGGACAGGGTTAGCCCACCCATACCCATGATGCACTGCACATGCAAATCAGCTGTCCACAGATCAACACAAGATGGGCAATGCACCCCCACAGCACCTCGGCCTGGTAGGGGGAAGTGACCATGTGCACCTCCACAGCACCTCGGCCTGGTAGGGGGTACTGTCCGTGTGTTTTACTGGCACAGAGTAGCTACACACAGTCACATTGTGCGGGTACTGTGCTCACCCTGAGGGTGCAATGAGGCGCCCAGGACCAGGTCCACAACACCTTCCATGGCTGAAAGAGGCCATACTAGAGGTCCAAAGCAGTGTTAATGTGTGAGATAGGTAGTTTCTGCACAAACACCTTGGATATCTCTGTCTGTTTCAGTCAGGTGTAGCTCCTAGGTGGGCCATGCACCACCACCTCCTCCCCCAGGGCCAAGGGTGGCAAACAGGGTCTCCCATCAATAGATCCACATTCTACCTCCCTGCAAAGGTGGCAGTAGAGGGGACCATCAACCCCAGTCCTAGCTGAGGAACAGACACCCCACAGGGCAGTCAATGCAGCTCAATACACATCCATAAACACAATAGCAGACAGACATTAGGCCTGGATATGGTAAGCTACACCCCACCACCATCTGATGTTCTCCTGCAACAAGTCATCAGCCACTGCACCCTGCAAGCCCCTCCATCAAGACACATACCAGCTGCAAACAGTCCACTAGTTAATCCATAGTGCATGCTCCCAGTGGAGATGCATGCACCCAGAACTGGGATGTCAGCATACACAACAAGCAGATAAATCAGTGACAGGGGCCCCAAAAGAAAACCCATATCTATCACATGAGAGAAATGCCATAGATCACTATGGGGGTGCCTAGCCATGCTGTGGTCACTGCACAGTCAGGGTGAGAGTGATCTCTCAGCAGGACATACTGAGGTCACCTTGTCTGTGTAGGTGGTGGCCAGGCACTAAAATGTCCCAGTCAGTGCCCTATGCCCTGTGCAACTGCACCCTGTCCAAGCCACCCTGTCCGGCCTATACCCATGGTACCTTGCTCCTCATTATGCACATTGGCAGCCCAATACTGGCAACATTGCTGGCAGTGTGGGCTGTGGAAGGTGTTTGCAGCCACCACACACTGGATAGACAGACAGCCACCCCCAAACCTATGCCAGCATTGTGCTACTATAGAGGAGTTTAGCAGCCATACCCACCACACCAGTCCTGGGCACAGTACAGGCATGGATATGGTACGCAATACTGTTGGGGGTCACTCCCCATGGTGGTAAACACTGTCAGAGACCAGACCTGCAGCACACACCGCAGACATCAGAATGATTGTTATGGTGGAGCTCAATGAGCAAAATGTGCTTTACATAGGAAGTGATATCTGCCAGTTATCATAGGACACGTGTGATAGCTGTGTACCATATACCCAGGTGTAGGGTGGCATTGCTAAGGTATGCAACTGCTAGTATTGGGAGATACAGGCAGGGCCCAATGTCCTGCCTCTCCAGGAGGCCTTGGCCAATGGGGCCTGTGTGTGTGTGTGTGGGTGTGTCTGGCCCTGTTGGCTGCTGCTTTACGGCAGAGTTTCCCAACTCCAGTCCTGATGTTCCAAACACTGTTCAGGTTTTCATTCTGTCCCTCATAAATATGCATGAGCTACATCTGCATACCATGGGGTTGGTGCATAGATATGCAGCACAGGCATTTTTATTAGAGGCAGCATGGAACCTGAATGGTGTGGGGCCCTCCAGGACTGCATTTGGGAGACTCTGCTCTAGGTAATGCGCCTGTTTATGGTGTCTGTGTTTGGTGTGGTAAAATATAGGCGTATTAACCATGCATATGTTCTCATCAATAAAGGTTTGTCCTTACTATCACGGTTTAGTTGTGGGAAAAATATGTGGACAGGATTGGTAGTAGCCCCAGCTGGCCTTTGAACCTATTACCTTCTGTTCTAGCACACACTGTCTGTGTGCACTGCACCACTGTGTTGCCACAGATATGCTGTATTCCCTGGGGAGTCCATGCCTGTACATCCAACAGAGCCTGTCTGTTGCGGTGGACGGTGCCAGCCTGCACAGGCCTAGGCCACTGTCTGCTGTGGCTTGCAGCCACTGCCCCCTCCACCACCTGTACCCTTCCGCCAACATGCAGACATGTCCTTATCTGGGAAAAAGCATATGACCTGATTGAGTTGTGGCACTCCAGGACTGAATTTGTGGTACTCGGCTGTAGGTAATGCCCATTGTTATGGTTTGTGTGCGGTGTAGGGTAAAATATGGTTGTTTGAACCATGCTTATGTTCTCTGCAATAAAAGAGTGTCTTTACTGTCACTGTTTAGTGGTGGGTAAAATTATAGGGACTGGGTTGGCAGGAGCCCCAGCTGGGATTTGAACCAGTGTCCCTCTGGTCCTACAGGCACTGGCTGTGTCCGCTGCACCACACTATGGCCACAGAGATAGTGCACTCCCTGGAGATAGGAAACCTGGCTGGATGAGTCAGAAACCCTGCTCTGCACAATTTTACTGTGGGCTCATTTATCTTGTATGGGGACAAAAGTGCAAATAAACCTCAAAAATGACCTCGAAAAAAGGGGAAAAAAACCAAGACCAAGCTGGGCAACAGTGATAGCAATGGGCAACATAAAAGACACTCCCAGGAAAGCTCCAATAAAATGAAATGATTTTTGAAAGAGTCTACGGAGCGTAGACCCTTCCAAAAATCATTTCTTTTTTTTGGAGCTTTCCTGGGAGTGTTTTTTATTGTTGCCCATTGCTATCACTGTTGCCCAGCTGAATTATAATTTTCTACATTTTTGTTGTGGTCATTTTCAGGTTTTATTTGCAATTTTGTTCTGTGCACATGTATCACACTGCTCACGTTTTGTTGGTTTCCCCGGTTTTGCTGTACATTGCTGACGTAAATGGTTTCTCTTCCCTTTAAATCGTCTCTAACGCGAGGTTTTCACTCGCGGTATTTTTTAGGTTGATTTCCAGCCCCGCTCCTGTGCGGGGAGCCTCTCCCCTCCCACTCTCCACCCATTGACCCCGTCCCTCTGCCCCTCGGGAGCCATCCTCCGCCCTCAGAAAGCCTTTCCACGCCCCTAGCGCACATCAGCGCACCGCACACTTGTGCGGGCCTGTTAGTGTAGGGCGCACGTGTGCGGGGCACAAAAATGCACTATTAGCGTGCGCTAAGGTACCTTAGCGCACGCTCAAGTGCGCTCCGCACAATTGCGCGGTTTAGTAAATATACCCCTATGAGAGAAAGTATTGGGCAAGTTATAGAAAGACAGAGCAGAGCTAAAAAGCTAAAAATATGTTCATTGTTCCCTCAAAATAGAGATGAATAGGTGAGGGGGTTTCTAGGTTTCAATGCCATATCAAAGGGGTTTAGCATTAATTCCAATGTAAGGAAAAATTGTTACAGGAGTAATAACAAGCTGTTATAGAATTTTAGGGAGTGTTTTAGATGGAAAAGAAGAAAATACTTATCCTTTACTAAAATCCTAACAGGAAGTGTTATAAGGAAAGGGATATTCTAAGTGCTGATTGCTGGTGTCATTATTTTGTTTTTCTTTTAGGGGGTAAGGACTGTCTGAATGGTTGCTGAGTGTGTGATGGTGTGAGATAGAGGAGAGAAGGTGTGGGTGCTGTGCTAGAGTATTCAGGGTAGGAAGGGAACATTTTTCAGCAAGCTTGCTAAATGCTTTGTCATTGTATTAGTACATTTTTTTATGAACTATTTAAGGGTTTTTTTTTGGGGGGGGGGATGGTTGAGAGAGAGAGACAGATTTAGTTTAACCTAGGTTGAGCCACCCTGGTGAGAAGCTACAGTATCCTGAAACATCAGAAGACGTCAGAAGACAACTGACAACTCATCACCCTGAAGTCAGTGGACAAGATCCGGGCCCCAAAGGAAGAGAGGACAAGTGGATAAGTAGAGACACTTTTATTCAGAATATTTATATTTGAGCTCAAATAGTCAAAGTGACTTTGCATAAAGGGTTACACTCTAATCGGATTTCAAAGACAATGCACACTCCTGAGAAAAAGAAAAGTAAATTGCAATCATTTATCTAAAGAAGGAAGCAAGCTTGTTTCCAATTTAGTTAATTTTTATTTATATACATGTATCTTGTTATGTCTTTATTAAAGTTAAGAATAGGAAAAAATACATATTTCTTATGAATTTATGTGAATGGAGAAAGAGATTTTATTGTTTAACTAATCCAATCACTCCTTAGCTTCTATCCTTTTAGTTTTATTTTGTTTTCTGACTGTGTGCTCTTCGTGGGAGTCCAGTCTGGACTTAGGGGTATGTTTACTAAACCGTCCTAATGCTACTGGCGCTAGTGGCAGCATTAACATGAAGAATTCCATATAAGGAAGTGGGCGTTCTGGCATCAAGGCAACTATAGCTGGTTATCGCGCGATAGAGAGTGCCTTGCCGTCATCATGTGATAGTGTGTACGCTATGACTCGTTAGCACACGGTAACCTTAATTACCTAGCAGCGCCACAAAAAAGCTAACCAGGTGTAGTCCACTGGTTACTACAATGACTGTGGAGGCAGAGGTCATGAGCTTGATCCCACAGTGGTGGCCTTTAATCAGGCTTTCCGAGGGATTTCCTTTTAATTTAAATAAGTGCTGCCAGCAAAAACACCCTCACAGTGCCGTAACCTAAGGGTCCACCAAGGCACCTTATAATGTGCCCTATAGGGCGCTTTATAGGGCGCCTTATGAGGACCTTAGGTTATGGCACTTTGAGGGTGTTTTTGCTGGCGGCACTGATTTAAATTAAAAGGAAATCCCTCAGACAGCCCTATTAAGGAACACCACTGTAGGGCTGAACTCATGACCATTGCCCCCACAGTCCTTGTAATAACCAGTGGGCTACAGCTTGTAACACAGTACTGGCTGGCTACAGAAAGACTGCAGATCACCACACAAACTGTCTGCTGTGGTTACCAGGATAGGGTAAACCCACCCGTACCCATGATGCACTGCACATGCAGATCAGCAGTCTACAGAGGATCACAAGATGGGGTATGCGTCTCCACAGCACCTCAACCTGGTAGGGGGAACTGACCATGTGTGTTACTAGCACAGAGTAGCCACAGACCGTGACATTGTGCGGTTTCTGTGCGCGCCCTGAGGGTGAGATGGGGTGCCCAGCACCAGGTCCGCAGCAACTGGCTTGGCTGTGGTAGGCTGTGCTGTAGGTCCCCATCAGTGCCAGTGTGTGACAGGTTGTCTCTGCAGACACACTTGGGATACACCTGTATTTCCCAGTCACGTTTAGCTCTTGTGGACTATGATGCACCCAGAATAGTGCATATTCTGTGTGGTTGCCATGGTCAGATGTTAAAAGAGAAGGGTGATTTTTGGACCCAAAAGCAGGTTATGTAGCACCACCCAACTCACCTTTTCTTGGTCAGGGTGGGGGACAAGATCTCCCACCAACAGATCCACATTCTACGTCTCTGCAATGGAGGCAATAGAAGGAACTATCAACCCTAGTCCTGCTAGGGAATAGGCACTCTCCAGGGCAGTAAATGCAGATCTGTGCGTATCACATAGGGCACTGGCAGATCAGCAGTTGGCCTGGAAAAGCTCAGCTGCCCCCCACCACAATCTGAAACTCACCAGTAGAGGGCACAGTCAGTCTCCATCCGCTGCACCCTGCAAGGTGTTCCAGTCATACATATGCTACCTGCAGACAGTCTGCTAGCTAGTACATAGTGCATGCTCCGGGGGGAACTGTGTGCACCCAAAAGCGGGATGTAAGCACACACACCAAGCAAGTATGTCAGTGACTGGGCCCCAGAAGAGAAAACCCATAAATATCACTTGAGAAAAGCACTGCATAGCACTATGTTGGTACCTAGCCATACCATGGTTACTGCTCAGTCAGGATGAGAGTGACCTCCCACTATGACATGCTGAGGCCACCCTGTCTGTGCAGGTGGTGGTCAGGCACTACAATGCCTGACAAGGCACCTAAAATATAGGGATATGGTCTGCAGGAGCCACAGCTGGGACTTAAACCTGTGACCTTCTGCCCCTGAATATGCTGGCTGTGTGTACTGCACCCAACTGTTGCCACAGAAGCAGGTCATTCCCTGGGGATACCATTAATGTTCATCAGACAGACCTTGTCTGTTGCACTGCACGCCACCCATCTGAACAGGGCTTGGCCTTGGTGTGCTGTGGGCAGATGCCACTGCCCCTTCCACCACCAGCACCCCTCTGCCACCATGCTGACATGCCCTTATTCCAGTGGTGCTGGTGGTGCGCAGTCCCAGGTAATTCAGTGTGCCAGTAGGCGGCTGCCTATGATGTGGGATCTGGGGTAGGGGTGCCTACATAGACATCCGAGCTTCCCCCTGGTACCGTCTCTCAATGTTATGTGCCCTTTCGGGTACCTGCTGGGTAATGTCCCCTGGGACACTGTGGGACGCACACTCGTGGGCATGTTTGACATTGGTCAGTTGATGGCTTGCTGATTTGCAGTTTCTGCATTCCTATGTGCCATCTAGGCATCTGCCTAGTCCACCCTGTGCCCCAGATGCCCCACTGTATGTCCCGCCTGCAACCCCTTGTACCCCATTTGCAGCCTCACCGTGGTGCCCATTTGCAGCCTCACCGTGGACACTATGCTGTTGCTGCACATGTATCACTACTATCACTTTTCTTGGTTTCCCTGCCTTTGCTGTACATTGCTGACTGAAATGGTTTCTCTCTCCTACAAATGTGCCTCTAAAGCGAGGTTTTCACTGGCGTTAATTTTCAGACCTTCATTTCACAGCGTTAGTGTGCCTGGATCCTCTTCCCGCCCACTCTCCGCCCATTGACCCCCTTCTCTCCGCCCTCTGGGGAACCTTACTCCACCCTCTGTGTGCCTTAACGCCGCTGGAGACGTTATCGAGCGAAACCTCATGCTATTGTGCGATGCTGTTACTTTATCATGTGATAATTTATAGAAAGTTACCCCAGTTATGTCCAAGTTATAGTTCCTGTTTATTGTAAATTCAATGCAGCCCTGACTGCATTGTATAAGGTTCAGTTAAATGTACACCGCACTGATAATGAATAGTGCAGTATAGAATAGACATTAAATAAATAAACATTACGAATCATGCAATAATGTTATGTATTGCGCGCTAACTGCGCCACTGCAACGTTATCGCTGTTTAGTAAACATATCCCCTTAGTGTTTTTGTACCCCATCACACCCGAAGTGGGTTAGATAGTAGAAACATCCCGGCTACTGTGAGCACTCCTACACAAGAGAGACTTGAAAGTCAGAGATAGAAATTTGAATTTGGCCCTGCAGGGTGCTACTAACCAATGCAATTTTTGTAGGAAGGGTATGATGAGATCACACTGCTTACAATCCTCTATCAGTCATGATGAGCAGGGACTGTATTTTCTTCATGTGTGTACAGTGCTTCGTATGTTTGAAGCACTTTATAAATGTTAAATAGATAGATAGATAGATAGATGCTTCAGCATTTTGAATTATTTGTAGCTAACATAAACTCTTTGTGGTCTCACCACTATAAAGGGCATTGTAGTAATCTAGCATGGACTACTGTAATCGTGCTTGTCTTCTTAATGTATAGAAAGAGTTTGTAGTTGCTACAGATGATAGAAGTAGTTTTTAAAGGTTGCCTGAATTTGTGAGTTTAAAGTAACAATGGGCCCAAAATACAAAGACATTTACACAGTTAAAAAATCTTCACACAAAGGGTGTATTGGTCTTTTTGCATTGGCCCCTAACTTTGTATCCAGGGCAATGGAGGGTTAAGGGACTTGCCCAAGGCAACAAGGAATG
The DNA here is from genome assembly GCA_033557465.1 of Ichthyophis bannanicus. Lineage (NCBI taxonomy): Eukaryota > Metazoa > Chordata > Amphibia > Gymnophiona > Ichthyophiidae > Ichthyophis > Ichthyophis bannanicus. Next base: position 322,713,895 of record CM066031.1, on the reverse strand, counting down.
CCAGTGGGATTTGAACACCAGTTTCTCTGCTCACTGCTCTCACCACTAGGTTATTCTTCCAGCTATTAGGAGCTCTGTCTTACTCAAGTACAAAATTCAGTTTCAAACAGAAATACAAAACGATGCACAAACTGTGTATAGGAAGGTGCTACCATTTACAGGCAGAAAAGAGTTTTAAGAGATTTCTTTTATTTATCCTGCTAAAGATTCTGTTTGTAGCTGGCTTCTTTTTATTTTGAATGCCAGACTGCAAAATGTTATCTAGCCACCTATTTGAGCTATAGAAACATTTGAATAAATGATGGTATTTAAAAATGTCAAGAAATTGTAATGAGTTCATTCCAATATGATAAATATTTATACTGAATTTTATGGAGTTATATAATCTACTTTAAAAAATGAACTAAGGGTTCTGTTTAGTAAAGCACAGCAAAGGTTTTCAGATACCATATGCTAGCTGCAAAAAATTAAAACAAAAAAACTTGGGTGGCAACAGTTGGGGCCATGGGTTATCATCTGCCTATGCAGTTACTGCATGAGGCAGACATTTATCGCACATTACGTGCATTGCAGATAGCATGGTTGCAACCAATTTTATTGGCAATGCACTAAGGGGCCAGCGCAGCAACACTCCCTACCCACTGGACCCTGCTGCTTCTATAATAAAACCCCTACCCCTAAATAACCTGACATCCATATCAAAACCTCCCTCCACGTCCCCTTCATGAACTCCCCCTATTCTTACCACAGGATACCCAGCGATTCCTCAGCATCTGTATCAAACACTCCTATCCTCTCCTAGATTTACCGGGGGTCCCTGGGATCTAGCAAGGAGCAGGAGCAATTCTCAGTTGTTCCTGCTCTGTCAAGCATCTGAGTTCAGAATGTTACCTCTGATCCTTAGCGTTAGTCTTTTTGTAATACCACAAGGGGTTCAAGCTATCAAATAAAGGCACTTACCTTAATTTGGCAACTTGACCCCTAGTGGTAGTATTGCAAGATCACTGCTAGAGATCAGAGGAGCCATTTTGAACCCAAGTGCTCCACAGATCAGGAGAGACTGGGGATCATTCTTACTTCCTTCTAGACAACAGGGACTGCCGGTAAGATCCGAAAGGGGTCTGAAGCGTAGGAGGGTTTGATACAGATGTTAAGAAATCCCTGGGTTTCTGGCAATGAAGGGATTTTGTTAAGGATGTTGGGGGTTCCAGGGTGAGTTTTTGATATGGATATCAGGTCCGAGGAAAGTGGGGTGGTTCTACTTAAAATGACAGGGACATGGTAAGTGTATTGCTGTATTTTAAAATTCTGCTAAATTCTGCATGCTTTATTAGTAAAGGGATCTACTCAGTCAAGGCTCCAGAATGAACTGTGGCGCCATAGCATCTGGTTGTCATAGCACTGTGACTCCATTCATGAGCTGCGATCCCCGGCTGCCGACCACTTCGTACATTCTCCGCAGCCTAACCCCCGATCTGGCCTCCCATGGCCAGGGTCGGGCTGCGAGGAATCTCCTGCACCCCCTTCTACCTTTGCCACCATCCCAGCCTGCTATCCCATGACGTCTAAAAATGTATTCCATCCCAGAGGTGGAATAATTCCTCGTCTAATCTGCTGGCCCAGAACATAAAAGGCTGACATCAGAACAGGCCTTGTACACCCGGGGCCGCAGACTGCCCACTGCCTGCCCTAACTCCACCTCTGCACCACCCCCTTCCTGTCCCCGACTAAGCCTTTCTGTACAAACAGGGAGTTTGTACAGAGAAGCTAAATGGGGGTGGAAAGGGAGCATTGCAGTCTTGAAGGACTACAGAAAGTGACTGTTACTTCTGGAGAGAGATCTGCAATTGTAAGTATTTACTTCTGAGAATTTTTCTAAATCTTGGTGAAAAAGCAATTCTTTAGATTAAATCCAGTGTATTTGTTAAATCAGTCAGGGCCTAGTTTCAGCAAAGAGCTTTTAGTTAAATTAAAAACTCAACAGGTAGCTTTCAGTTTAAATTTAAAACACAACAGAGAGCTTCCTACTGAAATTTAGAACCCAAGAATCCATCAATCCAAGCAATGGCTGTGTGAATCATCCAGGAAATTGGTCACAGATTATCTTAGAAGCACAGGACAAGGTACTGTGTAGCAGCCAGTTTTCAACAACTCTTCTTTCCCTCCTCCTTCCCCGACACCCACCCACTCCTGGGATAGTCATAGCTTTATAGGTGCTTAAATCTCTTAAAGGAAAGAAGGTGCCATATTCATTCTCATGTACAGCTGTTTATTCTCATCAGGCAGACATTAAGGACCTGAAATTAATTAAGCTTCAGGTGAACAAAGTACATTAAACGTATTCGGTATAGTTTTATTAGTATACATATCTACAGAAACCCTTAGTAAGTAAAGAACTTAAATAACTAAACACAACTTTAAAACTAAGATGCAGACAGCAGTCCAGCAGTGAGATAGTGGTTTTCCAGTCTTTTGCATTGAGTGTCACATGTATGATTTTCTCCCAGTTGGTGAGCGGTCTTACGTGTGCACTAAGTGCAAGGAGCTCTTTGCTATCAGGGAACGAGTCTGATCTCTGGCGGCTAGAGTAGCAGACTTGGAGGACATAAGGAAGACAGACAGCTGCATAGATGAGACAGTCTGGCAGCATTACTGTTGCCATGGAGGAAAGAGGTCACGAGAAAGGAGAGCATCATACTAGTGCAGCAGGACATGATCCTGTAGCTAGGACCTGCCCTCCAGGTGATGTAAAACCCTCTCGCACTGAAGAGGTTTCTCCAGGGCCCTATGCCCACAAGGGAGGGGATAGGACAGCTGTTATAGTTGGTGATTTGATCATTAGGCATGTAGATTGCTGGGTGGCTGGTGGACATGAGGATCACCTGGTAACATGCCTGCCTGGTACAAAGGAAGCGAACCTCACTGCCACTTAGACAAGGTCTTAGATAGTGCTGGGGATGAGTCTGCTGTCTTGGTACATGTCGGTACCAATGACATAGGAAAGTATGATAGGGAGGTTCTGGAGGCTAAATTTGGACATTTAGGTAGGAAGTTGAAATCCAGAACTTTCATGGTATTATTCTCCAAAATGCTTCCCGTTCCATGCTCAGGAACCAAAAGGTAGACAGAGCTCCGGAGTCTCAATGCATGGATGAGACAATGATGCAAGGATGAGGGTTTTGGATTTGTAAGGAACTGGGGAACATTCTGAGGAAAGGAGGGGCTCTTCCAAAGGGATGGGCTCCACCTTAACCGGGATGGAGCCAGGCTGCTGGCATTAGCCTTTAAAAAGAAGATAGAGCAGCTTTTAAACTAGATAATAGGATAAAGCTGACAGTTGCCCAAGAGCGCATGGTTTGGAACAATGTATCCTTGAAGGATACTAGCAAAAGATTGAAGTTAGGGCATATCAGCAATAAAGACAAAAGTAGCCCAAATGCCCTTGAGTACAGAGCAGACAGAGCTTAAAGATTCCAAGGTACCCCTGCCTACCAATAGCCAGATTAATATGAATAAAATACAGCTTCTAAAATGTTTGTATGCAAATTCTAGAAGTCTAAAAAATAAGATGAGAGAGTTAGAATATATAGCACTAAATGAGAGATTAGATTTGATTGGTATCTCAGAGACATGGAGGAAGGAGGACAACCAGTGGGACACTGTGGTACCTGGGTACAAACTATATCATAATGATAGAGCAGATCAAATTGGTTGAGGGGTTGCGCTCTATGTTAGAAAGGGCATTGAGTCACAAAGGATTAAAGTTTTGCAGGAAACAAAATAAACTGTAGAATCTCTATGGAATGAAATTCCATGTAAAAAGATGAAGGAGAAGGCAAAGGTAGTGGGGTGTACTATCGACCGCCTGGCCATAATGAACAAATGGATGATGAAATGCTCAAAGAAATCAAGGAAGCTAACAAAAGTTGCAAAATGTGCCTTTGAGTCAGTCCTGACCCCAAACTCCAGGGTTTTCTTGGTGGTGTCACTGGAAGTAGATTGCCAGGCCTTTTTTCAAAGGCAATGGAGGGTTAAGTGACTTGCCCAAGGCCACAAGGAGTGTTAGTGGGAATTGGACCCTGGTTGCTTGGTTACCAAGCCAGTGTTCTAACCACTAGGCTACTCCTCCACTCCTGACACAGCTCAGAAATAATAATGGGTGATTTCAATTACCCCAGTATCACTGCAGGACATGCTAGGGAGATAAAGTTTCTAGATTAAATAAATGACTGCTTCTTGGAGCAGCTGATTCATAAACCAACCAGAGGGGAAGCCATTTTGAATCTAGTCCTTAATGAACACAAAATCTGGTGCAAGAGATAAGGTTGTTGGGTCCACTTGGCAATAATGATCATAGCATGAATGTGTTTGATTTAATAAATGGAGGAGGGAGGGTAAGGAAATCCACAGTACTACCTTTTAACTTTCAAAAGGGAGACTATGATAAAATGCAGAAAATAGTTAAGAAAAAACTAAAAAAAATCAATTGCAAAGATTAAAGATTTACATCAAGTTTGGGTGTTGTTTAAAAATACTGTCTTGGAAGCCCAGACTAGCTATATTCCACGCTTTAAGAAAAGTGGAAGGAAGTCCAAAAAACTGCCCGCATGGTTTAAAGGTGAAATCAGAGAGGTTGTTGTTGCCAAAAAAACGTATTTCAGGAAATGGAAAAAGGAGCCAAATGACAAAAACTGGAAACAACACAAGCACTGGCAAGTTATATGCAAGGCATTGATAAGGTAGGCAAGGAGAGAATTTGAGAAGAAGCTTGCTGTGGAAGCAAAAATGTATAATAAAGACTTTTTCAAGTGCATTCATAGCAAAAAAAACTGTGAGAGAGTCAGTTGGACCATTAGATGATAGAGGGGTAAAAAGGGCACTAAGAGGGGGTAAGGCTATAGTGGAGAAACTAAATTAATTTTTTGCTTCAGTCTTTACTAAGGAAGATTTATGAATGTTACCCATGACTGAAATGGTATTTAAAGGAAATGCTGCCAAAGAATTGAAAGAAATATTGATACACCAGGAAGATGTATTACAACTATTTGATAAACTAAAGAGTAGCAAATCACCTGGACTGGATGGTATACATCCAAGGGTGTTGAAAGAACTGAAATATGAGATTGCAGACCTATTATCAGTAAGCTGTGAACTATCATTGAAATCATCTGTAATGCCTGAAGATTGGAGGATGGCCAATGTAACTGAAAAAACAGCAGAGGGCAGGGACCATGGCCAAATGCTATGTTGAAACAAAATAACTTCTGAGTCCAGCAGAAGTCCCTGGTTCAGCTCCTGCCCAGATCGGGGCAGTGGGAGACCACACACACATTCACTCCTGCCCAATCGGTGGCAGTGGGAGGCAAGCCCACAAGCACTCCTGCCCAATCGGAGGCAGTGGGAGGCACACACACACGCTCCAGCACCGCTTAAAAGCGGCGTCCCTACCCCGAGGGAGCCGCTTCTGAGTCCAGCAGAGGTCCCTGGTTCAGCTCCTGCCCAGATCGGGGCAGTGGGAGCTCACACACACACACACTCCTGCCCAGATCGGGGCAGTGGGAGACCACACACACATTCACTCCTGCTCAATCAGTGGCAGTGGAAGGCAAGCCCACAAGCACTCCTGCCCAATCGGAGGCAGTGGGAGGCACACACACACGCTCCAGCACCGCTTAAAAGCGGCGTCCCTACCCCGAGGGAGCCGCTTCTGAGTCCAGCAGAGGTCCCTGGTTCAGCTCCTGCCCAGATCGGGGCAGTGGGAGCTCACACACACACACACTCCTGCCCAGATCGGGGCAGTGGGAGACCACACACACATTCACTCCTGCCCAATCGGTGGCAGTGGGAGGCAAGCCCACAAGCACTCCTGCCCAATCGGAGGCAGTGGGAGGCACACACACACGCTCCAGCACCGCTTAAAAGCGGCGTCCCTACCCCAAGGGAGCCGCTTCTGAGTCCAGCAGAGGTCCCTGGTTCAGCTCCTGCCCAGATCGGGGCAGTGGGAGCTCACACACACACACACTCCTGCCCAGATCGGGGCAGTGGGAGACCACACACACATTCACTCCTGCCCAATCGGTGGCAGTGGGAGGCAAGCCCACAAGCACTCCTGCCCAATCGGAGGCAGTGGGAGGCACACACACACACGCTCCAGCACCGCTTAAAAGCGGCGTCCCTACAGGGCGCGCCCGCGCCTGGCGGGCCCGCGCCTGAGGGCCTCGCCAGAGGGCCCTTTGGCGTCGGCCCTTAGGCGGTTGGCCATTAGGCCCTGGAGACAGCTTCGCCACCCGACCGCAAGAGAGAGATAACAGCCGGCCTCCCCCTAAGGCAATCCAGAAGAAACAGGTCCCAAAAAAAAACACAGACCCTTCATCTCTCTCCTAAAGTACCAATCTTGACACCGAAACCGCAAGCCTCCACAACCGCACACGGCTCGAGCTCCCCTGCCTGGGTTGAGCTCACCAACTCGACCAGGCACTGAATGACGACAACAACTAAACTATTCAGGTAAACACAATACTGCAACTTCCTCCTACAGACTGTATGACATTTCTGACTTTATTGGACTTTTAAGAAACTTCCCCACAAGTTTCACAATCTGCCTGCAACTTCAATACACTGTACTATATCAAACCAGTATACTGAAGGAATGTTTACTGTAGGAATGAAATCCGATCACTCCCATACCACCTGATTTTGTCATTAATTAGATGCAATAACCATACGGATTAATCCCTCTCTGTAATACCTGCAATTCTCTGTAATACCTGTAATACTTGTAATACCTTTCTGTAATTCTCTGTAATACCTGCAATACCTCTCTGTAATACCTGCAATTCCAAACCACTTATTGCTCATCTCTCACATGGTATCAGAAGTTTTTCCCGTTATACTTATATTTTATATACTGATTGAGACATCACATGTGCGACAACTAACAAATGACCGTAAACTACAAGTAAATAACCTCTGCCACCTTCGCACAGAATTTCTCCTCCAAGGATTTCCATAACAAACTCTGCACCACACCCAACCACACAAACCATGGCACCCATCACCTATATGGTAATTCTCTGCCTCTACGTATCCCTAGCCGCATACGCATACTTACCACACTTGACGCAACACCAGGCAATAGGATGGCATCCTTTCCTTATCCATGGCCAAATACTGTTACCCCTACTAACTCCGCTAGGGCCAACATACATAGCCCATGATGAAACCCTACTCAACCCAGGCCTGAACACTGCGTTAAAGGTCACTGAAAACCCCCATAAAAGACGTAGCTCCAAAACAAAACATAATAAACATAGGAAACCGACAGCCACAAAGACCAGAAACAAGCAACAGCAACCACACCAATTATCACAAACCCCCATCACAATCTGTCTCATCAACGCCAGATCCATTAGAAATAAAACCCACATCATACACGATATCATTACAGACAACAAACCCGATATCCTGTGTCACCGAGACTTGGATCACTGACACTGACCCAGCAATACTAAACCAATTACCCCATCCCAACTACACAGTATTTAACTGCCCCTGTCACAACAGGAGAGGAGGAGGAGTACTTGTCATTGCCAAAACCTCCCTCATGTTCTCAAGCCCCTCCCTAACTGAATCCAAAGGCATTGATATACTCAAGATCGAAAACAAAACATCAATACTTTGCTTAATCTACAGACCCCCCTCAGCCCATCATGAAACCCTGGCCACCGCACTAGAAAATATCTCAACCTCTGCAACCAAAAAACTGCGCATCATTCTGGGTGACCTAAATCTCCCATCGATTCCCCCTGTACAGGCAGACACATTCTTTGAAGCCATGCATCAGCTCGGCTACACACAAATCATACAAGAACCCACACATAACAAAGGTAACACCCTTGATATGGTGTTCTTATCACACAACATCCAAAAATACACCAAACCTCGAGTAACCCCAGTCCCATGGTCCGACCATTTCCTAGTTGAAATTGAAATCCACCTACCTCCACAAAAGGTAAAGCCTCAAGCCGACCCAAAAACACATCAACAGAGGAAATTCCAAAAATTCAATAGCGAAGCTTTGGTAACTTCTATATCTACACATTTTGAGTACACCACCACAGACCTAGACAAGCTGGTAGACCAATGGAACTCAGGGATCGAAGCAGCTGCAAGTCCAACATGGAAGAACACAAACGCTGTAACAAAGACAGGAACCGAACCATGGTACTCTCCCACGCTATCTAAAATGAAGAGAGAACTACGCAAACTCGAAAGGAATTGGAGGAAAAAGCAAACCGAAGAAGGCAAGCAACTATACCTAACACTCCTCGCAAGATACAAGAATGAGGTAAACCTCGCTAAAAAGACACACCACACTAATCTACTCAACAAAGCGCTCAACAGACCCAGAGAACTTTTTGAACTCGTAAAATCTCTGACCAAATCTTCACAAAACTCCATCTCTGCAGACGATATAAAGGCCCAGACGCTTGCCGACCACTATGCCAAAAAGCTAAATCCGAAACTTCCCACAAGCATGACCAAAGGCATGCCACTAGCTCTCACCACTCGAGAAACCACAACTGCCCCTCAAGCAGACCCAGAAACAGAATGGAACACCTTCCAGCAATTAGGTGAGCAACAAATCTTAAACATCTTAACCAACTTAAACACCACTACCTCCCCCCTCGACCCATGCCCAGCCGCTTGGATGAAAGCAACCAAGAAAGACAACGCAAAACCCATCGCGCACATTGTCAATCAGTCTCTGAAACAAGGAATCATGCCGTCTCATCTCAAGAAATCAATTATTAGACCCATATTAAAAAACAAGTCTTTCAACAAAAGTGACCCTGCATCATATCGCCCAATCTCAAGCATAGCTTTCCTAGCAAAGATGATTGAAAAAGCGGTCCAGCACCAACTCCAGGACCACATGGACGAGATAAAAGCCCTAGATGAACATCAATACGGATTCCGTCAGAATCACGGAGTGGAAACACTACTACTGGCACTCCTTGACAATCTACTTAGGGGCCTCGAGAACAAAAACTCCATGTTCATACTCATATTCATCGATATCTCAGCGGCATTTGATACAGTACATCACACCACCCTTTTGGACCGCCTGGCCTTGCTAGGTATAACAGGGACCCCCCTGAAATGGTTCACATCATACATATCCAATAGGATGCAACAAGTGCAATTCAACAACGACAGAGCTGATGCTTTCCCCCAAACCCAAGGGATCCCTCAAGGGTCTGCCCTCTCATCCCTACTGTTCAATTTGTATATAAAGCCGGTATGCAGTATTTTCCAGAAATACAACATAAATTACCACATATATGCCGACGATGTGATGTTATACACACAGCTCGACATAACACAGCCTAACTTCAGTCCACTAGAAGAATGCCTTGACATGCTCCAATCATGGCTTCAGCAAAACAACATGTCAATAAATCACAAAAAAACAGAGGTCATGTTCATGTCCAAGAAAGCCAATTTCATCCCGCCCACCACAGTCACACTAAACAAAAACATATACGATACAAAGCCTGTAATAAAGTATCTAGGAGTCCTACTTGACAGCAACCTCAAGATGGACAAACACCTCAGAACAGTTAACCGAGCCATCTTTTACAAACTCAAAATCCTTCAACCACTCCGCAATATCCTCGAGAAATCCGACTTTAGATCTGTTGCTCAAGCACTAATCATTCCCCACCTGGATTACAGCAATGCCATTCTACAAGGGCTTCCAAAGAGCACACTAAGCATCCTGCAAATGGCTCAGAACGTGGCTGCAAGAGTCATCATGGAAAAGAAAGTCACCGACCACATAACCCCAGTTCTAATGGATCTGCACTGGCTCCCAGTGGCCGCCCGCATCATCTTCAAACTACTCATCACAACATTTAAACTCATCAATGGCATCGCACCATCCTACCTCAATAACCTAATCACTATTCAACCTAGCAACAGGAGCAGGAGAACTATGAATCTCAACACCCTATGTATCCCGACCAGCATAAGATCTGTCAAGGCCGAAACAAGCAATAGGGCGTTCACATACTCAGCGCCAATCCAATGGAACCAACTACCGCATGAATTAAGGCTCACAAACAACCTGAACGAATTTAGACGAAAACTGAAAACCTATCTGTTTCAAACCCACTACAACTTGATCTAACTGCGATACCCTACCTCAACCAGATCTCCTCTGCTGCACTCGGCAGCATATAATCTAATAGTATATAGTCATGTATAACTTGTACACCTTGGCAACTAATTCCGTACAAATTGTATATAACCATGTATAGTCTGTACACCTTGGCAACTAATTCTGTACAAATTGTATATATGGGGCCCTCCCCCAATCTACTGAAATCAAATGTATACCTTGATCTGTGTGCTTTAATCAAATATGTATCGTATCCAAATGCTTGTCCCGTGTTACGTAATCATTGACTAATCAAAATGTAAAACTGAAATCTCAATGTACCGTACAATACATTATGATTCTGTAAAGTAAACCGCTGCTGATCGTAGGAAGCAGCGGTATACAAGTGTTTACTAAATAAATAAATAAATAAATAACTTTATTGGAGATTCTTTTTTCTTTAAGGGTTCCAGGGGTTGTCTGCGAAACTACAGACCAGTGAGCCTGATGCCAGCAATGGGAAAAATAGTATAAACCATTATAAAGAACAAAACTACTGAACATATAGATACTCATGGCTTAATGGGAGGTAGCCAACATGGCCAAGAAAGGTCTTGTTTTACTCATCTGTTACGTTTTTTTGAAGGTGTGAATAAACAGGTAGACAAAGATGAGTTGGTTTGATATAGTGCATCTGGACTTTCAGAAAGCCTTTGACAAGGTCCCTCATGAGAGACTTTTGGCAAAATTAAAAAGTCATGGGATAGGAGGCAGTGTACTATTGTGGATCAGGAACTAGTTAAAAGATAGAAAGCAGAGGGTAGGGCTAAATGGCCAATTTTTTCAATGGAGAAAGGTGAATAGTGGAGTACCCCATGGATCTGTGCTGGGTCCGCTGTTTTTTTACATATTAATAAATGACCTGGAAATGGGAATAACGAGTGAGGTTATCAAAACCATCCACCAAACACAAGGCACCCCACTCCGCACCCTACTGCCTCACCCAACCCACAGCAGAACAACCAGATAATCCTCCAACAGCTCCATTGCCGTCCCCCACAAAAGAACCAAAGCAACACAACGGACCTGCAACAGAGCCTTTGAACTCTATGCCCCATTCCTCTGGAACTCTTTACCAAGCCACATCAGGAACAACGGTGATCTCCCATTATTCAAAAAGCAGCTAAAAACCGTCCTATTCCAAGAACATCTCTGAATAGGAACCCCCCCCCTATTCCTCTTCAAGAACTCCAGACCAGTAACTCTACTATCCTGTCAGTCTCTATGTTTGCCCCAAAATCATCAATGTTGAACCCCCGGTGATGGCCCCCCCCCCCCACTATTGATTCTCCCCTCCCCCCCTGTTATACGTCCTACCGCTTTGACCCGGTGAAAAGCAGAATATAAATACAGTTAAATAAATAAATAAATAAATGACACAAAACTATTCAAAGCTGTTAAAACCCATGAGGATTGTGGAAAATTGCAAGAGGATATTGATAAATTGGAAGAATGGGCATCCAAATGGCAGATGAAATTTAATGTGGACAAGTGCAAAGTTATGCACCTAAGAAAGAACAACCCGAACTATCATTACACGATGCAAGACTCCACATTAGGAACCATCACCCAGGAAAAAGATTTAGGTGTCATTGTGGATAACATGTTAAAACCCTCCGCCCAGTGTGCAGTAGCGGCCAAGAGAGCAAATAGAATGCTAGGTATCATAAGGAAAGGAATGGTGAATAAAACAAAGAATATTATAATTCCTCTGTATCGTTCCATGGTGCGACCACACCTTGAATATTGTGTGCAATTCTGGTCGCCATATCTTAGAAAGAATATAGCATTATTAGAAAAGGTACAGGGAAGAGCCACCAAAATGGTAAAGGGGATGGAAGGATACCCCTATGAAGAGAGGCTAAAAAGGTTAGGGCTCTTCAACCTGGAAAAGAGATGGCTGAGAGGAGATATAATAACGGTCCATAAATTAATGATGGAGTGGAACGGGTAAAAGTAGATCGATTGTTTGTGCCATCAAAATATAGAAAGACTAGGGGGTATTCAATGAAGCTATAGGGTAAACTATTTAAGACTAATAAAAGAATATATGTTTTCACTCAATGTGTAACCAAACTCTGTAATTTGCTACTGGAGTATGTAGTAAAATCTGTTAGTGTAGCCGGGTTTAAAAAAAGTTTGGACAAGTTCCTGGAGGAAAGGTCCATAAGCCATTATTAAAGGGGGACCCAGAATATCCACTGCTTGACATAATACACACATTGTGGAACCTGTGTCTTTTGGGAAAACTGCTAGGTACTTGTGACCTAGATTGGCCACTGTTGGAAACAAGATACTGGACTTGATGGACCTTGGTCTGACCCAGTATGGCATATCTTATGTTCTTATGGGCCGATTCTGATATCAGCCCTGAATGTCCTGGGCCGGTAGAGTAGACAAGGAACTTATTCCACCTCTGGGGTGGAATGCGTTCCCGTAGATGTCACAGGATGGCAGGCCAGGGTGGCAGCAAAGGTAGGAGGGGGTACAGGAGATTCCCAGCAGTCTGACCCTGGCCATGGGAGGCCAGATTGGGGGTCGGGCTGCAGAGAATGAAAGAAGTGGTCGGTGCCCAGGTATCGCAGCTCCTGAATGAAGCCACGGTGCCATGGCAACTGGACATCATGGCGCTGCGGTTCTATTCAGGAGCCTTGACTGAGTTAGCCAGGCAGAGGCCTGTACATGCAGGTTGACTGGAATTGGGTCCCGGACTGCATGTACAGGCCTAGACAGGATTCTGATCCCATGGGGGCTAGACATGCCCCGCAAAATCAGAATCCCATGTACTTCTGTGTGTCCGGTTCCAATTGGATGCACAGCTGGCCGGGACATCCAAATTAGAATAGGCCTCAAATTGTTGTGCAGAATTCCCCCATCATAAAGCTTAATACCCCCTCTAGACCTGAAATATCCCCCTGCCTTTTTCTTCCTTAGACCTCTTGAACCAATCACAGTTCTGTTCCTAACCCATCCTTGTCCCCCTTGTTTTTTCTCCCTTTAACTTCTAGCTCCCAGCAACTACTCTGATTCATTAGCAGCCCATCTCTTGCCCCCAGCTACCCCACTCACTAGAAGTCCTTCTCCTGCCCCCAGCAACTCACTCACTCACCAGCAGCCCTTCTCCTGCCCTCAGCCATCCCTCAACTAACCAGCAACCCTTCTCTTACCCACAGCAATCTCCCTTCCCCCCCCCCCCCGCTCATAAGCAATACATCTCCAACTCCCTCCTCCTTTACTCACCAGCAGCCCTTCTCCTGCCCACAGTAACCTCCCCCTGCTCATCAGTAGCCCTTCTCCAGCTCCTAGCCACCCTTGCTCACCAGCAGCCCTTCTCCTGCCCCAAGACACTCTCCTCCTTGACTCACCAGCAGCCCTTCTTTCTGCCCAATCACAGCAATGAAAACATTTCTGTTTGCTCCCGTGACTGTGCTAGATTCCAATGCGTTTTCCAAGCTACACAGAAGTGTTTTCTGTTTCTGAAAGGAAACACTTCTGTGTACCTTTGAAAGTGTGCCAGTATCAGAATCTAGCACAGCCGCAGGAGCAAACGGGAATTCTCTGGTGGTTGTGTTGCTGCTGACAGTGGGGCAGGATAGGGTCCTCTTAAAGCTTGTGTGCACGATCCTGCTTCACTGTCTGGCTCACCGGTGCCTGTGTATAATTATACAATGCAAATGCAGAATTCTGCACAGTTGGGGAATTCTGCAGAAATTCTGTATTGCACAGTTGGGTAGAATTTCCCCAGGAGTAAATTAGGTGCAAATTAGCGCAAGCTGTCTTACCAGAGCAGTAACAGTTATTGCATTCATGTACTCGCAGCTTAATAATTCACATACTAAGAGGGTAATTTCAGAAGCTCCTGTGCAGTGAATGTGCATTGCCATGGGCATATTCAGGGCCTATTTTATAAACTGAAGTACAGGCATGCTTTACTTTATAAAACTGGGGCATAAATACATGCTTCAATCTAATCATGGCAGTTATGCCGTCTCTAGGGCAGGTGTAAATACCCACGCCTAGAATGTTCTGAAATGCATATACGATATAATAATTCATAACTTAACCTACATAATTAGGCTTCACCCATGCCCCACCCAAGCTCTGCCCCAGTGCACACCCAAACTAAAAGTATGCACCAGAGGACTTAGATGCGAGCTAACAGAGTAGTGACTGCCTAAAGCATATGAGTTAGTAGCGCATACGTTTTGGCACATCTCATAAAATCAGTCTCTAACCACTTAACGCACTTTAGCAAAAAGGCCCCTAAATGTCATGATGCCTTTCATAGCTCCTCCTGGTCAAAGGTAGAATGTACTACCCACTGCAAGCATCTTTTGATAATACAATTTCGAGCTTCTTTCACTCCTTGGAATCCTGCTCTGCAAAATATAATGTATGAGGTGCGATCAAAAAGTATCAAGATTTGCTGTGTAGCTATATAACAATATATCACACCACGATGCTATTAAGCATATGGTGACTTAGGGGTATGTTTACTAAACAGCGATAACGTCGCAGTGGCACAGTTAGCGCACGATACGTAACATTATCACGCGATACTAACATTATCATGCGCTAAAGTAACATTATCGCGCGATAGCATGAGGTTTCGCGCGATAATGTCACCTGCGGCGTTAAGGCACACAGAGGGTGGAGTAAGGCTCCCCAGAGGGCGGAGAGAAGGGGTCAATGGGCGGACAGTGGGCGGGGAGAGGCTCCAGGCACACTAACATTGTGAAATGAAGGTCTGAAAATTAACGCCAGTGAAAACCTCACATTAGAGGCACATTTGCAGAAGAGAGAAACCATCTCTTGGCGGACAGGGCACTTTATAATGTGCCCTATGGAGCACCTTATAGGGTGCCTTATGAGGCACCTTAGGTTACGGCACTGTGAGGATGTTTTTGATGGCAGCACAGATTTAAATTAAAAGGAGATGCCTCAGACAGCCTGCTTAGGTAACAATACTACAGGATCGAACCCATGACTTCTGCCTCCACAGTTATTGCAGTAACCAGTGGGCTACATCTTTATAGCTTCTGACACAGTGCTGGCATGAACTTAAGGTTAATGCGTGTTAACGAGCCAAGGCACCCTCTATCGCACGATACAGATTCCTTGCTACCTTCCCTCCTGAACGCCCACTACCTTATATGGCATTCTTCACATTAACGCTGCAACTAGCGCTGGTAACATTAAGATGGTTTAGTAAACATACCCCTTAGTTATGTGCTCTGCATATGCAGAGTGTGACATGACTGCAGAACATCTGTACTTTTTTAAATCACATAATGTTCAGTATCATGTAAAAGCAGTTTGTCAGATTTACGAGTGAAAAAAACTAAACAGCAAATTTGCATGAAATTCTGCCAGAAACTTGGAGATTCATGCAAAGAGACTTATGATAAGTTACAGCAAGTGTATGGCGATAAATTCATGAGTTGTGCTCGAGTTTATGACTGGTACAAACATTTCCAAGAGGGCCGCCAAGGTGTTGACAATGACGAACGTTCTGGAAGGCCATCCACAAGCAGGAATGAAGATAAAGTTCAAGCAGTGTGTGCTGCAATACACTCAAATCATTGATTGACTAATCAGGGAGCTTGCTGAGGACATGGACATCAGTTTCAGGTTGGTACAGTCCATTTTTACTATTGATTTGGGGATGAGACATGTGTCTGCAAAATTTGTTCTGAAACTCCTGTCCCCTGACCAAAAAGTGTTGAAATATGTTGAATGCGTTGAAAATGATTCAGATTTCATATAAAAAGATTAGTACTGGTGATGAATCATTGGTTGATGTTTATGACCCAGAAACTAAGGCTCAGTCCTCACAATGGTAGACTCCACACTCTCCCAGACCCAAGAAAGCCCATCAAATGAGGAGCAATGTCAAGGTCATGCTCACAGTATCAAAACAAAAGCCCTTTATCAGGAATAAACCAAGCAAGCGATATATAGAACCTGATCAGATATAGGACAAAAGAAGTTTTTTTTTGTCGGAGCAGCTGTCCAAAAGCAGACAGAAGAAAACACCACCCTCTCACTGTGGCAGCTCCTTTTAATCCTTTTAAAGTGAGCAAAAGACTTAACACTTAACTGTCATTTTTCCAAACTTGTGAGGCAAAAAGGAATCCAGTTATAACAACATCTCACGTTTCGGGTCCCCTCCTTGACGACCCTGCTTGAGGTTAAAGACTCCTGTAGTCACCCAGTTTCAATTGAGCAAAGAGAAACCATTCAGCTCCTTTCAAAGAATGGCGTCTGACGTCAATGCTGACACAAAGAATTTCAATCAGCCTATCAAATGTTCACAGGCACTCACCCACCAATCAGAAAGGGGAAAAACCCTATGGAAAAGGGGAACCCCCTACTCTGATTGGAACAAATTTCTGTCAATCATATCCCAAAAGATGCAATAGGACAAACAGAGTCACATAATGCTATGCCATTCCAGCATCACATTAAGTCCAGATGGAAAAACTGTGATCAATCTATATATCCAGCGTTGTTCTAACTTTTGCAACTTAAAAGTCTGATTTCCTCCTCTTGGGTCCAGTGGTGCATGGTTTAATATGTGACAGTGCAGCTGTTCAAAAGTGTGAGTATACTGAAGGCAATGCTCCACTAACGGAGCAGTAAGCATTTTGGTGTTTAAATGAAAAAAATGTTCAGCCAAACGTGTCTTCACGGCTCGGGTAGTTAGTCCTACATAATAGAGAAGACAGGGACAGATGATTATATATACCACATGATCCGATTGACATGTAGTATGCCATTTTGAATAATGCATTTGAGACGTATACGTGTCAAACCATGATGAACCTACTAAGGAACCTTCACAAAAACGACATGACCCACACCGAAAATGACCTGGGTCATCATGAAATAAGGGTGGGCGGTCCAAAGGAGAGGTACATCTAACTACAAGATCACTCAAATTTGCCCCCCAAGAGTAAGCCACTCGTAAACTCTTTTCACTAAAACATTTGTGAAGGGATAAAACAGGCCAAAACTGGTGAAGGATTTTGACCACTTTCCCAACTCCTCTAACATAAGGAAAGATTCCAGTGATATTATTATCCAACTTTTCAGGCAGTTGAGGAACATGATCAGTAACCTCTGATGGAAATAACCATTCATGCTGTGTGAACCTGGCCCTTTAAAAGCCGGATTAATAATCTTCCTAGGGCAACCCCTGGAAAATAAACTATTCTTGAGATCATCAGCATGATAATAAAATTCATCTAAAGTCGAACAATTTTGTTGCAGCCTCAAAAATTGTCCATATGGTAAACCACATTTTAACGCTGTAGGATGATAACTTGAATATTTTAAAAGCGTGTTTCTCTGTACAGGCTTTTGAAAAAGAGAGGTGATAAATCCCTCTGGAGTATGGTGCACTGTAATGTGCAGAAACTGAATCTGTGTTTGTTCAATTTGAACTGTAAATTGAGTATTTAATTTATGTGTGTTCAAATATGCCAGAAACTAATCTAATTGCAATGCAGTAGCAGACCACAGAAAAATGATGTTGTCCAAGAATCTACACCAGAAGGTCATGCTCACAGCTTTCTTTGATTACCAGGGTATTGTTCATCATGAGTATGCTCTAAAGGGTCAAACCATCAATAAGGAGTACTACGTCGAAGTTCTGACTCATTTGAGATATGCATTTCATCATAAGAAGCCAGGAATGGTGAATGATTGCTTCATCATGATAACGCCCCAGCTCACACATCTCATCTTGGTCCAGCATTTCTTGGCCAAACACCAAATTGAGTATGTCTGTCAGCCTCCGTGCTCACCTGACCTCACACCCTGTGACTTTTTCTTGTTTCCATAACTGAAATTACCACTGAAAGGAAGGAGATTTGACAACTTGGAGATCGTTAAGAAAAATTTGACACAGCAGTTTCACAGCATAATGAAAGAAGCATTTCAAAATTGTTTCCAGCAGTGACAGAAACACTGGAAGAAGAGTGTTTTATCAGAAGGGGACTACTTTGAAGGAGACTGAGTGCAATAACTGTCAGTTATACTTCTTTTGTTATTGTACAAGTCTCAATACTTTTTGATCGCACCTCGTACAGTGTTATATGGTTGAATTTTATATTTACAACAAAAACGAGGGCGCGGGCCAGCTCCCGAGCGCCCGGCTAGTAACCGGGTGCCCGGCCCGAGGCGAGCCGGCCCATGCTGCTCGGGGGCGAGCATGAAGAGCGGGGAGGTGGGGGGGCGGGGGGAGAGGGGGGGCGACAGGAGCGGGCGGCAGAAGCCAAACGGGATTGGCCAGCGAAAAGGGAATCATTTGAACTGATTGGATCCCCAGGCGCGGGAGCGCGTCCTGGGGATCCACCAGCCTGCACTTCCGCGCGCCCGAGCCTGCTGGCATCGTGGCGCGACGAGAGGTGCACGCTGGTTGCTTGGTGCTCGTTAGCTTGCCTGGTCGGGGTCGCTGGACGGAGCGCGGTACAGGCCATCAACGTTGTCCGAAGGAGAGGATCGAGCTTCCCCGCCTGAGAAGAGCGTTCGGCACAGCGACCGGCTTCTGCAGTGCACTGTTAGTAGTGCTGCGGCGACACGCCAGGCAAGTGGGGGGGGCCTAGTGGTGAGGTACGGCAGGTCCCAAGCGGGGTAGGTCCGACGGCGGGGAGGTGTCGGCGGCGTGCCGGTTCAAAAAAAAAAATTGCATTCTCTCCGGGCGGCCTTTGCCATGCCCCCCCGTCGGCCGGGACCGCGTAAGCCTGGGAAGGGTGCGGTAGCGGGGAGGCAACCAAGGGTTCAGCAGGGGCGGGGGAGAGCAGAGACCCGGAGCACCAGACAGGCAGGGCTTGCGGGGAGTCCTGGGACTCCTGCAGCAGCGGAAGGGGGACAAGGGCCTGCAAGGTCAGCAGGAGGCTCCCGCGCACGGGCCCGAGGAGTAGGAGCTCAGGGGAGGGCCGGGAGAATGGGCAAGGGGGCCTCACGGGGGGGGGAGAGGCATGGGAATGGTAGGGGGGCTTGCAGTGGAGCTGGGGGTAAGGGGAGGGGATGCTGAGGGCGGGGGCATGCCCACCGGTATGGTGATAGGTGCTTCAGAGCCCCTAGGTGACGGAGTGCATGGTTCCCCTGGAGCGGCTGGGTTTATGGCTCACGCTGCCAGTAGCTCCCGTGGTGTGCACGGGGGGGGGCTTGCTGTAGGTCCCGGTGTGGGGTGGGGGACGGGGGCCCTGTCGGGCGTTGCTACAGGCGGGTGGTTTACTGATGGGGAGGGGTGGAGGAGGGGTGGTCAGGGCACGCCCTCCTCTGATTGGGCGGGGGCGTGGCATCCTGCATGGGCTATGGGTTTTGCTCCCCAGGGTGTTCCTTTTCTGTCTCCGCAGGCTCCATTCCCTGCCTCGCCCGGGCCGGCCCTGGGTACCTTTGGCTTTCCGCGGAACATGGCCGCGCAACAGGATTTGCAGCCTCCAAGGATTGAGGTGGCGACGACCTCTTCGGTTAGCGAGCACCAGCGGAGCGGGGACATGGACCATGGTCGACAGACGACGGAGCAGACGGAGGCTGCCACGGCTACGCCAGTGGGTGAGTTGCCTGTGGATGAAGGACGGGCGGGGGAGGAGTGCGGGGAAAGGGTGGAAAAAAGGGGCAAGGCCACCAGTAAACGGAAGCACTCGTGCCGGCGCAGAAGAGACACGGATTCATCGTCTTCCTCCTCGTCCGAGTCCTCGGGGTCGTCTGCGGAGGGGCAGGCGGGGAGAGCGGCTGCGCATGGCTCTGTTCAACACGTGGCTACGTTATCCGAGTTGTGGGAGGGGGTTCCGAAGAAGTTGCGGCGCAAAATTCGGAAACGGAAATATATCGATATTTTTCGCCTCCTCGATGGCCGGAAGCGTTCCGGTGATAGCAAAAAGAAGCGGAAGGAAGATGAGAAGGCCGGTAGGGTTCGGAAGGTGTCAAAAACGGTGGTGAACTGGGTTAGGGCCTTTTTGAGGCTGGCCAGCGTGTGGGGTCAGCATTGGCCTGGACAGTATGGCATGATGCTCGCTTATGCTGATACAATCCTCGAAGCTTCCCAGACCCACGAAGGGTGGGCCTGGTTGAATTATGATGAGAAGTTTCGGGATAAGATGGAGGAGAACAGGTCCCTGACCTGGGCGACGCAGGACATCAACTTGTGGCTTACCCAGATGTCAGCGAGGGCGCCAGTGGGAGTGGGGTCGGGGAGGGGTGGCTGGTCATCCCCGGCCGGGACGAGTCGTTCCTTTCGAGGCGGGGCGGTGCAAACGCCTCTTAAAGGGGCGGCGGGGGCGACAGGGGACGTGTGTTGGCGTTACAACCGGGCAGCTTGCCCCTTTCCGGATTGCAAGTTTCGGCACGCCTGTTCTGCCTGTGGAGGAGGACACCCAGCAGCAAAATGCCTCAAGAAAGGCCCCGCCGGGCCAACCGGTGCTGCCGGCAAGTCAGCTGGGGGTGTTTGACGTCGCCCCCACGCCGATACGAATTGAAGCGTTGCAAAGGTGGTTGCGGGGATACCCGAGTTCGCGCATTAAAAGATTATTGTTGTCAGGTTTTCAGTTTGGGTTTGTTATACCGATTATGGGGACGATGACGTCCTCAGTCGCACGGAATTCCCCGTCGGTTAGGAGGTTTGCGGCCGTAGCCGAGGAGAGAGTGAATACAGAGGTGCGGTTGGGCAGAGTGGCGGGGCCGTTTTCCCGGCCGCCACTGCCAGATTTTGTCCTATCCCCGATTGGGATTATACCAAAGAAGGAACCGGGAAAATTTCGGCTGATACATAATCTGTCCTTCCCGCTCGGGTACTCCGTTAATGATCACATACCCCGGAATTATTGCACTGTCCGTTATGCGTCGTTTGAGAAGGCGGAGGAGCTGGTCCGGAGAGCTGGGCGGGGAGCTTTGATGGCAAAGGTTGACATTGAGTCGGCCTTTCGCCTGTTGCCCGTCCATCCCGCGTCCTTTCGACTATTGGGTTTTCAATTCTTGGAGGGCTTCTATTTTGATAAGTGCATGCCGATGGGTTGTGCAGTGTCCTGTGCGTATTTTGAACGATTCAGCACCTTTTTGCATTGGGCACTGACCCGACTAGTGGGACGCAGTGAAGTGGTACACTACTTGGATGACTTCCTGTTTGTAGGTGACAGTGGTTCCCAGGCGTGTCAGGAGCTCTTGGATGGGTTCGTAGACTTGGCGGGGCAGTTGGGGGTTCCGCTAGCGGAGGGGAAGACTGTGGGGCCGTGTTCACGGCTCACGTTCCTGGGCGTGGAGCTAGATTCCTATCTGATGGTAGCGCGCTTGCCCGGGGAAAAGGTAGTTCGGTTGCGCGTACTGGTAGCGAACACTCTGGCCTCAGCTAAATTAACGCTGCGCGAAATGCAGGCCTTGATCGGTTCCTTGAATTTTGCCTGTAAGGTGATTCCGATGGGCCGAGTCTTTTTACGGCGTTTGTCGGCTGCGACCGTGGGGGCGACGAAGGCGCATCATCGAATTAGAGTGACGAAGGGGATCAAGGAGGATCTCCGAGTTTGGGATGACTTTTTGCAAGAATTTAACGGGACCTCCGTGATAAAGGAGTTGGAGTTCTCGAGCCCTGAGCTCCAGGTCTATACGGATGCGGCGGGGGGAGTGGGTCTCGGTATCTATTTCGGAGGGGCATGGTGCGCGGAGAGATGGCCGGAGGCTTGGCGGGCGTCGGGTCTCTTGAAGAATATAACTTTTTTGGAGTTGTTCCCGATGCTGGTTACGATTGAGTTGTGGCCGGACAGATTGCGGAATCGCAGGGTGGTCTGGTGGTGTGACAATGCGGCTGTGGTGTGTATAGTCAATCGTTGCACTCCACGGTGTTTGCGGGTGGCAGCGTTGATGAGACTCCTCGTACTTAGCTGTATGCGCTTAAATCTCTTGGTGACGGCGCGTCATGTTCCGGGGCATACTAATTCAATTGCCGATGCTCTTTCTCGTTTGCAGATGGAGAGGTTTCGGCGCCTGGCACCGGAAGCAGATCCCGAAGGGAGAACGGTCCCGTCGAGATTGTGGAGCTGTGGCCGGCTGTGATGAGAGAGCTGTTGCGGAGTTCGGTGGCTGAGAGTACCTGGGCTGCTTATCGGCGGGGCTGCAATAAGGTGGTGGAGTTCCTCCGGAGGTGTGGCTGGCAGTATGGCGCGGTGACGGACCACCTGTTTGGGCTGTACATAGCTTGGGCACTGGGCTCGGGGTTATCTAGAGCGGCGGTCCGGGGGCATCTGGCGGGTTTCGATTTCTTTGCAAGGGCGTTGGGTTGGGGGTCGGTCGGGGGTGGCTTTCTGGTTCGACGGCTCTTACGTGGTTGGGAGCGCTCTCGCCCGTCCCCCCCCGACCGTAGGCGTCCCGTCTCGTATAGCCTGTTGAGGAGGCTTTGCATTGCATTGCCAAGGGTTGCGGAGTCTCAATTCGAGGCGGTTCTGTTTCGGGCCGCGTTTACATTGGCCTTTTTCGGGGCTCTGCGAGTCGGTGAGCTGGCGGCGGCGTCCAAGAAAGATGTGTCGGGATCGGGTTTGCGCCTCCAGCACGTACAGATGTACGGGGGGCAGCTTAAGGTCCTGATCCCGAGATCAAAGACCGATCAGATGGGAAAAGGGGCTTGGGTAATCCTGAACGCTATAGGCGGTGTCGGCCATGCGGGATTATTTGCGGGTTCGACCGAGGGTAGCGGGTAGCTTATTTCTGCATGAGAATGCCCAAGCGCTAACGCGTTTTCAATTTTCGGCGGTTTTAATGGATAGGCTGGTGGCAGTCTCGGGCATTCCAGAGTTATGTACGTTTATGACGTCCAATCACAGATACCGTGCATGTCTATATATATATATACGGATTGCTATGTATATATAAATACGTGGATGCATGCCCCCGGTGGGGGGGGCGTGATTGTGGGGGGGGGGGTGTTATTAACTGTTATTTTCTTTTACAGATGTTGGACACGCTGGAAGGGCGTGTTGGTTGTTGGGGCACTCCTTTGTCTGCTGGGCGGAGAATCGAGCAGCGGTGCGGCCGGTCGGGCGCAACCTGGGCTTCGATACGGCAGTGTTGTCAGTCTCATGGCTGGGTCTGCGGGGGATGCGCTGGTTCCAGATGCTACCCATGCTACGACAGCGGATGCAGCTCGGAGGGCAGCCGGCGATTCTGCTCGTACACCTAGGAGGCAATGAAGTGTCATCTTGGACTACCAGGCAGCTGATTAACGCGACGAAGAAAGATTTGGCAGTGGTGCTGCGTTGGTGTCCAGAGTTGGTGGTGGTCTGGTCTGACATCATCCCTAGACCCGCTTGCTTGGGTCAAAAGCGGTGGTCCAGGGGTTTGTATAAGATTAATAGACAGGTGGGCAGATGGGTGTGCGAACAGGGCGGTTACCAGGTGCAGCATTCATGGGTGGAAGTGGGTTGTGCGGGCCTATATCGGTGTGATGGGATACACCTATCCCCGGTGGGGTTAGACCTCCTGCTTAATGACTGGCAGGAGGCGCTGGAGGCAGTAGTTCGGGACACAGGAACTGGTCGCTGAGGCAGTTATTCCTCCTAGTATTTCTCTGTTGGGGGGGGCGGCACAGACGGCTATAGTGTCTGTGCCGGTGGCGGGGTCCCGGGGGTTCCCGGGGTCCGGAGTGGCAGGCCATGAGGGCGGGGGGCCCTCGGCATGGTTAAACCCGGTCGGCTTGTGCTACTGAGACGGCCAAGTTGGGGAAGGGTTATTGCCAATTGGCCGATGCTTTTACTGTGCGGGGGGCGGCGGAGAAGTCACCTTGCTAATCACACGGCGGGTGGCAGATCTTGCCGCGGGGCACAGGGTTGGTGTTATTATGTTATAACTGTTATTGAGGTTATGTTCAATAAAACTGCGACCAGTTTATGCCCAACTACTGTCTCTGTGCTTGATTTGGGGAAAAGGTGGCTAGGAGAATAGGTGTGGGGCCTCCTACGAGCTGGGAACGAATGGAAGGGGGGGGGCGGGGTTGAGGGTGATAAGGATTGGATAAAGGCGAGCGAGGGGTCCGGCTACCCGGTTAAAACGAGGGCGCGGGCCAGCTCCCGAGCGCCCGGCTAGTAACCGGGTGCCCGGCCCGAGGCGAGCCGGCCCATGCTGCTCGGGGGCGAGCATGAAGAGCGGGGAGGTGGGGGGGCGGGGGGGAGAGGGGGGGCAACAGGAGCGGGCGGCAGAAGCCAAACGGGATTGGCCAGCGAAAAGGGAATCATTTGAACTGATTGGATCCCCAGGCGCGGGAGCGCGTCCTGGGGATCCACCAGCCTGCACTTCCGCGCGCCCGAGCCTGCTGGCATCGTGGCGCGACGAGAGGTGCACGCTGGTTGCTTCCCTCCCACCCACCCTGTGGCTAGTTGGTGGCGTGTCCGGTATGGGTTGTCGCACTTGGAGGGGGTTGCGGGGTCCCGGGGGTTCCCGGGGTCCGGAGTGGCAGGCCATGAGGGCGGGGGGGCCCTCGGCATGGTTAAACCCGGTCGGCTTGTGCTACTGAGACGGCCAAGTTGGGGAAGGGTTATTGCCAATTGGCCGATGCTTTTACTGTGCGGGGAGCGGCGGAGAAGTCACCTTGCTAATCACACGGCGGGTGGCAGATCTTGCCGCGGGGCACAGGGTTGGTGTTATTATGTTATAACTGTTATTGAGGTTATGTTCAATAAAACTGCGACCAGTTTATGCCCAACTACTGTCTCTGTGCTTGATTTGGGGAAAAGGGGGCTAGGAGAATAGGTGTGGGGCCTCCTACGAGCTGGGAACGAATGGAAGGCGGGGGGCGGGGTTGAGGGTGATAAGGATTGGATAAAGGCGAGCGAGGGGTCCGGCTACCCGGTTACAAACCTTTAGCAAACTATAACAAATGCAGTGTGGAGGAGTAGCCTAGTGGTTCGAGCAACTGGCTAGTACCTAGAAGATCAAGGGTTTAATTCCCACGGTACACCTTGAGCAAGTCACTTTTTCCTCCATTGCCTTGGAAGAAAAGGCTGGCAATCTACTTCCAGTGATACATTGCCAAGAAAACCCAGAGGCAGTTGGATCACTAGGAGTTAGCACTGACTTGATGCATAGAAAAAAAAAGCATGCAGTAAATGTATTGTCATGGTAAATATTTGGGCTAAAATGTAGTAAGGTTTTGCAGTTATCACAAGTTAATGATCAAATTTAACGAACAACTGCACTGCTTCTATGTTAAACACTGGGGGTGTTCCTGGCATTTTGCCATTCAGTTAATTCAGAGGATAGTTCTTTACTATGCATTAACTCAATAGCCAATAATGCAGTGCTGTTAACCCTATCTCTTGAGAAGGCATTACTTGCTCCACATTACCTGCTGCATTATGCATGTTTTTATTATAGTCTACTTAGTACTGTTAATATGGAATTTAAATATTTTTCAAAATAAATAAACTGTAAAGCACATTCGCCACCCATTCCATGTTGGTCACTAATGTGGAAATTACCCCATTAACTATCATGTCAGGAGATACCCAAATAACGCCACTCCGCCCAGACATTCAGTGGCAGCTAGTATCCGGATCCTGCTGCTAAAAATCCCACCAACATTTAAACGGCACGACTGGCTTCCACGGCTTTAGAATATCATCAGGCTCCATATTTTCAATCATAACTGTAAATATTTCACAATTTTTCTAATTTCGGATACTTAGGATTGCTGTTCTTCTATCTGATAGCTTGCTCCTGCTTTTTTTAAAAAATCCCTTTTATTGGTGTACCCATGCTACACTATTTTCTTTGTTCCACAAATACTAGTCCTTCCTAATTTATAGCAACAACAATGACCATTTGAACTTCACATGTTTTTCTTTCAAAGGCCAATCACAGTCATTGTAATTAGATTAGTCTAAAATACAAGGTGAGGTGGATGTTGATTGTTCATTGATCAGCGGGATTGTTGTTCTGAAGTTGGCTGTACGTCATGCTGTAAAGCTATCTTTGATTAATCCCCTTCTGATTAGTTCAAGTGATGGAAGACCCCCTGAGGATTTTGGTTTGCTTTCCTTTTCTGCAGAAATACGAAACAAATAGTTCCTTCCTGCGTTAGTCTTGTCTTGTGTAAAGAGGATTTGTACAAGAAAGTCCCTGGTGTACTGTAAACAGTACAGAAAAAAATATTCTCAAAGATTAAAGCTTCTCTAATGATCTGACCCAGGAAGAATCTCTACTGACAGGTTTCATTCTTACTATAGAGAAAATGAGGTATTGAACTAAGCAACAAAAATTTGAGTGGCTAAAAAAATATGAAGCATGCCATTATTACTACTTATTCTGTCAATCTATATACACTGTTAAGATTCAAGTACTTCATATAAACTCCATACAAATAATGAACTGCATGTTATGGGGGCAAAAATGAAAAAGTCTGCAGACTTTGTGGGCCCGTGAGCATATTGTACCCATGTGCTAGTTTTCAAAGAGAAATGTCCAGGCAGCTGCAGGAATGCAAGTCCCTTGAAGCCGGTGTATATGTATCAGCAGGAAAGTAAGCTAGGGCCTTGAAAAGTGAATTCCCACATGTCTCCTTCCCACAGGATCAGATTAACACTATGGGGCTTGTTTACAAAGCCGCGGTAGCGGTTTGCGATCGTAATCGGAGCCGCGGCCCCATTGATTTCAATGGGGCCGCGGCTGCGATCGCGATCGCGAACCACTACCGCGGCTTTGTAAACAAGCCCCTATATTAATCTCTAGGCAAACAGGAGTTTGTGGGCCTCACTTACTTCTTTTCTCATCATTTTCCCAGACTTCATTCACTCTTTCTTTACCACCCCTCAACACACAGTGACACCCACTTCATCCCTCCAGAAGTAGCAGGGGGAAATCCGCAGGGCCTATTTCTGGGTGTCAGAAAGGATTAAAGTTTTGCAGGAAACAAAATCTGCTGTAGAATCTATATGGATTGAAATTCCATATAAAAGGGGGAAGGCGATGGTAGTGGGGGTGTACTATCGAGCACCTGGCCAGAATGACCAAATGGATGATGAAATGCTCAAAGAAATCAAGGAAGCTAACAAATGTTACAGCGCAGTAATAATAATGGGTGATTTCAATTACCCCGGTATCGACTGGGTCAGTGTCACGTCAGAACATGCTAGGGAGATAAAGTTCCTAGATGAAATAAATGACTGCTTCTTGGAGCAGCTTGTTTATGAACCGACCAGAGGGGATGCCATATTAGACCTAGTCCTTAGTGGAACACCAGATCTAGTGCAAGAGATAAGGGTGTTGGGGCCACTTGGCAATAGTGATCATAACATGATCGCCTTTGATTTAATTAGTGGAGGAGGGATAGTAAGGAAATCCACAGTACTACCTTTTAACTTTTGAAAAGGAGACTATGATAAAATGAGGAAAACAGTTAAGAAAAAACTAAAAGGAGCAGTTGCGAAGGTTAAAGACGTACATCAAGCTTGGGTGTTGTTGAAAAATACTATCTTGGAAGCCCAGACCAGCTGTATTCCATGCTTTAAGAAAAGTGGAAGGAAGTCCAAAAAACTGCCAGCAGGGTTTAAAGGTGAGGTCAGAGAGGCTGTTGTTGCCAAAAAAGCATCTTTCAGGAAATGGAAAAAAGAGCCAAACGACGAAACCTGGAAACAGCACAAGCACTGGCAAGTCAAATGCAAGGCATTGATAAGGCAGGCAAAGAGAGAATTTGAGAAGAAGCTTGCTGCGGAAGCAAAAACGCAAAATAAAGACCTTTTCAAGTACATTTGAAGCAAAAAAACCTGTGAGAGAGTCAGTTGGTCCATTAGATGATAAAGGGGTTAAAGGAGCACTAAGAGGCAACAAGGCGATAGCGGAGAGACTGAATGAATTCTTTGCTTCGGTCTTTACTGAGGAAGATGTAGGGATGTTACCCATGACTGAAGTGGTATTTAAAGGTGCGGAAGAATTGAAGGAAATATCGATACATCGGGAAGATGTCTTACAACTATTAGATAAACTGAAGAGTAGCAAATAACCTGGGCCGGATGGTATACATCCAAGGGTGTTGAAAGAAATGAAATATGAGATTGCAGAACTGCTTTCAATAATCTGTGAACTATCATTAAAATCATCTCTAATACCTGAAGATTGGAGGATCGCCAATGTAACACCAATTTTTAAAAAGGGTTCCAGGGGTGATCCGGGAAACTACAGACCGGTGAGCCTGACGTCAGTACCGGGAAAAATGGTAGAAAGCATCATAAAGAATAAAATTACTCAGCATGTAGATAGTCACAACCTAATGGGAGACAGCCAACATGGCTTTAGACAAGGAAGATCTTGTCTTACTAATCTGTTATGTTTTTTTGAAGGAGTGAATAAACAGGTGGACAAAGGTGAGTCGGTTGATATTGTGTATCTGGACTTTCAGAAAGCCTTTGGCAAGGTCCCTCATGAGAGACTTTTGGCAAAACTAAAGAGTCATGGGATAGGAGGCAGTGTACTATTGTGGATCAGGAACTGGTTAAAAGATAGAAAGCAGAGGGTAGGGCTAAATGGCCAATTTTCCCAATGGAGAAAGGTGAATAGTGGTGTACCCCAGGGATCTGTGCTGGGTCCGCTGCTTTTTGACATATTCATAAATGACCTGGAAAGTGGAATAACGAGTGAGGTTATCAAATTTGCAGATGACACAAAACTATTTAAAGTTGTTAAAACCCAAGAGGATTGTGAAAATTGCAAGAGGATCTTGATAAATTGGAAGACTGGGCATCAAAATGGCAGATGAAATTTAATGTGGACAAGTGCAAGGTTATGCACCTAGGGAAGAACAACTCAAACTATTGTTACACGATGCAAGGTTCCACATTAGGAACCACCACCCAGGAAAAAGATTTAGGCGTCATTGTGGATACCATGTTAAAACCCTCGGCCCAGTGTGCAGCGGCGGCCAAGAGAGCAAATAGAATGCTAGGTATGATAAGGAAAGGAATGGAAAATAAAACAAAAGATATTATAATGCCTCTATATCGTTCCATGGTGAGACCGCACCTTGAATATTGTGTGCAATTCTGGTCGCCGTACCTTAAAAAGGATATAGCGATTTTAGAAAAGGTACAGAGAAGAGCCACCAAAATGGTAAAGGGGATGGAAGGATACTCCTATGAAGAAAGGCTAAAAAGGGACTAGGGGACATGCAATGAAGCTACAAGGTAAACTATTTAAGACTAATAAAAGAAAATATTTTTTCACTCAACGTGTAATCAAACTCTGGAATTTGTTACCGGAGGATGTAGTAAAGGCTGTTAGTGTAGCTGGGTTTAAAAAAGGTTTGGACAAGTTCCTGGAGGAAAGGTCCATAAACCATTATTAAGAAGTGACCGAAGATATCAATGCTTGACCCAGTACAAGCATTGTGGAACTTGTGTCTCTTGGGGAAACTGCTAGGTACATATGACCTAGATTGGCCACTGTTGGAAACAGAATACTGGGCTTGATGGACCTTGGTCTGACCCAGTATGGCATATCTTATGTTCTTATGTTCTTATGTGTGATAGCAGTTACAGGCGGTCAGTGAGCATGGGGACTCTGCAAGCACTTGCTTCAAGTGACATGGTCAAATAATTACTGCATTAGGCTGAGAACCAGAGGAGCTGAGCAAAGGAGAGTGGACCACCCCAAAGACTAAGATTGAAGGTCAAAGGGTGAGATTCACAGGCAGAGTGTCCCAGGTATAAATCTAGAAAGACTGAACTATCCAAAAAAGCCTCACAAATGAGAGAAGCAACATCAAATGATATTTATAGTAGCTTTCTCTGGTATCCAGTGAGTGCGAGAGAAGATGGGCAAATAAAAATAATAAACTCTAAATATCAATTTAAGGCATCTTTGACATATATAACGTTTGGGCATTAGACTTTAGAAAGACTGTGAATAAGAACAAAAGAAATGCCATATTGGGTCAGATCAAGATCCATCAAGCCCAGTATCCTGTTTCCAACAGTGGCCAATCCAAATCAAAAATACCTGACAGGTTTCAAAAAGGAACAAAAAAATCACCCCACCTGCAGAAAAACAGCACCCAAAAAAGGGAGCAGGTAATGAGAGACCCTTGGAAGGAACAAAGTTTATTGAGGGGGTCAGCCCTACACGTGTTTCGGCCACACCGGCCTTCTTCAGGGCACTGTGACCACTAGTAAACAAAAAAACACATAAAAACATATGATAAATAAATTAATAAACGAGCACTGATGACTTCTAAGTGTACAGAATTAAATGATACAAAATTGTACATATAAAT
This sequence comes from Ichthyophis bannanicus, assembly GCA_033557465.1. Classification (NCBI taxonomy): domain Eukaryota; kingdom Metazoa; phylum Chordata; class Amphibia; order Gymnophiona; family Ichthyophiidae; genus Ichthyophis; species Ichthyophis bannanicus. The sequence goes on along the minus strand of CM066031.1, from coordinate 322,683,422 downwards.
AATTTAAAAGAACACAATCAAAGTCAATAAAAAATAAATAAAAACATCATCTAAGATAAAGGACGCGGGCAAGGTTTCGGCGGCCACGTATAACCGGGTGCACGGCCCGGAGCGGGACCCTGCATGCATCAGGAGGGAGAGGGTGGGGGCGTGGAGGTGCGGGGATGCTGGAAGCATCTTTCAAAGTGATTGGCTCCGCACACGGGGATGCGCGAGGGGAGCCAATCAAGTGGTGGCGCGGGCATGTGCTTGGGAGTCGGCGAACAGTCCCGGGCACATGCGAAGGTCGTCTTGTGGCTGGCGACCTACCCTCCCACTCGATATATTGATGGAGGGGGGATGGGGGTTTTGGAGTTGTCACAGCGGGGGGGGGCAGGATCCTGGAGGTTTCCGGGGTCCGGAGCCTTAGGCTACTTGGGGTGGGGGCGGGATGCTTCCAACCTGGACAACCCCTAGAAGATTTCTGTTATTGATATGGCAAAGTCGGGCAGGGGTGGTAGGAACTTTGCCGGTGTTTGGACCGAGGCTGGAGCGGAGGCGAGGTCACCTTGCTAATTGTATGGCTGGTGAGGTATCGCACCGCTTGGGGTTTGTTTGATGATTGGCTGTTTAAAATGTTTATATGTTAATTGGCAATAAAGCTGCAACCTGTTGCTTCCAAGATCAGTTGTCTGTGTAGTTTGTGGAGATGAGGGGAGGAGGAAGAGAAGGGATGAGGGGGGTAAGAAAAGGGGTAGGGTAGAGCACTGGGTCCGGCTACCCAGTTATAGATAATCGTTAGAAACAATAAAAAAGCATAGTAATCAAGCATAAAGGGAATGCTGCATGCAACAGGAAAGAATAAAAGTTAGAGGTAAAAGTTAAATATATATATATATAACATAGTGGTAGTGATAAACAATGATACAGTATCTTATCAACAGATGAGATGAAATGGACATATACTCAATGGTACTTGAGAGTGCAGAATAAAACACTAAAGACAGAACATGATGAAAACTGTTAAAAAGAGCATTGAAAGGCAATATAAGAAGAAAAGGAAACAGGACAATTTGGAAAGGAGGAGGGAAATAAAATTGTAAATCCATTGGCAAAAAGGAGGACAACCCAAGATTTGTAAAGGTAATATAAATCACTGTTGGCGAGAAGGCAGTAGAGTGACCATGAAAGAGGCACCAAACTTACTGCAAAAGATAAATAAAATAAAACATGGGTGTTAAAATAGAATTAAATGATAGTCTTAAGATAATCATAGAGGAAAGCCTAATTATGTGAGCAGACTCCTGTTGGTTCCTCAAAAGAAGGATCAGCCATAGTGATAAAACGGTGCTTCAAAAAAGAAAGAAGAATCATATGTGGAACTTGGAGTGTGCACACGTAATCACCGTAAAACAGAACAATAAACTACCCATAAGAGAGCACCATCGTCTTAACATATTACAATGTTAGGTTAGACTAATTGCAAAGGAAGTATGGTGCAGTCTTCATCAAAAAATAAAATCAGAGGGGTGCAGATAATCAATTGTCCATGCTGTCCACTATATTGTATGTGTTATAAAATTAAAGGCATAAGAATACTTAGATAAGCAGGGTGTAAGACAGAGCAGCAGTGTCTGTGAGCCTTCCGACCATATTAACTGTGGATAAGAACGTCGGTAGCCGTGCTCAACTGAAACTTGTACAATTTTAAGTTAAATCCTCTGATGAAAAAGAACAGCAGTTTTTTGTTTGGTTTTTGTTATACATGCAAGTTTAAACTGTCCACGGTTCACCACTCTGACTACAAAGATTCTTTTAAAATTCACTGTTAAAAAATATATATTTTTTAATTCTTAAGTTCAGACTCCTAAGAGCCTTTATACCAGCAAAACAGCCATGTGAGCGTACTTGGGCTTAATCCAAAGTGTCAGTTGAGCATAGCTACGGGCCTTCTTATCCACAGTTAATACAGTTGGAAGGCTCACAGACACTGCTGCTCCACTCAGTAAACTTTGTTTCTTCCAAGGGTCTCTCGTTGCAGGTTTCCAAAAAGCTACATAGGTTCCACAATGCTCATCCCAGGGTAGAAGTGGATTTCCCGGATCCTCTTTAATAATAGTTTATGGACCTTTCCCCAAGGAACTTGTCTAAACCTATTTTAAACCCAGTTACATTAACAACTTTTACAACATCCTCTGGTAACGAATTCCAGAGTTTGATCACGTGTTGAGTGAAATAATATTTTTTCTTACTGTATTAGTCTTAAATGGGTTACACTATAGCTTCTTTGCATGACCCCTAGTCTTTCTACTTTTTGAAGGAGTAAACATCCGATCTACATTTACCCGTTCCACTCCACTCATTAATTTATAGACCTCTATCATATCTCCCCTCAGCCATCTCTTTTCCAAGTTGAAGAGGACTAACCTTTTAAGCCTTTCCTCATAGGGGTATCCTTCCATCCTCTTTACCATTTTGGTGGCTCTTTTCTGTACCTTTTCTAATAACGCTATATCCTTTTTAAGATATGGTGACCAGAATTGCACACAATATTCAAGGTGTGGTTGCACCATGGAACGACAGAGGCATTATAATATCCTTGGTTTTATTTTCCATTGCTTTCCATTTGATTCCTAGCATTCTATTTGCTTTCATGGCTGCTGCCGCACGCTAGGTGGAGGGTCTCAATATATTGTCCAAGATGATGTCTAATCCTTTTTCCTGGGTAGTGGTTCCTAATGTGGAACTTTGCATTGTGTAATCATAGTTTGGGTTGTTCTTTCCTAGGTGCATAACTGCATTTGTCCCATTAAAATTTCATCTGCCATTTGGTACATCCAGTCTCACAATTCATCAAGGTCCTCTTGCAATTCTTCACAATCCTCTTTGATTTTAACAATTTTGAATAATTTTGTGTTATTTGCAAATTTGATCACCTCACTCATTATTTCCATTTCCAGATCATTTATGAATATGTTAAAAATCTATGGGTCCAACACAGATCACCTTTCTCCATTGAGAAAATTGGTCATTTAGCCCGACATTCTGCTTTCTATCTTTTAACCAGTTTCTGATCCACAATAGTACACTGCCTCCTATCCCATGATTTTTTAATTTTGCCAAGAGACTCTCATCAGGGACCTTTTCAAAAGCTTTCTGAAAATCCAGATACACTATATCGACTGGCTCACCTTTGTCTACCTGTTTATTTATACCTTCAGAAAAATATAACAGATTAGTAAGAAAAGATCTTCCTTGGCTAAATCCATGCTGGCTGTCTCCCATTAAACCATGATTATCTACATGTTCAGTAATTTTATTTCTTATAATGGTTTCTACTATTTTTCCCAGTGCTGACATCAGGCTCACCGGTCTATAGTTTCCTGTATCATTCCTGGAACCCTTTTTAAAAACTGGTGTTACATTGGCCATTCTTCAGTCTTCAGGTACAACAGATGATTGTAATGATAATTCACAGAGTACTAATAGTAGATCTGCACTCTCATATTTTAATTCTTTCAACACCCTCAGATGTATATCATTCAGTCCAGGAGATTTGCTACTCTTTAGTTTATCAAATAGTTGTAATACATCATCCCGGTTTATCAAAATTTGTTTCAATTCTTCTGATACATCACCTTTAAATACCATTTCAGGCATGAGCAACTTCCCTACATTTTCTTCAATAAAGACCGAAGCAACAAATGCATTCAGTCTTTCCGCAAATGTGCCTTGTCCTTCCTTAGCACCCCTTTTACCCCTCTATCATCTAATGGTCCAATTGACTGTCTCACAAGTTTTTTGTTACAAATGTACTTGAAAAAATATTTTAATGTGTGTTTTTGCTTCCATAGCAAGCTATTTTTCAAATTCTATCTTTACCTGCCTTATCAATGCCTTGCATCAAATTTGCCAGCGCTTATTTTGTTTCCCAATATTATCATTTGGCTCCTTTTTCCATTTACTGAAAGATGCTTTTTCGATAACAGCCTCTCTGATCTCACCTTTAAACCATGCTGGCAGTTTTTTGGCTTCCTTCCACCTTTCTTAAAGCGTGGCATACATGTGGTTTTGTGCTTCCAAGATAGTATTTTTAAACCTTTTTTGCTGCTCCTTTTAGTTTTTCCTTAATTATTTTCGTCATTTTATCATAGTCTCCCTTGGTAGACTGTGGAATGCCTTGCCATCCGCCCTCCATTTATTGAATCAAATGTGATCACTAATACCATCTCTTGCACCAGATCTTGTGTTCCACTAAGGACTAGGTCCAAAATAGCTTCCCTTCTTGTTGATTCATGAACCAGCTGCTCCAAGAAGCAATCATTTATTTCATCTAGAAACTTATTACTATAGCATTTCCTTCTGTGACATTGACCCAGTCAATATAAGTGTAATTGAAATCACCCGTTATTACTGTGTTTTCACTTTTGTCAGCTTCCCTGATTTCTTTTAGCATTCATCATCCATCTGTACATTCTGGCCAAGCAAACAATAGTACACTTCCACTGCTGTCTTCCACTTTTTACATGGAATTTCTATCTATAGAAATTCTACAGTGTGTTTTGTTTCCTGCAAAACCTTTATCCTGTGTGACTCAATGCCCTCTCTAACAAAGAGCACAACCACTCCACCAATTTGATCTACTCTATCATTTGCATATAGTTTTCACCCAGGTATCATGATATCCCATTGGTTGTCCTCCTTCCACCGGGTCTCTGAGATGCCAATTATATCTAACCTCTCATTTAGTGCTATATATTCTACTGTAACTCTCCCATCTTATTTTTTAAGCTTCTAGTATTTGCATACAAGCATTTTAGAGGTTGTATTTTATTCATATTAACAATCTGGTTATCAGTTGACAAGGATAATTTGGAATCTTTCAACTCTGTCTGTTCTTACTTAAAAGCATCTGAGTTACTTTTATCTTTATTGGCAACCTCCCTGTCAGGATGCCTAACTTCCCTCTTTTTCAAATAACCTTCAAGGATACATCCTTGCAAACCATGTGCTCTTGTGCAACTGTCAGCTTTCCTCTAAGATCTAGCAAAATAGCTGCTCTAACTCCTTTTTAAGTGTTAATGCCAGCAGCCTGGTTCCACCCTGGTTAAGGTTGAGCCCATCCTTTTCGAAAAGCCCCTTTCTTCTCCAGAATGTTGCCCAGTTCCTAGCAAATCCAAAACCAGCTTCCTTGCTCCATAATCTCATCCACGCATTGAGAATCTGGAGCTCTGCTTGTCCTTAGAGTCCTGCACTTGGAATGGGATGAAGTGGAGGAGTGGCCTAGTGGTTGGGGCAAGGTACTTCAGGCCAGAAGGTTGGTGGTTCAAATCCCACTAGAGGACAGCAACCTTGGGCCGGAAGGACTGGGGTTTCTAGTCCCACAGGTGCTCCTTGTGGTCTTGGGCAAGCCACTTAACCCTCCATAGCCCATGTTCCCTGTGAAATAGTTATCTCCAAGTTATAATGTCCTGGTCAATGTAATTTCAGTTTGTTCAATGTAAACTGCACTGATGCAGAATAGTGTGGTATGTAAGAGAATGTAAATAAATAAATTTCTGAGAATGTTACCCTGGAAGTTCTGCATTTCAGCTTCCTACCTAAATGCTTGAATTTGACCTTCAGAACCTCCCTCCCACATTTTCCTATGTCATTGGTACCAACATGTACCAAGACAGCAGACTCCTCCCCAGCACAATCTAAAACATTGTCTAGGTGATGCGTGAGGTCCACTACCTTCACACCAGGTAGGCACGTTACCAGGTGATCCTCACATCCATCAGCCACCCAGAAAACTAGATGCCTAATGATCTAATCACCAAATGTAACAGCCATCCTAACCTTTCTCTCATGGGCACATGGTCCTGGAGAAACCTCCTCAGTGCAAGAGGGTTTGACATCACCTGGAGGACAGGTCCTAGCCACAGGATCACTTCCTGCCACACCAAGGGAGGAGTGGCCTAGTGCTTGGGGCAAGTTACCTCAGGCTGGAATGTTGGGGGTTCAAATCCCACTAGAGGACAGCAATCTTGGGCTGGAAGGACTGGAGTTTCTAGTCCCACAGGTGCTCCTTGTGGTCTTGGGCAAGCCACTTAACCCTCCATTGCCCATGTTCCCTGTAAGTATAAGTGTATGTGTATCATATCCCCTCATGTTAAAATATATCCCCCAATTGTGTTGTGACCACTTTGATTGAAGGATAAGGTGGTATACAAAACTGTCTAAATAAAAATAAAGGTGATGTTCTCCTTTCATACAACCTCTCTCCTCCATGGTAACTGAGAGGCTGCCAGACTGGAGGTAGGACTTCAGTACTACATTTCTATAGGTCTCGTCTTTATACCTCTCTGTCTTCTTTATGTCCTTCAAGTCTGCCACTCTAGCCTTCAGAGATTGGACTCATTCTCTGAGAAAAAAAGAGCTCCTTACATCTAGGGCACATATAAGACCCCTCACCAAATGGGAGAAAATCGTACATGTGATACTCTAATACGTTTAAGGGACTTAGTTTGCCTCAAGATTAATCATCTATTCCTGGTGAGGACAACCAGCTGAACCTGAAGTGAATTAGACCACCTCTTCCCCTTTAAGAGATTTAAGAGCCAATAAAGCTAAGATTATGCCTGGGGTGAGTGGGAGGGAAAGAACACCTAGTGAAAGCTGGCTTGCTATCCAGTGCCCTGACCTGTGCTTCTAAGGTAACAATTTCTTGGGTGATTCACATAGCCTTTGGTTTGATAGAGGGAGCCTTTCAAATTGTCCTTTTGATCTGTCACTTAGATTTAATACCTATTAAAACGGTTTCATGGGTCTTTTGCCACCTAACTGGATGGTCTCTTTGTAAAGATCTCTAGAAACAATTTCTTTCTTTCTACTCAAAAAATATTTACCCTATTCTTCCTTCTATGCTAAGCTATATCCTAATTTGATTTAAATTAAAAGCTCTCTGGGGCTACAGACTGAGGTTTAAATTTAAATTAAAGCTTTCTGGGGCTACCAAGATTTAAATTTATATTAAAAGCTCTCTAGAACTACTGTCTGAGGTGTATTTGTAAGCTGAAAGCTCTCTAGGGCTATTGACTGAAGTTTAAATTTAAATTTAAAACTCTCTTGGGCTACTGCACCCTGAGTGAGTTCGCAAATACACTGAATTCTAATACACAGATGAATCAACTTTAACCCAAAGAATTCCCTTTTCTCCAAGATTTAGAGAATTTCCTAGAAGTAAAGAAATACTTACAGTATTAGTGCAGATTTATTTCCAGCAGAAGTCGTCTCTTTTGGTAGTCCTTCAAGACTGGACTTCTCCACCCCTTTGGACCTTAATGCCTGGTAACAAGCTACCGATTGTTAAGCTGGCATTGTCGGTACTTTCCACTGCATTAACTGCAAGCGGGTGCTGATAACCCCTGCTAGCAGCACTTTTGTGCCCTTAATGGCCCCTAGTAAACATACTCCTTAGTCTGACTAACAGTATTCAAGAAAAAAATATATATTTTCTTAGTCAGAACTATTTCTTAAAAGGAGTAAAGAAGAATATTTTCTTCCTTAAAGAGAAATTTTGGAATTTCAGCTGAACTGGCTGACTGAGACCGATTTGCTGTAGCTGTTTCTAAGAAATTGTATTTAAATGACAGAGGAAAGAAGAGAAAAATAACTTACCCAAACTGACAGGGAAGGTAGATTCTCTTAATGAGTTTGTAAAGTGAGAGGCCATATTCCATGGGGGAGCCAACCTCTGGGCTAGCCGAACTCCATGCACCTGTAATCGCTGGCCTTCCCATCCTGTCTGCCCGAAGGGATATGGTCTCCCACGGGCAAACAGGAGGGATCTGTGCTGCTATTGCAGTGCTCTTCTGCCCATGGGGGATGGGATCCCTGCAGGCAGCCTGCTGCTTACCAGGTTGCGATCGTCAGCCCTCCCCTATAATTGCTACAGCTGGAGGATGGCAAACATAATGCCAGTTTTCAAAAAGAGTTCCAGGGGTGCTCTGGGAAACTGCAGGCCACTGAGTCTGACATCAGTATCAGATGAAATTGGTAAAAACTGTTATAAAGAATAAAATTATTGAACACATGAACATAGTTTAATGGGACAAAATCAATATGAATTTTGCTAGTTTTCCTCATTAATCTGTTACATTTTTTTGAAGGTGTGAATAAATATGTGGATAAAAGTGAGCTAGTCAACAGAGTGCATCTGGATTTCCAGAAAGCATTTGACAAAGTAAATCATGAAGACTCCTGAGAAAATTCAAAAGCCTTGGGAAAGAAAACAATGACTTATTGTGGATTGGGAACTAGTTAAAAGAAAACAGAGTAGGGTTAAATGGCCAATTTTCTCAGTGGAGGAAGGTGATTAGTAGAGCACTCCATGGATCTATGGTGAGACTGGTGCTTTTTAATAAGTTTATGAATGATCTAGAAATTAAAACCATAAGCAAGACCATTCAATTTACATATGACACTAAATTATTCAGAGTTATTAAATTGCATGTGGACTTTAGGAAATTTCAGATAAAGATCATGGGGGTTACTTTAGAAGCTCTGTTCATGATTTGGACGTCTCAAAAAAGGCATTCAGTCATGCAAATCACAAAAACGTGCCCGGATCCATTTTAGAAAGCCAGGTATATAGACAACCCTGGCGTGATCAGGTCCAAGTTGCAAAGGGGCGTATTTAAGGCGTGGCCTGGGTGGTGCAACAGAGATGCATGTCACCATGCGATTTCAAAACAGCCCAAGCCCATCTCCCCCTGGCTGTTGACACCTCTATCTCTATACCTACTCCTGATAATAAATAAACTGCAGAAAAGTGCCTGCTCCATGGCAGTAGCACTTGAAAAGGGAAGAGCAAAATGTGCTCTCACAGCCACAGTAAATTTTGGCAAGTTAAAAAAATCTGCATATTAGTTAACAATATGTAAGGGTCCATGGTAACTGTGACCATGTGGGCATGACAGTTACCTCACACTAATTGCAAATCATGCGCTGGGGTGGGGAATAGGAGGGTAAGGGGCGGGGAGTGGGTGTAGTGAGCAAATTGCAGTGCTGTCAATATTGCAGTTAGCACAGGTGCATCTAATGCCACCTAAATAGGTGGAATCAGGTGCACCAGCAGTAATTGCACTGTGCATTACATGTCATGTGTTAACTGCCAGGAATATGCTAGCAACGCCTCTGACAGTTACTGTGGAGGTATTGCACTGAACACAGGTTAGATTTAACACTAAACATGTATTAAGTGCAAAAACCTAACACAGTTTATTAAAAGGGCCCCTTAGGTGCCTAAATATAGGAGCTCAACTTTAACAATCAGAGCGGTACACAGTTTACAATAACTCAGAAAGTGGGCACAAGGCCAGAAAGTGAAAGGAAATTACAATCAATAATAGGACAGAAGTAGTAAATAGGCATACAAGACAGAGAGCATAGTAACAATTATAGTTGGGGAGGTGGGTCAAACAAAAGGGGAGGGAAGGTCAAAGGCTAAGGAAAAAAGGTGGGTTTTTAGGTTCTGTTTGAAGGTGATGTGATGGGGTTCTAACCTGAGGGAAGTGGGCAGTGAGTTCCAGAATGCTGGGCCAATGAAGAAGAACGCAGATGAGCGAGTGGACTGGAGGTGGGCAAGAGAGGGAGAAGGGAGATGAAGGCGGTTCAGATGGAATGAGCGGGGGGTATGTCTGGGGGTGTGAAATGTGTTAAGATCTGCTAGATATTGAGGGGTGCTAGTGTGGAAGGCTCTATGAACCAGAGTTAGTAGTTTGAACTGAGAGCAGAAGGAGATGGGCAGCCAGTGGAGGCGAAGAAGAAGAGGTGTTACATAGTCACAATGGGAGGAGTGTGTGATGAGATGGGCAGCAGTATTCTGAATTCGTTGTAGTCTACCTAGTTGTGATTTTGTAATGCCAATGAGAACAGAGTTAGAGAAATTGACTCGGGACATGCAAAGTGATAGTAGAAGAGTAGTGAGAGCAGGTGATGTGAGAAAAGGGTGAATTGCATGAATTTGGCGAAGGAAGAAAAAGGAAGTTTTGGCGATATGTGAAATGTGGGCTTGGAAGGAGATATCGGAATCAAAAAGAACACCCAGGTAGCGGAAGCAAGAAACTATAGGTATGGAGGATCCTGAGAAAGAGGGGGCCAGTGGTGGGGAAGGACTGCCATGGGTAAACCAGATTGTAACGGTTTTAGTTGGGTTAAGATGAAGGCAATTAGAGGTGAGCCAGTCAGTGACGTCTGCAAGACAAGAGTTGAGAGTAGAGAGTGAAGGGATTAGTGTGAAGGGGGGAAGTGTGGTGAAGAAGTACTAGATCGTCTGCATAATAGAAGGTGGAGATCCCAGATTGCTGTATCAGTAGAGCAAGTGGAGCTGGAAAGAGATTAAAGAGAAGGGGTGCCAGAACAGAACCCTATGAAGACAGTGTCACAGAAGGATGGACATATGGACGAAAACACAGACAAAGCAAAACCATAAATGCTTTTTGTTTTATACAACATGAGGGAAAAATAGCTGTAAACTGTAATGAGGAATCAAATGTGAGTTTGGACCATGGAAACTCACCTCTACCAACCCATAGAGATTCCTGCATTGGCCTGTCCTCTCCCTTCTTGCTCCAGCACTGAGCACGGCAAAGCAATCAATTCCTGTTTCATTATACAAAAGAAAATAATGCATGCTCAGAAATGGTTTCATTACCACATGCATGAAAAGAAAGCGTAATGTATGTCATTTTTCTGAGGCCTGAAATTTCATCTCCTTTTCCTGTCTTAATATTGCATACATTTTTAGAAATATAAATGGCTTGAGTGGTTATAATAAACATCCACAAAATATATGAGACATGACATACGAGTAGGAATCTTTATTGCTTCTGAAAGAAATAAAAATGTATGTTTTTATGTTAAGAGATGGAAAAAGTATAATCATTGCATGAAATTGGAGGCATGAAATGGAATCGATTGTCATAAGAGATCTTTATAATTTTGAAGACCAAGCATTCTGCTTCAACATTAGTAAGTTCCATGAAGTATATATTGCTGCATGTTACATCTTATGAACTCTGTTGTTGCATGGCACATATTAGATTTTCACATTGGTTTGTAATACATTTGTTTAGTATAAAATATGAATAGAAACCTTAAGAGCAGATAGCAACACTTGAAACCAAGGTTAAGTTCCACAAAGCTTCTGTAAACTCTGTTACATGGGACAAGTTCCTTCTCATCCTTGGACTTTAGGTTCCTTTTGTACTGATGTGGGACTCCCTGATGCCCCAAAGAGACCTTCTGTTTCTCCAAATGCTTCAATCTCTCTGCTATTGTCATCTTTCCTCTTCTGGACGAAGCACTGGGTGGACAGCTCTCTTTCTCCTTTTCACTTTCCATATGACTAGACACTTCTCATTATGCCTGAGAAAATCTTGGGTCAATCCTGGAACTTAGACTAGGAGTTTACTCCCTTAGAATGGGGATGCTGTCCACTCCACTGATGGAGCCCTCAGAAAGAGCTATTTATAGTGGGGGATGAGAGGTACTATCATGGGGATTGTATTTTGTGGATCTCTACTCACAACATGGCTCTGGACACATAGGAGACAGAGAGCAAGCTTTTCTCCAGATACCACTAAATGCCCTAGGAATGGAAGATATTTTTCTGTGCTGACCATTTAGGGGTGGTACAGCAAAGATTAATATATGCCCCTAGGAATCTTCCAGCTGGAGTCCCTCTAAGGCAAGAGGTTCTCATCCCAGCTCTTGGGACATACCTAGCCAGGAAGGCCGGCCCAAGAATTTCTACTGCCTCAGGCAGGAGCCCCGGCCATGCAGCACCTTCTCCTCATGCCACCAGCTTTGCCAAGCCGCACCTCACTGTGCTGCACACCCCCAGGATGCTATTCTGTCTTATCTTGTGGAGGTGGGGCTGGGTGGCAGTGGAACAACTCTTCCCCTAATTTAAAAGCAACAGCTTTGTGGTGCTGCTTCAGCAGGCCATGTGCGTTGTCATCTATGTGCATGCTCATGGTTGGCCGCTCCTGTCCCCTTCCAAGAGGAAGTTGCACTGAAGGGGACGAGAAGTGGCAGGCCATTGTTTTTATGCTGTGGACACCAAAGTAGTGGCACAAAGCTGCTGTGCTGTCAACTAGGGTTTTCTGCCTTAGGCAGCTGCCTAGCCCACCTAGTGGACAGCCCGACCCTGCTAGCCAGTCATGTTTTCAGGAATATACATGAGAGATTTTCATACAATGGAGGCAGTTCATGGAAGTATCTCTTATGCATATTCATCATGTTTATCCTGAAAACCTGACTGGCTAGGTATTGTGTCCCGAGGACTGGGTTGACAGCTACTACTCTAAGGGAAGCCCTGGAGAGGAGCTAAAAAGTTCCAAAGGTTATATAAGACAGAGTTTTGGAATGAAAAGGATGTTTTATATTTTCCTGCCTCTCAGAAACAAGATGAAAGCTCAGCAACTAAGAGCCTTAGACCCTGTGGAATGTGAGGTCTGAAGTGCCAAATCAGTCTTAGGGCAAATCAAAAAGAGGAGTACTCCTAGGCAAAAAAGAAGGGGGATATACTCTCAAAAGAGAGGAATTTTGTTTTTATGATTTCTTTTTCTGCCCAGCTGATGTCTGCCAGCACAAGCTCCAATCTCAGTGGGGGTGAGAAACTGGATAAGGTCTGCATCATCGGAAAAAGGAAAGGTTTGAGTGCTAGCCTAATCTCAGTATTGAAATAAGAGCTATTCCAGGAGAAGGTGTTGCCTAAGAAAGCCCAGGTTGAAGCTACATGAGTCTAAGCACTGAGAGACCTGCAAGGTCAAGGAGAATAAACCTCCAGGGTTGGATCCAGACACATGTGATTCATAGGAGAGCTACTGAATGTGAATACTCTAATAATCTAAAATCATAACAAAATTAGCACCATCTACCCTTTCACAATTGATCAAAGTTGTGTCCAACGACTGGCTAAGATGAGGTCAAACCAACAACATGCTCATTACCCCAACTGACTTCAGAAAAACAAAACAAAACACCAGCAATAGGGTATTTGAATATGTATCCCCAATGCTCTGGTACCTATTACCCGAAGAACTCAGAAATATCACAGACTTAACCTTGTTCCAGTCCCATCTAAAAACCTACCTATTTATCAAACATTTTTGTCAAAATGATCGACCACCTGAAATTGACCCTACATAATACTCCTCCATCACAGCCCCAACTGTCAATGATCAAAATTAATTAAAAGCACAACTTTTATCTGACCACTTTCAAAACTTACCTGTAAATAAATTATACTGTTTTGAAATTATTTAAATTACAATGATTTTGTTCAGCAGCTGTTATGTTGTTTATATGTTTTGATGTACTAGCTATTTGAGATACCTGTTGTTCCAAATGTAAACTGCTTTGATTCCCTGAAATATAAAACACACAAATAAATAAATAAATATATGGAGAAACTTCATGTCCAGTAGGCATAAGGGAGCAGGAAGAAAAGAAAGGAACAGTGCAAGAGTTTACACATTGGAGTCCAAATCCCTTGGCAGATAGGGAAAGGGGGGAAAAAAGAGTTAAGGCTCTTTCGGAATTCTGAAGAAGGAGAATTGCTAACTACCCAGAAGGGAGTGCAACCAAAGAATTCCCAGGCAAGGCAGATGCTAGAGTTTCTGGTGCTCCTTATGCAAACTATAGATAGGGACTTCCTTTCCTCATTACACCCTACCCCCTTTTTTCCAAAACTTCTTTCTGAACTCTTTTCACATGAGCTAGTATTTCTCCTTCAAATCCAGTGTTATAAGAAAACTGCAGTGAAGGGACAAATACATAGCCAGAATAAAAGTAACTACTGAGCAGTAAATACTTAGCATCATATGAACAGGCTGTGAAAGTCCAAGAGCATGCTAAATTTTAGATATGGATCAAAAGAAAAACATTTAGCTGTACAGATAGCTCATAAATATTTTGCTCATTGAAAAAAATATGCAGGAGAAAGATGTACAGAATGTAGGAATCAGCAACATGATAACCATGCAATCAATATACATCTAGAAACTATTTATTTATTTATTTATTTTTAATTTAATAAACATTTTTATAACGTGCTTTCCAAAGATCAAGCGCAGTTTACAAAAAACAGGATATGAAATGCATAAAAAGTGCATATTCATTGACATAGAACTAGTAAAACTATATACATGGGATTTATACAAGTACAATACATATAACAAACATCATAGCGAACCATATACAGTAGCGGTGAACAGGTGACTATAAGCAAAGCTGGTATAATGTTGATGCAAAGAGTAGTCACAACATAAGTCTGTCACTGTAGGAAGACATTAACATACTGCTGATTTAAACCATATGTGGTAAACAGGTTTCAATGTCAAACCAGTAGGTTACAAGCTGTAGCGCTGTGAAGAATAATTAGTAAACTAGGCCAACAGTATACAAGCATATCATTAGATTGCTATAAAAGAAAAAAATATACTCCCTATATATTCATAGAGGATGAGTAGCCTAGTGGAGAGCAAGAGACCAGTGTTCGATTCCCACTGATACTCCTTGTGGCCTTGGGCAAGTCACTTTATCCTCCATTGCCTTAGAAGAAAGGACTAGCAATCTACTTCGGTCACACCTTGCCATGAAACCCAGGGGCTTCTGGATCGCCAAGAGTCCAGGCAATTCACTTTTTTTTTTTTTTTTTACATTTTTATTGAATTATACATATTATACATACAACAACAACAATATGCATATAGAAGAAATAGGGATGTCGAAGAACAATCCCAGCAATCTTAATCAAGAAAAATAAATCAGGTAATAAACAATTAAATCAAATCATCCCCCCCCCCCACTGAGCCCACAAAACAACCAGGAGGCTACAGGAAATATCATTGTTAAGTCCCATCAACTAACAAGCATGTTTTTCTGTGCCATGTTTTGATGAGATAAACAGCCTTCTGCAGACTCCCAAGGATAAAAGTCACATTCCTAAACAGCCAGCTGGTATTGCAAAAGATTAGGGTCACCCTGATCCTACATTTCCAAAACAGTTCCCAGAGCTCTAATGGGATCGCAAAATCAGTTGCCTTGCCTCTCCCCAATAAATCCATGCCTTCTCCTTGCTGAATGACAGGATGTGTTTTCATTTCTTGACTGAGCCTATGTTATTCTGGCTTTCTCTTGCTCAAGCTTCACTTCCTACTGACAGTCATGCAATCCATGTACTGGCAATAGGACATGAAGTTGGAGTGAGAGAAGAGTGAAAATAACATGGCCACTTTCTAGACAGACTATTTATTTATTTAATAGCTCTTATATACCGCGCTATTTGACATCAGTGCGGTTTACATTAAACAAAATACACTCAGATTTAGAGAACTTGTCCAAGTTACAGGTAACAGGGGAATAAAACAAGGATTAACTGGGGAGTAAGGATTAACTAGGGAGTAATATCCATGCTGTTTCCTTTACTCCTAGGTTTTCATTATTTCTTTCTCAAAATCATAATTTCCTCTCTCACACACAGGCATCTGCATTGTCTGCAGAAACTAACATAATGGCTCAGTGCAAATAGCATGGGTGCAACTAATGCTACCCCAAGCATGGTAATTGCAGGGGATGTACCTGTACCCGCCTGCATTTGGCCTACAGCCCCGCGCTGGTAACACAGCCTGCACATGTTCAGCATAGAGTTTATGAACATGCCATGATATGTGCAAAATAACAAGAGAGGCTTGGTAACCTCAACATAACTCCTCTGAAACTGCACACTGGGACAGCATAGTGTTAATGTAAACATATATTTACAGGTAAATTATTTACAGAGTAAGAGTTCACAGGTGAAAATATAATGGTAAACCTTGCTTTGCTACAGAATTATTCATTGATTAGTTGTACTTCTGTGTGTAAAGTAGGGCTGTGTATAATTGTTACAGCATTATTCATTAGTACTTCTTTGTGTAAATTAGAGCTGTCTGTAATTGTTGCTTTTTTTTTTTTTTTTTAAGTGCCTTTGAGTCAGTCCTGACTGGTGGCAACCCAGAAGCTCCTAGGTTTTCTTGGCAATGTGTCACTGGAAGTAGATTGCCAGGCCTTTCTTCTGAGGCAATGGAGGATTAAGTGACTTGCCCAAGGCCACAAGGAGTGCTAGTGGGAATTGAATGCTAGTTGCTTGGTTACCAAGCCAGTGTTCTAACCACTAGGCTACTCCTCCACTCCACTAATTGTTGCTAGGTTGGGTAAATATCACTGATTTCATGTGTGATACCATACTATTCAGTGAATAAATATTATGGTAACACACATGAAATCAGTGATATTGTTGAAGCAAAGTGCAGTCAATGAATAAATCCAGGAGTCAAATGACAGGGTCCAAGCCAGTTTATTGTGCACAGGCCCAGTCAGTCAAAGCTTCAAAAGGAACTGAGCAAACGTTTATACAGAGACATAACCATTTATACCTCTTTTTCAGTTTGATACATGAGAACTTTCTATTGGTTCCAACTCGATACATGCAAACTTCTCATTGGTTTTACATTCCCTTCATTTGACCAATTAGAAATCCCTCCGGAGCCTAGCAACCGGCCCCTTCCCTTAGGATTGTTCTAACAATGGTGCAGTTCTTGATTTTGTTACTTCTCTACTGCAAGGTTATCCCTAGCTCCAGGAATGCATATATTGAAACATTTCTGTTCTTTCACTGTGGCAGGTGAAGGCCTGTGATCCACGGTGTCTGACATAAGCAGGCCAGCATGGCTAGCTTGACCTGTAAATGAAGCCTGTGGAGAGGCACATAGGAATTGCACATCCCCCAATATGCTGCTATTGTAGGATAGAACTCTGTAAGAGAACTAAACTAACTTAGGTAAGCAGAACTGAGAGATGGAAAAATACAGAAAAATGTGTTTAAAAGTTACTGATAAGAAAAAGTACATCTGCAAGGAATATAATTGGGAGTGCTGACAGATGAGTTGCAGAGCCCTGCTCCCCTGCATGCACAAATTGGCTATATGGCCTTGAGAGTGTGAAAGTAACAAGTTGATGAACGGACCATTGTAATTGGGACTAGAAGGGGGGTATGCAGGTGCCATGCCCACTGAAAGGACATAATTGGATAAACTTATCAGTACCGGGACCAATGGAAGGGGTACGGGAGGTACGGGAGAGTACCGGGACCAATGAAATGTTTTTCTATACCTAGAATGGAACAGAAGTCTATAAAAGTTGTTGTAATGCTAGAAAACTTTGCTCAGCCATTTTGAAATTGACTGGTTCGAGACTTGTGCACAAATAAATGATTTGGACCTTCTGAACAGACTCCTGGTATCATTGGTTTGTCTGCGCTTTGCTGCTACATATTCTTGGTGCATTGGCCGGGAAGTTGTGGAATCAAAGTGTATATAGGGCAATATACCACGACTTTCCGCCTCTATAGGCTTGGTCCTGCCGGGATCGCGCCCTTCCGACGAGGGCTGCTCCCTGGCGCCGCCGGTCCCTTGTATCGGAGGGAGCTGGTCGGACCTCGGCAGGTGCCGGGCCCGGCTGGAGCCAACGCCTCGAACCCGAGTGAGGGGAGTCCGAGGTCCAACTCATGCGCCTGCTTGGGAAGTTTGAGGACCGGATCCGGTGAGTATAGTTTTGATTTGGTGTCTAGACAGACATAGAAAGAGCAGTACTGCCATTGGAACTTGGAATTTGGAATTTGTAATCTCGAGATATTGGGAATTGGTAAGAGAGCTTGATCACCTCTCAAGGAAGGGCCGAGTAACCCCGCATGGGAATTCGCCGGGTGAAACCCTCATCCTTTTTGTAATTGGGAAAAAGACTAGTCAGAATAGATAGAAACGAATGCATTCTGGGATACGTTGCTAGCATGATTGTGTGAACGAAGTGTGAATGAGAGGTCTGGCAGCACGGACCAAGTGAAGGCGGACCCCTGAGTAGCGCATTTCATGACCGGGCGACCGCGTTCAGGTCGCGAAAAGGGGGAAGCGATTGTCGTCTTGTCTTGTTATTTGTACTCCCTATACGTTTCTAGGGCCGTGAGGACCCCTTACCCACGGTCCGCCCTCCTTTTCCCTTTTGTCTGTTGTTGCGCACACACATCGAAATGGGAGGGGCGGGGTCTACTAGAAACACTCCATTAGAATGTATGATCGCACACTTTAAAGAGGGATATTCTGGAGATTATGGTATTAAAATGACAGCAGCCCGTTTGCAGATTTTGTGTACTAGGGAGTGGCCCGATCTAGACCCCATCTGGTCCCGAGAGGGAACGTTCAATGTAGAGATTATTCAGTCAGTACATCGTAGAGTGCGGATAGCGCACCCCGATCAGTACCCATATATAGATTCCTGGTTAAGTATTTCTGAAGATCCGCCCCCCTGGGCGCAGCGCTGTTATGAGGAACAGTGCAGAATAATGTTAGCTAAAACAGATTTTAGACAGAAAACGGAACAGCCCAAAATGAAAGAGCAGGATAAGAAATCCAGAAAGAAGCCCATCCTGGTAGATCCTGATTCCCCAGAGATAATTCCCAGACAGCCCCGAACCCCAGGTCCGATAAGAGTAGCCCGGCGTCCTGCCGCAGAACCCCAGAGACGGCCGGAGCGGGACCCAACCCCTGAACCCCCTCCTGGAGGGCAGAGAGAGGAATCAGCTGAAGAAGAGGATGCCATAAAAAGCGAGTCAGAAGTAGAGGGAGAAGAGGATGAAAAAGAAAATGTTCAAAGTGAAGACGATAGCGTACAAGCAGTTGCTAGTGCCAGCGGGCCGGCAAAAGAGACACCCAAAGTGAAACCTGTTGAGAAAGCAAAAGTAGTCCCCGGGAAGATAGTTAAGAAAACAGTCCTTAGATCCCAAAAGACAGCTCCCGCCAAGATGCTGCCTTTACGGCAAGTCCCTGGAGTGCCCATAAAGAACGATAATGAAGAGGTGGTGGCGGGACCCTTAACTTATGTGTATATCCCTTTCTCAACAACTGATCTGTTAAATTGGAGGTCGCATTATGCCTCCTATACTAGCAAGCCCCAGGAGCTGACAGAATTAGTAACTACTATTATGGAAACCCACCAACCCACCTGGCCAGATTGCCGTCAGCTCCTGACCACCCTATTCACGACAGAGGAGCGAGCACGAATTAGAAAAGCAGCTATTGAGTGGATGTCAGATAACCCTGTAGCTCCGGGGCAGGGACTGAGCAGAATAGACTATTGGGAAGCGGCTCAGAAAGAATTCCCGAATGAAGACCCCCATTGGGACCCAAATACCGAAGAAGGAACCACAGCCCTAGCCCGTTTTCGCCAAGGCTTTTTACAAGGCCTGAAAAGGGGGGGCCAAAAAGCTATGAACCTTTCCAAAGTTGCAGGAGTTATCCAAGGTGTAGATGAGAGCCCAGCAGATTTTTATGAAAGACTAACTGAAGCATACAGGATGTATACCCCCTATGATCCCGAGGCACCAGGAAGTTTATGTATGGTGAATTCTGCTTTTGTAAACCAGTCTCAACCAGACATTAGACGTAAATTACAGAAGTTAGAAGGGTTTGCGGGCATGAATGCAACACAGTTACTGGAAGTCGCTCATAAAATGTATGTGAATCGTGATAATGAAAGACAGAGAGAATGTGATAGAAAGATGAAGAAGAAAGCTGATTTTTTGGCTGCGACCATAGTTGAACAGAAAAGGGTAGGTGTCCCTAGTCGACGGAGCAGAGGAAGAGGGCGGGGTCAAGGCGGAGGCCGGACCCAGAAGCTAGGCGTGAACCAATGCGCCTACTGTAGAGAGGAAGGACATTGGAGAGATACGTGCCCGCAACTCGAAGACGCCCAGCAAGATGACGACAGCAATCATCAGTGGCGAGAAGAAAGACGAGGCTATCCCCGAAACCGTGGAGGAGCCAATCGAGAACAATTCCAGCGAGAGAGAGGAGGAGGAGCCATTCAAGCATTGGCCACACCGGTCCATGATGAGAATGACGTGGATTAGGACAGACCGGGCTCCAAGTTTGCTTTAGGTCTCCAGGAGCCTATGGTCGGAATACAAATAGGAGACCAAATTATGGACTTTATGGTTGATACTGGAGCACAACATTCAGTAATAGACAAAAAGATAGCCCCATTCTCTACAAAAGCAGTCACCATTATAGGAGCAACTGGTGCCAAAGCTACAAAATCTTTTCTTCAAAATCGCATATGCAGTCTAGGAGGACAGCAAATAACTCATCAATTCCTTTACATGCCCGAATGTCCAGTGCCACTACTGGGACGAGATATGTTAGCCAAACTCCAAGCACAAATATCTTTCTCTGAAGAAGGAGAAATGCAAATGACAGTAAATCCCCAAGCCAAACCAGCAGGAATAATGCTGCTGACAGTGCCCCGAGAAGAAGAATGGAGATATTACATCGATGACTCTATCCAGGACACCTATTTTGAACAAACTTTAAAGAACATCCATGCAACTAAAGATTGAAAAAAAAAAAAAAAAAAAAAAGAACATCCATGCACCACCTGGAGTATGGGCAGAAGGCAGTCCCCCAGGCCTAGCCAAGCATATAGCTCCAGTGATTGTAACCCTCAAGCCTAGTGCTACACCAGTGCACGTCAAACAGTACCCTCTCCCAAGAGCTGCAATTGAAGGCATTCATCGCCACCTACAGAGATTGCTCGAGTATGGCCTACTAAAAGTATGTCAATCCCCATGGAACACTCCACTTTTGCCAGTAAAGAAACCTGGGACGGATGACTACCGCCCAGTACAAGACTTAAGAAGAGTAAATGATGCAGTTGAAACTATACATCCAGTTGTACCCAATCCTTACACTCTTCTAGGACTGATACCTGCTGAAGCTACCCATTTCACTGTACTGGATTTAAAAGATGCATTCTTTTGCATAAGATTGGCCCCTGTAAGTCAGATATTGTTTGCCTTTGAATGGCAGGACCCCATCTCTGGAAGAGGGGGCCAACTCACCTGGACAAGATTACCCCAAGGATTCAAGAATTCGCCTACCATCTTTAGTGCTGCACTGAATCAAGACCTTTCAAGCTATCCAGTGGCCCCGGGGAAGAGAGTGCTTCTCCAATATGTGGATGATCTGCTGATAGCTGCCATATCAGAAAGTGAATGTATACTAGCCACCAAAGATCTCTTGCAGTTACTAGATGAAGCTGGATACAAAGTTTCCAGAGCCAAAGCACAGGTATGCCAAAAAGAAGTGAAATACTTGGGTTTTCGTATTACCCAAGGAAGCAGAAGATTAGGCAGAGAAAGAAAAGAAGCAGTATGTAGAATTCCAACTCCAACAACCAGAAAGCAAGTCAGAGCCTTTCTGGGAGCGGCAGGATATTGCCGAATCTGGATACCTAACTTCGCCCAAATTGCCAAACCACTGTATGAAGCCACAAAAGGAGAAGAGAAGTCACCACTGGAGTGGGGACTTAAGCAGGATACAGCCTTCCAGAAATTAAAGGAAGAATTGATGTCATCACCAGCACTTGGACTACCAGATGTCCACAAGCCTTTCCACTTGTTTGTACATGAAGCACAGGGGAATGCCTTAGGCATGTTGACTCAGAAATTGAGAAATTGGGAGCGACCTGTAGCATACCTATCGAAACAATTGGACCCTGTGGCCAAAGGATGGCCACCATGCCTGAGAGCCGTTGCAGCTACAGCGCTACTAGTGAGTGAAGCAGACAAACTCACACTAGGACAGAACATACGAGTCACTGTGCCACATGCAGTCCTTGCCCTCATGGAACAGAAAGCAAATTATTGGCTCACCAATTCCCGAATGTTGAAGTACCAGAGCATGTTATGTGAAAACCCACAGATACAATTAGAAGTGAGTCATGCCTTGAATCCAGCCACCTTGATACCCATCAGTGAAGAACTCCCAGAACATGACTGTATCGAAGTCATGGAAACTGTGTTCTCCAGTCGACCCGACTTGACAGATGTGCCCATAGACAATCCTGACCAAATCTATTATGTTGATGGGAGCAGTCTCATCCTTGATGGACGACGCTGTGCCGGATATGCAGTCGTCACTCAACACGAAGTAGTTGAATCATCAGCTCTAGCCTCAGGCACATCAGCCCAAAAAGCCGAATTGATAGCACTCACCAGAGCATTATTGTTAGGAGAAAAACTTGTGCTAAATGTATATACAGATTCCAAATATGCCTTCACTACCTTGCATGCCCATGGAGCTCTCTATAAAGAAAGAGGACATCACATCCGGAGGAAAATCAGTCAAATATGGTCCCGAGATATTGATGTTACTTGATGCAGTTTGGGCCCCAACACGTGTAGCTGTCATGCACTGCAGAGGACATCAAGCAGGAAAAGGAGAAGTTGCCCGAGGGAATAGATTTGCAGATGCCTCAGCACGACAAGCAGCTATGACAGGACAGATTGCCCCACAAGCTATGCCAATGCAAGCAGCATTGTTTCCAGTACCTCTGAATTTATGGACACCGCGATATACCACCAAAGAATTGGATTACTACTGTAACAAAGAAAATGGAGTACTGAAAGATGGATGGATTGAGCTGCCACCAGAAGAGGGCAGTCAACCCCCTGGACGAATAGTAATTCCTGAACTGTTAGGACCATCTTTTGTCAAAGCTTTTCATGAAGCTACCCACTATGGGAAAAGTGCTATGGAAAAAGCACTCAGACCACATTTTTACATCCCTCTGCTGACAACCATATCAGCTTCAGTAGCACGTCAATGTTTAACCTGTGCCAAGAATAATGCCAAGCAAGGCCTTATAACGGCACCCCGAGTTCAGTCAGGAGGTGTAACCCCCATGCACAACCTCCAAATTGATTTTACCGAAATGCCAAGAGCCAATGGATACCATTACCTATTAGTATTAGTTTGTACTTTCTCTGGGTGGGTAGAAGCCTTCCCAACCAGAACTGAGAAAGCCCGAGAAGTTACCAAAGTCTTAATGAGAGAGATTGTCCCTAGGTTTGGAATTCCAGCAGTAATAGGGTCAGACAATGGACCCTCATTTGTCTCCCAAGTTACTCAACAGTTAGCAAAAGCTTTGCAGATACAATGGAAACTCCACACTGCATACAGACCCCAGAGTTCAGGGAAAGTTGAGCGAATGAATCGTACCCTAAAAGCCCAAATGTCCAAGCTTTGTCAGGAGACACACTTGAAGTGGCCCCAAGTGCTCCCCATAGCTTTACTTAGAATACGCTCAGCTCCTGTAAAGTCAACAGGATTTTCTCCTTTTGAAGTTCTGTATGGTAAACCCCCACCAATAGTGCAGGGAGTCAAAGGAAGTTTAGCCCAAATTGGTTCAGAAGTAACCAGACAAGAACTCCTAGCTCTTAGTTTTGTTCTGCAGACTCTCCATGCGTGGATCCAAGATCAGTTGCCTATCAACTTGACGGAACCCTTGCATCCCTATCAGCCTGGTACTTCGGTGTGGATCAAAGATTGGAAGAAGACACCGTTGGAACCCCATTGGAAGGGACCGTACACCGTCATCCTGTCTACCCCAACTGCAGTAAAGGTAGCCGAGATCGACGCCTGGATCCACCACAGAAGAGTCAAGCCCGCCGCTGATCCTGAACCTGAGCAGTGGACAGCAGAACAGCATCTTGATGCACCCTTGCGAGTTACTCTGAGACGGCAACCAGCAGCTTAGACACTTCATCACAAGTGCTTTGCAGTAGCCAAGTCTTTCGAAGAGGATTGCTGTTTTCCATGCAGCAACAGTTTTGTTTCAATAAACCCAATTTGCGTGCAATTTGGCACACTACTTTGATACTACATTGACTAGCCAGACTTCACAAGCCAACTGAAATTGCTAATAAGTTGGTTAATGTGTACTGGACAACCTGAGAATCTTCAATCAACACTCAGCACCCGTTAAATTGCTTCATTAGCAAACGGGACGAAGAATAAAAGACCGTCGTGATCAAGATCAGCAAGCTGAGGATTCAGAAGAACTCCAATCAACATCAACATGCATCTTTACTTTTGCTTTGCCTTGGTTGCCTTATTTGGAGGTTTTGAACAGACTTATGCTCTACCTCCATGCACTGCCTGCATTACTTCTACTAGAACTGGACTGAAAGTAACTCAGACTTTGATTTATCATTCTTACTATACTTGCAAGGGAACAGTGACTCGGTGTATCTATAACACCACTGAACTAAATGTTTGCACTCATGGCAAAATCAGAGCATGCTATAATCCGCATCAGAATCCATCCTATTACACGTTGGAAATAAGATGGAAGGATGCAGATGGACCTATACTAGCTGCTACACCACCACTTAAAGACATTACTAAACCTGCTGTTTGGAATTTTGATGCATGTAATGCCATTAATAGAGATAGTTATTCCACCTGTGGTACTTGGGAGAAGGCGTATCGGAATGACCATAAGTACATGTGTCCAGAAGGTGCCACAAATTGGTGGAAGTGTACAGGTAAAACGGGATCAGGCTATAGTACTGCACCAGCGGCAGACTACTATTGCCCGTATTGGGGATGTGTTTTTTATGCTACCTGGAATACTGGTATAACTGATGAGAAAATAGATAAACGAATGGCTACTTTAACCAAGCCAACCACAAATGATAAATGTCAGAAAGATGCTTGCAACCCCTTACACTTACGTATACACAATCCCCATGCATGGAAACAAGGATACAAGTTTGGTTTACGTATTGCTGGAGGGGCAATAGATCCAGGAACCATTGTGTATATCAGATTGAATACCCAAGCCCACAAGTCATCTAAATATCATATTCATAATACCTTTTATGAAGCTATGCATGTAAATAAGTTTGAGATCCCTCATCCCTCACAGAATTTATTTTTAGAATTAGCTGGAGCAGTAGTATCTAGTCTTAAGATCTCAGATTGCTATTTCTGTGGCGGAACCCAAATGGGAGACCAGTGGCCATGGGAAGCCCAAGAATTGAATTATTCTTTAGTTTACAATCAGACTGAATTACACAAGACTACCAGTGAGTGGGTGTTAGCGCACTCAATCGTTGGACGTCTTTGCTATGCCAGAACTGGACCCCAGTTCACCCAGAAGGTAGGACAGCTGGTCTGTCTTAGCCAGAAGTATTATAATGCCACGACCAAAAAGACAGCATGGTGGTCAGGAATCAGACACCCTGAACCTCCTAACCCATTAGCCAGATTTCCTGAACTTGCTGGTTTATGGACTAACCTTGCCAAAGTCCAAGCCTGGCAAGCCCCACCTGGCCTATATTGGATCTGTGGAAACCGAGCATATGCACAACTCCCGCCACACTGGGGAGGAGCATGTGTCTTAGGAACCATCAGACCTTCTTTCTTTTTGTTAAACACTGAACACGGAGAACAATTAGGATACCCTGTATACACTACCCACCGACACAAACGAGCACTAAGACAGAAAAGAGAAGCCTTACAGATAGGCAAGTGGGAGAAGTGGCAAGGTGATGATTGGCCACCAGAAAGAATCATTGAGTATTATGGGCCTGCCACTTGGAATGATGATGGTATGTATGGTTATCGTACTCCAATCTATATGATTAATCGTATTATTCGCTTACAAGCAGTAGTTGAAATAATAACCAATGAAACTAGTCATGCTCTTACGCTCTTAGCTAGACAAAGTACTCAGATGCGCACTGCTATATATCAGAACCGCTTAGCACTTGATTATTTGTTAGCAGCAGAAGGAGGAGTATGTGGTAAACTGAATCTAACTAATTGCTGTTTGAAAATAGATGATAAGGGTCAAGTAGTTGAAGAAATTGCTAAAGATATGCAAAGACATGCTTATGTGCCAGTACAGACTTGGCACTCATTGAAATTTCCTAACTGGTTTGCTAACCTTTTCTCTTGGCTGGGAGGATTTAAGACTTTCATTGTCTTAGTACTAATTCTTGTTGCTGTTATTTTCTTATTACCATGTTTAATCCCATGTTGTATGCGTTCCATTCATAATGCTATTGATAGCACAGTAGAGCGGAAGACCGCAACTAAAATAATGGCTTTATACAAAGCCAGCCCTAGTCGAAATCCTTCAATCATGATGTGATTCTTCTAAAGGTGATTTAACTCTCACACCTTATTAAGTAATAGGGTGAGATTAATCAAAGGGGGGAATGTGGCAGGTGAAGGCCTGTGATCCACGGTGTCTGACATAAGCAGGCCAGCATGGCTAGCTTGACCTGTAAATGAAGTCTGTGGAGAGGCACATAGGAATTGCACATCCCCCAATATGCTGCTATTGTAGGATAGAACTCTGTAAGAGAACTAAACTAACTTAGGTAAGCAGAACTGAGAGATGGAAAAATACAGAAAAATGTGTTTAAAAGTTACTGATAAGAAAAAGTACATCTGCAAGGAATATAATTGGGAGTGCTGACAGATGAGTTGCAGAGCCCTGCTCCCCTGCATGCACAAATTGGCTATATGGCCTTGAGAGTGTGAAAGTAACAAGTTGATGAACTGACCATTGTAATTGGGACTAGAAGGGGGGTATGCAGGTGCCATGCCCACTGAAGGGACATAATTGGATAAACTTATCAGTACCGGGACAAATGGAAGGGGTACGGGAGGTACGGGAGAGTACCAGGACCAATGAAATGTTTTTCTATACCTAGAATGGAACAGAAGTCTATAAAAGTTGTTGTAATGCTAGAAAACTTTGCTCAGCCATTTTGAAATTGACTGGTTCGAGACTTGTGCACAAATAAATGATTTGGACCTTCTGAACAGACTCCTGGTATCATTGGTTTGTCTGCGCTTTGCTGCTACATCACACACAAGAGAATAATGGAAGACTTATGAATTCATAAAATCTTCTTATTAAGCAGTTTAAAACAGTTTTCTCATTTTTCACAGATTTTTGGTTCTTTTCTAGCTATAATGGGAGTTAGGATCCAGGCCTAACTTACAGGCCTTTCATAATAGCAGGCCATGCTAGGCCAAAGCCTACCACATTCCCCTCTTTGATTATTCTCACCCGCAAGTGAGAAAGGGTGAGAATTAAATCACTCATTAGTCAATTAACACATTATACAGGTGTAATAGCATCATCGTGTGGTATAGGGTAATATTGCCACATAGCTAATATCTTCGTAGCTGCCTTCCTTTCTACATTGCTATCAATGGCTGCTGACTTTATTCAACTGTGATGAATCCAGGGTTCGAGTTTTGCAACTTTAACTGCTGTTGGGGTTAACAAGATGACAACATAAGGTCCCTTCCAATGTGGTGTCAACGGTGTCTTTCTCCACTCTTTGATCCACACCGAGACTCCAGGCTTGAGAGGATGCATGGGTTCTGTTAGATGGATGAGCAGCAGGTCTTGTACCCACGTATGAAGACTCTGCAAAACAGAACTTAAAACCAATAGTTCTTGTCTAGTAACTTCAGATCTAATCTGTTCCATTTCTCCCTTTATTTCATATACAATAGGCGGGGGTCGCCCATATAGAATCTCAAAAGGGGAAACTCCTAAAGACTTAGCAGGGGCTAAGTATATCCTAAGAAGGGCTATAGGAAGAACCTGGGGCCACTTCAGGTGAACCTCTTGGCAAAGTTTGGACAACTGGGATTTCAGGGTTCTATTCATACATTCTACTTTTCCTAAATTCTGAGATCTGTAGGCAGTATGCATCTGATAATATCAATATTCTGGGGCCATACTTAATGGACTTGCTTCCTGAGGTTATCCTCCCTCATTCTTTGTACAGGGCCCCATGTGCATGCAAGGTTGTAAGGGCATACTTGGAATCTGGGTACACATTTAGACAGAGCCCCTTTTCCTATTGTCAGTGCTCTAGTAAGAGCTATCAGTTCAGCTTTCTGTGCTGAAGTTCCTGGGGTCAGGGCTGAGGACTCAACTACCAGATCAAGGGTCACTACTGCATATCTGGCACAACAATGTCCATTAATGATGACAAGACAGCTTCCATCTACAAAGAAATCCGTCCAGGGTTCTCCAAAGGAACATCAGTCGAATCAGGGTGACTTGAGAATATAGTGTCCATAGTTTCTAAACAGTCATGATCAGGGGGGTCAAGACCAACTGGTAACAATGTAGCAGGATTCAGAGCTTGACTGACCTTCAGTTGTATCTGGGGGTTTTCACACAGCATACTCTGATACCTCAACATTCGTGAATTAGCTAGAAGTTTCCTTTGTGTTTCATAATGGTTAGAACAGAGTGCGGTACAGTAACTTGAAGATTGCTCACTAGGAGTGCTGTAGCTGCAACAGCTCTCAAACAAGGGGCCAGCCTTTTGCAATTACATCCGATTGTTTTGACAAATAGGCTACTGGTCGTTGCCAAGATCCAATGAGATTGAGTCAATACTCCTAGAACATTTCCTTGTGACTCATGAACATAGAGATTGAAAGGTTTTCTGGACATCTGGTAGACCCAGAACTGGTGATAACATCAGAGCGGTTTTCAAAGATCAAAAGGCTGCATCCTGTTCAAGTCCCTATTCCAATGGAGACTTTTCCATTCCTTTGGTAGCTTGATACAATGGTTTTGCTAGCAGCGCAAGATTGGGGATCCATATACGACAGTACTCTGCGGCACCCAAGAAGGCTCTCACTTGCCTCCTGGTGGTTGGAGTAGGAATACTGCATACAGCTTTTTTGCATTCTGGTCCCAGGCGTCTAATTCTACTGGACAACTGGAATCCTAGGTATTTAACTTGTTTGACATAATTATGCCTTGGCTCTTGAGACTTTGTATCCCACCTCATTAAAAAGGTGCAAGAGTTCACTGGTGGCTTATAGACATTCACTTTCTGAGTTGGTTGCTATAAGCAAGTTGTCCACATACTGGAGAAGAACCCTTTCTCCTGGGTTCACATAGTAGCTTGAAAGATCTTGATTTAAAATAGCACTGAAGAGAGTAGGTGAATTCTTGAATCCTTGAAGTAATCTAGTCCAGGTGAGTTGGCCCCGCCTTCCTGTTGTGGGGTCTTGCCATTCAAAAACAAACAAGAGTTGACTGGTGGGGGCTAGGCGCACACAGAAAAAGGCATATTTCAGGTCCAGGATGGTGAAATGAGTAGCCTCAGCAGGGATCAGTCCCAAGAGAATATAAGGATTTGGTACCATTGGGTGTATAGTTTCAGCTGCATCATTCACTCGCCTCAGATCTTGTACTGGGTGGTAATCCCCTGTCCCAGGTTTCTTAACTGGGAGAAGGGGGGGGTGTTCCAGGGTGACTGGCATTCCTTGAGAAGTCCATACTTCAGCAGTTTCATCAAATGGCAGTGGATTCCTTCAATAGCTGGTCGAGGGAGAGGATACTGCTTCACATGCATTGGTTCCACTCCTGGCTTGAGGGTGGCAATGACAGGGGCTATGTTCTTCGCTAGGCCAGGTGGATTATCTTCTGCCCATACTTCAGGTGAGGCTATAAGGTTGGTGGGTATACAGGAACTAGCTGGCGTGATTGGAGATGCACTATAGAACCGCTACTCTTCTTCTCGGGGAACAGTCAGCACCATCAATCCAGCAGATTTTGGGTTCACAGTCATTTGCATTTCTCCCCTTTCAGCAAAGGATATTTGTGCCTGGAGCTTAGCAAGCATGTTTCAGCCCAGAAGTGGAATAGGGCATTCAGGCATATACAAGAACTGGTGCGTTATTTTCTGCCCCCCTAGTTCACACATGCGGTTTTGCAGGAGAGGCTTTGTGGCCTTAGCCCCAGTAGCTCTGACAATGGTGATGCATCGAGGAAACAAAGGGGCTACTGGCTTTAGTATTCTGCTCCTGTATCCCCCATAAAGTCCATATATTGGTCCCCTATTTTCAGACTGACCATAGGCTCCTGGGGACCCAGGGAAACTTGGAGTCCGGTCTGGCCTAGTCTTCATCCATGCTGTAGCCCTCTTCGGCTGCCACTCACTCTATAGCTGCTTCCCTCTCTTGCTGGAACACTGCTTGGTTTATTCTTTCTAAAATCAAGTATTCCCTCCTCCCCTCCTGGGGGTGGAGTCAAGATACAGGCATTCACTTCTCTAATGTCCTTCTTCTCTGCAATGGGCGCACTGATTCGCACCCAGTGGGGGCCGATCATTTTCACGACCCCTTTCACTTCCTCTGCTCCTTCGATTAGGAAAACCTCCTCCACATCATTCAACTAAAGTATCAGCAAGAAGATCTGTTTTCTTCCTTATCTTACATACACTTTCTCTGTCACATTTATTTCCACAATTCACAAACTTTCTGAACAACTTCCATTAACCGTGCTGTATTCATGCCCGCAAATCCATCCTGTTTCTGCAATTTCTGTTTTATATCTCTCTGGGACTGACTAACAAAAACGCAAATTCTCCTGGGCTGCTGGATCACATGGGGTATATAGTGAGGGCTGCCTGCGCTATTTGGATCCCACTTGGGGCCATCAAGGCTGATGGGTCTGCATAATACTGTTCATTAGCTCAATCAAATCCTATGGTTTCTTCAGTGTAGGAGGCATAATGCAGCTTTCAGTTCAGTAAATCAGTGGCAGAAACAAAGCTGGCCCTGGACCTAGTGCAATGGGATAACGTGACCCTCCCCTTTTACTGGTAGTTGTACTTCTGAAGGTATACGGCAATCGGGACTGTCTGGGTTCCACTTCATGTTCTTGGGCGCTAGCTGTGAGTGACCCTGAACTGGCAAATGAATCATCGGTGGACTGTGGCCTACTCTGAGTACTTTAAACTGTGCCGGGGCTTTCGGTCAAGAGGGGGTGTACGTCCTTCTGCTGTGGAGGTGGCTGGTGACATTTGCAGGGAGGTATCCCCCCCCCACCCCAGGCTCTGCCCGGGGTGGTGGCAGAGCTGAGGGAACTGGCCTATAATGATAATAAACGGGCAGTTTTTTTTTTTTTTAAACCTTTAACCAGGAATCCTATGTAGGGGAACTGATCAGGGAACATTCTCTGTACAATCTAATAAACACGGGAAACTATGGAGCCATGAAGTAACTAACACTGGCCACCCCCTTCCACAGAGCATTTCTAATAGGGGCAGAGATATTTTAAGTCTGTAGTCTTTCAGCAAAGTCCTTGCTAAAATTCCTAGTCATACATTTCAACAAAATCTGCATGGACTCTGCCAACCGCCCCCCCCCCCCCCCCACAACAGTCAGGCTGCATTTTCCTGTGGACTAAGCATAATGGATGTGTGCTCATTCTAAATAAGTATATTTTAGATAAAGTCCTTAAAATATAAAACTATTATTTTGCAACATGTTATAACAACAATCCCAACAGAGAGAACTATAGCTCCTAACATGACGGCTACATATCTGTTATGTATGACTGGAATAAAATTACTTGGCATGAAAACTAACTGCCAGCCGTAATCAGCATGTCTCTGCAAAAGAAATTACTTTAAATCTTACAGTTTTAGGAAGCAGATAATCAAAAGACATTCTAAATACTTTTTCCATAAAGTGGGTGGATATCTAGAATACATATACACTTTTTTTTCTTCCTATTTTATTTTTATTAACAATAAGTATGTCTTCTATGAGGTGCTTGCCCGAGTATATCAGGAACTAGAATTCAAACACGATGAACTCCTTATTCACTCAGGATTTAAATCACTTTCAAGTCGCGATCTGGTACTACAGGCTCGGAATGCTTTATAGTCCTGTCAGGGTTCTTAACCTCTACTTCGTAGGACAAAGCGAAAACAAAAGCAGTTTCCTGAATTTTTCTATCATTTCCTATTTAAACCATTACAGTACTTACTGAAGGTTTGAACATAAATAACACAAAACAAAGCTAAGCCCACAAATGCATTATACCTATAGCCCTACAAAAATTCTTCTCACTTGGTCCGTACAAGTACAGGAACTCGAAAGGGGTTAATAAGAACTTAACCCTTTCCAGGCTAAGCCCAAAACTATCGGGATCCACAATCCTGACTAAACATTCTTATCAAATGATATATAATACATGACCATAGCAGAAGGAACATCACTATTAAAACATATTGAATAAAACAGGTACAATTTTCCTGAAATAAGCACAAATTAGCCCAGCTACAGAGTGTTTAAGCCTTCACAGGGTTAAAAAGACACTGCACATTCCTTTCTTCAGACATGCCCCTTCTTTCTCCGCTAGCCAGCTTCATGCTGTGCGAAAGGAAAAAAAAACTGAAATGCATGAGACAGTTTCTTTACTGAAAAGTGACAACTGAGTTTGTTTTCTTCTGTCTCTCTTCTTTTCTGATTAATACTGTTTCTTAATTGGTAAACTGTTCCACAAATTACCCAACAGAATAATCTCACATTTATACCAGAAGAGAAACTCGCGGTTTCAACAGGTAACAAAAATCAGATACACAGTAAGGACAGACAATACACCAAACGCTTCCTCCTTTTCACGACCTGGGCGCAGTCGCCTGGCCAGGAACTGCGCTACTCAGAGGTCCGCTCTCGCTCGGCCTGTATTTCAAGACCTCCCACTCACACAAGCAATCATATTTTAACAAGAAATCATTTTTAAGTGCCCAGGTTTTTCTGACTAATTGACTATTTCAAACAAGAAGGATCGATGGCTTCGGCTTCCGCTTTCACTTACGCGGAGCTTACTAGGACCGCCCTTATGGGAGGTGATCAGACTCCCTTGTCTCGCACACACTCATGCAAGATTTTTCCCAGTTAGTCTATTGTTTATTATTGTTTATTTATTGTTTATTCACATTTGATATACCGCCCCCCATTACATCGGGGCGGTTTACAATACAAATTAAATTCGAAATAGAAAAGGAAAAAGAAGTTACAATAATTGGAGAGGTACAGGAGACAGGTAAGAACAGTAATAGGGAAGGAAGAGGGGGGTCAGAGGAAAATCTATACCAAATATACCAAATCAGTCTTGCGCATACTCATGCAAGACTTTTTCCCCAGGCTGCACTGACTTTTAAACAAGAAAATATCTACTCACCGGATCCAGTTCCTGATACCAAACCAGTTCTTGGGTTGGACCCTGGACTCCCCTCGGGTTCGAGAGGTGTTGGCCAGCTGGACCCAGTGGCCTGCCGAGGCAAAGTGGAACCCTCTCCGATACAAAGGGATCGGCGGCGCCTGAGAAGTTCCCCTGCGGTCGGACAGACATGGTTCCAACCGGACCAAACCTTGGAGGCGAGAAGTCGTGGTATATTCACTTGATTACCATTTACCACTCGCACTTCCCGGCCAACGCACCAAGAATATGTTGTAGCAAAGTACAGTCAATGAATAAATCCAGGAGTCAAATGACAGGGTCCAAGCCAGTTTATTGTGCACAGGCCCAGTCAGTCAAAGCTTCAAAAGGAGCTGAGCAAACGTTTATACAGAGACATAACCATTTATACCTCTTTTTCAGTTTGATACATGAGAACTTTCTATTGGTTCCAACTCGATACATGCAAACTTCTCATTGGTTTTACATTCCCTTCATTTGACCAATTAGAAATCCCTCCGGAGCCTAGCAACCGGCCCCCTCCCTTAGGATTGTTCTAACAATGGTGCAGTTCTTGATTTTGTTACTTCTCTACTGCAAGGTTATCCCTAGCTCCAGGAATACATATATTGAAACATTTCTGTTCTTTCACACACAAGAGAATAATGGAAGACTTATGAATTCATAAAAACTTCTTATTAAGCAGTTTAAAACAGTTTTCTCATTTTTCACAGATTTTTGGTTCTTTTCTAGCTATAATGGGAGTTAGGATCCAGGCCTAACTTACAGGCCTTTCATAATAGCAGGCCATGCTAGGCCATAGCCTACCACAATATTATATTATGCCCTTGTCAGAAAATGTATGTGGGTCAGACCTCCTATATGTTCAAAAGCTGAATAATAAATCATACATCAGCATTATGTTGAGGGTGGAATTGGCCCCTTTAGTTGAGTACTGGAAGACTGCTTACCATGAGATAAGTGGATTATGTTTTATGGTGGATCAGGTCAGAGTGGCGGGGGTGGAGATGCATCTCAATGATTGGCTCAGCATGAGCAGTTCCTGGTTTTTCATTGGAACATCATGATTCCTAAGGGCTTGTATGTCTCAATTGAATGGAATTGGTTTTGCTAGTATTAGCCAATAGGGTAGCAGCACATGAGAAAATCTGGCCAATGGGATCTAATCCTGTGTTTTTAAATGTAGTGGGTTATCATGGGGGTTGGTATGAGAATTTGCAAACTGGGGTGTTAGAGAATGGTTGTATGAATGATGTTGATAAATATTTGGAGGTAGGTACTGATTTGGTTGTACTTTTTAGACAGTGGCCATTACTTCTGAAGAAGCTGTGAAATTTGCCAACATCATCAGCTGAAGTCAAGTATGAAAGTATAAGGGGCCAGTGTCTTGTGGTCATCCAGAGAGGAAAAGAAATATGACTATTAAGCTAAGTGTTTAATAGTTCTTACCTCAGGTGTTGACAATTATATATATATGATTTTTGTGTCATTGCAACAGTGATCAATGCAATGTAGTGAGCAATGATAATGGGCACGGCAAGTTGATATAAAATCACCGGTAAGACCGCCCATTGAGCTTTCCAGTGTTTCTGCATGAGGCTGACCTGGCAAAATGGGATTTTTAAATGATTGACTTTTTTAGTGAATAATTTTTTAATATTTAGGTCCAATTTTTTGAGTAGCATCATTTTGAAAAATAACACGCATTCCAGGTTGGTATAAAGAAGGTGGTTGATCATAGGAGTAGAATAGTAGTGTTGCAAAAGGTACAGGAAAAACAAAATCCATTTCCCAAGCCCCAATCTTCTTTCACCAATCAGATGGAATGACAGCAGGCCCAGTATGCATTGAAGCAAGCCACCATGGGAGACATGGGATGGTGTTCTTTAGCATTGTCATGGGGCAGGTGATAGACAGTATTGTGGGTGGTGATTCAGTGCATTGGGGAAATGATAGCACTGGATGATCATCCCCTGAACATGGTTGAGAAGGTAGGTTAAAGATGCTGCTGCATCTCTTAGCTCCCGCTTACTGAGAGCCCTGCAGGACAACTTTTAGTAAGCGCGTGATCCCCAGCCTGTGTAATCAGTTGCCTTACCACTGCAGGCAGTGCTGGCAAAAGCAGAGGCCAGTACTAGCTTGTGTTTCACAACTGACATCTGAACTAGTCAAAAAGCTACACATGGCCACCTATCCCTAACAGCACCCTGGTGACAGCTAGCAACATATCCTATCTTGCCCTCCAATCAGTGCACCCATTGAACACATATTATCCATGGCAGAGAATATCATGGCTTTCCATTATTTAAAGCTATCACCGGACTTTGTGGAAAAGCTATTGTTTCTGAAGACATTCCTCCCTTGCTTGCTTTCCCTTCACGTTTATGTGACTGGGGTAAGGAATGAGTGTAGAGCTATGCACTCTGCTCTTAGTGTGTTCACTGTCTATTAGCTGTGTTTTTGACATCTGTCACTGTAGCCTCCATGATGGTGCCCATTTCTAATGACTATCATTCAGCTTCCCGTGCCAAAACGTAACATCAAAAAGCAAGAATAAAATAACTATTACGGTCTAAGAAATACAGAGGGAGCATTCCTGGCAAAACTAAAGTTGGAAGGCACAGGTGACCCTTTTGCATTCTTTAACTCTGCTGGTCCCTCTGGTCTCCTGCTCTTCAGCTCTTCTGGTGTTTCAGGTGGCAAGCCATTGTGCTGGCCCATCAGCAGAAGGTTATTGCTAAATCTCTGCAGAACATCATGTAAACCTGATCTGCTAGCTTCCTGTGCTGCACTTTCACTGATCTCTCTTCAAGATACGAAAAGAGGGTAGAAAATTCAAATGTACCAGAGAATTGCCCAGTATGGGATGGTCCCTCCTCCCCCAGTCCCAGAGGCTCTTTCTCAAAGGAATAAAGGTCTGGAGGCACACTGCATAACTGTGTGTGTAGCAGATGTTTTGGGACTCCTGGAAAGAGACGAGAACATAAGACATAAGATATGTCATACTGGGTCAGTCCAAGATACATCAAGCCCAGTATCCTGTTC
This sequence comes from Ichthyophis bannanicus, assembly GCA_033557465.1. NCBI lineage: Eukaryota > Metazoa > Chordata > Amphibia > Gymnophiona > Ichthyophiidae > Ichthyophis > Ichthyophis bannanicus. The sequence continues at coordinate 322,647,416 of CM066031.1, read as the reverse complement.
CCAACAGCGGCCAATCCAGGTCTTAACTACCTAGCAGTTTCCCCAAAAGACAGGTTCCTCAGTGCTTGTATTGGGTCAAACAGTGATATCCCGGGTCCCTTTTAATAATGATTTATGGACCTTTCCTCTAGGAACGTGTCCAAACCTTTTTTAAACCCAGCTACACTAACAGCTTTTACTACATCCTCCAGTAACAAATTCCAGAGTTTGATTACACGTTGAATGAAAAAATATTTTCTCTTATTAATCTTAAATAGGTTACCCTGTAGCTTTTTTGCATGTCCTCTAGTCTTTCTATATTCTGATGACGTAAACAAATGATCTATGTTTACCCATTACACTCCATTCATTAATTTATAGACCTCTATCACATCTCCCCTCAGCCATCTCTTTTCCAGGTTGAAGAGCCCTACTTTTTAGCCTCTCCTCAGTAGAAGTATCCTTTCCATCCCCTTTACCATTTTGGTGGCTCTTCTCTGTACCTTTTCTAATAATGCTATATTTACATCCCACTTTTCACCAGGTCAAAGCAGTTGGGGGATACATTTAACACAAGGGGATATGAGATACATACACTAATACTTATAGGGAACATGGGCAATGGAGGATTAAGTGGCTTACCCAAGACCAGAAGGAGCACCTGTAGGACTAGAAACCCCAGCCCTTCTGGCCCAAGGTTGCTATCCTCTAGTTGAATTTGAAACACTGACCTTCCAGCCTGTGGTACCTTGCCCCAACCACTAGGCCACTCCTCCCTATATCCTTTTTAAGATACAGTGACCAGAATTGCACACAATATTCAAGGTGCGATTGCACCATGGAACGATACAGAGACATTATAATATCCATTGTTTTATTTTCCATTCCTTTCCTCATGATACCTAGCATTCTATTTGCTTTCTTTGCCGCTGCTGCACACTGGGCAGAGGGTTTTAACATGTTATCCACGATGACACCTAAATCTTTTTCCTGGGTGGTGGTTCCTAATGTGGAGTCTTGCATCGTGTAATGATAGTTTGGGTTGTTCTTTCTTAGGTGCATAACTTTGCACTTGTCCATATTAAATTTCATCTGCCATTTGGATGCCCAGTCTTCCAATTTATGAAGATCCTCTTGCAATTTTCCACAATCCTCATGGGTTTTAATAACTTTAAATAGTTTTGTGTCATCTGAAAATTTGATAACCTCACTTGTTATTCCCTTTTCCAGGTCATTTATGAATATGTCAAAAAGCAGCGGACCCAGCCCAGATCCCTGAGGTACTCCACTATTCACCTGAAGCTTCCTCATGGTCTGCTCTTGAAATGTGACAATTCTTCTTTTTCTCAGCTTATCAGATCCCACCTCCTTCAGCAGGAATAAAGGAGGAGCTCTGAGACAGAATGAATACTAGTAAGAGGCTGTTATGTATTGCTTCCAGTTCTGGGCCCTCGAGTGAGCGCTGTTTGGATGGGACTGGTTAGAAGGCTGGTAGAGGAATAATGTACACCTCCATCCTATTGCTGTTCATAGTGCCGTATCTCTGTTTGCTGTTCAGGAGTGAGTACAACATGGTATATGCTTGGGAATCCCTGTTTCTGCGGCTACTGAACTGGATCAAGCCCATAGCCTTGGATTCAGCTGGCCAGATGTGATCCATTTACTCGCAATCTCAGAAAAAATAAATTCCTGGGACTCAGTCATTTCTAGCAAAGCCCGACAGAGAAGGCTGCCATAGCCTGAAATAAGATATGCTTTCACTACAAATGTTTTAATGCTGAACATCTGAATGAAGCCTTCCCACAGTGCTGCCATCTCTTGCTTTTGCTGAATGCCCCTCCAGGGAGAAGCTCGGTCCCCTGTCCAGGCTTATCTCTTCTATGTATCAGAGGTAGAGATTCTCCTCAGAGTGGCAACCATCTTCCTCCTTAATCCACCTTTATTTCTATACTGAATGTGTCGAAACAGATGCTGAATGGGGATGGGACAGACGACTCCCATGCTGAACTGTTCTAAATCTCCTTGGATCAGGGATACCGTGGCTCTCTGTCTCTATGCCCTCATTGCTTTGGCATTCCTGGGCCACTCTTCCTCATTCTCCTGTTTTGTACCTCTGTGGGTGCCTTAGGCTTGCAATTGTATGACTTTCACCCTTCTTAAAGGTCATGCCACTTTGTTGTCACCCTGCTAGCTGTATGGCTCTGCAACCAATCTGCTTTGGCTTTTCTTGGGCCATGCTTCCTCCACCTACTGCTTTTCATCTTTTTGAGTCACTTTGGCTTGCTTCTGTTCTGCTATTCACTTTGACATGCAGTTTCTAATAACCCAAGTCTGGGAGAAAATGAGCCCGGCATTGTGGGGGGACATTACCAACCTATCACCATCGATGAGCCTTGAGCTCTTCCTGCATAGTTCTTTTCAAATTTCCATTAATGTACTTGTTTGAAGGTTCTAGCAGGGGAGCACAGCTACAATTATACTTTTACAGAATGGTGGACTTGATATTCAGTGTTGGCGGCTAGCTGCCGGTGCTGAACTTAAAACCCAGATATTCAGGGCCGGGGCCATATCTTGGCTCTGCCATTGAATGTCCAGGCTTTCTGGATTGGCAGGAAGCTAATCAGGCAGCAGTGATATCCAGTCACTGCCTGGTTAGCTTTTGCAGCAAAAATCAGACCAGGGTTTCCTGCGCCTGACTTTCACCTCATATTGCTAACCAGGCAGCAGTGATATTGAATCGCTGCCTGGTTCGCGATGAGTGCCTCCCTGGAACACCCCAGCACACCCTAATGCTAAGCAGTTAGCATTGGAGCATGTAGCAGCAACACCCAAGGATATTCAGCGGCACTAACATATTAGTGCCGCCGAATATCCGCAAAACAGCATTTACACAGTTTGCAGGTCTGCAAACCATATAAATGCCTTTGAATATCTCCCAGGTATTTCTATCATGGAGGATAAGCATGGAGCACTGACAGAGGAAGAGGGCACCTCTTCTAGCCAGCTTATAGCCAAATCAACCCTAGCTATCATGGGGTGATACACTATCCTTACTTCCGCCATCCTCCATTATTATACTTGCTAACTAAGAGACTGCACTTGTCAAGTCATTGACTAAGAAGCCCTTAGATTGTTCTGAATGACTGTAGTGCACTCTGTGAATGCTTTTCCACTGCAGAGGGATCTTCCTTTGTAGCTAATGTTCCAGTGCTGGGCCCAAGTTCTCAGTGCCAGGACTAACTTACAACAAACAATATAACAAAGCCCTATATTTAAATGTCCCAAACCAAAAAATAGAGCAAAAATAATAACTGAGTGGTAGAATAAAAATTTAAATGTTGGAAAATTGGCCTTGAGGGACATTACCCTCTCTCAGCCCCTCTTCTGTTTTAATCAATGATAGGCTCTTATTATGTAAAACCTATATTTCAATTGTGAGAAAAAAGCACACCAATTTGTGCCCCTACACAATTACAAAAATCAAAACACTTGTGAGACTGAGGGGTATGTTTACTAAACCATCTTAATGTTCCCGGCGCTAGTTGCAGCGATAATGTGAATGATGCCATATAAGGAGTGGGCGTTCCGGTCTTAAGGTAGCAATCGCGGATTATCGTGCGATAAAGTGTGCCATCTCCATTATCGCGTGATAGAGGGAGCCGCGCACGTTACCACGCGTTAACCTTAACTTTGCATGCTGACCTGCAATCACAGCAATAAAGGTGTAGCACACTGGTCAATGCAATGACTGATAAAACAGGGGTTATGAGTTCAATCCCCCAGTGGGCTTAGTGAGTAAGGCTGTTTAAGGCATTACCCTTTACTTTAAATCAATGCTGTCTGAGGTATTTTCTTTTTTAATTTAAATTAGTGCTGCCAGCAAACACACCCTCACAGTGCCGTAAACTAAGGTGCCGCATAAGCACCTCAGCCAGATACAGGGAACTGACCGTGTGTGTTACTGGCACAGAGTAACTACAGACCGACACATTGTGGGGGTACTGTGCTCACCATGAGGGCGAGGTGGGGCGCCTGGCACCAGGTCCGCAGCACTTGGCTTAGCTGAGATAGGCTATGCTGCAGGTTGCCATCAGTGCCAGTATGTGATAGGTAGTCCTTGTAGACACACCTAGGATACACCTATGTCCATCTGTATTTCCCAGTCACGTCTAGCCCTTGTGGACTATGATGCACCCAGAATAGTGCATATTCTGTGTGGGTGCCATGGTCACATGATTTAAGTAAAGGGGGGTGTTTGGACCCATAGGCGGATTATGTAGCACCACCCAACCCGCCCTCTGGGGTTCAAGGTGGGGGACAGGATCTCCCACCAACAGATCCACATTCTACATCCCTGCAATGGTGGCAGTAGAGAGGACCATCAACCCCAGTCCTGCTGGGGAACAGGCACCCTACAGGGCAGTCAGTGCAGCTCTGTACTCATCCATAAGGCAATGGCAGACAGACAGTAGGCCTGGAAATACTCAGCTGCCCCCCGCCACTATCTGACATTCTCCAGCCACTGCACCCCGCAAGGTGTTCCAGCCACACATACTAGCTGCAGACAGTCTACTAGCTAGTCCATAGTGAATGTTTCTGGAGAAGATGTGTGCACCCAAAACTGGGATGTGAGCACGCACACACCAAGCAGACAAGTCATTGATCAAGCCCCAGAAAAAATAACCCAAAAATATCACTTAAGAGAAATGCTATATAGAACTATGGTGGTACCTAGCCATGCCGTGGTCACTGCTCAGTCAGGGTGAGAGTGACCTCCCAGCAGGACATGCTATGGCCACCCTGTCCATGCAGGTGGTGGCCGGGCACTACAATGTCCCAGCCATTGCCCTATGCTCTGTGCATATGCATCCTGCCCAGGCCATACCCACAGTGCCTTGCTCCTCATTATGCAAATTGGCAGGCTAACACTAGAAACAGTGCAAGCAGTGTGGGCTGAGTAAGGTGTAGGCAGCCACAACACACTGGATAGACAGACACACACTCCCACACCTATGCCAGCATTGTGCAAATATAGAGGCTTTTGGCATCCCTGGCCACCACACCAGTCCTGGGCACAGTGCAGGCATGGCACTATTCAGCATCAGTGCGGTTTACATAGAACAAAACTTACAGCAATATCCTGCTGATATCCTGTTGTTGAGCTCGTCTAGGTCACGAAGTAACGGTGGAACAAAAACATGTTCCTTCACGTATCCCCACAAGAAGAAGTCGCATGGGGTCATATCTGGAGATCTTGGAGGCCAAGAGTGTAGGGCAGTGTCTCAGGGTCCCATGCACCCTATCCAGTGTTGAGGCAGTGTGTCATTGAGGAATTGCCATACATTGTTGTGCCAGTGTGGTGGGGCTCCGTCCTGTTGGAATACGAAATCATCAGAGTCCTCATGAAGTTTTGGTAAAAGCCAGATCCGCAGCATTTCAAGATAGCTCAGTCCCGTCACTGTGTTTCCCTCAAAAAAGAATGGCCCATAAATCTTTGTATGAGAAATCGCACAAAAAACGTTTATTTTTTGTGAATCTCTTTCATGCCCTACAATTGCATGAGGATTCTGTCCAACGCGCGGAGTGGCATCTAGTATCGGTTCGCTGAAACTCTAGGTAACGCCCATTCGAGCAACATGCCTTTCATTCACAAGATGTTTGTCATTCTATAAATATAACATTTTATAATTGGGACATACTTTGAAACACACTGTATTTCAGAATTAAAGGATACAAGGAGAGTAGCTCTAGTGGTAATTCAATCATTTGATGATTCAATAAAATCAGAAACATTCAAACTATCTACTTGAAAAGGAACCTCCTTACCCTGTGTGGACCCATTAGTAATTCTAGATGCCCTAAGTAAATAATACAAATTATTTATAGAGAGTTTGGACCCCTCTTGGTAGCCCAAAACCTCAGACAAATACTTATAAAACAAAATTTGTGGTGATAATAAACAAGTAATTTGGAAATTTAGGCATCTTAGCTCTAACTTTGTTCTCAAGTAATTCTTGTTGGGTATGAAGAGTGAGGTTGTCCTTAACAAAGGATGCAGTAGCTTTCTGTAAAGTAGCAAGCAGCAAATCTATTTTCAGACATCGATCATCCAATACTTCAATCTGAGAGTCATACCGAGCTAATTTTAACACAGTTTCTTTTGAGAAATCAGAGACCTAAGAAACAATAGTGGTCAAAGAATCTTCAATCCGCGAGAGAACTTACCAAATGTCAGATAGGGAAACAACTTGTTTATTTTCAGATGCAACAAAACCAGAAAGATTTTGCACTCCAACAGAGACCTCTGGGACTTGTTAATACAAGGCAAAGGTACTACAGTAATATCAGAAAGAGCCTCAGAGGGTCCTGATGCAAATAATAATTCCTGAGAATGTGACTGTACCTCCAATACCGGGGAGGAGGTCACCAGATCCAGTGCACCATCACTAGCATGCGGGACTGAGTTAAAAACTCCCAAAACAGAAGAGGAGGCCTCAGAGGAATCCAAGGTCCCAGCAGGAGGTGGCGGAAACTCTTCCAATCCCCCAGACTCCACAACGTGCTTGTCCATTAGACAAGTAACCTTCACTGATTTAGAAGGATTTGCCATGCTCACATTTGGCAATCTCTTTTTCCGCTTCCCCATTCCAGCATTCCTGCTCCTCTGCTGCTCTGTGTGCCAAAGGGGCGGGTATGCCCCTTTATATGCGCCCCTTCAGATGCAACCGTGACTACGCTACTGCGATACAGGTCATGATTTAAAGGCCCTCCAGATGATGTCAGGGCCTAACGTCGCGTAGATGTCTCACTAACTGCCTACTTAAACACCCGTAGTGTATAGCTACAGGTAATTACTCCATCTCACCAGATGCTTGGCTCTCACCAACTGATTTTCACTGCCACGGTTTAAAGGCCCTCCAGATGATGTTGGGGTCTGATGCCGTGTAGATGTTCCGGCAAGAAGGCAGTGATCCCACCAACTGCCTGCTCAAACTCCCGCGGTGTACAGCTACAGGTATTTACTCCATCTCACCAGATGCTTGGCTCCCCTTAATATTTTTAAATTGCACACACCCTATTCTTCTTTGCATAAAACACCTAGAAAACTACGTGTACCAACACAACATCATATTTCAAACTGGAAAGAAAAGTTTTACAGTTCTGCATTATGACATAATATTTAAACATTTATCTGAAACAAACATGTCCACTTTCAAGTTCAACATGCTGTGCTGCGCATTTCAAAACTTCATCATACTTTCAGTCTCAGAGGCTTTCCCAGCAAACATGGTCATGTCATTTTTATGCCTACTGATTACGTCAATTTTTAAAGAAACACAATCAACTCAAATCAAAGTGTACCAATCAGTCTATTGATTTAACCCAAGAGGTGCCATAGTTGCTAAAGTATAAATCCAAAACTGCTCCCGCAAGTTTAATTTTGCTTCACAATCACCTCCATGTAATAGGAGGGGGGAGGGGGGAGGGACGTGATCCAACGCTCTCCACTTTAAATCAGAAAAAACATGATGATGTTGTAATCAGTGTTGAACAATTGGTGCAGACATTGTATTGGTGGATAATCTTGAACAATGTTCTCGTAACCGAGTCTTAATCATGCATTTTGTGCTGCCAACATAAATTTTGCGACATAGGTATACACCACATATGTGGAATTATAGATAGTATAAAACTTATTACCAATTACAGGAGTCTCTTCCGGTGATAATCAGTCTTCTGATATAGTCAAAGCACACATGTCACATTCATTACAAGCATAATGACCCACACGCTAATCGTAATACTCTTGGGTATTCAACAATTGGTGATATGATTTGCAAACCATATCACCGATAGTCCTACCACGCTGGTAGCCAATAAAGGGATGAGACTGAAAACATTCATGTAATTATAATATGGGTCATAATCTATGTATAATGGCAGAAACTTTTATTGCCTGACTTGAAGAAGGAAGCACACAAACTAAGGGGTAGGTTTACTAAACTGCGGTAATGTTACCAGCGTTAAGTGCAGCGTTAAGGTACCTGAAGCCATAAAAGGCAATGGGCAGGTAGGGGGCATTCTGTCGAAAAGGGAGCAATGGGCGTCATGGCTGTTTGGCATAAAAAAAAAGAACAAAAAGCAAGTGAACCCATGACCCTTGGCTTGGGAGGTATCAGTACTAACCAGTAGGCTACACCTCCATGATCTGCTGGATACAGAAGGATGATGTGTTGGGACAGCAGCTTAGACGAGCTTCCCCATGGCTGATGTGCAGTCCTATATTAATCTGAGACCTATTCTTCCTCTCAGATTCTGTTTCTGTTTTGTGCTCCAGTATTTTCTACCATATGCATGTTGATGTTAGGATGGAGTGATCGTTTCTTATCTCTGGATATAGAAAGACTGCATGTCACCACACGACATGTCTGCTGTGGTTACCAGGATAGGGTTAACCCACCAGTACCCATGATGCAATGCACATGTAGATTAGCAGTCTACAGCAGGTCATCAGTTGGGGTATGCCTCTCGGCTGTAACTGTACCAGAAGGTAGAGAGAAGGCGGAGAGAGAGGGTCAATGGGTGGGGAGTGGGCGCGAAGAGGCCCCTGCTGCACTAACGCTGTCACATTAATGCTGGAACAGTACCGCGAGTGAAAACCTGTCGGTAAATGCACATTTGTAGGAGAGAGAAAACCATTTCCTATCAGTAATATATATTACAGGTAGAGAGCCCAAAAACAGTGATAGTAGTGCTACATGTGCAGTAATAGAATAGTGCCCAAGTATGAAATGGCACTATGGTGATGCTACAAAGGGGGCTGCAGGTGAGGTACAGTGCAGAGCAGGCAAACACCTAGGTGACACAGAGGAACACAGAAAATGGAAAAGAGCAAGACAGCGGCTGACCAAGGTCAAACTTGCCCAGTAGTCTGTGCTCCACAGTGTCCCACCCAGGGGAGTCGTACCCTGCAGGTACCCCAAACGTCACACAGGAAACACAATGCCTGTAATGGGGCAAGCAGTGCACATCTGGGAGCCACTCTAATAGGGGTCCAAGTACTCAACCCAGGATACTTCCCAAACTGTCCGAACACCCAGCTATATGAACACCCGTCACACCAGCCCCTGGGAAGGACAGTGCAGGGAGCAGCCACGCATTGCCTGACACATGTATACACCCAGCAGTCCAAAGTAACCGCCTTGATTACAGGATAAGGTGGTATATAAATTGTTTAAAATAAATAAAATAAATAAAGTGGATACACTGTACACGCATTGCATACCCTAGCCTGTCCACAGTCTTCTGGCAGAACACAGTCTCTCTACCAGGCCCACCCTAGCCAATAGTTGCTAGATCACCGACCTGCCACCCCCAGCCATCTCCCCTCCATGTGGAAGGGCCATAATAGTGGCAGGCGGTGATGGGGGGGATGTGTGGATGTCCATGTATGCCCCCCCCACTCCAGACCCCACACCATAGGCACCCGCCTACCTGCACAGTGGATGGCCTGGGACTGCACACCACCAGAACCAACAACATATGGGCACATCAGCATGGTGGGGGAGGGGACGTTGGTGGTAGAGGGGGCTGTGACACTTGCCCACAGCGGACCAAAGCCGTGCCCTGTACCAGTGCATGGTGTGCAGTGCAGCAAAGGTCTGTCAGATGAACAGCAAAGGTAGCCCCAGGGACTGCTATACTTGTGTGGTGCAGTACACACAGACAGTGTGTCTTGGAACAAAAGGTCACAGGTTCATGTCCCAGCTGTGGCTCATGCAGACAAATGTCCTTACATTTTACCCTACATTGCAGATAGAAAATTGTCATGTGCACTCCCCAAAGCATCGGCCAACAGGAGCACAAACGCCCACACCCACAGCCTCCACTATCCAAAGCCTATGGATTGTCAGGTTGTTGGGCCCGGCATGGAGCAGCAGTTTCCAGCAAAGCAGCACCCCTAGCACCTGCATACCTTAGAAATGCCTGCACTGTGCCCAGGACCAGTGTGACAGGCAGGGTTGCCAACCACCCCTATCTTTGCACAATGCCAACATAGGAGTGGGAGTGTGCGTATGCCTATCCATTGTTTTGTGACTGCCTACTCCTCACTGGGCCCACAATGCTTACACTGATTCCAGCATTAGCCTGTCAATGTACATAATGAGGAGCAAGGTATTGTGGGTATGGCTTGGACAGGGCAGACTGGGCATCTGCACATGGTGTGGGACAATGGCTGGCAGATTGTAGTGCCCGACCACCAACTGCATGGACAGGGTGGCCACCGCATGTCATGCTGGGAGGTCACTCTCACTCTGACTGAGCAGTGACCATGGCATGTCTAGGTTCCCACATAGTGCTATACAGTACTTCTTGCAAAATATATCTGTGTGGTCTCTGCTCTTGGGCCCAATCACTGAGCTATCTGCTTGTTGTCTGTGGGTATCTCCTACATCTGGGTGCACAGAATTCTCCTGGTAAGATACACTGTGGACTGTCTGTATTTTGCATGTGTATGTCTGCAACGCCTTGCAGGGTGCAGACTGAATATGCCCTCTGCTGGTGGATGTCAGTTCATGGTGTGGGGAAGCTGAGCCCTTCCAGGCCAGTGCCCTTGTGGCAAGCACAGATCTACAGTAACAGCTGTGGTTGCTGGGAAACACAGCCCATAATCATCATGTGCTTCCTTTGCAAAGATGTGGAGTGTGAATCTGGTGGAGACCAGATCCTGTCCACATGAGAGCAGTTTGGTAGGTGATACTGCATAATCTGCATGTGGATCCAGACTTCCCCCTGCCCCTGTAACAAGCAGCCATACTGGATAGTCACCAGTCTGGGTACACCATGATCTACAAGGACCAAATATGACTGGGGAATGCAAGTGGAACCAGGAATATCCAAGGTATATCTGCAAGAAATACCTGACACACAACAATGCTTATCTCATCCATCCCGGCTACTGTGGACCTGGTGCTGGGCGCACCACCTCACCCTCAGGGTGAGCACAGAACCCACATAATGGCATGGTCTGTAGCTACTCTGTGCCAGTAACACACACAGTCAGTACCCCCTACCACAGTGCGGTGCTGTAAAGGTGCATACACCATTTGGTGACCTGCTGTAGACTGCTAATCTATATGTGCAATGCATCATGGGTACTGGTGGGTTAACCCTATCCTAGTAACCACAGCAGACATGCCGTGTGGTGACCTGCAGTCTTTCTATACCCGGAGATAAGAAACGATCACTCCATCCTAACATCAACATGCATATGGTAGAAAATACTGGAGCACAAAACAGAAACAATCTGAGAGGAAGAATAGGTCTCAGATTAATATAGGACTGCACATCAGCCATGGAAAAGCCCCTCTAAGCTTCTGTCCAGGCACATCATCCTTCTCTATCCAGCCATTGCAAAGCAGAGAGCTATGGAGATGTAGTCTACTGGTTGATACTGGTACCTCCCAAGCTAAGGGTCATGGGTTTGATTCCCTCAAGTTCTTTTTGTGTTTTGTATTGGGTTTTTTCTTCTTTTTTTTATGCCAAACAGCCATGATGCCCATTGACCCCTTCTTCCGCCCTGTTTCCACCCTCTACGGGACTTACCGCCACCAGCAATGTTAACGCGTGCTAATGTTGCATTGGGTGATGATAACGCGCTTTAACATCACATAACGCACGATAACATTGCTGTAGCAAAGTGCAATCAATGAATAAATCCAGGAGTCAATTGACAGGGTCCAAGCCAGTTTATTGTGCACAGGCCCAGTCAGTCAAAGCTTCAAAAGGAACTGAGCAAAAGTTTATACAGAGACATAACCATTTATTCCTCTTTTTCAGTTTGATACATGAGAACTTTCTTTTGGTTCTAGCTCGATACATGCAAACTTCTCATTGGTTTTACATTCCCTGCACCTGTCCAATTAGAAATCCCTCCGGGGCCTAGCAACCAGCCCCCTCCCTTAGGATTGTTCTAACAATGGTGCAGTTCTTGATTTTGTTACTTCTCTACTGCAAGGTTATCCCTAGCTCCAGGAATGCATGCATTGAAACATTTCTTTTCTTTGACACACAAGAGAATAATGAAAGACTTATGAATTCATAAAAACTTCTTATTAAGCATTTTAAAACAGTTTTCTCCTTTTTCACAGATTTTTGGTTCTTTTCTAGTTATAATGGGAGTTAGGATCCAGGCCTAACTTACAGGCCTTTCATAGTAGCAGGCTATGCTAGGCCATAGCCTACCACAAAATAGCTGCAGCTATGTTATCACCGTTTAGTAAACATACCCCTAAATGTTCCTCAGCCTGCTGAGTTTTCTTGCAATAGTAGTTCCCGCTGGGCATATTAACTTCTTTCGACATGTTTGAGGGTAACCACGATGTATATACAGTATTTATAAAACAATAAAACTGTTTGATGTTTATATTCCTGCAATGTGGAACAAATTGGTAATACTTCTAAGCAGGTTCTTGATATTAGTTTGGATTTGAATGTCCAACAAAAAAAAATATTTTTAAGACTTTCTTACACTTTGGGGTATGTTTACTAAACCGTCTTAATGTTCCCAGAGCTAGTTGTAGCGATAATGTGAAGGATGCCAAATAAGGAGAGGGTGTTCCGGTCTTAAGGTAGCAATCGTGGGTTATCGCGCGATAAAGTGTGCCGTGTCCATTATCGCGCGATAGAGGGAGCCGCGCACATTACCGCACGTTAACCTTAACTTCACATGCTGACTTGGAACCACAGCAATAGAGGTTTAGCACACTGGTTAATAAAATGACTGATGAAACAAGGGTCATGAATTAAATTCCCCAGTGGGCTTAATGAGTAAGGCTGTCTGAGGCTTTACCCCTTGCTTTAAATCAGTGCTGTCTGAGGCATTTTTTTTTTTAACTTAAATTAGTGCTGCCAGAAAACACACCCTCACAGTGCCATAACCTAAGGTGCCTCAGACAGCCTTACCTATTAAGCCCACTGGGGGATTGAACTCATGACCTGTGCTTCATGAGCCAATATATTAACCATTGTACTACACCTCTACTGCTGTATTTTTAGGTCAGAGCGCCTAATTAAGGCTAACGCGCGTTAACGTGCCACGGCTCCCTCTATCGTGCGATAACGGACTTTATTGCGCAATAACCCAAAATGCTACCTTAAGACCGGAACACCCACTATCTTATATGCCTGGAGCCTCTCCCCTCCCACTCTCCGTCCATTGACCCCTTCTCTCCACCCTCTGAGAAGCCTTACTCCACCCTTTAGACCCTGATTTCACAGCGTTAGTGTGCCTTAACACTGCCACTGCGTTATCATGCGATAAGTGGCGTTATCGCACAATAATGAGCGTGTAATACCGTCACTTATCGCGCGATAATACCACCGCTGTGACATTAAGACGGTTTAGTAAACATACAAAGGGGTATGTTTACTAAACCGTCTTAACGTGCGCTCTCCAACGTTATCGCACGATAAGGCGCCTTATCGCGTGATAATGGCGCCTTATCGCGCGCTAAGGCGCAAACGAGTGCTGAAGGCGGAGAAAGGCTCGCGGAGGGCGGAGGAAGGCTCCCCAGGGGCGGAGAGAGAGGGTCAATGGGCGGAGAGTGGGAGGGGAGAGGCTCCCTGCACATTAACGCTGTGAAATCCGAGGCTGAAAACTAACGCCAGTGAAACCCTGGCGTTAGAGCTGATTTAAAGGGAAAAGAAACCATTTCCGTCAGCAATGTACAGCAAAACCAGGGAAACCTACAAAAAAGTGATAAGTGTGATACATGTGCACGGAACAAAAGGACAAAGAAACAGTGAAAATGACCAGAAGAAAATGTAAAAAAAACATAACCAAGCTGGGCAATAGTGATATCAATGGGAAACATCAAAAAACACCCCCAAGAAAGCTCCAAAAAAAAGATATGAATTTTGGAAAGGTCTTCTCTGTCCCCATTCAAGGTGAATGAGCCCACAGTGAAATTGCGCTGATCAGGGTTTTCCTCTCCATTGGACAGGTTTCCTATGGTGTGCACATGTTCCACAACAGCAGGGCGGGCATGTTGGAATGGGCAACTGGATATATGCTGGAAAAGGGGACACAGAGGGCTGCAGATGGCACATGCTGTGGTGCAGCTGGGGCACAGTGCAGACTAGGGTAATGCCTAGCTGGCCCATAGGAATGCTGAAACAATAGAGCAGCCAGACAGCAACTGCTGAGGGCCCAACATGGGCAAGAGTGTGCTTCCCACGGTGTCACAGAGAATAGTACCCAGCAGGTACCCCCAATGGCATGGAACATTGGCAGGCGGTGCTGGGGGAAAGCTTGGACAGCTATGCAGGCATCCCTACCCCAGAACCCGCACCATAGGCAGCCGCCTACCCGCACACTGGATGGCCTGAGACTGCGCAGCACCAGCACCACCAGCAGAAGGGAATGTCAGCATGGTGGCAGAGGGGTACTGGTGATGAAGGGGGCAGTGGCAGCTGCCCAGAGCAGACCATGGCCTAGCCCTGTTTAGGTGGGTGCCGTGCACTGCAACAGACAGGATATGTCTGACAAACAGTCATGGTATCTCCAGGGAATGCCTTATCTCTGTGGCAACACGGTGGTGCAGTGACCACAGCCAGTGTGTTCAGGAGCAGAAGGTCACAGGTTCAAGTCCCAGCTGTGGTTCATGCCAACCCAGTCCCCATATTTTACCCACTACTAAAACATGCTAATACATACAGAACCTTTATTGCAGATAACAGAAACATGTCCAATAAACCTACATTTTACCCTACAGAGCACAGACACCATAAACCTGCACATTACCTAGAGCAGAGTCTCCCAAATGCAGTCCTGGAGGGCCAAACACCATTCAGGTTCCATGCTGCCTCTAATAAACACGGCTGTGCTGCATGTCTATGCACCGCCCCCCATGGTATGCAGATGTATCTCATGCATATTCATTAGGGACAGCATGAAAACCTGAACAGTGTTTGGCCCCGCAGCACTGGAGTTTGGAAGCTCTGCCCTAGAGCAGCGACCAACAGGGGCAGACACACCCTCACCCACAGGCTCCATTATCCAAAGCCTCCTGGAGAGGCAGGATGTTGGGCCCTGCATGCATCTCCCAATGCTAGCACTTGCATACCTTAGCAATGCCACCCTAAACCCGGGAATATTGTACACACCTATCAAACGGTTGCTATGATTACTGGCAGATAACAATTCCTAAGTTAAGCACAATTTGCTGATTGGGCTGCATCATAGCAACCTTTCTGCTGTCTGTGGAGTGTGCTTCAGGTCTGATGTCTGACAGTGTTTACCACCCTGGGGAGTGACCCCAACAGTATTGCATACCATAGCCATGCCTGCACTGTGCCCAGGACTGGTGCTGTGGCCAGGGCTGCCAAGAGCCTCTATATTTGCACAATGCTGGCATAGGTGTGGGAGCGTGTGTTTGTCTATCCAGTGTGTGGTGTCTGCCAACACCTTCCTCAGCCCACACTGTTGCCAGTGTAAGCCTGCCAATGTGCATAATGAGGAGCAAGGTACCATGGGTATAGCCCGGACAGGGTGGCCTGGCCAGGATGCATCTGCACAGGGCATAGGGCAATGGCTCGGACATTGTAGTGCCTGACAACCACCTGCACGTACAGGGTGGCCACAGCATGTCCTGCTGGGAGGTCACTCTCACCCTGACTGAGCAGTGACCACGGCATGGCTAGGTTCCCCCATAATGCTATTTAGTTGTGATGTTTATGGTTCTCTTTTGGGGCCCAATCACTGACTTATCTGCTTGGTGTGTATGTTGACCACCCAGTTCTGGGTACATGCATCTTCTCCAGAAACATGCACTATGGACTAGTGAGCAGCTAGTGTGTGTTTGGCTGGAACATCTTGCAGGGTGCAGCAGCTGGCGGCTTGCTGCTGGAGAATGTCAGATCGTGGTGGGGGCAGCTGAGCATTTCCAGGCCTTCTGTCTGCTTTGCCTTATGGATGTGTACAGATCTGCGGTATCTGTTCCCCAGAAGGACTGGGGTTGATGGTCCTCTCTACTGCCACCATTGTGGGGAGGTAGAGTGTGGCTCTGTTGGTGGGAGGTCCTGTTTCCCACCCTGAGCCACAGTGAGTGGGTTGGGTGGCGGTACATAATCCACCTATGGGTCCAAATACCCCCCTTCACCTACATCATGTTACCATGGTACCAACACAGGATATGCACTATTTTGGGTGCATCATAGCCCATAAGGGCTAAACATGACTGAGAAATACAGATGTGTCTGCAGGAACTAACTATTACATACACTAGCACTGATGGGGACCTGCAACATAGCCTACTTCAGCCGTGAAAGGTGCTGTGGACCTGGTGCTGGGTGTCCCACCTCACCCTCAGGGTGAGCACAGTACTCCCACAATGTGTTGGTCTGTAGCTACTCTATGCCGGTAACACACACAGTCAGTTCCCCCTACCAGGCTGAGGTGCTGTGGGGGTGCATACCCCATCTTGTGATCATCTGTATTCTGCTGATCTGCATGTGCATTGCATCATGGGTACGGGTGGGTTAACCCTATCCTGGTAACCACAGCAGACAGTTTGTGTGGTGACCTGCAGTCCTTCTGTAGCCAGCCAGGGGCTTGTTAGTAACTGTAGAGATGTAGCCCACTAGTTACTTCACTGCCTGTGGAGCCAGAGATCATGGGTTCAAACCCACAGTGGGGTTATTTAATAGGGCTATCCAAAGCATTGTCAATTTTTAATGTACATTAGTGCTGCCAGCAAAAACACCCTCAGAGTACTGTAACCATAAGGTGCCTCAGAAGGCGCTTTATAGGGTGCCCTATAAAGCGCCTTCTGAGGCACCTTATGGTTACTGTCCATATAAGGTGCCTTATAAGTTGTCCTATGGAGCGCCTTATAGGGTGCCCTATAGGGGACATTATAGGGTGCCGTGGCAGACAGTGCACTTTATAATGTGCCCTATGGAGTGCCTTGTAGGGTGCCTTATGTGGCACCTTAGGTTATGGCACGTGAGGGTGTGTTTGCTGGCAGCAATAATTAAAATACAAATAAAATGCCTCAAGAAACAATACTTACATGCCAAAGCTGATGCCTCAGTCAGCCTTATGCATTAGGCACACAGGGGGACCAAACTCATGATCCCTGTATCATCAGTCAGTGTATTAACCATTGTACTACACCTCTGTTTCTTTGTTTGCATGTCTGGGTGCCTACTTAAGATTACCGCGCGTTAACACGCTTAGCGGAGCTTAGTCTGTTAATGTGCGCAGCAGCTCACGTTATCGCGCGATAATCCCGTTTTGCTACTTTAAGACTGAAACGTCCACTCCTTTTATGGCAGCCTGCACACTATCGCCGGGCACACATTAAGACAGTTTAGTAAACATACCCCATGGTGCACCTGCAGTTGTGTAATTTTCAAAAGCTCTTTCCTGAATGTAAATCAGGCTTTACATGCAGAAAAATCTTTAAAAGATGACTCTCAACAAGGCTACACCACTTGCTTTTTCTGAATTATATAATATTGATATTATTCATGGTAACATTCACAAAATGTCTTTAGAGTCCATGGAGAGAAAATTACAAATAAAATGCAATCAATAACTTACAAAAATCAGATATTTAGGAGATACTTGGTAAATTTGTCATGGCCTCTGAAAAGGGACAGAGAGCACCCTGGAGGGAGAAGAGACTCCACAGACACTCCATAAATGCTTTCCTTTCTTCCCATAAACCTACTGACAAATATGCGTTCATCCAGTATTTTCATGTCTTTCATTTGCCTCTTACTTGAAGCTACCTTAAATCCGGGCCAATTTATTTTACAAATTAGTTTTTACTTGGAGAAAATAGGCATGTTAGATGGAAAAATCACTCTTTTAGCCTATAAGATAATACCACAGTAAAACTAAGGGGTATTTTTATTTTTTTTATTTAACTGTTTTTCTATACCACTTTCTCATGGAATCAAAGCGGTTTACATTTTAACTTACATGTTACAGGGAACTTTTATAAAACACACATTAACAGAAAACTTGTGATGAGGAGGGGGACATTTACTAAACAGCAGTAGCGGACTCCGTGCGATATTGGAGCCACGGCCCCATTGATTTCAATATCACACAGAGTCCGCTACCACAGTTTAGTAAACATACCCCTAAGACTTTTATCCAATTTTAAAAATCTGATTGACATTGGTAATTGCAGTGGTAATTGCAAACGTCACTATTACAAGGCGAGTGCTGCTTTTCTTGCCAGAACTAACAGTGTATTTATTGAATTAACAAGATCTTGGTTTGGCGCCAGCTGTACCATCTCCCCTCTTGGAGGGGGCAACGGGGGTAACCTTAGAAGCTTCTTCAAGGACTGTTGCTGGCATTGTGCAGGAGTTGGGCGAGACTGCTTCCAGGAGAAGTGTGTGTGAGGTTGTGAGACCAAAGGCAATGATCATGGAGTCATTGTGGGATGCCGTCCAGGGTCTTTCCTCTTTGAAAACTTTTTCAGATAATTTGTGGGAGATTTGACTGTTGTGTTTTTTGTTGTTGTTTTTTCACTTTTGGCAGCTGACATTTAAAGAAAATGCAGACTGCCATGATGTCAAATATTATCCCCTATTATTTCATGCTAAAGATTATGCGGCATGTTTACTAAACTGCGGTAACGTTACAGACCACGTGTTATGTAATGTTAACGATCGTTAGGTAATGTTAACATGCGATATGTAACATTAACGAGTGTTAACATTACCTAACAATCGTTAATGTCCCCGGCCATGGTAAACACTGCAGAGGGTGGAGAGAGGTCGGGGGAAGGGGTCAATGAGCGGGGAGTAGGCGGGAAGAGGGTAGGGAGAGGCTCCCTGCACACTAACGCGCTGAACTGAAGGTCTGAATCCTACCGCAAATGAAAACCTGTCGTTAGATGCACATTTGCAGGAGAGAGAAACCATTTGTCAGCAATGTACAGCATAGACACGGAGCCCAAAAAAATGTGATAGTAGTGCTCCATTTCCAGCAATAGCGTAGTGCCCAAGTATGAAAGGCCACTATGGCGATGGTGCAAGTGGGGCATAGGGGGCTGCAGGGGGGACATATAGTAGGGGCAGCTGGGACACAGGGTGGACTAGGTGGGTGTCTAGGTGGCACATAGGAACATAGAAAACAGAAATCAGCATGACAGTAGCTGGCAAAGGCCAAACACAATCCACCTACATCTACCTGGTCCACCCGAGCTAACAGTTGCCAGGGCACTGACCTGACATTCCCCCAGCCAATCCTCCCCCAAGTGGAAGGGACAGACTACTGGTAGGCGGTGATGGGGGGGGATGCGAGGATGCTCATGTATGCCTCATGCCCCAGACCCCGCTCCCTAGGCAACCACCTACCCACACATTGAATGGCCTGGGACTGCGCACTACCAGCACCAACAGCATATGGTCATGTCAGCATGGCAGGGGGGGTGCCCGTGCTGGAGGGGGCAGTGGCACCTGCCTGCAGTGGACCAAGGCCATGCCCTGTACCAGTACATGGTATGCAATGCAACATAAAAGGTCTGGCTGAGGAAATGTATAGGTAGCCCCAGGGACCACCATGCATCTGTGGCAACAGTGTGGTGCAGTATACCCAGCCATTCTGTCCAAAAGCAGAAGGTCATGGGTTCAAGCCCCAGCTGTGAGTCCTGCAGAGCATGTCCCTATGTTTTACCCTACAATGCAGATACAAAAGCAACATGTGCAAAGCCCAAAGCAGTGGCAAACAGGGGTACAAATACCCACTAACACAGGCTCCACAATCCAAAAGATGCATGGAGAGTCAGGCTGTTGGCTCCAGCATTGAGTTGCAGTTATCACCAGAGCACTACTACTACCTCCTGCACAGTTTAGCAATGTCGGCACTGTGATCAGGACCAGTGTGGCGGGCAGGGTTGCCAACCACTCCTATCTTTGCACAATGCTGCAATAGGAGTGTGTGTGTGTATGTCTATCCATTGTTTTGTGGCTGCCCACACCTCATCGGGCCCACAATGTCCCACTGTTACCAGCGTTAGCCTGAATATGTGCATAATGGAGAGCAAGGTGTTGTGGGTATGGCCCGGACAGGGCAGATTTGCCAGGATGTATCTTCACAGGGTGTGGAGCAATGGCTGGGACACTTTAGTGCATGACCACTGCCTGCATGGACAGGGTAGCCACAGCATGGCATGCTGGGAGGGCACTCACTCTGACCGAGCAGTGACCATGGCATGTCTAAGTCCCCATATAGCACTCTACCCTATCTGCCTCTAGTGATACTTTTGTGGTTTCAGTGCTGGGGCCCCAATCACTAAGATGCCTGCTTGGTGCACATAGTTTCTCTGTGAGCATGCACTATGGTCTGGCTAGTGAACGGTCTGTAGTTAGACTGTGCATGGTCAGAACATCTATACAGTGCTGTCTGCTGATGACTGGCAGACAGTGGTGTGAGGCAGTTGGGGGTTTTCCAAAGCAAACCCCATCATTGCTGCTGGTCTGCCACAGGTATGGCTCTGGCCCACCAACCCTGGAGGGCTGTTGCATACCAGCAGGATCGAGGTTGCTTATTGGGGCTGGGGAACCTGTTCCTTACTTACAAAAAGGGTGATGTGAGCCCTTTGGGGTATGTAGTGTATACCACCTTGTTCTCTAAAAGCACTGCTACATAAACCTCATGTAAGTCTGGAGCCTCCTCTGCCCTGAAAACAGGTGCCCATGTCAGCCAGACCCTGACACAGGGTACACACTAATGTGGGTGGTGACTGGTCCAAGAGGGCCACATGTGACTGCAGGATAAAGATGGACACCAAATTACCTTCAGCTGCACTGCAAGGAACACTTGTCACACACTGGTAGTGATGGGGATGTACAGCAGGGCCTATTTCTAGCATCACATGTACTGTGGACCTAGTGCTGGGCACCCATCCTATCCCTCAGGGAGAACACAGAACCTGCACAATGGCATGGTCTGTAGCTACTCTGTGCCAGTATCACACACTGTCAGTTCGTCTTTCCAAGCTGAGGTACCAGAGAGGTGCAGACCCCATTTGCTGATCAGCTGTAGACAGCTATTCAGCATGTGCATTGCATCATGGGTACTGGTGGGGTTACCCTATCCTGGTACTCAGAACAGACAGTTTGTGCTGTGACATACACCACACAGGTATAGCCTACTGGTTAATGCAATGCCATTCTTAGCAGTGTTCATGGGTTCAATTCCTCATTGTTCCCTCCTCTCATGCCTGTCCTACTCAAATAGTGTGCATGCCTGTAACAGTCAGATTTGTGGTGCCAGTCCATAATACCCTCACCACAATTGCCAACATTCCCTCAGTCCGTCTATCTGCATCTGTCAGCTGTGTAGAGTCCTGTCTGCCTGTGCAGGCTGTCACTCCATGTCCAGCATTGCTACCCTTTCCTGCATTGCACCTCTTCATGCTTGCCTTGCCTGATCTGCATGGCACCACCACTCCTCTGTCCACCCATCATTGTAACTATCCTGCCACCTCCGCCTCCACTGGGGGACACATATTCCCATCATCTACCTCCAACTGTCTTTCCAGTACTTTACATTGCCAACACCCTGTGCTGTGGTACAGTTGCCCCCACCATGTTTGTCATCAGTACTGGCAGCCACATGGGATGCCCGCAGATATGGCAGGTCCAGCGGCTCCCAGCTCTCCCTCCTTCACTCACCTGTTCATTGCTTTTCCTGAGTGCTCTATCTAGTGTTAGGGCTACATCTGTCTCTGTTCCTCCCAGGTCATGCATGTCATCCTGAAGCACCTTGCAGCCCTTAGGCCACACTAACCTAGGGCACCATAACCTTGTTAGGCCACCTTAACCTATGGTTCTGTAACCCAGGTGCCTTCTAAGGTTCCTTGTCCAGGGGTGCCTAATATGGTGCTTAGCCTAAGAAACCCTACTGTATAGGGCACCTTACAAAGCACCTTATGAGGCACCTTACAAGGCACCTTATAGGGCACCTAACATGGTACCTTATAAGGCACCTTATAGGACACCTAACAAGGCACTTTATAAGGCACCTTATAAGGCACCTTACTTATAAGGCACATTACAAGGCATTAGTTTGTAACATGTCTGTTGCATTGCACGACACCCACCTAAACGGGGTTAGTCCATGGTCTGCTGTGGGCAGATGCCACTGCCCCCTCCGCCATGCCATTATGCCAGTGGTGCTGGTGGTGTGCAGTCCCAGGCCATCCAGTATGCCGGTAGGCAGCTGCATATAGTGTGGGTTCTCGGGTAGGGGTGCCTACATGAACATGCATGCTCCCCCCCCCCCCCGCACCACCTGCCAATGTTATGTGCCCTTGGGAGTACCTGCTGGGTAATCTCCCCTGTGACACTGTGGGACACACACTCGTGCCCAAGTTGGACTCTCATCAGTTGCTGTCTTGCTGCTTTACAGTTTCAGCATTCCTATGTGCCACCTAGGCATCTGCCTAGCCCGCACTGTGCCCCAGCTGGACCACAGCATGTGCCACCTGCAGCCTCCTGTATCCCATTTACAACATTAGTACATTTGCCGTTTCCTACGTGCCCACTCTGCTTTTGCTGCACATATGCACGCCATAACAAACCTGCCCAATCTAAATGACAGAAACCCTGATCAGTGCTATTTCATTGTGGGATCATTCACTTTGTAGGGGGACAGAGCATAGATCCTTCCAAACATGATATCTTAATCTATATGCTTTGTCAGTAGTGTTGCTTTATGTTTATCATTACTATCGTTATTGGCCAGCTTGGTTATTGGGCTTTTAGATGTGGTTCTGGTCCTTTTATATGTTTATTTGCCTTTTTGGGGTATGTTTACTAAACTGCGTTAGTGTGATTCG
The DNA here is from genome assembly GCA_033557465.1 of Ichthyophis bannanicus. Classification (NCBI taxonomy): domain Eukaryota; kingdom Metazoa; phylum Chordata; class Amphibia; order Gymnophiona; family Ichthyophiidae; genus Ichthyophis; species Ichthyophis bannanicus. The sequence goes on along the minus strand of CM066031.1, from coordinate 322,624,566 downwards.
CGTTAGGAGCCGCGTTAGTGGAAGAAATGTCAAAAAAGGACATGGGCGGTACATCGTTATCGATAATGCGCGTTATAAGGCGCCGCACAGCAATGATCGTTACAGGGCGCGTTACTGCACGTTAAGCTTAAGAAGGCACGCTGACACCCAAATACAGAAACAGAGCTGTAGCACAATGGTTACTACACAGACTGATGGTACAAGGGTCATGGCTTTGATTCCCCAGTGTGCCTAATGAATAAGGCTGGCTGAGGCGTCATGTGTAACCCTTTGAAGGCCTACTATAATATTTTAATCCACATTCTGAAGCTGGATTAAAGTTTGCATATGTCAGGAAAATTGTACCCGTCTTATTCAATATGTTCCAATAGTGATGTTCCTTCTGCCATGGTCATGTATTATATACCATTTGATAGGAATATTTAGGCAGAAGTTTGGATCCCGAAAGTTTTGGGCTTGGCCTGGAAAGGGTTAAGTATTGGGCTGTGATGAAGTTTAGTTGTACTTTAATAGTGCTACCAGCAAATACACCCTCACAGTGGCGTAACCTAAGGTGCCACATAAGTGAAGTTATCGCGCGATAATGTTACATTGTCACGCGATAACGTCACTTATCGCGCGATAATACCACTGCTGCGACGTTAAGATGGTTTAGTAAACATACCCCCTAGTATGTCCAAATGTAAAATTAACCAGAATGTTTTTTTCAATTCAAAAAGTTAGCTACAATTTTTATATATCTGATATATCACCACTAACTTTTCAGACTTGTTTTCCATTTTATGTGCTGACATTGTTATTCGCGTTATTCAGTGTTCACAATATTTTCCTGTTGCCGTTTCAACTGCTGCTGGTTTTCAGTTTTACCAATCAATGGAACACTATATATAAAGAGATTTCAATTACTTTATAAATGTACTATATGAAATATTCATTGGTGAATATTTGCGATTATAAAAATAATCATTTAAAAAGTTAAATCTCTGTATGTAGTGTTCCATTGACTGGTAATATTGGAGTAAGTTTACTAAAGTTTGCTGCACAGACAGTAATGCCACCCCAAATCTGACCCAATTTTATAAATATAGGTACTAAAGAAAATAGGCATCTGTGAATTAGTAATGTGTTCCTACATTTCGCTTAAGTATGCACAGTCTTACATGCGTACTCAGACCTAGGTGCCTTCACAACGGTTCGGAGAGGAGACCCTAGCTTTGCGAGTGGAACTTTGTGCCAGGTGTACTCGGACTCCTGCTGAATGAGATTAAACAACATTACAGTGTGCCCTATGGAACTCTGGGGACCTGAGTGAACACTTAACAAAAGATATTCCTGTGGTGTGACATTTTTCACAAATTAAATGCAAAATATAATAATAATAGGGATGCAGACGATCTTAAAAAGAAATGGTAAGACATATGGGAAAAGACATGAAAAAGGATGGCTCTGTGATTTAGTGAAGGCTCTGGCAACCAAATAGTGCTCACATCTTTTGAGTGTGAGGTGCTACCAACCTGTGCAGATTCACTTATAGCAGGGATCAACCAAAATGACACCTCAAGATGAGATGAGTCATGCTCTAAGGTGCACTTTCTTTTGCCCCATATGCTGAGAGTGAGAGAGACCTTAGGCATTGTTTATAAATCACTAACTCCATTCACCCTAAAATTGTCCCATTATAACCACTAATTAGTAATCTTCATGAAAGTTTGTGTACATGACATCATCACTGCTCACCTGTGTCCTAGTACTACTGGGCAATAAGGACCGCAGCATATACCTCATACACAATAATACGCACTAAACACCTTACAGTCACACATCACCTTGCTTAAATTACACTGGACAACAAATTTGTTCAAACGTTTTGCTTCCTGAAAAGATTTTTGTGATTATGATAGGCAGCTTCAAGTTGAACACAAATATAATTTCAGATTGACTTAAATTTTGACTGAATTTAGCATGTTTAATTGCACAATGAAGCTGACATATTGCACTAGTTCACCTGAGCTAAAAATGTTTTGTTCCTGATTTTCATTTGTACTCAGCATCTGATGCTTCTCGTCTCAGTGTCCTACAATAGCAGCCAGCATTGATGGGTTCCAATTCCCCTGATACTGCTTTTTCATCATCATAATGACCTAGTGAAACCTTTCACCATGTTTGTTGCTGACTGCACCAAGGGGTATGTTTACTAAAACCCTGTTAGGTGCGCGCCGCGCTAGTGTGCGGGATGCCATATAAGGAGTGGGAGTTTCAGTTTGAAAAAGCAAACTGGGATTAATCATGCGCTAATGTGCGCTGTGCGCTCATGTGCGCCGCGCACATTAGCGCATGAGAAACTTGCGCGGGAAGCATAAGTGGGGCGCTGATGTGCAAGCATAGGAACAGAGACACAGTACAATAGTGAAGACACTGACCGATGGTGCAGGGATCATGGGTTTAATCCCCCACTGTGCCCAATGAAGAAGGCTGGCTGAGGCATTACCTGTTAAAGGTAATATTGCAGTCTGAGGCATATTAATTTTATTTTAATTACTGCTACTAGCAAACACACTCTGAAAGCCCTGTAACATAAGGCGCCCCATAAGGTACCCCAGAGGGCACATTTTAGAGTGCACCGTCCACCAAGGCACCCTAGAATGTTGCTTATAGGGCGCTTTATAGGGTGCCGTATGAGGTACCGCAAGGTCACAGCACTGTTTGTGATGGCAGCACTGTGCAGTTTAAGGAATGAAAATCATAAGTAGGTGCGCTGACGTGCAAAGTGGAGCACAATGGTTAAGACACTGACCAATGACACAGGAGTCATGGGTTCAATCCCCCACTGTGCCTAATGAATGAAGGCTGGCTGAGGCATTACCTGTTATAGGTAATATTGCTTTAGGAGGCATTTTATTTTTATTTTAATTAGTGCTGCCAGCAAACACACCCTCAAAGTATTGTAACATAAGGTGCTGCATAAGGCGCCTCATAGGGTACCCCAGAGGGCACATTTTAAAGTGCACTGTCCGCCACGGCACCCTACAATGTTGCTGAAAGGGTGGCCTATAGGGCGCCATATAGGGTGCCCTATGAGGCACAGCAAGGTCATAGCACTGTGTTTGATGGCAGCACTGTGCATTTAAACGCATGGAAATCTGAAGTAGGTGCACTGAAATGCAAGGAGGAACAGCAGTGTAGCACAATGGTTAAGGCACTGACTGCTGATACAGGGGTCATGAGTTTCATCCCCAGTGTGCCTAATACATAAGGCTGGCTGAGGCATCAGCTTTGACATGTACGTACTGTTTCCTGCAGCACTTTATTTGTATTTTATTAATTGCTGCCAGCAAACACGCCCTCATGTGCCGTAACTGAAGGTGCCGCATAAGGCACCCTATAAGGCACTCCATAGGGCACATTATAAAGTGCACTGTCCGCCATGGCACCCTATAATGTCCCCTATAGGGCACCCTATAAGTCGCTCCACAGGATAACGTATAGTGCACCTTATATGGACGGTAACCATAAGGTGCCCTATAGGGCGCCCTATATAGCGCCCTCTGAGGCACTTTATGGGTACAGTAAGCTGAGGGTGTTTTTGCTGGCAGCAGTAATGAACATTAAAAAGAGATAATGCTTTGGGCACCCCTATCAAATAAACCCCACTGTGGGTTTGAACCAATGATCTCTGGCACCACAGGCAGTGAAGTAACCAGTGGGCTACAGCTCTAAAGCTGCTAGCAAGCCCCTGGCTGGCTGCTGAGGGACTGCACGTCACCACACAGACAGTCTGCTGTGGTCTCCAGGATAGGGTTAGCCCACCCGTACCCATGATGCACTGCACATGCAAATCAGCTGTCTACAGATGAACACAAGATGGGGTATGCACCCTCACAGCACCTCGACCTGGTAGGGGGAACTGACCATGTGTGTTACTGGCACAGAGTAGCTACACACTGTCACATTGTGCAGATACTGTGCTCACCCTGAGGGAGCAGTGAGGCGCCCAGCACCAGGTCCACAGCACCTTCCATAACAGACATAGGCCATGCTGCAGGTCCCCAGCAGTGCTAATGTGTGAGATAGGTAGTTTCTGTAGAAACACTTTGGATATATCTGTCTGTCTCAGTCAGGTGTAGCCCCTATGAACCCCTGGGAGGATTATGTACCACCACCCTCCTTCTCCAGGGCTGAGGATGGTAAACAGGGTCTCCCATCAACAGATCCACATTCTACCTCCCTGCAATGGTGGCAGTAGAGGGGACCATCGACCCCGTTCCTGCTGGGAAACAGACACCCTACAGGGCAGTCAATGCAGCTCTGTACACATCCATAATGCAATAGCAGACAGACATTAGGCCTGGATATGCTAAGCTGAACCCCACCACTATCTGACATTCTCCTGCAGCAAGCCTTCAGCCACAGCACCCTGCAAGGCGCTCCATCAAGACACATACCAGCTGCAAACAGTCTGCTAGCTAGTCCATAGTGCATGTTCCCGGTGGAAATGCATGCACCCAGAACTGGGATGTCAGCATACACAACAAGCAGATAAGTCAGTGACTGGGCCCCAAAAGGAAACCCATAAATATCACATGAAAAAAATACTATATAGCACTATGGGGGTGCCTAGCCATGCTGTGGTCACTGCACAGTCAGGGTGAGAGTGATCTCCCAGCAGGACATGCTGAGGCCACCCTGTCTGTGTAGGTGGTGGCCGGGCACTAAAATGTCCCAGCCAGTGCCCTATGCCCTGTGCAGATGCATCTTGGCCAAGCCACCCTGTCCGGGCTATACCCATGGTACCTTGCTCCTCATTATGCACATTGGCAGGCCAATATTGGCAACAGTGCTGGCAGTGTGGGCTGTGGAGGGTGCTTGCAGCCACCATACACTGGATAGACAGACACACACTCCCACAACTATGCCAGCATTGTGCTACTATAGAGGAGTTTAGCAGCCCTGGCCACCACACCAGTCCTGGGCACAGTACAGGCATGGATATGGTACGCAATACTGTTGGGGGTCACCCCCCAGGGTGGTAAACACTGTCAGAGACCAGACCTGAAGCACACACCACAGACATCAGAAAGATTGTTATGATGGAGCTCAATCAGCAAACTGTGCTTAACATATGAATTGCTATCTGCCAGTAATCATAGCTGTGTACCGTATAACCAGGTGTAGGGTGGCATTGCTAAGGTATGCAAGTGCTAGTATTGGGAGATGCACGCAGCGCCCAATGTCCTGCCTCTCCAGGAGGCATTGGCTAATGGGGCCTGTGGGTGTGGGTGTGGGTGTGGGTGTGTCTGCCCCTGTTGGCTGCTGCTTTACGGCAGAGGTTCCCAACTCCAGTCCTGGTGTGCCAAACACTGTTTGGGTTTTCATGCTGTCCCTCATGAATATGCATGAGATACATCTGCATACCATGGGGGTGGTGCATAGATATGCATAACAGGCATCTTTATGAGAGGCAGCATGGAACCTGAATGGTGTTTGGCCCTCCATGACTGCATTTGGGAGACTCTGCTCTAGGTAATGCGCCTGTTTATGGTGTCTGTGCTCGGTGGGGTAAAATATAGGCATATTAACCATGCGTATGTTCTCAGCAATAAAGGTTTGTCCTTACTATCACGGTTTAGTTGTGGGAAAAACATGTGGACTGGATTGGCAGTAGCCCCAGCTTGGCTTTGAATCTGTGACCTTCTGTTCTTGCACACACTGTCTGTGTGCACTGCACCACCGTGTTGCCACAGATATGCTGCATTCCCTGGGGAGTCCATGACTGTACATCCGACAGGGCCTGTTTGTTGCAGTGCACGGCACCCACCTGGACAGGGCTAGGCCATGGTCTGCTGTGGCCACCAGCTGCTGCCACCTCCACCACCAGTACCGCTCCATCCTTAGATTGGAGACAGCATAAACCCTGAAGGATTTGTGGCCCTCCAGGACTGCATTTGGGGGAATCTGCTTTAGGTAATGTGCATGTTTCTGGTGTCTGTGCTCTGTAGGGTAAAATAGAGGTGTTTGAGCCATGCTTATGTTCTCTGCAATAAAGGTTCATCTTTACTATCATGATTTAGTTGTGGGTAAAATATGGGGACTGGATTGGCAGGAGCCCCAGCTGGGGCTTGTACCTGTGACCTTCTGTCTCCAAACATGCTGGTTGTGTGCACTGCACCACCGGGTTGCCACAGAGATAGTGCATTCCCTGATGATAACATGACTGTTTGTCCGGCAGGGCCTGTCTGTTGCAGTGCAGTGCACCCACCTACACAGGGCTAGGCCATGGTCTGCTCTGGGCAGCTGCCACTGCCCCCCTCCACCTCCAGTACCCCTGTGCCACCATGCTGACATGCCCTTCTGCTGGTGGTGCTGGTGGTATGCAGTCTCAGGCCATCCTGTGTGTGGGTAGGCGGCTGCCTATGGTGTGGGTTCTGGGGTAGGGGTGCCTGCATATCTGTCCGCACGTCCCCCAATCACCACCTGCCAATGTTCTTGCCCTTGGGGGTACCTTCTGCTAAACACTCTCGTGCCTATGTTGGGCCCTCATCAGTTGCTGTCTGGCTACTGTTCAGTTTCAGCATTCCTAAGTGCCATCTAGGCATCTGCCTAGTCCACACTGTGCCCCAGCTGCACCACAGCATGTGCCGCCTGCAGCCCTCTGTATCCCCTTTCCCAGCATCTGTCCAGTTGCCCATTCTGACATGCCTGCCCTGCTGTTGTGGAACATGTGCATGCCATAGGTAACCTGTCCAATGGAGAGGGAAACCCTGATCAGTGCTGTTTCACTGTGGGATCATTCACCTTGTATGGGGACGAAGCGTAGACCCTTCTAAATTCATATTTATTTTTTGCGGCTTTCTTGGGAGTGTTTTTTGATGTTTCCCATTACTATCACTATTGCCCAGCTTGAGTATAATTTTATTTTATTTTGTTGGGGTCATTTTCGATGTTTATTTGCACTTTTGTTCCGTGCACATGTATCACACTTATCACTGTTTTGTAGGTTTCCCTGGTTTTGCTGTACATTGCTGACAGAAATGGTTTCTCTTCCCTTTAAATCGGCTCTACCGCGAGGTTTTCACTCGCTGTATTTTTTGCCTTGTATTTCAGCCCCGCTAGTGTGCGGGGAGCCTCTCCCCTCCCACTCTCCACCCATTGACCCCTTCTCTCCGCCCCTGGGGAGCCTTCCTCCGCCCGCCTTTCCACGCCTTTATCGCAGATTAGCGCGCCACGCACATGAGCGTGCACTTTAGTGCACCACGCACCTGTGCGGGGCACATTTGTGCCCCGTAACACATCATTAGCGTGCGCTAAGGTACCTTAGCGCACGCTAATATGTGCCGCGCACATTAGCGCAGTTTAGTATTTATTTTATTTATATTCTCTTATATACCGCGCTATTCTGCATCAGTGCGGTTTACATTGAACAAACTGAAATTACATTGAACAGGGCATTATAACTTGGAGATAACTATTTTATAGGGAACATGGGCTATGGAGGGTTAAGTGGCTTGCCCAAGACCACAAGGAGCACCTGTGAGACTAGAAACCCCAGTCCTTCCTGCCCAAGGTTGCTGTCCTCTAGTGGGATTTTAACCCCCGACCTTCTGGCCTGAAGTACCTTTCCCCAACCACTAGGCCACTCCAACATACCCCCAAGATTAGTACGGAATAAGTCCAAGTATGAATGCAGAAAATAAATCTTCATTGACATGTTTCACTTCATGGTTTTGTATGCTTGAAGAATGTTGTCAACCAGCTGGACGTAGTTTGGTGCCATGCAATTGCCAAGAAAATTCTCAACAACATCCCTGAAGGTCTTCTATGTGATTTTCTCAGACACCCCACTAGCAGATTTTCAAACCACTTGTCATTGATGACGTATGTGACTTGTGGACCCACAAAAATGCCTTCCTTAATCTTGTCATGTTATTCTTGGAAACATCTGTCTTAAATATCAAAATCCTTCACCTTCCTTGTTCTTCGTTTTTCACAAAGTCTAAATTTTATATAAAGAGGAGGCAAAAATATCATACTTGTGTCGACAAGTGGTTTATGTGCCAATTTTTTCTGTCCTGGAACCAAATGCTTATGAAGCGGCTAGTTCTTTTTAATATAATGAGACTCTCTAGCACGAGAGTCCCATTTGCAAATGAAACAACAGTACTTGCTATACCCGAGCTGCATCCCTAATAGCAATGCCACTACTTTCACCACAGATGTCCCAGTTGTAGTTTTTGTACTGTGTGTGTTTCAACAACAGTTCCAAGTTTTCATAGGTTTCTTTCATGTGCACTACATAGGCAATAGGTATTGAAGAATAGACATTGTCATTGTGTAACAAGACAGTTTTCAGGCTTAACAGTGATGAATCGATGAAAAGGTGCCATTGTTGTGGGTCATACTCACAACCAAAAGCCATGAACAATCCATCAATGTCAGTGGAGAAACAGAGGTTGTCAACCTGTGCAAATAAATTTTCATATCTTCTTGGCGGGTCCGATAGAGAGAAATTTTCGTACCTGGTGACAGCAAACCCCATCCTGCAATCTTGAATCAAGTAGTTCAGCTTTTGTTTTTGACAAACTTAAGTCCCTCACCAGGTCGTTCAATTCTGACTGTGTTATCAGATGAGGCACACTGGACATAAATGGTTCAAAATCTGGTCCATGTCGTTTTCCACATCTGGCCCATGTATTGTGATATCTTTGTTTGCCTCATCTAGGCTCCATGTCGCTTGTGGCTTCTGTATTGGCAAATTGTCATCATGTGGCACTGGTCTCATGGCTGAAGGCAGACTGGAGTATTCAATAGATTTCTTATTTTTAGCAAAGAAGCCGGATACATTGGTCAGATATAAGTATTTTTATTTATTTATTTATTTAACAGTATTTCTAAACCGCCTTATCTTAATAATCAAGGTGGTATCACAGCAAACAATCGGGTAAGGTGAGTGTGTTATACATGCAGTGAGGGTGAAATTTAGTTGGGTGAGTGTTGTATTGTGTGCTAGATTAGTATGAGCTATGTACAACGTGGGCTATATACAGTGGTTCTAAATACATTTTCTATACATACATTGTTTAGGCGGGGTTATGTGCTGTTATACATTCTCTGGGGTTATGTGATGTGTCCATAGTGTTCTATGAACAGCATGGTTTTCAACTGTTTTCTAAAGTCCTTGAGGTCTGTGGTTGCCCTCAAATCGTCTGGTAGTTTGTTCCATATTGTTGGAGCAGCCATGGAGAGTGCTCTGTCCGTTGTGTCTTTGCGTGTGTTTTTGTATTCACTTGGGGTGCTGACTCGGTTGTGTGTTTGTTTCCTTCTAGGACGAGTGCTGGTGTCTGGTTGTATGAGGGTGTGCAGGCTGTTGGCTGATGTGTGCTGTTTTATCTTAAATAGGTTTATGATGGTTTTGTATCTGATGCGTGCACCGATTGGGAGCCAGTGTAAGTCCTTTAAGGTGGGTGTGATGTGCTCCTGTCTTGCGGTTCCGGATATGATTCGTGCTGCGGTGTTTTGTGCCAGTTGGAGTGGTTTGAGGGCTTGTTTCGGTAGTCCGAGGTATATTGGATTGCAGAAGTCCAGTAGTGGTGTTATCAGGGCTTGACAAACGGTTCGGAAGTGATCTGGGGCGAGGAGTGGTTTCAGTCTCCTGATGATTCGCATCTTGTAGTAGGCCTTCTGGATTGTTTTGTCTATGTGTGGCTTGAGATTGAGTTGATTGTCCAGAGTAACTCCGAGGTATCTCACCTCTGACCTTATTGGTATTGTGGTGCTTTGTATCTTTATATTTGGTGGGTGTATGAAGCTTTGGTTCCGGGTGATGATTAAAGCTTCGGTCTTGTTGTAGTTTATTGCGAGGTTGTTGTTTTGACACCAACTCGTCATCTGGGTGAGGCAGTCTGTTATCTTAGAGAAGTCCGGGTTGTCGATTGATATCGGGGTGTATATCATGATGTCGTCTGCATATATTGTGTATTGGATGTTGTTCTCTTTCATGATGTTGCATATTGGTTGGATGTATATGTTAAATAGGAGTGCTGAGAGTGCGGATCCTTGAGGTACTCCTTGTCGGACATTTATGGGTCGGGAGGTGTTGTGTCCCACCTTGACCTGCAGTTGTCTTTCCGTTAGGTACGAGTGGAACCATTTCAGTGTGATGCTGTGTATACCGGTGATCTTTAGTCTTTCCAGGAGTGTGTTGTGGTCCACTGTGTCGAAAGCAGAGGAGATGTCGATGAAGATCATTATGATTCCATTCCTGGTGTTGTCAATTATTCTCAGGATGCTGTCGAAGAGGTATATCAGTAGTGTTTCGACTCCATGGTTGGGGCGAAATCCGTGTTGGTTGTCGTCAAGTGTTTCGTGTTTGTCGATGTGTTCCTGAAGTTGAAGTTGAACCGTCTTTTCGATGATTTTTGCGAGGAAGAGTATGCTGGAGATTGGTCGGTATGCTGCTGGATCTTTTTTGTCGAGTGTTGTTTTCTTTGCGATTGGTCTTACTGAGGCAAGTTTTAGCTGCTTTGGCATGAGTCCTTGAGTGAGTGAGTTGTGTACTACTTTATGTATGGTGGGGATGAAGCTTGATTTGGTGGCTTTGACCCATGACACTGGGCATGGGTCTGTAGGAGCAGTGCTTGTGTTGATTGTAGAGATGATGTGGGATATCTGTTCTGTTGAGGGTGAGTAGAATGTGCCCCAGGTTCTGGGGTGTACGTCCGTCAGGGTGGTCCCACTAGGTGTTGTTCGCTCTGTGGAGTGAAATTTTTCTTTGATGTGGTTGGCGAATTCCTGTGGATCAACTTGTACTTCCCCTTCTGTTGTTTGCTCTTTTGTGAGGATCTTTACTATTTCGAACAGCTCTCTGGGTTTGTTGATGGAAGTATTTATCATGTTTGTGTGGTATTCCCTCTTTGATTGGTTGATGTGGTCATTGTATTGTTTTTGCTTTGTTAGGTAAAGATGCTGGTCGGCGGTTGCTTTGTTTTTTCTCCATCTCCGTTCGATCTTCCTGAGCTCCCTCTTTTCCTGTCGTATTTTTGCTGAGTACCATGGTTTGTTTTGTCTCTTGTTGTGATGCTGTTTCTCGGTCCTGTCATCAGGTGTTTTGGCGGCGTTCGCTAAAATGCTGTTCCAGCTGGAAACTTGTTCCTCCAGGTCATCTGTAGTAATGTTCAGGTGTGGTATTGTGTCCTGTATGAATTCGTCCCTGTCGAAGTGCTTGAATCGTCTTTGTGTGTATGAGAGATTTGCTCTTTCGCTTGTCTGATCCTCTTGTGATCACAGCTTTGTCTCGATTAAGTAATGGTCAGACCATGGCACTGGGGTGATGGTGGGGGGAGAAATTAGGTCTCTTGATGTTAGGTAATTAGATGCGAAGATGAGGTCTGGGGATGATCCATGTCTGTGCGTTGGTGCATTGATTATCTGTGTGAATTGAAGTGAGGTCATTGCTTGCAGGAAGGCCTCTGCGTCTTTGGCATTGGTGGACTTGAGGTTGAAGTCTCCAATCAGTAGTGCTGGTTTGTTGTTTGTCGTTATGGCACAGGCTTCTTCGAGTGCGAAGGCTAGTTCGTCGGGTGGAGCTCTGGGTGCTCTGTAGGTTAGGCAGATTGCAATGTTCTTGTTCTTGATGCTGATTGTGTTACATTGCTGTGTATCGGTGAGGTTCTGTGTCTTGAACTTTAGTTTTGTTTTTGCTATTATCAGGACTCCTCCTCCACGCTTGTGGGTGCGTGGGCAGTTGTACGCTGAGTAGTTGTCCGGTACGAGTTGGTTGAGTAGAACATTGTCGGTAGGGTTGAGCCATGTCTCTGTGATGCATATTATGTCGGGCTGTCGCTCTTCTATGTGGTCTACAAGAGTGTGTATCTTGTTGCGGACGGATCTGGCGTTTATGAGCTCAATCGTTGTTGTCTTTGTTGAGGAGGTTGCTGATACCTGTGCTTCCTTTGTGCAGGTGTGGGGGTTTGATTTGTGTTTGATTGGTCGCTTTGTCTGGGATGTTCTGAGTGTCTCTTTGTGTGTGTGTTGTGGTACTAAATATTGTAACGCAGTTGGGGGGTGCCATGTTGTGTTTGCTTGTGGGAAGTGTAGGTGTGTGGTTGGTGGGGTGAGTTGTGTGACAAGTAGGTAGAGGGGGAGAAAGTATGTGGTGTGCATGTTGGTTTTTTGTGATGTTCTGTTAGGGTGAGGTCTGTTTTCTTAGGTCTTCGTCTGTCGTCTGTTGTCTGTTTGAGGAGAGCTGAACTTGGTGCGGGAGCCTGTCCCGTGGAGGGAGCCTGTCCCTTGGAGTGAGAGCCGGATCTGCGGAGGGTGCCTTGGTGCGGGAGCCTGTCCCGTGGAGGGAGCCTGTCCCGTGGAGTGAGAGCCGGATCTGCGGAGGGTGCCCTGGCGCGGGAGCCTGTCCCGTGGAGGGAGCCTGTCCCGTGGAGTGAGAGCCGGATCTGCGGAGGGTGCCTTGGTGCGGGAGCCTGTCCCGTGGAGGGAGCCTGTCCCTTGGAGTGAGAGCCGGATCTGCGGAGGGTGCCTTGGTGCGGGAGCCTGTCCCGTGGAGGGAGCCTGTCCCGTGGAGTGAGAGCCGGATCTGCGGAGGGTGCCTTGGTGCGGGAGCCTGTCCCGTGGAGGGAGCCTGTCCCGTGAAGTGAGAGCCGGATCTGCGGAGGGTGCCTTGGAGCGGGAGCCTGTCCCGTGGAGGGAGCCTGTCCCGTGGAGGGAGGGCGTGTGTAGTGGAGGTGAGAGTTTGGTGGTGGTAGATGTGTGATGTTCTGTGAGAATTCTACTTGCGGTTCTGTCGTTCTTCGTCTCGGTCTGCTCCTTGTTGGGTTCTGCTGTGATGCTGTCGACGTTGCTGTTTCACTTGGTTGTTTCCTTCTGCTCTGCTCGCCTTCGTGCCGTGCCTGTGTTCTTGGGGTGGTGAGGTCTTGTTCTCTGCGGGGTTGGTGGTGGTGTTTTTGGTAGTGGTTGAGGTGTTTTCGCTGTTGGATGTAATGTGGGTCCTTTTGGCGTTGGGCTTGTCATTTCCCGTTTTTTGTTGGGGGTTTTTTGCGCCTTTGTGCCGCGCCTAAGGGCCACGCCAAAGGGCCCTCTGGCGAGGCCCTCAGGCGCGGGCCCGCCAGGCGCGGGCGCGCCCGCGAGGGACGCTGCTTAAATGGAGCCCGGTGTTCTGCTCCCACTGCCCTGATAGGGCAGGAGCGCCGAAGGGGGAGGAGAGCTCTCTCGGCGGTCGCGGCTCCCTCCGGAGGCGAGGGACGCCGCTTAAATGGAGCCCGGTGTTCTGCTCCCACTGCCCTGATAGGGCAGGAGCGCCGAAGGGGGAGGAGAGCTCTCTCGGCGGTCGCGGCTCCCTCCGGAGGCGAGGGATGCCGCTTAAATGGAGCCCGGTGTTCTGCTCCCACTGCCCTGATAGGGCAGGAGCGCCGAAGGGGGAGGAGAGCTCTCTCGGCGGTCGCGGCTCCCTCCGGAGGCGAGGGACGCCGCTTAAATGGAGCCCGGTGTTCTGCTCCCACTGCCCTGATAGGGCAGGAGCGCCGAAGGGGGAGGAGAGCTCTCTCGGCGGTCGCGGCTCCCTCCGGAGGCGAGGGACGCCGCTTAAATGGAGCCCGGTGTTCTGCTCCCACATGATCCTTCTGTTATCGCCATATCATCGGGGCTACAAAGGGCATTTATTTATTTAGTTATTTATTTAACTTTTCTTATATACCACCTTTCAATTGTATCAAGGCGGTTTACATCAAACACAACTGAACTTTAGTTACATGGAACAATTGTAAGGTTAACATCGAACATTACTGAACTTTAGATTCCTAGCAATTGGAGTACAGTTAGGCAGGGGAATAAGGTAACAGTGGTTAATTATACTTTGCAGGGATATAGGGTGGTTATAATTTACACATTTGCATATTTAGAGTGTGAATCAGTAGTTGGTCTAAGGATCAGGTGGCTGCATGGTGGTATTCAAGTGTCTGTCCCATAACATTCTTGGAAGATGTGTGGTTTTATCTTTTTGAGAAACTCCTTCTGGTCTTTTAATCCTCTTATATTGCATTGACTTCTGAGTACCTCTAAGCCAAGTTTTGAGATGGACAGCACATGCTGCACAGCAAATGTGAGGAGCCCAGAATTTGTCTTAATCACCAGCTTTACAATCATAGTAGAGCTCATACACTTTCTTAATGTGCAATCATGCTGCGTCTTTGAGGCTTAAGTGTATACCCACCACAAATGTAACAGAATGTATCGTGGCTGTTGTGACATTGATGAGGCATTTCTGCTGTAATGAATCATCACAAGAAGCTTACATGTTAATCCTATTTTTAAGTACACAAACTGATATCAACGTCATGCATAGCATCTGTGTATGAAAGCTGCTTTTATAGCCTGTACTGCCAGCATCCATCCTGACTAAGCATGCCGACACATTCCTGAGCAGTAGCATGCCCATTGCACGTTGTGAGCCTGCACTAATTGCATGCCCAGACTAAACAAAGCAACTTACTTTCTAGGCAATATACTATATGAGTAGACCTAAAATATGTGAGGAAATCACAAAAATAGGTGATTCCAAAAAATGGTGTGTGATAAGAAAATTTCGAGATGATTTTTGTGACCAGCAAACCAAAATCCATAAGATAAAGTGTACAAGAAGCAAAATATTCATTGTCCAGTGTTATCTATATATCTTGAAGCTTTAACTCCATCCAGGACAATACAACCAAGCCCTTTCTTATTTCTCTAATAGCTCTAGATTTTTCTCCAAGTGCTATATGGTGACTTAGAATGTGTATCACCTATAGTTATTCCACACTGTGGCCATTTAAAACACTTGGGGGTATGTTTACTAAACCGCGCAATTGTGCGGGGCACACTTGAGCGTGCGCTAAGGTACCTTAGCTCACGCTAATAGTGTGTTTTTGGTGCCCCGCACGTGTGCGCGCCGCCCGCAAAAGAGCGCGGCACGCTGATGTGCGATAGAAGCGTGGAAAGGCATTTCGAGGGCGGAGGAAGGCTGCCGAGGGGCGGGGGGATGGGGTCAATGGGTGTAGAGTGGGAGGGGAGAGGCTCCCCGCACAGGAGCGGGGCTGAATTTCGGCAAAAAAAATACCGCGAGTGAAAACCTCGCATTAGAGCCAATTTAAAGGAAGAGAAACCATTTCCGTCAGCAATGTACAGCAAAACCGGGGAAACCTGCAAAACGTGAGCAGTGTGATACATGTGCACAGAACAAAATAGCAAATATAAATTGAAAATGACCACAACAATTTCCAAATAAATTATGATCCAGCTGAGCAACAGTGATATTAATGGGAAACCATAAAAAACACTCCCAGGAAAGCTCCAAAAAAAGGAAATTATTTTTGGAAGGGTCTACGCAGAGCAGGGTTTCTGACTCGTCCGGCCAGGATTCCTATCTCCAGGGACTGCACTGTCTCTGTGGCCACAGTGTGGTGTAACAGACACAGCCAGTGCCTGTAAAAACAGAGGGTGAAAAGTTCAAATCACAGCTGGGGCTCCTGCCAACCCAGTCCCCATAGTTTTACCCACCACTAAACAGTGATAGTAAGGACACACCTTTATCGCAGAGAACATAAACATGCTTCAAACACCCATATTTTACCCTACACCGCACACAAACCATAACAATGGGCATTGCCTACAGCCGAGTCCCCAAAATGCAGTCCTGGAGTGCCACAACTCAATCAGGTCATATGCTTTTTCCAAGATAAGGACATGTCTGCATGTTGGCGGAAGGGTACAGGTGGTGGAGGGGCCAGTGGCTGCAAGCCACAGCACACAGTGGCCTAGGCCTGTGCAGGCTGGCACCGTCCACTGCAACAGACAGGCTCTGTCGGATGTGCAGTCATGGACTCCCCAGGGAATACAGCATATCTGTGGCAACATGGTGGTGCAGTGCACACAGACAGTGTATGCAAGAACAAACAGTCACAGGTTCAAAGGCCAGCTGGGGCCACTGCCAATCCTGTCCACATATTTTTTCCACAACTAAACCGTGATAGTAAGGGCAAACCTTTATTGCTGAGAACATACGCATGGCTAATACGCCTATATTTTACCACACCAAACACAGACACCATAAACAGGCGCATTACATAGAGCAGAGTCTCCCAAATGCTGTCCTGGAGGGCCCCACACCATACAGGTTCCATGCTGTCTCTAATAAAGATGCCTGTGCTGCATATCTATGCACCACCCCCATGGTATGCAGATGTAGCTCATGCATATTTATGAGGGACAGCATGAAAACCCGAACAGTGTTTGGAACACCAGGACTGGAGTTGGGGAACTCTGCCATAAAGCAGCAGTCAACAGGGCCAGACACACCCCACACACCCCCACAGGCCCCATTGGCCAATGTCTCCTAGAGAGGCAGGACATTGGGCCCTGCCTGTATCTCCCAATACTAGCAGTTGCATACCTTAGCAATGCCACCCTACACCTGGGTATACGGTACACAGCTAGCAAACGTTTCCTCTGATAACTGGCAGATATCAATTCCTACGTTAAGCACAGTTTGCTGATTGAGCTCCATCACAACAATCATCCTGATGTCTGCGGTGTGTGCTTCAGGTCTGGTCTCTGACAGTGTTTACCACCCTGGGGAGTGACCCCCAACAGTATTGCGCACCATATCCATGCCTGTACTGTGCCCAGGACAGGTGTGGTGGGTATGGCTGCTGAACACCCCTATAGTAGCACAATGCTGGCATAGGTGTGGGGGTGGCTGTCTGTCTATCCAGTGTGTGGTGGCTGCAAACACCTTCCACATCCCACACTGCCAGCAATGTTGCCAGTATTGGGCTGCCAATGTGCATAATGAGGAGCAAGGTACCATGGGTATAGGCCGGACAGGGTGGCCTGGTCAGGGTGCATCTGCACAGGGCATAGGGCACTGACTGGGACATTTTAGTGCCCGGCCACCACCGACACAGACAGGGTGACCTCAGTATGTCCTGCTGAGAGATCACTCTCACCCTGACTGTGCAGTGACGACAGCATGGCTAGGCACCCCCATAGTGCTATATAGAATTTTTCTTATGTGATAGATATGGGTTTCCTTTTGGGGCCCAGTCACCGATTTATCTGCTTGCTGTGTATGCTGACATCCCAGTTCTGGGTGCATGTACTATGGACTAACTAGCAGACTGTTTGCAGCTGGTATGTGTCTTGAAGGAGCAGCTTGCAGGGTGCAGTGGCTGATGGCTTGCTGCAGGAGAATATCAAGTAGTGGTGGGCTGCAGCTTACCATATCCTGGCCTAATGTCTGTCTGCTATTGTGTTATGGATGTGTATAGAGCTGCATTGACTGCCCTGTGGGGTGTCGGTTCCTCAGCAGGACCAGGGTTGATGTTCCCTTCTACTGCCACCGTTGCTCAATGGTTACGTCACTGCCTCTGATGCCAGAGGTCATGGGTTAAAACCCACAGTGGGGTTATTTGATGGGGCTGCCCAAAGCATTATCTATTTTTAATGTACATTTGTGCTGCCAGCAAAAACACCCTCAGCGTACTGTACCCATAAGGTGCCTCTGAGGGTGCTTTATTGGGTGCCCTATAGGTCACCTTATGGTTCCCGTCCATATAAGGTGCACTATACATTATCCTGTGACGCAACTTATAGGGTGCCCTATAGGGGACATTTTAGGGTGCCATGGCGGACAGTGCACTTTAAAATGTGCCTTATAGGACACCTTATGTGGACACGCGTTGAGAGTGTGTTTGCTATTAATGATATTTAAAATAAAGATAAAATGCCTCCTAAAGCAATTTTTCCCATAATATGCATTGCCTCTGCCAGCCCTGTTCTTTGGGCACTGTGGGGGATTGAACCCCTGATCCCTGCACCAGTGGTTAGTGTCCTAACCATTGTGCTGTGGCTCTGTTCCTGTGCTTGTACATCTGAGCGCCGCCTTATGCCTCCCAATATTAAAAAAGCCTCCTAAATCAATAGCACACCACCTAATGCCCATCAGCTTGCAGCCCTATGCCACCCCATATTAGACTGGCTCCTAAAGTAATGCCTCAAGCAGCCTTGTTCATTGGGTACTGTAGGGGATCAAACCCCTGATCCATGCACCATTGGTACATGCCTTAACCATTGTGCTGCGGCTCTGCTCTACTGTTTGCTCATCAGCGTGCTGCCTTATGCCGCCCCATATTGAGATGCCTCTTAAAAAATTAGCACGCCGCCTTATGCCCATCAGCGCGCCACCTTACGCCGCCCCATATTGAGATGCCTCCTAAAAATTAGCACACCGCCTTATGCCCATCAGCGCGCCACCTTATG
Organism: Ichthyophis bannanicus; assembly: GCA_033557465.1. NCBI lineage: Eukaryota > Metazoa > Chordata > Amphibia > Gymnophiona > Ichthyophiidae > Ichthyophis > Ichthyophis bannanicus. Next base: position 322,606,269 of record CM066031.1, on the reverse strand, counting down.
CCACCCCATATTGAGATGCCTCCTAAAAAATTAGCACGCTGCCTTATGCCCATCAGCGCACCGCCTTATGCTGCCCAGTATTAGACTGCCTCCAAAACATTGGTGCGCCGCCTTATGCCGCCCATTATTAATATGCCTCCAAAAGCATTAGCGTGCTGCCTTATGCCACCCATTATTTCACTGCCTCATAAATTAATGCCTCAGTTAGCTGTCTTTATTGGGCTCTGTGGGGGGATTGAACCCCTGCTTCTTGCATCATTGGTATGTACCTTAACCATTGTGCTGTGGCTCTGCTCTTTTGCTTGCCCATCAGCGTGACACATATGCCTCCTGCGCAGCTGTCTGATGCGCTAAGGTGCGGGGCGCACAAGGGTGCCACGCACCTTAGCGCATATGTAAATTCCGCCGTTTCTTCTGCAGCGGGGAACGCCCACTCCTTATATGGCACCCGCACACTACCGGGGCCCGCACTTTACCAGGGTTTTAGTAAACATGCCCCTTGGTAAATGAGCACACAATAGGATGTTACCATGCCACATTTGAACCGTACAGTTTACCAGTGTCTAGTTATCATTCTCCTTCTCCTTTCTAGCAGTGTCTGCAACACTGGGAGTGCTGTTGGAGAATGGAATCATATTCCAGGCATTAAATGCTTTAGTATAACATGTGCCACGTTGCAGCAATGCATTAAAAACTCACCTATTTAGCTCCCACTACGGTCCACTAGCGGATTCCCAATACCAAAATGAAAAGGGATAATATATAACACTTTGAGCTTAATACCATAATGCCCCAAGAAAACATGACCATTAACATAGTTTATGATGCTTGTAAATAGCTACCTTCCTTGTTTAACTCAACATTCGTTGTTTGTACATAGTTCTCTAAAGTTTAATTGTTAAAGTTAAGATGTACATAATTCAAGCAATGTTTAATGTAAAAACAGATATGTTATACTGTTTCTTTACCTGTTATATGTAAACTGCACCTGATCTTTGGAAGGTAGCGGTATATAAGCGACTGTTAAATAAATAAATAAATAAATATTCCAGGCATTAAATGCTTTAGTATAACATGTGCCACGTTGCAGCATAAACACTATCTTACCTGTAGGACCAAGGTAGAATTCCAGCCATTACTTTTCCAGATACAAGTCAACAGAGGTTTACACTGTCTGAGCTCAGTCATTAAATATCGCTTGCTATTTTCCATCCTGAAGGTGCTTCAGCTGGGGACAGGCAAGAAGCATAAGCCAGGATGCATGAAGAAGCAAGTCCCTCCCATGCACTTAAAGGCAAAGATATGAATCAATGCTATGTTGCAGCTAGAAGAGAGCATCCCAAGAATGAGAAGTTGAAAAGAGGCTAATGAAGAGCAAGCCCAAGATTAGGAGGTGGAGGAAGAGGAGGCTATGAACAGGTGGCTGTGGAAGAGGATGGGCTCAATGAAGAGTCCGATGAGGAGAGCAATCATCCACATGAGGAGGATAAGGAGAACCCAAGGAGCTAGATGGCACTCCTCCTAGGAAAAAGGGAAGACACATTAATGGAGGTGGCTCATAACATGAACCAACAGAATTTACAGATGAAAGAAGCTGTTTCAGAGCTCCAAGCAGTCATTATAAGCTTCAAAATAGCATGGCCAATGGATTTTCAGGACTAAAGTCCAAACTCTGGACCCTTAGCAACACAATGGCCTCCTTTTTGCACAAACTGTAGAACTTCTCTCAACACTTAGCACACCATCTTCCACCAGCTCACCAAGTCATCAGTCACCTTCCATTTTTAGTTCACTTCACCCCATCTGAGTCTGCTTAACCTAGGATCAGACAAAAGTACCTGGTCTTATCCAATTTCCATGGTGAGACTAAGGGGCATGTTTACTAAACATTCCTAACGTGCGGGGCCGCGGTAGTGTGCGTGTGCCATATAAGGAGTGGGCGGTTCAGGCAGAAAGAAGAAAAAACCCCTACCGTACGTGTGCGCGTCGCGCTAATTTGCGGGGCCCACATTAGCGCGTGGGAAGGCTAAGTGGGGCGCTGCTGAGCACATATCAGAACAGAGCAGTAGCACAACGGTGAACACACTAACCAATGGTGCAGGGGCCACAGGTTCAATCCCCCATTGTGCGCAACAAAAAGGCCAGCTGAGGCAACACCTTGAATGTGTAAAAGTGGTTCAGGAGGCAAAGTACTTTTGGGCGGCACACTGTTCGTTTTGTACGGCATAAGGCGGCGCACTGTACTATCTGGGCGGCACAAGGCGGCGCACTGTTCTTTTTGGGCGGCACAAGGCGGCGCACTGTACTATCTGGGCGGCACAAGGCGGCGCACTGTTCTTTTTGGGCGGCGCACTGTTCATTTTGGGCGGCACAAGGCGGCGCACTAATTGTGGGCAGCAGGAGGTGGCGTGCTGATGGGCATAAGGCGGCGCGCTGGTGCCCAAGCAAAGGAACACAGCCACAGCACAATGGTTAAGACACTGACCAATGGTGCAGGGACCAGGGGTTCGATCCCTCACAATGCCCAGTGAAAAAGGCTAGCTGAGGCAGTATGTTATATGTTGTGGAGTGCTGTAGGAGGCTTTCTAATTTTATTTTGTGATAACTACTAGCAAACGCACTCTCACAGCATATTAATATAAGGCGGCCCATAAGGCACATGTTACAGTGCACCGTCCGCCAAGGCACCCTAGAATGTCCCCTATAGGGCAGCATGTATGTTGCGACACAGGATAATGAATAGTGCATCTATATGGCTGGCAACCGTAATGTGCCCTATAGGGCGCCCCATAAAGCACCCTCAGAGGCACCTTATGGGTACAGTACGCTGAGGGTGGTATTGCTGGCAGCAACATATGTACAATAAATTAAAAAAAATCTGTGGACACCACTATCACATAACCCCACTGTGGGTTTGAACCCATGACATCTGGCTGCACAGGCAGTGACGTAACCATTGGGCTACAGCTCTATAGCTGTAAGTAGCCCCTGGCTGGCTGCAGATAGCCTGTACGTCACCTCACTGACAGTCTGCTGTTGTGAACCACCCGTACCCATGATGCACTGCACATGCAAATCAGCTGTCCACGATTGAACACAGGATGGGAAATGCACCCCTAAAGCTCCCCGGCCTGGTAGGGGGAAGTGTCCGTGTGCACCCACACAGCACCTCGGCCTGGTAGGGTGCCCTGAGTGGGTGGACAAACGGCAAAGAGTAGCTAAACACCATCACATTGTGCGGTTACTGTGCTCACCCTGAGTGTGAGATGTTGCGCCCAGGACCAGGTCCACAACACCAGGCATGGCCGAGTACGGCCATGTCAGAGCTCCAAAGCAGCAATAACCTGTGGAATAGGTAGGTGCTGCATAAACATCTTGGAGATCTCTGTCTGGCTCAGTTAGTGGGGACCCCCACCCCATGGACCCCCAGGTGGATAAAACAGGGCTTCCCCTCAACAGATCCCCACCCCGATGGCAGTAGAGTGGACCATCAACCCCAGTCCTGCTAGGGAACAGACACCCTACAGGGCAGTCCAAGCAGCTCCACACCCATCCATAACACAATATCAGACAGACATTAGGCCTGGATATTCAAAGATGCACCCCACCACTATCTGATATTCACCTGCAGCAAGCCATCAGCCACTGCACCCTGCAAGGCACTCCATCACAACACAAATCAGCTGTGAACAGTCTGCTGGCTGGTCCTGATGGACATGCATGCACCCACAACTGGGGTGGCAGCACACACAGACAGATAAGTCCATGAAGAAGCCCCCACAGGACACCCATACATATCACATGGGAGAATCACAATATAGCACTATGGGGGTGCCTAGCCATGCTGCCGTCACTGCACACTCAGGGTGAGAGTGATCCCCCAGCAGCACATACAGAGGTCACCCTGTCTGTGTAGGTGGTGGCCGGGCACTACCATGCCCCTGCCAGTGCCCTATGCCCTGTGCAGCTGCATCCTGGTCAGTCCACTCTGTCTGAGATATACCCATGGTCCCTTGCTACTCATTATGCACATTGGCAGGCCAATACTGGCAACAGTGTTGGCAGTGTGGGCTGTGGAAGGGGCATGCAGCCAACACCCACTGTATAGACAGACACACAATTCCACACCTATGCCATCATGGTGCTACTATTGAGGAGGTAATTAGCCTTGCCCACCAAACCGGTGCTGGGCACGGTAAGGCATGGATATGCTACGCAGTACTGCTGGGGGTCACTCCCCAGGGTGGTAAACACCGTCAGAGGCAAGGGCTGGAGCACGCACCGCAAACACCAAACAGATTGTTCGGATGGGGTCAACTAGCAGTATGTGCGTAACGTATGGATATCTATCTGCCAGTACTCCTAGCAAGCGTCTCAGAGCTGTGTACCATATACCTCAGGTGTAGGGTTCCATTGCTAGGGTATGCAGGTGCTAGTATTGGGAGATGCACGCAGGGTCCAATGTTCTGCCTCTCCAGGAGACATTGGTTAATGGGGCCTGTGGGTGTGGGTGTGTCTGCCCCTGTTGGCTGCTGCTTTACGGCAGAGATTCCCAACTCCAGTCCAGGTGTGCATCACACTGATCAGGTTTACCTGCTGTTCCTCATGAATATGCATGAGCTACATCTACATGCCATGGGGGTGGTGCATAGATATACAGCACAGGCATTTGTGTGAGTGGCAGCATGGACCCTGACTGGTGTGTGGCCCACCAGGACTGCATTTGGGAGATTCTGCTCTAGGTACTGCCCCTGTACATGGTGTCTGTGCTCAGTGGGGTAAAAGATAGACGTAGTACCATTGCATATGTCCTCGCCATGAAAGGTTTGTCCTTACTATCACTGTGTAGCTGTGGGAAAAATATGTGGGAAGGATTGGTGGTAGCCCCAGCTGGGCTTTGAACCTGTGACCTTCTGTTCTTGTATGCATTGTCTGTGTGCACTGCACCACCTTGTAGCCACAGGTTGGCTGGATTCCCTGGAACGTCCATGCCTGTGGATCCGGCAGGGCTTGTCTGTTGCAGTGGACTGTGCCAGCCTGCACATGGCTTGGCCTCTGTCCTCTGTGGCTAGCTGCCACTGCCCCCTGCACCACATGTACTCATGCGCCAACATGCTGGCATGAGCTTCTCTCAGAAAAAGCAGATGACCTGATTGCAATGTGGCAGTACGGGACTGCATTTGGGGGACTTGGCTGTAGGTATGCCCATTGTTGTGGTGTGTGTGCGGTGTTGGGTAACATATGGGTGTTTCCCCCATGCTTATGTTCCCTGCAATACAGGGGTGTCTGCTCTATCTTTGTTTAGTGGTGGGTAAAATACATGGATGGGGCTGGCACTCATACAAATGCCTGTGCTGTATATCTGGCCTTCTAGGCCTAGAGGTCATGGCTATGTCCTCTGCACCACACTATGGCCACAGAGACAGTGCAGCCCCTGGAGGTAGTAAACCTGGCAGGATGGAGTCACAAACCCTGCTGTATGCATTTTTACTGTGGGCTCCTTCACCCTGTGTGGTGACAAACGTGCAAATAAAACCCGGGAATGACCACTGAACAAAGGGGGAAAACATATACCCAAGCTGGGCAACAGTGATATTAATGGGCAACCCTAGATAACACTCCCAGGACAGCTCCAGAAAAAGGGAAATGTTTTTTGGACGAGTCTCCGCTCCGTACACCTTTCCATAAATCATTTCTTTTTTTTTGGAGCTTTCCTGGGTGTGATATCTAGTTTTGCCCATCACTATAACTGTTCCCCAACTGAATTACTATTTTTCATATTTTTGTGGTGGTCATTTTCTATTTATAATTGCACTTTTGTGCTGTGCACATGTATCACACTGCTCACGTTTTTCAGGTTTCCCCGGTTTTGCTGTACATTGCTGACGTAAATGGTTTCTCTTCCCTTTAAATGCATTCTAACGCGAGTGATTCACTCGCGCTATTTTTTTTGGAAATTCAGCCCCGATAATGTGCGGGGCGCCTCTCCCCTCCCCTTCCCCGCCCATTAACCCCTTCTCTCCGCCCCTCCGGGGCCTTCCTCCGCCCTCCGTTAGCCTTTCCACGCCTCTATCGGACATTTGCGGGCACGTACTTGTGCGGCACCCGTTACTGTGACGCGCAAGTGTGCGGGGCTTCATCGCACATTTGCGGGGCATTTAAGCGCTCTTAAGTACCGCTTTTAGTGCGCTATTTTGCGGCGCGCTAATTAGCGGTTTTTAGTAAACATGCCCCTAAGTAGGCCTCAGAGGTGGGAAGAAATTGATAAGCCCCTTCTGAGGATCCCTTAGGCTCTCAGTAAAATCCTCACCATAGCAGCCAATTACAACCTTCTCCCCAAAGTAAAGGTATGAAAAGAGGAAGAAACTGTAAATAGGACATATTAAATAATCACACCAATGCACAAGAAATGTGTGTTTGAGTTCATTCCTTGCAGTCACAGCATGATAGCAAGCTTGTTAATTACTTGGTTCCTGATGTTGCAGTGGCTTGTCCTCCTCATCACTGTAAGGCAAGCAATTTTGCACATTAATAATGGGCTTTCCAACTGTTTAATGAAATTTTCCAAAACCTTGCTGGCAAGTATCTGACACAGAAGCAACAGCACTCCAGGGTATCAAGAATGGCACGAAGACTCCACAGCACCAAAAGAGGGGCAAAAGGCACCAACAGTGGCAAAAGGATTCACAGACACTGGAAGAGGGGTAAAGCAGCTCTAGTATTGATAGGAATACACAAGGTGCTGGGAGAGGAGTAAGGTAGCAGCAACAATAGCATGAAGGTTCAAACCACCAGGAAAATGGCAAAGCAGCCTCTGAAGGAATACTGAGAGAAGCTGCTCTTGCTGGGAAGGAATTTGCACTTATAAGTATTTACCTGTTGGGAATTCCTCAGACTCTAAGGTTAAAGGGAACTCTTTTGGTTTAAATCTGATAAAATATTTTAAAGTTCTGTGTTTTATAAAGTTAAATTTACTTACATGTTTAACTGGTTATCCTCATCAGTGATGGATAAATTAAGGCCCTGAAATTCACCTTGAGGTAAACAAAGTTCCTTAAATTTATTAAGTATAGTTGTATTGGTACAAGAATCCCTAGCTACCTTAAGTACATAAACAACTTCAACAACTAAAAAATCCTTAAAACGAAGATGTAGATAGCAGTCCAGCAGCAAGATGGGGGCTATCCAGTCTTTTGCATTGTGTTTCAAATGTATGATTTTCTCCCAGTTGGTGAGAGTCTTTCATGTGCACTAGGTGTAAGGAGCTCATTGATCTCAGGGAATGAGTCTAATCTCTGGAGGCTAGAGTATCAGACTTGGAGGAGCTAAGGCTAAGGTAATGTATATAGATGAGACCTACAGTAGTGAACTCCTACCTCCAACTGGGCAGCCTCTCTGTTGCCATGAAGGAAAGAGCTCACCTTGGTATGGCAGGAAGTGATCCTGTAGCTAGGAGCTGTCCTCCAGATGATGCAAAACACTCTTGCACTGAGGAGGTTTTTTCAGAGCCATGTGCAACCTCGAACCAGAAAGACCAGGGTTCAAATCTCACTGGTACCCCTTGTGGCTTTGGGAAGCCTCCACTGCCTCAGAAACATAAATTGTAAGGCCTCTGGGGACAGGGAAAGAACTATTGTACCTGACTGTAGCTCGCCTCGAACTACTAATGGAACGGTATGAAGCAAAGGCAAATAAATAAATGTGCCCATGAGGGAAGCATTAGGATGGCCGTTACTGCTGGTAATTCAGTCATTAGCCATATAGAGAGCTGGGTGGCTGGTGAACATGAGGAATACCTGGTAACATGCCTGCTTGGTGTAAAGGTAGCAGCCCTCATGTGCCATCTAGACAGCATTTTAGATAGTACTGAGGATGAGCCTGTTGTCTTGGTACATGTTAGTACCAATGACAGAAAAGTGTGGAAGGGAGGTTCTGGCTTTTAGGTAGGAAGCTGAAATCCAGAGCTTTCAGGGTAGCATTCTCAGAAATGCTTCCTGTTCCATGTGCAGGGCCCAAAAGGCAGGCAGAGCTCTAATGCATGGATCAGAAAATGGTGCAAGGAAAAGGGCTTTGGATTTGTTTGGAACTGGACATTCTGGAGGGGGGGGGGCTTTTCCAAAGGATAGGCTGCACCTTAATTGGAGTGGAACCAGTTTGCAGTATTAACCTTTAAAAAGGAGACAGAGCAGTTTTTAAACTAGATAATTGGTGAAAGATGACAGTTGTTCAAAAGCACATGGTTCAGAATGATGTATCCTTGAGGGATACTAGCAAACGCGTGAAGTTAGGGCATCCCGATAGAGGTTCCAAAAAAGATTTAAAAAAAAAACAGATGTCTTTAAGTACAGAACAGAAAGAGTTGAAATATTCCAAATAACCCCTGTCAACTGATAACCAGATTGTTAATATGAACAAAATACAACCCCTGAAATGCCTGTATGCAGATACTAGAAGCCTAAAAAATAAGATGGAAGAATTAAAATATATAGCACTAAATGAAAGGTTAGATATAATTAGTATCTCAGAGGAAGGAGGACAACCAATGGGTCACCAGGATACCTGGGTACAAACTATATTCCAATGATAGCATAAATCGAATTGGTTGAGGGGTCGTGCTCTATGTTACAGAGGGCTTTGAGTTAAACAGGATAAAAGTTTTGCAGAAAACAAAATGCACTGTAGAATCTCTATGGATAGAAATTCCAGGTTAAAAGGGGATGACAATGGAAGTGGGGGTGTATTTCTGTCCACCCGGCCAGAATGAACAGATGGATGATAAAATGCTAAAATAAATCAGGGAAGCTAACAAAAGTTACAGCACAGTAATAATAATGGGTGATTTCAATTACCCCGGCATTGACTGAGTCAATGTCAAAGCAGGAATGGCTAGGGAGATAGTTTCTAGATGAAATAAATGACTGTTTCTTGGAGCAGCTGGTTCATGAATGAACAAAAAGGGAAGCAATTTTAGACCTAGTCCTTAATAAAACTCAGGATGTGGTGTGAGGGCTAGCAACATTGTGGCTGCTTGGCAATGATCAGAACATGATCACATTTGATTTAATAAATGGAGGTAGGACAGCAAGAAAATCCACAGCACTACCTTTTAACTTTCAAAAGAGAGACTATGATAAAATGAGGAAAATAGTTTAAAAAAAACTAAAAGGAGCAGCTGCAAAGGTTAAATATTTACATCAAGCATGGGTGTTGTTTAAAAATACTATCTTGGAAGCCCAGATCAGATGTATTCTATGCTTTAAGAAAGATCGAAGGAAGGCCAAATGACTGCCAGCAAGGTTTAAAGGTGAGGTCACAGATGCAGTTGTAGCCAAAAAAGCATCTTTCAGGAAAAGGAAAAAGGAGCCAAATGATAAAAATGGGAAACAACATATGCACTGGCAAGCTAAATGCAAGGCAATGATAAGGCAGGCAAGGGGAGAATTTGAATAGAAGCTTGTCTTGGAAGCAAAAAGACATAATGAAAACTTTTTAAAGAACATTCATAGCAAAAAATCTGTGAGAGTCAGTTGGACCATTAGATGATTGAGGGGTAAAAGAGGTACTAAGAGGGGACAAGGCCATAGCAGAGAGACTGAATGAATTCTTTGCTTCGGTATTTACTGAAGAAGATAATCTGTAATGGTATTTAAAGGTGATGTATTGGAAGAATTAAAACAAGTCTTCATAAATCGGGAAGATGTATTACTATGAAACTAAGGAGCAGCAAATCAGAACTGAAATATGAGATTGCAGACCTACTATTAGTAATCTATGATCTATTATTAATATCATCTACAGTTCATGAAGATTAGAGAATGGTCAATGTAATGCCAGCTTTTGAAAAGGGTTCCAAGGGTGATCCAGGAGACTACAGAGTGGTAATCTTGACATCTGCACAGGGAAAATGGTGGAAAGCATCATAAAGAAGAAAATTACCGAACATGTAGATAGTCATGGTTTAATGACATAAAACCAACATGGATTTAGTCAGGGAAACTCTTGTCTTACTACTTTGTTATATTTTTTGGAAAGTGTTAATAAACAGGTAGATAAAGGTGAGAAGGTTGATATAAAGCTCAATTCCAGAAGGGGCACATCCAGGGCATCCAGATGGCCCCATGCAGGACGGGTCCATCTGGACCTGATTCTGAAATGCAAGGGCAAAATGTTCCCACAGCTGTTAGAATCAGGCCTGAGGACAGCCCAGCATGCCTCTCCCGCAGCTGTGGGGACATCCTCCCCGCGGCTCCATCAGCCCACAGTCCAGGATCCCTGAGTCCTCACTACCCGACCATGATGGGGGCTTCTGAAGCCCAGATCAGGTGGTGGGGACTCACCCTCCATGTCCCAGTGTTCCGTGGGGGGGGGGGGGGGCTCCTGGGCCATATTGGAAAGCTGCCCTGCTCTTATTCCACCTCAGACATGAAATAAGCAGAACATCGGCCCCGTGATCCCTGGACATACAGGGCCATCCTGGATTCCGCCCTGTATGTCTGGGAGTTGGTCCCACCATGCTCTGCCCACTCTCCACCCCCATCATGCCTCTGTCCCCTGCAGCACATACAGTAGCACTGTGCATGCAGTGGGAGACAGAGGCGTAATACCAGCAAGGCGGATAGCGGGATAGCATGTCACAGTGAGACATGCTGCCCCACTATCTGCCTTATGGAATTGGGGCCTTAATGTATCTGGATTTTTAGAAAGCCTTTAACAAAGTCCCTCATGAAAGACTCTTGATGAAATTAAAAAGTCATGGGATAGGAGGCAGTGTGCTATTTTGGATCAGGAACTGGTTAAAAGATAGAAAAGAAATAGAAGGGCTAAATGGCCAATTTTCTTAATGGAGAAAGGTGAATAGTGGAGTACCCCAGGGATCTGTGTTGGGACCGCTGAGTTTTTTAACATATTCATAAATGACCTGGAAATGTGAATAATGAGTGAGGTGATCAAATTTTCAAATGGCACAAAATTATTCAAAGTTGTTAAAACACAAGAGTATTGTGAAAAATTACAAGACCTTGAGAAATTGGAAGCCTGGATGTCCAAATGGCAGATGGAATTTAATGTAGACAAGTACAAAGTTATGCACATGGAGGCCAATTCTGTACCTTGCCTGGTCGCAGTGCCCACCCAAAACCTAGACAGGCCCACAAAGGGGTCCAGATGTACCCGTGATGATGGAATCGGGCAGATACACATCCCAGAAGCTGCCCATCCCCATGACAGAATGCCACTGCTGGGGCGAGAGAGCTGTAGCCTCCTCGCACTATGGAAATGAGCCTGGCAGCTCAGAATCCTATGCCTCACAATGGCCCCTACAGACCACTGTCTGGGTGACACTGGAGGCCCCAATGGCATGGATCGTAGCTGCAGGTGCTCAACTAGGCCAACACCATGGAGTGCAGGAAGCTCCGGTGTGCAAATGGTGATGTCCCCAGGGCTTATTCCACTTTCGGAGTAGAATAGGCTGGATGTCTGCTGAGTCCCCGCGTAACGTACACAGGCCGTTCCTGCATCCCCTATGTACGTCCTGGCACCTGGCCACTTCCTCACTCTGCCCCCTCCTGTCCACGTACAGCACTCCCTGTACAAACACTGTATAAGTGCAGGAAAACAAGACAGCGAAATACGCTTCAGGGACTGTTTGCTGGTTTCCTGTCTGGGCCGCACATACACAGCCACTATTCGCCGATCGGAATGCCCCCTTAAGGAAGAACAACCTAAACCATGGTTACACAATACAAGGTTTCACATTAGGAATCACCATCCAGGAAGAGGATTTAGGTGTCATCGTGGATAATAAGTTGAAACCTTCTGCCCAGTGTGTAGTGGCAGTCAAGAAAGCAAATAGAATGCTAAGAATCATAAGGAAAGGCATGGAGAATAAAACAAAGGATATTACAGTCCCTCTGTATCATTTCATGGTGCAACCGCACCTTAAATATTGTGTGCAATTCTGATCACCATATCTTAAAAAGGATATAGCAGAATTAGAAAAGGTAAAGAGAAGATCCACCAAAATGGTAAAGAGGATAAAAGGATACCACTATGAGTAGAGGCTTTAAATGTTAGGTCTCTTCAACTTGGAAAAAAGACAGCTGACGGGCGATATGATAGAGGTCTATAATGGAGCGGAACAGGTAAACATAGATTGGTTGTTTATTCCATCAAAAAGTAGGAAGACTAAAGGACACGAAATGAATCTACAGTGTAGCCTATTAAAGACTAATAAAAGAAAATATTTTTTCACTCAACGCGTAATCAAACTCTGGAATTCATTACTGGAGAATGCAGTAAAAGCTATTTGTGCAGCTGCATTTAAAACAAGTTTGGACAAGTTCCTGGAGGAAAAGTACATAAACCATTATTAAAGAGAACCAGGGAAATTCACTGCTTACCCCAGGATAGGCAATGTGGAATCGTATACCTTTTTGGAAACCTGCCAGATTCTTTTGATCTGGATTTGCCACTGTTGGAAACAGGATACTGGGCTTGATGGACCTTGGTCTAACCCAGTATGGCATCAAAGCATCAGATGAGGGATGAAGTATCCCTAACCTTGGCGATAATATTCAATGGTATCAATAGAAGGGTAAAGCAGCACCAACATTGGTATGAAGATCCAAAATCCTCTGGTCACGTGGTGGGGATAAAGAAGCACCAGCAGGGCTAAGACAGAATCAGAGTTTTGAAAATAAATTAGCTCATTTGACATTGCATGAAGGATTATCAACTTGTCTCCATGAACAGCTTTGCCCAGAAGAATCTGACAAAATCTACATTCTGTTGCACTGCCAGAAAGATCACCTGAAAGGACCTAGGGTCCCTTCTTGAAACAAAAGTACACAAAAGGAAAATATTCAGGATATATTCTGTGATCTTTTTCCTCCAATACACATTGGCCAGAGAACTAGATCAAGGGCATGCGATGGATGTGATCTACCTAGATTTCAGCAAAGCTTTTGATACTGTTCCTCATAGGAGGCGTATTAATAAACTCAACAGCTTGGGGATGGGTTCTAAGATGGTGAACTGGATCAGAAATTGTTTGACTGACAGACAACAGCGGGTGATGGTAAATGGAACCCACTCAGATGAAAGGAAGGTGTTTAGCAGTGTGCCCCATGGTTCAGTCTTTGGACTGGTACTGTTCAATATATTCTGTGATGCAGAAGCCCATGCAGAGCCTATGGAAATAGAAGGAAAGAAGGATTTTACCTTTAAAGATACTGATAGTCAGCCAGCACACATGTCTCAGTATTTGCAAGAGAGAGGCAAGCAGAGGGAGACAGGAGCTGAGCTGACACACCCAAGCTCTGATGTAGCAGCAAGCTTGGATCTTGATTACTCACACCTGGGGAGGAAGGCAGAGCCAAGCCTCAGGGAACAGAAATTTAAGCCCCAGCTAGAAGCTTGGGAGCAGAGCAGGGGAAGATGCAGAGCTTATGAAGGGAGGAAGAGAGGAAAGGCATCTGAGAAAAGGCCAAGCGCTCTAGATTGGAGGAGATGTGGTTGGAGAGGCTCAGAAACTTCCCAGAGTTGGAGACCTTGTAAGGAACCTATCTGCAGGTCTGAAATTGAAGCCAGCAGAACAGAAGGAGAGAAGGTACAGCCTGTTGTCAGGAACCTGATGAGGGAGGAAGAGCAGAGAACCCTTCAGTCCTCAGGGCTGGATGAAAGGCTTCAGAGTTTGCCTAGGTGGGAACCCAGCTCTAAAGCAAGGAATTTGAAAAACTCACCCAGGAGCAGAGGGCCAGGGCAGTGCTCTTGACAGGCAGTGCAAACAGAAGAGCAGAAAGTAATTCCTTACTGCTGGAGGGAGCTAGCTGAGAGCCAGAGAGGAATCTCCACAGCCCAAGCTATTTCTAAACCTTACTGCGCAGAATTGTGTCCAAGGGAAATACCAGAGTTAGCAGAGGGAGGTTACCAGAAGCCCTGCTGTAACAATTTAAAGCCAAACTCAGTAAGCCCTGAGTTTGAAGAAATGCAATGGGACAGTAATGATATTGACCTAGGAGAAGTTCCTATGGATTGCACGTTTTGTGTGGCAGATGATATTGAGTCCCTGCACTAAAAACCCATATAAAGGAGCTGAGTGAAAGCAAAGGAAAAGAGGTATTTTTCTTTGGAAGCAGAAGCTGTTTTTTTAAGCTGTTTTGATTACATGGGATATGCACTGCACATGTTTGGAGCAGAGACTGTGAGAAATGCAGTTGCTTTAATTTTCTGTAAATAACTCTGAGCAAACACCTGAAGATTGTCCTATTTTGTTCTGCACTGAATTCTTTTGTGTTAGGAATAAATTCCTTGTCATTTTTCCCTTACTACTCGGCTCACAACTACTCTTTACCAGACAACATAATGGCAGCACCAACCCTCTTAGCCCTAGGCGGAGGGCTGGCGTCATGACAATTCATAAGTGATATTGCCGAAGGGCTGAATGGAAAAGTCTGTCTTTTTGCAGATGACACCAAAATTTACAACAGTGGACTCCGCTCTGGGAGTGGAGAACATGAGGAAAGATCTACAAAAGCTGGAAGAATGGTCTAATGCTTGGCAGTTAAGATTTAATGTGAAGAAGTGTCGTGTCATGCATTTGGGAAGCAGAAATCCAAAGGAACTGTATGCAATAGAGTGTGAGAGACTGATGTGCACATACCAGGAAAAAGACCTCAGTTTGATTGATTCTGATGATCTCAAGGTGGTGAAAAAGTGTGAAAAGGTGGTGGCAAAAACCATAAGGATGCTGGGTTGCATGCAGAGAGGAATTACCAGCAGAAAGGAAGAGGTACTAATGCCACTGTACAAGTCGCTGGTGAGGTCTCACTTGGAATATTGTGTTCAGTTTTGGAGACCATATCTCACAAAGCATATAAAAATACTGGAAAGGGTTCAGAGGAAGGCGACCAAAATGTTTTGGAGCCTGCATCAAAAGACTTATGAGAAGAGACTTGAAGACCTAAATATGTACACTCTGGACTAGACGAGGGACAGGGGAGATACTATGCAGACCTTTAAATACTTAAAGAATATTAATGAACAAATAAACCTCTTCCAAAGACGATGAAGCTATAAAACTAGAGGGCTTATCATGAAGCTGCAAGGGGGTAAATTGAAAGGCAATGTCAGGAAATACTTTTTCACTGAAAGGGTGGTGGAAGCATGGAATGCTCTCCTGATGGAAGTGGTGGGGGCAAATTCAGTGATAGAATTCAAAATGGCATGAGACAGACACAGTGGATCCCTTTATAGCAACAGGATAAAATCAAATTAAGCATAGCTATCTCTTATACCTGAACAAATAGGGGTGACCTACACGGAGCGGTGGGTGAACCTAATCTTGCCACCTTGCTGGGCAGACTAGATAGACTATACTGGTCTTTATCTGCCGTCATATAACATAAGAACATAAGATAAGCCATACTGGGTCAGACCAAGGTCCATCAAGCCCAATATCCTGTTTCCAACAGTGGCCAATCTAGGTCATACGTACCTTGCAGTTAACCCAAAAGACACAGGTTCCAAAATGCTTGTAATGGGTCAAACATTCATATCCTGGGTCCCTTCTTAATAATGGTTTATGGCCCTTTCCTCCAGGAACTTGTCCAAACCTTTTTTAAACGAAGCTACACTAACAGCCTTTACTACATCCTCCGGTAACAAATTCCAGAGTTTGATTACATGTTGAGTGAAAAAATATTTTCTTTTATTAGTCTTAAATAGTTTACCCTGTAGCTTCATTGCATGTCCCCTAGTCTTTCTATATTCTGATAACGTAAACAATTGATCTAGGTTTACCCGTTACACTCCGTTCATTAATTTATAGACTTCTATCATATCTCCCCTCAGCCATCTCTTTTCCAGGTTAAAGAGCCCTAACCTTTTTAGCCTTTCTTCATAGGAGTATCCTTCCATCCCTTTTACCATTTTGATGGCTCTTCCCTGAACCTTTTCTAATATCGCTATATCCTTTTTAAGATACAGTGACCAGAATTGCACACAATATTCAAGGTGTGATTGCACCATGGAATGATACAGAGGCATTATAATATCCTTTGTTTTATTTTCTATTCCTTTCCTTATGATATCTAGCATACTATTTGCTCTCTTGGCCGCCGCTGAACACTGGGCCAAGGGTTTTAACATGGTATCCACAATGACGCCTAAATCTTTTTCCTGGGTGGTGGTTCCTAATGTGAAACCTTGCATCGTGTAACCATAGTTTGGGTTGTTCTTCCCTAGGTGCATAACTTTGCACTTGTCCACATTAAATTTCATCTGCCATTTTGATGCCCAGTCTTCCAATTTATCAAGATCCTCTGTCAATTTTCCACAATCCTCTTGGGTTTTAACAACTTTAAATAGTTTTGTGTCATCTGCAAATCTGATAACCTCACTCGTTATTCCACTTTCCAGGTCGTTTATGAATATGTCAAAAAGCAGCGGACCCAGCACAGATCCCTGGGGTACACCACTATTCACCTTTCTCCATTGGGAAAATTGGCCATTTAGCCCTACCCTCTGCTTTCTATCTTTTAACCAGTTCCTGATCCACAGTAGTACACTGCCTCCTATCCCATGACTCTTTAGTTTTGCCAAAAGTCTCTGATGAGGGACCTTGTCAAAGGCTTTCTGAAAGTCCAGATACAGTATATCAACTGACTCACCTTTGTCCACCTGTTTATTCACACCTTCAAAAAAACATAACAGATTAGTAAGACAAGATCTTCCTTGTCTAAAGCCATGTTGGCTGTCTCCCATTAGGCCATGACTATCTACATGCTGAGTAATTTTATTCTTTATGATGGTTTCTACCATTTTTCCCGGTACTGACGTCAGACTCACCGGTCTGTAGTTTCCCAGATCACCCCTGGAACCCTTTTTAAAAATTGGTGTTACATTGGCGATCCTCCAATCTTCAAGTATTAGAGATGATTTTAATGATAGTTCACAGATTACTAATAGCAGGTCTGCAATCTCATATTTCAGTTCCTTCAACACCCTTGGATGTATACCATCCAGCCCAGGTGATTTGTTACTCTTCAGTTTATCTAATAGTTGTAATACATCTTCCCGATGTATCGATATTTCCTTCAATTCTTCTGCACCTTTAAATACCACTTCAGTCATGGGTAACATCCCTACATCTTCCTCAATAAAGACTGAAGCAAAGAATTCATTCAGTCTCTCCGCTATCGCCTTGTCGCCTCTTAGTGCCCCTTTAACCCCTCTATTATCTAATGGACCAACTGACTCTCTCACAGGTTTTTTGCTACGAATGTACTTGAAAAAGTCTTTATTTCGCGTTTTTGCTTCCGCAGCAAGTTTCTTCTCAAATTCTCCTTTTGCCTGCCTTATCAATGCCTTGCATTTGACTTGCCAGTGCTTGTGCTCTTTCCAGGTTTCATTGTTTGGCTCTTTTTCCATTTCCTGAAAGATACTTTTTTGGCAACAATAGCCTCTCTGACCACACCTTTAAACCATGCTGGCAGTTTTTTGGACTTCCTTCCACTTTTCTTAAAGCGTGGAAGCCTGGGCTTCCAAGATAGTATTTTTCAACAATACCCAAGCTTGATGTAAGTCTTTAACCTTTGCAACTGCTCCTTTTAGCTTTGTCTTAACTATTTTCCTCATTTTATCATAGTCTCCCTTTCGAAAGTTAAAAGGTAGTACTGTGGATTTCCTTACTATCCCTCCTCCACTAATTAAATCAAAGGCGATCATGCTATGATCACTATTGCCAAGTGGCCCCAACACCCTTATCTCTTGCACTAGATCTGGTGTTCCACTAAAGACTAGGTCTAATATGGCTTCCCCTCTGGTCGGTTCATGAACCAGCTGCTCCAAGAAGCAATCATTTATTTCATCTAGGAACTTTATCTCCCTAGCATGTCCTGAAACGTGACACTGACACAATCGATACCGGGGTAATTGAAATCACCCATTATTATTACTGAGCTGTAACTTTTGTTAGCTTCCTTGATTTCTTTGAGCATTTCATCATCCATTTGTTCATTCTGGCCAGGCGGTCGATAGTACACCCCCACTGCCATCGCCTTCCCCTTTTTACATGGAATTTCAATCCATAGAGATTCTACAGCAAATTTTGTTTCCTGCAAAACTTTAATCCTTTCTGACTCAATGTCCTCTCTAACATAGAGCGCAACCCCTCCACCAATTTGATCAGCTCTATCATTACGATATAGTTTGTACCCAGGTATCACAGTGTCCCAATGGTTGTCCTCCTTCCACCATGTCTCTGATATTCCAATCATATCTAACCTCTCATTTAGTGCTATATATTCTAACTCTCCCATCTTATTTTTTAGACTTCTAGCATTTGCATACAAGCATGTTAGAGACTTTATTTTATTCATATTAATTTGGCAATTGGTAGACATGGGTAATTTGGGATCTTTAAGCTCTGTCTGATCCATACTCGAGGGCATTTGGGCTACCTTACTCTTTTTTGGAACCTCTTTGCTTTTGGTAGTATCCTTCATGGATACATTCTTCCGAACCATCCGCTCTTGGGCGACTGTCGGCTTTCCCCTATTATCTAGTTTAAAAGCTGCTCTATCTGCTTTTTAAAGTTTAATGCCAGCAGCCTGGTTACATCCCGGTTAAGGTGAAGCCCATCCCTTCGGAAGAGCCCCTCCTTTCCCCAGAATGTTACCCAGTTCCTAACAAATCCAAAACCCTCATCTCTGCACCATTGTCTCATCCACGCATTGAGACTCCGGAGCTCTGCCTGCCTTTTAGGTCCTGCGTGTGGAGCGGGAAGCATTTCGGAGAACGCTACCACAGAAGTTCTGATTTCAACTTCCTACCTTAAAAGCCTAAATTTAGCCTCCAGAACCTCCCTACCACATTTTCCTATATCATTGGTACTGACATGTACCAAGACAGCAGACTCCTCCCCAGCACTATCTAGGACCGTATCTAGGTGGCGCGTGAAGTCCTTTGCACCAGGCATGCATGTTACCAGGCAATCCTCACGTCCACCAGCCACCCAGCTATCTACATGCCTAATGATCGAATCACCAACTATAACAGCTGTCCTAACCCTTCCCTCATGGGCACAAGGCTCTGGAGAAACTTCCTCGGTGCGAGAGTGTTTTACATCACCTGGAATTGCATTTGATTTGTGACATATTTTTCTGTTATTTGTAATTTTTTATTTGTTTCACACATTTGTGTTAATCATTTTTTTAACTCATTAGAACTTTATGACACATACAAATATAATTAATGCTTGTTAATCAGTAGGTTAACATACGCTAGATAAATTGTACATGCTCTAAAAATTTTTAAGGTATGCTAACAAATGCACACTCCTATTATTAGTGAGACATGGTTACTTCACAGAGCAAGGGGTAGTCTTTGAAACTATATTATGTTTATGATCTTCACAGAAGACATATACTATACTAACTGTGTAGCACATGGTAAGGAACAGGCTTATAAAATCAGTATAGAACAAACCAGTGTTGCAAAAAGTAGAACTAGAGTATTAATGTGGTGCCGCAGAAAGCGGCAACTTTCAAGGGCATAAAAAGCAAAAGGAAAGGGGAATAGACAAAAGAAAAAATTTGAGCTGCTGCCAAACTGTATGGCTGTAATTTTTTACATCTATTCTAGACTCATTCTTAAATAGAAGAACTACATTTGTCATGCCAAGCTCTCTTTTAATATGCACCATCTTTGGCAAAATGTCAAGTGTCTTGAGAAAGCTTACTTATTTATGCTTCCACTATCCATAGAATTATGAGACAGATGAGACTAGCAGCCTGTCAGTTTCTAAATATAATATTAATATTCACTGGCTCTATATTGTACTAGATGAATCACAGACTTTTGGTTTTCTGCTTTCTTTAAGGAAAATGAATTCCAGCCAAGTAGACATGAAAGCCCATTTTGCATAGGTCATTGAAAGAAGAATTAATACATCCATTTCAAGGCACTCACAGTTCTGCTAGTATTTTGCAAAAGGCTCTGCTGAGCATGGAACCTTTGTAAAATAGTTAGGAGGACACTTGCAAATACACTTGTATATGTTTGCACGAACAGAGGAGGCAGCAATTTTGAAGATTATGGGGTATGTTTACTAAACCATCTTAATGTTCCCGGCATTAGCTCCAGCGATAATGTGCCGAATGCCATAAAAGCAGTGGGCGTCCCGGTCTGAAGGTAGCAATCGCGGGTTATCGCGCGATAAAGTGCGCCGTTCACATTATTGCGCAATAGAGGGAGCCATGCACGTTACCGCGTGTTAACCTTAACTTCATGTGCTGACCTGCAAGCACAGCAATAGAGGTGCAGCACACTGGTTAATACAATGACTGCTGAAACAGGGATCATGAATTCAATCCCCCAGTGGGCCTAATAAATAAGGTTGGCCAAGGCAATTCCTTTTCCTGCTTGAAACAGTACAACAATCTGTGCTGCCAGCTAAAAATACCCGCACCCCAGTGCCATAAACTAATGCACCTTTTAGGGCGCACCAGAAGGCACATCCTAAACCACCACGTCAGCCAAGGCGGTTTATAATGTGCCTCAGAGGCCATGTCGAAAGGTTGACAACTCCAAAGGCACCATAGTAGGCACCCCATAAGCTGGTTGAATCTAAGGTGTGGCTTAAGATACCCCAAGGATGTATAGATGACCCCAAAAATGTTGGCCAAGGGCAGTAAGGTCCCCAAGTTGAAAAGCAAGAAAGGTATGGGCCAAATACAGATGTAACCCTAACACTGCACAGAGCAACAAGGAAAGACAATGCACAAGTAATGTAAGGAAGTAGATCTGAGCTGATGGACCAGACAAATCTGCATCCAGCCCATGTGGCAGCTGGAAAAATGGACAAACATATCGGGGGCAGCTGTAGCGATGCACAGGGTGATGGTAATGTACCATGCAACAATGACAGTGTGTGGCAGAGGATGGAAAGACGTGTCCAGCAGAGGAGGTAGAAGTGGCAGGATAGGTGTAATGACAGGAGGACAGAGGAGCAGCAGTGCCCTGCGGAGCACACACAGGAGAGGTAACCAGGGAGAGCTGCAATGCAGAAATGTGTAGCAGTGCAGGACGTGGGGTAGCAGCATGCACATCAGGGTAGGACGGCACACAGCTGGCAGACACACATAGTTGGACAGAAGGATGGTTGACAACTGTGATAAGAGTACAATGTGCTAACAGCACAGATCTGCACAGATATGACTGTCACAGGAATGAAAAGTAGCTGTGCAGGACAGGCATACAAATGAAAGAGAACAGAGAGGAAACAAACCTATGACCATTAGCACAAATGTCAATGTACAAACCGGTAGGCCACACCACCAACGTGAGGCCATTAGCAAAGGCTGCATACAAGAATACTGCAGGGCATCACACAAGAAGCCTGCTGGCTGCCAGGATAGACAAACCTCCAACACTAACCATGATGAAATACACATGCAGATCTTGTGTGTACAGATCAGATCACAGTCTGTAATTGGGACCAGAGCCACATATAACTACATGCACACACACAATGAAATGTTATGCAGTGGATACAGCATGCAAAAGAGAAAAGAACCTAAACCCAAAGGGCTGCAGTGGATGCTCTGTGGAGCAGGGCAATATTTGGAACAGAACAGGAGAGAATTGAACCTGCAAACAGGTGTGCCACAGACCAGCCAAACTACAGCAATGCCAATCCCCCAAGGAGACTGCAATGCAAATGCTATAAATAAAGAGACATATGTAACAGCTAATATGTGATGGATAGGCAGCACAGAGGGCACACTTTGGTGTACAGTGAAGAGATGGAAGGGTGTGTGCATAGGTGATGAACCTGCAGGTACCTAATGGTCATGTTAGCACAACAGAAAAAAAAAAGTAAACCCCATGTGGGGATCAAACCTGCAACCTATGGTGTTATAGCACATGTCTGGAAACACTATCCCAAACAACCACAACAAGCACAATGCAAAAATAGTACCTCAAAGGGAAGGTGTGTATGGGCAACTGTAACACCCAGTGATGTGTGCAAACGGCTGGCAGATAGACAGCTGGCATCGTACAAGGATGTGAGCACAGGTGGGCCATGCACATGACCAGGAAATCATTAAATACAAGCAGCAGCAGAGACAAATGTACGTCAAATACATATTTTTATTTTGGTTAATCATCATAGATAGTGTAGATACCACCATCATAATATCAAGGTGAGTGGATCCCAGGTGAAAAACGGAAAACACATTTTGCAGGGCAGCAACCCACATCTTACAGAAAGGTCACTGGCCCGTCTACAAATGATGGGCAGGAGAGATAATGTGCATCAGGTGCATGGTGTGCAGTATGCATTAGGCCCCCACCCCCACATGCTGCTGCATGCCCAAATGTGTTAGTTACATATGTGTGCATGTAGACAGTAGGCGGTGCATGATGAGGGCCCAACACACATCAGTCATAATCTGTTCCTTAAAACATATCTTTCTGCCAACACAGGAGGCACACAAATGAAAAAGCATATGTTGTTAAAACTCTGAAAGTTTAAACACACATATCGAAATATATGTTACAGCTGTCACATAATGCCTGATATAGGAATCAAAGCTGCAACAATGTAACCCTAAACAATCGTCAAATGCACAATGAGGATATGCTAACAGGTAGCAAAGGCAAATGAACACAGAGAATTCAAAAGAAACCATCTGCAGAAACATGCAGCGATAACACTATGCAGAAGGTCCCCCTGCACTGGTTGGTGTGGATACAGTGTCCTTACACATATATCATGGTACATGGAATGCACAAATGAAGGAAGAAAATGGACACTCACACTGCCACACTCTAAATATAACGGGGCAATGTGAGTGTCATTACCTCAGGGGATAAATAGGACTGTACAGATATGCAATGCTAGATTTGTAAATCAATGCAGAGCGTCACGTCTGTACAGTAAACAGACACAATAACCTGAATATAGAGATGGAAAGAAAGGTCAAACATGTTACAGTAACCCACACAGAAGCCATATTGCAACCTGCTGTATTGCACCAACATAGTCAGTCACATGCACATGCACCGTGTACGTTGAAACATGATACAGTGATGCCACACATGCACTATAACACCCTTGGTGATTGCAAACATCAATCCAAGATGCTGGTGTGCAGTGGCAAATACTGTGTCATGTCCAAGTGGAGGCTAAGTGGACATGGATAAGAGGACCTCTCCAGTATTCCCCCTGTGCCACACGCATGGCTGTATGCTCGTTTTAAACCAAACAGATGAGTGTATCCTGCATTCCATGTCACACACATGAGCAAAACACAACACAATGTCAGAAGGATGTACAACATACAGTGACAATGTCAGTCCCTGCTGCAAACGTGGGGACCAGTACGCAGTGTCCAAAGTGCAAAGAGTGTCTGCACTCCAACAAGTCATGTTACTACTGTCCTTGAAACCCTCGGCATGCAAAGTCAAGTGTGACATCCCAATATGCCACAGTACTGGAAAGGTCATGTGTGTCTCCTGCGATGAACACGACACCCAGCCAGAGCACAGCAGCAACGGTGTTTTAGACAGGTCTGTCATACCCAAAGTAGCAGTCCAACAATAATACTGTCCATCCTAGGCATGTGTCCCACTCACAGAGGTCAAACATCCTATGGCACCATTTCCCAGGGATAGTTGCATGGTGCTGTTGTGTCCTCCAACAGGTGGTTGATGGTGACGCCGGATGAACTGTAGTAGATGTGCTTTTTGTGTTCACTGCCCTGTGTCAGAAGAGGATAAACAATGTAGTGGTATGCTGCTTGCAACATCAGCCCAAATTGCAGAGAGTAAAACATCAATATGTACGTAAGGAAATGTCACACAGGCAAACATAACATGATCACAACACAGAACACACTGCATGTTGGGGACATTTTGAATTGGAACCGCAGACGAGGGTGTCACATGGATATGGTCATGTCTATGCCCATGTTACACAGGCGTTTCACAGCTCCACCCCATGTGCATCAGCGTTCGTGTACAGAGACCCAACAGGAAATGTCTATGAGACAAACAGGAAATCATTAACATGTAAAGGCTGATGTCATTCACAAAAGACCAAAGGTTCAACCTACTGTGTGTTTGAAGCAAGTGTATGTTTGGGATCCCTGAGGCACTCAAAGGCCATAACACGTCACAGTGAAGGGAGATGATGTCATCGAAATGTTTAGAGTCACCATGTCCCCATTTCTAGCCACTGTTGATGTATGTCCACATTATGGCGATATCTGTGATATACGAATGCTGTTGCGCAGTGGTCTGTCAGCACACAAGAGATAGGTCAGCTCACAACACACAACACATGTCCACAATGTCCACAAGGTAAACAGCAGTAAGGAAGAGATAGCACAGTCTCCACCGCTCCCCAGGTGTACAGACCCCTCACACCACATGCTAATGCAAAATGCCTGCATGCTGTATCATCACACAGCCAATCCAAAAACACACACCCACACAGTATGCTAAGGTGAGCGTGCCAGCAGTAGCATATGGCCTGTATGTGCACAATTAGAGATTACTGGAGATAAAGGCCTATTAAATGCAATGATACCCTGCTGTTGGCTCATGCTACAATGTTAGGGAAAGATGTACGTGCATTCCACCACCCAAACACCTAGGACCTGCACACACACGCAGCTCTGTTGGACGTGTCCCAGAGACAGTGTTGGAGAAGACAAACTGGCCAGGAACAGATGTGGATATGTGTGCCAACAGCAACATATGAGGTATGGGGGTGCAGGGAAAAGAGGTGAACAACAACATATGTACATTATGACAGATCACTGCAAATTTGCTAAACAAATACTTCTGCTCTGTTTTTGCTAAAGAAGATTTTGGAGATGGACCAGCTGTGACTCCCAAATATAAAAATAGGAATGAAGTAGATACCACACCATTCACAGAAGATGAGGTGTTAGAACAACTTGCTAAACTGAAAGTGGACAAAGCCATGGGACCAGATGGGATACATCCCAGGATACTGAAAGAGCTCAGAGAGGTTCTTGCAGGACCATTAAAGGATGTCTTCAACAGATCCTTGGAAACAGGAGTCGTTCCTCAGGACTGGAGAATGGCTAATGTTGTACCTCTACACAAAAGTGGTGACAGGGAAGAAGTGTAAACTGGATTAGAAATTGGTTGACTGACAGACAACAGAAGGTGATGGTACATGGAGCTCACTCGGATGAGAGGAAGGTGATTAGCGGGGTGCCTCAGGGTTCGGTCCTGGGCCCGGCACTGTTCAATATATTTGTGAGTGATATTGCTGAAGGACTGAATGGAAAAGTCTGTCTTTTTGCAGATGACACAAAAATTTGCAACAGAGTGGACTCCCCCGAGGGAGTGGTTAACATGAGGAAAAATCTACAAAAGCTGGAAGACTGGTCTAATGCTTGGCAACTACGATTTAATGTGAAAAAGTGCAGTGTCATGCACTTGGGTAGCAGAAATCCATGGGAAAAGTACACGATAGGGGGTGAGAGGTTGGTATGCACGGTTCAGGAGAAAGACCTTGGTGTGATTATCTCTGATGATCTCAAGGTGGCAAAACAGTGCGACAAGGTGGAGGCAAAAGCCAGGAGGATGTTGGGCTGCATACAAAAAGGGATTACCAGCAGAAAGGAAGAGGTACTTATGCCACTGTACAAGACACTGGTGAGGCCTCACTTGGAATACTGTGTTCAGTTTTGGAGACCATATCTTGCAAAAGATGTAAAAAGACTGGAAACTGTTCAGAGAAAGGCGACCAAAATGATTTGGAGCCTGCGTCAGAAGCCTTATGAGAAGAGACTTGAAGACCTAAATATGTACACTTTGGAGGAGAGGAGGGACAGGGGAGATATGATTCAGACCTTTAAATACTTAAAGAGAAATGATGAACAAACAAAGCTCTTCCAAAGATGGGGACGCTGTAAAACTAGAGGGCATAACATGAAGCTGCAAGGTGGTAAATTGAAAGGCAATGTCAGGAAATATTTCTTCACTGAAAGGGTGGTGGATGCTTGGAATGCCCTCCCGATGGAAGTGGTGGGGGCAAACACGGTGATGGAATTCAAAATGGCATGGGACAAACACAGTGGATCCCTTTACAGCAACAGGATAAAAGCAAAATAAACGGTACCATCTAACTTCTGAACTATCTAGCGTCTCAACAAATAAGGGTGTCCTACATGGAGTGGTGGGTTCACCCCTAAACAAAAACAAAAACATGGGGAGGGGTGGCCTGCACAGAGCAACAGGTGCACCTACTCTTGCCATCTTGCTGAGCAGACTAGATGGACCATGCTGGTCTTTATCTGCCGTCACTTACTATGTTACTATGTTACACGTGCTTCTCCTGACTGTCGTCACAGACAAAGTAGCTGTAGGTCCACCTACCCCAGACTACTGCATGTTGGATGACGTACAGTCACCTGCCAATGTACCACAGCACCAGGAGGGTCACCAAGTATGTCCTGTGGATTGAGAAACACAAGAGAAACATACATATGTCATGTTGGAGCTGTGCAACACACACTGCACCTTCACGTCCTCAGCTCCCAGACCCCCCAAGATCCTTAACAGACTGACTGTTCCACATCACACTGTACAGATTTGTTTTATGTTAAAGTTATCACTGAAGTGTGTGTGGCAAACAACAAGGGTCCGCACTCTGTCTGTCCCCTTCCTCACCTCTCTTTTGCTGTAAAAAATGTGGAACAGAATTATCTCCTCGCTACCATGTCCCTGCTTGGCTCTAAGCATGCAGTACTATCCTGTATCCCCCATATCGCTCCCAATGCCCCTTTATTGTGTGATCTGGTGTCTCAATGTCGTCTAATACACTGCTGTCAGTTCCTGTAACACAGGGAAATATGCAGGGGCTCCATCCTTATCCTCTGTCCATATACATTTTCTTTGTGTGAATATCTCATACCTTGACTTACATTAACAGCTGTGTGCTGATGTGTTGCAAATATATCTCTCCACGCCTGAGTTATGTCTGCCTAACCACACCCCGATGTTCAGTTGCCACCTGACATTGATGGCTGCATGTCATCTCACTGTGTGAAAGTGTTAATTGCAAAGCGTGGATATCCTATATGTGCACCTAAACCCTCCCCTCCCATCAGAGCGTCTTTGTGTGTGTGTCCAAAACTTCCTCTCTCTAGGGTCCGCAATGTAGGTGTTGTTTTGGACTGCATTTTCCTCCTCTACACACATACCCAGTTTGTAGTTGAGGCTTGTGGTTTATGTCTAGTTGTCATCAACTATATCTCCCCAGTCCTCCCTGAAAACACAACTAGAACCCAAATCCCTCCCCCCCCCCCCCCTAATCAGCTCCTGGCTTGCCTACTGTAACCTACACCTTGCTGATCTGGCCTTGAATCATCTCTGCCTGCAAAGATGCAACACTGCACTGCATGGCTTTTCTACAGCCACACACATAATGGCACTAATACTCCCCCTACCAAAACAGAGGAGGAGCACCGCTCTTGCAGAACAGAGAGGAGAACACAGGGAGCAAGAACTGTAGGTTGGTCACAGACTGCTTTATTGATGATAGTCCCTACGCGTTACGGCAAACGCTTTCATCAGGGGACATACAGCTAGCATAAATATATAAACATACAAGAATTATATTAAAAACATATTAAAAACAATTGCAAAAAATAGAATGAAATAAACTATAGAAACATATTTAAAAATAACACACTTAAACAAAAAGCATAAATAGGAGGGCCGAGACTACAGACTAATATAATCTGTTGCAGCAAATGCTGAGGACTATATGCATCTTCCCTGAAAACACAACTAGAACCCAAATCCCTCCCCCCCCCCCCCCCTAATCAGCTCCTGGCTTGCCTACTGTAACCTACACCTTGCTGATCTGGCCTTGAATCATCTCTGTTTGCCTGCAAAGATGCAACACTGCACTGCATGGCTTTTCTACAGCCACACACATAATGGCACTAATACTCCCCCTGTCAGGACACCTCACAGGTTCCCTATCCGTTTCCGCATCCATGTCAAGGCTACGTGCTGACCTATACATACAGGCACACCATGGTGTTGCAGTAACCTCCTCTACTGATCTCAAATCCCAGTAATCAAACTACTACTCATCATGTATATAGTGCTACATATCACATGTAGCACTTTACAGAAACAAATAACACACAGTTCCTGCTCATCAGAGCATACCAACAAATCAATCAGCTCAAATTAAAAACTGTGAAACACACACATCTAGGCAACTGGTCCCATCTATGGTCTGCTCTCCTACTGTTTACCCCATACTACACGCCTTTCACCTTGCTGCACCCAAAGCTTCAAATTAACTACTTGTGGCTGTACAGCAGCCCCTATCCCAATCAGCCACAAATCATGTATGACAGCTGTCCCCCGCAGCCCCCTCTGGTGGCGGCGTAGTGTTTCCACCGAAGAGCTGGGGAGCGCACAAGATTAGGGGTATTGGGGTTGGCCAAGTGCGAGGGTCAAAGGTAGCGGTCCTTTGTGCCGACCTCGTTACCAACTTCCCAAAAAGTAACTTCACACCAAAGTGGAGGGAAAAAGAAAAAGGCTTTATTTCTCCTTTACGCAAAAATGGTTCAAAACATACGGCTTTGGAAAGCAACAGGATTGTATCAGTCTTTACATCAGGTTCAACGCATACAAAAACGGTCCAAGTAACAACTGTTAACTTCACAGTAACTTAAAGTAAGATGAATCCTGCATTCACTTTATGCATTCATTGAACTCCCAAACAGGCTATAGCTTCACTGCTGTACAATATGTACATTCCATGGGTTCTTCAGCCTCCTCACCCCCAGATTCCACTGGCATCCATTCCATATCAGATAGCTCTGAGTCTGAAGCTTCGGTAGGGCTGAGTTCTGGCTTTTTAAAACATGCCATACAGTTTTCCAGTGTTTGTTTGTTAGCTTAGGGTGTCGGCTTCTGGCTACAGGATGGAACAATGGCTGTTCATCCGCTATAGTTTTAAAAGCACTCTTGTCACAACATTTAATACTGGCAGTTTTCTTCTTAGGGAAATTATCTGTTAATCTCTGCTTATAAGTATCATTGTTATACAGATAAACTTCTTTCCTCTGGCTTTCTTCTGTGCTAGGCCTAAGCAAACAATCACAAGAAATGGCTGCTTTACCTTTGAGCTTTCTTCTGTCTTTTCCAGGGAAGGCTTGAGGCCTAGTCGGGTTATCCTCCAACTCTTGCTGGCCCAAGTATTCCCTCAGTGTCTCTCTTTCCTTAGTGTGTGGAGAAACCCCTCTGAGGCAAGGCTGCAGCTGTTGCCATCGGCCTTTGCTTCCACTCCTGTGGCTGTTGTCTGGTGGCCGCGCCCTTGCAGCTTCTCCCTGCTCACCAGGCTTCTGAGTTCTCCACGTTTCTCTCCAGTTACTTCTATAGATATCTCTCTGAGTACCTTCCTCTCCTTGGATATCTTTTCCAGCTGGATATCTTTCTCCTGAATATCTCTTCACTGGAGGCCTTTCCTCCACGTCATTCCTCGCATATCTTTCTCTCAGGCTGTGTCTTAGCCCTTCTCCCTGGATAGGGCTCTCTCTCAAGCTGGATGTTGGAACATCTCTCTCCTTGAGTGCTCTCTGGGCTTGTCTTTCCTTGACTGCCCCCACTTCAACTGCTCTCTGGGCTTGTCTTTCTTTGACTGCCCCTTCCTTGACTGCTCTGCTTGATTCAGGACTGCCTCTCCTTAAATCGGAACTGACTGGGCCTAAGTCCTGCCCATAGAGGCGTGGTTCTTCTGAATCTATGCTGGCTCTCCTGCTCCCTCTATGTGGACCTTCAGGATATTGCATCTGAAACTTGTTTTTTTCTAAATTTAAAACTTTTTTTCCTTCTGCAAGAGGGTCCGCTGCATCACACAGCTTACCACCTCCCACAAGCCTACTACTCCCGATACACATAATTTATTTATTTATTTATTTATTTACATTCTCTTATATACTGCACTATTCTGCATCAGGGTGGTTTACATTGAACAAACTGAAATTACATTGAACAGGGCATTATAACTTGGAGATAACTATTTTACAGGGAACATGGGCTATGTGTGTCCACCACCACCCACTGTTGTGCCCTGCTCACATCTTCTGCGTTTCAGTCATGACTAGATTGTAAGCTGGGCTGGCCAGGCAGTGTCTGTTACATGTCAGTGCAGTGTTGCATCTTACTGCCATTGGGATACAAATGTTCACTAGTAGTAGTGGTACACACATATCTAAACAAATGTATGTGGTAACATATGCAGTACTTACATGAGAAGAGCACCTCAATCATCTGCCGCCTGACTGCTGTGCCCTCACGTGTGTCACCACGGGCACGTACAGGAGGGCACATCGGATCATCCTCCAGATCCTCATTAATTTCAACAGGGATATGGTGCCTGAGAGCAATGTTGTGCAGGATGCAACAGGCTATAATTATCTCTGCCACAGTCTGTGGTCTGTATTGTAAGGCCCCGCCTGTCCTATCCAGACACCTGAAGCGACTTTTTAAAATGCCAAAGGTGCGCTCTATGATGGAGCAGCTGGAGGCAGGGGCCTCATTATACCTTCTCTCTGCACGTGTCCGTGGTTGACGCACAGGGGTCAGCAACCAGGGGCGACACCCATATCCTGCATCACCTGCAGAAAGAAATGTGGAACGTTGAAGCAGGAGATGATGTCCACCCAAATGGACACAAGTATGTCCATGCAAACCAAATACACAAAACACCCTGACAGAAACATCTGACAGCACATGATGGAACACCACAAATATGCATCAGTGTGTGAAGTTATGACACACAAAACAAGGGGTAGGTGTACGGATTGCAATCAACATAATCTGTAAACACGACACAAATGCTAGTGTTCATGCTACCATCATCACACAGCACTGTAGCAAGGTAGAGCTGGAGGGCACCCCCCCCCCCCCCAATGTTAGATCACACCAAGACAGATGAGACACAGACACAACTAGGGATACACCTCAAATACAGACATGTGCATATACGGTTAGTCACAGGATCACCATGTGCATATCAGAGATGAGAAATACTCACCCAGCAGTATACAGTCCTCATACTGTCCTGCCTCAAATTGTCTGATAAGTGCCGAGTGATGCAGGATATAGGAGTCATGGGTGGACCCTGCAAACCTAGGGACCACATTCAGAATATGCATATTTGCATCACATACAACCTGAACATTCAGGGAATGGTAGTGTTTGCAGTTGTGGAACACTGCCTCCCTGTCTCTGAGCGGGACCAGGGCAGCATGTGTGCAATCAATAGCTCCCATCACGTGTGGTATCCCGGCAAACACCTCAAAGGCCTGGTTAAGGGTCTCCCACTGTTGCCTAGTGTTGGGAATTGCAATGTAATTCCCTACCCAGCTGATCATGGCACGCAGTACCTGGTGGAGGCAGCGTGAGAAGGTTGGGCAGCTCCTGCCACCCACTGTGGCCACAGATGACTGGAAACAGCCAGAGGCAAAGAAATGTAGGGCACCAAGGAGCTTGACCAAACCCGGTATGGCATGTGACGGACCAGTCAGGGGCTCGATGTCAGGTCTTAGATCCTCATAGAGCTCCCTAATCGCCCCTATGCTCAGGCGGTAGAGGGAGATGACTGGGTCCTCACGCATGCCCTGGAGCTGGGCCCTGGTCCTGTAGAGGCAAGGCTGGCGAGCCTGCAACTCTGCACACCTCCTGCTCCGTGTCGGCACAGCCCCTGCCTGGCCTGCCCCCACAGCTGCAGGTCTGTGTTTCAGCGGGACTAAACCCATGCCCTGTGCCTCAGCCCCATGGACACCATCTCCCCAATCAGGCAACCGCAGCCCCTGCTCAGCTCCCACTGCACATGCAGCAACCACAAAGGTGCCCATAAACTCCACCCCTCCAACTCTTCTAACTCACTCTAACACAGACACTAAGCCCACCAACCTAGCCACACACCTCCCTCACCACACACCAACCCAGCCACACTACCCCACCACCACTCACAAACACAGCCACTCTCCATGATACACCTGCCTCTGACACTCTCCTTGCTTCACCAACAATGCACGACTTCTCTCCCTCGCCTATACAAACCCCTCAACGTGAACCAGGTGTGCAGGTGTATTTATAGGTTATTTGACGTAGCGCGTGTTGCGCATGCGCCACAGATACACGGAAGGTGTGCGCATGGGACACTATGTTACACATGCGCATATGCTGTGTGATGTTAGGCGCATGTGCCAAGCCTCGTGCTCACACACAGCACATGTGTAACATGGGGTTCCACGCACGCAACCACCGTGTCTCTGCGGCGCATGCGCAACGCGCGCAGCAGACGCGCTTGCTATGTCAAATAACCTATAAATACACCTGCACACCTGGTTCACATTGAGGGGTTTGTGTCGGTGAGGGAGAGAAGGTGTGCGTTGTTGGTGAAATGAGGAGAATGTCGGAGGCAGGTGTATCGTGGAGAGTGGATGGGTCATGAGTGGTGGTGGAGAGTGTCAGAGGCAGGTTTGTTGCAGAGAGGTGTGTGGCAAAGCAGGCAAGAGAGAGAGAGGAGGGGAGGCGAAGAGCAGTCTAGAGAGACAGCAGCACAGTTGAGGAGCAGGCAGCAGGGAGAGGAGTTGGGACGAGGAGCAAGTGTGA
The DNA here is from genome assembly GCA_033557465.1 of Ichthyophis bannanicus. Classification (NCBI taxonomy): domain Eukaryota; kingdom Metazoa; phylum Chordata; class Amphibia; order Gymnophiona; family Ichthyophiidae; genus Ichthyophis; species Ichthyophis bannanicus. The sequence goes on along the minus strand of CM066031.1, from coordinate 322,573,575 downwards.
GGTGTAGCAGAGGAGCCGAGGAGCAGGGATGTGTGACAGGGAGGGAGAGGGCACAGAGGGCAGAGGGAAGGAGCAGCAGGACATGGCAGGAGGGGAGGAGGGGGCACCTGTTCAGCAGGACCCAGAGATGGCAGGGAGTGTTGGGCATTTGGCGGTGGCTGCAGGCCCATCGGGTGTGTCCCAGCCCACACAGGGGCCACCCAGTGCCAAATGACGGTGTATACCGGTACCAGCTGAGGAACGGAGGAGGGATGTGAGATTCAGTCAGCAAGAAAACCACATCCTGCTGGCCAGTGTGTTGGAGCGGTATGAGGTGCTCTATGGCTGGCTGAGCAACAGCACCACTGTGGCAACACGCACACACATGTGGGAGGAGGTGCAGGAGGCCATAGCCCAGGCAGGGGGACCAACCAGGGACCTCGACAGCCTGAGAAAGAGATTTAATGACATTAAGCGTGGTGTGCGTGCACACATGGTGGCTGAGAGGCAACATGCTATGGACACCGGTGGGGGTTTCCCCCTTTTCCCCAACTCTCACACCCCTGGAGCAGGAGCTAGCAGACTGTCTTGGGCCCATCTACCTGTGTGAACTGCCAGAAGCGCTGGACACTGCCCATCCACAGGCAGGTAAGTATGCACCTTACACCTTGCTGCTCCTTACGCTTGGAAGAAACACCCTTTGTCTAGGCGTCAGGCATCTGCCTTGCCCCTCCTCACACTTGGGTTCATAGCTCATATCTTTGCCTCTGCCTTTGGCTCATGAGTGTGCTGTTCCCCATTCCACCCCTTTTCAATTGTATGTTTCTGTCTGCCTCTCATAAGTGTTCCTACCACCATCCTTTGTCCTGTCTCCCCTATCCCTGACGTTTTGCTCCTGCTCTGAACCTCTTGCCACACCTGTTAGTGTTATGTCTATTCAGATTATGAGCTCCACTGAGCAGGGATTGTCTTTTTGTGTGCTCCCTTTCACAGTGATGCATGCCCTTGGTAGTGCCCAATAAAATGCTTAGTAGTAGTAGTAGTAGTAGATATGCAGCACATGTACAGGGCATGCCAAAGCACATGTGTCACATGGAGGGGAATGGTGGGGGACCATGTCCTGAGAGCATGCGTGCCCTAACACAGGTAACTGTGGGGTGATGCAGCACATGGCAGGGTAGGTACAGAGTGTGTGTGACAGGTACCTGGACCTGTGTGTATGACAGGCACAGTCCTGAGTGTATTCGAGGTGCACAAAGCAATGGTGAACCAGGGGACGTGGCAGATGAGACCCATATCTGATTCAACCCTGCATACATCCATGGTCCAGACAACAGACAAGCAAAGCCCAGAGGGTTAAGCTGCATAGCAACAATTTACAGCACCACAGATCATCAATGTAACAGTGATGTAAAGGACCCATCTGAGGAGTGGCTAATGACATCCCACTATAATCAACGAGAAGCACAGCATACCTGAGCAGCACTGTCACAGTAACAAGCTACATTGGGATATCATTTGACAGTATGCAGATAACCTCCTGGTATCACCTCTACATTGTTGCTCTCTAGTGCTGTGAAGTCTGGCTGTGCTGCTGGATCTTTGGGAACTTTCATATAGTTAAGTTTGGCCACTGATGTATGCAGAGTTCATGCAATTACAGGGATGGTCAGTCCTTCTAAGTACCCCTCCTCCTAAGGATGGGTGGTTGTGGGACTAACTGAGCTCAGATGCCTCTACCACTGGAGTAACCATACCCAGAATGGTCTAGCGTTCCATCCTCACATATGGGGTATGAGGGCTTACAGTTAATTAATTTTTGTGCCCACTCCATTTGGGATGTGTACTTCAGTACCTGCCTGCGTTGTCTGTCCTCCTGAGGTCTACTTGATAATATAGTATCTGGCATATAGGTCACAGCCAGTCATCATACATCTGCAGCCAGTCCCCGAACATATTGAGACAGGGGGAGACATACAAGAGGGACATACAAGTAGCCCAGAACACAGTGGCCTGTGGGTATCCACACACCCCACCAAAACACACATGACGTCTGTATGCACCTACCTATCCAGGAAGAAACAGGTCCAAATGTGGAGTAAGGAAAGACCAATCTTTATTACGTGTGTAACAGGGACTACACAACAAAGGCCGTGTTTCGTTCCCTTCGTCAGAGGTAATACATCTGGTACGCTAAAATCATAAATACATAAATAACGATAAAATCATATCTAAAGACATCATTAAAAAACAATAGTACAATTAGATAACTATATAAAGTAAGAAAATAATATTAAATAAATAGTTTAAAAGAATAAATGGATAAACAATTATTGATCACCTACATAGATAAAATTATGTAACACCAATCATAAGACACTAAAGGTTATGTAACAATCATCGTGCATATTAGCTAAGTAAAAGCATCATGAGCATATATATAATTAAATAATTAAAGGAACTATATAAATTAAAACTAGAAGTAAATAAATAAATAAAAGGGGGAGTGACAAAAATATGAATAAATAATAAACAGTAATAAAAATATAATCAAAGACATGTGAAATGGTACCTTATTTTGAATCTCATCTGTAGCGTAACTTGATAGTACCAAATTGCAAAAGACCGCCCAAATGGGGTAAATATAAAACTAGGTGGAATGATAAAAACACGGTATGTAACCTAAGAGAGACCATGGCTAAATATACTGTGATCTCTAATTCAACAGTTAGAATGAAAGAACAACAGAGCAGGAGCGAACAAAACTGAAGGACAATAAATGTGTAGAAGGGAACTAAAGCCCAAGTAAAATTGAAAATCAATGATACCATATGATAAATAAGTAAATAAATATAAAAGGCAAGACATAAAAATGGACCATAAAAACATGGCAATGATGGGCATAAGTAATATAAAAAGCATGGTATATCATATTACTTATTTTTTGTTCAGATGATGTTTCTAATACAATGTGGATCACAATTTCTTACCCGCACAAAGGTTATAGTACGTATCTGATTCCCAGAGTCTCATATTTCATACAGCCATGGTTCCTTCCGGTTTAGCAGTTTTTTGTTACTAACGAGCATATTTTTGTTTTGAAAATTGTGATTTTATTAGATTCCTTATATAAGGGTCCCTTATGCCCATCACTGCCATGTTTTTATGGTACCATTTCACATGTCTTTGATTATATTTTTATTTAAAATGCACATAGCACAACCCCCACAAAACCTGGGATCAGCCATATACACGTCCCGCAGTACCACACACGCATTCCTAAACCCCCGCACACTGTGCAACCCCATACCCAGCAGGACTACACCCATCCCCCCAGACACCCCACCACACCCATGGAGTATGTGATAGCTGTCCACCCCTGACCCCTCCACGGTCTCCTCCCCCTCCTCCTCCTCAACCTCCTCAATCTCCCCCTCACCATCCTCACCCCCTGCCATATAAGGCTCCCCCTCCCCTCCCTCCAGCACCGCCTCACACTCTGCCCCCTCTATGGTGTCCTCTTCTTCCTCCTCTGCTGGGCCCACCTCCTCCTCCTCCTCTGTCCGGTGTTGAGCTGTGGAGCATGTTCTTGTGTGCCCTGATGTTGAGGGGCCCTCGCCAGCAGGAGCATCCTCTGTGGGGGATGACAGTCATTAGCACACTATCATGTGAGTCACATACCACATGTACATAGTTTGGCCGTGTACAGGCTGGTGGGCCACTGTGACATTCTGTACTGAGCTGCAGAGGCCGCAACACTCACCTCCACTTTGTGCCATCGCCCCCCTCTAGAGGCGGGCAAGGACCTCTGGGCAGTGCAGCCGCAACTCCCGGCCCTTTTTCCATAGGTCCTCTACCTGGGAAAGAAAGCAATGGGTGGGAGCATTAATGACCATATATCTCTGGTGGGTGCCCAACACATATCACACATCTCTGTGAGCAGCATCATGCTGCTCCTGCTCCTCTGGCCAGTGTGTCCTCTACTAACTGTTGCCAGTGCCACCTGCATGTGTGGCTGTGGGTCTGGCCATGTGTGCAGTGCCACCTATGTGTACTGTGCATAACACCCAGGATACCCCATACTCTGCTCCTACACGCTCCTTGCATGACATTGCAGCACCATGCCACGTGTGGTTTGGCCATGCTGCTGTCCAGGGGAGGTCTTCCCTAACTCCCTGTGTGGTCTGGAAAACACATGTGTGTTTGCCTGACCTACACACATCATCCAACACACCCGACATGGCACCATGATATCCTACCACACATGGGTGATGTGTTCTGACCTAGAGCGGAAGGTGGGTGGCCCTGTGCACCTTGCCAGGCACCAATACCATGACACTTGGCTTTCTACTATACTTCTATGGTCATGACTAGGGCCTCCTGTGATTAGGGCAGTTGTGGCTGACTACAACAGGAGCATGGCCCACCACACCTAGCTGGCCTATTAACAACTGTGCTCCTGTCTGGGGTTATGGCAGAGCTGTGAAACCCCAACATGTGTATGTACCCTTACACCAGCATCTCTAATGTTCCTCTGCGATCAGGTATGGGACTCCTGGGGAGTGGGCAGATGTGTGACCTGAAACTGCGTACACTTCAATGATATCTGGATTTGTTACAGACCTTTGTAATCAGGTATCAGGGCTCCTGGGGGTGAGGTGGTTTAGAGCACATCCACAGCTGCACCTACCATACCATCAGGATCCATAACAGACATGTGCAATGAGATCTGGGCCTCCGGGGAATAGGGCAAATGTGTGACCTAACCCTGCATAACCTACCACAATATCTAGATGCCAAACCCACCTTTGCAATCAGGTCTCAGGACTCCTGGGGGTAAGGTGTCTTAGCACACTTCACCAGCAACATAAACCATATCACCAGGGTGACTGACAGAACACATTGAGCAAGTCTCAGGACTCCTGGGGGTAGAGTGGATTATAACACATCAACAGCAACATAAACCATACCACCAGGGTGACTGACAGACCACTTTGATGGGGTCTCAGGCCTCCTGGGGGTAGGGTGGATTATAACACATCAACAGCAACATAAACCATACGACCAAGGTGACTGACAGACCACTTTGATGGGGTCTCAGGCCTCCTGGGGGTAGGGTGGATTATAACACATCAACAGCAACATAAACCATACCACCAGGGTGACTGATAGACCACTTTGATCAGGTCTCAGGACTCCTGGGGGTAGGGTGGATTATAACACATCAACAGCAACATAAACCATACCACCAGGGTGACTGACAAACCACTTTGATCAGGTCTCAGGACTCCTGGGGTAGGGCAGATGTTAAACCTGCAAATGCACATGCAACCATATCACCGGGGTGATTGACAGACCATTTTGAACAGGTCTCAGGACCCCTAGGGGTAGGGCAGATGTGTGACCCTGCAACTGCAGAACCTACCATATCAGCATGCTGTTTACCAGAAATGTTTAGGCAGATCTAGGGGTTCCTTGTGTTAGGGTATATTTTAACACAGGTCCTTAGCCTCCTGGGGATAGGTCAAACCGCTTTGATGTGATAAATAGGTGGTATATCACGTGAGTTTAACTAAAAAACATAAATGAGATAGAATGCCTACACACAGCAGCATACACAGCTACAATCAACACTGGATATGTCTATGGATATACTGACCTGTCCCCATACACTTACCTCACGTGGGTATTCAGCGCCTGGTGACATGGTCCCAGGCCCTCCTTACGTGCCCGAGGTCCTGCAGCTTGGAGGAGCCAGAGAATAGTTTCTTCTGCCTAGTGCAGATCAGCCCTGCAAGGTGGAGCAGCTCCCTGCAGGTAAAAGCAGGCTTTCTAGAATGAGTCACCATTTTCAGCAATGCCTTGCTCACACACGCACATCGCATATGCGTGCCATGCTAGCAACATGCCTGTGCCTGGGCTGGTACACAGTGAACAGTGGCATCGTCAGTACATATAAGGATTTATGCTACAGACATACATTGCAGTGATATGTCTGACATTTCTTAACACAATTTGTTTATTATGCATTTATCTCAGTGTTGGCACACTGGGGTCTTGAACCCATCACCAGTGTTGTGAGGGCATTGTATTAACCGGTGTGCTATGCCTTTTCACATAGCAATGGCTGGCTACACAGTTGCACCAGGTCATCTACATACACTTTCTACTCTGCTTACCTGGCTAGTGTACGGACACAGCTAGGGCACTTTAGAGGGCACCTTGGTTTGGCCAACTGAGCTGTGGGTGTTTTGGGATGTGCACACGGATTTCAGATCTATGTCAGACTGCTACATGCATAGACGGCTGTATCCTCTGACAGTTATACTGACGGATGCACTTTGTATACAGCTCACCCGCTAATCTAGCAACCTGCAGCCCACACCACTCTTCCAACATACCCACTGCATGCAACTGGCCACACTTTTGGACATATTGTCATGTGGTAACACATTCTGATGTGATGATGATAATACACTATATCCTATACATCCTGATACATCAATATACAGGCCCACTGGGGTATTGAACCGATGACCTCTCCCACTGAGGTCAGTATATTCACCATTGTCCTGCAACAATATTGGTTGTAATTAAACTATGGCTAGCTACTGTGGTGATGAGGCTGCAGCTCAGCCCTGGAAAACAGATTAAAAAGAAACGTATTCTTCCGTGTGGGGGAAGGGCTCAGCTAGACACACGTTTCAAAATGCAGGTAGTGGAAAAACCCACACTTCCAGAGCTACTAGGCTCAGACCACATCCAGACTCCATGGCAACCCAGAGGAGGGACAGGAGACACCTGTGGGAGGAGCCAGGAGAGGGAGGACGCTTGCATACATTTAAGCCCACAGAAACACACAGGAACAAGTTCGGGAACAGGTTCGAGAACAAGTCCAAGTTGGGACATGGGAACAGGTTCAGCAGCAGCAGCTGGGACAGAGCCAGGAGCAGGGCTAATCCCACTCCTTCCAAGAGAGAGGAACTGAGGAAGCTAGCTGTAAGCAAGCTGGAAAGAGAATCCTTAAGCCAAACTGAAGAGGACCAAAGCTTCAGTGGTGGAGAGCAGATAGAGTCTAGGAACAGACACCAGAGTGATTCCCAGAGCAGCTCTGATTCTGAGGATGCTACTTCAAAGAAGAGCCCCTGCTGTGAGAGATTTGCAGCCAGGCTTGGAGGTAGGAGGGAAAGACCTGGGGGAGATGAAGAATACAGCCAAGATACAGGAATAGCCCTACAGGATTCTGAGGCAGAAGCTTTATCTTTTAAGAAGCCTGTCAGAAAGAATGTTCCCAGAAGTAAAAGGAAACAGACAGAACCTTTAAGTGTTTCATTAAAGGGTAAAAAGTCTGGTAGCCATACTGAAAACCCAGAGGGGAGACGAAAAGCTCATTGGGAAAAGGTGTTCAAGCTTTTAAAAGAAATTAGGCCTGAATACTCTGAGCCAGTCTCAAGCCCAGAGATATGTGATTCTGAGTGCGAAGATATGGAGACAGAATCCTGTGAAGTGGAACAGGACTCCATTGATTCCTTAATGGAATGCTCCTTGTGCAGAGCTTCAGACTGAGGGGAGGCCAACGGTTTAAGCTAAAGAGAAACCAGAAGCAAGTTAACCTGATACGCTGAATGCTGGGAGCCTGAGATAGAGAAAGAATTATTCAAGGTTGAAAATTACCACAAATGTTTATGCTGGAGTAAAATGTTTTAAAGCAGCAGTTTTCTGTTAGCAATGCTGATAAGCAGAAGAAGCCTTACTTTTAAAACCCTACGCAGTTGAAAGAAGCTGAGGGCTTTGCTGGACTTTGATAATAGCAATAAGTTACAACTGTGGCTTGTTGGGGAAAAGAAGTTATCTTCTGTTAAAGAGTTGAAGGAAGCAACCTCATTTATAGCATTGTTGGAGCACGGTTTATGTGACAGTTTTGTTGGAGAAATTATCCTCTATTCTGTTGTTCTGTTCAGAAACTTCCATAACAGTTTGTTTGCAAAGTGTTGACTACAAAAGAAAAAAATTAATAAATTTTTCCTGTGTTGCCTCTAAAACCACTTGGTTGGCATTTTTGCACACAACTACAACACCAGAGACCTTGGCCCTGAATCTCTGCAAAATACAAGACATTAGATGGCACGCTGTCTCCACTAGGCGACCGCCTAGCCGGGGTGCAGCACCACACTACTCAACCAGTGCAGGTCACCAGACATGCTGTCTGGTGTGACGACCAGGATAAGTTAGCACCAAGGGTACCCATGATGCAATGCACATGCAGATCAGCAGTCTACATCTGCTCACCGGATAGGGGTTTGCAACTCTGCAGCACATCAATTGGGTAGGGGGACCAAGCATGCATGTTACTGTTACAGTGTGCCTACTGACCATGCCATTGTGCATGTTCTGTGATCACCCTGAGAGTAAAGTCGTGGGGACAGTACCAGGTCCACAGTACCCGGGATGTTTGCAGTAGGTTTTGTTGCAGTTCACCATCACTTCCAGTGTATGGGGTATTCTTTGCAGCCAGCCTTGGAAGTTTTCTATGTACACTTCTATATGCCATTGATGCGTAGCCCATGTGGACAAGGATGCTTGCAACATAATGCATATTGCGTGAGGTTGCCATGGGCACCTGTTTTTGGAGCAGGGGTGTTTCTGAACTCACATGAGAATGATATACGGAGCAAGCCCATCCTCTGTGGGTTAGGGTAGGGAACATGATCTGGAAACAACAGACACACACTATCATTGTTTCCAATAGGGCCAGTTGATCTAAATGATGACAGACTGTGGGTTCAGCAACCCCCAGCCAACTAAGAAGCAGAGAGCTGACACAGATCTGAACATGGAACTCAACCACTGGCAGTGCAACTGGTCAGCTAAGCTGCCCCCCACTACATTCTGACATTCAACAGCAGAGGGCAGTCAGTGGCACCTGCTGCATCCTGCAGGGTATTGCAGCCATACACATGCTAGCTACAGACAGTCTGCTGCCACATACATAGTGCATGTTCCAAAAGAAACACTGTGCACCCTGGTGTGGGAACTGGCACATACACCACAGAGCTATGTCAGTGATTGGGCCCCAAAAAAGAAAACCCATAAATTCACTTGAGAAAAATAGTATATGGTACTTTGGGGGAACCTATCCATGCCGTGGTCACTGCTCAGTCAGGGTGGGAGTGACCTTCCAACATGACACACTGTGGCCACCCTGTCCATGCAGGTGGTGGTCGGGCACTACAATGTCCCAGCCATTGCCCTATACCCTGTGCAGATGCATCCTGCCCAGGCCTCCCTGTCCGGCCCATACCCACAGTGCCTTGCTCCTCATTATGCACATTGGCAGGCTTACACTGGAGACAGTGCAAGCAGTGTGGGCTCAGTAAGGTATAGGCAGCCACAACACACTGGATAAACAGACACACACTCCCACACCTATGCCAGCATTGTGCAAATATAGAGGCTTTTAGCAGCCCTGGCAACCACACCAGTCCTGGGCACAGTGCAGGCATGGCTATGGGACGCAATACTGTTGGGGTCTGCGGCGCTCCTGCCCGGCCTTGGGGCTAAAGACAGGAGCAGCGGTATGATGCTTCGTGAGGAAGGAGAGTAACCTGTATCCAGGGAATGCTGGGTATTGTAGTTCCTGCTCCTCTCACTACAAAATAAAGAGTTGTAGTTATGGGGTTTCCAGAATATTTATTATAGTAAAGGATATTGTTCCATCACATGGCAAATAAATGCAAACAAAATAGGTGCTTCAAATGCTAACAGAAAAACTTAGGATAAAGGCAACTTAAAGTATAACTGCTTCTTTTCACTTCTAAGCAAATTACTCACTTTGCCCCAAGAGGTCAGTTAGATTCACTGCAGCCTCTTTCAGCCACTGTTACCTTCACAGTGCTGGGGAAAATCAGGTGCACATAATTAGAGCTTTCTCAGCAAGGCAATACAACAGCTCCGTAGCATTTAATTCACATATGGTAAAAAGCAGTTTCCTTCAGCTTGGCATCTCTACACAGCAGACCGTGCAATCCATGCTCTCACAATCTGGTAAGTCTGTATTATCTTGTGTTAATTCTTCAAGCTGTATAGAATTACTGGCTTCTGGTAACACTGGCTGTCTTCTAGCTTGCAACTCTAAAAACTGCTTAAAACTCTGTAGGAGCAATTCAGCCTGTTGTTTGGGAGGTAGGGAATTGCTATCAGCTATACAACTTCCCTCTGGCTTAAGGCTGTTTATTTTCTCCTCTCTTAGATTAATTGTATCAGAGTAATTGCTAGTCTCTTTTGCTAATGTTTCACACACAGGAGAGTTAGCTTTACGTTCAGCCTGGAAACTTTGTGGCAATTCACTTACTTGTTGCCATGCTGTTCTGACTTCAGATGGCTCCAACGTTCTCCAGCTGTTAGAATGTTTGTTGCTCTCTGGCTCAAACGGTACTTCACAGAATGATTGTTTTCTTTCTTGTGCCTGCCTTGAAGGCTTCCTTTCCCAGGGCTGTGCCTTCCAACGGTTGTCTATTTCAGGGCTAGGTCCTCTCTCCTTGGGACTTCTACTCACTGCCTCTGAATAGAACTTTACAGGTCTCCTTCCAATGCCATATTCCCAAGTATCAGCATACTGTTTTCTGGACTTCCAATCATTCTCCTGCTTCTTCTTTATCCGTCTCTCCTTCTTAATCCTCCTCTCCTTCTCCTCATTCTTAATCTCACTCTGACTAGCAAAGCCATGCTCTGGTTTAAAACCACGTTCTCTCCTGGACACGCCCCTTCCAAGGGCAGGGTGTGCCCAATCAGGACTGCAGGACTCCTCCCCTGGGCTGGTCTCCATGCTCAGCTCTGTGGAATAGAGTCTCTCTTTCTTCCTTGGTTTCTCAAATAGGCATAAATCCTGCTGAACCTCAGGATTTTCATCCGTTTCCATAGGCTCAGGAGGGCGCTGTTCACCACAGGTCACTCCCTGGGGTGGTAAACACTGTCAGAAACCAAAACTGAAACACACTCCACAGATATCAGAAAGGTTGCTATGATGCAGCTCTATCAGCAAATTGTGATTAACTTAGGAAATGTTATCTGCCATTAATCATAGCAACCTTTTGATATATGTGTAACGTATCCCCAGGTTTAGGGAGGCATTGCTAAGGTATGCAAGTGCTAGTATTGGGAGATGCTGCTGCACGCAAGGCCCAACAGCCTGACTCTCCATGAGGCTTTGGATAGTGGAGCCTGTGAGTGTGGGTGTTTATGCCCCTGTTGGCCACTGCTCTAGGCAGAGGTTTCCAACTCCGGTCCTGGTGGGCCAAACACTGTTCAGGTTTTCATGCAGCCCCTAATGAATATTGTGATAAGGATAGCTGTGTGGATCGAATGGAATGGGAGAAAAGTGAGGAATACACCTTTAAAAGCAGAGGTAAACAAGGTTCCCATAGAAACCACAACCTACCGAAGCATGCAGTAGCTAGAGCTAAGCCCTTCCCTAGCAGTGACGTAAGAGCTAGTTTGAGCCCTAACAAATCTCACATGTGCAGCAATGAGGGTGTGGCTGGAGAGAAGCACCATTTTAAAGCTGCTTCAGAGTTTTGTATGGAGGAGCCCGGCAGAGACACAGGCACAGTCTCTGAGCTTACCAGAGACGTAGTGGAGGGAGAAGGGGAAGTGAAGACTGTTGATTCTTATTCTCAGGGAGCACTGGAACCAAAGCTGAAGCTTGTGCCAAAGCACCCCAGAGAGGAGAAACTGGAAAGGTTTGACTCCAGGTGGGGAAACAGCTCTGATAGCAAGGGGAGCAATGTACGTTGGGAAGGTAGGTTTGCTTCAGTTCCTAGCAGGGGTTGTGCTGAGGACGCTGTCAGGGAGCTGAGGTTAAGCGCTGAACAGAGTGCTGGCAGAAACGCAGTGAAAGCAGCTCCAAGCAGAAGTAAAAGGAATTCAAGGCTCATTCCCTAAGTAATGTGGGTGCTGACCAGAAAGAACAGTTTTTAGGAAAACTTCAGAAGCTTCTGCACAATATTAAGTTTAAACCCTGTGATAAAGGTTCCCAGGAAGACAACCCAATTGAACCTTGTGAAGACATGCAAATAGATGTTTATGAGACACCTCTTGATAATGACATAATTGAAATGGATTGCTCGTTTTGTAAAACAAACAGCTTGAACATGTGCTAGGCTCATGCTGTGGGAAGAAGTTTGCATAGCCTGTGCATTAAGTTGAAAGGGAAAGAACTGTTGCTGAAAACTTTAAGTTTACCTGATGTAATAACCCGCCATAACTGTGAAAGGCATTTATCTAGGAGGAGCCTGAGAACAGCTGCTGTGTAAAGAATACTTCTGAGTTTGATGTTTCAGCCTAATTTGTTCCTGATATCCTTTACTTTGGAGAAAGAATCCTTGTCTTGTGTTGCGCTATGAATTTGATGTGAGGGGGAAACCCAGAATAAATATCTTTGTTTGCCTTGAACACCCCATATGGTCAAACTACTTTGTCTGAAGAGTGATAGAAACTACAAGTCCCAGCATCCATTGCTGGAAACCAAGTCTTGGGACATTACTTAAAGGCAAATAAGGCAGCCCTTTTGCCTACCAGCCCTTGGCCTAGGCAGGGGGTCACGACAATATGCATGAGATACATTTGCATACCATGGGGGCAGCGCATACAAATGCAGCACAGGCATATTTATTAGAGACAAATGTCCTAAATGTCTTAAATGTCCTAAAATGTCCCCTATAGGGCACCCTATAAGTTGCTCCACAGGATAACGTATAGTGCACCTTATATGGATGGTAACCATAAGGTAACCTATAGGGCGCCCTATAAAGCGCCCTCTGAGACACCTTATGGGTACAGTACGATGAGGGTGTTTTTGCTGGCAGCAATAATATACATTAAAAAGAGATAATGCTCTGGGCAGCCTCATCAAATAACCCCACTGTGGGTTTGAACCCATGACCTCTGGTTTCACAGGCAGTGAAGTAACCATTGTGCTACAGCTCAATATGGAGCCTCCCATTCCTGGCTAAAATAATTGAAAAAATTATACAGAGAAAGCTCTAAGATCATATTGACAAATTTGCCCCACTAGATCCCCACCAGCATGGATTCCGTCCAAAACATGGTGTTGAGACACTCTTCATACAACTATTTGATAACATAATCAAAGGAATAGACACAACAAAACAGGGTTTTTTATTAATATTTATCGATATATCAGCAGCCTTTGACACAGTTTCCCATCACATCCTATTGAAGCGCCTAATGGAGATTGGACTACAAGATACCACTATTAAATGGTTTCAGTCATACCTCGAAGACAGACAGCAGAAAGTAAAATCTGGTAACCTCACCTCAGAACCCTTCAGGACTACTCAAGGAGTTCCCCAAGGCTCATCACCATCAGCTCTTCTATTCAACATCTATATTTAGCCTATATGTAAAATATTTAACAAATACAAGATACAATACGCCATATATGCTGACAACATCATGGCATATACCCCCATTCAAATAGACTCCCCAGACTACACCACCATATCAACCTGCATTCAAGAAATGGCGACCTGGCTAACTAATAATAACTTAAACATCAACATAAAAAAACTGAAGCAATCATCATCACGAGAGTCTCCACATTCATTTCTCCTACTTCTATCAACATAACCAATACATAGATCACAATAAAAGATGAAGTCTGATAACTTGTAGTGATTCTACACAAGCAACTCACCCTCCAACCACATGTCAACAAGATATCCAAAACAGTCTTCTTCAAGCTCGCAGTGCTCCGGAGACTAAAACCTCTCCTCAATAAAGAACATTTCTGCACAGTATGCCAGGACATCATTACACCTATACTGGACTACTGTAACTTACTATACCAAGGTCCACACAAAACAAATCACCCATCCTCTACAAATAATCCAGAACACTACTGCCTGAGTATTACCAGTGCTTCAATACAAGACCACATAACCCCAAAGACCACATTACACAAAAGCAGAAGTAAGGATGTGGTTGAAAACTACAGGCCGGTTAGTTTAACTTCGGTGGTGAGTAAATTATTGGAAAAGCTGCTGAAAGAGAAAATAGTGAGGTTTCTGGAGTCCAGCGAATTACAGGATCCGAGGCAGCATGGATTCACCAGAGGCCGGTCTTGTCAGACAAATCTGATTAATTTCTTTGACTGGGTGACCAGGGAGTTGGACTGAGGGAGAGCCCTAGATATGGTGTATTTGGATTTCAGTAAAGCCTTTGACACTGTTCCTCACAGGTGACTTATAAACAAACTGAGTACCCTAGGGATGGACCCTAAAGTTACTGCTTGGGTTAGAAATTGGTTGGATGGGAGGCGACAAAGATTACAGGTAAATGGAGCTCACTCTGAGGAGAAGGATGTTACCAGTGGTGTGCCCCAGGGATCTGTCCTTGGTCCAATTCTTTTTAACATCTTTGTTAGTGATATAGCGGAAGGGCTGTCAGGTAAGGTTTGCCTCTTTGCGGATGATACCAAAATCTGCAATAGAGTAGACACCCAGGAAGGTATAAATAACATGAGGAGGGATCTAGCTAAGCTTGAAGAATGGTCTAGAATTTGGCAGCTGGGATTTAATGTTAAAAAATGTAAGGTCATGCATTTGGGCTGCAGCAATCCAAGGGAGCAATATAGTATTGGGTGAAATACTTTTGTCCACTAAAGAAGACCTAGGCGTGGTTGTGTCTGTTGATATTAAAGTAGCTAAACAGGTAGAAAAGGTGACGGCAAATGCTAGAAGGATGCTTGGGTGCATACGGAGAGGAATGGCTAGCAGAAAAAAGGAGGTGATAGTGCCTCTGTATAAGTCTTTGGTGCAGCCTCATTTGGATTATTGTGTACAGTTCTGGAGACCGCACCTTCAAAAGGATGTGAACAGGATAAAGTCAGTGGAAAGGTGGGATTAGAGGTGATATGATTGAGATGTTTAAATACCTCCGTGGCATAAATGTTCAGGGAAGTTCAATTAAAAGCAAGTTCTGCTACGAGGGGACATGGGATGAGGATGAAGGGGGATAGATTCAGGATGATATGCGGAAATATTTCTTTATGGAAAGAGTAGTGAATCCATGGAATAGTCTCCCACTGGAGGTGGTAGAGATGAGGACAGTAACTGAATTCAAAAAAGCATGGGACAAACACAGATGATCTCTAAAGGTAAAAAGGGGACTGTTGTAGTTGTTAATATGGAAGGACAGACTAGATAGGCCATGTGGTATTTTTCTGTCGTCATATTTCTATGTTTCTATGTTTCAATACTATACGATCCGCACTGGCTACCAATTTCATCATGGGCAAAATATAAATCAGCACTCACCATTTTCAAAATTAAAAACAACATGTCAGCAGAAATACTACAGGAACTCATCGGAATCAAAATAAGCAAAAGACCAGACAGAAACAGCACCAAAAACAACATACCAACACCCACTCTATTCAGAAAAACCAACAAATCCACATCCATGCGAGTTTTCTCTCTTGCTGCCCCTGCTATCTGGAATGTCCTCCCAGACAAACTGAAATCAACAACAGATATAAAAGAATTCCAGAAGCTACTCAAAACCACCCTATTCATCGAACAATTCAATGAAGACCACTAATCACCCCACAAGCCAAACTAAGTAACGACAACCATACCAAACAAACACCCTATTACTGACATTAAGATATACATAGTGAGTTAATGTTACAAGAGAATACTCAAATTGTTAAAGTTATAATGTTACTGTTGATATTTATTAGTTCTTAGAATAAGTTGATATGTGCAAGTTCCTTAGATAAATTGAATTTAATGTTAATTGTACCTGACACCGCTCTCCCCCGCCCTGCCTTTGCCTCACTCCTCCCGCCTCCCCTCCCCCTAACATAGCTTCCCCCACCTCCACTTTGTATATAGCACATTGTAGATAGCACATTGTAGATAGCTCACCCTGTATATATTGCAGCTTATAATCAAGCTACACATTTATTACACCTACACATGCACTATGATACAAATACAGCATGCCGACACCTCTGCACTTTGTTTTTGATTTGTTTGAAGTGAAAACCACTTTGATTTTAGGATAAAGCTGGATATAAATCCTTTTAAATAAATAAAATAAATAAATAGTGTTTTTTTTTTAATTCTGGCTGTCATGTCTAGAAAAACCCAGATAGTCGGTGTCAGTATGTCGACTGTATCTAGCACAGTAGCATACCAAAGGTGGGGCAGTGGGTACAGTCTGCCCTGGATGCCAACCAGGAGGGGGTTGCAACTCTGCCAGACCCATGGAGGCAGAATGGCTAGCTTGCCACACTGCCTCATGCTCTAGGCCCAGGTTGCTCTTCTTTCTCAGCTGAAGTCTCGCAATTCACAAGACTATGGCCAGAGATAAGAGCAGCCAGACCTGGAGCACAAGACACCATGGCAAGCCAGTTTTATAGTAAGTTTTCCGCACGGCTTCTGTGGGCCCAGCCATGGGGGAGGGGGGGTGATATGCATCATAGCATGCAGCATGCAGGATGGGGTGCCTGCCCTGGGTGGTGAGAACGCCACTGGTCTGGCACCGAATATTTGCATACTTCAGCCAGAGCTGCCACTCTCTGTATGCTGTACTATGTTATCCAGATAGTTCTCTATATGGTGGCACTCAATATTGCTGAGATATGGATACTTTCTGGATCCACACAAGCTCTACTCATGGAACATACTGGCACTTTCTGGATAGTGTTGAGGCAGTCTGTAAGGATATTAAGTGGCATTATCTCTATAGTACCACTGAACACCCTGCTCAGTGGCACTTATTCAAATAGAGCCCTGTTCTAGCAGGGGCATGTCTGGGTTGTCCGGATGGCCCCGAGCAGGACGGGCCCGTTAGGACCTGATTCTGTACTTTGGGAGCAAGACATTCCTGTGGCATACAGAATCAGGCCTGAGGATGGCCCAGCGTGCCCCTGCATGTCTGCGGGGATGTCCTCCCCACAGGCTCCACTGGCTCCTGTGGCACTGATCCTCCTCTTCCCCGCAACCTGACCCACGGTTGGCCAGCCAGGGCCTGTATTGGGCGGCAGGGACCTCTCTGCACCTGGCCCCGGTGGGGTTCCAGCCCCAATCGCTCCATTTGTGCTGCTTATTCTACTTTCATGGTGGAATAAGCAGCATGTCCCTCCTGACCCTGCAGGACATACAGGGCTGTGACCGGAATTGTCCCTGTAGATCCTGCTGCCTCAGCCCACCTCCGCTCTGCCTAGACTCTGCGCCTCTCGCCCCACACCAACTCTCCTCGTTCTGCAGCTCGTTCTGCAAGTTGGGGAGACTTGAGGGTAAATAGGGGCAGCCCTGCAAGTTGTGTCTCAGATTCGTGCCCATAACAGGTGCTTCTAACCAATTAGGAATTGCTGAATATTGGGCCCTCTATTGTATGCTTTGTACCATGCTCTCGTCTAACTAGCATATGCATACCATTTTTTAAGACTACTGGTATGCTTCAATAACCAACTGTTGTGTGTTTTCTAGCCTTCCACTCAGAACAAAGCCAAATTGTCCAGACAGACCCAAATAGCTTTCTTGCACCATAACAAATGACTTCTTGCCAAATGAATCCAGATATCCATCCACTTATGTGGCTCAAGAATTTTGCATATTCACTCTTCAGCATCTAATCTGCTTGCTATGAGCTTAGTTCAAATCAAATTCGTATAAGCTTCCAAAAGAGGAATCGTGGCAGGTATTCATTTTTGCCTGAATTGAAACAGTCATAAAAAAGGATATTTGGGTAAAAGATAAACATATTCCATGGAGCCTTAAAATGTAGATGTGAGAGGCCACCACAGACATTCCCTCACCTCTGCTCATAAATCTGCCTCATAAGAACATAAGATTGCCATTCTAGGACAAACCAAAGGTCCATCAAGGCCAATACCCTGCTTCCAATTGTGGCCAATCAAGGTCACAAGTACCTGACAGGATCCCAGAATGTAAACAGATTCCATATTGCTTATCCCAAGGATAAACAGTGAATTTTCCCCAGTCCACTTAATAATGGTTTGTTGACTTTTCCTCCAGGAACTTGTCCAGACCTTTTTTAAAATTAGCTACACCAACTGACTTTACTAAATCCACCGGCAACAAATTCCAGAGCTTAATTACATGTTGAGTGAAAAATATTTTCTCAGACTGGTCTTTAACTACTTTGTAGCTTAATTGCATTTTTGTACTTTCAGAAGGAGTAAACAACTGATTCACTTTTACTTGTTCCATTCCATTCATTATTTTATAGACCTCTATCATATCACCCCTTGGCAATCCCTTCACCAAGCTGAACAGCCCTAACCCTTTAAACTTTTCCTTATAGGGGTGTCCTTCCAACCACTTTATCATTTCAGTCACCCTCTCTGTACCTTTTCTAATTCCACTAGATCTTTTTTTAGATGTGATGATGACATCTGAACCCAATACTCAAGGTGCAGTCCATTCATGAAGCCATAAATAGGTATTATGCTATCCTTTGCTTTATTCTCCATTCCTTTCCTTATAATTCCTAGCATTCTATTAGCTTTCTTGGCTGTCACTGCAGACTGAGCAGAGGATTTCAACATATTATTCACTATGAAGCCTGCATCCTTTTCCTGGGTAGTAACTCCTAATGTGGAACATTGCATCATGTAGCTATAGTTAGAACATAAGCACATAAAGATACACCATGCTGGATTAGACCAAAGGTCCATTGAGCCCAATATCCTTTTTCCAACAGTGGCCAGTCCGGGTCACAAGTAACTGTTAGATTCCAAAAAGGTAGGCAGATTGCATGCTGCATATCCCAGGGGTAAACAATGTATTTTCCCAGTCCACTTTAATAATGGTTTCTGGCAATGCATGTTTCCTAGAAAATAAAGGTGCTGGTACTCATATTCAGGTTTTTTTTATGAAGACCATCGGTCAGTTTTAGCAGGCAATGAAAAAGGTGTCGGTACTTTGTACCACCGTATACCCCTCAAAAATAGCCCTGCTTTATGGACTCTTTTCCAGGAACTTGTCCAAACTTCCTTTAAACCCAACAACACTAGTACAGCTTTTACTACATCAGATTTTCCAGATTTTGATTACGCGTTGAGTGAAAAAACATTTTTTCTGCAATGCAAGCCTTTGACTCAATGCTGACTCCTGGCAATCCAACAGTAAATGGGTTTTCTTGGCAGCGTGACTGGAGGTAGATTGCCAGGCCTTTCTTCTGAGACAATGGAGGGTAAAGTAACTTGCCCAAGGCCATGAGCGGTGCTAGTGGGAAGCAAATCCTGGTATTTTGATTAACAAGCCAGTACTCTAACTATTAGGCTATTCTTCCACTCTCTGATTAGTCTTAAATGTCTGACCCCTAGTTTTCTACTTTATGAAGGAGTAAACAACTGATCTACATTTTTTTTGTTTATTAGCATTTAGTTCATGCCTTTCCAGTGCAGTCATTTCCCTGTATCAGAGCGCATACAATCTAAGTTTGTACCTGAGGCAATGAAGGGATAATTGGCTTGCTGAAGGCCACAAGGAATATCAGGAGGATTAGAATTCTGGTCTTTCCAGTTCTAGATTGCCACCTTATCCACTAGGCTACTCCTTTACTCTATTTACCTTTTCTTCAATACTCATTATTTGATAGACCTCTATCATATCTCCTTACAGCGGCCTCTTTTGCGTTGTTCTTCCTTAAGTGCATAACTTTGCATTTGTCCACATTTCCAATTTATCAAGATCCTTTTTCAATTTTTGACAAACCTCTTGTGATTTAACAATTTTGAATAATTTTGTGTTGTCTGCAGATTTGATCACCTCACTCACTATTCCCATTTCCAAGTCATTTATAAATATGTTAAAAAGCAATGGGTCCAGCATAAATCCCTGTGCTACTCCACTATTCACATTTCTCCATTGAGAAAATTGACCATTTATCCCGACTCTCTATTTCCTGTAATATAACCAGTTTCTAGTCCACAATAGTCTCTTAGCCTTTATGATTTTCTAATTTCCTAAAGAGTATCTTATGAGGGACTTTGTCAAAGGCTTTCAGAAAATTCAGATACATTATATAAACCAGCTCAACTTTATCTACCTGTTTATTCACACCTTCAAAAATGTAGCAGATTCGTGAGGCAAGACTTCCCTTGGCTGAATCCATGTTGACTTTGTCCCATTAAAAACCATGACTATATGTTCAATAATTCTGTTCTTTATAATGGCTTCAAACATTTTCACCAGCACTTACATCAGGCTCACTCGTCTGTAGCTTTCCAGATCACCCCTAGAGCCCTTTTTAAAAAGTGACGTTACGTTACCACATTTTAATCTTTGTTCTATAGATGATTTTTCTGATAATTTACAAATTCCTAATACTAGATCTTCAATTTAATTTTTGAGCTCTCTTGGCACCCTGGAATGTATACCACCAGGTCCAGGAGATTTGCTACTCCTTTATTTGTGAAATTGCCCTATTGCATCTTCTAAGTTCACTAGGATTTGTTTCAATTCCACCTATTCAGCCCCTTTAAATATCATTTCAGGCATGGGTATCTCTCCCACATTTTCTTCAGTAAAGACAAAAACAAACAATTAATTTAGATTCTCCCCATTTCACTCCTCTTATCATCTAATGGTCCAACTGATTCCCTCACAGGCTTTTTGCCTCAAATTATCTTTTCAAATGATCCCTTTTCCTGCTCTATCAATGCTTTTCAGATATGTGCTTTTGTTTTGAAATGAAAGCAGCAATAGTGCACCTTATTGAAAAAAATGAAACAAAAGATGAAAAAACAAAAAGAAATAAAAAGAAACAAAAATATGTGTAATTTTTAGGCCTGCACATCCCTAATGCTTTCATCTAACTTGTCAGTGCTTATGCTGTTTCCTTTTTTCTTCCATTTTTTTTGAAAGGGTTTATTTTTGTTTTCTTTTTTTAGCTATGACAACCTCTCTTGTCTCACCTTTAAAACATGCCAGCAGTTGTTTGGCTGTCCTTATATTTTTTTTTCAAAGCAAGGAATATATCTAGTCTTGGCTTCCAAGATGGTATTTCTAAACAATGTACAGACCTGATGTAAACTCACAATTTTTGCAGCTGCTCCTTTTATTTATATTCTCTTATATACCATGCTATTCTGCATCAGTGCAGTTTACATTGAACAGGGCATTATAACTTGGAGATAACTATTTTACAGGGAACATGGGCTGTGGAGGGTTAAGTGGCTTGTCTAAGACCACAAGGAGCACTTGTGGAACTAGAAACCCCAGTCCTTCTGGCCCAAAGTTGCTGTCCTCTAGTGGGATTTGAACCTCTGACCTTCCAGCCTGAAGTGCCTTGCCCCAACCACTAGGCCACTCCTCCACTATTTTTTCCTACTGTTTTCCTCATCTTAGCATAGTCTCCGCTATGAATGTTAAATGTTACTGCAGTAAATTTTCTTGTTTCTTCCCTATATTTATTAAGTTTGATCATATTATAATTATTATTGCCATGTGATCCCAGCATCATTATCTCTCATCATATCCTGTGTACCACTAAGGATTAGATATAAAATAGCCCCCGTTCTTGTTGGTTATTGAACCAGCTGCTTCATGCTGAAGTCATTTATTATATCTAGCAATGTTATCTCCCTAGCATGTCCCAAAGTAACATTGACCCAGTCAGTCCTATTAAATTGAACACTCTGATGCTAAGCACTTAGTGTCGGCGTGTTCCGATCATGGAGTGGGGGCAATATTCAGCCGCTGCTCAGTTAACCCTGACCAGCTAAAGTTAGAACAGCCGAATGGCTGTCCTAAATTTAGCCAGTTTTGAAAAAACACAATCTGGGCAACCCAAATATTCAATGCCAGGGTGCAGATTTGGCCCGGACATTGATTATCCGGGGCGAATTTGAAGCGATAATGGCCAGCCACTTTAAGAGTGCTCGCTGCCACTGCTGAAATCCCCCAAACTCTTTAGGTTGGTTTCCTCTCTAACATCTTCACAACCAAACCTCTCCTCTTTAAACTTCCTATTCTTTTTTTTTTGTATGCCATACTAGGTCAGACCAAAGGTCCATCAGATCCAGTATCCTGTTTCAAACAGCGGGCAATCCAGGTCATAAGTACCTGTCAGATTCCCAAAAAAGTACTCAGGTTCCACATTGCTTAGCCCAGAGTAAGCAGTGGATGTGCCTGGCCCACTTTAATCATGGTTTATAGACTTTTCTTCCAGGAACATGACCAAACCTTTTTTAAATCCAACTACACTAAGTGCTTTTATATCTTCCGGTAATGAATTCCAGAGTTTTATTACACGTTGAGTGAAAAAATATTTTCTACAATTAGTCTACAGTAAATGTGCTACATTGTAGCTTCATTGCATTTCCCCTAGTCATTCAATTTTTAAGGAGTAAACAACTGATCTATGCTTACCTATTCCACTCCATTCATTCATTTATATACCTCTATCATACTGTATCTCCCCTCAGCTGTCTGTTTTCCAAGTTGAAGATCCCTAACCTTTTAAGCCTTTCCTCATAGGGATATCCTTCCATTCTCGTTATCATTTTAGTGGCTCTTCTCTGTACCTTTTCTAATTCTGCTATATCCTTTTAAAAATATGGCAAACAGAATTGCACACAATATTCAAAGTGTGGTTGCAGCATGGAACAGTACCGAGGCAATAAAATATCCTTGGTTTTATTCTCCATTCCCTTTATTATGATTCCTAGCATTCTGTTTGCTTTCTTAGCCACCGCTGCATACTGGACAGAAGGTTCAACATATTACACAGGTACACTAAAAAAATTTTTTTTTAAACTGCCTCTAATGTTTCGATTGATTTTTACGTTTTTTGGTGCGCTGAATCCAAATCTGGTAACCAATTTGCTCCATCACGTACAGATTTTTTGCTACATTGGGTTAGCAGTTTGAGGTGAACGTTTCAGATTGAGTGCGATCGAGATAAAAGTTTCTTGGATGAATTCTTTATACTAATTGTTTAGTAGTTTTTCAAATAAGAATAAAGAAAATTGTAACAAGGCAGCACATAAGAATAGAGTAATGTCAACAAAACACACTGTGATGGCAGCAAAATTGCACTTAAAACAGCCACATACATGTGCACAAACATTGAGCATATAAGAGCGAGGTTAGACACAAAGCAAAGCAAAGAAATGTGCAAAAAATGTTGTACAGGTATGTATGTAAGAATAGAAAACGCAAACCGCACCATTGCAATACATGAAGACAAACACCAGATGGTGTGAAAATAAAATTCTAATAAATGAGATCCGACACTGTGGTAATAACTAGCAAATTTTTATTTCAAAGTTTAGTAAAAACACGATATTTGTCAACACAGTTTAGATTTTAAAGTCATTCTTGGGTTAATCAATCTCCTGGTGGGCCCGTTTCTTCTTCCCCCGAATGCTTCTCTTGGTGCGCTGCTTGGCGTATTTTTCATCTGGGGTTTCCCGCAGCAGCAACCAGCAGAAATCAGCCATCATAGTGGTGTTCCATCTTCCTTGGTACCTTCTCTCTGCATCCTTGATGTCCTGGTGAAACCTTTCACCTTGTTCTTCACTGTACGCCCCCAAGTTTTCGGGAAAGTAGTTCACATGGGAGTGCAAGAAATGGACTTTCAGGCTCATGTTACAGCCTTGTTCTTTGAAGGCATTGAGCATCCTGGCAACAATATCCTTATAGTTCTCATCCCGCCTGTTCCCCAAGAATTTGAGAACAACATCCTTGAAGGAATCCCAGGCTTCTTTTTCCTTCTCAGACATCGTTTCAGTGAATGCTCCATCTGAAATGAGTTTCCTTATATCAGGGCCAACAAACACTCCTTCCTTTAGCTTTGCTTCAGAAAGTCGGGGGAACTTTGAGCAAAGGTACCGAAAGCACTCACTATCTTTTGGAAGGGACTTGATGAATTGCTTAATGAGACCCAACTTAATGTGGAGAGGTGGTAATAGAATTTTATCACGAGGTACCAAGCTCTCATGAAGAACATTTTTCTCACCGGGTCTCAAATACTCCCGAATTGGCCAGTCTTTTTTCCCCCAGTGTAGGTCGCGGGCCCGGCTATGCCACAAGCAAAGGAAGCAGGGATATTTGGTGAAACCGGATTGCTGCCCTAATAGCATGGATAGAATTTTAAAGTCTCCACAAATCATCCACTTATGCTCATCATAACGAATCTTCTGAAGAATCAGGGCCAAATTCTCGTATTTTTCTTGGAGAATAACAGAGTGAGCAATAGGAACTGAAGCGAATGTGTTGCCATTATGAAGAAGAACACCTTTTATGCTGTCTTTTGACGAATCAATGAACAGCCGCCATTCAGCAGGATCATACTTGAGTTTAAACTTTTCCATCACTCCGTATATATCGTTGCAAAATACCAAATCTTCCTCTTTGCTGAAATACTTCAAAAATTGTGTCTCGCGGTTGCAGTACCAATAAAAAGTTGTTCCTGGTGACAATAGATTTTTCTGTTTAAGCCGAGAACCTAGCAGTTGGGCAGCATCTTTTGGGAGTCCTAAATCCCGGACTAAATCATTCAATTCAGCTTGAGAGAAAAGTTCAGGTTTCGGATCTGGTTCAGTTTCAAACTCGGAAGTACTGGACTCATCGGGAAAAGCCATCTGATGAGTCTCATCATGATCAGAACCGTCCACACAAATATGATCCAAAGATTTTGGTGGTTCAGGCACAGGTACTTCGTTGCTATGAGGCATAGGCCTAATTGCTGAGGGAAGGTTGGGGTAACTTATTACGTTCTTATTTTTTAAGTTGTATCCCTTCACAATGCAAGAGCAAAAATAGCAGTCACTGCTGTGGTCTCTTTGTTCACGCCACATCATAGGTATTCCGAAACGAAATGCTTGTTTTTTACCTTTCATCCATAAGCGTAGATCTTCCTCACATGTCTTGCACACTTTGTGAGGAGCCCACGGTTTGTCTTGATCGCCTAACTTCAAAAAGAAATAGGCGAAATATACTTTTTTAATAAATGCAGAAATGTTCCTCTGCCGCTTTTTCACGGTATATTCCCCACAAATAAAACAAAAACTGTCCGGAGAGTTGACGCAACCTCTGGCTCTGTGAGCCATCACAAATACACAGCACTGCAAACTACAACTGTAGTGAACCACTTCGGAATAAAGCTGGATTACGACTGAGCAAACAAAAGGTAATAATGAACTTGCAAGAAACTGAAATTTGACAGGAACGTTCATGTCGCAACCACCGTGTTTGAGCGAGCGAACGAGGCGAGGCGAACAGGAAAGAACATGCGCCAGCGCGAGTACTGGATTTAGCCCCCCGCCTCCCAATTGTCCTGTTAATGTATAAAATGAATACAAAACACACTAAAATATCATGAGGGAGTGTTTCTAGTTAGTTAACCATTACAACCTCTATTTTGGGCCAAGAAAATAAACTGAAGTCGGCTAAAAAGAAATTATGTGAACATTCCTTATATGGGTAAGAAATCTAATTTTGCAAGAAAACGTGACGTGATGGAACATTTTGGCTATTTTTCCTGGATTCAGCACCCCAAAATCTATAGGAATCAGTTGCAAAACTGGAGGCAGTTTTTTGGTAGTGTACCTGTGTTATCCATGATGTTGCCTAGATCCTTTTCCTGGGTAGTGATTCCTAATGTGGAACCTTGCATTGTGTAACTGTAGTTTGGCTTGTTCTTCCCTAAGAGCATAACTTTGCAGTTGTTCACATTAAATTTCATCTGCCATTTGGATGCCCAGTCTCCCAATTTATCAAGGTCTTCTTATAATTTTTTCACAATACTCTTGTGTTTTAACAACTTTGAATAATTGTATATCTCTCATGAGGGACCTTGTCAAAGGCTTTCTGAAAATCCAGATACAATATATCAACCAGCCCACCTTTATCTATGTGTTTATTCATACCTTCAACAAAATGTAAGAGATTAGTGAGACAAGACTTTCCTTGGCTAAATTTATGTTGACTTTCTGCCATTAAACCATGACATGTTCAGTAATTTTGTTCTTTATCATGGTTTCTACCTTTTTGCCCTATATAGATGTCAAGATTACTGTTCTGTCGTTTCCTGGAACAATCCTGGAAACCTTTTTAAAATTGACGTTACATTGGTCACTCTCCAGTCTACAAGTGCTACAGTTGATTTTAATGATAATTCACATATTACTTAAAGTAGGTCTGTAATCTCAAATGTCAGTTCTTTTAGAACCCTGAGATATATGTCATCTGGTCCAGGTGATTTGCTTTTCTTCAGTTTATCAAATAACTGTATTACATCTTCTCGAATGGAGATCTGTTTAGGTTCTTTTGATACATCACCTTTAAATATAATTTCTGGCATGGGTAAGTTTCCTACATCTTCTTTAGTAAGATTGAAGCAAAGAATTCAGTCACTCTCCACTATGGCCTTGTCCTCTCTTAATGCCCCTTTTACTCCTCTATCATCTAAAGGTCTAACTCGCTCTCTAATAGGTGTTCTGCTATGAATGTACTTGAAATAATAAACACTTATGCACTTTTGCTTCTATAGCAAGTTTCTTTTCAAAGTCTCTCTTTGCCTGCCTTATCAATGCTTTGCATTTAACTTCAATAAAGAAAACCCCCTAATCAGAGTGAAACAATAATCAAAACAAGAAACCCTGATATAAAAATTAAACACTCGTATATCTTTTTGTCGGAGTAGACGTACAAAAGTAGGAAGAATTAAAACCTTCCTCTCGCTATGGTCTCTCCTTTTAATAATTTCTTTCAAAAACAGTATGATAAGTTAAAACACTTAACTGAAGCTTTTCCCGAGCTGAGAAACACCACAGAGTCCATGAAAAATGACGTGGCATGTTTCGGGTCTGTAAAAATGACCCTGCATCAAGTTAAAGATGATCCTGTAGTTATAAAAGCTTCAACTTTTAACTTGCTAGTACTTATGTTGTTTCCTGTTTTTATCATTTGACTCTTTTGTCCATTTTGAAAAGGATTCTCTCTTAGCCAGAACAGCCTCTCTGACTTCATCTGTAAGCAGACATGCTGGTTGTCGTTTGCCTTCCATCCAACATTCTTAATGTGTGGTCTGGGATTTCAAGATAGTATTTTTAAGTAATGCTCAGGCCTGATGTAACTCTTAACCTTTGTAGTTGCTCCTTTTAAGTTTTTCTTAACCATTTTTCTCATTTTATCATAATCTCCTTCATGAAATTTAACTGCTAGAGCAGTGGCTTTCCCTGTTATCCTCCCTCCATTTATTAAATCAATTGTGATCTTGTTATGATCACTATTGCCAAGTGGCCCCAACACCATTACCTTTCATACTAGATCATGCATTCCACTGAACATTAAGTCTAAAATGTAAACTGCTTTGACTGAAATGATAAAGCGGTATAAAATAACCTGTTAAGTAAATAAATAAAATATCTTTCCTTCATGTTGGTTCTGAACCAGCTGCTCATTTACTTCATCTAGAAACTTTGGGGTATGTTTACTAAAAGCCCGGTAATGTGTGGGCCGCGCTAGTGTGCGGGTGTCATATAAGGAGTGGGCGTGTCTGGCTGAAAAAAGCAAAACCGGGATTATTCATGCGCTAATGTGCGCGACGCCCATGTGCGCCCCGCACATTAGCGCATGAGAAAGCTGCGCGGGAGGCATAAGTGGTGCGCTGATGTGCAAGCAGAGGAGCAGAGCCACAGAACAATGGTTAAGACACTGACCAATGGTGCGGGGATCAGGGGTTTAATCCCCCACAGTGCCCAATGAAGACAGCTGGCTGAGGCATTACTTTATGAGGCATTTAAATCATGGGTGGCATAAGGCGGTGCGCTATTGTGTTAGGAGGCGTTTTAATATTGGACGGCATAAGGCGGCGCGCTGATGCACAATCACAGAAGCAGAGCCACAGTACAATGGTTAAGACACTGACCAATGGTGCAGGGATAATGGGTTTAATCCCCCACTGTGCCCAATGAAGAAGGCTGTCTCAGGCATTACCTATCATGGGTAGGTTTGCTTTAGGAGGCATTTTATTTTTTATTTTAATTACTACTACTAGCAAACGCACTCTCAAAGCGTGTTAATATAAGGCGCCCCATAAGGCACAGTTTAAAGTGCACTGTCCGCCAAGACACCCTAGAATGTTGCTTATAGGGCGCTTTATAGGGTGCCATATGAGGTACAGCAAGGTCACAGCAATGTTTTTGATGGCAGCACTGTGCAGTTTAAGAAATGAAAAGCATAAGTAGGTGCGCTGACATGCAAGGAGGAGCAGCAGTGTAGCATAATGGGTAAGGCATTGACTGCTGATACAGGGGTCATGAGATTGCTCCCCAGTGTGCCTAATATGTAAGGCTGGCTGTGGCATCAGCTTTGCAATGTACTTTTTTTTTCCTGCAGCACTTTAGTTGTATTGTATTAATTGCTGTCAGCAAACAGGTCCTCACGTGCCATAATTGAAGGTGCCGCATAAGGCACCCTATAAGGCACTCCACAGGGCACATTATAAAGTGCACTGTCTGCCATGGCACCCTAAAATGTCCCCTATAGGGCACCCCATAAGTTGCTCCACAGGATAACGTATAGTGCATCTTATATGGACGGTAACCATAAGGTAACCTATAGGGCGCCCTATAAAGCGCCCTCTGAGGCACCTTATGGGTACAGTATGATGAGGGTGTTTTTGCTGGCAGCAATAATGTACATTAAAAAGAGATAATGCTCTGGGCAGCCCCATCAAATAACTCCACTGTGGGTTTGAACCCATAACCTCTGGCTCCACAGGCAGTGAAGTAACCATTGTGTTACAGCTCCATAGCTGCTAGCAAGTGCCTGGCTGGCTGCAGAGGGAGTGCATGTCACCACACAGACAGTCTGCTGTGGTCACCAAGATAGGGTTAGCCCACCCATACCCATGATGCACTGCACATGCAAATCAGCTGACCACAGATAAGCACAAGATGGGGAATGCACCCCCACAGCACCTCGGCCTGGTAGGGGGTACTGACCGTGTGTTTTACTGGCACAGAGTAGCTACACACCGTCACATTGTGCGGGTACTGTGCTCACCCTGAGGGTTGGTGAGGCGCCCAGCACCAGGTCCACAGCACCTTGCATGGCTGAAAGAGACCACGCCGGTGGTCCAAAGCAGTGTTGATATGTGAGATAGGTAGTTTCTGCAGAAGCACCTTGGATATCTCTGTTTGTCTCAGTTAGGTGTAGCCCCTATGGACCCCTAGGTGGATCATGTACCACCACCACCCTCCTCCTCCTCCTCCTCCTCCAGGGCTGAGGGTGGCAAACAGGGTCTACCCATCAACAGATCCACATTCTACCTCCCTGCAAAGGTGGCAGTAGAGGGGGCCATCAACCCCAGTCCTGCTGGGGAACAGACACCCTACAGGGCAGTCAGTACAGCTCTACACACATCCAAAACACAATAGCAGACAGACATTAGGCCTGGATATGCTAAGCTGCACCACAACACTATCTGATATTCTCCTGCAACAAGCCTTCAGCCGCTGCACCCTGCAAGCCACTCCATCAAGACACATACCAGCTGCAAACAGTCTGCTAGCTAGTCCATAGTGCATGTTCCCAGTGGAAATGCATGCACCCAGAACTGGGATGTCAGCACACACAACAAGCAGATAAATCAGTGACTGAGCCCCAAAATGAAACCCATATATATCACAAGAGAAATACTATATAGCACTATGGGGGTACCTAGCCATGCTGAGGTTACTGTACAGTCAGGGCGAGAGTGATCCCCCAGCAGGACATACTGAGGTCAACCTGTCTGTGTAGGTGGTGACCGGGCACTAAAATGTCCCAGCCAGTGCCCTATGCCCTGTGCAGATGCATCCTGGCCAGGTCACCCTGTCCGGGCTATACCAATGGTACCTTGCTCCTCATTATGCACATTGGCAGGCCAATACTGGCAACAGTGCTGGCAGTGTGGGCTGTGGAAGGTGTTTGCAGCCACCACACACTGTATAGACAGACACACACTCCCACACTAGGACTTGCTATCTGCCAGTAATCATAGGAAACGTTTGATAGGTGTGTAACGTATACCCAGGTGTAGGGTGGCATTGCTAAGGTATGCAAGTGCTAGTATTGGGAGATGCACGCAGGGCCCAATGTCCTGCCTCTCCAGGAGGCATTAGCCAATGGGGCCTGTGGGTGTGGGTGTGGGTGTGTCTGCCTCTGTTGGCTGCTGCTTTATGGCAGAGGTTCCCAACTCCAGTCCTGGTGTGCCAAACACTGTTCGGGTTTTCATGCTGTCCCTCATGAATATGCATGGGATACATCTGCATACCATGGGGGTGGTGCATAGATATGCAGCACAGGCATCTTTATTAGAGGCAGCATGGAACCTGAATGGTGTTTGGCCCTCCAGGACTGCATTTGGGAGACTCTGCTCTAGGTAATGCCCCTATTTATGGTGTCTGTGCTCGGTGGGGTAAAATATAGGCGTATTAACCATGCGTATGTTCTCTGCAATAAAGGTGTGTCCTTACTATCATGGTTCAGTTGTGGGAAAAATATGTGGACTGGATTGGAAGTAGCCCCAGCTGGGCTTTGAACCTGTGACCTTTTGTTCTTGCACACACTGTCTGTGTGCACTGCAACACTGTGTTGCCACAGGTATGCTGTGTTCCCTGGGGAGTCCATGGCTGTTTGTCAGACAGGGCCTGTCTTTTGGAGTGCACTGCACCCACGTGAAGGGGGCTAGGCCACCGTCTGCTGTGGGCAGCAGCCACTGCCCCTTCCACCAACGGTACCGCTCCACCACCATGCTGACATGGCCTTATATTGGTGACTGCATCACAGCTAAATGATATGTGGCCCTCCAGGACTGCATTGAGGGGACTGTGGTCTAGGTAATGCACATGTTTCTGGTATTTTTGCTCTGTAGGGTAAAATAGAGGTGTTTGGACCATGCTTATGTTATCTGCAAAAAAGGTTGGTCTTTGCTATCATGGTTTAGTGGTGGGTAAAATATGGGGATTGGATTTGCAGGAGCCCCAGCTGGGACTTGAACTGGTGATCTTTGGCTCCTAAACACACTGTCTGTGTTCACTGGGCCACACTGTGGCCACAGAGACAGTGCAGTCCCTGGAGATAGGAAACCTGGCCAAAGGAGTCATAAACCCTGCTCTGCACAATTTCACTGTTGGATCATTCACCTTGTATGGGGACGGAGCGTAGACCCTTCTAAAATTCATATTTCTTTTTTGGGGCTTTCTTGTGAGTGCTTTTTAATGTTTTCCATGAATATCACTGTTGCCCAGCTGGATTATAATTTTTTAGAATTTTGTTGTGGTCATTTTCAATTTTTATTTGCTATTTTGTTCTGTGCACATGTATCACACTGCTCACGTTTTGTAGGTTTCCCTGGTTTTGCTGTACATTGCTGACAGAAATGGTTTCTCTTCCCTTTAAATCGGCTATACTGCGAGGTTTTCACTCGCGGTATTTTTTTCATCGAATTTCAGCCCCGCTCCTGTGCGGGAAGCCTCTCCCCTCTCACTCTCCACCCATTGACCCCGTCTCTCCGCCCCTGGGAAGCCTTCCTCCGCTCTCCGGAAGCCTTTCCACGCCTCTATCGCTCATTTGCGCGATGCGCACATGAGCGGGCCCGTTAGTGCGGCATGCACGTGTGCGGGGCACAAAAACGCATCATTAGCGTGCGCTAAGGTACCTTAGCGCACGCTCATGTGTGCCCCGCACAGTAGCGCGGTTTAGTAAACATACCCCTTTATCTCCCTAGTATGTGCTGATGTGACATTGGCCCAGTCAATACCGGGGTAATTGAAATCTCCCATTATTACTATGATGTAAACTTTACTAGATTCCCTAATTTGTTAT
The DNA here is from genome assembly GCA_033557465.1 of Ichthyophis bannanicus. Classification (NCBI taxonomy): domain Eukaryota; kingdom Metazoa; phylum Chordata; class Amphibia; order Gymnophiona; family Ichthyophiidae; genus Ichthyophis; species Ichthyophis bannanicus. Next base: position 322,541,719 of record CM066031.1, on the reverse strand, counting down.
CATTTCATCATCTATCTGATCATTCTGGGCAGGCAGATTGTAGTACACCCCCCATTGCCATTCCCTTCCCCTTTTTACTTGGAATTTCTATTCATAGAGATTCTTCAGAGTATTTTGCTTTCTGCAAAACCTTTATCCTGTTTGACTCAATGACTTCTTTAACATATAGGGGTATGTTTACTAAACCGCGCAATTGTGCTGGGCGCACTTGAGCGTGCGCTAAGGTACCTTAGCGCATGCTAATAGTGCATTTTTGTGCACCGCACATGTGTGCGCTGCACTAACGGGCCCGCACAAGTGCGCAGCGCGCTGATGTGCGATAGAGGCGTGGAAAGGCATTCTGAGGGCGGAGGAAGGCTCCCAAGGGGCGGAGGGACGGGGTCAATGGGTGGAGAGTGGGAGGGGAGAGGCTCCCCGCACAGGAGTGGGCCTGAAATTCAAGCTAAAAAATACCGCGAGTGAAAACCTCGCGGTAGAGCCGATTTAAAGGGAAGAGAAACCATTTCCGTCAGCAACGTACAGCAAAACCGGGGAAACCTACAAAACGTGAGCAGTGTGATACATGTGCACGGTACAAAAGTGCAAATAAACCTCAAAAATGACCTCGAAAAAATGGGAAAAAAACATAACATAACCAAGCTGGCCAATAGTGATATCAATGGGCAACATTAAAAAACACTGATGTTGTTCATTTAGAGAAGTTCATTTTAGATCGGCAGGGTTCTGTGGAGGTTAGTCGGGATGAGTGAGTGTTTAGTGAACGCCTCCGTGTTATGGGTTTGTTTAAACCTTGATTTCATGATTGCCTATTTTCTTGTATTTAAATTCATTTCTGGGTCACCGTGATGTGGACTTGATCATTTTATATTACTGTGTATTGATGTGTATTCTTGTATTTTTGCTTGATTGTCTTGAACTGTTGGCTTCATAATATGTTGTTAAAATCTTAAATTAAAAAAAAAAATTCCTACGTTAAGCACAGTTTGCTGATTGACCTCCATCATAACAATCATTCTGATGTCTGCGGTTTGTGCTTCAGGTTTGGTCTCTGACAGTGTTTACCACCCTGGGGAGTGACCCCCAACAGTATTGCGTACCATATCCATGCCTGTACTGTGCCCAGGACTGGTGTGGTGGGCATGGCTGCTGAACTCCTCTATAGTAGCACAATGCTGGCATAGGTGTCGGAGTGTGTGTCTGTCTATACAGTGTGTTGTGGCTGCAAACACCTTCCACAGTCCACACTGCCAGCACTGTTGCCAGTATTGGCCTGCCAATGTGCATAATAAGGAGCAAGGTACCATGGGTATAGCCCGGACAGGGTGGCCTGGCCAGGGTGCATCTGCACAGGGCATAGGGCACTGACTGGGACATTTTAGTGCCCGGCCACCACCTACACAGACAGGGTGACCTCAGTATGTCCTGCTGGGAGATCACTCTCACCCTGACTGTGCAGTGACAACAGCATGGCTAGGCACCCCCATAGTGCTACATAGTGTTTCTCTCATGTGATATTTATGGGTTTTCTTTTGGGGCCCAGTAACTGACTTATCTGCTTGTTGTGTGTGCTGACATCCCAGTTCTGGGTGCATGCATTTCCACCAGAAACATGCACTATGGACTAACTAGCAGACTGTTTGCAGCTGGTATGTGTCTTGATGGAGTGCCTTGCAGGGTGCAGCGGCTGAAGGCTTACTGCAGAATATCAGATAGTGGCGGGGTGCAGCTTAGCATATACAGGCCTAATGTCTGTCTGCTATTGTGTTATGGTTATGTACAGAGCTGCATTGGCTGCCCTGAAGGGTGTCTTTTCCCCAGCAGGACTGGGGTTGATGGTCTATTGCAGGGAGGTAGAATGTGGATCTGTTGATGGGAGACCCTGTTTACCACCCTCAGCCCTGGAGGAGGAGGGTGGTGGTACATAATCCTCCTAGGGTTCCATAGGGGCAACACCTGACTGAGACAGACAGATATATCCAAGGTGTTTCTGCAAAAACTACCTATCTCACACATTAACACCACTTTGTACCTGCCTCATGGCCTATTTCTGCTATTGAAGGTGCTGTGGACCTGGTACTGGGCGCCTCACCGCACCCTCAGGGTGAGCACATTGTGACGGTGTGTAGCTACTCTGTGCCAGTAAAACACACGGTCAGTACCCCCTACCAGGCCGAGGTGCTGTGGGGGTGGACATGGTCAGTTCCCCCTACCAGGCCGAGGTGCTGTGGGGGTGCATACCCCATCTTGTGTTTATCTGTGGACAGCTGATTTGCATGCGCAGTGCATCATGGGTATGGGTGTGCTAACCCTATCCAGGTGACCACAGCAGACTGTCTTTGTGGTGACATGCACTCCCTCTGCAGCCAGCCAGGGCTTGCTAGCAGCTGTAGCACAATGGTTACTTCACTGCCTGTGGAGCCAGCAGTCATGGTTCAAACCCACAGTGTGGTTATTTGATAGGGCTGCCCAAAGTACTATCTATTTTTATTGTACATTATTGCTGCCAGCAAAAACACCCTCAGCGTACTATACCCATAAGGTGCCTCTGAGGGCGCCCTATAGGGCACCTTATGGTTACCGTCCATATAAGGTGCACTGTACATTATCCAGTGACGCAACTTATAGGGTGCCCTATAGGGGACATTTTAGGGTGCCGTGGTGGACAGTGCACTTTAAAATGTGCCCTCTGGGGTACCCTATGAGGCGCCTTATGCAGCACCTTATGTTACAATACTTTGAGGGTGTGTTTGCTGGCAGCACTAATTAAAATAAAAATAAAATGCCCCCTACAGCAATATTAACTATAACAGGTAATGTCTCAGCCAGCCTTCTTCATTAGGCATAGTGGGGGATTGAACCCATGACTCCTGCATCATTGGTCAGTGTCTTAACCATTGTGCTCCACTGTAGCTCCTCCTTATATGTCAGTGCACCTACTTATGCTTTTCATTCCTTAAACTGCACAGTGCTGCCATCAAAAACATTGCTATGACCTTGCAGTAACTCATACGGCACCCTATAAAGCGCCCTATAAGCAACATTCTAGGGTGCCTTGGCAGACAGTGCACTTTAAAATGTGCCTTATGGGGCGCCTTATGTTAACACGCTTTGAGAGTGCGTTTGATAGTAGAAGTAATTAAAATATAAATAAAATGCCTCCTAAAGCAATCTTCCCTGTAATAGGTAGTGCCTCAGCCAGCCTTGTTCATTTGGCACTTTAACCTCTGATCCCTCCACCATTGGTCAGTGTTTTAACCATTGTGCTGTGGTTCTGTTCCTGTGCTTGCACATCAGCATGTCGCCTTATACCTCTCAATATTAAAATGCCTCCTAAAGCAATAGCACACTGCCTTATGCACATCAGCGTGCTGCCTTATGCTGCCCAATATTGAAATGCCTCCTAAAGTAATTCCTCAGTCAGCTGTCTTCATTGGGCACTGTGGGGGATTGAACAGCTGATCTATGCACCATTGGTAAGTGTTTTAACCATTGTACTGTGGCATGGCTCTGCTCTTTTGCTTTGCACATCTGCGTGCCACTTATGCCTCCCGCGCAGCTTTCTCATGCGCTAATGTGCAGGGCGCACATGGGTGCTGCGCACCTTAGTGCATATTTAAATCACAGTTTTTCTTTTTCAGAAAGAAACGCCCACTCCTTATATGGCACCCGCACACTAGCGCGGCCCGCACATTACCGGGGTTTTAGTAAACATACCCCATAGTACCACCCCTCCACCTATGTGGTCTAGCCTGTAATTGCGATATAATCTGTAGCCTGGAACACAGTGTCCCATTGGTTATCCTCCTTCCATTAGGTCTCTGAGATGCCAATTACATCTAACCTTTCATTCAGTGTTATGTATTCTAACTCTCCCATCTTATTTTCAAACTTCTAGAATTTGCATAAGCATTTTTAAGGTTTTTTTTTTTCATATTAGCAGTCTATCAGATGGCAGGGGCAATTTGGAATCTTTAAATTCTGTCTGATTTTTACTCAGAAGCACCTGGGTTACTTTTTACCTGTATTGAAACCTCCAGGGATGACCTAACTTTCCTGTTTTGCTAGTATCTTTCAGAGATACATCATTCCGAACCATGCGCTCTTGGGCAACTGTCGGCTTTCTCCCATTATCTAGTTTAAAAACTGCTCTATCTCCTTGTCAAGAGTTAATGACAGCATCCTGGTTCCTCCCTGGTTAAGGCGGCCCTTCCTTTTGGAAAAGTCCCTCCCCTTCCCTGGAATGTTACCCAATTCCTAACAAATACAAAATCCTCTTCCTTGCACCATCGTCTCATCCACGCATTGACACTCTGGAGTTCTGCCTGCCTCTTGGGTTCTGTGTATGGCACGAGAACCTTCTCTGAGATTGCTTCCTATGTTCTGGATTTCAGCTTTCCTATAAGCCTAAATTTAGCTTTCTACTGCCACATACCTTGCTTCCTTCTTTACCAAGAGAATTCAAGATATTCACTCCACATTCAAAACACCCATCCCTCTACCCAACAATAATATCTTCTCTTATTCACCATCCCCACTACCTATCAGTACTTTGTCACAATTCAGCCCCATTACCCTACCACAATTGCAAAAATTACTATCTATAATCCATGCCACCACTACCCTCTGAACCCTATTCCCTCTAAGTGGATCAAAGGGCTGCCTTAAATCTGTCTTTTCATCTAGTTTCCATTGCTAACTCCAGTTTACAAGAAGGCACTGTTCCTACAACCTGAAAGCAGGTCTTGATTGTTCAAAAATTTTAAAAAACCCTCAATCTGTCCAAACCAGAAAACCACTGCCCCATTTCAAACCTCACCTATCTTTACAAAGTAGTAGAAATATGTGTCACAATCCATCTCTGATTTTCTAGAGAAAACTAACACTTTACACCCATACAAATCCGGCTTCTGAGTCCATCATAGCATAGCAACTACTATCACAGCTCCCATTAATGACCTTCATAGCCACTTAGGGGCTTGTTTACAAAGTCGCGGTAGCGGTTTCTTTTTTTTTAAATTCTTTATTTTCGTTTTATAACAACAAAGGAAAGGAAGACATACAGCTAAAAGACAGATACATAAAGTGTAATACATACACCAAAGTAAACCCCTACCACCCCCCTCCCCCCTGCTTCTTCTCTAGAAAACTAATCATTCCCGAAGCGGGCGTGTACTTACATTATTGTGTTACAAAACCTAACGGTGATCTGAAACATGATGAGTGCGCATTATACAGGCATGTTGGAACAATGAGCAGATTGTACATAATCATTAAGCATCTGCCATTTAGACAAGCGAGAGTGATTTTGGGCATGGGGAATAGCTCTCCGAGGTATCTGCTCATATTTGCTATATAAGCAGACAAGGTTCCACCATTCATTGACAGTAAGTCGAGAGCTATCCTTCCAATTCCTCGTGATTAAGCATATGGCAATACCCAGCATGAAATCAAGGAGAAAGCGACCCTTCTTAGGAAGAGAGGGGACCTCCGCCACAGAGCGGAGTCCCACGATCTTCCAAGAGAGAGGTTCATGAAGGTGCAAGATAAATTGAATACGACCCCAGACCCGCCCCCAATAAACCTGTAGTTGAGGACACTCATAAAGAACATGAGCGAAGGTTCCCACAGCAGTATGGCAAGACCAACACTGGTCCCTAGCATTTATGTTCCATTTGGCTATTTTTTCTGGGGTATAAAAGCATCTGTGTGCAAAAAAGAAGAGAGTTTGGGTAACAGAGGCAGACCGGGAAACCCGCACTACTTTGCTCCAGAATACGCTCCATTGCACAGGGGTTAAAGTGGTTTGCAGTTCGCGCTCCCAGGCTTGTTGGGCTCTGAAAGTGGCCGTGTCTGCACCCTGACATAATATTTTATAAAAGTTAGAGGCTACCCCATGTGTACTACTAATAGAGTGAACTATCTCTAATAGCCCATCATCAGTAGGGGCAGAGGGCGGCATGATTCGAGCACTTTTAAGGCAGTGTTGAAGCTGCATCAATTGAAAGTAGTGTTTCGCTGGTAACGCAAATTCCTTTTGTAAATCAGAAAAGGTTTTCCAACGAGCTGCAGAGAAAAGCTGTTGGGGTGTCCAGATCCCCCTTGAGTACCAGGGTTTCCATGCTATCGTTCTATTTAGGACTTTAATTCTGGGGTTATTCCATAGCGGGAGTCCGTCCCGAGGACATACGTTCGGGCCCAGTGATAGAATGAGAGTGTTAAAGGCCGCAAGAGTATCGACAATCATTGGTGGATGGCGAGTGTCTACTTGATAGGACATACCGGGGAGATGGGTCAACGGAATTGGGCTACTAAGCTCCTCTTCTATGTCAAGCCAAACTGGTCTGCTGTCTGTTGAGGCATCTAGCCATCAGGCACCTTGCTTAAGTAGGAAGGCTTGATGATATCTAAGAAAATCAGGAAATCTGGTACCCCCTCTTTCCTTTGCAGACTGTAGTTTTTGTTTAGCTATCCTTGGTGGCTTGCCCTGCCAGAGATAACGGACGAGAAGGCCCTCAATATCTTTATAAGTATGTAGCGGGAGTAAGCATGGCAGCATTTCTAAAATGTAGTTCACTTTGGGGACTATCATCATTTTCACAGTTTCTAAGCGGCCCCACCATGTAAGAGATAAGGGAGACCAACGATTTGTGAGCTCACGGACTTTGGAGACTACCTCTTTGGCATTAAAACTGATAGTATCTTCTAAAGGAGAACAGTAATGGACCCCGAGATACTTCACCATGCGGGATTGCCAAAGGAAGGGAAAGGCCTGCATGTCAGCCTCATGTACCCAGCGGTTCAGTGGGAATGCTACAGATTTGGTCCAGTTAATTTTATAGCCTGATAATTGTGAGTATCCGCCAATCAGATCCAAGACAGCTGGAACCGATTCGAGGGATACGAAAAGCATAAGGTCATCTGCATATGCAGAGAGTTTAATCTCCCTATGACTGAAGGGGACACCTTGAATACGTGCGGACTGTCTAATAAGGAGGGCTAGGGGTTCAAGAGCTAGATCAAAGAGCATTGGTGATAGGGGGCAACCTTGACGCGTGCCTCTTTGGAGATTAAATGGCTGAGACTTGATGGCATTTACACAAATACTGGCGACGGGTTGAGTATACATGACTTGGAGATATCGGAGGAAGCCCTCCCCAAAGCCATACCATCGGAGAACTGCAAATAAGAAGGGCCATTCTAGACGATCAAAGGCTTTTTCGGCATCCAGGGAAAGACCCACCCATGGCTGATCTAGATTGGCAGCACTGGATAGCACATGGCACAAGGTCCGAGCATTGTCAGCAGTTGATCTGCCGGGTATAAAGCCGCATTGGTCGGGGTGAATTAGGGTGGCCATCCTGTCAGATAGCCGGGTGGCCAAGATCGTAGCGAAGATCTTATAATCGGCATTAAGTAGGGAGATTGGACGGTAGTTGGCGGTTAGTAGTGGGTCTCTGCCTTCTTTCTCAAATACTACCACATTAGCTGCAGCAAAGGATCCCAAAGAGGATGTATCTACCGCAAGGGCAGTAAAATAGAGTTTTAAATAGGGAACTAAGTCTGCACTGAACGTTCTGTAGAATTCGGTCGGGAGACCATCGGGCCCTGCGGCACGGCCCGAGGCTGTTCGTTTTAGGGCAGATTGGATCTCTGAAGTAGAGAAGGGTTCATCCATCGCATCCCTATCATCTTCAGAGAGGGTCGGCCGCTGAATGCCAGAGAGCAATCGCTCGAATGTCTCTGACGAGAACTCACATTCATATTGATATAGGCGGGTATAGAAATCCCGAAAGAGCTCTACAATGTCGGAGTCTGTGGTCACTATGCCCCCTCCCTGTGGAGCTCGAAGGGCCGCTACGCGTTTGGCTTCTTTTTGACCTTTCAAGGCGTTGGCTAAGAGTCGACCGGCTTGGTTATTTTCACGATAATATGTCCCTCGCTGAAGCTCAATACTCTTAGAAGCTGCAGTTGAGAGGATTGAATTATATTGAAAACGGAGACGCTGTAATCGAATTAATACACATGGATCAGTACGTGAAGTTAGAACTCGTTCGCCTGCTTTTATTTGTTGGTCTAGTATGAGTAGCTGCTGTTTGCGTTGTTTCCGCAGGCGGATTTGATAGCTAGTGATCGTTGCTCGAATGGCCGCTTTGAAGCCCTCCCACCAAGCCCAATTCGCAGTATCCTGGGGTAGATTAAAATGGAAGTAATCCTGTATGGCTGCTCGAATTTCTAACTGGAACTCTGGCTGAGTTAACAGGGCTCTATCAAAGAACCAGGCCCCCGAATTCCCTTGGGGTGCAGTAGTGTGTAATTGAAAGGAAATGGCAGCATGATCTGAAATATGTTGGGAGTGAATCTTTGCAGTGTCCACCTGAGGAACTAACAGTTTTGATATTAGAAAGAAGTCTATGCGAGACTGGGATTTATGAGGGGAAGAGAAGAAGGTGAAGTCAAGCTCGTTGGGGTGTAGTAACCTCCAAAGATCAACTAAAGCAAGATCTTTGATCAGGGAGGTAAGCGTGATGTGACTCTTGGGGGGACCACTTGTCCTAGGCGGCTGTTTGTCAATCAGGGGATCAAGGACTAGATTGAAATCCCCCCCAATTATCAATGAAGTATTAGCAGAGGCCTGTGCAACCTGAGCAATGGTAGCAAAAAAGGCAGGGTCATCCACATTAGGAGCGTAAAGGCATATACATGTAAATTCAAGGCTACCTATCTTGAGGTGGACTCTGGACCATCTACCTTCTGTATCTGAGCTAGTCGCAATAATAGTAGCATGCAAAGATTTCCTAACCAGTATGGCAACCCCACATTTCTTAGAAACGGCTGGAGAATAGGCGGCCACCATGTAAGGTTTAATATTGAGTTTAAGAGTTTCCTTCGAATTTAAATGCGTTTCTTGAAGAAAAATCAGATCCGCAGCTTCCTGACTTAGGTAGCTCAGGATTTTCTTCCGTTTTATCGGATTATTGATTCCTTTTACGTTCAATGAGAAAATCTTACATGGTGCCATCAATCGGTAATAGACATTTTAGGTAAGGGCGCTTGAAAACATACAACATAATCAGAATCTGTGCAACAATGACATAATCACCGAGTATTCTGGCTAATACACCCCATATTGAAAAGTATGTACCAAAGTATCTTAGAGAAGAAGCAAAACCCCCAAAGAATATGGCGACCATATGTCTGCGGGAGGAGGCCCTAGAGAGGAAATAGAAAGACATAAAAAAAAAGAAAAGAAAACACCAGAGTCCATAATTAACACTGTCTCTGATACTCATCGAGGCTACTGTGGGTAGATGGAGTCGGGTCACAGATATCATCAAAAGTAAGGCAACAAACTGCCCTCGCCAGACTCTTTGCTGGGCTGCGGCAGATCCAATATGGCAGGTACAGCGGATATGAGAATACTTGCAGGAACATTCTGGAAGTCAGCGCATCAAGTCGGCTTCTTTGGAATCCAAAAACTCCGCTAGTAGATCAGGGTCCTCAAATGTTCTTGTCTGATTGTGAAGCGTGACTCGGAGCTTGGCCGGGTACATCAGGCCATAGCGGGCTTGTAGTTGTTGAAGCCTCGGCCGGAATTCCAGAAAGCGCTTTCGGCGGTCGACCGTGGGTTTAGCCAAGTCGGGATAGAAGGAGATCTTGTGGCTCTCAAACTCCATATGGCCCTTTGCCCGAGAGGCACTTAGAATTTGCTCCACGTGTTGATATCTCAAAAGTCGAAAAATGATAGGCCGCGGGGTCTTCCTGTTGAGCGTTATGCTTGTGGGTACACGATGAGCACGATCGATCTCCAAATCTTTGGCAAAGGTGATTTGGAGCAGGGAAGGGAGGATTTTGCATAAAAACTCTTTCATGTCACCCGATTCCGCTCCCTCCGGTATGCCCACGAGTCGTATGTTGTTGCGGCGCGCTCTATTATTGCCATCTTCCACTTCTTTCTGCAAGGCCCGCACCTGACGTTCAACTTTGTCGAGTTTGGACAACCGGGCCGCATGGGAGTCCAATATGCTCTCCATTTTGTCCTGACGCGAAGAAAGCCCTTCTAGCTTGCTTTGCAGCACACCAAGATCTTCCCGCAGCGCTCGGAGTGCTTCACCGTTTGACTGCACGAGGTCTTTGACCCCTCTAATCTCTGCGAGAATTTCCTGCTGCATTTCCTGGCCCTCGCACAAGGCCAGCCCCTTCTGCGGGGACGGAGGTTCAGTTTTGGAGCGTTTGCCGTGAGAAGCCGCTGGAGATCCGAATTCCAGGCGCGTGGGTGTGGTCCCCGCCATCTCACCAATGTGCCCCGGTAAGATCAGAGTAGAAGTTCCAAGTATGTACGGTGTTAATTCAGGATTCTGAGTAGGCCTCTCGGGAGCCTCAGCGTTATGCGACCATCCCGCTGGACATCAGGGTCCGCCCCCCGACGCGGTAGCGGTTTCTGATCGTTATCGGCAGGGGCGGCCCAAGGGGGGTGCGGGGCCATGTGCGGAGACTCGGTGCGGGGCCTCATTTGCATAAGGGAACTCATTTGCATAAAGATTTGCATAATGTTACCTTACACTAACTTTTAGTAAACATGCCTCTTCATGAGTGTATGGATAAAAAAAGACTAAAAGATTTCTACATTACTATAATCCAGTGCCAACTGCCAGGCACATTAGGAACTACTACAAACACTGCCCATTTAGAACCCATAGCAAACCTGCCGTATCATAACAGCACTACCAGGACTCACAAAGCACAAGACCCTACCTATCAAAAGGCTACACTGAAAATATGAAACCAATACATTTCAGAGAATAACAATACATGACCTACTGGGGAAAGAGAACAAGTGGCAATGTCAAATAGGAATTACATAAACAGAATACCTCAGCTCAGTTACACATGCAGAACATAGACCATCACCAAACAAGGAATCACAATTTAGAAACAGGAAGACAATAATTAAACTGGGAACCCCAAAAGCCCAACAACACTGTAGAAATAAAACTATAAATTAATTTCCTTTTGTACTAAACAAAGCGCAGACGTTAATGATGCACATTTCCCAGAGCTGGCATATTTCAGTTAATAAATTCAATAAAGAGATATTTTTCTACCTTTTGTGCATTTTTTTTCAGTTGCAATTGCTCCAGCCACTTTCTTCTGGTTTCTTCGTGTCTTCTGCTAACTCTCCATCATCTGTTGTCCATTTGTCCTTTCTTCAATCTTTCCAGTTTTTTCCATTCTCTCTCTACATCGGCTTTAACATACTAATCTTTCTCCTTTTGCTCTTTCCTCATTCCTATTTCATCCACTCAAATTTTACCCCTCCATCCTCATTCCCCACTTACTCTCCCAATATCCGGCCAATTGTAGATTTGTCTTCCCTCCCACACAAAATATTTTTCCACTCTCCCAGCTTTATCCCATTCTAATCCTCCCCCAACATCAGCTCCCTTCTAGTTCCAGCCCCACCAAGCATCCACTCCCTTCTAGTCCACACATCAGCCCATTTCCAGTCCTAGCCCCCCATAAGCCCATTTCTAGTCCTATCCTAGCCCATCAGCCCATTTCCCGTCCTAGCTCCCTCATCCGAGTCCCTCCATCAGCTCATTTCCAATCCCAGACCCCCATCAGCCCATTTCTACTCCTTTCCTAGCCCCACCATCAGCCCATGTCAAATCCTAGCTCCCCTCCATTCAGCCCATTTCCAATCCAAGCCCCCCATGAGCCTAATTCCAGTTCTAACCCCTCCATGAGTCCATTTCAATCCAAGCCCCCCCCCAACAGCCCATTTCCAGTCCTATCCTAGCCCTCCATCAGCCCATTTCCTGTCCTAGCCCCCCTCACTCAGCCCATTTCCAGTCCTAGCTCCCTCCCCTCACAGCCCATTTCCATTCCAAGCCTCCGTCCCCATCAGCTATTTGCAGTTCAAGCCCCCCTTCCACTCATCCCATTTCCAGTCCTAGCAACCCCCCAGCCCATTACCAGTCCTAGCCCCCCCCATAGCCCATTACCAGTCCTAAGCCCCCCATAACCTATTATCAGTCCTAAGCCCCCCATCACCCCATTTTGTCTTAGCCCCCCATAGCCCATTACCAGTCCTAACCCCCATCAGCCCATTTCCAGTCTTAGCCTCCCCACAGCCCATTCCAGTCCTAACCCCCCCATTAGCCCATTTCCAGTCCTAGCCCCCCCCCATAGCCCATTACCAGTCCTAACCCCCCATCAGCCCATTTCCAGTTTTAGCAAGCCCATAGCCCATTACAGTCCTAACCCCCCATCAGAACATTTCCAGTCCTAGCCCCCCCCCCCTATAGCCCATTACCAGTCCTATCCCCATCAGCCCATTTCCAGTCTTAGCCCCCCCATAGCCCATTACCTGTCCTAACCCCCATCAGCCCACTTCCAGTCTTAGTCCCCCCATAGCCCATTAATAGTCCTAACCCCCCATAGCCCATTACCAGTCCTAACCCCCCTCCCCTCATCAGCCCACGTCCAGTCTTAGTCCCCCCATAGCCCATTACCAGTCCTAACCCCCATAGCCCATTACCAGTCCTAAACCTCTCCCCCCATCAGCCCACTTCCAGTCTTAGTCCTCCCCCCATAGCTCAATAGTAGTCCTAACCCCCCTCCCACCACCAGCCCAGATAGATTTTTAAAAAAAACGGCTGCTGCTGCTGCCACCGTGGCAGCGGCAGAATCAAACGTCCATGCTGCGGGGCCCCGACTGCCCAGCAGAACCTCCCTCGTGCATCAACTCCCAAATCACTCCCAAAGTGTGGGCTTTCAGAGCCGCGAGAGTTTCCCTTTCTTCTCACGGCTCTGTTAATCTCGCCGAGGCTTATGGGATTTCCCATCAGCCCCGGCGGGATTAACAGAGCCGCGAGAGGTCAGAGAAGCAGCAGCAGCCATTTTTTTTTTAAATCTACGTGGGCTAATGTAGAATGTGTTTTGCACGGGGCCCCCTGAAACACGGGGCCCTGTGCAAAAAACATTCTTGCTCAATGGACGGGCCGGCCCTGGTTATCGGAAATCAATGGGGCCGCGGCTCCGATAACAATCGGAAACCGCTACCGCAGCTTTGTAAACAAGCCCCTTAGACTCTGGACAGATTGCCATCATGATGTCGCTCAGTCTTTCGGCTGCATTTGTTCTGGTAAACCATCAATACCTTATCTCAAACCTTACCGACCTTGATCTACAGGATCAAGAAAGATTACTATAACATACTTTATAATGGTATGAATTCACCAGATTTCAATCCATGCAAAATGCAGCTATCAAACCTCTTGATAATGCAAGAAAATTTGACCAAATCACCCCACTCCTCATAGACAAACACTGACTTCCAAATGTCTATCAGAGCAGGAAATAAGAGTGCAACATGCACATCTTCCTTCAGCTTCAGTTTTAATGCAGCTTCCTTCTGTCCCAAAGTCCCCTTCCTTTTTCTGGCTACAGAACATCTTGTCTGCTTCCTGAGACTCAATCCCATGTTTCATGGTGCTTTGGTATAGTAATTTATCCAAATGATATATGTGCAGTGATGTCCTCGTTGATATGTATGCTGGAACTGACACAAATCACTGGCATCTTTAGGTCAGACATGCACTTCAGTGAGAATGTATAGATAATTTCTAGCAGTGCAAGAGAGATTTCTTTATTTTAATGTCCTTATGACTATGGCTGGATTTCTCAAAGCTTCTATCATTCTTTGCCACTTTAAAGAGTCAGAACAGTTCTATTTTCTAGGAGTGGGCTAAACTGATCCACCCAGAGCTCAAGTTATTCTTATTCATGGGGGTGTTAACTTTTCCAGAGAATATCTATAGCTTTCCGATAGCCAAATATGCTTCCTTGTAAAGGCTGAACATTAGGGATATGCATTCATCAGAATACATTCAGTTTATTAGCTTGCCTTAAAAAATCTAGTTTGCGCAAAATCTGTTTAACCTCCATGAACATATGAATTAACCACATTAAATTGTAAGAGGACCTAGAGAAATTGGGAGACTGGCATCCAAATAGCAGCTAACGTTTGATGTGAACAAGTACAAAGTTATCTACTTAGGAAAGAACAGCCCAAACTATAGTTACACAATGCAAGGTTCCACATTAGGGATCACCATCCAGGGTCGTCATCATGGAAATATGTTGAAAACCTCTGCCCAGTATGTAGCAGTTGCCAAGAAAGCAAATAGAATGTTATCAATAGTAAAGAAAGGAATGGAGAATAAAATAAAGGATATAATAATGCCTCTGTGTCGCTCCATGGTGTGAATGCACATTGAATATTGTGTGCAGTTCTGGTGGCCATATCTTAAAAAGGATATAGCTGCATTTGAAAAGGTACAGAATAGAGTGGCCAAAATGATAAAGGGGATGGAATGACACCACTATAAAGAAAGGCTTAAAAGGTTAGGGTTCTTCAGCTTGGAAAAGAGATTGTCTGAAGGGAGATATGACAGAGGTCTATAAATGAATGAATGCACATGTAAATCAGTTGTTTACTTCTCCAAGAAGTAGAAAGACTAGGAGACACATGGAGCCCGATTCTATCAGAGGCATGTCCAGGCTGTCTGGATGGCCCCTGGCAGGACGGGCCTGTTTGGCCCCGATTCTGTACCGTCGGAGCAAGATGCTCCCGTGGGTGCAGAATCAGACCCTGAGATGGCCCAGCATGCCCCTGCTGCACTGCGGGGACGTCCTCACCACCTGCTGACCTGCCCACCAGTGCGCTGATCTCTGCAACCCTGCCACCTGACCCCCGGCAGGGGCAGTTGGGTCCCTGATCGGGTGGCAGAGACCCACCTTATGCTGCCAGCTGACCTGAGGGAGGGTGTCGAGCTCTGGGCGGCTGCCAGGCAGGATCAGTGCGGCGCCCCATGCTTATTCTACCTCAGAGGTGGAATAAGCATGATGTCGTCCCCCCCCCCCCCCCCCCGGTGATCCCCAGACATACAGTGCCATCACTGGAATCAGCCTTGTATGTCTCAGGGCATCGGTCCCGCCCATGCTCTGCCCAATCTCTGCCTCCGTTCTGTCTCCGTCCCCCCGCAGCATGCGCAGCGGCTCTGTGTGTGCATGGGGGATGCGAGGCAGCATACGGCAAGGACGGATAGCATGGCTGCACGTACAGCCTCACTATCCTCCTCTTAGAATCAGAGCCACAATGAAGCTACAATGTAGCACATTTAAGACTAACTGCAGAAAAAGATTTAATTTGATGTGTAATCAAACTCTGAATTGTATTGTTGAAGGATGTAATGAGAGCTGTTAGTGTAGCTGGGTTTGAAAGAGGTTTTGGACAAGTTCCTGGAGATAAAATCCATAAATCATCTTTAAAGTGGACCAAGGAAATCCCCTGCTTACCCCTGAGATAAGCAATATGAATTGTCTTCCTTTTGGGAACCTGAGAGGTGCTTATGACCTTGATTAATCATTGTTGGAAGCAGGATACTAGGCTTGATTGAACTTTGGTCTGACCCAGTAGGGCATCTCTTATGTTCTAAACATAAGGGCTCTGGCATGAAGGCCTGGTCAGAGCGTGGATGGAGTTTGCCTATAGATATGTAGACTATAAAATACCATAACCTATGCATGTACATGCACAAAATACATGTGATCGTTTAGATCTGCTCATGATTGTGCCTACATTTAATGTGTTTGCTGCCACGTATACAAGTACATTATAAAGGCAAGTAGGTGCCTATTTATTTTTACAAAATTGTGCCTCTGTAGGCAATATACCCATGGCGCCCTGTTTATTTATTTGCTCATTCGTTTTTGTCTACTGCCCTTTCATGGGGTCAGAGCGGTTTACATATAACTGTAACAAGTTGCAAGGTTACAACTAACATTAACATTAACAGGTAAAATTTAACTAGAGTACAACTAATAATTTGATTTAATTTAGCTGATTTCCACTTATAAAATACTTTACACATTTATTAAGTCAGTGCAATGATGAGGTATCACCTTATACTTTTTATGTACCAGTATTGTTCAATATCTTTCTGTTCCCTTTTAGGGATGCTTAGGAGCTGCTGGTCGCCAGGAGTCAGGATTCACTCGAAAGCATATATTGCATTTGCTTTGAATCACAAACAGTGACTCTCTCTGTGCTGACAACGTTCGACTGGTTGCTTACATTGATCCCAGTCCCCCAGATCTTGATCTCTTAAATATTTGTTTGAACATTTACCCAACACAGAACAAAGGTTAATTTAGCCAAATCAGAAACAATCTGGATTTTCAAACGACCATTTTCTCGCTCATTTTGAGTACCCCTCTCTCTTTGCAGGATTCCCAGTGGCATAGCTAAGCTTGAATAGACTCCTGGCAGAGAAATAAAGATGGGTCCCTAGGGAAAAATAAAGCTGATGCATATCTTCCCGTGTCAGTAGGTCATCATATTAACATGAATGTAGCACAGTGTTTTAGTTGTCATATTGGTCCTGGGGAAATGTCAAGCTTTATATGCTATGATGCCTTTTATTTGAACCAACAACAACAAAAGGATGAGGGATTGTATAAGCCATTGAGACCATATAAATGGGTCACATCTGAAGAAGAAACCTATGTGCTCTCATGAAATTCTGTTATCCAATGTTGTTTTGAAAGAAAAGCACTGAAACACCATTTCACTGGGCTGATTTTTTATTTGTCCCAGTACTTCTGCTCAGATTTTCCTATTACTCATATCACACAATTTTCATACTGATTTTCTAAACAAAAAGGTCCCCAGGAAGATATAGTTAGGAGTATATAAGGCTTGCTTAGAGCAAGTAAAAGGAGCCAGAAAGTCTGTGGTGTTATTGCATATGCTTTCCTCTTGAGTCCACCGTCCAGACAACAGCACACAGGAGGGCAGTGGACAGCAGTGGCAGTGACATCTCTAGAGAGAACATTTTATGGAAGCATCGGGGGCTCCTAGATGTAGGTAGACCAAAGTGACATTTCCAAGTATTACACCCACCCCCACAGCGCAGCCATCTGCCTTTAAACTGGCTATAACAACATAGGACAAGAAAAAGAGGAGTAAAGAAACACCTGGCCAGTTTCAACCATCCAGTAAAACTACAATTATAGCAACAGTCAACCAACTATTTTGTATCTTAGAGAAGTCTGTATTTTATAGAGGATGAAATAGAATCTAAATACAAACCTTGTAATTGAACTATTCTAACATGGACTCTCCAGCCACAGACTTTGTCTTAGAGGGTAATTTTGGAACAGGTTTCTAAATTTGGAGGTAGAGAAGGCACCTATTTATATCCTATTTTATAAAGACACTCTGTCTCCAATAAATTTGCCTTTATGCATGACCTCTTTATCTCTATTGCTCTGCATCTTCCTGCTGTAATGAAGACTCAGCTTCTCAGCGAAGACTCTGCCTCAGTTGCAGTCCTCTGTCATGAAGGCTACCTATTCTCCCATATGCCTTGCTCCATTTGCCACAGCAGAGGTGTTGGATTGCTATTCTCTCATTCCTGCTAATTTCGACCTTTCATTCTGCCTCACTCTCACTCCTTTTCTTCCTTTGAAGTCCACTCCATCTACCTATTCACGCCACTACCTCTCCAGGTAGCTGTCATTTATCAACCTCCTGACGAGTCCACCTCTACCTTTCCCACTGACGTTGACTCCTGGCTTTCCTTCTCTCTGGATGCATATTCCCCTTCACTTATTCTTGGGGAATCTAACATTCAGATAATGATCCTTCTGACCCTTATGCCTTAGACCTTCTTTCCCTAAACTCCTCATTCAACATCCAGCTATGCTCTACTGCCCCTACTCACCAGCATAGCCATTGCCTCAACCTTGTCTTTTTATTCAATGGCTTGCCCTCAAACCTTTCCATCTCAGTACTTCCCTTGTCTGACCATCATCTGCTAACCTTCACTCTTAACCATCTCACTTCAGTTTCATCCAATATCCACCAATATGTTTAGGAATCTTCACACTATCTTGACCTTTCAGCTCTCTCCACTGCTGTCTTATCATCTCTTTCCTCTACTTTGTTTCTAAGCCTGTTGATGAGGTATTGTATTTCTATAAGATTATACTCTCCTCTGCTTGGGAAGCACTTGTGCCTCCCATTTTATGCCCTGTGAAGCGCACTATACCTTAGCCTTGGCTATCCTCCAAAATCCATTACCTTCGTTCCTGTGCCCACTCAACTGAGGGCTTTTGGCTTAAATCCCATTCACTTGCTTACTTTCTACATTCAAATTCATGCTGATCTTTTTTCCAGTCTGCCACAGTACTCACCAATCAAGAGTACTATGCTCATCTGACTAACTCTCTTGCCTCTGATCCTTGCTGTATAACACTCAACTCCTTCATCAAAGATCCACCACCCCAACCCCTCCCTCACTTTCTGTTTAGACTTTGGCTGATTTCCATGATAAAAGTCCACAAGATTACTCTTGACTTTTTCACAGGGTCACCTCCATCCCCCCCCTTAAGAACATAAGAAATCCATACTGGGTCAGACCAAGTTGTCTAATAGACAATATTTTGGTGGTGGTGAGAAGCAAGGAGGAATGTGACAAATTCTATCTAACCTTTTTGATGTTTTGGACATCTGCACCTTGCCCACTCACAATCATAAATGACAGAGGTGTAAGGCAAGGGTCTACAAATCCAGCCCTGGAGGGCCACAAACCAGTCAGGTTGGCAGGATATCTCTAATGCATATATAGCTCATGCAGATTCATTAGGGATATCCCGAAAACCTGCACGGTTGCGGACCTCCAGGACTGGATGTGAGTAGCTCTGGCCTAGAATGGAAGAGTACTAACCAGTAGGCTATACCTCTATGGCAGGGGTGGGCACCACCGGTCCTGGAGGGCCGCAGACCAGTCAGGTTTTCGGGATATCCCTAATGAACATGCATGAGATATATATGCATTAGAGATATCCTGCCAACCTGACTGGTTTGTGGCCCTCCAGGGCTGGATTTGGAGACCCCTGCCTTACACCTCTGTCATTTAAGATCGTGAGTGGGCAAGGTACAGATGTCCTAGACATCGAAAGGGTATATAGAATGTGTCACATTCCTCCTCGATTCTCACCACCACCAAAACGTTGTCTAATAGACAATTTTTTGGTGGTGGTGAGAAGTGAGGAGGACTGTGACAAATTCTATCTAACCTTTTTGATGTCTTGGACATCTGCACCTTGTCCACTCACAATCTTAAATGACAGAGGTGTAAGGCAGGGGTCTCCAGATCCAGCCCTGGAGGGCCACAAACCAGTCAGGTTGGCAGGATATCTCTAATGCATATATATCTCATGCAAATTCATTAGAGATATCCCAAAAACCTGACTGGTCTGCGGCCCTCCAGGACCAGGTTTGCCCACCCCTGCTCTATGGCTTGTTGCACAGCACTGGCTAGGTACAGACGGACTGCAGGTCACTGCACAAACCATCTGCTCTGTGTGCCAGAATAGGGTAACCCCACCAGCACCGATGATGCATTGCACATGCAGAACAGCGGCCTACAGCTGACCACCAAATGGGTTCTACACCTCACCGGTACTGCAGTGTGGTAAGACAGACTGACAGTGCATGATACTGGCACAGAGTAGTTACAGACCATGCCATTGTGCAGGTTTTGTGTTCACCCTGAGGGATAGGATGGGCGCCCAGCACTAGGTCCACAGTACATATGGTGCTAGAGATAGGTCCTGCTGCACATTCCCATCATTGCCAGTGTATGACAGGTGTTCCCACCAGCGCAACCGAAAGTACTTCTGTTACCCTCTGGGTTCTGCAGTCACATGTGGCCCTTTGGGACTGGACACCACTCAGATTAGTGTGTACACAGTATCAAGGTCAGGCTGCCATGGGTACCGGGCGGGGCGGGGCGGGGCGGGGCAGGGCGGGGCGGGGCTAGACTCGCATGAGGTTTAGGTAGCACTGCCTCTATGGGTCTAAGTGGTATGCACTATATACCCCAAGGGGCCCACAATCACCACTATTGTAGATGAGGGTGTGGTGGGACAGGTGCCTGCACCCCTGCAGAATGGTTATAATACCAGCAACCACAGTCCTGCTGGCCGATGACAGCACTCCAGGGCTGATGGGCCAGAGCCAGACATGTGACTGTGGCAGACCAGCAGTGATGCTTGGGGTGGGGGAGGCTCCACACCACAGTCTGCCATCCAACAGCACAATCAGATCACACCTGCAGCACCCTACAGGGTGGTCCCACCATGCACAGACTAACTGCAGATAGCCCACTAGCCAGTCCATAGTGCATGCTCATGCACCCAGAGGTGGGATGCGCAGCACAAACACCAAGCAAGTATCTCCGTGATTGGGCCCCAGAACCAGGAACACAGACATTATTAGAGACAAATAATGTGTAGCACTAAGTGGGAACATGGACATGCCATGGCCACTGCTCAGTCAGAGTGAGAGCGACCTACCAGAGTGACATGCTATGGCCACCCTGCCCATGCAGGTGGTGGTTGAGCATTACAGTGTCCCAGCCATTGCCCTCCACCCTGTGCAGATGCATCCTGGCCAATCCGCCCTGTCTAGGCCATACCCACAATACCTTGCTCTTCATTATGCACATTTGCAGGCTAACGCTGGAAACAGTGTGTGCAATGTGGGCTCAGTGAGGTGTTGGCAGACACAAAACAATGGATACACATATGCACACTCCCACCATTATCTCAGCATTGTGCAGAGATAGAGGTGGTTGACAACCCTGCCCACCACACTGGTCCTGAGCACAGTGCCGACATTGCTAAACTGTGCAGGGGGTAGTAGTAGTGCTCTGGTGATAACTGCAGCTCTGTGCTGGGGCCAACAGCCTGACACTCCATGAGGCTGTGGATAGTGGAGCCCATGTGAGTGGGTGTTTGTACCCCTGTGCTCCGCTGCGTTGGGGTTTGCACATGTTGTTGTTGTGGCTGCATTGTGGGATAAAGCTATGGGATGATGCTCTGCAGGTTCCACAGATGGGACTTGAACCTTTTGCTCTTGGACATACTGGCTGAGTGTATTGCACCACATTGTTGCCACAGCAGCATAGTGGTCCCTGGGGCTACCCCTACGATCCCCAGCCAGACCTCTTCTGTTGCACTACACACCACGTACTGGTACAGGGCATGGGCATGGGCTAGGTCCACTGCAGGTGGATGCCACTACTCCCACAAACACAAACACCCCCCTGCCATGCCACGATGACCATATGCTGTCGGTGCCGGTGGTATGCAGTCCTAGGCCATCCAGGGGGGCAGGTAGGAAGCTGCCTAAGGTATGGGTTCTGGGGTAGGGTTGCCTACATAGCTGTCCACGCTTCCCCTGGCACTGCCTGCCAATGTTATGTGCCCTTTGGGGTTCCTGCTGTGTAATGTCACATGGATGAGACACTGTGGGACACAGACTCATGGGCATGTTTGACCCTGGTCTGTTGCTGTCTAGCTGGTGTCCATTTCCTGTGTTCCTATGTGCCACCTAGGCAACCGCTTAGTCCACCCCATGCCCCAGTAGCCCCCACTGCATGTCCTGCCTGCAGCCCCCATGCCCCATTTGCGCCATCACTATAGTGGCCTTTCTTATCTGGGCACTATGCTGTTGCTGCAAATGGAGCACTACTATCACCTTTCTTGGGCTCCCTGCCTATGCTGTACATTACTGACACTGAAATAGTTTCTCTCTCCTGCAAATGTGCATCTAATGACAGGTTTTCATTTGCGGTAGGATTCAGCCCTTCAGTTCAGCGCGTTAGTGTGCAGGGAGCCTCTCCACGCCCACTCCCCGCCCATTGACCCCAGCTCTCTGCCCTATCTCCTCCCTTTGCAGTGTCTACCACGCCACGGAACGCTTCCGTGCTGGTTGTAACGTTATCGCGTGTTAACGTTACGTTACCACTCTTTAATGTTACATAATGCGTGTTAACGTTATCTACCACACGTTAACGTTGCCTACCGCGTGGTCTGTAACGTTACCGCAGTTTAGTAAACATACCCCTTACTTGCCCTCTAGATCACTTTGCACTAGACAAGGGAGACTGCAAGTTCTTTCCTGTCAAAAGCTAAACAAAGTCATTCACCATTTGGCTTTCTTTTACGGAGGCCCTAAACTTTAAAATAACTTAATAAAGTGATGAGTCTTATATTATGAAATGTTTAGATTCAAAATGGCTAATTGTTTTTTTGTTATTGTTTTTCTATTTGTAATTTATGTTTTACATTGTACTGTGCTTCATAATGGAGAATGAATCATTTTATAAGGAGAGGAACCTTGTATATTTATAGATTTTGTGAAAGACTTGAAAGTATTCTGCTAATATGCTCTAGCACTCATATATCTTTTTTCCCTAACAATGTATGTAACTACACTTCCCTAAATGGCAAGCTTTATTGTTTGTCTTATGTTTACCAATGCCAATAAACACATAAAGGAAAAGAAACTGATGTGCTAAAATTAAAATAAAAAATCACCCCTCCCCCATCCCCACACCTGTCCATACCAACACAAAATCAAATTTAATTTAGCACATAGTGATTGCATTGTAGGTGTATTTTGATCTGTGTTCTGTACCTCATTAGATAATGTTTTGTTAGAATAGATTCAGGTTATTCATAAGTAATTCAGTACCACTGAGAATAAAAACAATTGTAAGAGCATTAAATTTTCATTAAACATTTTAAATGTAGCCTGACAGTCAAATAGTCTCTAGAGCATGGGATTTCACCACACTGTTGTTTTAACTAGCAGATGAAAGTAAGCTTAAGAAGAACAGGAAACCTTATGTTGTGATTTTAGCAGAATGATAATAAAAAGGGTACCAATTACAGAAATTAGGCATGTAAAAGAATGTGTTCCCTAGATTCAAAAGTCTGAGTTTCAAGAACCCTAGGGAAAATGTAGGGATGTGCATTTGTTTGAAAATGAATGGTAAAAAGCAACAAATGAGAAGCCCTTTAAACAATTCAAATGGGCACTGGTCCTGACTCACTCGAAAATCCATTTGTTCTCCATACCATTATAACTTACGGGGCCAAGTAAATGCCTGGATGAGGTTCATCAGACATCAAATACATGACCCTTAGGCGTAGTGCCTAGAACCTTGCAGCTGAAACCAAAAGGTAAAAATAGAAGCTAGGTTTTGGCTATTCCTAAGAAGCAGGAAGAGCGACCAGTCACTGGAATAACCCACTAGACAAGCATTTGATCTCTAATCAAAGACACATTTCATGCTGGTCAGATGGGCTTCATCAAGGGACATCTCTCCTTCTGCTTCCCAGAGGATCAGTATACACAGGCCTCTGAGTAGCTTTGGATGTAAGTTTCCACCCTCTATGGGGTATGTTTACTAAACCGTCTTAATGTGCGCTCTTTGACGTTATCGCGCGATAAGGTACCTTATCGTGCGATAATGGCGCTTTATCGGGCGCAGAGGTACCTTAGCGCGCGATAACTAACCTAACCTAACTAACCTAACTTTCCTAACCAGGGCTCCACAGATCAAACAGTAAGAATTTGAGGGTTTCTTTGTTTGTTTTATTATATTACATTGCTAGCTCTCTGACTGGGAGCTCTTAAAAGGATTTTGTGTATATTTTTTAAAGCAAGGTTACTTTCATTTTTGCTGTTTTAAGGGAACTTTCCTTGAGCACAGTAGGTTGCTGAACTCCAGTAACCTCCTCAGGTTTAGAAACTGCTAACACCTAATCAGGAGTTAGTGGGCCTGTTTCCTGGGTGCAGTTGAAGCCTGCATAAAAGACTCCAGTGCCCTGCCCTTTTGAGGCTTTCCTAACTAGGGCTCCACAGATCAAACAGTAAGGATTTGAGGGTTTCTTTGTTTGTTTTATTATATTACATTGCTAGCTCTCTGACTGGGAGCTCTTAAAAGGGTTTTGTGTATGTTTTTTAAAGCATGGTTACTTTCATTTTTGCTGTTTTAGGGGAACTTTCCTTGAAATCAGTAGGTTGCTGAACTCCAGTAACCTCCTCAGGTTTAGAAACTGCTAACACCTAATCAGGTGTTAGTTCCCTCCCTATCCACCCCGACTCCCAGCCACCCCTAGTGAGCAGTCTTGCTTTATAGGGCACCTCCCCCTTTAACAAATCACAGTGAATTGGACCAGCACATTTGAATATAATTAAAGAGATTTAACTGCTTTTTCTCTGAAAGGACAGCTGCGAAACCGGCTGGTACTTGGTAGATCTCTCTCTTTTGCTTTAACAGATACCTAAGCTCAACGAACAGAACAATGGCTGGGAAAAATCATATTGCTAAAGCTGTTGCCCCCATTACAGCTTCTGCCTCGGTCCAGACAGAGGTCCTAATGCCAGTTGAAGGACCGGTTCCATGTGCAGGGTGCCTGCATGCTGAAGCTCTGAGGAAACAAGTGGAGGAACTCAGAGAGGAGGTGGCGAGGCTGAGGAGCATTCAAGACAGTGAGAAGTACATTGATGAGATGCTTCTTGCAGCAACCAGGCTCTCCAGCATAGGAGAAGATGGGTGCCAACAGAATGTCGATGGTTGGACACAAGTCACCAGGGCCTGCAAAATCATCAATCCAACTTCTCCAGCCCTTGAATTGAAGAACCATTATGCAGCCCTGGAAGTGGAGGAGGTGAAAGCATCCCTGGAAAGGGAAGAACCAGAGTTCAAGTACCCCAAAGTTGCGGAATCAGTGACCAGAAGGAAACGAAGGGTAGTGGTGGTTGGAGACTCTTTTCTGAGGGGTACTGAGGCATCCATCTGCCGACCAGACTTGATGTCCAGAGAGGTATGCTGTCTGCCTGGTACCAAAATCCAAGATCTTATGGAGAGTTTGCCGAGACTCATCAAGCCCACTGACTATTACCCAATGTTGCTAATCCATGTTGGAACAAATGATACTGCCAGGTATACCTCGGAACATATCAAAAGTGACTTCATGGCTCTGGGACAGAGGGTGAAGCAGTTAGGTGCACAGGTGGTGTTCTCTTCAATCCTCCCTGTTGAGGGTAAAGGCCGAGGCAGAGAGGCTCGCATCCTGGAGATAAATGCATGGCTGCGTGGATGGTGTCATCGAGAGCGTTTTGGTTTCCTAGACCATGGGATGCTGTTCCAAGGGTTGCAGAGCAAAGATGGCATCCATCTGTCCAAGAAAGGTCAACGCATCTTTGGTAGTAGACTGGCTAATCTACTGAAGAGGGCTTTAAACTAGATTCGTTGGGGATGGGTGAAGAAAGCCCCCAGGTAAGTGAAAGCCCCCAGGTAGGTGATACATTAAATACCTCTATGGAAATGGGTAACAGGGGTAACATATGGAAAGCAGTGTGTATTAATGCCCGTAGCATGGGAAATAAGATCCCTGAAGTTGAAGCTTTGGTGGGAGTGGCTGACTTGGATTTAGTGGCAGTTACAGAAACATGGTTCACAGAAAACCATGACTGGGATGTAACTATACCTGGCTATACTTTATTCAGAAAGGACAGGGTAGGAAGAAGGGGAGGAGGAGTGGCACTATATGTAAAAACTACTATTAAAGCTTAGGAATTACAGAGCTTAAAAGGGAGAGAGGAGGCATTGTGGGTTAAATTAGAAAGAGGTAAAGAGAAATCTATTTGCATTGGTGTGATATACAGACCTCCCTCACAAGAGGAAGAGGTGGACAGAGAGTTAATTGAAGACATACGCAGCATTGCTAGGAAAGGGGAAGTGCTACTGATAGGAGATTTCAATATGCCAGATGTTGATTGGCACATTCCTGCTGCAGTATAATCTAGAAGTAAGGAGATCCTGGATTCTCTACAGGGAGAACTATTCAGGCAATTGGTAACAGACCCCACACGTGAAGGGGCCATACTGGACTTGGTGCTTACCAATGGTGAAAGTGTTACTGATGTTGTAGTGGGAGATCATATTGCATCCAGTGATCACCAGATGGTGTGGTTCAGTATTAGGACTAGGGCTGTTAGAATCCATTCCAAGGTGAGGATCTTAGACTTTAGGAAGACTAACTTTGTGAAGATGGGCCAATACCTCAGGGAGTCGTTAGTGGGATGGGAACAGCTGGGGGATGTAGAAAAACAGTGGGCAAAACTGAAAGGGGGTATTTTAAAGGCAACCAACCTTTTGTTAAAATGGTAAATAAAGGCAAAAGGAACAGGAGACCGCTATGGTTTTCGAAGGAAGTAGCTGAAAAAGTGAAGAAAAAGAGGGAGGCCTTCATGAAATACAAGAGATCACAGAGAGAGGAAGACAGGCATCTGTATTTGGAAAAACTTAGAGAAGCTAGCAAAGTAGTCAAGAAGGCAAAGATTCAAAAGGAGGAGGAAATAGACAATGCATTAAAATGGGGGGATAAGACATTTTTCAGATATATTAGTGAGAAGAGGAAGGGCAAAAGTGGTATTGTCAGACTCAAGGGTGCAGGGGGGGAATATGTAGAAGCTGATAAGGATAAAGCGGAATTGCTTAACAAATATTTTTGTTCTGTGTTCACAGATGAAGAACCAGGAGCAGGACCTCAGAAAACACCCACAACTAAGAACAGAAGCGAGGGACATCTTGAACAATTTTCAGAAGACTGTGTTCGTGAGAAACTAGCTCAACTTAAAGTAGACAAAGCGATGGGACCGGATGGGATACACCCTAGAATACTGAGGGAACTTGGGGACTTTCTAGCAACTCCACTGACTGACCTTTTCAATACCTCGTTGGAGTTGGGAGTGGTGCCAAAGGACTGGAGAGAGGCTCATGTGGTGCCTTTACACAAAAGCGGAAGTAAGAATGTGGTTGAAAACTACAGGCCGGTTAGTTTAACTTCGGTGGTGAGTAAATTATTGGAAACGCTGCTGAAAGAGAAAATAGTGAGGTTTCTGGAGTCCAGCAGGTTACAGGATCCGAGGCAGCATGGATTCACCAGAGGCAGGTCTTGTCAGACAAATCTGATTGATTTCTTTGACTGGGTGACCAGGGAGTTGGACCGAGGGAGAGCTCTAGATGTGGTGTATTTAGATTTCAGTAAAGCCTTTGACACTGTTCCTCACAGGTGACTTATAAACAAACTGAGCACCCTAGGAATGGACCCTAAAGTTACTGCTTGGGTTAGAAATTGGTTGGGTGGGAGGCGACAAAGAGTACAAGTAAATGGAGCTCACTCTGAGGAGAAGGATGTTACCAGTGGTGTGCCCCAGGGATCTGTCCTTGGTCCGATTCTTTTTAACATCTTTGTTAGTAATATAGCGGAAGGGCTGTCGGGTAAGGTTTGCCTCTTTGCGGATGATACCAAAATCTGCAATAGAGTAGACACCCAGGAAGGTGTAGATAACATGAGGAGGGATCTAGCTAAGCTTGAAGAATGGTCTAGAATTTGGCAGCTGGGATTTAATGTTAAAAAATGTAAGGTCATGCATTTGGGCTGCAGCAATCCAAGGGAGCAATACAGTATAGGAGGTGAAGTACTTTTGTCCACTAAAGAAGAGCGGGACCTAGGCGTGGTTGTGTCTGATGATCTTAAAGTAGCTAAACAGGTAGAAAAGGCGACGGCAAAAGCTAGAAGGATGCTTGGGTGCATACGGAGAGGAATGGCTAGCAGAAAAAAGGAGGTGATAATGCCTCTGTATAAGTCTTTGGTGAGACCTCATTTGGAGTATGGTGTGCAATTCTGGAGACCGCAACTTCAAAAGGACGTGGACAGGATGGAGTCGGTGCAGAGGGTTGCTACTAAAATGATTAATGGGCTTCATTATAAAGCATATGAGGACAGACTTAAGGATCTTAATATGTATACCTTAGAGGAAAGGCGGGATAGAGGTGATATGATTGAGATGTTTAAATATCTCCGTGGCATAAATGTTCAGGGAGAGAGCCTCTTTCAATTGAAAGCAAGTTCTGCTACGAGGGGACATGGGATGAGGGTGAAGGGAGATAGATTCAGGAGTGATATGCGGAAATATTTCTTTACAGAAAGAGTAGTGGATCCATGGAATAGTCTCCCAGTGGAGGTGGTAGAGATGAGGACAGTAACTGAATTCAAAAAAGCATGGGACCAACACAGAGGATCTCTAAAGGTAAAAAGTGGACTGTTGTAGTTGTTGTTATGGAAGGACAGACTAGATGGGCCATGTGGTCTTTTTCTGTCATCATGTTTCTATGTTTCTATGTTTCTATAACGCGCGCAGCGGCGCAAACGAGCGCTGAAGGCGGAGAAAGGCTCCCGGAGGGCGGAGGAAGGCTCCCCAGGGGCGGAGAGAAGGGGTCAATGGGTGGAGAGTGGGAGGGGAGAGGCTCCCCGCACACTAACACTGTGAAATCCGAGGCTGAAAACTAACGCCAGTGAAACCCTGGCGTTAGAGCTGATTTAAAGGGAAGAGAAACCATTTATGTCAGCAATGTACAGCAAAACCAGGGAAACCTACAAAAAAGTGATAAGTGTGATACAAGTGCATGGAACAAAAGGGCAAATAAACAGTGAAAATGAACAGAAGAAAATGGAAAAATAAAATAACCAAGCTGGGCAATAGTGATCTCAATGGGGAAACATCAAAAAACACTCCAAAGAAAGCACCAAAAGAAGGATATGAATTCTGGAAGGGTCCATGCTCCGTCCCCATACAAGGAGTGCACATGTGCAGAAACAGCAGGATGGGCATGTCGGAACGGCCAACTGGACAGATGCTTGAAAATGGGATACAGAGGGCTGAAGGCGGAACATGCTGTGGTGCAGCTGAAGCAGAAGCAGAAGCAGAAAGTCACAGGTTCAAGTCCCAGCTGTGGTTCCTGCCAACTCCGTCTCCATATTTTACCCACTACTAAAACGTGCTAATACAGACAGAACCTTTATTGCAGATAATGTAAACATGCCCAAAACACCTACATTTTACCCTACAGAGCACAGACACCATAAACATGCGCAGTACCTAGAGCAGAGTCTCCCAAACGCAGTCCTGGAGGGCCAAACACCATCCAGGTTCCATGCTGCCTCTAATAAAGATGCCTGTGCTGCATTGCTATGCTCCGCCCCCATGGTATGCAGATGTATCTCATGCATATTCATGAGGGACAGCATGAAAATCTGAACAGTGTTTGGCCTTCCAGGACTGGAGTTGGGAACCTATGCCCTAAAGCAGCTGCCAACAGGGGCAGACACACCTGCACCCACAGGCTCCATTATCCAATGCCTCCTGGAGCGGCAGGATGTTGGGCCCTCCGTGCATCTCCCAATAATAGCCCTTGCATACCTTGGCAATGCCACCCTAAACCTGGGAATACGGTAAACATCTATCAAACGGTTGCTATGATTACTGGCAGATAGCAATTCCAAAATTAAGCACAATTTGCTGATTGAGCTGCATCATAGCAACCTCTCTGATGTCTGTGGAGTGTGCTACAGGTCTTGTGTCTGAGAGTGTTTACCACCCTGGGGAGTGACCCCAACAGTATTGCGTACCATAGCCATGCCTGCACTGTGCCCAGGACTGGGGCGGTGGCCAGGGCTGCCAAACACCTCTATAGTTGCACAATGCTGGCATAGGTGTGGGGAGTGTGTGTCTGTCTATCCAGTGTGTGGTGGCTGCAAACACCCTCCACAGCCCATACTGCTAGCACTGTTGCCAGTATTGGCCTGCTAATGTGCATAATGAGGAGCAAGGTACTGTGGGAATAGCCAGGATAGGATGCCCTGGCCTGGATCCATCTGTACATGGCATAGGGCAATGGCTCGGACATTGTAGTGGCCGGCCACCACCTGCACGGACAGGGTGGCCACAGCATGTCCTGCTGGGAGGTCACTCTCACCCTGACTGAGCAGTGACCACAGCATGGCTAGGTTCCCCCATAGTGCTGTATAGTTTTTTTCTCATGTGATGTTTATGGGTTCTTTTTTGTGTCCCAATCACTGACTTATCTGCTTGCTGTGTATGCTGAAATCCCAGTTCTTGGTACATGCATCTCCTCCAGGACCATGCACTATGGATTAGCTAGCAGAGTGTCTGCAGCTAGTATGTGTCTTGCCGGAGCACCTTGCAGGGTGCAGTGGCTGGAGGCTTGCTGCTGGAGAATGTCAGATAGTGGTGGGGGGCAGCTGAGCATTTCTAGGCCTACTGTGTGTTTGCTATTGCTTTATCGATGTGTACAGCTCTGCATTGCCTGTCCTGTAGAGTGGCTGTTCCCCAGTAGGACTGGGGTTGATGGTCCCTCTACTGCTACCCTTGCAGGGAGGTAGAATGTGGATTTATTGGTGGGTGATCCTGTCTCCACCCTGAGCCCCAGAGGGTGGGTTGTGTGGTGGTATGTAATCTGCCTATGGGTCCAAACACCCCCCCTTCACCTACATCATGTAACTATGGCACCAACACAGTATATGCACTATTCTGGGTGCATTATAGCCCATAAGGGCTAGACATGACTGAGAAATTCAGAAGAACACAGATGTATCCTAGGTGTGTTTACAGGAACTACCTATCACACACTGATGGGGATCTGCAGCATAGTGTATTTCAGCCATGAAAGGTGTTGTGGACCTGGTGCTGGGCGCCCCACCTCACCTTCAGGATGAGCACAGTACCCACACAATGTGATGGTCTGTGGCTACTCTGTGCCAGTACCACACACGGTCAGTTCCCCCTACCAGGCCGAGGTGCTGTGGGGGTGCATACCCCATCTTGTGCCCATCTGTCGACTGCTGATTTGCATGTGCAGTGCATCATGGGTACGGGTGGGTTAACCCTATCCTGGTAACCACAGCAGACAGTTTGTGTGGTGACGTGCAGTCCTTCTACAGCCTGTTAGGGGCTTGCTAGCAGCTGTAGAGTTGTAACCCACTGGTTACTTCACTGCCAGTGAAGCCAGAGGTCATGGGTTCGAACCCATGGTGGGATTATTTGATAGGGCTGTCTGAGGCATTGTCTATTTTTATGTACATTAGTGCTGCCAGCAAAAACACCCTCAGAGTACTATAACCTTAAGGCGCCCCATAAGGCACCTTATAAGGCGCCCTATCAAGCGCCTTATAAGGTGTCTTATAGGGGACATTATAGGGTGCCTTGGCGGACAGTGCACTTTATAATGTGCCCTATGGAGTGCGTTATTGGGTGCCTTATGCGGCACCTTAGGTTACGCCACCGTGAGGGTGTGTTTGCTAGCAGCACTAATTTAAATAAAAGTAAAATGCCTCAACAATCACTACTTAAATGTAAAGGGTGACACTTCAGCCAGATTTATGCATACTGGGGAGTCAAACCCATGACCCTTGTACCATCAGTCAGTGTAGTAACCATTGTGCTACAGCTCTGTTTCTGCGTGTGCATGTCTGCGCGCCTTCTTAAGATTAACGCGCGGTAACGTGCCATGTAACGCTCGTTAATTTATGGCGCCTTGTAACGCGCATTATCGGTAACGATGTACTGCCCATGTCCTTATTTGGGTATTTCTGTCTCTACCGCGGATCCTAACGCGAATGGCATTACCGCAGTTTAGTAAACATACCCCTTTGTGTCTTCTGGTAACTCTCCATTTGTTCTTTCTTTTCTCTTCTAGTTTTTTCCATTCTCGCTCTACATCTGCTCCAGTATAGCTCTTTCTTCCACTTCTTTCTTTATTCCTTTTTCATCCATTCAAATTTCATCTCTCCATCCTCAATCTCCATTTACTCTCCCAATACCCAGCCAATCATAGATTTTTCTTCTCTCCCACACAAAATTTATTTTCCCTTTTCCATTCTCACTCTCCCAGCTTCTTTTTTTCTCTCACCAGCGCCATCCTCTTCTAGTCCTCCCCCAACACCTCTGTAGAGCTGTGAGTTAAATGGGGGCATTTTCTATCTTGCACAAGACAGGAAATGCCGCCGTGTATCCTCCCAATACTCGATATGCCAGTGGGTCAACTTTAACAGAACTGTGGGAAATACGGAAAACGTTGTTATTTCTTGTGGCTCTACAGAGGTGAACCAGGGCGCCGGGCTTCGAGCCTCCCCGGCTCCCTCTGAAGACAGGCAGACAAGCAGGCACAGGGCCCCTCAAGGCACGGGACCATTTGCAGGCAACATTCCCTCACAATGGACAGGTTTACCGTGAAGCGCTCTTTTAAAAATTGGTGTTACATTGCAAACTCTTTAGTCCTCATATTGTGGTTGTTTTGAATGATAGATTATAGATTACTAGTAAGAGGTTAGTAATTACATGTTTGAGCTCTTTCTGGACTCTGGGGTGAACATCACATAGTCCTGGTTATTCGTTGCTAGATCCATTACATTTTCTAGACTTTTAGTGATGTGGCTTAGTTGCTTTGAATCATCACTATCAAAGAAGGTTTCTGGTATGAGTATGACCTCATCATCCTCCTCAATAAGGACTGATGCAAAGAAATCATTTTGTTTTTCTGCTATTCCCTTATCCTCCCAGAGTACTCCTTTTACTGATTGGTCATCTAACACCTTTCATGGCAACAGACTGTATCTCTCTAGAGCTGAAGGAGGGCTAGGCTTCATTGAGATTGATTACACATACAGAGCTACTACCATAGGCCTCCAGGCCTATTTAACTGAATCATCGAATCCAAATACCTAAAAAGTGCTGAAATATGAAAGCAAACGTCCAGAATCCGTCTCCATCATCAAACTTGGACAAGCATTCTGATGACTAGAAGGAATGAGTGAGAATCCACAAGCATGCACAGGGAAGGAAGTAACAGAATTTGCAAAGCAAGAGAGAAAACTCTGCAAAGAATTAGATCAACAAACAAGGAAAAATAAGTGGAAAATGCACAAATACAATGGGAAATACAGAGTGTTACTCCAGGAATCTTTTGTCGCTCAAGAACGGACATGTGAATGGTTAAGGAGAGGTAAACTGAAACCGAAGGATGAGAGGTTGACAGCTGCAGCCTAGGACAGTGGCTTAGGGATGAGATGGTTCATAGTGAGCATTGAAAAAACTGGCAAAACAGACATATGTTGATTCTGTGGGAAAGAGCTGGAAACGGTGACTCACCTTATAGCTGGTTATGAAGTTCTGATGGCAGAAAATTTCTATATAGAAAGGCACAATAAAATAGCATGCCTTATCCATTGGAAATTCTGTAAACACTACAACATCACTGTGCCCGAAAAGCACTGGGATCATGACCCTAAAAGAAATACCGAGAATGAAGAGGTTATGATCACCTGGGATACTCCCATTCTGACCAATAAAAAGCTGGATGGGAGGAAACCGGATATAGTGGTAAAGGAGAAAAACATCAGAATGGCATTGATTATAGAGGTGTCAGTTTCAAGTGACTACTCTGTGAATAGCGTTGACAGGGAGAAAATATTCAAGTACCAAGAAATGCAGTCAGAGACCAGGAAAATGTGGCGGAAAGATACTGAGTTATTTCCCATCATGTTGGGTGAGACAGTCCTAATTAAGAGGAATTTCCAAGCACACCTTGATAAATTACCCATCGCATTACATCTTACGAACTCCAGAAGGAAGTTCTCTTTGACATGATGCAAGTACTATGCCGAGCATCAGCAGTAAATTTAGAGACTGAGATCATACTCTACATACTCTAGCTTGGAAGTGAGGTGACTGTCATGGTATGTGCAAACAAAAACAACCAGCCAAAAGCAGGAGAAGAGTAATCTAACTATGAAAAAAACCTGCTTAAAACCTTAAAGGCATGAAATTCACCAATTTTAACTTTTATCCTAATATAACTACCAGGCATAAATGACCTCAGATGTCACAACTCCACATTTAGTGAAAAATCCCTATATGGTGTTGATAGACGCTCACATCACCGGTCACAGCCTCCTTGACATTTTTCTTTTATGGAGAGGCACTCGAGATCAATTGGAAGAATTTTATGTTTATTTAAATGCCTGCCATGATGTCATAAAGTTTGAGATTAACATTCAAGTGTATGAAATACATTTCTTGGATGTGCGAGTATTAAAACAACAAAATGGATTTGTCACTACTCTATATTCAAAACCTACTGATCGTAATACACTGCTGCATTTTTCAAGCTTTCATCCTCCTCATCTTAAGCGTAGCCTTCCCTATTCGCAGCTCTTGAGATGTCGGCGTATTTGTTCTACTGATGTGGAATTTCGACAGCAAGCTAGAATTATGATGAAAAACTTTTTTGATAGAGGCTATCCGATGTCGATTTTGACCAAGGCCTATAAGAGGGCTAAATATAATCATCAAGATTGGTTGCTTTCCTCTAATATTTCATCATCTTCGGGGATTCCAGTATCTACTGTTACATGTGTGTTACCTTTTTCCAGTCTATCTCATCGTATCTCCTCTATGATTCGTAAACATTGGAGCCTTATTAATCGGCACCCTAGACTCACTACTTGTGAATTACGGATGGCTTATAGCCGGGGACGAAATTTTAAAGATCGTTTATGTCCAGCAGTTTTACGATGTGCAACTGTTTCATCATTATCCATGCAAGGTCATTCAGCTGGTCAACATTGTTCTTATTGTGAGGTTATGAGTGCTTCCATTTGCACGAGATATAGTCAACAAGTAAAACATCTGACTGTAGCTACTACATGTAATACTGCATATGTAGTATATGGTATCTGGTGTGAATGTCAGTTGCTCTATATTGGAAAGACTACTAGGCCTTTAAGAACTAGGCTAGCTGAACATAAATACAGCCTTAAGAAAGCTCGGATCGATACTCCATTGATACAACATTGTATTGACTCAGGCCATGTTTTTGAAGACCTTCGATGTACAGTTTTAGAATATGTACCTTCAGATATTCGGAGAGGTGATCGAAAGAAAATGCTCCTGCAGAAGGAACAACGGTGGATCTTTCATTTACGGACTATACAGCCTGGCGGTCTAAATGAGCGTCTTGAATGGTCATTATTTTTTGATAAAAGATTATGAAAGGATGTCTAAGTTTAGCGGGGCTATCACTGTGCTGCTCCAAGATTAGAATTTAATATTGTGTGCTATTTAATTGTGTAGTTGGTTCTTTAATCTGATGTCATTGATTTGAGAGTGTTTTGATTGGTGGTTGGTTGTGGTATTAGGCGCGTCACATGCCGTAGTGGAACAGCGGGAGATGGTGAGAAGTCATTTTGAAGAAGGATTTGTTGTATGACGTTGCTCCTGATGAAGCCTGGTTATGGCGAAACAAAGGCTTTTGTAGAGCTGTGGTCAATTTTGAGCTTTGGTCAAATTTAAATCGTTAATGCTTCTCCCTAGCTGTTTGGTTCCTCTGTTGGTGTTGGAAGTTGTGATTTATTAACAGCGCTTATCGAAGAGCTAGAGACCTCGCTGGATTGAAGTTCATTGTTATAAGATAAGTTATTTGTATCTAGTGCTTATATTAGTATATTTAGATTCTTCACCAATTTTTATTCTGCTTGCAGGTATCACTCTTGGAGTGTTTTAGGCTGCGTTCAGCCTTGACAGTATAGTGCAAGCGCACATTATTACGACGCTGCTTTTTAGTGTGAGAGAATGGTTGTATGTATGTAGTTTTGATAGTATAGATATGTGTAATTAGATTTGGGAGTGTATGTGTAATTTTTGAAGTTGCTCGATTGTTTGAAACTATTTGAGATATTTTCCCAGTGGTGTAATTAGGGTGTACTATATTTATTGTGATTTGCTTTAAATTTGTAGGATGGTAAGGAGGCTGTGACCGGTGATGTGAGTGTCTATCAACACCATATAGTGATTTTTCACTAAATGTGGAGTTGTGACATCTGAGGTCATTTATGCCTGGTAGTTATATTAGGATAAAAGTTAAAATTGGTGAATTTCATGCCTTTAAGGTTTTAAGCAGGTTTTTTTCATAGTTAGATGTGCAAAACTCACCCATTTGGAGAAACTGCCCTAACAGAATTATTTACCAGTACACACAGCAACTAATAAGAAAGTCATAAAAATCAGTCAGCTTTCACATTAGAAATAACAGCAAAGAAAATGAAATATATATGTGAATAGTTTAACATGCAGTATATCACAGCTAGAGAATTATTAGTAATCCCCGTTTCTCTGCTTTGTGTTCTATGTGTGCAGTGCATTGGTTCTGCCCATGATCAGAGTAGCTGTGGGTAGTGGGACATTTCTGAGTTATGCAGTTTTTGGGGTGGAGCAGATGCAGGGAGGCCGTTTAAGAAATGGATTAGTTTGCAGGGCAGTGTTGCAGTTGTAGGCAGGTATTTTTTGCGGGTGGGGTAATTTGTAGGTTGTTGAGGCAGTGTCAGGGGTAATTTTTGGTGGTGGGGTGAGAATGCTTTGTAGAGTGGTGGGCAGTTGTGGGGGATAGGTTCTGGGATGTTGGGGTGGAGTATTTTTTGGAGGGGGTAGTGTGCTAGGTAGAGGGGCAGTTGGAGCAGGGTAGTTTTGGGTGGTGGTGAGGGTATTGCAGGGTGGTAGGGCAGTTAGAGGCAGTGGTTTTTGGAGGTGGAGGTGGCACATTTTTTAGAGTGATGGGACAAGTGCAGTGAGTAGTTTTTTGGGATAGGGGTGGGAGAAGTTGACACTGTGGTGGAGCAGTTGTAGGAAGGGTTAGGTGTTGCATCTGTGGTGGGATAAATGAGGGTGGTGAAAGTTATGGAGGACGTACTTTTGGGAGTTGGTAACAGTTGTGAGGGTAGTTTTGGGAGAGGGGATAGTTACAGTGGAGTGTTTTGGGGTGTAGAGCATTTGCAGAGGGGGTTTGAAAGTGGGGTATATTTTTGGTGGATGAGATAGTTGACAGGGTGGTGGGGAAGTTGTGAGGTAGTAATTTTTGGAGGTGGGGCAACTGCGGGGCAGGAGTTTTTGGGAGTAGAGGTAGTTTGTGGGATGGTGGAGCATATGCAGGAGTATTTGATATTTGAAATAGACAACATAGCCATACTCAAACTGTGCCACATTATACAACTTGTTATCTTTCTGTATGCTCCCTTACACCAACAAATAAGCTTATAAAACATTAGCACAGATATCACTAAATACATTCAAATACTACAATTCCTACCAATAACACTTCTATTACACTGAATATACCCAATAACACCCAGATAGAAGCAACAGAAAGGCTCCATTGTGCAAACTCATGCCCTATATGCATACCAACCAAATACAGAACATATAATACTAAATCCTACGCCATAGACAATACAACGCACAACCCTTATAAGTGGCTATATCAATACCTACACCCTGAATCACAACTATCAAACTTGAAAACTGAAATCAAGAGAAATGAAATTCAACGCCTTGCTAGCACTGCTCTGCCCAGCATACCTGCTAACTCTTATCACCCCAGCAATACACCAAACATCCCTCACTAAGCAGATAACCTATAACATACCTATAATCCCATACTATTGCCAAACAAAGCCTGACTACAGACACAACAACCTAGGAGATACAACATTTAACCAACAGAGGCGCATTTATACAATCCCTTGCAACAACATACAGCATCCCCAGCATACTAAGCAAACGACATCAAGCAATATAACCTGCCTCCTAATAAATGCCAGATCAATAAAAAACAAAATTCCTGTAATACGAGACTACATCCAAGACAACAAACCTGAAATTGTATTCATTACAGAGACATGGCTAGCTGAAACAGACAGCTTGACCATCCTGAATATATTTCATTTCACTCCACAAGAAAAGATAAATGTGGAGGAGGAGTATCAATACTAGCCATATCAAGCCTAAAGCCAATTCTTCTAGACAACATATCCTATGATGGACTTGACACCATCCTAATACAGACAAGTGAGTTCAAATTCTACTTTATATACAGAGCACCCACAAAGGACCACAATTCCCTTAGCGCAATACTAAAAACAATATGCACCCACGATAATCCTAACAAAAGATTAATAACACTTGGGGCTTGTTTACAAAGTCGCGGTAGCGGTTTCCGATCATTATCGGAGCCGTGGCCCCATTAATTTCAATGGGGCCCCCACTCCGATAACTATCGGAAACCGCTACCGTGGCTTTGTAAACAAGCCCCTTGGTGACTTTAATCTAGCAACTCTTCAAAATGCCCAAGCTCTCTCCTTCATTAAAGCCAGGAAGAAAATGGACTTTACCCAAGCTATAGACTGCAACTCACAACAAAGGAAATACCCTGGACCTTATTTTTCTCCCAGCCCACATATTAAAAAAGCAAACCCTTCCTATACAAACGCAGCCATGGTCTGACCATCATAGCATTACTTTCCAGATACCACATAATAGCACAGTACAAAAGCAGAAACCTAAGATACAATCCAACAAGCGCTTCAAACATTTCAACAAGGATACATTCACAAAGGATATCCTTCCCCAATTATCCTATGACACAAATGATATAGATGCACTCCTAAACTCTTGGAACACAGCAACTTCTGAGGCAGCTATTGCTCCACTAACCACAAACGAACAAACCCCCAGAAGTTCTAACATATGGTACAATGATGAGCTGAGAGCACTAAAAAGACTCCTCTGAAAAATAGAAAGAAAATGGAGGAAAACCAAGTCCACATCAGACACACAACAAAACATGATCACACTCCAGAACTATAAAGATTCCATCTACAAAGCCAGAAGGAAAACCACACAAAAATCCTTATGAACTCCATCAATAGACCCAGAGACCTATTCCAAACAGTGCAATCATTAACTAAGACAACAGACACCCACAACTCGCCTCATCAAATTAGCCCACAAACATTAGCAAACTATTACAGCTCCAAATTATGCTCCGCCTCACAAATACACACAAAAATTGTACCACAACCCCCACTTAATTCTCCAAAACTTGATTCATTCCCAATAATCTCTTTAACCCACCTAGAAAAAAATATTTCTACAATAAACGCTACAACAGCCCCAGGAGATCCATGCCGTGTTACCTGGATTAAAATGTCACATGAGGCCACATCGTAAAACTTTTGTTAACCCAAGGTTACATGCCCAGACCCCTCAAACAGGCAACTATACGGCCCATATTAAAATCTAATAAACTAGACAAATTACAACCTAGCTCATATAGGCCAATATCAAGCCTACCTTACCTAACCAAAATAATAGAAACAACAATCCAAAACCGACTACAGGACCACCTAGAATTGAACTTTCCACTAGATACCCAACAGTACGGCTTCAGAACATACCTTGGAGTCGAAACACTACTCATAGCACTATTTAATACATTCCCCAAAAGTAAAGAAAAACCCCAAAATGCAGTTGTAATGAACTTCCTAAATATTGCAGCAGCTTTTGATTCCATTAATTATTCCATGCTATTAGCAAGACTCCAAGAAATTGGAATCAGTGGAATAGCCCTGGCCTGGTTCACATCCTATCTTAATGACCGAACACAACAAGTAAAAATAGACCATACAACTTCTCAACCTTTTACCCAAAACCAGGGAATACCCCAAAGGTCTGCATTATCCTCCCTATTATTCGATATCTACCTTCAACTAGTATGCAAAATCTTCCTGAAACACAAAGTATTCTACCATATTTTTGCAGACGATATCATGATATTCCTCCCAACCAATACTATAAAACCTAACCTAGACCAAATCATGACATGCTATTATGAAGTCTCCAAATAGCTTGCCACTAACAACCTTTCAATAAACATTAACAAAACAGAAGCCATATTCATATCAAGAGATAAAGACTTCACACCACCTTCACAAATACACATTGGAGAGGCAACAATTGCAATAAAAGAGGAAATAAAATATCTAGGAGTCATAATTGACAGTACCCGAACACTTACTGCACACATAACCAATGCAGCTAAATCCATATACAGAAAAACAAAAATGCTTCAGAGGCTAAGACCACTTCTTGAACCATCTGACTTTAGAACGGTCATTCAAGCAATGACCAATCCCCACTTAGGGGTATGTTTACTAAACCATCTTAACATTGCAGCGGTGGTATTATCACACGATACGTGACATTATCGCGCGATAATGTCACTTAGCACGCGATAACGTGGCTGCGGCGTTAAGGCACACTAACGCTGTGAAATCCGGCTCTGAAGGGTGGAGTAAGGCTTCCCAAAGGGCGGAGAGAAGGGGTCAATGGGCGGAGAGTGGGAGGGGAGAGGCTCCAGGCACACTAACGCTGTGAAATCTGGGTCTGAACACTAACGCCAGTGAAACCCTCGCGTTAAGGCACATTTGCAGGAAAGAGAAACCATTTCAGTCAGCAATATACAGCAAAGCCAGGGAAACCCCAAAACGTGATAGTAGTGATCAATGTTCCCTCTAAGTTTCTGTAGGCTGTGTGCAGCTTTTAAAGGAAGGTTAAATTTTTGTGCGCCACATAACGACACTCGGAGTTATATACCTTAAAATTTGACTACATGTCAGAATACAGTATGTACACCACATTGATTTTAATCAAATTAAATGAAAATAGATGATTACTAAATGAAGTGGAAAATTTCTAGTAATTACAATCACAACTTTTAAATTTTAAGATGTCTGTGTTGTTTTCTATCAGAATCAGAACCGTAATTTTTGTGCGCTCTGTTGTAAAGTATGTG
The DNA here is from genome assembly GCA_033557465.1 of Ichthyophis bannanicus. Classification (NCBI taxonomy): domain Eukaryota; kingdom Metazoa; phylum Chordata; class Amphibia; order Gymnophiona; family Ichthyophiidae; genus Ichthyophis; species Ichthyophis bannanicus. The sequence continues at coordinate 322,501,241 of CM066031.1, read as the reverse complement.
CGCTCTCTCGGCGAGGTGTGTGCGCGCGCACACGCACACAGCTTAGAGGGAACAGTGCCTGTAATATCTGCATGATTACTCAGGAGCTATCAGAGTTTAGCTATAAAGACCAAATGTATAAGCTCCACAGTTCAACTTCATGTTTTTCCACTCATGTGGTTTATTGTATACGTTGCCCATGCGATTTGCAGTATGTTGGAAAGACTATACGATCTTTCCAAGTCCGGATGAATGAACATAAAAGTAAGCTAAAGTGCCATAGACGAGAAGCGCCTATTGTTGATCATTGTTTACATTTTCATCATACTTATGAAGATCTTAAATGTATTTGTATAGAGCAGTTAATGACATCCCGGTTTGGTAAAACGCGTGAACAAGCTCTACTCTATTGTGAACAACGTTAGATACATACATTACAAACTGTGACTCCACAAGGATTAAACATGCGCATTGAATGGGAAGCTTGTTTTTAAAGCACAATATCTGCCAGATGGCAGGAAGTCTGGAATCTATTTAAACTATTCCGCATGCGCGGCGTTTTTGCAGCATTAGACACAGATGGCGGTAGCAAGATTGTGAGGTACATTATCTGATAAGTTTGCAGGTATGAAGTCTTCTCTCCTTATTCCTCAGCTTTTAAGATTTAACAGTTGATAAAAAAGTTGTATTATATGCACTTGTTTTGTTTGCAGTGCTTATATGATTTTCCCCTGAAGAAACCACCAGGGTGAAATGCTTCGATTGAGCGCGCCTGACAGTGTCGGGATTATGAAAGTTATCGGCTGGATTTCCAAAAGTTAAGTGATAGGTTTTTTCCAGTTGAAATATGGAAGTCCGCATTTGAACTCCTAGAAGTTAAGCACTACAGTTTCTAAGTCTTCAAAAATTTCAAAAATTCTAAAAAAGTAGAAAAACAAGTGACGGTAATTTTTAAGGTCGTTGATGTATGTGGGGCAGTTATGCCACTTGGCGTGATAGCGTCAGTTAGTGGCAGCCCATGATTCTGAGACCTTTTCGTTGCCACTAAATTTGAGTAAACAACAGTGTAGTTACTTGGTAACACTGTTTCAAGTTTGGGAGATACATTGTTTCAAGTCTGAAAGAGAATACAGCATACTTTCTAGATTGAATGCAGAGTATTTCATTTATTAGTTATATTATTACTCTGACGATAAGTGACCACTATTTAGAACTTTTTCTAGTACATTCATAGCAAAAAAAAACCGGTGAGAGAGTCAGTTGGACTATTAAATGATAGAGGGGTAAAAGGGGCACAAAGGGAGGACAAGGTCATAGCGGAGCGACTGAATTAATTCTTTGCTTTGGTCTTTAATGAAGAAGATGTAGGGAAGTTACCCCAGCTTGAAATGATATTTAAAGGTGATGTATCAGAAGAACTGAAACAAATCTCGATAAACCAGGAAGATGTATTACAACTATTTGATAAACTAAAGAGAAACAAATCATCTGGACCAGATGATATACATCCCGGAGTGCTGAAAGAACTGAAATATATATTTATTTAAAAGTTTTTCTACACCGCCTTATCCTTTAATCAAGGCGGTTTCCACAGCAAACAATCATAATGGTGGTTCAAGTGTGTTCATGCAGTGATGCAGATTGTGTGTATGAGTCAGTGTATATTAGATTATTTTGAGCTATATACATTCTTATGTACAGGGCTATTTACATTATGAGCTATATACATTCTTATGTACAGGGACAGGGGAGGGGGGTTGGTGTTTTGTGCCTGCTTTTTGAGTAGATCATGTGATGTGTCCAAAGTGTTCAATGAACAGTGATGTCTTGAGCTGCTTCCGAAAGTCTTTGAGGTCTGTTGTTAGTCTTAGTTCATCTGGGAGGGTGTTCCAAATTGCTGGTGTGGCCAGGGAAAGGGCTCATTCTGCTGTGTCCTTGCGGACCTTGGTGATGTCTTTTAGGGTGTTAACGTGATTGGAAGTGCCTCTCTTCCTTGGTCGTGTGCTGCTGTCTGGTTGCATGAGTGTTTGTAGGCTGAGAGATGATGACTGTTGTTTGATCTTGAAGATGTTTATGACTGTTTTGTATCTGATGTGTGAGATGATTGGGAGCCAGTGGAGGTCTTCCAGTATGGGTGTGATGTGTTCATGTCTTGTTGTGTCAGATATTATGCGGGCTGCTGTGTTTTGTGCCAACTGTAGTGGTCTGAGGGTTTGCTTTGGTAGATCAATGTATATTGGGTTGCAGAAGTCTAGTACAGGGGTTATTAGTGCCTGGCAAACTGTACGGAAGTGCTCTGGGGCGAGGAGGGACTTGAGGCGTTAGATAAGTCTCATCCTGTGGTATGCGCTTTTGATGGTTTTGTTCATGTGTGATTGTAGATTCAGTTCCTTGTCCAGGGTTACTCTGAGGTAGTTTACTTCCAATTTTATGGGTATGGTTGTGTCCTTTATCTTGATGTTGTGTGGAGGGACGAAGTCAGTGTTTCAAGTGATGATTAGTGCCTCAGTCTTGCTATAGTTTATGGTGAGGTTGTTGTTTTGAAACCAGCTGGTCATGTGTATGAGGCAGTTTGTTATTTTGGAGTAGTCCGGGTTGTCTACTGTGATGGGTGTGTATATCAAGATGTCATCGGCGTAGATTGTGTATTGTATGTTGTGTTCCTTCATGATGTCGCATATTAGCTGGATGTAGAGGTTGAACAAAAGTGCTAAGGCTGATCCTTGTGGTACTCTTATATGACATTGCAGACCTACTATTAGTAATCTATGAACTCTCATTAAAATTATCTGTAATACATGAAGAATGGAGGATGGGCAGTATAATACCAATTTTCAATTAATGTTTCAGGGGTAATTCAGAAAACCACAGACCAGTGAGCCTGAACTTTATTATCCTTTTCCACTCGGCTGTCTCACCCCGTGGGACATTTAAATTTTCCCATTCCAATCATTTGTTCCACCCTGTGGGATATATGAATAACATACAAAAAGTATTCAAAAATATATAAAGTTAGCATAAACACTTCATGATGACATAGATGTTTTATCTGAGTAGAAAGGGTTATAAGGGACAAAATTACCGAACATGTAGATAGTCATGGTTTAATGGCAGAGAACCAATATGAATTTGGTCAAGGAAAGTCTTGTCTCACTAACAAGGTTGCCAACTGGATCCAGAAGTGCCTGACAGGCTTGATCCAATTCTGGGCTTACTCTCTCGCACCGAGGAAGTTTCTTCAGGGCCATGTGCCCATGAGGGAAGGGTTAGGACAGCCGTTATAGTTGGTGATTCGATCATTAGGCATGTAGATAGCTGGGTGGCTGGTGGACATGAGGATCGTCTGGTAACATGCCTGCCTGGTGCGAAGGTAGCGGACCTCATGCGCCACCTAGATAAGGTCTTAGATAGTGCTGGGGAGGAGTCTGCTGTCTTGGTACATGTCGGTACCAATAACATAGGAAAATGTGGTAGGGAGGTTCTGGAGGCTAAATTTAGGCTTTTAGGTAGGAAGTTGAAATCCAGAACTTCCAGGGTAGCGTTCTCTGAAATGCTTCCCGTTCCACGTGCAGGACCCAAAAGGCAGGAAGAGCTCCGGAGTCTCAATGCGTGGATGAGACAATGGTGCAGAGATGAGGGTTTTGGATTTGTTAGGAACTGGGGAACATTCTGGGGAAAGGAGAGGCTCTTCCAAAGGGATGGGCTTCACCTTAACCGGGATGGAACCAGGCTGCTGGCATTAACCTTTATAAAGGAGATAGAGCAGCTTTTAAACTAGATAATAGGGGAAAGCCGACAGTCGCCCAAGAGCGGATGGTTCGGAAGAATGTATTCTTGAAGGATACTACCAAAAGCAGAGAGGTTCCAAAAAAGAGTAAAGTAGCCCAAATGCCCTCGAGTATGGAGCAGACAGAGCTTAAAAATCCCAAATTACACATGTCTACCAACAGCCAAACTAATATGAATAAAATACAGTCTCTAAAATGCTTGTATGCAAATGCTAGAAGTCTAAAAAATAAGATGGAAGAGTTAGAATATATAGCACTAAATGAGAGGTTAGATATGATTGGGATATCAGAGACATGATGGAAGGAGGACAACCAGTGGGACACTGTGATACCTGGATACAAACTATGTCGTAATGATAGAGCTGATCAAATTGGTGGAGGGGTTGCGCTCTATGTTAGAGAGGGCATTGAGTCAGAAAGAATTAAAGTTTTGCAGGAAACAAAATTCACTGTAGAATCTCTATGGATTGAAATTTCATGTAAAAAGGGGAAGGCGATGGCAGTGGGGGTGTACTATCGACCGCCTGGCCAGAATGAACAAATGGATGATGAAATGCTCAAAGAAATCAAGGAAGCTAACAAAAGTTATAGTGCAGTAATAATAATGGGTGATTTCAATTACCCCGGTATCGACTGGGTCAGTGTCACGGCAAGACATGCTAGGGACATAAAGTTCCTAGATAACATAAATGACTGCTTCTTGGAGCAGCTGGTTCATGAACTGACCAGAGGAGAAGCCGTATTAGACCTAGTCCTTAGTGGAACACCAGATCTAGTGCAAGAGATAAGGGTGTTGGGGCCACTTGGCAATAGTGATCATAGCATGATCACCTTTGATTTAATTAGTGGAGGAGGGATAGTAAGGAAATCCACAGTACTATCTTTTAACTTTTGAAAGGGAGACTATGATAAAATGAGGAAAATAGTTAAGAAAAAACTAAAAGGAGCAGTTGCAAAGGTTATAGACTTACATAAAGCTTGGGTGATGTTGAAAAATACTATCTTGGAAGCCCAGACGAGCTGTATTCCACGCTTTAAGAAAAGTGGAAGGAAGTCCAAAAAACTGTCAGCATGGTTTAAAAGGAAGGTCAGGGAGGCTGTTGTTGCCAAAAAAGCATCTTTCAGGAAATGGAAAAAAGAGCCAAACGACGAAACCTGGAAACAGCACAAGCACTGGCAAGTCAAATGCAAGGCATTGATAAAGCAGGCAAAGGGAGAATTTGAGAAGAAGCTTGCTGCGGAAGCAAAAACGCGAAATACAGATTTTTTTTCAAGTACATTTGTAGCAAAAAACCTGTGAGAGAGTCAGTTGGTCTATTAGATGATAGAGGAGTTAAAGGGGCACTAAGAGGCAACAAGGCGATAGTGGAGAGACTGAATGAATTCTTTGCTTCGGTCTTTACTGAGGAAGATGTAGGGATGTTACCCATGACTGAAGTGGTATTTAAAGGTGCGGAAGAATTGAAGGAAATATCGATACATTGGGAAAATGTATTACAACTATTAGATAAACTTAGGAGTAGCAAATCACCTGGGCCAGATGGTATACATCCAAGGGTGTTGAAAGAACTGAAATATGAGATTGTAGACCTGCTATTAGTAATCTGTGTATTTTCATTAAAATCATCTGTAATACCTGAACATTGGAGGATCGCCAATGTAACGCCAATTTTTAAAAAGGGTTCCAGGGGTGATCCGGGAAACTACAGACCGGTGAGCCTCACGTCAGTACCGGGAAAAATGGTAGAAATCATCATAAAGAATAAAATTACTCAGCATGTAGATAGTCATGGCCTAATGGGAGACAGCCAACATGGTTTTAGACAAGGAAGATCTTGTCTTACTAATCTATTATGTTTTTTTGAAAGTGTGAATAAACAGTTGGACAAAGGTGAGTCGGTTGATATAGTGTATCTGGACTTTCATAAAGCCTTTGACAAGGTCCCTCATCAGAGACTTTTGGCAAAACTAAGGGGGATGTTTACTAAAATCCGCAAATGTGCGCGCCGCAAAATAGCGCACGGAAACACGGCACTGAAACGCGAATAAACGCGTTTAAATGCCCCGCACACGTGCGTGTCACCCCCGCAAAGGTGCGCGGCACACTAACGGGCCCCGTACAAGTGCGGGCCCGCAAATGTCCGATAGAGGCGTGGAACGGCCAAAGGAGGGCGGAGGAAGGCACCGGAGGGGCGGAGGGACGGGGTCAATGGGTGGAGAGTGGGAGGGGAGAGGCTCCCCACACAGTATCGGGCTCGAATTTCCATGAAAAAAATAGCGCGAGTGAAACACTCGCGGTAGAGGGCATTTAAAGGGAAGAGAAACCATTTCCGTCAGCAATGTACAGGAAAACCGGGGAAACCTAAAAAACGTCAGCAGTGTGATATATGTGCACAGCACAAAAGAGAAATTAAAAATAGAAAAGGACTACCACAAAAATATTTAAAATAGTAAGTCAGCTGGGGAACAGCTATAGTAAAGAGCAAAACAAACAAACACACCCAGGAAAGCTCCAAAAAAAAGAAATTAATATTGAAATTGTCCAAGGAGTGGAGACCTATCCAAAAACACATCTCCTGTTTATGGAGTTTCCCTGGGAGTGGTGTCATATGGTTGCTTATCAATATCCCTGTTTCCCAGTTCGGTTATATTCCAACCCCCTGTTCACGTGGTCATTTCCGGGGTTCATTTGAACGTTTGTCACCAGACAGGGTGAATGAGCGCACAGTAAAAATGTGAAGAGCAGGTTGTGCAAATCCATCCTGCAAGGCTAACTATCCCCAGGGACTGCACTGTCAGTGTGGTGCAGCGGACAGAGCCAGTACCTCTAAGACCATAAGCCAGAGGATCAAATCCCAGCTGGGGGTCCTGCTAGCCCATTCCCATATTTTATCCACCACTAAACAAAGATAGCACAGACACCCCTGTATTGCAGGGAACATAAGCATGGTGCAAACACCCATATATTGCCCTACACCGCACAAACACCATAACAATGTGCATTACCTACAGCCGACTCCACCAAATGCAGTCCTGGAGTGCCACAACCCAATCATGTCATCTGCTTTCCCAAGATAAGCACATGCCAGCATGTTGGTGGAAGGGTACAGGTGGTGGAGGGGGAAGTGCCTGCTATCCACAGAGGACAGTGGCCTAGCCATGTGCAGGCTGGCACCGTCCACTAAAACAGATAGGCCCTGTTGGATGTACAGTCATGGACGTCCCAGGGAATCCAGCACATCTGTGGCAACACAGTGGTGCACTGCACACAGACAGTGTGTGCAAGAACAGAAGGTCACAGGTTCAAAGCCCTGCCAATCCTGTCCATCTATTTTCCCCACAACTAAACCGTGAGAGTACAGACAATCCTTTATTGCTGGTGATATACGCATTGGTCACATGCCTATTTCTCACCCCACTGAGCACAGATACCATGACCAGGGGCATTACCTAGAGCAGAGTCCCACAAATGCAGTCCTGGAGGACGACACACCATTAAGCTTCAATGCTGCCACTCACACAAATGCCTGTGCTGTATCTCTCTGCACCACCCCCATGGCATGTAGATGTAGCTCATGCATATTCATGAGTGACAGCAGGGAAATCCGAACAGTGTCTTGCAACCCTGGACTTGATTTGGGAAACTCTGCCATAAAGCAACAGCCAACAGGGGCAGACACACCCACACCCATACCCACAGGCCCCATTGGTCAATGCTCCCTGGAGAGGCACAACATTGGGCCCTGCGTGCAGCTCCCAATACTAGCATGTGCATACTGTAGCAATGTCACCCTACACCTGGGTATACGGTACACAGCTCTCAAATGCATGCTATGAGTACTGGCAGATAGATATCCCTACTTTACGCACAGTCTGCTCTTTGAGCTCCCTCATGACAATCTTCATGTTGTCTGCAGTGGGTGCCTCAGGTCTGGGCCCTGACAGTGTTTACCACCCTGGGGAGTGACTCCCAACAGTATTGCGTACCATATCCATGCCTGTACTGTGCGCAGGACTGGTGTGGTGGCCAATGCTGACAAACGCCTCCATAGTAGCACAATGCTGACATATGTGTGGGAGTGTGTGTCTGACTATAAAGTGTGTGTTAGCTGCAAACACCTTCCACAGCCCACACTGCCAGCACTGTTGCCAGTATTGTCATGCCAATGTGCATAATGAGCAGCAAGGTACCATGGGTATAGCTCAGACAGGGTGGGCTGGCCAGGATGCATCTGCACAGGGCAGAGGGCACTGGCTGGGACATTGTAGTGGCTGGCCACCACCTACACATACAGGGTGGCCTCTCTATGTGCTGCTGGGGTTGCACTCCACCCTGACTGTGCAGTGACGACAGCATGGCTAGGCACCACCATAGTGCTACATAGTATGTCTGTCATGTGATATATATGTGGGTCTTGTTTTGGGGCCCAGTCACTGACTTATCTGCTGGTGTGCACTGTCATCCCAGTTCTGGTGCATGCATTTCCAACAGGACTAACTAGCAGACTGTGTTCAGCTGGTCTGTATCCTGATGGAGCGCCTTGCAGAGTGCAGCAGATGATGGCTTGCTGCAGGAGAATATCAGATAGTGGTGGGGTGCAACTTAGCATATCCAGGCCCAATGTCTGTCAGATATTGTGTAATGGATGTGTATAGAGCTGCAGTGACTGCCCTGTAGGGTGTCTTATCACTAGCAGGACTGGGGTTGATGGTCCACACCATTGCAGGGAGGTAGCATGTTGATAGGAGACCTTGTTTTCCAATCTGATGGGGGAGAAATGGTGGTACATAGCCCACCTAGGTGTCCATGAGGGGTTCCCTTGACCCAGAGGGTAAGAGATATCAAAGGTGTGTTTGCATAAATTAGCATATCCAGGCCTAATGTCTGTCAGATATTGTGTCAGGGATGTGTTCAGAGCTGGTGGGACTGCCCTGTAGGGTGTCCCTTGCCCAGCAGGACTGGGGTTGATGGTCCACTCCACTGCAGGGAGGTAGCATGTTGATAGCAGACCCTGTCATTCAAGCTGGGGGCGAAAGTGAGAAATGGTGGCATATAGTCCATGAGGGGCTCCCCTGACTCAGACCGACAGAGATATCCAACGTGCTTCTGCAGAAACAACCTATCTCACAGAATAAGATTGCTTTGGAGCTCTGGCATGGCCTCATTCCACCATGGAGGGTGGTGTGGACCTAGTCCTGGGTGCCCCATTGCACCCTCAGGGTGAGCACAGTACCCGCACAATGTGACGGTGTGTAGGTACTCTGTGCCAGTACAACACCCACTCAGTACACCCTACCAGGCAGAGGTGATGTGTGGGTGCACACGGCCACATCCCCATACCAGGCCGGAAGCTGTTGGGTTGCATACCCCATCTTGTGTGCATCTGTGGACAGGTGATTTGCATGTGCAGTGCATCATGGGTAGGGGTGGCCTAACCCTATCCTGTTCACAACAGCAGACTGTCTGTGAGGTGACATGCAGGCTCTCTGCAGCCAGCCAGGAGCTTGTATACAGCTACAGAGCTGTAGCCCAATGGTTACATCACTGCAGGTGCAACCAGAGGTCATGGGTTCAAACCCACAGCAGGGTTATGTGATTGGGTTGTCCAGGGCATCACCCATTTTCTAATGTACATATTTTTATGGAAGAAAAAACACCCTCGGTGTACTGTACCCATAAGGTGCCTCTGAGGGTGCTTAATAGGGCGCCTTATAGGACACCTTATGGTTGCCATCAAAATAGGGTGCACTGTACATTATCCTGTGTCGCAACATATATGGTGCCCTATAGGGGACATTCTAGGGTGCCGTGGCGGATAGTGCACTGTAACATGTGGCCCATGGGCCGCCGTATGTTAACACGCTGTGAGAGTGCGTTTGCTAGTAGTGGCAACAAAATAAAATTAAAAAGACTCATACAGCACTCCCCACTATAATACATACTGCCTCAGCCAGCTGTCTTCACTGGGTACTGTGGGGGATTGAGCCCCTGAACCCCACACCATTGGTCAGTGTTTTAACCATTGTGCTGTGTCTCTGTTCCTGTGCAGAGATATCAGCGCGCCGCCTTATGCCGCCCAAGCCGCCCATAATTAACACTGCGCCGCCCAATGCCGCCCATAATTAACAGTGCGGCACCAGAAACGGACAAGATCAACAGTGTGCCGCAGAATGACGCACACAATTAACAGTGCACCGCCCAATGCGGCACAAAATGTACAGTGTGCTGCCTTATGCCATCCAAAGTTGAATTTGCCTCATAAACCACATTTACCCATCAAAGGTGGTGCCTCAGGCAGCCTTTCTCATTGCGCACAATGGGGATTGAACCCGTGGACCCTGTACCATTGGTTAGTGTCTTCACCATTGTGCTACGGCTCTGTTCCTCTATGTGCCCAGCAGCGTCCCACTTAGCCTTCCCACGCGCTGTGAGCCCCGCACAGGTGTGCGACGCGCACATGTACGGTCATTTTTTTTCATCTTTTTCTGCCTGACCCGCCCACTCCTTATATGGCACACGCACACTAACGGGGACCCGCACAGCAACGGGGTTTAGTAAACATACCCCTAAAGAGTCATGTGATAGGAGGCAGTGTACTACTGTGGATCAAGAACTGGTTAAAAGATAGAAAGCAGAGAGTTGTGCTAAATGGCCAATTTTCCCAATGGAGAAAAGTGAATAGTGGTGTACCCCAGGGATCTGTGCTGGGTCCGCTGCTTTTTGACATATTCATAAATGACCTGGAAAGTGGAATAACGAGTGAGGTTATCAAATTTGCAGATGACACAAAACTATTTAAAGTTGTTAAAACCCAAGAGGATTGTGGAAAATTGCAAGAGGATCTTGATAAATTGGAAGACTGGGCATCAAAATGGCAGATGAAATTTAATGTGGACAAGTGCAAAGTTATGCACCTAGGGAAGAACAACCCAAACTATGGTTACACGATGCAAGGTTCCACATTAGGAACCACCATCCAGGAATAAGATTTAGGCGTCATTGTGGATAGCATGTTAAAAACCTCGGCCCAGTGTGCAGCGGCAGCCAAGAGAGCAAATAGAATGCTAGGTATCATAAGGAAAGGAATGGAAAATAAAACAAAAGATATTATAATTCCTCTATATCGTTCCATGGTGAGACCGCACCTTGAATATTGTGTGCAGTTCTGGTCGCCGTATCTTAAAAAGTATATAGCGTTATTAGAAAAGGTTCAGAGAAGAGCCACCAAAATGGTAAAGGGGATGAAAGGATACTCCTATGAAGAAAGGCTAAAAAGGTTAGGGCTCTTTAACCTGGAAAAGAGACGGCTGAGGGGAGATATGATAGAAGTCTATAAATTAATGAATGGAGTGGAACGGGTAAACGTAGATAGTTTACGTTATCAGAATATAGAAAGACTAGGGGACATGCAATGAAGCTACAGGGTAAACTATTTAAAACTAATAAAAGAAAATATTTCTTCACTCAACGTGTAATTAAACTCTGGAATTTGTTACCGAAGGATGTAGTAAAGGCTGTTAGTGTAGCTGGGTTTTAAAAAGGTTTGGACAAGTTCCTGGAGGAAAGGTCCATAAACCATTATTAAGAAGGGACCCAGGATATCAATGCTTGACGCAGTACAAGCATTGCGGAACCTGTGTCTTTTGGGGAAACTGCTAGGTACGTATGACCTAGATTGGCCACTGTTGGAAACAGGATACTGGGCTTGATGGACCTTGGTCTGACCCAGTATGGCATATCTTATGTTCTTATGTCCATTGCATGCAGGGACTTGTAGTCTTGCTTTTCTTATGGAGTTCAATAGAGAAATTAGAACTACATATCCCTGCATGCAATGGGTAAACCCAGGACTGGATCAAGCTTATAGAGCACATCTGGAGCCAGTTGGCAATCCTACTCACTAATCTCTTATATTTTTTTGATGGTATGAATAAACAGGGAGAAAAAGATGAGCCGGTTGATATAGTATATCTGGATTTTCAGAAAGCCTTTAACAGGGTTCCTCATGATTAACACTTGGCAAAATTTAAAAGTCATAGGATCAGATGCAGAGTACTACTGTGGACTGGGAACTGGTTAAAGATAAAAAACAGAGAGAACAGCTGCTAGATGGTCAATTTTCTCAATGGAGAAAGGCGAATAGTGGAGTACCCCAGGGATCTGTGCTGGCCCTGGAAATGGGAATAATGAGTGAGGTGATCAAATTTGCAGATTATACAAAATTATTCAAAGTTGTTAGATCACAAGAGGATTGGGAAAAATTGCAAGAGGACCTTGGTAAAAGTGGAAGACTGGGAATTCAAATGGCAAATGAAATTTAAAATGGTCAAGTGCAAAGTTATGCACTTAGGGAAGAGCAACTCAAACTATGGTTACATGATGCAAACTTCCACGTTAGAAATCACTGAGCATAATGATAAATAGTATGTTGAAACCCTCTGACCAGTGTGCAACATGACTAAGAAAGCAAATAGAATGCTAGGAATCATAAGGAAAGGAATGGAGAATAAGTCCAAGAACTTTATAATGCCTCTGTGTTGTTCCATGGTGCAACCGTACCTTGAATACGGTGTGCAGTTCTGGTCACCATATCTTAAAATCTATGTAGCAAAATTAGAAAAGTTACAGAGAAGAGCCACCAAAATGGTAAAGGGGATGGAATGATATAGGAAAGGCTTAAAAGGTTAGGGCTCTTCAACTTGATAAAGAGACGGCTGAGGGGAGATATGATAGAGATCTATGAAATAATGAATGGAGTGGAACGGATAAATGTACATCTTGAATAGTGTGTGCAGTTCTGGTCACCATATCTTAAAAAGGATATAGCCAGGGTTTTTTTTTTTTGAGGGGGTAGTCAGTGGTACCAGTACTTCCTTTAAAATTATTTATTTATCACTTTATATTATTCAGTTCAATATTCAATCAAGTGAGGGAATTTAGAAATGAGTAAATCAAAAATATACATCATTGCCTCAAGTATAACAATATACCTCTGAAGACCACAAATAAAGGAAATAGAGATTATAGGAAACAAAGCAAAAAAATTACAAGGTCTAACACCTCCCTTAAAGGACCATGTTCAACAAATCACAGTGTGCCACTGAGATGCAACCTACTCATTTGCTCCCTCTCTTGCCACAAGAAAATCATTAAGTTTATTTATTTATTTATTTATTTACATTTCTTATATACCGCACTATTTGCGATCAGCGCGGTTTACATAGAACAAACAGTATCCGACAATAAACAAGAGTCAGGTCATTACAATGAACAGGAGCAGTAAACTTGGATAACAGGGGAAACTATCTACATGTGTGGAACATTGAAAAAGGAATATACACACATACAAGGAAATCGCAAAGCAAAAGTAAGCCCAAGGGTAGAAACCATTGGTCGTAACGCCAGGAAATCCTGTCATCTGTTCTGTGTTGACCTAGACAAATCAGGAAAAATACAGGGTGGCCCAAAAAAAGTGAGAACATCTCGTAGCATATAAGTTATTTAAACATTCAAAAAGACAGATGTAAAAGATTGACAAATTAAAAAAACAAAGATGGCAACCAGAAATTGTCGAAATAAAGACATTATATAGCTAAAAAAGGAAAATTAGTAAACTATTTAAGGTAAAAAGTAAGGTAATTTAAGGTAAAAAAGGTAAATTAGTAAACTATTTTAATTTATGAGATGTACTCACTTTTTTGGGCCATCCTGTATGAATCTTTGTATCAAAGAACAGCTTATTAATATTGCGGAAATATAAAAGCAGAAGAGAGCTATGGTCAAACTCTAGTACAAAAATGGCAATAAGTCATTTACTGTTTGTTAGGTGCCTAGCCAGTAGTGCAATTGCAGCTAAGATAGCGGCAGTGCCTTAAGGGACCATTGCGGATAACAATGTTCCTTGGATCCCCTGGTACCCTGTCCCCAATATTCTTAACAACCCCCCATCCCCACACCTGACAACCCACTGGAGAGCCTGGACACCTTAAATAGCAACATGATGATCTCTGATGACCCCTGATCCTGAAATAGTATCCCCATCCTTCAATACCCCACCTTGGATCCCCCAGGCATCCTTAGCACAGTTCACCTACACCCCCGATATTCTCTGGCATCTTCAACAAAACCTCCACCTCCCTGGATTACCCACACTAAGGGGTATGTATACTAAACTGCGGTAATCGTAAATAACGCGTGTTATGTAATGTTAATGATCGTAAGCGCATCATAATGCGTGTTATGATGCGCTTACGATCTTTAACGTTACATAACGCGCGTTAACCGTAATTAACGATCGTAAACTCCCGCGGCGCAGTAAAACACCGCAGAAGGTGGAGAGAGAGCGGAGAGAAGGGGTCAATGGGCAGAGAGTGGGCGGGGAGAGGCTCCCTTCACACTAACGCGCTGATCTGAAGAGCTCAATTCCAACGCGAATAAAAACCTGCCATTAAATGCACATTACAGGGGAGAGAAACCATTTCAGTGTCAGCAATGTACAGCCCAGGCAGGGAAACCTAAAACAAGTGATAAGTGTGATACATGTGCACAGAACAAAAGGGCACATAAACACTGAAAATGATTCCAACAAATGGAAAAAGACCATAACCAAGCTGGCCAATAGTGGTAGCAATGAGAAACATCAACCCCTCCCCCCCCCTGAGTAAGCTCCATAGAACAGATATAAATCGTGGAAGGGTCTATACTCCGCCCCCATACAAGGTGAATGAGCCCACAGTGATATAGCGCTGCTCAGGTTTTTCCACACCATCGGACAGGGTTCATATGGCATGCACATGTCCCACAACATCAGGGCAGGAATGTCAGAATGGCAACTGGACAAATGCCGGAGAAGGGGATACAGAGGGCCGCAGGTGGCACATGCTATGGTGCAGCTGGGCCACAGTGCGGACTAGGGCGATGCCTAGGTGGCCCATACGAATGCTGAAACAGCAGAGCAGCCAGACAGCAACTGCTGAAGGCCCAACATGGGCACGACTGTGTTTCCCACAGTGTCACAGGGGATAGTACCCAGCAGCTACCGCCAAGGGCACGGAACGTTGGCAGGCGATGCTGGGGGGAAGTGTGGACACCTATGCAGGCACCCCTACCCCAGAACCCGCACCATAGGCAGCCACCTACCTGCACACTGGATGGCCTGAGACTGCGCACCACCAGCACCACCAGCAGAAGGGCATGTCAGCATGGTGGCTGAGGGATACTGGTGGTGGAGGGGGCAGTGGCAGCTGCCCAGAGCAGACCATGGCCTAGCCCTGTGTAGGTGGGTGCCGTGTACTGCAACAGACGGGCCCTGCCTGACAAACAGTCATGGTATCACCAAGGAATGCACTGACTCTGTGACAACAAGGTGGTGCAGTGCACAAAACCAGTGTATTCAGAAACAGAGGGTCACAGGTTCAAGTCCCACCTGTGGTTCCTGCCAACCTAGTCCCCATATTTTACCCACTACTACAGCGTGCTAATACAGACAGCACCTTTATTGAAGATGACGTAAAAATGCCCAAGACACCTACAGTTTCTCCTACAGAGCACAGACACCATAAACATGCACATTACCTAGAGCAGAGCCTCCCAAATGCAGTCCTGGAGGGCCAAACACCATTCTAGTTCCATGCTGCCTCTCATAAAGATGCCTGTGTTGCATTCCTATACGCCACCCCCATGGTATGCAGATGTATCTCATGCATATTCATGAGGGACAGCATGAAAACCCGAACAGTGTTTGGCACCGCAGGACTGGAGTTGGGAACCTCTGCCGTAAAGCAGCAGCCAAAAGGGCAGACACACCCGCACCCACAGGCCCCATTATCCAAAGCCTCCTGGAGAGGCAGGACTTTGGGCTCTGAGTGCATCTCCCAATACTAGCACTTGCATACCTTAGTAATGCCACCCTAAACCGGGGAATATGGTACACATCTATCAAAAGGTTGCTATGAGTACTGGTAGATAGCAATTCCTAGGTTAAGTACACTGTTCTGAGTGAGCTGCATCATAGCAACCTTTCTGATGTCTGTGGAGTGTGCTACAGGTCTTGTGTCTGACAGTGTTTACCAACCTGGGGAGTGACTCCTACAGTATTGCATACCATAGCCATGCCTGCACTGTGCCCAGGACTGGTATGGTGGCCTGGGCTGCCAAACACCTCTATAGTTGCGCAATGCTGGCATAGGTGTGGGGAGTGTGTGTCTGTCTATCCAGTGTGTGGTGGCTGCCAACACCCTCCACAGCCCACACTGCTAGCACTGTTGCCAGTATTGGCCTGCCAATGTGCATAATGAGGAGCAAGGTACCGTGGGAATAGCCTCGATAGGGTGGCCTGGCCTGGATGCATCTGCACACGGCATAGGGCAATGGCTCGGACATTATAGTGCCTGGCCACCACCTGCATGGACAGGGTGGCCATAGCATGTCCTGCTGGGAGGTCACTCTCACCCTGACTGTGCAGTGACCATGGCATGGCTAGGTTCCCCCATAGTGCTATATAGTGTTTCTCTCATGTGATATATATGGGTTTTCTTTTGGGGCTTAATCACTGACTTATCTGCTTGGTGTGTATGCTGACATCCCTGTTCTGGGTACATGCATCTCCTCCAGGACCATGCACTATGGGCTAGCTGGCGTACTGTCTTCAGCTAGTATGTGTCTTGCTGGAACACCTTGCAGGGTGCAGCGGCTGGAGGCTTGCTGCTGGAGAATGTCAGATAATGGTGGGGGCAGTTGAGCATTTCCGGGCCTACTGTCTGTCTGCTATTGCGTTGTGGATGTGTACCGCTCTGTCTGTTCCCCAGCAGGACTGCGGTTGCTGGTCCCCTCTACTGTTGCCATTGTGGGGAGGTAGACTGTGGATCTATTGGTGTGTGATCCTGTTTCCCACCCTGAGCCCCAGAGGGTGGGTTGTGTGGTGGTACATAATCTGCTTATGGGTCCATACACCCCCCCCTTCACCTACAGCAGGTAACCATGGCACCAACACAGGATATGCACTAATCTGGGTGCAGCATTGCCCATAGGGACTAGACATGACCGAGACATACAGCAGGACACAGATGTATCCTAGGTGTGTCTAATGAAACTACCTATCACGCACTGATGGGGACCTGCAGCATGGCGTATTTCAGCCATGAAAGGTGCTGTGGACCTGGTGCTGGGCGCCCCACCTCAACCTCAGGGTGGGCACAGTACCCGCACAATGTGACTGTTTGTGGCAGTGCCACACACGGTCTGTTCCCCCTACCAGGCCGAGGTGCTGTGGGGGTGCATACCCAATCTTGTGCCCATCTCTCGACTGCTGATTTGCATGTGCAGTGCATCATGGGTACGGGTGGGTTAACCCTATCCTGGTAACCACAGCAGACAGTTTGTGTGGTCATGTGCTGTCCTTCTGCAGCCAGCCAGGGCTTTGTTCACAGCCTTATAAGGTGTCCCATAGGGGACATTATAGGGTGCCTTGGCGGACAGTACACTTTATAATGTGCCCTATGGAGTGCGTTATGGGGTGCTTTATGCGGCACCTTAGGTTATGCCACCGTGAGGGTGTGTTTGCTGGCAGCACTAATTAAAATACACGTGAAATGCCTTAACAATCACTACTTAAATGTAAAGGGTGCTGCCTCAGCCAGCCTTATACATTAGGCCCACTGTGGAATCAAACCCATGACCCCTGTACCATCAGTCACTGTTGTAACCATTGTGCTACAGCTCTGTTGCTGTTCTTGTATGCCTGCGCGCCTTCTTAAGATTAACGCACGGTAATGTGCCCTGTAGCGCTTGTTCATTTATGGCGCCTTGTAATGCGCGTTCTCGGAAACGATGTACCGCCCATGCCCTTATTTGGGGTTTCTGTCTCTACCGCGGCTCCTAGCGCGAATCGCACTTACGCAGTTTAGTAAACATACCCCTATGTCTCTGCATTAACTTTTCTATTGAGGCTCATGAAAGTTTGTGGCACTAAAGTTTAGTGCTGATGAGATCACTTTTGAATGGCTTGTATGTATATGTTGATTTAAAGAAGAATTTTCTCCTAACGCAGTCAGGAAGAGACTGATGAAACTCCGGTTGGGATTGTTTTGAATAGGCAGCTTGTGAGTAATAAAAATAGCCCGGCAGCCCTGAAGTTCAAGCTGAGAGCTTTTGTAGTACTTTGCACGCCAGCAACCCGTGAAGTGGGAATCTTTAAGCATTGCAGATCACCTCTGGAATCTGAGATAAGTTCTTTATGATTTTTGTGACTGTATGGGATTAGAGAGTGCAAAGTGTTCTTTGAGTTGCTGCCTTGGAAAGAAGGAGCAGTAGACTTTTTTAAAATTAATATTTGAAAAGGGAGCCTATGATTAAATATGCACTAAAGTTGCCGCAACGCAGGAAATAACTCCAAATTCTGGGGTATTTGTATAGTTGCTCATAGCTGATTGTGACTGGATGATGGAGGCTCTTTGAAGTTTTTTTTCAAAAAAAATCCATGAATAGATTATTTGAATGTGGTGGAAGTGTTCTTTTTTGTGCCACATAAGAGTGTGTTTTGTTTCATGATATCTCAACAACAGCAGCATAAATCCTTACCCGCTGTACCAGGCATATTTGTAAAGAAAGACAAAACTCTACAAAAATAACTCAGGACCTACAGAACAAATCTGCCATATCATAACGGCAGTAGCTAGCAGAACTCACACAAGGGTGTTAGGAAAAGGCAGCACTGTAAGTACTGGGAAACCTGAAAAAGCTGGTTTATTAGAGGCCCTTATAGAAACAAGGCTGATGTTAGAGATGCAGGAGCCAGGGGCAGAAATTTGAGAGGAGGCACCAAACTCCATGTTAATTGGATACCTGGCCTCAGTCATGCAGAACACAAACCCTCACTAGGCAGTGACTAAATAACCACAAACTAAAAATAGAAATATGTACACAAAAATTAAACAGAAATCCAAGAAGTCACATTATTCATGCAGTGCAGCAGAGAAATAGAAACAGTATGGCATTTCCTCCTCTACTGTTCAAAATATAAAAACAGCAGATCTACATTCCCAAACCAGACATTTGAATTACTAAACTGAAAATAAAAATGTTTCTAGCTTTGTTGTTTGCCCATTTAATTTTTTAAATCGTGTTTGTTGATTCTCTGGTTTCTGGTTTCCTCTTTCCTAATTTTCTTTTCTCGCCCTGTCTTCTTCACTTCCCCCCTGCATCCACACATATCTTTCACTTTTAGCTTTCTTCCGTTTATTTTTTCTCCTCTCTATCTAATCAGATATCACCCCTCCTTCTCATCATTCAGTCTTCAATCTTCCTTTTTTACTGCATCTACCTGCAGCTTTTCATCTTTACCGCTGCCTTTCAATACCTCTCTCTCAGTCCCCCTTTTCCAGCATTCTCTCCCTTCCCTGTCCCATCATGTTCAGCATCTTCCTCTCCTTCTCTCTTTGCCCATATCCAGCATCTCTCCTCACTCTTTTTCTCTTTCCCCCTTGCCCATCATCCCCTCCCTCTCTCTTCCCTCCCATGCCCAGTGTCTCCTCCCTCTCTCTTTCTTCTGTGCCCATGCCCACCATCTCGCCCACTCTCCTCTCTCCACTCATGCACACCATCTTCCTTCTCTCTTTCTCTTTCCCTCTCCCTGGGCCTAGTAACACATCCTCCTTCATCCTTATTCCTATCACTGGGAACATCATAGTTTCAACTGGGAAGGGGTCAGACTGCTGAGGTTTCCGAAGGACTTGCCTATATTTTGTAACAGAAACCATGATAATGCTCTTACTGGTAGGAATACTAATGGAGAACTGCCACTCATTTTAGAGGAAGCATTGGTGTCCAGCATTTTCCCCTCTCCCCCCCCCCCCCTTCCCACTCTCCTCAGATCCAGGAACTCTTCCTTCATTCCTTTCCCTTGAACACATTTTTTTTAAACTCTGGTAATCATTCATGTATATCCCTCTCCTTCTCTACACACATTGAACTGATAGCTAAAGCCTGTTGCTTCTTTCTCTATAACATCAGCAGAATTTGCTCCTTCCTCTCTGAACATACTACTAAGGTACTTATCCACTCTTTAGTCACCTCCTGTCTAGACTTGCATCCTCCTCCTTGCTAGTCTCCCTTTGAATCATCTCTCTCCCCTTCAATCTGATCAAAACTCAGCTGCGTGGCTAATCTTCCGCCAGCCTCCATATGCTTATATTACCCTTCTTCTCAAGTCACTTCATTGGCTCCCTATCTGTTTCCATATCCTGTTCAAACTTCTCCTATTGACCTATAAGTGCACTCTTTCTGCTGCCCCTCTTTTATCTCTCCATACACCCCTCCTGGGGAACTCCACTCTTCTGCCCTTCTCTTCTACTGCAAACTCCAGGCTTCGATCCTTTCACCTTGCTGCTCCTTATGCCTAGAACAAACTGCTTGAGTCTGTGTGTTTGACTTCATCTCTGGCCCTTTTCAAATCCCGGCTGTAAACTCACATCTTCAAGGTTGTTTTTGGATCTTGATTGGCCTAGACTCCCATGTTTCCTTACCATTCCCCTAGATGCATCCTTGTCCTCAGCTTTTGTGCTATCCGTCTTGTCTAGATTATAAGCTCTGATGAGCATGAACCATCTTCTGCATGTGTCCGTAGAGCGCTGCGTATGCCTTATAGCACTATACAAATGATTGGTAACAGTAATAGTAGTCGTGGTCAGGGCCGGATTTACCTATACGCCATGTACGCCATGGCGTAGGGCCCACAGCCGGCAGGGGCCCACAAAAAAAGAACAAGTTCATTTTTTTTAAATACAATTTTAAAAAAAACCTGGTGGCTGCCGCCGCGGGGCCCCCTCTGCTGCCGCGGCAGCACCGACTGACCCGCGGGGGCCCCGTCTACAAGCTGAAGCCGTCGGGTCGGGTCGGGTCGTCCCTCCCTCGCTGCAGGCTGTAGGCTGTGAGAGACGCGAAAGGAGAGTGTCTCCTCGCGTCTCTGTTAAGCCCGCAGGGGCTGATGGGAAATTTCCCATCAGCCCCTGCGGGCTTAACAGAGACGCGAGGAGATGCTCTCCCTTCGCGTCTCTCGCAGCCTGCAGCCTGCACGGAGGGAGGGAGAACCGACCTGACCCGACCCGACGGCTTCAGCTTGTAGACGGGGCCCCCGCGGGTCAGTCCGTGCTGCTGCGGCAGCAGAGGGGGCCCCGCGGCGGCAGCCACCAGGTTTTTTTTTTAAATTAAATTTTACTTTAGGCCGGGGGGGGGGTAGGACTGGTAATGGGCTATGGGGGGGGTAGGACTGGTAATGGGCTATTGGGGGGGCTGGGGCTGGAAATGGGCTGGGCTGGGCTGGGGGGGGGTAAGGCTAGAGGTGGGCTGATGGGGTTAGGACTGGTAATGGACTGTGGGCTGTTGGGGGGCTTAGAACTGGCAATGGGCTTTGGGGGGGGTTAAGACTGGTAATAGGCTGTGGGCTGATGGGGGCTGTCTGGTAATGGGTTATGGGGGGGGCTAGGACTGGAAATGGGCTGGGGGGTTAAGACTGGAGGTGGGCTGATGGGGTTAGGACTGGTAATGAGCTGTTGGGGGGGGGTAGAACTGGTAATGGGCTTTGGGGGGGTTAAGACTGGTAATGGGCTGTGGGCTGATGGGGGTTGTCTGGTAATGGGCTATGGGGGGGCTAGGACTGGAAATGGGCTGGGGGGTTAAAACTGGAGGTGGGATGATGGGGTTAGGACTGGTAATGGGCTGTGGGCTGATGGGGGGGGTAGGACTGGCAATGGGCTATGGGGGGCTGACTGGAAATGAGTTGATGGGGTTAGGACTGGAAGTGGGCTGATGGGGGGTTAGGACTGGTAATGGGTTATAGGGGGGGCTTAAACTGAAAATGGGGTGATGGGGGGTTAAGGACTGAAAATGGGGTGATGGGGGGTTAAGGACTGTAAGTGGGGTGATGGGGGGCTAGGACTGGTATTGGGTTGGGGGGTTGCTAGGACTGGAAATGGGCTGATGGATGGCTAGGACTGGAAATGGGCTGATGCAGGGACTAGAAGGGAATGGATGCTGGGTGAGGCTGGAACTAGAAGGGAGCTGATGTTGGGGGAGGATTAGAATGGGATGGGGCTGGAAGAGTAAAATGGAGAAGGGAAAAATATTTTGTGTGGGAGGGATAAAAAATCTACAATTGGCCGGGTATTGGGAGAGTAAGTGGGGATTGAGGATGGAGGGGTAAAATTTGAGTGGATGAAATAGGAATGAGGAAAGAGCAAAAGGAGAAAGATTAGTATGTTAAAGCAGATGTAGAGAGAGAATGGAAAAAAATCTAGAAGAGAGAAGAAAGGACAAATGGACAGCAGACGATGGAGAGTTAGCAGAAGACACGAAGAAACCAGAAGAAAGTGGCTGGAGCAATTGCAGCTGAAAAAAATGCACAAAAGGTAGAAAAATATCTCTTTATTTTGAATTTATTAATTGGAATATGTCAGCTCTGGTAAATGTGCATCATTAACGTCTGCGCTTTGTTTAGTACAAGAGCAAATTAATGTATAGTTTTATTTCTACAGTGTTGTACATTCCAAGTTTGGCTTTTGGGATTCCCAGTTTAATTATTGTCTTCCTGTTTCTAAACTGTGATTACTTGTTTGGTGATGGTCTATGTTCTGCATGTGTAACTGAGCTGAGGTGTTCTGTTTATATAATTCCTATTTGACATTGCCACTTGTTCTCTTTCCCCAGTAGGTCATGTATTGTTGTTCTCTGAAATGTATTGGTTTAATATTTGCAGTGTTGCCTTTTGATTGGTAGAGTATGGTGCTTTGTGAGTCCTGGTAGTGCTGTTAGGATACGGCGGGTTTACTATGGGCAGTGTTTGTAGTAGTTCCTAATGTGTCTGGCAGTTGGCACTGGATTATAGTAATGTAGAAATCTTTTAGTCTTTCTTTATCCATACACTCATTAAGAGGCACGTTTACTAAAAGTTAGTATATGGTAACATTATGCAAATATGTATACAAATGAGGCCCCTTATGCAAATGAGGCCCGCACCCCCCTTGGGCCGCCCCTGCTGGGGGCCCACAATTTTTGTTGGCGTAGGGCCTCACTCAAGGTAAATCCGGCCCTGGTCGTAGTAATAGTATATATTCAGTGTCACTATCTGGGAAGCCAGTGGTGCTGAATATACAGTATGTGGAGAGTGGTGGCTGCCACTGTACTAAGGATAATCAGCAATATTCAGTCGCTGTCCTAGCTAAGCATTTTGATTTAGAACAGGAGATTGAATTTCATTGATTGTCCGTATAGTTAGTGGAATACCATCGCTCTGCCCTCCCTTTGCCCAGGCACTATCTGGCTAGTAGAACTATGCGGGGGGTATTTTAGAAGCCTTAGTTATAATCTACAAGTGTATAATCAGGCATAATATGTGTAAATTGCATCTACGTGTAAGTGGCCATTTTATAAAGGGTCCAGTTTATACATGACTGTCTGTACCATGTCAAAATCGTTCAGGGGCAAAATTGTTGTGGGTGTGTTAAGGGCATGTCCTAGGCAGGACAAACATCTACATGTGTGCTCCTCATTTCACACAGGGAATTCATGTGGAAGCCCAAAATTGACTACACCAGGATTTACACCTGCTACCCATAATGAATAGGTATTAAAATAGTGCTCCTTTGTTCATCCCTTTATAGGAGGGATTAAGGGGACTATCCTCCTTAATCCCCCATTAATCAGCTGTTCAACTAGCATGATCACAGTGGCTAGCTATCCCCGCTGAACCCTTGACCCAGATATTCAATGTCGGGGTCATATCCGGCCATAGCATTGAATATCAGGGTCAGCTGGATAAGTGGGCAGCAGCGATATTCAGCCGCTGCCCGGTTAGCTTTGGTAAAGAAAGTTAGGCCAGCCTTTACTGTCTTTACTTTAGGCTGCAGAGGTATAACTGGACAGCAGCTGAATATCACCACTGTCTGGATATACCTGGGTGCCCCCTCCCCCGCTCCGCCACCAGAATGCTCTGATGCTAACCAGTTAGCATTTGGAGATGCAGTGTTAAAGCCGCTGAATATTCCAGCCAAGGGGATTGACACGGTTAGCAGGTTTGTTAATCATGTTATTCCCTTTTGATATCAGGACCCCAGTGTTTATTTCCACCCACTAAATGGAAAGGAGGTCAAGTTAGCATCTCCTGCAGTTTATTAAGGGCATCTGTGCATCTAGGTTTGCGAAATGGCTCAGCTCCACGTGTAAGTTGTCGGGTTTCCACCTTTGATTTTATTCCTCGGGTACATCTGTGAAACAGCTCCTCCTTGCACCTCATTTGTATTTTAGAGGTGTCTGCACCTTTAGCAGAACTGTTTACCGGCTCAGCTTTAAGCATGGTGACCTCGACATCTGAATTCTGATCTCTATGTTCCATCTAAAAGTGCCTTCATGCATCTAATGCTGCTGAAAATTTGTGATTGAGGAGTTATCTGTCCAGCAGTTGCATAGGTCCCTAAACAATCAGGGATTTTTTTTTTTCATTTTGTCAGGTCTATTACCTAACTCCTTAAGTAAGGTTACAAATGCAATCATCACATCTGACTTTGAGCATTCAGTAGTAATAATTCTCCAGTTGGGAATCCTTGTGCATTGATTAACCGTTAAAGCCCTGCTCACCAGTGAATGCTTCTTAATCCAATTAGTGCTTTGTGTAATAGAATTAATCAGTAACCAGAGAACTGGAATCTTTTCCATTTGTGAACATAAGAATTATTCAAAAAGATTGCTTTCTGATCTGAAAAAAACAAATCTATGTGGTTTTAAAATCACACAAATTGCATTGTTCTTATATTGAGATTTCTTTTAAAGACTTAATGACAAAGTATCATATCACAATAATATCCTCAAGAATAATGCATCTCTATGGGTTCAGAGATAACAGAAGCTACTGCACTGCATGCCATTGGTAGTAAAACATTTGGTTACATCTTCAGATTGAATAGTTTAGGTAGGTACTGCAGTTGAAGCATCATATCCTTGTTGAAGAGCTGCACGCAGTAAAGTTTAAGCTCTCTTCTATTGGGCAGTACTGGATAATCTGAGAACATCAGCAGTCTATGGTCTTAATAGAACATTTCCTTCTTCTTTCTATAGACAGGCATTAATGCAGCCTAATCAACATAAATCCCACCCAAGCAGCCCCGCAATGCAGGGGGGGGGGAGGGGGCAGGGCAGTAAGGGAGCCTACACAGTGGCAGTAAGCCAGCATGGTAAACTTACTTTGCTATGTTTGCTGTGCTGCCTCCAGTCTTGTAAATTTGTCACAACCTAGTGGCTGTTCCTCACTGGACTGAAGTCTCACAATAAAAGCCACAGTGTGAGGCTTTGGTCCAGTGGGGAAAAGCCACCGGACCCATGGCAAACTTATAAGATGTGAGGTAGCATAGCAAACATGATGAAGTAACTTTGCTGCTGCCGCATGGGAGCCCGCACAGAGAGGGGTCTACCGCAAAAAGGGAGCATACATGGAGGAGCATGCCACCACGACAATGGGGGGGGGCCTTCAGCAAATCTTTTCTTGGGGGCCCCTCATTGTAACTTACGCCACTGCCTGTCAGGTTCCCAGAAAATAGACAGATTCCATACCACTTATCCCAGGAGTAAGTGGTGGATTTTCTCAGTCCGTTTTAATAATGATTTATGGTTTAGGGCATCCATAAGACAAACTATGGAAACATGCTACCTAATTCCAAATCATTTGGAAGTGGGTAAATAAAGGAAGCCTCCACATCTTGGAAAGGGACAAGTGTTACCTGAGTGTGACAGCACAATAGCTTATGCACTAGGGCTAACTGTGGTTGCAATAGTGCAAGCACTGCAGATGTAGATAACATTCCTGCCACAGAAAAAGGCCATGGTGAGCATGTTCACAGATGCACTGTGGCAGGAGATAAACCACGGAAACTGATGAAAACGTCAAGAGGATTAACTACGGTTAAGAGACTTCTGCAGATAAGGAGGAAATAATGTACTGCTATTTTAATGCTACTTACCCTATATCTAAATCAAGAGGGTATACAAGGAGAATCCACTAAAAACTAGAAGAAAAAGGAAAATTACCACAAAAAACTGCAAAAAGCAACAGATGCAATTTTAAAATCTTTAGTTTTGCAGATCAAAACAAAGAAGCATGTACCTCTCATCCCTTATCTCTCCTTACGCCCCTTCTCGGCTACTTCGCTCTTCTAATAGTCTTCGTTTCTCTATGCCTTTCACGCGTACTGCTAATTCTAGACTTCGCTCCTTTCACCTGGCTGCACCCTTCGTCTGGAATAATCTACTTGTCTGTGTGCCAGGCACCCTCCCTGGCCCTCTTCAAGTCCAGGTTGAAATCCCACCTCTTTACTATTGCTTTTCATTCCTGACTCTTGTGTTGTAATCTGACTTTTTTTTATAAACGCTGTGTATATTTTGTCATGTTGAATTGTAAATTGTAGTTTGTAATTTTATTTTGTAATTTTTCTTGACTAGATTGTGAGCTCTGATGAGCAGGGACTGTCTCTCTTATATGTCTGTACAGTGCTTCGTATGTTTGCAGCGCTATATAAGTGCTTCATAATAATAATAATAATAGTGAATGATAACATCTTAAAGCATCTAAGGGTGACTGCAGTTTGTTACAGTGATAAGATGATTATGGAGCAAGTTAAGGATGTGTGGTAGTCCCCTACACCTGATTGGTTGAGTAAAGGTTTATATTAGAGTGAATGCACCACATTTTTAGACAGTTCTGATGAGCGGTGACTCTAGGCTGTTGTGCGGGCAATTTGGTAACTGGTAAGTTAGGGAGAAACAGTGTGAGTATGGTTTTGACTGGGAATTTAATGAAGCAGAGATGCATTTGTGCTCATGTAGTTTACAGGTGGACTGCTTCGTACTTGTGTATTGGGTTTGGAGTTATAATGTTGGGTTTGTTTTTTTGCCCCTTTTGCATTGCATGTCTCTTCATGGCTCTGGGACAGAGGGTGAAGCAGTTAGGTGCACAGGTGGTGTTCTCTTCAATCCTCCCTGTTGAGGGTAAAGGCC
The DNA here is from genome assembly GCA_033557465.1 of Ichthyophis bannanicus. NCBI lineage: Eukaryota > Metazoa > Chordata > Amphibia > Gymnophiona > Ichthyophiidae > Ichthyophis > Ichthyophis bannanicus. The sequence continues at coordinate 322,474,439 of CM066031.1, read as the reverse complement.
AAGGCAGAGAGGCTCGCATCCTGGAGACAAATGCATGGCTGCGTGGATGGTGTCATCGAGAGCGTTTTGGTTTCCTAGACCATGGGATGCTTTTCCAAGGGTTGCAAAGCAGAGATGGCATCCATCTGTCCAAGAGAGGTCAACGCATCTTTGGTAGTAGACTGGCTAATCTACTGAAGAGGGCTTTAAACTAGATTCCTTGGGGATGGGTGAAGAAAGCCCCCAGGTAAGTGAAAGCCCCCAGGTAGGTGATACATTAAATACCTTTATGGAAATGGGTAACAGGGGTAACATATGGAAAGCAGTGTGTATTAATGCCCGTAGCATGGGAAATAAGATCCCTGAGGTTGAAGCTTTGGTGGGAGTGGCTGACTTGGATTTAGTGGCAGTTACAGAAACATGGTTCACAGAAAACAATGACTGGGATGTAACTATACCTGGCTATACTTTATTCAGGAAGGACAGGGTAGGAAGAAGAGGAGGAGGAGTGGCACTATATGTAAAAACTACTATTAAAGCTTTGGAATTACAGAGCTTAAAAGGGAGAGAGGAGGCATTGTGGGTTAAACTAGAAAGAGGGAAAGAGAAATCTATTTGCATTGGAGTGATATACAGACCTCCCTCACAAGAGGAAGAGGTGGACAGAGAGTTAATTGAAGACATACGCAGCATTGCTAGGAAAGGGGAAGTGCTACTGATAGGAGATTTCAATATGCCAGATGTTGATTGGCACATTCCTGCTGCAGTATCATCTAGAAGTAAGGAGATCCTGGATTCTCTACAGGGAGAACTATTCAGGCAATTGGTAACAGACCCCACACGTGAAGGGGCCATACTGGACTTGGTGCTTACCAATGGTGAAAGTGTTTCTGATGTTGTAGTGGGAGATCATTTTGCATCCAGTGATCACCAGATGGTGTGGTTCAGTATTAGGACTAGGGCTGTTAGAATCCATTCCAAGGTGAGGATCTTAGACTTTAGGAAGACTAACAGGCATGTTTACTAAAGTCCGTTGCTGTGCGGGTCCCCGTTAGTGTGCTGGTGCCATATAAGGAGTGGGCGGGCCAGGCAGAAAAAGGAAAAAAACGGACCGTAGGTTTGTGAGTCGCGCTAATGTGCGGGTCCCACATTAGCGCGTGAGAAGGCTAAGTGGGGCGCTGCTGCACAACCAAACAACAAAGCCGTAGTACAACGGTGAAGACATTGACCTATGGTGCAGGGTCCAGGGGTTCAAACCCCCATTGCACCCAACAAAAAAGACCAGCTGAGGCATCAAATTTTATGGGCAAAAGTGGTGTAGGAGGCATATTGATTATGGGCGGCAGAAGGCGGCGCACCTATTTTTTTAAACGGCATGAGACGGCGCACTGTTTATTGTGGGCGGCAGAGGGCGGCGCGCTGTTAAGGTTGGGCGGCAGAGGGCGGCGCACTGATAAAATTGGTCAACAGAAGGCGGCGAGCCGGTGGGCAGAAGGCGGCGCGCTGATGTGTGAGGGGGCAGCCCAATAGTGGGAGGGATAAGTGGCGCGCTGATGTGCAAATAGCAGGAATGGAGCCATAGGACAATGGTTAAGACCCTGACCACCCATGCAGGCATCATGGGTTCAATTCCCCCCAGTGCTCATTGAAGACAGCTGGCTGAGGCAGTATTTTAAGGGGCATGCCCATGTTGGGCGCTGTTAATGTTACGCGCCAGAAGGCGGCGTGCTGTTAATTGTAATTTTGTGCGCCACAAGACGGCGCGCCAATGGCTACAAGGCTGCGCGCTGCTGCTCAAACACAGGAACAGAGCCACAGCACAATGGTGAAGACACTGAGCAATGGTGCAGGGGCCATGTGTTCAATCCCTCACAAAGCCCAGAGAAAAAGGCTAGCTGAGGCAGTATGTTTTATGTTGGGGAGAGCTGTAGGAGGCTCTATAATTTTAGTTTTATGATAACTACTAGCAAACGCACTCTCACAGCATATTAATATAGGGCCGCCCATAAGGCACATGTTACAGTGCACCGTCTGCCAAGGCACCCTAGAATGTCCCCTATAGGGCAGCATGTATGTTGCGACACAGGATAATGTATGGTGCACCCTATATGGATGGCAACCATACAGTGCCCTATAGGGCGCCCCATAAAGCACCCTCAGAGGCACCTTATGGGTACAGTACACTGAGGGTGCTATTGCTGACATCAACATATGTACAGTAAACTAAAAAAATATGCTTTGAACACCTGTCTCACAGAACCCCAATGTGGGTTTGAACTCATCACCTCTGGCTGCACAGGCAGTGACCTAACCATAGCTGTATGGAAGCCCCTGGCTGGCTGCAGATAGCCTGCATGTCATCTCACAGATAGTATGCCAGGGTAAACAGGATAGGGTTAGGCCACACGTACCCATGATGCACTGCACATGCAAATTAGCTGTCCACAGATGGACACAAGATGGGAAATGCACCCCCACAGCACCTCGGCCCTGTTGGGGGACGTTACCGGGTGCACCCACACAGCAACTCGGTCTGGTAGGGGGCACTGACCGGGTGTTTTACTGGCACAAAGTAGCTACACAACGTTACATCGTGCGGGTTCTGGCCTCACCCTGAGTGTACAATGAGGCGCCCAGGACCAGGTCTACAACACTTTCCATGGCTGATGGAGGCCAAGCGGGAGTTCCAAAGCAGTGTTAATGTGTAAGATAGCTAGTTTCTGCACCAACACCATGGATATCCCAGTCAGGCACAGCTGTAGCCTGCCCCCCCCCCCCTTGGGCTGTCCCCAGAGACAAAGATGGTCCCCCATCAAGAGATCCACACTCTACCTCCCTGCAAAGGTGGCAGTAGAGGGCAACATCAACCCCAGTCCTGCTGAGGAACACCCCCCACACACAGCCATAACACAATAACAGACAAACATATGACCAGGTATGGTAGGTTGCACCCCACCACCAGGTATTCCCCTGCAGCAAGCCAACTGCACCCTGCAAGCCATTCCAGCAAACCACATACCATCTACAAACAGTCTGCTGGTTAGTCCATAGTGCATGTTCCCAGTGGAGACACATGCACACAGAACTGGGCTGCCAGCATACACAGCAAGCAGATAACTCAGTGACTGGGCCCCAAATAGATACCCATATGTATCACATGAGAGAAAGACTGTACAGCACTATGGGGGTGCCTAGCCATGCTGTGGTCACTGCACAGTCAGGGTGAGCGTGATCTCCCAGAAGGACATGCTTTGGCCACCCTGTCTGTGTAGGTGGTGGCCGGACACTACAGTGTCCCTGCCAGTGCCCTATGCCCGGTGCAGATGCATCCTGCCCAGGCCACCCTGTCCTGGCTATACCCATGGTACCGTGCACCTCATTATGCACATTGGCAGTGTGGGCTGTGGAAGGGGCTTGCTGCCAACACCCACGGTATAGACAAACACACACTTCCACACCTATGCCATCATGGTGCTACTATTGAGAAGGTAATCAGCCTTGCCCACCAAGACCGCTCCTGAGCACGGCAAGGCATGGATATGGTAGGCAGTATAGCTGGTGGCCACTCCCCAGGGTGGTAAACAGCGTCAGAGGCCAGGCCTGGAGCACGCACCGCAAACACCTAACAGATTGTTCGGATGGGGTCAACTAGCAGTATGTGTGGAACTAGCAAACATCTCAGAGCTGTGTATCATATACCTCAGGTGTAGGGTGACATTGGTAGGACATGCAGGGTTCAATGGTTTGCCTCTCCAGGAGACATTGGTCAATGAGGCCTGTGGGTGTGGGTGTGGGTGTGGGTGTGTCTGCCCCTGATGGCTGCTGCTTTACGGCACAGATTCCCAACTCCAGTCCAGGTTTGCATCACACTGTTCTGGTTTTCCTGCTGTCCCTCATGGATATGCATGAGCTACATCTACATACCATGGGTGTGGTGCATAGATATACAGCACAGGCATTTGTATGAGTGCCATCATGGGACCTGACTGGTGTGTGCCCCACCAGGACTGCATTGTGTGATTCTGCTCTGGGTACTGGCCCTGTTCATGGTGTGTGTGCTCAGTGGGGTAAAGATAGACGTATTGCCATTGCATATGTCCTCCCCAGGAAAGGTGTGCCCTTACTATCACTGTTTAATTGGGGGAAAAAGATTAGCGGTTGCCCCAGTTGGGCTTTGAACCTGTGACCCTCTGCTCTTGTATACAGTGTCTGTGTGCACTGCACCACCGTGTATCCACAGATTGGGTGATTTCCCTGGAATGTCCATGACTGTGGATCCGGTAGGGCCTGTGTTGCAGTGGACTGTGCCAGCCTGCACATGACTGGGCCTCTGTCTTCTGTGGCTAGCAGCCACTGCCCCCTGCACCACATGTCCTCGTCCGCCAACATGCTGGCATGAGCTTCTCTCAGAAAAAGCAGATGACCTGATTGCAATGTGGCAGTACGGGACTGCATTTGGGTGACTTGGCTGTAGGTAATGCCCATTGTGGTGTGGTGTGTGCGCGTTGTTGGGTAAAATATGGGTGCTCTCCCCATGCTTATGTTCCTGCAATACAGGGGTGTCTGCGCTATCTGTGTTCAGTGGTGGGTAAAATATAGGGATGGGGCTGGCACGTACCCCAGCTGGGCTTTGAACCTCTGACCCTCTGGTTCTAGAGGTACTGACTCTGTCCACTGCACCACACTATGGCCACAGAAACAGTGCAGCCCCTGGAGGTAGTAAGCTTAGCAGAATGGAGTCACAAACCCTGCTCTATGCAATTTTACTGTGGGCATATGCACCCTGTCTGGTGACAAACGTGCACATAAACCCCGGAAATGGCTACGGGAAATGGGGGACAAGATATCACCGCGCTGGGCAACAGTGATATTAATGGGCAACCATACCAAACACTCCCAGGAAAGCTCCAAACAAAGGAAATGTTTTTTGGAAGAGACTCGGCTCCGTAAACCCTTCAAAAGTTCATTTCTTTTTTCTGGAGCTTTGCTGGGTGTGTTTTCTGTATTTGCCCATCACTATAACTGTTCCCCAGCTGAATTACTGTTTTTAATAGTTCTGTTGTGGTCATTTTCTATTTGTATTTGCACTTTTGTGCTGTGCACATGTATCACACTGCTCACGTTTTGCTGGTTTCCCCGGTTTTCCTGTACATTGCTGACGGAAATGGTTTCTCTTCCCTTTAAATGCTTTCTACCGCGAGTGTTTCACTCGCGGTAGTTTTTACATGCAAATTCGGGCCCGATACTGTGCGGGGAGCCTCTCCCCTCCCACTCTCCACCCATTGACCCCGTCCCTCCGCCCCTCCGGAGCCTTCCTCCGCCCTCCTTTCGCCGTTCCACGCCTCTATCGGAAATTTGCGGGCCGCACTTGTACGGGGCCCGTTAGTGAGCCGCGTACCTGTGCGGGGGTGACACGCACATGTGCAGGGCGTTTAAACGCGTTTCTGCGCGTTTCAGTGCCGCGTTGCCGTGCGCTATTTTGCGGGGCGCTATTTTGCGGACTTTAGTAAACATGCCCCTAACTTTGCGAAGATGGGCCAATACCTCAGGGAGTCGTTAGTGGGATGGGAACAGCTGGGGGATGTAGAAAAACAGTGGGCAAAACTGAAAGGGGGTATTTTAAGGGCAACCAACCTTTTTGTTAAAATGGTAAATAAAGGCAAAAGGAACAGGAGACCGCTATGGTTTTCGAAGGAAGTAGCTGAAAAAGTGAAGAAAAAGAGGGAGGCCTTCATGAAATACAAGAGATCACAGAGAGCAGAAGACAGGCATCTGTATTTGGAAAAACTTAGAGAAGCTAGCAAAGTAGTCAAGAAGGCAAAGATTCAAAAGGAGGAGGAAATAGCCAATGCAATAAAATGGGGGGATAAGACATTTTTCAGATATATTAGTGAGAAGAGGAAGAGCAAATGTGGTATTGTCAGACTCAAGGGTGCAGGGGGGGAATGTGTAGAAGCTGATAAGGATAAAGCGGAATTGCTTAACAAATATTTTTGTTCTGTGTTCACAGATGAAGAACCAGGAGCAGGACCTCAGAAAACACCCACAAATAAGAACAGAAGCGAGGGACATCTTGAACTATTTTCAGAAGACTGTGTTCATGAGAAACTAGCTCAACTTAAAGTAGACAAAGCGATGGGACCGGATGGGATACACCCTAGAATACTGAGGGAACTTGGGGACGTTCTAGCAGCTCCACTGACTGACCTTTTCAATGCCTCGTTGGAGTCAGGAGTGGTGCCAAAGGACTGGAGAGAGGCTCATGTGGTGCCTTTACACAAAAGCGGAAGTAAGGATGTGGTTGAAAACTACAGGCCGGTTAGTTTAACTTCGGTGGTGAGTAAATTATTGGAAACGCTGCTGAAAGAGAAAATAGTGAGGTTTTGAAAGTCCAGCGGATTACAGGATCCGAGGCAGCATGGATTCACCAGAGGCAGGTCTTGTCAGACAAATCTGATTGATTTTTTTGACTGGGTGACCAGGGAGTTGGACCGAGGGAGAGCTCTAGATGTGGTTTATTTAGATTTCCGTAAAGCCTTTGACACTGTTCCTCACAGGCGACTTATAAACAAACTGAGCACCCTAGGGATGGACCCTAAAGTTACTGCTTGGGTTAGAAATTGGTTGGGTGGGAGGCGACAAAGAGTACAAGTAAATGGAGCTCACTCTGAGGAGAAGGATGTTACCAGTGGTGTGCCCCAGGGATCTGTCCTTGGTCCGATTCTTTTTAACATCTTTGTTAGTGATATAGCGGAAGGGCTGTCGGGTAAGGTTTGCCTCTTTGCGGATGATACCAAAATCTGCAATAGAGTAGACACCCAGGAAGGGGTAGATAACATGAGGAGGGATCTAACATAAGAACATAAGAACATAAGACATGCCATACTGGGTCAGACCGAGGTCCATCAAGCCCAGTATCCTGTTTCCAACAGTGGCCAATCTAGGTCATACGTACCTAGCAGTTTCCCCAAAAGACAAGTTCCACAATGCTTGTACTGGGTCAAGCATTGATATCCTGGGTCCCTTTTTAATAGTGGTTTATGGACCTTTCCTCCAGGAACTTGTCCAAACCTTTTTTAAACCCAGCTATACTAACAGCCCTTACCACATCCTCCGGTAACAGATTCCAGAGTTTGATTACACGTTGAGTGAAAAAATATTTTCTCTTATTTGTCTTAAATAGTTTACCCTGTAGCTTCATTACATGTCCCCTAGTCTTTCTATATTCTGCTAGCGTAAACAATTGATCCACGTTTATCTGTTCCACTCCATTCATTAATTTATAGACCTCTATCATATCTCCCCTCAGCCGTCTCTTTTCCAGGCTAAAGAGCCCTAACCTTTTTAGCCTCTCTTCATAGGAGTAGCCTTCCATCCCCTTCACCAATTTGGTGGCTCTTCTCTGTACTTTTTCTAATAACACTATGTCCTTTTTAAGATACGGTGACCAGAATTGCACACAATATTCAAGGTGCGGTCGTACCATGGAGCGATACAGAGGCATTATAATATCCTTTGTTTTATTCTCCATCCCTTTCCTTATGATACCTAGCATTCTGTTTGCTTTCTTGGCCGCCGCTGCACACTGGGTGGAGGGTTTTAACATGTTATCCACGATGACTCCTAAATCTTTTTCCTGGGTGGTGGCTTCTAATGTGGAGCCTTGCATCGAGTAACTATAGTGTGGGTTGTTCTTTCCTAGGTGCATGACTTTGCACTTGTCCACATTAAATTTCATTTGCCATTTGGATGCCCAGTCTTCCAATTTATCCAGGTCCTCCTGCAGTTTTCCACTTTCCTCTTGGGTTTTAACAGCTTTAAACAGTTTTGTGTCATCTGCAAATTTGATAACCTCACTCGTTATTCCCTTTTCCAGGTCATTTATGAATATGTCAAAAAGCAGCGGACCCAGTACAGATCCCTGGGGTACACCACTATTCACCTTTTCCATTGGGAATATTGGCCATTTAGCCCTACTCTCTGCTTTCTATCTTTTAACCAGTTCCCGATCCACAATAGTACACTGCCTCCTATCCCATGACTTTTTAGCTTTGCCAAAAGTCTCTGATGGGGGACCTTGTCAAAAGCTTTCTGAAAATCCAGATTCACTATATCAACCGACTCACCTTTGTCTACCTGTTTATGCACACCTTCAAAAAAACATATCAGATTAGTAAGACAAGATCTTCCTTGTCTAAAGCCATGTTGGCTGTCTCCCATTAGGCCATGACTATCTACATGCTGCGTAATTTTGTTCTTTATGATGGTTTCTACCATTTTCCCTGGTACTGACGTCAGGCTCACCGGTCTGTAATTTCCCGGGTCACCCCTGGAACCCTTTTTAAAAATTGGTGTTACGTTGGCGACCCTCCAATCTTCAGGTATTACAGATGATTTTAATGAAAGTTCACAGATTACCAATAGCAGGTCTGCAATCTCATATTTCAGTTCTTTCAACACTCTGGGATGTATACCATCCGGTCCAGGTGATTTGCTACTATTCAGTTTATCAAATAGTTGTAATATATCTTCCCGGTGTAGCGATATTTCTCTCAATTCCTCTGCAGTATCACCTTTAAATACCACTTCAGTCTTGGGTAACATCCCTACATCTTCCTCAGTAAAGACCGAAGCAAAGAATTCATTCAGTCTCTCCGCTATAGCCTTGTCTCCTCTTACTGCCCCTTTTACCCCTCTATCATCTAACGGTCCAATTGACTCTCTCACAGGCCTTTTGCTACGAATGTACTTGAAAAAGTCTTTATTTCATGTTTTTGCTTCCGCAGCAAGTTTCTTTTCAAATTCCCGCTTTGCCTGCCTTATCAATGCTTTGCATTTAACTTGCCAGTGCTTGTGCTGTTTCCAGTTTTCATCATTTGGCTCTTTTTTCCATTTCCTGAAGGTTGCTTTTTTGGCAGCAACAGCCTCTCTGACCTCACCTTTAAACCATGCTGGCAGTTTTTTGGACTTTCTCCCACTCTTCTTAATGCGTGGAATACAGCTGGTCTGGGCTTCGAGGATAGTAGTTTTAAATAGCGCCCAAGCTTGCTGTAAGTCTTTAACCTTTGGAACCGCTCCTTTTAGTTTTTTCCTAACTATATTCCTCATTCTATCATAGTCTCCCTTTTTAAAGTTAAAAGGTAGCTAAGCTTGAAGAATGGTCTAGAATTTGGCAGCTGGGATTTAATGTTAAAAAATGTAAGGTCATGCATTTGGGCTGCAGCAATCCAAGGGAGCAATACAGTATAGGAGGTGAAGTACTTTTGTCCACTAAAGAAGAGCGGGACCTAGGCGTGGTTGTGTCTGATGATCTTAAAGTAGCTAAACAGGTGGAAAAGGTGACAGCAAAAGCTAGAAGGATGCTTGGGTGCATACGGAGAGGAATGGCTAGCAGAAAAAAGGAGGTGATAATGCCTCTGTATAAGTCTTTGGTGCGACCTCATTTGGAGTATGGTGTGCAATTCTGGAGACCGCACCTTCAAAAGGATGTGAACAGGATGGAGTCGGTGCAGAGGGTTGCTACCAAAATGATTAATGGGCTTCATTATAAAGCATATGAGGACAGACTTAAGGATCTTAATATGTACACCTTAGAGGAAAGGCGGGATAGAGGTGATATGATTGAGATGTTTAAATACCTCCGTGGCATAAATGTTCAGGGAGAGAGCCTCTTTCAATTGAAAGCAAGTTCTGCTACGAGGGGACATGGGATGAGGGTGAAGGGAGATAGATTCAGGAGTGATATGCGGAAATATTTCTTTACGGAAAGAGTAGTGGATCCGTGGAATAGTCTCCCAGTGGAGGTGGTAGAGATGAGGACAGTAACTGAATTCAAGAAAGCATGGGACCAACACAGAGGATCTCTAAAGGCAAAAAGTGGACTGTTGTAGTTGTTATGGAAGGACAGACTAGATAGGCCATGTGGTCTTTTTCTGTCGTCATATTTCTATGTCAGCACACTGAAGATTTGCCTCCTCCTGATGAAGCAATTGCAAAACGCTGTGAGGGTGTCTACAGTGGCATTGGGGCTAATGTGCAGATAAGTTATATGCCTTGATGTTTGGATAATTGATACGGCAAACATATGCTGCAGTCTTTAAATTTATGCTTTGTGGGCAAGGGGATATATGATATTTGAGGATATTGCTGATATTTTATGAAAAAGAAAAAAAAGATAAAAAAATATTGTTTTAAAATACTTGACCTCTGATAATGGGATTTTTCTAGGATCCTTGATGTTCCTAAGCATTGTCTAAGACCGAGATTGATATGCCTGGACTGTTAAGCTCGCTGGGTATGAAATCCTTTTCTTCCTACTAATGCCGTGAAGAAACATACACCCAAAGTTGTTGAGCTAGGTAGAATGAAGCTCTTCCTGTGAATAATCTTGTAGCAATGTCACAGCTTTTATATTATTTCCTACTATTTTATTTTTAATTGGTTTGGTTTTATTTGATTCTTTTATGTGTCAAATATGTGTGCATATATAGTCCATAACCATTTCACTGGCCACTTTTTTTAGGAGATATTGGACATTAAGGGGTTGAACTGCAAGGGTGCCAATAATGTTGACCACAACTGTATCCAGTCAATATTGGGGTAATTGTAATCATCAATTATTTATATGTTGCCAGATTTGTTAGCTTCTCTAATTTCTGTTAACATTTCATCATCTGCCCATTCAATCCAGTCAGGAGGACAGTAGTATATCTTTATCACTATTCTCTTTTCCTTCACACATGGAATTTTAATCTATAACAGTTTAATGGTACATTCTGTATCCTGCAGAGCTTATTCTCTTTGACTCTATGCTCTCTTTAACATATAGTATCACCCCTCCAGCAATTTGATTTATCCTATCATTGCAAGATAATTATTACTCTGGGTGTAGTTTGACTGTTTCATTTGGGGGGGAGGGGGGCAAAGTGTCAGGGTAGTCAGATGGGGAGGTGACACAATATGCAAATATGCTCGCATATATCTCATACATATTCATTATGAACCCAATCTCATAATGTTCACATCTGAAGTGCGGACACGTCTAAATTAAAAATCGGCCCTGTTTGAATCTAATTTTGCATTCACAGGTCTGGATGTGCCAGTGGGTCCAGAATCAAGAAGATAGATATGTTTGGTGTGGCATGGGCAAGCACTATTCAGCTAGGCGGATTGGGTGGTGGTGTTACATAATCCGCCTATAGGCCCAAACACCCCCTCCTTCACTTAAATCAGGTGACCATAGCACCCACACAGGATATACACTACTCGGGGTGCAGCACAGCCCACAAGGGCAAGACGTGACTGGGAAATATGGATGGACACAGGTGTATCCTAAGCGTGTCTGCAAGGACTACCTATCACACACTGGTACTAATGGCAACCTGCAGCATAGCCTATCTCAGCTAAGCCAGGTGCTGCGGATCTGGTGCTGGGCGCCCCACCGCACCCTCAGGGTGAGCACAGTACCCCTACAATGTGTCGGTCTGTAGCTACTCTGTGCCAGTAACACACACGGTCAGTTCCCCCTACCAGGCCGAGGTGCTGTGGGAGTGCATACCCCATCTTGTGATCATCTGTAGACTGCTGATCTGCATGTGCAGTGCATCATGGGTACAGGTGGGTTAACCCTATCCTGGTAACCACAGCAGACAGTTTGTGTGGTGACCTGCAGTCCTTCTGTAGCCAGCCAGGGGCTTGCTAGTAGCTATAGGGATGTAGCCCATTGGTTATTTCACTGACTGTGGTGGCAGAGATCATGGGTTTGATCCCACAGTGGTGTTATTTGATAGGACTGTCTGAGGCATTTCCTTTTTTAATTAAAATTAGTGCTGCCAGCAAAAACACCCTCACAGTGCTGTAACCTTAAGGTGCCCCATAAAGCGCCCAGTAGGCGCCTTATAAAGTGCCTTATAAGGCACCCTATAGGGAATATTATAGGGTGCCTTGGTGGACAGTGTACCTTATAATGTGCCCTCTGGAGTGCCTTATAGGCACTGTTCCCTCTCAGCTGTGCGCATGTGCGCGCGCACACACCTCGCCGAGTGAGCGCACATACTTTACAACAGAGCGCACAAAAATTGCGGTTCTGATTCTGATAGAAAAGAACACAGACGTTCTTAAAATTGAAAAGTTGTTGTGTATTTATGGTTTTCACAAGTTCTACAATATTTTCAAGTGCAATCAATGTGGTGTACATACTGTATTCTGACGTGTAGTCAAATTTTAAAGTATATAACTCCGAGTGTCGTTATGTGGCGCACAAAAATTTAACCTTCCTTCAAAATCTGCACAGCTGATATTTTATGCGCACACAGCCTACAGAAAATTAGAGGAAACATTGATTACAGGTCCCACATTTTTTGTGTCCAACTGTTACTGTAGTTTCGTCAGACATATCAGATCGTAAAACAGCTGGGCTTAATAATTCTTTAAAATTTCTTTGTCTCTTCCAGACACACCGGGCCTTATGATTCTCAAGACCCATAGTGCTGTGTAAAACATTCATATGTCGTTTGACACTGCGCTTAAGACAAGAGCTAAACGGGTTAAAACTTGTAACTAAATTGACTTGCTGGAAAGTGTTCTGTGACTCGATTCTCTCTGAGGAATGCAATAATAAATCACGATTGGTGTACAGGGCCCGTTTAAAGGCTTTATCCACCACCTTATGTGGATAACCATGTTGATAAAATTGGTCCTTTAAACTTTGAGACTGAACCTTAAAATCTCGAGTATCTGAACAGTTACGCCGATAACGGATAAACTGGGACAGAGGTAAACTATCTTTTAATTGTAAAGGATGTGCACTGTTATAATGTAATATTGCATTTTTGTCGATAGTCTTTTGAAAAACTGAAGTATTCCATCCCGTCCTAGATCTTTTAACCAAAACGTCCAAAAAACAGTTTGAGCGGAAATGGCTCATTGATTCCCCGTATAAAGCATCTGTTAAGCTATGGCGGCGATATATAGATGATATTTTTTTTTTGTGGCAAGGGTCAATGGCAAACTTGATTCCATTCCATGACTGGCTGAATAATAGGGACACGAACATCAAATTTACATTAAATTCTCACACGGAGGAGATTACTTTTTGGACGTTTTGGTTAAAAGATGTGCTAGTATTGGGAGATGCACGCAGAGCCCAAAGTCCTGCCTCTCCAGGAGGCTTTGGATAATGGGGCCTGTGGGTGTGGGTGTGTCTGCCCCTGTTGGCTGCTGCTTTACGGCAGAGGTTCCCAACTCCAGTCCTGTGGTGCCAAAAACTGTTTGGGTTTTCATGCTGTCCCTCATGAATATGCATGAGATACATCTGCATACCATGGGGGTGGCGCATAGAAATGCAGCACAGGCATCTTTATCAGAGGCAGCATGGAACCGGAATGGTGTTTGGCCCTCCAGGACTGCATTTGGGTGACTCTGCTCTAGGTAATGTGCATGTTTATGGTGTCTGTGCTCTGTAGGATAAAATGTAGGTGTCTTGGGCATGTTTACATCATCTGCAATAAAGGTGCTGTCTGTATTAGCACGTTGTAGTAGTGGGTAAAATATGGGGATTGAGTTGGCAGAAACCACAGCTGGGACTTGAACCTGTGACCCTCTGCTTCTGACTACACTGGTTTTATTTATTTATTTATTTAACAGCTTTTATATACCGCACTTTTATCATCAGCACGGTTTACATTTTAACAACTTTGTACTTAAGCATAAAACATATGTCAAGTTTACAGGTAACAGGTTATGAAAACATGGATAACTGGGGTTAAAATAAATAACAGATATTCACAACTATTTACAATAGAATAACAGATATTCACAACTATTTACAATAGATTCTCAAATGTTTTGAGTTCTAAAGATGGGGGTCTGTGAGGTTTTGATTTGGGACAGGTAGTGAGGTTTCAGGAACGTTTTGTGCACTGCACCACCTTGTTGTCACAGAGTCAGTACATTCCTTGGTGATACCATGACTGTTCGTCAGACAGGGCCCGTCTGTTGCAGTACACGGCACCCACCTACACAGGGCTAGGCCACAGTCTGCTCTGGGCAGCTGCCACTGCCGCCTCCACCACCAGTATCCCTCAGCCACCATGCTGACATGCCCTTCTGCTGGTGGTGCTGGTGGTGCGCAGTCTCAGGCCATCCAGTATGCAGGTAGGCAGCTGCCTATGGTGCGGGTTCTGGGGTAGGGATGCCTGCATAGACGTCCACGCTCCCCCCAGCCCCACCTGCCAATGTTCCGTGCCCTTGGTGGTAGCTGTTGGGTACTATCCCCTGTGACACTGTGGGAAATACACTCGTGCCCATGTTGGCCCTTCAGCAGTTGCTGTCTGGCTGCTCTGCTGTTTCAGCATTCGTATGGGCCACCTAGGCATCACCCTAGTCCGCACTGTGGCCCAACTCCACCACAGCATGTGCCGCCTGCGGCCCTCTGTATCCCCTTCTCCGGCATCTGTCCAGTTGCCGTTCCGACATGCCCGCCCTGATGTTGCGGGACATGTGCATGCCATAGGAACCCTGTCCGATGGTGGGGAAAACCCTGAGCAGCGCTATTTCACTGTGGGCTCATTCACCTTGTATGGGGATGGAGTATAGACCCTTCCACGATTTATATCTTTTCTATGGAGCTTACTCGGGGGGGGGGGGGGGGTTGATGTTTCTCATTGCTACCACTATATGGTGTGAAAGAAAAGAAACTTGCTGGAAGTTTAAAAACAGTTATAACCTCTTTTCTATGAAAGCTGTGAAAGAAAAGAAACTTATTGAAAGTTTAAGTTACTTTGATATGGTCAACAGCCTTAGCTTTAGAAGGTAGTTACCATAAAGAAGCTAAGAGTTGACAATGTGAAGAAGAAATTCCTGGTCGGTTTGAGTTAAGCCTGTTGGAGTTTATTTATCCTTTGCCTTTGGGAGAAATTATCCTTACCTGTGTTTAGTGCAACGAATTTGATGCGAGGGGGAAACCCTGAAAAAATAAATTTCTCTGTTTTTGCCAAACAAACCGTGTGGTCACACTGCTTGCTCAAAAGAATAGCTGAAACTACATATCCCAGCAGTCCATGCTGGCAGCCATATTGGGGACAGTATTCAGAAGGGCAATTAAGGCGAGCCCTCTTGCTCATCGGCCACCGGCCCGGGCGGGAGGACGGGATAATATCTATCCATTGTTTCGTGGCTGCCCATACCTCACCGGGCCCACAATGTCCCACTGTTACCAGCGTTAGCCTGAATATGTGCATAATGAGAAGCAAGGTGTTGTGGGTATGACCCACACAGGGTGGATTGGCCAGGATGCATCTTCACAGGGTGTGGGGCAATGGCTTGGACACTGTAGTGCCCGACCACAGCCTGCATGGACAGGGTGGCCACAGCATGGCATGCTGGGAGGGCACTAACTCTGACTGAGCAGTGACCATGGCATATCTAAGTTCCCACATAGCACTCTGCATTATCTTATTTTTTTTATTTATATTCTCTTATATACCGTGCTATTCTGCATCAGTGCGATTTACATTGAACAAACTGAAATTACATTGAACAGGGCATTATAACTTGGAGATAACTATTTTACAGGGAACATGGGCTATGGAGGGTTAAGTGGCTTGCCCAAGACCACAAGGAGCACCTGTGGGACTAGAAACCCCAGTCCTTCCGGCCCAAGGTTGCTGTCCTCTAGTGGGATTTGAACCTCTGACCTTCCAGCCTGAAATACCTTGCCCCAACCACTAGGCCACTCCTCCACTCCAGTGATCTGTCTCTAGTGATCCCGGTGTGTTCCCACTGCTGGGTCCCCAATTGCTGTGATGCTTGCTTGGTGCACATAGATCTTTTGTGAGCATGCACTATGAACTGTCTGCAGTTAGACTGTGCATCGTCAGAACACCTATACAGTGCAGTCTGACTGTGCTGTCTGCTGGCGACTGGCAGACAGTGGTGTGAGGCAGTTGAGGTTTTCCTGAGTTAACTCCATCATTGCTGCTGGTCTGCTACTGCCCCAGCACAGGTATGGTTCTGGCCCACCAACCTTGGAGGGCTGTCTTCTACCATCAGGATGGAGGTTGCTTCATGGGGGCTGGGGCATCTGTCCCTTACCTACAAAAAGGGTGATGTGAGCTCTTTGGGTATGCAGTGTATACCACTTTGACCTATAAAGGCATTGCTACACAAACCTCATGCAAGTCTGGAAACCCTTCTGCCCTGATAACAGGTGCCCATGTCAGCCAGACCCTAACACAGAGTACACACTAATCTGGGTGGTGTCTGGTCCCAGAGAGCCATATGTGACTGCAGGATAAAGATTGACACCGAATAACCTTCAGCTGCACTGGAAGTAACACCTGTCACACACTGATAGTGATGGGGATGTACAGCAGGGCCTATCTCTAGCACCACATGTACTGCGGACCTAGTGCTGGGCACCCATCCAATCCCTCAGGGAGACCACAGAACCTGCACAATGGCATGGTCGGTAGCTACTCTGTGCCAGTATCCCACACTGTCAGTTCGTCTTTCCAAGCTGAGGTACCGGAGAGGTGCAGACCCCATTTGCTGACCAGCTGTAGATAGCTGTTCAGCATGTGCATTGCATCATGGATACTGGTGGGGTTACCCTATCCTGGCACTCAGAGAAGACAGTTTGTGCAGTGATCTGCAGTCCTTCTGTATCCAGCCATTGCTGTGACATACACCATGGAGGTATAACCTACTGGTTAATACAATGCCATTCTTGGCAGTGTTTATGGGTTCAATTTCTCATTGTTCCCTCCTCTCATGCCTGTCCTTCTTAAATAATGTGCATGCCTGTAACAGTCATATTTTTGCAGATTTGTGCTGCCAGCCCATAATACCCTCGCCACAATTGCCAACATTCCCTTGGTCCATCTATCTGCATGTGTCAGCTGTGTAGAGACCTGTCTGCCTGTGCGGGCTGCCACCTCATGTCCTGCACTGCTACCCTTTCCTGCATTGCGCCTCTTCATGCTTGCCTCGCCTGTGTCTGATCTGCATGGCACCACCACTCCTCTGCCCACCCATCATTGTAACTATCCTGCCACCTCCGCCTCCACTGGGGGACATGTATTCCCATCGTCTGCCACCAACTGTCTTTCCAGTACTTTACATTGCCAACACCCTGTGCTGTGGTATAGTTGCCCCCACCATGTTTGTCATCAGTACTGGCAGCCACATGGGATGCCCGCAGATATGGCAGGTCCAGCGGCTCCCAGCTCTCCCTCCTTCACTCACCTGTTCATTGCCTTTCCTGAGTGCTCTATCTAGTGTTAGGGCTACATCTGTCTCTGTTCCTCACAGGTCATGCATGTCATCCTGCAGCACCTTGCAGCCCTTAGGCCACACTAACCTAGGGCACCATAACCTTGTTAGGCCACCGTAACCTATGGTTCCGTAACCCAGGGTGCTCTCTAAGGTGCCCTGTCCAGGGGTGTCTAATACAGCGCTTAGCCTAAGGAGACCTACTTTATAGGGCACCTTACAAAGCACCATATGAGGCACCTTATGAGGCACCTACTTTATAGGGCACCTTTACAAAACACCATATGAGGGACCTACTTTATAGGGCACCTTACAAGGCACCTTATAAGGCACCTTATAGGGCACCTAGCAAGGCACCTTATAAGGCACCTTATAGGGCGCCTAACAAGGCACCTTACAGGGCACCTTATAAGGCACCTAACAAGGCACCTTATAAGGCACCTTACTTATAAGGCACCTTATAAGGCACCTAACAAGGCACCTTACAAGGCACCTTACTTCTACGGCACTTTACAAGGCGCCTTACAGGGCACCTTGTAATGTGCCTTGTATGGTGCCTTAAAAGGTGCCTTGTAAGGTGCCATATGAGGCGCCTTGTAGCACGCGTTAGTTTGTAACATGCGTTAGCTGAATCGGCTTGCTGTAACGATGCACCGCCCACGCCTTTATATGGGCATCTGTACCTTTACCGCGGAACCTAACGCAAATGACATTACCATAGTTTAGTAAACATACCCCTAAGTAACTTACAGTTATCTAAACCTATTTTCTAAAGTCTACAAATACTTTTATTTGCAAAATAGTAGCTAGTATGGAAACCTTATGTATGTAAAACATACGCTGGTCCAAAACGGGTTAATCTAAAGAATTCCTTTTTCACCGAGATTTGAAGAATTCCCAGAAGTAAATATTTACAATTGCAGATCTCTCTCCAGAAGTAGCAGTCCCTTTTTGTAGTGAATTGCTTGTAGTCATATTATGTGTGAATTTATTGTAGTCATATTATGAATGGTGTTTGCTTGATCATGAGTTTTAATATTGATAGTGGCACAAGGGTTTCTAGAACTTAGTTTGTATAAAGGTGTAGTAAGTTCACGTTGGGTGTAGGATTGGAGGATAGGCATGAGACTTAAGTGAGGCATCTGAGAGTGTACATGAGTGATCAGTGTTGAGAGGTAGAGGAGGCAGAGTAGTAAGGCAAGGAGTGCCATTGTTGATGAGAAGTGTGTTTGCTAGACTGCACAGGTTTTCTTGTCCGGATTGCTTGCAGTGATTTGATGGTTAGGAGGTTGTGAGGTAAGGTTCATGTTTGTGTTTCTGGTTTGAGCTAGGTCAAGCATATGAGAGAGGGATGTTCTTAAGGCAGAAGCCTGTGTACCATAGGGTATGTCTTCCTGTAAGTTTGTGTTTAGGGTGTTTGTTGCCTTTAGAATATTAATTTATTACCTGTTCTGCATGGAGTCTCTTGTGGCGCTGGTTTCTCAATTTTTCTGTGCAGAAATGTGTGTAGTGCTTGGTTGTCTTAGAGGTTCCATGAAAGGATCACATCTAAGGACCTTTTGGCATGGCCCTTAGAGGAAGGCCTGCCTGGGAGTGAGGTGCCTAAGAGTCATCAGTGGATGATAACGCCTAGTATAGACAGAGCTTACCGGCAACTCTGGGCTTGCTTGGGCAGTGCCTCTGTGCTTGCAGGGCTTCCTTTAACTGCTGCTGTGCTGTGATTTAGGAACAGAGTTGAACTGGCTTGTTGCTTCTAGAGGGCTCTTCTGGTCAAGCAGGAGATCATAGTCTTGTTGCAGAGCGCTGCAGCTTGGAATGGGTGATCCTGGACTACATGCTGTGTAAATGGAGGTGATCCCTATATAGCTGGAACCGATTCACTATTGAAAAAGAAAGGAGCCTGCTGCTTCGGCTCTATAAGAGTTGTCACTGGGTGATGATGCCAAGCATAGGTGGAGCTTACTGGTGTCTCTGGGCTTGCATGGGCAGTGCCTCTGTACTTGCAGGTCTTTCTTTCACCATCACTGTGCTTCAATTTAGGAACGGAGTTGAGCTGGCTTGTTTATTTATTTATTTATTTATTTAGTAGACACTTGTTTACCGCTACTTCCTACGATCAGCAGCGGTTAACTTTACAGATCAGGATGCACTGTACAGTACAGTAATTTGTATGATTTACATTTTGATTGGTTAAAGATTTGATTTGAAACAACACAACGCAGGGTCTTTTGATTTACATTTGATTAATTGTGTGCGGGTTTGCTTACCTATATACATATACATTAGGATGCGTGGGAGGGGGTGTGCTACGTATATACATATATACAATATGACAGATCAATTGGTGATGCCCTTGTCAAAATGTTGGGACCATTTTGGAGCAGAGGTTACTGGTTAGGTCAGCCTATAATGGGACTGAAAGAGGTGTGTTTTGAGGTTTTTTCTATAGTCTTTTAAGTCACTTATTAGTCGTATGTCGTGAGGCAGCTGATTCCAAAGCAGCGGTGCAACGTAAGTGAAAGCTCTGCGGCTTGTTTCTGCTTTGACCGTTCTTATGCTGTTTGGGACGCTGAGGGTGTTTTGAGTTATGGTTCTTCTGCATCTATTGGATGACTGGATGGCGATTAGATTGTTGAGGTATGATGGGGCTATGTTGTGAATGAGCTTGAAAGTGGTTACTAGTATTTTGTATAAGATGCGGGCAGTAATGGGGAGCCAATGGAGTTCAATGAGTACTGGAGTGATGTGATCAGAGACGCCTTTTTTCATAATGATCCTGGCAGCGACATTTTGGGCCATTTGCAGTATGTTTAGGGTGCCCTTTGGAAGGCCTTGAAGAATAGCGTTGCAGTAGTCCAGGTGTGGAATGATAAGAGCTTGTGCCACTGTTCTGAAGTCGGAGTGGTCGATGATGTTGCGGAGTGGTTGAAGAACTTTTAATTTATGAAATATGGCCCGGTTTGTTGCCCGTAGGTGTTTTTCCATCCTCAGGTTGCTATCAAGTAGTACCCCTAGATACTTTATTTCGGGCTTGGTGTGGTAGACGTTGTTGTTGAGGGTGACGGTGGTGGGCGGGATGAAGTCCTTTTTCTTGGAGATGAACATCACCTCCGTTTTTTTGTGGTTTATTGACATGTTGTTCAGTTGTAACCAGGTCTGGAGCATGCTGAAGCATTCCTCGAGTTGGGTGTAGCTTGGTTGGTTGTTGCTCCTAGAGGGCTCTTCTGGTCAGGCAGAAGATCAGAGTCTCGTTGCAGAGCACTGCAGCTCAGGCCGGGTCATCTGTGACTACACTTGATGCAGCTGGAGGTGATCCCAGTGTAGCTGGGGCTGATTCGTGATCGCGATTCATTCTGACCAGGCAGATGGTAGTACACCCCTAATACCATCACCTTCCCCTTTTTACATGGAATTTCTATCCATAGAGATTCTACACTGTATTTTGTTTACTGCAAAATGTTTATCCTGTTTGACTCAATGTCATCTTTAAAATAGAGCGGAACTCTTCCATCAATTTGATCTACCCTATCATGGTGATATAGTTTGTACCCAGGTATCACAGTGTCCCATTGCTTGTCTTCCTTCCACCAGGTCTCTCAGATGCCAATTAAATCTAACCTTTAATTTACTGCTACTGTATATATTCTAACTTATTTCATAGGCTTCTAAGATTTGCATTTGGAGTGGAGGAGTAGCCTAGTGGTTAGAGCAATTATCTAGTATCCACTAGCACTCCTTGTGACCTTGGTGCAAGTCACTTTACCCTCCATTGCTTTGGAAGAAAAGGTCTGGTAATCTACTTCTGGTGATAAATTGCCAAGAAAACCCAGGGGCAACTGTGTCACTAGGAGTCAGCACAGACTCAATGGCACTAAAAAGAAAAATATTTGCATACAGGCATTTCAGAGTTTGTTTTTGTTCATATTAACAATCTGGTTATCAGTTAACGGGATAATTTGGAATCTTTCAGCTCTGTCTGCTCTTTGTTTAAAGGCATCTGGATTACTTTTACCTTTATTGGAACCTCTCTATCAGGATGCCCTAACTTCCCTCTTTTGCTAGTATGCTTCAAGGATACATCCTTTTGAACCATGTGCTCTTGGGCTACTGTCAGCTTTCCTCCACTTTCTAGTTTAAAAGCTGCTCTATCTCCTTTTTAAAGGTTAATGCCAGCAGCCTGGTTCCACCCCAGATAAGGAGGAGCCAATCCTTTCGGATCCCCTCCTCCTTTCTGCAGAATTCTGTGCAGTTCCAAACAAATCCAAAACCATCTTCCTTGCACCATTGTCTCATCCATGCATTGAGGCTCCAGAACTCTGCCTACCTCTTGGATCCTGCACATGGAATGGGAAGCATTTCTGAGAATGCTACTCTGAAAGTTCTGAATTTCAACTTCTTACCTAAAATCCTAAATTTGGCTTCCAGAACCTCCCTCCCACACTGTCCTATGTCATTGGTACCAACATGTACCAAGATAGCAGGCTCCTGCCCAGCACTGTCTAAAACCCTGTCTAGGTGGCATGTGAGATCTACTACTTTCGCAACAGGCAGGCATGTTACCAGGTGATCCTCATGTCCACCAGCCATCCAGCTATCTATATGCCTAATAATCGAATCACCAACTATAATGGCTGACCTAACCCTTCCCTCATGGGCACATGGTCCTGGAGAAATCTCCTCCGTAGGAGAGGGTTTTACCCCACCCGGAGGACTGGTCCTAGCAATGGGATCACTTCCTGCTGCACCAAGATTATGCTGCCCTGTCAAATAACCTCTCTCCTCCATGGCAGTTACCATGGGTTAATTTTTGCAACTAATGCGGGGTAACTGTAAACATTTGGCACACTTTTGTAAATAAGGCCTTAATTATTCATAGACTAACTGATCAGTGTTATCATAGTTTAATATATGGATCCCCTAATTATCTTCAAACCTAACCACTCCTGTGCCAGCAAGCGTTGATGAAAAATATGTCTCACATTTAGCAAATTAAAATGACATGGTGCATAGTACTCTCTGTTCTAATAAATTTAGTTGCCTTAATTGAAAGCCAGTGTTCGTACAGAGAACAGTGACTGCTGGTCATGTTAACCTGTGTTGAACACATCAATGCTGTCATAAAATACCATGAATAATTTAAAAATATATATATTTCTGCACCATTGCTATCATTTTGCTTAACACTAATATCCACACACTAAAACATTTGATGGAGTTCCACCACTCATAATGCCTTCCCCATCCCTCATCCCTACACCTCTTTCCATCTAACTTGGGTATTTTGAAAATTTAGAGGCCCAGAAATCTATTGAGCAGAACACACATCTGGTTAAAGCAATCCCATGAAATGTATCCTCATCATCAGAGGAATTTACCCAGATACGTTTAGGCCTGTCATTTGTCTACATACAACCTATGCCCCCCCCCCTTTATATACTTGTTAGAAAGGTAAATAAATATAAAAGGAAAAGGAGGCCACTATGATTCTCAAAAGAAGAAGCTGAAAAGGTGAAGAAAAAGAGGGTGGCCTTCATAAAACACAGGAGATAACAGAAAGAGGAAGATAAGCATCAATATTTAGAAAAACTTAGAGAAGTTAAGAAAGCAGTCAGTAAAGCAAAGATACAAAAAGAAGAAAAAATAGCCAATGCAATAAAATGGAGAGACAAGACATTTTTCAGATATGTTAGCAAGAGGAGGAAGGTCAAAAGTGGTATTGTCAGACTCAAGGGTGAAGGGAAAGAAAATATAGAAGCTGATGAGGATAAAACAGATTGCTTAACAATATTTTTGTTCTGTATTCACAGATGAAGGGCACAGAGCAGGATTTCAGAAAACATCCACATATAGGAACAGAAGCAAAGGAGGTCTTGAATGATTTTCAGAAAACTGTGTTTGTGAGGAACTAGCTAAACTAAAACTAGACACAGCAATAGGGCCAGATTGGATACATCTGAGAGTATTGAAGGGACTTAGGGAAGTTCTAGTGAAACCAGTCTGACCTTTTTTTTTAAGGGAAATTTCCCATTTTATTTACTTAATTTTTAACAAAATTATTAACAACATATCAATACAATGTTAATGAATTAAAAAAATGTTTTCCCCCTAAAGAAAATTAAAATAGAGATCAGCTCAAAAACATTTCAATTAAATTACACCCGCAAATCTTCTAAGTATGTCTAATAACTTCCAAATTCTCTCAACTTTGCCTATAGAACTAATTAAGACAAAGGCAGAACCCTCCCATTTCCTGACCAAACACACCGAATGCCACCAAAAGATGACATTCAAGAATGTTAGATCTTTCCAATTCCTTAATATGTGCTGAACTGCCACAGATATCATAATATCAAATATCACTCTATCATTTCTATTTAGAGTGCTATGCGATCCCCTGAACCTAAATATGACTATTTGTAAAGTAATACCTGAATTAGGTTTAAGGACATCATTTATGAAACCCCCATACACCCTCCCAGAAGGGTTTAATCCGAGGGCACTCAAAGAGCATATGAATCAACATCCCGATTGCACTGAACAGTGCTAGCACGTATTGGATGAACGGAGTCTAGCCCTGAACATACGCAAAGGGGTCCATAAAGGGTGGTGTGCAACAAAGTACAGAGATTGAGCCAGGCTGCTAGACCTAGTTGGCCTGACAACAAGACCCCAGAAGCTATCCAAATCTATCGCATCCCGAGGAATGTCTGCATCATGTTTCCACATTCTGTGAAGCCCCACCAATGAAGTATTACAATGTTCACTTAGGAGTTTGTAAATATGTGATATTATCTTTCTATTGTCTTTGGAGTATGTTTACTAAACCACTGTAAAGTTACCAGTGGTAAGTACAGCGTTAAGATACCTGAAGCCATATAAGGCAGTGGGCAGGTAGGGGGCATTCTGGCATAAAGGGAGCAATGGGCGTCAAAGGGCACTTTGGCTGTTTGGCATAAAAAGAGAACAAAAGGGAATTGAACCCTTGACCCCTGCCTAGGAAGGTGTTGTACTAACCAGGAGGATACACCTACAGAGTATTCTAGATAGCAATGGCTGGATATAGAAAGACTGCAGGTCACCACACAAAATGTCTGCTGTGTGTGTCGGGATAGGGTAGCCCCACCAGTACCCATGATGCAATGCACATGTAGAACAGCAGTAAACAGCTGATCACCGAATGGAGAATGCACCCCTCCAGCACCTCAGCTCAGTAAGAAGAACTAACAGTGTGTGATATGGTACAGAGCAGCTACGGACCATGCCACTGCGCAGGTTCTGTGGTCACCCTGAGGGTGAGGATGGGTGCCCAGCATCATCTCTGCAGTACTTGTGGTGGGTGCTGCTGCAGATCCCTATTTATTACATGTGTGCAATGCTCACCCTGTGTCTGTCTGTATTCCCCAATCACATCTAACCCGGGTGGACTGCAACTCACCCAGAATGTTGCAAACCCAGTGATACAATGTGGGTGCCATGGCCACCTATTACCAGGACAGAAGAGTGTCTAGACTTGTAGGAGGTTCATGTAGCAATGCCTATATACTGCCTTCTCCGGGTCAGAGCAGTGTACAGTATATGTCCTATGGCCCCAAAGGACCTGCACTCTACATTTTGTAGAAGTAATGGCAGGAAATGTGACATGCCCATGGCCATGTGGAGTGGCTGTGCAACTAGAAACTCCAGTCCCTCTGGTCGGAGCACAAAGAAATATGGGTCCCTGGAAGCTCTTCCCTCTAGTGCGGTGTTTCTGAAGCCAGTCCTGGGGTATCCCCTAGCCATTCTAGTTTTCAGGATAACCACAATGAATATGCATGAGATAGATATGCATGAAATGATTGCCGTGCATGCAAATCTATCTCATGCATATTCATTGTGGATATACAAAAAAACAGAATCGCTAGGGGGTACCCCAGGACTAGATTGAGTGCCAAATTCCACCAAAAGTGATGCCAGCCAGGAAGCCCCCTGGGCATCCATCCACTCCCAAATCACAAACTCGGTGAAAAATATAGAAATCCAAATGGTGGCAAGGGCAATCCACACTTTCTTCTATCCCAGTACCACTATTCTGAAAGAATAACATCTCCTGACTGCTAAGGCTACTTTCTGACATACCACTAAGGTCAGGAAAGATCATTTTGTAAAATGTCAGCCCTAGGTAGGGTAGGAGTGAGTAAGAATTGCTACTGCTTGTTACTGGATTTCTATTCTTGTTGGTAAGTTGGAGGTCAGAATGAAGGGTTCAGGATGAGTTTGAGGGACTCAGACTCAGAGTCAGCAGCACTTTTAAGAGCTTATCTCCAGGTGAAAGGATCCGATTCACTTGATAAAAAAATAGCTACATCTCAATAAGGTGTAGTTGTCTTTTTGTGAAAATGGACACTGAGATCATTTTTGTATTCCCCCTTTTGCAAATGTATGCATTAACTGAGCTGCATCACTGCAATGTTTGACTATGCACAAAAATTTACTACAAAGCTGTCATCATCTGTGATGGTTTATTGCTAAAAAGACTGCACATTTAACAGTATGTTTTGCAGTTTTTAATGTGCAAAGCTTTTTGTCATAAAGTATCACAAATTAGCACATCAGCCTCATGGATAGATTAATGAGTAATGATTTTCAGACAGTACATCGATTAGGTAAAACAAATTCCTTACTGCTTGATAAAGGCTATCCATCCCTCAAGTCTTTCCACCTGCTTTAATGCCTTCTTACCATTTTACAATTAAAGGAGTAATAAAGAACCCTTATCCTAAATCCCTAGGTGTGAGTTATTCATGGTAATCAGGGCAAGCCGTTAGCAATTACCTGATTTATTATCAGACTGGAATCTATTTTCTAGGCCTTCCTGTGCTAAATAACAATAGAATGATAAGTAAAAACACCCAAAAACATCATTCCCTTAAATAATTACAGCTCAAATATCACATTTGCTGATCATCAAAATCCTCCATTGAACCACGCCAGCCTTTTGGTTATTTTTTGTTTATTCATTTATTTATTTAACTGGTTTTAATATACCGTTTTTCTACAAGGCAAAACAGTTTACATGGAACAAAAAGGAAAACAGTCTGTTTGTCTTGACCATATTGTAAGCTCCAAGGAGCAAGGGCCATCCCTTTTCACGCTCTGTAAAGTAGTTTTACTAACGTGCATTAACAGTTAATGTGCGCTTTAACACACAGCAAGTGATTAGCATGGAGGCCACTGTAGCTTTTACCACACTGGCATGACAGTTACTGCGCACTAATTCCTGCATTAACTGCTCATCACCTGACGGGGTGGGGAATGGGCAGGTTATTAAGTAGAGAGTGGGTGTAGACTGCACATTATAGTTAGTGCACAGTGCTTATCACACATCAACTGTCAACATTGCAATTAGCACAGCTGCATTTAATGCTATTTCAATAGGCGTCGTTAAGTGCATCTGTGGTAATTGCAAATGACCTAAAAGGACTTTTCAGTGCAATAAGTGCCAGGAGATGCTGGGCATGCTGTTGACAGCGCAGGATGGTTACACTTATCATACATTCATGTTTGCTCCTAACACACAGTACGTGCAAAAGCTTACTGAACTTTAGTAAAAGGGCCCCTATGTTTATCTTGTAAGTTTAACACAAAGAGTGCTAATAATAATATTTATAGAACATACTGCATATTGAACATTCTGGTACTGATATTCACATTTTGCCATATTTTAATACTGCAAAAATTAAATTCTTAATCAAGGGTTTTGTTTAATATTCATTCTTATCTCAACCCACACAATATTCAAGGTGTGGCCACACTATGGATTTATACAGAAGCATGTAGATCTTCTCACTTTAATTCTCTGTTCTTTCATAGATTATTTTAGTGAGCTGCTGCCCTTTGTTTCAGTGATTAGGTGACTGGCTTTGGAACTAGAGAAAAAGGCTGAATCATCTAGTGTCACATGAAGAGAGATTAACACGTTTCTTTCTGATCCACAAGTTATTTTTAGCACTAAAAAAATGTATTTTTCCTGCATGAGTTCAGAGTAAGAGCATCATACCCTGCAGAACGTGGCAGCAATGTTATGAATGACACTGAACATAGCAAAGAATATATTTTTAGCTATTCATAAAACATCATTGAAAGTAAGTAAATGAAATAATTGCATTTCAAGCATAGACCATCTTAAAATCAAAGCAACAGGTACATATGAAGCCAGAATTCTGTGTTAGATTCTACAGCTGTTTTCTCCTACAGATATTTCATTCTACTGTACATTTTAAAAAACTTAAACTAAAATATGTAAAATATTTTAAAAGCATAATAATTTATTTTGTGTGTCTGGCAAAAATCCTAGATCATTAATGCAATCTTTACAATGAGATTATGTGGTCCACATGGAAGATATAAGAGTAATAAATGTCAACACAGCACTGTGTACACCTTGTAGCACTATATAAGTGATGATTAGTAGTAGTAGTGACAAATCAATCTCCTTTTAGGAATAATTTTATAAAGCATTTTTGCATGTAAAACATGTTTTAGATGCAGAAAAGGAATCTTATGAAACTGCATGGTAGTATGCATATGTCAAAATGTAGCTTGGGTAGAGATGCAAACTCAAACTATAAAATATGTATGTACATGCATAGAGTGCACACACACAAATTTACACCTGCCTCTGAGAGCATGTGAAATCTATTGAGGATCGTTCTGGAAGATTATTTTATAAAGGATCATAAGCATCTAGGCTGCCTTTATAAACAGTGCCTTTTAAAAAAAATATGAGGTGCCCTGTCAGGAAATTATTTCCCGCAAGGGTAATATACCTACAGAAGTGAAGTTGATCTCCATTAAGACACAGTTCACCTCAAGGGAATGTTACCTAATGATCCATCTCCAAAGACACAATTGAAGGTTGCAACCCACAATATTTCTCTACAATTATCTGTTCAAATGTTCACTTCTTGATGAACACCATCCAGATATGATGCAGTGCAAGAAGAGAAGAGAAGATACTGTTTTCAGTGACTTTAAAGGCAATCTCTTACACTCATATGGTTTCAATTTACATCAGTTTGGGACTTTTGACTCATTAGAAAATGCTGGCTCAAGATCTTAGATGAAAACCAAATTAATATCTAAGGCTTGATATTCAGCTGAGCACGCTATGCACCGCTATAGTACCTAGCCCTGCCCGCTGAACCCTTAACACTGAATATTCAATGCCACGGCAATGGCATTGAAAATCTGGCATCACTACACATGCCCCTGAGCTGCAAGTCTAACTGTGTAGCAGAGATATTGCACCACTACCTGGTTAGCTGTGACGGCTAAAACTAGGCAAGCCAAAAGCTGGCTTAGTTTTAGCCATGAATCAATAACCAGGTATTGGTTCAATATCTCCGCTATCCGGTAAACGGCAGTCTCCACCCTGGAACACCATCACCAACATGCCCTGTTGCTAACCACAGAGCATCGGGGCATGTAGCGGGCTTTGAAAGGGATATTCGATGGTGCTAACCATGAAAGTGCCATTGAATATCCTGATTTAGAGCATTTACATGGTTTACTGGACTGTAAACAATGTAAATGCCTTTCAAATATCAGACCTGTATAGACTACTTGGATTTTGCAACTGAGATAAACAGCACCATCCAGCGTTCCTATTAATAGAAACAGAAATATGACGACAGAAAAAGACCACATGGCCTGTCTAGTCTGTCCTTCCATATCAACCACTACAACAGTCCCCTTTTTTCCTTTAGAGATCATCTATGTTTGTCCCATGCTTCTTTGAATTCAGATACTGTCCTCATCTCTACCACCTCCAGTGGGAGACTATTCCATGGATCCACTACTCTTTCCATAAAGAAATATTTCTGCATATCACTCCTGAATTTATCACCTTTCACTCCCATCCCATGTTCCCTCATAGCAGAGCTTGCTTTCAATTGAAAGAGGTTCTCTTCCTGTGCATTTAAATATTTAAATATCTCAATCATATCACCTCTATCCCGCCTTTCCTCCAAGGTGTACATATTAAGATCTTTAAGTCTGTCCTCATATACTTTATAATGAAGACCATTAACCATTTTAGTAGCCACCCTCTGTACTGACTCTAGTCTGTTTATATCCTCTTGAAGGTGCGATCTCCAGAATTGCACACAATACTCCAAATGAGGTCGCACAAAAGACTTATACAGAGGCACTATCACCTCCTTTCTTCTGCTGGCCATTCCTCTCCCTATGCACCCAAGCATCCTTCCAGCTTTTGCTGTTTCCTTTTCTACCTGTTTAGCTACTTTAAGATCATCAGACACAATCACGCCTAGGTCCCACTCTTCTTCAGTGGACAAAAGTACTTCACCCCCTATGCTATTGTATATTGTCCCTTGGATTGCTGCAACCCAAATGTATGACCTTGTATTTTCTATTATTAAATTTCAGCTGCCAAATTTTAGACCATGCTTCAAGCTTAGCTAGATCCCTTCTCATGTTATCTACACCTTCCTGGGGATCTACTCTATTGCAGATTTTGATATCATCCGTAAAGAGACAAATCTTACCTGATAGCCCTTCCACTATATCACTAACAAAAATGTTAAAAAGAATCGTACCAAGGACAAATTCCTGGGGCCACCACTGGTAACCACCTTCTCCTCATTTACCTATATCCTTTGTCACCTCCCACTCAACCAATTTTTACCCCAAGCAGTAACTTTAGGGTCCATCCCTAGGGTGCTCAGTTTATTTATGTCGCCTGTGAGAAAGGTGTCAAAGACTTTACTGAAATCCAAATACACTACATCTAGGGCTCTCCCTCGATCCAACTCCCTGGTCACCCAGTCAAAGAAATCAATCAGATGTCTGACAATACCTGCCTCTAGTGAATCCATGCTGCCTCGGATCCTGTAATCTGCTGGACTCCAGAAACCTCGCTATTTTCTCCTTCAGCAGTGCTTCCAATAATTTACTCACCACCAAAGTTAAACTAACCAGACTAGTTTCCAACCACATCCTTACTTCCGCTTTTGTGTAAAGGGACCACATGTGCCTCTGTCCAGTCCTTTGGCACCACTCCCGACTCCAACAAGGCATTGAAAAGGTCAGTCAGTGGAGTTGCTAGAACGTCCCCAAGTTCCCTTAATATTCTAGGGTGTATCCCATCCGGTCCCATCGCTTTGTCTATTTTAAGTTTAGCTAGTTTCTCATGAACACAGTCTTCTGAATATTGTTTAAGATGACCCTCGCTTCTGTTCCTGTTTGTGGGTGTTTTCTGAGGTCCTGCTCCTGGTTCTTCATCTGTGAACACAGAACAGAAAAATTTGTTAAGCAATTCTGCTTTATCCTCATCAGCTTCTACATATTCCTCCCCTTCATCCTTGAGTCTGACAATACCACTTTTGCCCTTCCTCTTCTCGCTAACATATCTGAAAAATGTCTTATCCCCCCATTTTATTGCATTGACTATTTCCTTTTCTTTTTGAATCGTTGCTTTCCTGACTACTTTGCTAGCTTCTCTAAGTTTTTCCAAATATAGATGCCTGTCTTCCTTTCTCTGTGATCTCTTGTATTTCATGAAGGACTCCCCCTTTTTCTTCACCTTTTCAGCTACTTCTTTCAAAAACCATAGCGGTCTCCTTTTCCTTTTACCTTTATTTACCATTTTAACAAAAAGGTTGGTTGCCTGCTAATGACTCCCTGAGGTATTGGCCCATCTTGGCAAAATTAGTATTCCTAAAGTCCAAGACCCTCACATTTGAATGGATTTTAACAGCCCTAGTCCTAATACTGAACCACACCATCTGGTGATCACTGGATGCAAAATGAACTCCCACTACAACATCAGAAACACTTTCACCATTGGTAAGTATCAAGTCCAGCATGGCCCCTTCACATGTGGGTTCTGTTACCAGTTGCCTGAATAGTTCTCCCTGTAGAGAATCCAGGATCTCCTTACTTCTAGAAGATACTGCAGCAGGAATGTGCCAATCAACATCTGACATATTGAAATCCCCCATCAGTAGCACTTCCCCTTTCCTAGCATTGCTGTAGATGTCTTCAATTAACTCTCTGTCCACCTCTTCTTCCTGTGAGAGAGGTCTGTATATAACGCCAATGCAAATATATTTCTCTTTCCCTCTTTCTAGTTTAACCCACAGTGCCTCCTCTCTCCCTTTTAAGCTTTGTAGTTCCAAAGCTTTAATATTATTTTTTACATATAGTGCCACTCCTCCTCCTTTTCTTCCTATCCTGTCCTTTCTGAATAAAGTAGAACTTGGTATAGTTACATCCCAGTCATGGTTTTCTGTGAACCATGCTTCTGTAACTGCCACTAAATCCAAGTCAGCTTCTCCCATTAAGGCTTCAACATCTGAGATCTTATTTCCCATGCTACAAGCATTTATATACACCGCTTCCCATATGTTGCCTCTGTTACCCATTTCCATAAAGGTATTTGTTTCACTTACCTGAGGGCTTTCTTCACCCATCCCTAATGAATCTAGTGCAAAGCCCTCTTCAGTAGATTAGCCAGTCTGCTACTGAAGACACTTCAACCTTTCTTGGACAGATGAATGCTATCTCTGCTCTGCAAACTTTGGAACAGCATCCCATGGTCCAGGAAACCAAAATGCTCTCAATGACACCATTCATGCAGCCATACATTCATCTCCAGGATGCGAGCTTCTCTGCCTTGGCCATTACCCTCAAAAGGGAGGATTGAAGAGAACACCACCTGCACCCCTATCTGCTTCACCCTCTGTCCCAGAGCAATGAAGTCACTTTTGATATGCTCGGAGGGATACCTGGCTGAATATTTGTGCTTTACAAATCAATATTTGGTCTGTATTCCAGAGTTAATAGGTAACCATACAAATGATACTCTGTTTTACAACCTGAAAGACCAGAATGTATCTTATTCAAGACTGGAAACTATGTAACTGATAAATGATAGCTGACAGGTCACAGAATACTCGGGCTGCCTTTGACTTGAAAACCTTCTGTCAAAATGGACTGTACACCCTTCAAACATCAATGACCTGTATCTATGCAGCTACTTATTTTATAACCTTATGTTATAAAAATAACACAGTGCTTAGTTTTTAAAGGTGGGTAATAGTCAGTGGGCTTGATGAGTCTCGGCAAACTCTCTGTAATATCTTGGATTTTGGCACCTGGCAGACAGTATACCTCTCTGGACATCAAGTCTTGTCAGCAGATGGATGCCTTAGTACCCCTCAGAAGAGAGTCACCAACCACCACTACCTTTCACTTCCTTATAGTCACTGATTCTACAACTTTGGGGTGCTCAAGCTCTGGTTCTTCCCTTTCCAGGGATGCTTTCACCTCCTCCACTTCCAGGGCTGCATAATGGTTCTTCAGTTCAAGGACTGGAGAAGTTGGATTGGTGATTCTTCAGACCCTGGTGGTTTGTGTCCAAAATTCATCATTCTGTAGGCTCCCATTTTCTCCTCTGCTGGAGAGCTTGGATGTTGCGAGAAGCATTTCATCAATGTACTTCTCATTGGTCTTGAATGCTCCTCAGCCTTGCTATCTCCTCTTTGCGTTCCTCTGCTTGTTTCCTGAGAGCTTCAGCATGCAGACATCCTGCACATGGAACTGGTCCTTCAACTGGCATTGGGACCTCTGTCTCAACAGAGGCAGAAGCTGTAATGGGGGCAATGATTTTTCCCAGCCATTGTTCAGTTGTTGGAGCTTAGGTATCTGTTAAAGGAAAAGAGAGAGAGGCCTACCAAAGTACCAACCAGTTTCCCAGCTTCCTTTCAGAGAAAAAGAAGTTAAATCTCTTTAAAGTGTGTTCAAAATGTGCTGTTCCAAGTCCCTGTGTGTAGTTAATTGGTGAGGTGCCCTATAAAGCAAGACTGCTCACTAGGGGTTGGTGGGAGTTGGGGGAGATAGGGAGGGAACTAAAACCTGTTGAGTTGTCAGTAGCTTCAAAGAGTTGAGAAAGATACTAAAGCAGAATTTTAAACCTACCCCACTAAAAAAAATATTTTCCCTTTTAAACTAAAGCACAAAAAATAATGTAACTTTGTTTTAAAAATGTACCAAAACCCTTTTAAGAACTCCCAGGCAGAGAGCTAGTAATTTAAAAAGCCACAAACTCTTACCTATGCTGGAAATGTATAGCCCCTGTTAGGAATGCCTCAACAGTGCAGGGCTCTGAAGCCTTTTATGCAGGCCTTAGCTGCTGTCAGTTCTTTCACATGCTAATCAGGCCCATAACTCCTGATGAGGTATCAGTAGCTTCAAAGAGCTGAGAAAGATTTTATTATTTATTTATTTACAGTCTCTTATATACCGCGCTATTCAGTATCAGTGCGGTTTACATTGAACATTGAAGTTTACACATTTCATTGGGTGATCTGTGTTTACAATAAACAGGTATTACAAACTTGGATAACTTGGGTAACTATTTACATATATGCAGCATAGTAGGCTTTACATCATTAGTCTTAGATACTAAAGCAGAGTTTTAAACCTACCCCACTAAAGAAAATATTTCCCCTTTTAAACTAAAGCACCAAAAAGAATGTAACTTTGTTTTAAAAATGTACCAAAACCCTAGAACTGTATAGAATAGGACTGGTACTTTCCAAAATCCTGGGAAGTCCCTCCTGCTATTAACTTTAGGATGGGAGGAGACTTCCTTGAGAAGGTAAAGGCCCACTCCCTATAAAAACCTCATGCCAAAGGTTGTTTACTGTCTTTGGTCCCCTAAATCATTGCACTATCCACTGCTGAATAAGTGACCGCTCTAATAGGGAAGGTGCCTCTGGCACTCTGTCAGAGCTAGTCACCTTGCTGAGGAAGAAGACTGCACCAGTCACCATGACCAAAACAAAGACAAAATAAAGACGTTTGGAGTCACTGCAACTAGCAGAGGAATTCAGTCTGAAGTGTGAGGTTCCTGCATTAGTTTATCCAAACTTCACCTGTCAGAGAACTGAGAGAAGCAGTCCAATCAAGGAAAAGAGAAGATAACAACAACAGTTACAACTAGAGGCACTCGTGTAAAGAGGTGCTCTACCACACAGGGCTGGGGAACTGTGGCATTGGAGACACTGAGTTTCTAGTACCCAGGAAAGAGACTGATTTAGGGAAAAGGAACACAAGAGATGATATAATTGTATGGTCCAATATCTATATATCTAAGTGGTGCCTGGGAAATAGAAAACAGGGTTGGATGCCTTCTATTTGAAGGTCTGGGATAACAAAAAATACTCCAATTCATGGTTAACGGAGATTACTTATATAGTAACATAGTTTATAAGTCATGTATATCTACATATTAATAAAAGTACACAGGGAGCAGAAGCAGTGGACGACCCAGTTGCTTGGTGTTAAATCAAAATTGCTTTATTGAAGATCCCCGACGCGTTTCGGCTTGCGCCTTTCTCAAGGGGAGAGTTGCTTACAAAAAATATAATAATAATAATAATTCCATTAAAAACATATATAAATTACATTATGAAAAGGCAACCGGGACACATTTATATAAGGGAAAAAATACTTTAAAAATTATTCCAAAATCAAAAACAACAATAACGCATAATAGCATAGTGAAAGATCAATAGATACACACGCATATTATTGTAATAAATAATTAAAAAATAATATTTGTAAAAAAACTAAAAAACTTAATGCCAAAAGTATATAATTAAAAAATATAATTTAGGGGCGGAGCTAGCCACTGAACAGAATGGACGCCTGAATTTTTGCTCCCGTTGCTGCCCAAGAATCCTGAACATATCCCGGTATTAAATTGAAGTTTGTACCCCCTACCTACATCAATACCACCGAAATATAGCTGGATGGCATCCCTGAAGCCTGCCCGGCTGGAATTTCTGCAGGGATCCGGCTCAGCAGCGAAACGATCCAAACCCGAAGTGGGTTCCCCGCAGAAAATGGCCGCGGGAGAGAAGGAGGGAGTGACTGCCGGTGGCCTACGTGAAGTGCTACAGGAATTGAAAAGCGTTAAAGAAATGATCGCAGCCAATTCTAGTTCACTGCACATGATTCAAGAAGACTTACTGGAGGTAAAAGAGAAACTCCTCACCATCACCACTCGACTTAGTGTAGTTGAATTACAAACCCAGAAGCATGGTGTTGCATTAGAACAGCTGGGCCCTTTGGTCAAACGAGTCCGGCACATAGAAAGTCAGATTGAAGATCAAAACAACCATGCCCGTAGAAATAATATCCGCCTTGTTGGAGTCCCTGAAGGCGCTGAAGGCACCGATCCGATTGGATTTCTGGAGAAAACCATACCGGAGATGCTGCAGCTTGTCTTTGCAAGGCCTTTTGAACTAGAACGGGCCCATCGAATCCCAACACACAAAGCTGAAAACACACGATACCCACGCCCGCTCATAATGAAGGTACTGAGATCCCCACAGGTCCTGCAGATCTTTCAAGCTGCACGGAAAGCCGGACCACTGCAAATCCAGGGACACAAAGTGGCACTCTATCCAGATTTGAGCAAGCAAACGGTAGATCGGAGAAAAGCGTTGCTGGCCTGTAGACCCATGCTACAAAGGGCACAGGCAAGATACGGGCTATACTACCCAGGAACCATGCGGGTCACGCTGCATAATGAAACGAGGAATTTTGTTGAAGCTGAAAAACTGAAAACTTTCCTACAAGAAAAATGCGGTATGGAAACCTGAGGTCAATATTCTGATCTCTCACACAGTGTAGGGAACTCAGCATATACTCAGGGGGTGCGGCCGTGCGTTCTCACAAATTTTAGAACGTCTCAAGCCTTGTTAAACACCTCATTGACTGTATTTCTGTTGTTCTAAATAGTTATAATTAACCAGATATTTCTGCTTGAAATGTAGGGGTGGCAACGGGAGGTCGGGGTTGGTTACTGTTTCAGTGGATTGTGTTCACCTTCGCGATACAATGTTTGCCAGTTATGCAGTTATTTGTGTCAGTCCAGTCCAGTGCAAAACCCTCCACATACACGCAAAATGCAAATACGCGGCAGGCCTATCCATAGGACAGCTCTCCTATAAGATAGCTTATTCCAACATTGATGTCTAGTGATCTCCTAATACTTTCGTTAAATGTAAAAGGTATTACTGGCCCTGTCAAGCGGAAGAAGATTTTAGCGTACTGCCAACAAAAAAAAGCAGATATTGCCCTCTTACAAGAGACACATTTAACAGATATTGAATCGCAGAAAGTAACCTCTAAATATTTCCAGGTGATGGCCTCGGCCTCTGCCACTCAACGCAAAGGGAGGGTAATAATATTAGTGCGCAAATTCCTGCAATCCGCCATTACCGGCGCACAGATTGATCCGCTAGGTCGATGGGCCAGAGTGACGATGAAAATAAATCAACAGCTTTACACATTCTTCAATATCTACGCACCCAACCTCGATGACCCTAACTTTTTCAAACTGATAGCTAAAGAAGTTACAGCCGCAGCTCACACCAATATCATCTTAGGGGGCGATTTCAATGTCATCTTGGATCCACTGTTAGATCGCACGCCCTATCGGGCTGTAGACAAAGTCAAATCACAGGCGATTCTTAAAGGAATCATGACAGAGCTCCACTTGGTAGACCCATGGCGCCTACTTCATCCCCAAGAAAGAGACTACACATTTTATTCCATCCCACATAACACCCAAACAAGGATCGATTTCTTCCTACTGTCCACAGAGCTGATGCCTCAAGTGTTGTCCGCAGAGATATATGCTACAACGGTATCGGATCACGCCGCTGTCTCCCTAGTGCTGGATACCAACGTTACACAACATGCTCCGCCAAGATGGACATTTGATAAATCCCTACTAGCAGATGACTCCTTTGTACAGCTACTGACTGGGGAAATTGAGACCTATTTTAAATATAATACACCTACTGATACCTCCATCTGGAGCTGGTGGGAAGGTTTTAAAGCGACAATACGGGCTCATATTACCACCTACACCATTAGACGGCGTAAAGCCAGGAAAAAAGAAAAAGATGAGCTGGAACTCCAAATAAAAGCTGGGGAAAGGTTACTAGCCAAAAGAGCTGACTCAATGATATTGATTAGACTCCAAAAATTGCGATACCAATATAATGCTCTCCTCAACAAAGAAGCACTGAGTAGTATCCAGCTACAACGCAGTACATACTACTACGAAAGCAACCGCTCTGGATCCCTCTTAGCTTGGCAGCTCAAACCAAAGACCAGCAAGACCGCTATAGCGGCGTTGCAAGACAATTCCGGGGGCCTTCTACTGAGATCTGACAAAATACTAGACCGCTGCAAAGAATTCTATGAGGAACTATATCGCTCGGATACTCAATGTAGTGACAAAGCCTTTGAAGATTTTGTCTCCAATATAGTAGGACCCACATTAACCAGTCAACAAAGTCGAACGCTGGAACAAGAGATTTCTGTAACTGAAATACAAGATGCGATCAAACAGATGGCTCGTGGCAAAGCCGCCGGTCCAGATGGTATCCCACTGGAATTCTACAATAAATATTGCATTCAATTGGCTCCCATGCTACAGATCTACTACAGTGGCCTACAAGATGAATCTCCAGAGATTGGAGCCCTGGCAGAGGCTGTGGTGGTAATTCACCCGGAACTTGGCAGGGATACACAAAAGATAGAGAGCTACAGACCCATCTCTCTCCTAAACTCTGATTATAAAATCTATGCTAAAGTGCTTGCTAACCGATTAGGACGGATCTTAAAAGATTTGATACATGAGGATCAATGTGGATTTGTACAAAACAGATCCACTACAGATAATGGAAGATTATTGGCACATGTACTAGCATCTGCCAAGACTACGGCCGAGCCCCTGATAGGGCTAGCATTGGATGCCGAAAAAGCCTTCGATCGACTGGAATGGTCCTTTTTATTTCGATCCCTACGGTGGTTTGGGATAGGAGAAAAGTTCCTAAAACGCGTTGAATTGTTATATACCAAACCCACAGCTCGAATAGCGGTCAACTCACACCTCTCAGCCCCTTTTCAGTTGCAAAGAGGGACCAGACAGGGTTGCCCCCTGTCACCGATGCTTTTTAATTTAGCCCTGGAACCCTTATTAATAGCGATCCGACAGAAGGAAAACATAAAAGGAATTGAGTTAGCTGATGGTCCCTGTAAATTGTCAGCATATGCAGATGACCTGCTCATTTTTCTACAACCATCAGACCTTCCTGAAACACTGCAACTCATAGATGCATATTCAGCGATATCCGGATACAAAGTAAATCTGAATAAAACAACAATCATTCCTCTGAATGAACAGGTCAGCAAAGACATGACGCGTGGATACCCCTTTCAATATGAGAAGTCATCCTTTAGATACCTGGGCGTGACCTATGGCACCACCTTGGAAGAGACTGTCGCAATCAACATTAAGATGTGTCAAGAAATTGTACATGATAACGTCTGCAGGTGGACCCCCCTTCATTTGAGTTGGTGGGGCAGGCTAGAAACGATAAAAATGATGTTGGTACCAAAACTCAGCTATATATTAAGTATGATTCCCTTACGCTTCCCGTCAGCCTTCTATAAGAAAATAAATAGTCAACTGATAGCCTTTTTATGGAACAACCGAGTACCTAGAATAGCTGCCTGGAAACTGAAGTTGCCTAATGCACAAGGAGGTGTCCATTTCCCAGATCTCGGCTGGCTGCACACCGCCTCTCTTTTAAAGCAGGGTGCTCAATGGGTCGACTCTGGCGACACGGATAAAGGACCCAGATGGTTGAGTGTGGAGCGGGCCATACATTCCCCCCTGCCTACATGGCTAATGGTTGGCACAGTAGTAGACCAGACTGTACCACATAATGCTATTATACGAGAAACACAGCATGCCTGTCGATTATTGGCATCCTGTATCGATGGAGGGGAAGACTTCGCCGCAGATATGCCCTTATGGCTGAACCCACGCCTTAGCATCGGAGGGAAGCCTGTCTTTTGGAAAAAATGGGTGGAACATGATCTTATAACCATTGGACAACTGATCAATGGAAGTGCATTTAAAACCTTTGACAGATTAAGAACGGAATTCCGATTGCCTACTACATGCTATTTTCAATGGTGTCAGCTCCGACACTTCATGAGCAAAGCGGGAGTGTCCCCTGTCTTGATACGTACTGGATGGCCACTGCGACAGAAACTTCAAGAATTGCAAACAGATGCCAAAGCTGTTTCGAGATGTGTTGCAATTCTCCGATCCAAAAGTGACAAGACATGTATTAAGATACAGTCGATGTGGACTACTGAAACCGGTCAAGATATAACTCCGGAGAATTGGGACACTTTTTGGGGAACTCAAATACGTGCCACAAGAGCAGCGTCTCTTACACAATCTATGTACTTTATAGCACATCGAGGGCATATTACACCGGCTAAGAAAATGAAATGGACACTACAGGAGGGAAATCGATGTTGGTCCTGTAACATGGAAATTGGGACACTGGCACATATGTTGTTCCATTGTAAATCCCTGGAAATATATTGGAACAGAGTATGGGAACGCATATCACAAATCCTCAACTTACAAACTCCTATTACTTATCGGATAGTAATATATAAATCCATAGCTCTGGAACCTACTATGATGAAATGGGATAGTAAACTGCTGGACTTAATGCTCGGGATAGCGCTTAAAATAGTTCTAATACACTGGAAGAATCTCGACAAAGCTTGTTTCGAGCATTGGTGGAGTCTCTTAATCCTACACAAGACCTACGAAGAGCTCTATATCGCCAAAAACCCATGGTCTGGTAAACTAAGTAAGAAATGGTCAGCTTTACAAAATTATGTTTGATGAAAGTGATTGATGGAGGCTGCCTTGTGGAATGGTCTCTGCTGTAACCACATTGAACGGAGAGAGGGAGGGTGGCGGGCTGGCATGGACTGATACTAGTTCTTGTTAAAGTTATTGTACTGTCTTGTTCAAGTTATTATATTCTTTTGCTATTTTGATCAATATCATCTGTTTGTATCCTTTTATATCATGATCGTTTCTGCTGTTATTTTATATGTTTAAACTGAATAAAAACTATCATTAAAAAAAAAATATATATAATTTAAAAATGTAATTAAAAAATTAAAGAAACATAATCAAGAACATAAATAGGAAAACATAGAAAAACAGACGCAGGGCAGGAAAACATGGTCCAAAACAGAAAAACTACTCACTGAATCGTGCACGAGGTGCCGTTTAGAACTG
Organism: Ichthyophis bannanicus; assembly: GCA_033557465.1. Taxonomy (NCBI): domain Eukaryota; kingdom Metazoa; phylum Chordata; class Amphibia; order Gymnophiona; family Ichthyophiidae; genus Ichthyophis; species Ichthyophis bannanicus. The sequence goes on along the minus strand of CM066031.1, from coordinate 322,433,983 downwards.
AGGGACATTAAGGTGCTTAAGCTTGTCACTGTATGAGTGTAAAAGAGAATAAACAGTTATTCAAACATTAGGCCTCAAGAAACAGGATACTGAACAACAAAGACTCAGAAAATACAATACAAAAGGATTAAGTTATGTCTCAAAATGGGCAGTTGAACTTAGCGTTGCATGACAGGATTCAGAAGCCCTTGTTGTGCCGTCCATGTAGAGGGAGCCGGTATGTTTAAACCCTTTGTGCCGTGAGAGACAAGATTCATGAGCTCTTGTTGTGCAGTATGTGTTGAGAGAGCTGTTATATTTAAGACATTCAAAGTGTTAAGAAACTTTTCTTGTGAATGAGAAAATGTGTATAATTCTACTTACAGCGAGCACAGGGGCTTCTGAATCCTGTCATGCAACGCTAAGTTCAACTGCCCCTTTTGAGACATAACTTAATCCTTTTGTATTGTATTTTCTGAGTCACATAATCATGTTCTTTAAGTAAGGTTCACATGAGTGTACATTCACTCTAATATTTCTCTTTGTTGTTCAGTATCCTATTTCTTGAGGCCTAATGTTTGAATAACTGTTTATTCTCTTTTACACTCGTACAGTGACAAGCAGATGCCTAGGTGGCACATAGGAACGCAGAAATGGAAAAACAGCAAGACAGCAACTGACCAAGGTCAAACGTGCGCACGAGTATGTGTCCCACAGTGTCCCAGGGGACATCACCTAGCAGGTACAACAAAGGGCACATAATAGTGACAGGCGGTGCCGGGGGGAAGCGCAGATATCTATGTAGGCACCCCTACCCCAGATCCAACAACATAGGCAGCCGGCTACCGGCACACTGGATGGCCTGGAACTGTGCACCACCATTACCACCGGCATAAGAGCATGTCAGCATGGTGGCAGAGGGGAGCTGGTGGTGGAGGGGGCAGTGGCATCTGCCCACAGCACACCAAGGCCAAGCCCTGTTCAGGTGGGTGGCATGCAGTGCAACAGACAAGGTTTGTCTGATGAGCAGTAATGGTATCCCCAGGGAATTATCTGTCTCTGTGGCAACAGTTTGGTGCAGTACACACAGCCAGTGTATTCAGGGGCATAAGGTCACAGATTCAAGTCCCAGCTGTGGCTCCTGCAGACCATGTCCCTACATTTTATGCTACTACACCATACACATGTGCACTCCCTAGAGCAGAGGTTCCCAACTGCAGTCCTGGAGGGCAAAACACCCTTCAGGATTTCATGCTGTCCCTAATAAATATGCAAGAGATGCATTGGTATGTAGTGTCCCCCATTGTATGCAAATGTATCTCATGCATATTCATTAGGGACAGCCTGAAAACCTAAATCGTGCTTCGCCCAACAGGACCGGAGTTGGGAACCTCTGCCCTAGAACATCAGCCAACATGGGCACAAACACCCACACCCACAGGCTCCACTATCCAAAGCCTCATGGAGAGTCAGGCTGTTGGGCCCTGAACGGAGCAGCATCTACCAATACTAGCACCTGCATACCTTAGCAATGCCTGCACTGTGCCTAGGACTGGTGTGGCGGCCAGGGCTGCCAACCACCTCTATCTTTGCACAATGCTGAAATAGGTGTGGGAGTGTGTTTATGTTTACCCAGTGTTTTGTGGATGCCTATGCCTTACTGAGGTACTGTGGGTATGGCCCAGACACGGCGGTCTCGCCAGGATGCATCTGTACAGGGCATAGGGCAATGGCTGGGACATTGTAGTGCCCGACCATCACCTGCATGGACAGAGTGGCCACAGAATGTCATGCTGGGCAGTCACTCTCACCCTGACTGAGCAGTGACCATGGCATGACTAGGTTCCCCCATAGTGTTATATGGTGTTTCTCTCAAGTGATATCTATGAGTTCTGTTTTCTGGAGCCCAAACACTGACATGCTTGCTTTTTGGGCGTATGCAGTTTCTCCAGGAACATACACTGTATACTAGCTAGCAGTCTGTCTGCAGTTAGCATGTGTATGGCTGGAGCACCTTGCAGGGTGCAGTGGGGGGATACTGACTGTGCCCTCTGCTGATTAATATCAGATTGTGGTGAGGGCAGCTGAGCTTTTCCAGGCCTTCTGCCAGTGCTCTATGTGATATGTACAGATCTGCATTGACTGCTCTGTAGGGTGCCTATTCCCCAGCAGAACTGGGGTTGATGGTCCTCTCTACTGCCACCATTGCAGAGCTGTAGAATGTGGATCTGTTGGTGAGAAATCCTATCCCTTACCCAAAAAGGGTGGGTTTGGTGGTGCTACATAATCCTCTTTTGAGTCCTAACACCACCCTTCTCTTATAGCTGTCTGCAGTTAGCATATGTATGGCTGGGACACCTTGCAGAGTGCAGTGGGTGAAGACTGAATGTGCGCTTTTCTGGTGAATGTCAGATTGTGGTGGGGGGGGGGGGCAGCTGAGCTTTTCCAGGCCTACTGCCTGTTTACCAGTGCCCTATGTGATATGTACACATCAGCATTGACCTCCCTGGAGAATACCTATACCCCAGCAGGACTGGGGTGGGGGTCCCCACTACTGCCTCTGCTTCAGTGTGTGGATCTGTTAGTGGGAGATCCTGTCCCCCACCCCGACCCAGTGGGGGCAGGTTGGGTGGTGTTACATAATCTGCCTTTGGGTACAAGCACCACCCTTCTCCTATAACAAATAACCATAGCAACCACACAAAATATACACTATTCTGGGTGCATCATAACCCACAAGGACTAAATGTGACTTGGAAATGCAAATGGACACAAGTACATCTTAGGTGCATCTGCAAGGGCGACCTGTACTACACTAGCACTGATAGGAACCTACAGCACAGTCTAGCTTAGCTAAGCCAGGTGCTGCGGACCTGGTGCTGGGCGCCACACTTCACCCTCAGGGTGAGCACAGGAACCGCACAATGTTACAGTCTGTAGCTACTCTGTGCCAGTAACACACACGGTCAGTTCCCCCTACCAGGCCAGGGTGCCGTAGAGGTGCATACCCCATCTTGTGATCATCTGTAGACTGCTGATCTGCATGTGCAGTGCATCATGGGCACGGGTGGGTTTGCCCTATCCTGGTAACCACAGCAAACAGTTTGTACGGTGACCTGCAGTCTTTCTGTAGCCAGCCAGCACTGTATTAGAAGGTATAGAGATGTAGCCCACTGGTTGCCACAATGATCATAGATGCAGAGGTCATGAGTTCAATCCTGCAGTGGTGCTCTTTAATAGAGCTGTTTGAGGGATTTTATTTTAATTTAAATCAGTGCTGCCAGCAAAACCACCCTCACAGTGCCGTAACCTAAGGCACCCTATACAGTGCCCTATAGTGCACATTATAAGGTGCCTTGGCAGATAGGGCACTTTATAATGTGACCTATGGGCCCCTTATAGGGCACCCTATGAGGCACCTTAGGTTACAGCACTGTGAGGGTGTTTTTGCTGGCAGTACTGATTTAAATTAAAAGGAAATCCCTCAGGCAGCCTTATTAAAGAACCCCACTGAGGGATCAAACTCATGACTGCTGTCTTAGCAGTCACTGCATTAACCTGTGTGCTACACCTCTCTAGCTAGCTTTGCAGTGCTGCTACGTAATTATGGTTATCGCACGCAAACGAGCCACGGCATGCACACTATCACACGATGATGGCAAGGCGCTCTCTATCACGCGATAACCAGCTATTGTTGCCTTGACACCGGAACGCCCACTTCCTTATATGGAATTCTTCACGTTAACGCTGCAACTAGCGCTGGTAACATTAGGACGGTTTAGTAAACATCTCCCATAGTATTTATTTTATTTTTTAATTTAACAGCATTTCTATACCGCCTTTGTCCAAAGTGGTTTACATTGAACAACATAACATATTCACAACAGATTTGTTTTACATTAAACAGGGAGAAATAACTTGGAGATAAATATGGGGTTAACAGTGGTGAAAGGAATAGGGGGTAGTTCAACAGAGGATCAAGTATGTGGGAGGGTGGATCATTTACATTACAGAAAGGGATAATTGTGAAGGGTTGATTTGGTTGGTTGATCATGATGGTATGATACATCTATATTTAGGTATTGTCATAAGGGTCCACAGTGTTCTTTGAAGAGGTGCATTTTGAGAAGCTTTTTCAGATCTTTGGTTGATTGTGTGGCTCTGACAGCGTGGGGCAGGAAGTTCCAAATTTTGGGTGCATACTGTGAGAATGCCCTGTTACTTGTCTGTTGTGTTGTTTTGGTCTTGAGAGGAGGAATGATCAGGAGATTCTGGTTTGTAGCTCTTCTCAGTCTTGTAGTGGATGCTTTTGTGAACTGAGCAGTGAGATAAGGGGCTGAAAGGTTATGGAGGATTTTGAAGATTATAGTGATGGTTTATATTTTGATCATTGAGAGATTGGAAGCCAGTGTAAATGTTTCAGGATTGGTGTTATGTGTTGTCTATTTGAACTGGCTGTTAGTATTCTGGCAGCAATATTTTGTACTAGCTGTAGTGGGTATAGTGCATGTTTTGGGGAGACCTGATAGATGATGTTTCCGTAGTCCAGGTGGGGTGTGATGATGGCTTGCACTACAGATCTGAAGTCGTTGTACTGTAGCAAGTGTCATAAGGGCTTGAACAGCTTCAACTTCCAGTAAGCTGTTTTTGCTTTATTTTTGGTGTGTGCACACATGTTGAAACTGCTGTCAACTCGTACCTAGATACTTGCTTTCTTTATTGATATTTCTGCAGTATGTGTTATGATCTTTTTTGGGGGCTTAAACTCCAGATCTCTGAATATCAGTAGAGCTTCGGTTTTGCTTTTGTTTACTGTGAGGTTTATGTCTGCAAGGAGGTTTGTAACAGCAGTAAAGACATTAGATATGATCGAGAAATCCGGGTTGATAATATTTAAGGGCATGTAAAACATGATGTAATCCATGTAGAGATTAAAGTGCATGCTCCATTTTCTTAGTTGATTGCAGATGGGTTGAATGTATAAATTGAATAATAATCCAGAGAGGGCTGATCCTTGAGGGATACCTTGGGGTATGTTTACTAAACTGCGGTAACGTTACATAACGCGCATTATGTAACGTTAACGATCGTTAAGTAACGTTAATGCGCGTTATGAGGCGTTAACGATCGTTAACGTCTCATAACGTGCGTTATCGTTACTTAACGATCGTTCACGTTCCGCGGTGCGGTAAAACACCGCAGAAGGTGGAGAGAGGGCGGAGAGAAGGGGTCAATGGGTGGAGTGTGGGTGGGGAGAGGCTCCATTCACACTAACGCGCTGATCTGAAGAGCTGAATCCTAGCGCGATTGAAAACCTGCCGTTAGATGCACATATGCAGGACAGAGAAACCATTTTCGTGTCAGCAATGTACAGCCCAGGCAGGGAGCCCAAAAACTGTGATAGTAGTGCTCCATGTACAGCAATACCATAGTGCCAAAGTATGAATGACCACTATGGCGATGGTGCAAATGGGGCATAGGGGGCCGCAGGCGGGACATGTAGCATGGGCAGCTGGGGCACAGGGTGGACCAGGCGGGCGCCTAGGTGGCACATAGGAACTTAGACACCGGAGATCAGCAAGACAGCAGTTAACCAAGGCCAAACACAATCCACCAATATCTACCTGGTCCAACATAGCCAATAGTCGCTAGGGCACAGACCTGACATCCCCCCAGCCATCCCGCCCCCATGTGGAGGGGACATAATAGTGGTAGACAGTGATGGGGGGATGTGAGGATGTCCATGTATGCCCCCACACCCCGGAACCCGCTCCCTAGGCGGGCACCTACCTACACAGTGGATGGCCTGGGACTGCGCACTACCAGCACCGACAGCAAATGGCCATGTCAGCTTGGCAGGGGGGCATGTGCCCGTACTGGAGGGGGCAATGCCACCTCCCTGCAGTGGACCCAGGCCATGCTCTGCATCAGTACGTGGTGTGCAGTGCAACATAAAAGGTCTGGCTGAGGAAAAGTGCAGGTAGCCCCAGGGACTACCATGCATCTATGGCATCAGTGTGGTGCAGTACACCCAGCCAGTGTGTCCAGGAGCAGAGGGTCACAGGTTCAAGTCCCAGCTGTGGTTCCAGCAGAGCATGTCCCTATATTTTACCCTACAATGCAGATACAACAGCAACATGTGCAATGCCCAAAGCAGCAGCCAACAGAGGTGCAAACACCAACTCACACAGGCTCCACAATCCAATAATGCATGGAGCGGCAGGCTGTTGGCCCCAGCAGTGGGATGATGTTATCACCAGAGCACTACTACTACCCCCTGCACAGTTTAGCAATGTTGGCACTGTGCTCAGGACTAGTGTGGCGGGCAGGGCTGCCAACCACCCCTATCTTTGTATAATGCTGCAAAAGGAGTGAGCGTGTTTGTATGTCTATCCATTGTTCTGTGGCTGCCCACACTTCACTGGGCCCAAAATGTCCCACTGTTACCAGCGTCAGCCTGATTAGAAGCATAATGAGGAGCAAGGTATTCTGGGTATGGCCCGGAGAGGGCAGATTGGCCAGGATGCATTCTCACAGAGTGTGGGGCAATGGCTAGGACACTGTAGTGCCTGACCACCACCTGCATGGACAGGGTGGCCACAGCATGGCATGCTGGGAGGGCACTCACTCTGAATGAGCAGTGACCATGGCAGGTCTAGGTTCCCACATAGCGCTCTACACTATTTGTCTCTAGTGATATATTTGTGTTCCCCAGTGCTGGGGTCCCAATCACTGAGATACCTGCTTGCTGCACATAGTTCCTGGTGGACTATCTGCAATTAAGCTATGCATGGTCGGCACACCTTTAAGGTACAGTCTGACTGTATTGTCTGCTGGTGACTGGCAAACAGTGGTGGGAGGTGCTTTGGGTTCCCAGACCTAACCCCCAGCATTGCTGCTTGTCTGCCACTGTCTCAGTCATAGGTATGGCTCTGGCCCACCAACCCTGGAGGGCTGTCTCGTACAAACAGGATGGAGGTTCCTTCTCTGGGGGGGGGGGGCACTGTTCTTTACCTATAAAAGGGTGACCTTTGGGGTATGTAGTGTATATAACTGTGATCTTATACAGCCACTGTTACACCCACCTCATGCAATTCTTAGGAACCCCTTTGGCTCTGATAACACCCACCCATGTCAGCCAGACCCTCACACAGGGTACACACTAATCTGGCTGGTGCCTGGTCACAGGGCCACATGTGACTGCAAGATACAGATGGACACTAAATTACCTTTGGCTGCATTGCACGGAATACCTGTCACACACTGGTAGTGATGGGGATGTACAGCAGGACCTATTTCTAGTAGCACATGTACTGCGGACCTAGTGCTGGGCACCCATCCTATCACTCAGGGTGAACACAGAACCTGCACAATGGCATGCTCTGTAGCTACTCCGTGCCAGTATCATGCACTGTCAGTTCATCTTTCCAAGCTGGGGGACCGGAGAGGTGCAGACCCCATTTGCTGATCAGCTGTAGACAGCTATTCAGCATGTGCATTGCATCATGGGTACTGGTTGGAGTTACCCTATCCTGGCACTCAGAGCAGACAATTTGTGCAGTGACCTGCAGTCCTTCTGTACCCAGACATTGCTGTGACATACACCATGGGGGTATAGTCTACTGGTTAATACAATGCCATTCTTGCCAGTGTTCATGGGTTCAGTTCCTCATTGTTCCCCCCTCTCATGCCTGTCCTACTCATATAGTGTGCATGCCTGTAGAGGTCATATTTTTGCAGATCTGTGCTTCCAGCCCATAATACCCTCGCCACAATTGCCAACATTCCCTCGGTCCGTCTATCTGCATTTGTCAGCTGTGTAGAGTCCTGTCTGCCAGTGCAAGCTGCCACCCCATGTCATACCCTTTCCTGCATTGCGCCTCTTCATGCTTGCCTCGCCTGTGCCTGATCTGCATGGCACCACCACTCCTCTGTCCACCCATCATTGTAACTATCCTGCCACCTCTGCCTCCACTGGGGGACATGTATTCCCATTGTCTGCCACCAACTGTTTTTCTGGCACTTTACATTTCCAACACCCTGTGCTGTGGTACAGCTGCCCCACCATGTTTGTCATCGGTACTGGTAGGCACATGGGATGCCCGCAGATATGGCAGGTCCAGCAGCTCCCACTTCTCCCTCCTTCACTCACCTGTTCATTGCCTTTCCTGAGTGCTCTATCTAGTGTTAGGGCTACATCTGTCTCTGTTCCGCACAGGTCATGCATGTCTTCCTGAGGCACCTTGCAGTCCCTAGGGCACACTAACCTAGGACACCATAACTTTGTTAGGCCACCTTAACCTATGGTTCCATAGCCTAGGTTACCTTCTGCGGTGCCTTGTCCAAGGGTGCCTAATATGGCGCTTAGCCTAGGAGGCCCTATAGGGCGCCTTATGAGGCACCTTACAGGGCACCTTATAAGGCACCTTACATGGCACCTTATAAGGCACCTTACATGGCACCTTACAGGGCACCTTATAAGGCACCTTATAAGGCACCTTACATGGCACCTTATAAGGCACCTTACTAGGCACCTTATAAGGCACCTTATAAGGTACCTTTCATGGCACTTTACTAGGCACTTTACATGGCACCTTATAAGGCACCTTATACGGCACCTTATACGTCACCTTACATGGCACCTTATACGGCACCTTACAGGGCACCTTACTAGGCACCTTACAGGGCGCCTTGTAAGGCATCTTGCAAGGCGCCTTGTAAGGCGCCTAACAAGGTGCTTTACAAGGCGCCTTATAACGCTCATTAGTCTAAGGCATCTTTTAACGCGCGTTAGTTGCCAGCTTGCTGTAACGATGTACCGCCCATGCCTTTATATGGGCATCTCTACTTTACCGCGGAACCTACCGCGAATGACATTACCGCAGTTTAGTAAACATATCCCCTTGTGTTAATTTAAAGGGTTTTGAGTTGGTGGTACTGACTTTTACTTGCATAGTTCTGTCCTGAAGTTAAGATGTGAACCATTTTAATGTGCCATCTGTTAAACCGATGTTGATGAATCTTTCTAGCATGATATACTGTGCTACTGAGTCAAATGCAGCACTGATATCAAGGAAGATGAGCACAAATCCCTGCCGGGGCTTATCCAAGCCAATGATGAGTCTGTTGAAGAGGTCCATTAACAGTGTTTCAATGCCATGATGAGGGAGGAAGTCATGTTGTTGTGGATCCAACAAGTCAACATGGTCTTGAAGCTGTTGCTGTATTGCTTTTTCTATTATTTTGGCCAAAAAAGGGATGCTGGCAATTGGTCTGTGTGAAACTGCAGTCTAGTGAGATCTTTTTTAGGATGGGATATACTGAGACATGTTTCTCTGGTTGTTGTAGAGGAAGTCCACCATAACTTGAGGATCTACTTGGATTTCCATGTATACTGTGTCAGTTGAGTTGGGTTCATTGGTCATTGGGCCACAATTGAAAATAATTCTCTAGGTCGGTTGAGTGATTTTGTAAGTATGCTTGTGATGTAATCCTTTTGAGCTTTGTTACATAGGTTATTATATTCTTTTTGGTTGCTATGAAGCTGTGTCTTGATAATATTATCCTGTGGCCTTTTCCATTTTCTTTCTAGACGTCTGAGGTCACGTCTGAACTGTTCCAGGTTCTTGGTGAACCATGGAGGGTGTGCGTGGTTTTGTTGTGCTTTGTAGATTGGCATTCATTGAATGTTGCAGCTCCATTAAGTATCTGGTTCCATGAGCTGACAAGAGCGTCTAGATCATGTATGTTGGAGTTTAGTAGTGGAGAAGCCTTGTTTAGGAAGTATTCAGATTTGAATGCCTTGAAATGACATTTGTGTTGGTGTTGTATTGGGGTGTTTGGCTGGCTAGTATTGGCTGGAATATTAAGGGATATAATGGCATGGTCTGACCATGAAACTGGGTTGATTTAAAAGTTGAGATCTGCTTTGTATAGTATATTGGGTATGAAAATAAGTGAGTTGGAGCATTATCTGTGTCAGGTGTAAAGATTCCATTGCATTTAGAAATGTGCAGGTGTGTTTTGTTGCAGTAGTGGGTAGGTTCAAGCCCCCCATGAGTATAAAGAGTTTTTTTGTGACTGAGTGGGTACACACTTCATCTAGAATAGCTGATAGATTTTCCGTGTTAGTGGTGGGTTTTCTGAAGGTTAGGCATATGGTATGCTCAGCATTGGAAAAGATTAAGTAGTCTATTGTTTGTAGTGACTGAGAGTTGATCAAGGAGAAGTTCAACTGTTTTTTGGCAAGAATTGGTACTCCCCCACCTCTTTTTTATGATCTAGGGCAATTGAACAGAGTGTATTGTGAAGTAATCAGCTGATTGAGGAATACGTTGTCAGAATCTCTAATCCAGCTTTCAATGATGCACATCAGATCAGTGTCTGTGTATTGTATATGGTCGATAATGGTCTCATTTTTTGTTACGGACAGAGCGAGCATTGATAAGCAAACATTTGATTGGGTGTACTTGGGGGTATGTTTACTAAACAGCGCTAACATCGCAGCGGCGACGTTATCGCACGATAATGTCTCTGGCAACATTAAGGCGCACATAGGGTGGTGTAAGGCTCCCCAGAGGGCGAAGATAAGGGGTCACTGGGCGGAGAGTGGGTGGGGAGAGGCTCCAGGCACACTAAGGCTGTGAAATCAGGGGCTGAAAATTAACACCAGTGAAAACCTCGTGTTAGAGGCACATTTGCAAGAGAGAGAAACCATTTCAGTCAGCAATGTACAGCAAAGGCAGGGAGACCAAGAAAAATGATAGTAGTGATACATGTGCAGCAACAGCAAAGTGCCCAAGTACGAAAGGGTACTATGGTGAGGCTGCAAATGGGGTACAGGGGGCTGCAGGCGGGACATGCAGTGGGACAGCTGGGGCACAGGGTGGACTAGGCAGATGCCTAGGTGACACATAGGAATGTAGAAATGGAAAACCAGCAAGACAGCAACTGATCAAGGGTAAACATGTCCACGAGTGTGTGTTCCACAGTGCCACAATGGCCATTACCCAGCAAGTACCTCAAAGGGCACATAACATTGGCAGGCAGTGCCGGGGGGAAGCATGTATGTCTATGCAGGCACCCCTACCCCATATCATGCACCATAGGCAGCCACCTACCGGCACACTAGATGGCCTGGGACTGCACACCACCAGCACCACTGGCATAAGGGCATGTCAGTATGGTGGCAGAGGGGTGCTGGTGGTGGAGGGGGCAGTGGCATCTGCCCACAGCAGACCAAGGCCAAGCCCTGTTTAGGTGGGTGCCCTGCACTGCAAAAGACAAGATCTGTCTGACGAACAGTGATGGTATCCCCAGGGAATGACCTGCCCCTGTGGCAACATTTTGGTGCAGTACACACAGCCAGTGTGTTTAGGGGCAGAAAGTCACAGGTTCAAGTCCCAGCTGTGGCTCCTGCAGACCATGTCCCTATATTTTACCCAGTACTAAACCGTGGTAATAATGAAGGAACCTTTATTGCATATAAAATAAACACGCCAAAAATGCCTATATTTTACCCTACAGAGCACATACACCATAGACATGTGCAGTCTCTAGAGCAGAAGTCCCAACTGCAGTCCTGGAGGGCCAAACACCATTCAGGTTTCATGCTGTTCCTAAGAAATATGCTCGAGATGCATTTCTATGCACCACCCCCATTGTATGCAAATGTATCTCATGCATATTCATTAGGGACAGCATGAAACTCTGAATCGTGTTGGGCCCATCAGGACTGGAGTTGGGAACCTCTGCCCTAGAGCATCGGCCAACAAAGGGCACAAACACCCACACCCACCGGCTCCACTATCCAAAGCCCCATGGAGAGTCAGGCTGTTGGGCCCTGCGCGGAGCAGCATCTACCAATACTAGCACCTGCATACCTTAGCAATGCCGTCATAAACATGGAAACACGTTCCACATCTATCAAAAGGTTGCTATGATCAATGTCAGATAACAGATCCTACATTAAACAGGATTTGTTAACAGAGATTCATCATAGCAACCTTTTGATATATGTGGAGTGTGTTTCATATTTTGTTACTGACAGTGTTTACCACCCCGAAGAGTGACCCTAATAGTATTGAGTACCATAGGAATGCCTGAACTGTGCCCAGGACTGGTGTGGCGGCCAGGGCTGCTAACCACCTCTCTCTTTGCACAATGCTGACATACTGTAGGTATGGGAGTGTGTGTATGTCTACCCAGTGTTTTGTGGCTGCCTACACCTTACTGAGCCCCCAATGCTTACACTGTCTTCAGTGTTACCCTGCCAATGTGCATAATGAGGAGCAAGGTATTGTGGGTATGGCCCAAACACAACGGTCTGGGCAGGATGCATCTGCACAGGGCATAGGGCAATGACTGGGACATTGTAGTGCCCAACCACCACCTGCACGGACAGGGTGGCCACAGCATGTCATGCTGGGAGGTCACTCTCGCCCTCACTGAGCAGTGACCATGGCATGGCTAGGTTCCCCCATAGTGCTATATAGTGGGGGGGTTTTAAAGTGATATCTGTGAGTTTTCTTTTCTGGGGCCCAATTGCTGACATATTTGTTTGGTGTGTGTGCTCACATCTCATTTTTAGGTGCACACAGTTCTTCCAGGAATGTGCATTATGTACTAGCTAGCAAACTGCTTGCAGTTAGCATGTGTATGGCTGACGGTGCTCTCTGCTGGTGAATGTCAGATAGTGTGTGGGGCAGCTGAGGCTTTTCCAGGCCTACTGTCTGTCTGCCAGTGCCCTATGTGATGTGAACAGATCTGCATTGACTGCCCTGTAGGGTGCCTATTCCCCAGAAGGACTTCCACTGCCACTATTGTAGAATGTGGATCTGATGGTGCGAGATCCTGCCCCCACCCTGACCCACAGAGGGTGGGTTGGTTGGTGCGCCAGCTGTGGATCCTGCAGAGCATGTCTCTATATTTTACCCTACAATGCAGATACAACAGCAACATGTGCAAAGCCCAAAGCAGCAGCGAACATGGATACAAACACCAACTCACACAGGCTCCACAATCCAAAGCTGCATGAAGAGTCAGGCTGTTGGCCCCAGCATTGAGCTGCAGTTATCACCAGAGCACTACTACTACCTCCTGCACAGTTTATCAATGTTGGCATTGTGATCAGGACCAGTGTGGCGGGCAGGGTTGCCAACCACCCCTATCTTTGCACAATGCTGCAATAGGAGTATGTGTGTGTGTATGTCTATCAATTGTTCTGTGGCTCCCCACACCTCACTGGGCCCACAATGTCCCACTGTTACCAGCGTTAGCCTGAATATGTGCATAATGAGGAGCAAGGTATTGTGGGTATGGCCCGGACAGGGCGGATTGGCCAGGATGCATCTTCACAGGGTGTGGGGCAGACACTGTAGTGCCCGACCACTGCTTGCATGGACAGGGTGGTCACAGCATGGTATGCTGGGAGGGCACTCGCTCTGACTGAGCAGTGACCATGGCATGTCTAGGTTCCCACATAGCGCTTTATACTATCTGCTTCCAGTGATACTTTTGTGTTTCTAGTGCTGGGGTCCCAATCACTGAGATACCTGCTTAGTGCACATAGGTCATCTGTGAGCATGCATTATAAACTGGCTAGTGGACTGTCTGCAGTTAGACTTTGCATGTTTGGAACACCTATAAGGTGCAATCTGACTGTGCTGTCTGCTGGTGTCTGGCAGACAGTGGTGTGAGACAGTTGGGGTTTTTCAGACCTACCCCCAGCATTATTGCTGGTCTCTCACTGCCTCAGTCATAGGTATGGGTCTGGCCTACCAACTCTGGTAGACTGTCTTATACCAGCAAGACAGAGCTTGCTTCACCGGGACAGGCATCTGTCCCTTACCTACAAAAAAAGATGATTGTGGGCTCTTTGGGGGATGTAGTGTATACCACTTTGATCGATAAATACACTGATACACACACCTCATGCAAGTCTAGAAACCCCTCTGCCCTGATAACAGGAGCCCATGTCAGCCAGACACTAACACAGAGTACACACTAATCTGGGGGGTGTTTGGTCCCAGACAACCACATGCGACTACAGGATGCAGATGGACTGCAAGGAACACCTGTCACACACTGATAGCAATGGGAATATACAGCAGGACCTATCTCTAGTACCACATGTACTGCAGACCTAGTGCTGGGCACCCATCCTATCCCTCAGCGTGAACACAGAACCTGCACAATGGCATGGTCTGTAGCTACTCTGTGCCAGTATCCTGCACTGTCAGTTCGTCTTTCCAGGATGAGGTACCGGAGAGGTGCGGACCCCATTTGGTGATCAGCTGTAGACAGCTATCCAGCATGTGCATTGCATCATGGGTACTGGTGAGGTTACCCTATCCTGGCACTCAGAACAGACAGTTTGTGCGGTGACCTGCAGTCCTTCTGTACCCAGCCATTGCTGTGCCATACACCATGGAGGTATAGCCTACTGGTTAGTACAATGCCGTTCACAGGTTCAATTCCTCTTTGTTCCCTCCTTTCATGCCTGTCCTATTCAAATAGTTTGCATGCCTGTAAAAGTCGTATTTTTGCAGATCTATGCTGCCAGCCCATAATACCCTCGCCACAATTACCAACATTTCTTTGGTCCGTCTATCTGCGTCTGTTAGCTGTGTAGAGTCCTGTCTGCCTGTGCAGGCTGCCACCCCATGTCCTGCACTCCTACCCTTTCCTGCATTGTGCCTCATCGTGCTTGCCTCACCTGTGCCTGATCTGCATGACACCACCACTCCTCTGTCCACCCATCATTGCAACTATCCTCCAACCTCCGCCTCCGCCTCCCATCGTCTCCCACCAACTGTCTTTCCAGTATTTTACTTTTACCTGTGCTGTAGTACAGATGCCCCCACCATGTTTGTCAACAGTACTGGCAGCCACATGGTATGCCCGCAGATATGGCAGGTCCAGCGGCTCCCAGCTCTCCCTCCTTCACTCACCTGTTCATTGCCTTTCCTCAGTGCTCTATCTAGTGTTAGGGCTACATCTGTCTCTGTGCCTCACAGGTCATGCATGTCATCCTGAAGCACCTTGCAGCCCTTAGGGCACACTAACTTAGGGCACCGTAACCTTGTTGGGCCACCTTAACCTATGGTTCCATATCCCAGGGTGCCTTCTACGGTGCCTTGTCCTGGGGTGCCTTATACGGTGCTTAGCCTAAGGAGCCCTATAGGATGCCTTACAAGGCGCCTTATGAGGCACCTAACAGGGCACCTTATAATGCACCTTACAAGGCACCTTATAAGACACCTAACAGGGCACCTTATAATGCACCTTATAAGGCACCTAACAAGGCACCTTATAATGCACCTTACAAGGCGCCTTACAAGGTGCCTTGTAAGGTGCCTTGTAAGGTGCCTTATAAGGTGCCTTGTAACGCTCATTAGTCTAAGGCACCTTGTAATGTGCGTTAGCTGATATGGCTTGCTGTAGCAATGCACCACCCATGCCTTTATACGGGCATCTGTACCTTTACCGCGGAACCTAATGCAGGTGACATTACCGCAGTTTAGTAAACATACCCTATAGTGTACTTATCATGCTACCAACATCTAGAAATGCATGGATGATGGATTTTGAACCCATAATATCTGGAATTAAGGGCAAAAGGCCAAAATGACTTTTCTACACGTCACTGATAGTAATGTCTCATTTAAACTATACATACAGCTACTTACAGTAAATGCCTTATTCCATATGATTCAATAGAAAAGAAGGAAACGTAAAATAAAATTATATTGCCAGTTTTCCAAAGTTAGAAATAATTTTGCACTTAGAGGATATAAAAAAGATTGCAATACAGGAATTAGAAATGTGCAGTACAGGAATTAAAAATGTGCAGTAGTCATTTCCAGCTCAGCTGAGTTTCCATGCACATGTACTCATGTCACGGAAAACACCTTTGAAGCTAAGGGGTATGTTTACTAAACCGTCTTAATGTTCCCGGTGCTAGCTCCAGCGATAATGTGAAGAATGCCATATAAGGAGTGGGCGTTCCGGTCCTAAAGTAGCAAGAATCGGTATCGCGCGATAGTGAGCGCCATGGCACGTTAACGTGCGTTAACCCTAAGTTAATGCCAGCGCAGTGCCAGAAGGAATAAAGATGTAGCCCACTGGTTATGGCAATGACTGTGGAGCCAGAGGTCATGGGTTTGATTCTATAGTGGGGTTATGTAAGAAGGCTGTTTGAAGCATTGCTCTTTAATTTAAACCAGTGCCATCTGAGGCATTTTCTTTTTTAATTTAAATTAGTGCTGCCAGCAAAAACACCCTCACAGTGCCGTAACCTAAGGTGCCACATAAGGCGCCCTATCAGGCACTCCAGAGGGCACATTATAAAGTGCACTGTCCGCCAAGGCACCTTATAATGTTCCCTATACGGCGCCTTATACTGCGCCTTATGAGGCACCTTAAGGTTACAGCATTGTCAGGGTGTTTTTGCTGGCAACACTACTTTAAATTAAAAAAATGTAATGCCTCAGACAGCCTTCTTACATCACCCCACTACAGAATCAAGCCCATGACCTCTGCCTCCACAGTCAGTGACGTAACCTGTGGGCTACATCTCTATAGTTACTAACAAAACCCTGGCTGGCTACAGAAAACCTGCAGGCCACCACACAAACTGTCTGCTGTGGTTACCAGGATAGGGCAAACCCACCCGTACCCATGATGCACTGCACATGCAGATCAGCCGTCTACAGATGATCACAAGATGGGGTTTGCACCCCCACAGCACCTCGGCCTGGTAGGGGGAACTGACCGTGTGTGTTACTGGCACAGAGTAGCTACAGACCATCACATTGTGCGGATACTGTGCTCACCCTGAGGGCGAGGTGGGGCGCCCAGCACCAGGTCCGCAGTACCTGGCTTACCTGAGATAGGCTGCAGGTTGCCATCAGTGCTAGTGTGTGATAGGTAGGCCTTGCAGGTACACCAGTGATACACCTGTGTCCATCTGTATTTCCCAGTCATGTCTAGCCCTTGTAGACTATGATGCATCCAGAATAATGTATATCTTGTGTGGGTGCCATGGTCACATGATTTAAGTGAAGGGGGGGGGGGTGTTTGGACCCATAGGCAGGTTATGTAGCACCACCCAACCCACCCTACCCTCTGAGGCTCATGGTGGGGGACAGGATCTCCCACCAACAGTTCCACATTCTACATCCCTGCAATGGTAGCAGTAGAGGGTACCATCAACCCCAGTCCTGCTGGGGACCAGGCACCCTACAGGGCAGTCAATGCAGATCTGTACACATCCATAAGGCAATGGCAGACAGACAGTAGGCCTGGAAATGCTCAGCTGCCCCCCACCACTATCTGACATTTTCCAGCAGCAAGCACATTGAGTCTACAGCCGCTGCAGCCTGCAAGGTGCTCCAGCCATACACATACTAACTGCAGACAGTCTGCTAGCTAGTCTATGATCACGGAGGGGATATGAACACACACACCAAGCAAGTAAGTCAATAATTAGGCCCCAAAATAGAGAACCCAAAAATATCACTTGAGAGAAGCACTATGGGGGAACCTAGCCATGCCTGGTCACTGCTCAGTCAGGGTGAGATTGACCTCACAGCAGCACATGCTCTGGCCACCCTGTCCGTGCAGGTAGTGGCCGGGCACTACAATGTCCCAGCCATTGCCCTATGCCCTGTGCAGATTCATCCTGCCCAGGCCACCCTGTCCGGGCCATACCCACAGTACCTTGCTCCTCATTATGCACATTGGCAGGCTAACACTGGAAACAGTGCAAGCAGTGTGGGCTGAGTAAGGTGTAGGCAGCCACAACACACTGGATAGACAGATACACACTCCCACACCTATGCCAGCATTGTGCAAATATAGAGGCTTTTGGCAGCCCTGGCCACCACACCAGTCCTGGGCACAGTACAGGCATGGCTATGGTACGCAATACTGCTGGGGTCACTCCCCGGGGTGGCAAACACTGTCAGAAACCAAAACTGAAACACACTCCACAGATATCAGAAAGGTTGCTATGATACAGCTCTATCAGCAAATTGTGCTTAACTTAGGAATTGTTATCTGCCATTAATCATAGCAACCTTTTGATATATGTGCAACGTATTCACAAGTTTAGGGCGGCATTGCTAAGGTATGCAAGTGCTAGTATTGGGAGATGCTGCTGCTCGCAGGGCCCAACAGCCTGACTCTCCATGAGGCTTTGGATAGTGGAGCCCCTGTGGCTGTTGGTGTTTATGCCCCTGTCGGCCTATGCTTTAGGGCAGAAGTTGGGTAGGGGTGCCTACATGGACATGCGTGCTCCCCCCCCCCCCCCCGCACCATCTGCCAATGTTATGTGCCCTTGGGGGTACCTGCTGGGTAATATCCCCTGTGACACTGTGGGATACACACTCGTGCCCATGTTGGACCCTCATCAGTTGCTGTCTTGCTGCTTTACAGTTTCGGCATTCCTATGTGCCACCTAGGCATCTGCCTAGCCTGCACTGTGCCCCAGCTGGACCACAGCATGTGCTGCCTGCAGCCCCCTGTATCCCATTTACAGCATCAGTACAGTTGCCCTTTCCTACATGCCCACTCTGCTGTTGCTACACATGTGCACGCCATAACAAATCTGCCCAATCTAAATGACAGAAACTCTGATCAGCGCTATTTCAATGTGGGATCATTCACTTTGTAGGGGGACAGAGCATAGACCCTTCCAAACATGATATCTTAATTTATACGCTTTATCAGTAGTGTTGCTTTATGTTTATCGTTAATATCGCTATTGGCCAGCTTGGTTATTGGGATTTTAGATGTGGTTCTGGTCCTTTTATATGTTTATTTGCCTTTTTGGTTCCTGCACATGCATCACTACTATCACCTTTCTGGGTTTCCCTGCCTTTGCTGTACATTGCTGACTGAAATGGTTTCTCTCTCCTGCAAATATGCCTCTAACGCGAGGGTTTCACTGGCGTTAGTGTTCAGACCTGGATTTCACAGCATTAGTGTGCCTGGAGCCTCTCCCCACCCACTCTCCGCCCATTGACCCCTATCTCCGCCCTCTGGGAGGCCTTACTCCACCCTTCAGAACTGGAGTTCACAGCATTAGTGTGCCTTAACGCCGCTGCCAAAGTTATCGCGCGATATGTGATGTTATCGCACGATAATGTTACATTATCACGCGATAACATTATGTATCACGTGATAATGTTACATTATCACGCGATAAGGTTACCTATCATGCGATAACGTCACCGCTGCTACGTTAAGACGATTTAGTAAACATACCCCTAAGTTGCATCATCTCCCTAGATGACCTAAGCATGAATCCCAAAGTATCAATTAAAGAATGACCACAACCAAGTAATGTTGTCCAATTAATTTTTTGTCAAGGTAGCAATACTGCATTGTTGATTGTCAAAAATTGCAATAACCGTTGTCTTTTAAGAGGGGAATTTAAACCTTTCAAATTAAGAGAAATGTTAATCATATTCAGTGAGGGAAAAATGAACAAAATTTATCAAATCTATTTTCTGCTTCCCACTGTCTCTATCGGGAAGCTGTGTAGGTTTCTGCTTGACATATTTTTCAATACATTTATGTTAGGAACAAAACAGCAAATAACTTTACCTAACCAAACTGCAGCTGCACATTTAAACAATAATAGTTGGATATTTTAAGGCTTACAGTGCATGAGGAAAAACAATACACTTCACACAAATCTATTTTGGGGAAAACCTCTGCAGAACTGAATGGTTTCTCTGCACCAGTAGCCGGTTTAAATGAGAATCTGTGAGAACAGTTTTACCTTTTATACAACATCCAGGGATATACCCCAGTGATCCCTTCCTCTAAAGGCAATTGCATAGTGAAACAAACGTCAGGCAATATCTAAGACAAATCACACAGAGATGCTAACATTTACCAACACAATAAAGCAATTACATTTTCTAGCTTCTTCTGAGGCATCTGTAATATCGTAAATTGCCTTTTAGTAAA
Source organism: Ichthyophis bannanicus (assembly GCA_033557465.1). Taxonomy (NCBI): domain Eukaryota; kingdom Metazoa; phylum Chordata; class Amphibia; order Gymnophiona; family Ichthyophiidae; genus Ichthyophis; species Ichthyophis bannanicus. The sequence goes on along the minus strand of CM066031.1, from coordinate 322,414,024 downwards.
TGGTGCCATTTTTCCCTCTCTCCCCCTATGCTTTTTTCCTGATTCAATAACAGTGCATGTTAGTTAAATTATTCACTTATTTCTCGCATAAAATATCTCCTAGCAAGTTCCACATTGCCTCTACATGTCAACGCCCTAGTGTCTAATGTATTCCTCTTTCTTTAGGGGGTTTTCTAAGCTTCCTAAGATAACCAAGATTTTCCTATCAAATACAGTGCTGTCAGCCTCCATGTAATTTACCTTTATTCCGAACCAAAATGTGACCCGATCATGCCATATATAAATTGTTTTCCCATCTTTTACAGTATATATAAAACCTCTGTTAAATAACTATTGATTTCCTCCATTTTCCAAGTGCATCTTTATCTGTGTTAGTTACAGGATTGTAAAATGAATCCTCTTTAATTTGTGGTCCACTCTTTCTAAAATATCTCTGATTTCTTTGGAGTTTAGAAAAATAATCATGATTTATGAAAATATGAAATTGCATAGCATGGAAAAGGTCACCTCCCATATGTTGCTGATTACCTGTCCTTATTAGTGGTAATCTATAAATCAGACCATAATTGGCCAAGGCAACGGTCCAAGCTTAATCTTCAGGTCTTCTGTCTCATTTGTATTCTTCAATAAATGCAATAAACATTCAAAAACCCTCCCTTTCTCCTTGCCTTTAGGAATTCCAGAAGCAACTTGTATGTTATTTCTGCTGAAGTGGTTCTCTATTGTTCATCAATGTGCTGTTTTTATATGATGCATGACAGCTTTCTCCATCAGTTGTGGTTTGTGTCTCCAACCTGTTGCTGTGACTCATTCAATGGTTTGTTAATGGCTTCCAGCTCCCCTTTTAAATCTTAATTTGTTCTACATTTCTCGCTGAAAGCTCACAGTTTTAGTGAGGAAGTCAAGCACTTCTGCTCTAAGAGGTCTTATCTCAGTGAGAACGTTATATAAATCTATACCTTTTTCAATCACATCATTAAGCACGATGACTAGCTCAGTTGCCACTTGCTCTATAGAGTTACTTAAGTCCCTTTCTTTTTAACATAGATTAAATCCTGTTTACTTTTGCAGACACAACATCAAAATAGTATAAAACTGTGTTTGCTGCTGGCATATAGCAACATGTACCTAACAATAGTGATTTTCAAAAGTAGGGAAAAGATACCATATTGGGCCATTGGCAGCCTCCACCCTCCCCTCAACCTGCAATTGGAAAAGGAAGCAAGTGCAGAAATTTTCCAGGTCAGTGACTTGGCTCAAAATTGCCACTGTTTATAACATCAGTGGAAACCCTTATTCAGATTTCTGTCGGAAAGGATCAGCAAAAACAAGAATAACTTCCAAACTTTCATAAATTATTTTTCAGGTAACTGCTTCAGTAACTTTGTCTCTTGCCTATCTCAAACCTGCGTTTTTCAAGAATTCTTCATGTTCCTTAATTCCTTTCTCTCATGTCAACCCGTTTAGTTTCTATACCTTACATTCTGTAGATGTCCGCTTCGACATATTAAGGTTCTGGCCTCAGCTGTACCATGTGAGACCTTTATCAGCTACAGGCAGCCAGTATCCTTATTGGATTGAAAATTGATTATTTCCTAATCATGCCATCTAGTCAATCAGACAGACAGCTTGTGGTCAATGGAATCTTGTAATCAGTACTGCGATAATGAGATGCATATAGCTAGACTTGTTGAACAGCAGGGTTTCAGCAGAAAACCACTACATCAGACTGATAGAGCCTATTTGCATCATAGACATCCACGAGCAGAAATGGATCGTCAATTCACCACAGGTAATATTAGCGCATGGTGTTTGTTAAAGCAGTTAGCTGCCTATCCACTAAACCTTGATACAAAAAAGTAAGTTATCTGCTCTAATATTCACCACTTGAAACTGAAAGAAAATAATGTATACCAAACCAAGCCAATAAAATGTACTCAGGTCTCAGTCAAAAACACGCAGCTGTTTGTAAAGGGCTTGCAATTATCTAACTTACTGCTCGCCGCTGTTTACATCAATGACTTTTGTTTTTTCGTACACTCAGGCTGTTTATGTAATTTTTCAATACTTTTGATTTTTCAATAAAAATAAGTGCTGTATAGTCTTTAAATATGATTTTTCAATACTTTTGATTTTTCAATAAAAAATAAAAAATAAGTGCGGTATAGTCTTTAAATAATCCATACAGCTAACACGCCTCACTCAAAAATTGACTTCTGTTGGTGTCAAATAGTAATACTGCTAGAACTTAGCTTCAACCACGATAGCAGCGTCTCTCTTCATGCAGGCAATTCCAATTTTCAATCTCAATCTATATCCCAATGCCGTACTTCTAAGGTGCCCAAGCGTTTCACACTTCATGTTTCCTCAGGGGATTGCGATTAGATATTTCAAACTGGATAAAAAAATTCAACAGAAGGTTTTTTATTCTCTAAAGCTCTCCTTCGTTTCATATAAATACTTTATAAATGTCCACTGGACGTGTAACGCCACACATACCTCCATTTCAATACCCCATATACATCACTATGGATTGAGGGAAACGCCAACCACCGGGTTTCCCCCGCTGCTTCTTTGATCCAAAAAACGCCGCACATGCAGTGTGGAGGCTAACTTCGGTCCTTATAAGGATGCCCTATCCCCCCCGCTGTTCGACGTCATCCATGATCTTTATACACATGCTGACCACTCAACTGAAGCATTCAGACCATAAGGTTTAACTGTGTTTAAAAGGAAAATCCATCGCTGTTCGTCTCTGAGTAAGGTCTGCTCCTGAGTTCTGCCGCCATGAGGAAAATCAACCCGATCCACTACAAAACATCTCAACTGATCAAAGGTGTGGTTTTCAGTGATACAGTGTTGTACCAAAGGTGCTTCCAACACTCTGTTGTTCACGCGGCTACGAAGTTCACCCATCCTTAGTTTTAAAGAGCGGACAGTTTTCCCTATATACAACAGTGCACAAGGACAGCGGACCGCATATATTACATAAGTAGACAAACACGTTGTCACTTTGCACAAACGATATGTGACATCTCTATGTACAAAATATGTTATTTCCAACGTTACTGCGCAAATGCTGTAACTACCGCATTTCTTATGTCCCAATTCTTTCACCAACTCTGTAGGAGAATGCACCGGGCGTAAAACAGTTGGTCTGAGCTGCTCCTTCAAATTAGTGCTCCTGCTCCATACACATCGTATATTCTTATTACGGAGTCCCGGAATAGTCCCCAACACATTACTTTGTTGTCTGATGATATTTTGAATCTCTCTACTCAGAGGAGAAAAACGTGTGACAAAATTAACTTTATCCGGATCTATCCGTGCATCGCATCGCCTAGCTTGTCCTTGATGTGTCAACAAGAGCTAACGATCATTACACAAGGCTTGCGTGTATGCCCGTTTCACCACGGGGACCGGATAACCTCTCATTAAAAAGTTGTTTTTTAGCTGTTTAGATTTTATTTGAAAGTCCACAGAATCGGAGCAATTTCTCCTATATCTTAAAAACTGAGAGAAAGGCAACCCCTCTTTAAGCTGTCGAGGATGAGTACTATCAAAATGCAAAAAAGTATTGCGATCCGTTGATTTACTGTAAATTGTGGTGTCCCAGGTCGCCTGACTCCGAGTAATTTGCAAATCCAAATATATAATAACATCTCGATGGTATGTTGAAGTAAATTTGATATGGGGGTCGCACTGATTTAACCAATCAAAGAATGAAAGTATATCCCCCTCCGTACCTCTCTAAAGCAAGAAGATGACACCTTTTTAGTGATTGTGATGACACCTTTCTAGTGACTTTGTACGTCGTTTCCTTATATACCAATATTCCTCAGGAAGCGGCTTACCAAACTGTTAAACAATCCTTACATCAACGAGGTGATTTGAGTGAGGGCACTATTACGTTGTTATTACAATTGGCACGTTAGTAATCTTTAAAAGTTTTTTTCAATTTCAAGATTCTTTGTATCAACAAGTCTCGGGGGTAGCGATGGGCGCAACATGCGCACCTTCGATCGCAAACCTCTACATGGGATTATTTGAGAAGACCTGGTTGGAGACATCTCCATATCTATGTAATATCGTCATGTAGCATCGTTATATTGATGACATCTTCTTGCTTTGGAGAGGTACGGAGGGGGATTTACTTTCATTCTTTGATTGGTTAAATCAGTGCGACCCCCATATCAAATTTACTTCAACAAATCGCAATACTTTTTTGCATTTTGATAGCGCTCATCCGCGCTATCAAACAACAGACAACAAAGTAATGTGTTGGGGACTATTCCGGGACTCCGTAATAAGAATATACGATGTGTATGGAGCAGGAGCACTAATTTGAAGGAGCAGCTCAGTCCAACTGTTTTACGCCTGGTGCATTCTCCTACAGAGTTGGTGAAAGAATTGGGACATAAGAAATGCGGTAGTTGTGGGGGGGCGGAGCCTGATGTCCAGCGGGTAGGACGCTTTGCGTTGAAGCTCCCGAGAGGCCTACTTAGAATCCTGACTTAATACCTATACAAACTTACTATTTTGCTCCGAGCTGACTGGGGTACCTCGGGGGGGGATGGCGGCCCATAAACCAGCGCGCTTGGACTTCGGGTCTCCTTCTTCTTCTCACGGAAAACGCTCCAAAACAGAGGTGTCTTCCCCACAGAAGATGGTTCCATTTCGTGAAAACCCCGAAATGCACCTGGAGATTTTGGAGGAAATACGCGGTGTGAAGGAATTGGTGCAGTCCAATGGAGAAGCGCTTCGAGCCATGCGAGAAGACTTTGGAGTGCTCCAGGACCGACTTGAAAGTCTTTCATTACGGCAGGACAACATGGCGGGGGTCCTCGACTCGCACGCGGTGCGCTTGGGCAAACTGGACAAGGCTGAGCGCCAGATACAGAATCTTCAAAAGGAGTTAGAAGATAGCAATAATCGAGCCCGTCGCAACAATGTGAGGCTCCTCGGAATGCCGGAGGGGGTGGAAGCAGGAGATATAAGAGAATTCTTGCTCAAAACTCTTCCCTCCTTGCTGAAGATCACTTTTCATAGAGAACTGGAAATCGATCGAGCACACCGTGTTCCTGCCCACATGGCGCCCAACCGCACGACCCCCCGGCCTATTATCTTTAGCTTGCTACGATATCAACAAGTGGAACAAATTTTCAATGCTGCCCGAGCGAATCATCATTTGGAATTTGAAGGTCGTAAAGTCTCCTTCTTTCCTGATTTGGCAAAGCCTACCGTTGACCGTCGGAAGAAACTCCTTGCTCTTCGCCCTCGACTTCAACAGCTACAGGCTCGCTTTGGCCTGTTGTATCCAGCGAAGCTCCGAGTGACTCTCCACAACCAAACCAGGACGTTCGAAGATCCTGATCTACTATCAACATTTTTAGACTCCAAAGAAGCAGAGCAGATGCGCTAATCCCAAATCTTGGACTCTTATCTGTTGGCTCTGTCCGCCATTTTGAAGGGCCCGATGCGGCGGTCATAGCCAAGCACAGAGATTGCCTGGACTTTCTTTCTTTCTCTATATGACTTTTGTTTTTTGGTCTCCTAACCCTTCATGATGTGTGCCTCGGTCGGATTCGGAGCACGCACAGTCCTACAGGTTATGTGTTTTTTCAATTTCGGCCTTCTCTGGGGTTTCTCCCCGCAGACACATGGTCGCCAGTAATTTTGGGGTTTTGCTTCTTCTCTACCTTACTGCGGTTTTCTTTGTTAATGTGGGGCGCTTCATTGTATTATATTAGCTTATTTTTCTTATGTCATGTGTACAGCCAGATACAGTCAGTTTGAGGGACATAGTGAAATTATGTGTGCTATAATGCTCAGAATTTTTAACTTTTCTGAATGGCCTTATGTAAAATCTTATCAATCACCGTAAAAGGCATTAATGGTCCACTCAAAGGAAAGAAAATCCTTAGCTATCTTAGCCATGAGCATGTTGATTTAGTGTTTCCTCAGGAAACGCATTTAAACTTTGCTGAAACACTGAAACTCAATGCTAAGCCTTACATGGTAGCTGCCTATTCTCCCACCGTTTCCAAATGGTACGGGGTAGCCATACTGGTTAAGAAGTCTTTGCACGCTACTGTACTTGATATTAGCGTTGACAAAGAGGGTAGATGGGCCCGTGTACACCTTGAGGTTGGAGATAGTGAATTCACGTGTATTTGCATTATGCCCCGAATGTGGACAACCCTGCTTACTATGCAAGTATTGCGCAGTTGGCATAGGCCTCTGCCAATGCTCCATTAATACTTGGTGGCGATTTTACTCCAGTGTTCCCTCAATCTTTTCTTCTCAAATAAGGCGCTCGTTGGCTGGAAGATCCAGTACCGAGTAGACCTGTGTGGCTAGATATAGAAGCGGGCCTTTGCAAACCGATTCCTCCTACTTTTCTCCCTGGTATGACTCTCCCATCAGACTCCCACTATCCACCAATGCTTTTAGACACTTTAGGTGCCTTTAATACTCTTATGCAATCTTTTAGACTCCCGACTCTGGTCAGTGCAACTTCAGCATCGCCTTCAGAGTACTAGGGTACTCCCGCCATCGGCATTCTCTGCATAAGGTTGATTGGAGACTTTCCGATCTATCGGTAGTTCACCGGGTGTAGCATCCAATTTTTACTAAACCTTATGTAATGCTATAACTAGAGATACCCCTATAGCGCAGAAAGTATGGGAGAGAGAATTGCATGTGACTTTGACCTCGGAGCAATGGAGCCTTATCTGGAGTAGAGGGACACGGGTTCCCGATCCGCCTCACTCACTCAGACCCTCTTCTTTCTAGCCCACCGGTGTTTTTACACTCCTCACAGATTAGACAAATGGAACACTACTCAGGGCAATGGTTGCTGGACATGTCCTGCGGCCATTGGTTCATTGCCTCATGTTATGCATGAATATCCCGCACTACAGTATTACTGGCGTCGGGTCTGGGGTCGTATTTAGTCTATCTCGCACTCTCAGGAGCCCCTTTCTTGGAGGATAGTGGGACTTCGCCCAGTTGCGGGGATCCCCTCTCTCCCCAAAAAATGGCTTATCTCCTTTCGAACTTTATGCTTGGCATTGCTATTTCCCTAATTAAGTAATACCGGAAATTTAGCTCCCAGCTGAGCCCCAATGAATGGTGGAATCATGCCTGTCTTTACAGTAAATATGTACAAATACCTCGTCTGTTCGCTTCCCCTGTTCAGACTCCTTCTCATTGGTCTCAATGGAAGATGCTCAATGACTATGTACATTTTGCTAAATGCTCTCATCTGACTGTCTAACTTTGTATATATCTCTGTCCCATGATCATGCTGTATCGTAGATGCTCTTTTGATCGTTTGATGTATAATCACTGTTAATTGGAAGTGCCCACATGCTGATCTAATCGGGTAGAGAAGAAGCATCGGGGTGGGGGGTAATTGGGTTTACTTTTCCTTATTGTATACTTGTTTTGTCTCCTTTGGTGTGTTGTTTCTTTTGTTTGTTGCAAAATGAAAATAAAAGTTAAAAAAAAAAAAGAAATGCGGTAGTTGCAGCATTTGCGCAGTAACTTTGGAAATAACACATTTTGTACATAGAGATGTCACATATCGTTTGCGCAAAGCGACAACGTGTTTGTCTACTTATGTAATATATGCGGTCCGCTGTCCTTGTGCACTGTTGTATATAGGGAAAACTGTCCGCTCTTTAAAACTAAGGATGGGTGAACATCGTAGCTGCGTGAACAACAGAGTATTGGAAGCACCTTTGGTGCAACACCGTATCACTGAAAACCACACCTTTGAACAGTTGAGATGTTTTGTAGTGGATCGGGTTGATTTTCCTCATGGCGGCAGAACTCAGGAGCAGACCTTAGAGACGAACAGCAATGGATTTTCCTTTTAAACACAGTTAAACCTTATGGTCTGAACGCTTCAGTTGAGTGGTCAGCATGTGTATAAAGTGCTTGGATGACATCGAACAGCGGGGGTGATAGGGAGTCCTTATAAGGACCGAAGTTAGCCTCCACACTGCATGCGCAGCGTTTTTTGGATCAAAGAAGCAGCGGGGGAAACCCGGTGGTTGGCGTTTCCCTCAATCCATAGTGATGTATATGGGGTATTGAAATGGAGGTATGTGTGGCGTTACACGTCCAGTGGACATTTATAAAGTATTTATATGAAACAAAGGAGAGTTTTAGAGAATAAAAAACCTTCTGTTGAATTTTTTTATCCAGTTTGAAATATCTAATCGCAATCCCTTTAGGAAACACGAAGTGTGAAATGCTTGGGCGCCTTAGAAGTACGGCATTGGGATATAGATTGAGATTGAAAATTGGAATTGCCCGATGAAGAGAGACACTGCTATCGTGGTTGAAGCTAAGTACTAGCAGTATTACTATTTGACACCAACAGAAGTCAATTTTTGAGTGAGGCGTGTTAGCTGTATGGATTATTTAAAGACTATACCGCACTTATTTTTTATTTTTTATTGAAAAATCAAAAGTATTGAAAAATCATATTTAAAGACTATACAGCACTTATTTTTACTGAAAAATCAAAAGTATTGAAAAATTACATAAACAGCCTGAGTGTACGAAAAAAACAAAGGTCGTTGATGTAAACAGCGGCGAGCAGTAAGGGAGATAATTGTAAGCCCTTTACAAACAGCTGCGTTTTTTTGACTGAGACCTGAGTACATTTTATTGGCTTGGTTTGGTATACATTATTTTCTTTCAGTTTCAAGTAGTGAATATTAGAGCAGATAACTTACTTTTTTGTATCAGTATTGATTGCTCTGTCATTTGACCGACAGTACTGTTGTATATCCACTAAACCTTAGCATGCTCAACAAATAGTAGGCTATGTAGAAAGGGCACGCATGTAAATGAAGGAACAGCTGATCAAATGAGGCTTTTGTGGGCACATACCAAATACCATTGTCTGCTGTCTTCTATATGATAGAAAGCACACACCAACTAAGGCCTTACATTTAAATAACTCCCACTGCTGACCAGATGTTAACTTTGTATCATGTATGCTATTTTAAGGGCACAGTTAATAGGATGCTTGTGGGATTAGAAAGGGAGGACTATTAGAGATGGAAATTTTGTAGGAGGTGTGGACTAGATAACGGAGGAGATGCACAGGACAGGGATAGATCGAGAGAAAGAGGCTAGAGAGGAGCAATGCCAATACAAACATGAGACGTTCCAAATATGTAACATTTATTTAGAAAAGAAAATGCATTTTCAAACCAATTCTCCAGTGTCAGTTATTTTACAAACAGAAGCATAGGTCATTATTCAGCAGCATAGAGGCAGCTTTTAAATGCAAGTTCTGTGTATTTCAGTGGCAGATTTAATTTAATTTATCTATTTATAACCTACCAATAGGAAGTAGAAAGCGGTGCATCTAGGTCATAAACAATGAAACTACACATTTATATTGAAAACATCATATCCTACATATCAGAGAAGAAAACCTCAAAATCAACATCAATAACAAATTAAATACTCTCATGTCCCTCTTTCTACTGTGTCCTAATCTTCACAAATTTTTAAGGGCTATCAAAGTATTGTTCAAAGAGCTACATTTTTAATGGATAGTGACATCTCATGTAATTTTCTTCTATTTTCAATTTCTCAGGTAATCTACTCCATAACAAAGGGGCATGTTTACTAAAACCCCGGTAAAGTGCAGGCCCCGGTAGTGTGCGGGTGCCATATAAGGAGTGGGCGTTCCATCCTGAAAAAGAAAAGCCGGAATTTACATATGCGCTAAGGTGCGCGGCGCCCATGTGCGCCCCGCACCTTAGCGCATGAGATAACTGCGCGGGAGGCATAAGTGGCGCACTGAAGTGCCAAAGAAAGAGCAGAGCCATAGCACAATGGTTAAGACACTGACCAATGGTGCAGGGATCAGGTGTTCAATCCCCCACAATGCCCAATGAAGTCAGCAGGCTGAGGCATTAATTTATGAGGCGCAGAAATACTGGGCGGCATATTAATACTGGGTGGCATAAGGCGGTGCGCTGATGTTTATGGAGGCATTATGATACTGGGCGGTATAAGTGGCGTGCTGATGTGCAGGAAGAAAAGCAGAGCCACAGCACAATGGTTAAGGCACTAACTGCTGATACAGGGATCATGAGTTTGCTCCCCAGTGTGCCTAATACATAAGGCTGGCTGTGGCATCAGCTTTGCATTGTACATATTTTGTCCTACAGCACTTTATTTTTATGTTATTAATTGCTGCCAGCAAACACGCCCTCACGTGCCATAATTGAAGGTGCCGTATAAGGCACCCTATAAGGCACTCCATAGGGCACATTATAAATTGCACTGTCCGCCACAGCACCCTAAAATGTCCCCTATAGGGCACCCTATAGGTTGCGTCACAGGATAATGTATAGTGCACCTTATATGGACGAGAACCATAAGGTGCCCTATAGGGCGCCCTATAAAGCACCCTCAGAGGCACCTTATGGGTACAGTACGCTGAGGGTGTTTTTGCTGGCATCAAAATATGTACATTAAAAAAAAATAATGCATTGGACAACTCTATCAAACAACCCCACTGTGGGTTTGAATCCATGACCTCTGGCTTCAGAGGCAGTGAAGTAACCATTGGGCTACAACTCCATAGCTACTAACAAACCCCTGACTGGCTGCAGAGAGCATGCACGTCACCACACAGACAGTCTGCTGTGGTCACCAGGATAGGGTTAGCCCACCCATACCCATGATGCACTGCACATGCAAATCAGCTGTCCACAGATTAACAAAAGATGGGCAATGCACCCCCACAGCACCTCAGCCTGGTAGAGGGAAGTGACCCTGTGCACCCACACACCACCTCGGCCTGGTAGGGGGTACTGACCGTGTGTTTTACTGGCACAGAGTAGCTACACACCGTCACATTGTGCGGGTACTGTGCTCACCCTGAGGGTGCGGTGAGGCGCCCAGGACCAGGTCCACAACACCATCCATACCTGAAAGAGGCCATGCTGGAGGTCTAAAGCAGTGTTAATGTGAGAGATAGGTAGTTTCTGCACAAACACCTTGGATATCTCTGTTTGTTTCAGTCAGGTGTAGGGCCATGTACCACAACCCCCTCCCCCCCCCCTTCCCCCAGGGCTGAGGGTGGCAAACAGGGCCTCCTATCAATAGATCCACATTCTACCTCTCTGCAAAGGTGGCAGTAGAGGGGACCATAAAGCACAGCCCTGCTGAGCAACAGACACCCCACAGGGTAGTCAATGCAACTCTATACACATCCATAACACAATAGCAGACAGACATTAGGCCTGGATATGGTGAGCTGCACCCCACCACTATCTGATATTCTCCTGCAACAAATCATCAGCCACTGAACCCTGCAAGCTGCTCCATCAAGACACATACCAGCTGTAAACAGTGTGCTAGTTAGTCCACAGTGCATGTTCCCAGTGGAGATGCATGCACCCAGAACTGGGACATCAGCATACACAGCAAACAGATAAATCAGTGACTGGGCCCCAAAAGGAAACCCATATCTATCACATGAGAAAAATCCTATAAAGCACTATGGGGGTGCCTAGCCATGCTGTGGTCACTGCACAGTCAGGGTGAGAGTGATCTCTCAGCAGGACATACTGAGGTCACCCTGTCTGTGTAGGTGGTGGCCGAGCACTAAAATGTCCCAGTCAGTGCCCTATGCCCTGTGCAGATGCACCCTGGCCAGGCCACCCTGTCCGGCCTATACCCATGGTACCTTGCTCCTCATTATGCACATTGGCAGCCCAATACTGGCAACATTGCTGGCAGTGTGGGCTGTGGAAGGTGTTTGCAGCCACCACACACTGGATAGACAGACAGCCACCCCACACCTATGCCAGCATTGTGCTACTATAGAGGAGTTCAGCAGCCATACCCACCACACCAGTCCTGGGCACAGTACAGGCATGGATATGGTACGCAATACTGTTCGGGGTCACTCCCCAGGGTGGTAAACAGTCAGAGACCAGACCTGCAGCACACACCGCAGACATCAGAATGATTGTTATGGTGGAGCCCAAGGAGCAAAATGTGCTTAACGTAGGCATTGATATCTGCCAGTTATCATGGGAAACATTTGATAGCTGTGTACCATATACCCAGGTGTAGGGTGGCATTGCTAAGGTATGCAACTGCTAGTATTGGGAGATACAGGCAGGGCCCAATGTCCTGCCTCTCCAGGAGGCATTGGCCAATGGGGCCTGTGGGTGTGTGTGTGGGTGTGTCTGGCCCTGTTGGCTGCTGCTTTACGGCAGAGTTTCCCAACTCCAGTCCTGGTGTTCCAAACACTGTTCGGGTTTTCATGCTGTCCCTCATAAATATGCATGAGCTACATCTGCATACCATGGGGGTGGTGCATAGATATGCAGCACAGGCATCTTCATTAGAGGCAGCATGGAACCTGAATGGTGTGGGGCCCTCCAGGACTGCATTTGGGAGACTCTGCTCTAGGTAATGCGGCTGTTTATGGTGTCTGTGTTTGGTGTGGTAAAATATAGGCGTATTAACCATGCGTATGTTCTCAGCAATAAAGGTTTGTCCTTACTATCACGGTTTAGTTGTGGGAAAAAAATGTGGACAGGATTGAAGGTAGCCCCAGCTGGCCTTTGAACCTGTGACTTTCTGTTCCTGCACACACTGTCTGTGTGCACTGCACCACCGTGTTGCCACATATAAGCTGTTTTCCCTGGGGAGTCCATGACTGTACATCCAACAGACCCTGTCTGTTGCGGTGGACGGTGCCAGCCTGCACACGCCTAGGCCACTGTCTGCTGTGGCTTGCAGCCACTGCCCCCTCCACCACCTGTACCCTCCGCCAACATGCAGACATGTCCTTATCTGGGAAAAAGCATATGACCTGATTGAGTTGTGGCACTCCAGGACTGAATTTGGGGGACTCGGCTGTAGGTAATGCCCATTGTTATGGTTTGTGTGCGGTGTAGAGTAAAATATGGGTGTTTGAACCATGTTTATGTTCTCAGCAATAAAGGAGTATCTTTACTATCACTGTTTAGTGGTGGGTAAAGCTATGAAGACTGGGTTGGCAGTAGCCCCAGCTGGGATTTGAACCTGTGACCCTTTGGTCTTACAGGCACTGGCTGTGTCTGTTGCACCACACTGTGGCCACAGAGCTATTGTGGTCCCTGGAGATAGGAAACCTGGCCTGACGAGTCAGAAAACCTGCTCTGCACAATTTTACTGTGGGCTCATTTACCTTGTACGGAGACAAAAGTGCAAATAAGCCTCAAAAATGACCTTGCAAAAAGGGCCAAAAAACCATGACCAAGCTGGGCAACAGTGATATTAATGGGCAACCATAAAAAACACTCCCAGGAAAGCTCCAATACACTGCTATGAATTTTGAAAGGGTCTACGGAGCGTAGACCCTTCCAAAAATAATTTCCTTTTTTTGGAGCTTTCCTGGGAGTGTTTTTTATGGTTGCCCATTAATATCACTGTTCCCCAGCTGGATTATAATTTATTTGGAATTTGTTGTGGTCATTTTCAATTTATATTTGCTATTTTGTTCTGTGCACATGTATCACACTGCTCACGTTTTGCAGGTTTTCCCGGTTTTGCTGCACATTGCTGACGGAAATGCTTTCTCTTCCCTTTAAATCGGCTCTAACGAGAGGGTTTCACTCGCGGTATTTTTTTTGCCGAAATTCAGCCCTGCTCCTGTGCGGGGAGCCTCTCCCCTCCCACTCTCCACCCATTGACCCCGTCCCCCCGCCCCTCGGGAGCCTTCCTCTGCCCTCGAAATGCCTTTCCACGCCGCTATCGCACATCAGCGTGCCCCGCTCTTGTGCGGGCAGAGCGCACTTGTGCAGGCAGCGCGCACGCGTGCAGGGCACCAAAAACTCACTATTAGTGTGCGCTAAGGTACCTTAGCGCACGCTCAAGTGCACCCCGCACATTTGCGCGGTTTAGTAAACATACCCCAAAGAAGCAGCCCACCCAAAAACCTGTTTCCTAAAAATCCCTAACCGACAATCACATGATTCAGGAAGAAGTAGATTCAAAAAATTATTAGATTAAGATTTATGCTTTGGTTCACACTTAATAATATTTGCTCTTAAAATTTCAGGGCCTACCCCATGTAGTGCCCATAAAACCAAAGACTTTGCTGAACCTCGCAAACCATTAACATGGGGTTTGCTGCGGGCTAAGGGCATCTTGCCAAGAACGCAGAGTGCCATGCTAAGAATTCCATGCTAATCAGCGGTAAGCGTGCTATTGAGTATGGACTTGTTGGAGTTGGGTTGGAATGTGGGCTTTGATAGCTCATCACAGTCAGCATGGGCGTTATGGGTATGCCCTAACCATGAATGTTGCCATTAGCATGGAAGCAACTAACCTCGCCTCAATGGGTGGCATTCAATGCATCCGCATGCTGGACCGTGTAGTGCTGCACGTTAGCATCATTTAATTGGCAAGTGGATGGATGCACATGCCCCCAAATATTACCATGGGCCTCTGCACTAATTTGGAGGCACAGTCACTTGCTACTGAGAAGCCCATTAGTAAAAATGCCCCGAAATCCTAATTTGGCCTCCAGAAGGAACCAGTGCAGAGACTGCAATAAAGGCATCATTCTACCTCTTTGAGAACCTTGACAGCTAAATTCTGAATACCCTGTAAACGAAACATTGATTTTTTTTTCAGGGAGGCCAATGTAAATGGCATTACAGTAATCTAGATTACTCATCACTAATGATTAAAAATGCTGGGGAGCTAAATAAAAGTGAAGTTGACATAATGTCTGCTGTGCCTTTTTGTCCACCACAGCAACCTGTGACTTCAGTGTCAGAGCATCATCCAGGATCACTCCCAGACTTTTAACTTGAGAGGAACTTTTAATCTCATAATCTTTCACTTTTGGACATGGCATATGTTCAACACTTGCATTTCTACTCCCCCACAACAATTCTGTTTTCTCAGTGTTTAACTGTAAACTATTAGTCACTAGACAGTTTGTCAACATGCATAAGCAACTGCTGAGATGTTCAATTACAACAGATATGGCCTCCTCAATAGGTACAAATAATTGTATACCATCAGCATATAGATATCTGTATAATTATCACTTTAGAAATCCCAAGTAGCACTTTAAATGGCCAGCGATATATTTGACATCGGCAAGTTGAACTCATATGAGCCACCACTTTTTTATTTTAAGTTAAATGCGGTATTGTCTAACTTTTACAAAGCACAAAGTCATTAAACAAGTCAGTGATCAAAGGAGTTCACTGACAATTGTAAGATCCAGGCAAGCCTTTCTCTTATCTTCATCCATTCCTTCCAATTTATTTCTATCCCACCTATCATAATATTTATAGGCAGGCTATCATAGAAGTTAAATGAATAATTATCATTATCCTCATGGCCTTGGGCAAGCTACTTAACCCTCCATTGCCACAGGTACAAAAACAGATTGTGAGTCCTTGGGGACAAGGAAAATATATATACTGTACCTGAATGTATACCACTTTGACTTGTAGAAAAGTGGTATATAAGCCTAGTTAAATATGTCAAAATAAAAAAGACAAAAAATTAAAAACAAATAAATAACAGAAAAAAACAGTTATTAAAAGCCCAAGATTCAGAACCTTTAGCTAGATGATCAGTGGAAGGTTGTCTAGATAAGGGTGCTGACGACAGCACTCAAGGGCACTATCCGGATAAGTGATGTTGAATATCTCTACAGACCACACTTGCACTATTCAGTTAGTGCAGGAAGTGGTCCATAGGCAGAGCAAGTTTGATACCTCTCCTATACAGATAAGTGCTGACTTATCAAGATAGCAGCAATTTTCAGTCAGTACTTATCTGGATAACGTAGGCTGCAAGCATAGCAGGCTTAAGTTCTATCTGGTTAAATATTGACTGAAAATCACCACTTTTTCAGATAATTCAGCATGTATGTGGCTAGCAGCATTCAGTTTGGATATTTGGCAGTGGTCAGTATTCAGATACTGCTGCGGAATATCTGCATAATGTGGCAGTAACGTGGTCACGGACAGTTCATGGAAAGTAGGCTTTTTGAAAACTGGCCTCTTAAAATCTTAAGGTAAGTTGCCCTAAATAAAACGGTTGTCAATTTTTTCCAGAAAGGCAAAATATGGCTTTCTAAGCGCAAATCCAAAGGTAAACTATTTCAGGATTAGGGGCTGGCTATAAACAGTGCACAAGCATGAGTTGTAGCCTTTAAAGAAATAATCATGGATGGGAGCCATAGAAGTTCTTTAGTAATAGAATGAAGAGAACAAACTGGCACATAAGAGTAGACTAAAGTTGCAAGGTTATCGCTGTTGTCCTTTTTGACTTTAAAAAACAAGACACATACCCTCAAATTGAATACAGTACCATCTAATTAACTAGTGAAGTTCCCATAAACCTAGTGTGAAGTATTCATACTTCCATATGCCACATGTTATGTCAACCATGGTATTTTGGGCTCTTTGCAATCAGTTAATTAGTATAGACAAGAGACCTAAATAAACAATGATACAATGGCAGAAAAATGGTAAACTCAATGTTTGGACAACCTTTCTAAAGTTCTCTGGAACCAATAAGAAATTTATTTGACAGACTACCCTTAATCTATAAAATGCAGATTCAATCACTTTCCATATTTGCAGTTTAAATGATAGGTCAGATTTTACTTCCCCTAAACATCAAAATTGATGATCATGTACAACCCAATTCTGTCCCAGATATAGAAGCCCTCTGTATGTCCGGTCTGAATCGGACATACAAAGGGCGTCATGATTCTGATCCCGCGGGGCATGTCTAGCCCCACGGGATCAGAATCGCAAACAGTCCTGTACATGCAGGCCAGGACTGTGATTTAGCCCGGCCTGCAGGTACAGGACATTCCTGACTAACTCAGTTAGAGCTTTTAAATGGAGCTGCGGCGCCATGGTGTCTGGTTGCCATTTCACCGCAGCTACATTTAAAAGCTGTGATCCTGGCCGCCGGCTCCTGCCGCTAATTCCCCGCAGCCTTTCCCCCAATCCTGCCACCTACAGCCAGGGTCTGGCTGCAGGGAATGTCCTCAGCCCCCCCTGCCCCATCCACACCCTGGGCCCGTCGATCCACTATATCCAGGGAAATTAGGTGGAATAACTTCCCCATACAAGTTGCCGGCCCTTGATGTCTAGGGCCGGCATTAAAATTGGCCCTCTATGTTCAGGGCCAGCAACCATCCACTACCCGCCCTAACTCTGCCTCCGATCTGCCCCTCCCCATCCTTGTCCCTGTCTAACTTCCCCGTACAACCGGCGGGGAAGTTAGATGCCAGCAGGGAGGCCCACGAATAGCAGGGATGGACATTCCGCATCTAGGAAGAACCTGGGGTATCCAGGTCAAAACGTCCAAAACACTGGGGGAGTGGTAGCAGTGAAAGGAGGCACATGTAAGTACCTTTTGAAATTGCTCTGTCAATGCCCTGAAAGATGCACACCCCTTTGACCAGTTCAGGAGGTATGCTTGTGCATATGGCATGGCTGGATATATGCACCTTTTAAGCACCTTAGAAATGTGGACGTCCCCAAAATGCATGGCCACAAACATGGGTATATAGTGTAGACTGTAACAGGATACTTCTCCATTCATTCGCTCAAGGTTATTTACAACTTAGGCTGGATGAGCTTCACAGTCATTAATTATATGCAGCTGCTTATCAATATAACGGTTAAAGAAAAACACAGCTTCTTCATTCAACAAAGTAAAAATATCTTCTTTTTACCTTTGTCTTCATTAAGCATTCAAATGTACATGCAACAGGTATCCTCCCATTAAAAAAAGAGCAAGTTCCTACCTTCAGTTCAGGCTAGGTTTCATTACTCTACTTTTCAGGAGACTTTATCTTTTCAGCTATTCTTTAACAAAGGGACTCAAAGTTAACAGCTTGACATAGAGTACAGTCCATGAGTACTTCTGGAGGCAATAAATCCTGCTCAATAAGCTCAGCCTGCATTTCCTCTGGCTCCGGTAATGCAGTGCCCTGCTCTGAGCTTTTAACGTACGTCTCAGGGTATACTTTCTCTGAGGATCCCTGTGTCTCTCTTGAGCACAGCTCCACCCGGTAAGGATAAATGGTACCTGAAGCTGTGGTCAATTCTCCCTGGCTGTGTTCACCAGTCTCCCTCCAGCTTCTGGGAAACAGTCCCTGGTTCACTTCCCTGAGTTCCTTCCTGGAGCTCTGCCACGGCTCCCTGTTCCAGGCTTGGCTCCTTTGACTCCTGTGCCGAGTCCTGGGCTCCCACCTCTGAACTCTCTGAACCTTCTGATCAGGAACTGGGGTTTGAAGCCTTCTCTGCTCTCTCCTCCCATGCTCTCTTCCTTCGGGCTCTCTCCTCCCAGGCTCTCTCCACCCAGGCTCTCTTCTCCTTCCAGGCTCTCTCCTCCTCCTGGGCTCTCCTCCTTGCTTTCTCTCTAGCCAAGGTTTATAACCCTGCTTCCCGGGCAGTGTCTCTCTCTCTATGGACAGGTGCTTGCAATTATCTTCCAAGCCTGCAACTACGTCAGCAGAGCTTGGGTGTGGCAGCCTAGGTTCAGTTTCTCTCTGCTTGCTTTCTTTAGGCAAAAGCTGAAACCTGTGCACTGCAGGGATGTCACATTTCTTAAAAGCAAAATCATTAGTTTCTCCTATTTCCATAGGCTCACTACAAGCTTCCTTATCACAATAGACATGTCTACTGAGGTATTTCAGTTCAGGGGCATTTATGCTATGATACATGCATGATGCAACCTGCCATTTTAAAACATCAGATATGCACTGGAGGGGCAGTAAAATGAACACTTTGTTTATTAATATGCATGTTCCACTGACCTGCTAAAAAATTACTGTGGCAATTAGCACATTTCTCTCTTCCCCCTGCAATTGTTACATGGGCCTATCTGAAATCATATGGTGACATACATTCCCTGGGCTGAACCGCGGTGCTGCCCCCCCCCCCCCATGCTTCTGATTCCGGTGGCAGGCGGCTAGGCTTAGCGGCAGCAGCCTGCCACTGCCGATGAGCCGCTCACTGCCAGCATCACCGGGGGGTGGGGGGAATGGCTCAGCATAGGGGAGAGGGCGGCACAGCTCAGCATGGGGAGGAGGGTGGCGCAGTACACGTGGGGGTTGATACAACCAGAGCTTCTGCCTAGGGCAGTAGAAACCCTTGGGCCAGCCCTGATTTGCATGCCTGTTTTCAGAAATCTAAATCACAAGTAGTGCTTCTGAAATGGCCCCATATTGTTCCCTTTAATTAAAAAAGGTACACATATTAGTATGTCATTTGCATAAATTCAAACATTATACTTAGCTGTCATAGTATCTTATGCAATGGAAGAAAATAGATATTAGAAATGATTGCTGATAGAAGAACTCTGGCACACTCCAATGAGTGAACTATCCCACTCTGAAACATCATTGTCTATCATTTATTTATTTATTTAATTGAAACTGCCTTTCTGCTATTCAAAGTGATTTACATGTAACGTAAAATATTAACAGGGCAAAAGTGCACACTGTTTTACAATACACCAATTAACGGAACAGATAAAGTAAACTATATACATTGAATTATTAACAAAATGATGTATTTCTTCTTGCCCATCAGTTGTAGGATTGAAATAAAAGTAATACTGTACCACAAATTCCAACTGAAGCTAGTCTAGATATTATAATATCTGTGAAATGAAATCAAAGACAGATGTGATGTCAATAAATAAAACTAAATATCCTACTGTGAGGTCCTCCAAACTTAAATATGAAGTCTGCCATTGATTATAGTTTCTGGGTTGTGTCATTTTCTGAACCCATGTCGCCAAGGATCCAAAATCTTTTTCTCAATAAATTCATTCAGTTGAAAGCATGCAATTTGTTCAATAATCTTTCCTATTAAAGATATACTAGATATAGGATGGCAGCTTCAGCATTTGTTCATCGCTTAAGAACTCTTTTTTAAAATGAGACTAACATATAACTTTTTCACTCATTTACGGAAGATACCCGAGATTAAGGATTGATTAATAACTTCTCTTAAAAAATTAGCAATAACTTTAGAAATAAACTTTACTTTGTGGGCAGAGATAGTATCTAACTTAACAGAATCAATGAGTGAAAATGAATCCCACAAAAGGTGGGGAACACTCATAGGAGGACATGTTTCCAGTATTCACACTATGATGCACATTAACTAATTCAGTCATTTTTGTTTTAAAATAACTTGAGAATTCTTGAGCTGATGGCTTCTTAAGCTTTCCCAAGTACTATTTGAATTGTGTGCATTTATGTGAAGCCTTTACCAAATTTGTCTGGCAATAGAAATAAATGTGAATTTTCTATATTTCTTTTTAAAGACCCACAAGGTCAGACCATCTCTCTGTGATACAATACAGAAATTGCTGTTCAGTCATTAAACACTAATACATTTCACAGTACTTGCCTTTAATTAGCAGACAGAAAAAGGAACATCTTACGTGCAAAAAATGTTTATAAAATTATTCTCATATTTGATCGAGGCCACAGGGCCGGGTCCCAAGGCCACAAGTAACCGGGTTCCCGGGGCCCGGTCCTCGGCCTCGTGCTCGTTGCGCGGGGAGGGGGGAGTAGGGAGTGAGGACGCACGGGCGGTGGGTGGGCGGGGCGAGCGGAACCTGAGGGAGACCGCGGTGAGCGGATTCCCTTCAGGCTTTCGGCAGCAAGGGTAGCAGTTCGGGGCCTTTCTGGGGTGAATTTGAGGAGTCGGGTGAGCCCGTTGAAATGGCAGCGGTGCGGGGCTAGCCACGGCAGGTGCTAGGCCTGGTAAGGGTGAATCCTGCGGCGGCGGGGTCCAGCTGGCAGAAAATAAACCCGGCGCAATTGGTGCAGGCAAGAGATGCGTGGTAGCTGCTGAGGGCTGCAGCCGCGGGGGGGGGGGAGAGGGAGGGGGAGCCGACTCCGTGGGGGAGGGGAGTGTGGTTCTAATGGGGGGCTGCTAGGGGCTGCAGGTTGGTAGTTTTCTCTGTGTGGGGGAGTGGAGTAATTGTGCAAGAGGGCTGACTGTGGAGGCTTGTTAAAGTTGTAATAGCTAAAAAAAAAAAAAAAAAAAGGAAAGGAAAGGAAAGGAAAGAAGAGGTTAGGTTGGTTTGGAGGTTTAGCCTAGGAGTTGCTGTAAAGGGTTAAGGTAATTTAGTGATAAGGTTAAGTTTGTGGTAATCTTTAGTAAGTCCTTTTAATTTTAGTGCTGCAGGCGCCCTAAGTAGGGGGATTTATCTGGTTGCGGGTAGTCTGGGTGCGTGCGGGCTTGTGTGGCCATGGTGTGATCTCAGAGGGGGCAAGTGGTGTGGGGGCAGCGGGGGGGTTCAGGGTCACGGTCTGGGGGGAAAGAAGGTAGGTTACAGGGTGTCGGGTCGCCTGGCCGCTCCCAAGCAGCGGCGCCTGTGGTTGGTTCCCGTGGGGAAGGGGGGAGAAGCGTGCACTGGACCAGGGCAGGGGTTAAGGATAAGGGGGATGGTTAGGGGTTCCTCAGTGGAGTCCCAGCGAGTGGAGAAGGTAGGCCATGGGCATAGCGGGGAGTTTGAGGCAGGTGGGGCCGTGCCGGATTCTTCAGGTGCTGTGGGGCAGGCGTTGGAGGTCAGAGGGTCGGGATACAAAAGGGGGGGGGGAACGGGGGGGTTCATGTGAAACTCCGGCAGGCTTGGGTACTGATACAGCAGGGTTCGATACCGCTGGGGTCATGTTCCCTACATATTTTCTGGGCAGCTATATCCCGTGGCGTCCTGGAGGGCATTTTATGCATCCATCATCCCCTGGGGTCCTGGGGCAATTGTTGTCCAGGTGGGGTAAGCATGGTGGAGCGGGGCCATGGGGTTATGGTTGGGGAGACTGGTCTGGTGCAGGGTTTAGTGGTGTTGGGCTGTCACCTGTGACGGGGGGGCCGGGTGGGTGGGCGTCTGGGGGTTTGGGTTCTTTATCATGGAGTTGGGGAGGTGGGGGGGAAAGGGGGGCTAGTAGGTCTGGGACTGCTGCTACTGGTGTTTGTACTTCTCTCCCTATGCAGGTGCCGGCGGGTGAGAGTGCGAGGGCCAGTATATCCGACCTTGATCGGGCCAGTGGAGCGGCCTCGATGTTACAGATGCCGGGGCAGTCCAGTCCTGTTTTGGAAGCGCAGGCCACATGTCAGCAAGCTGCTGGCAATTCGGCGGATGGTGAGTATGCAGGGGAAAGTGGTAGCCTAGGTGGGGTGACTCCTTCTGCCGGGGCTGGGATCCAAGTCGAAGCATAGGCATGGGCGTCGTTGTCGTCATGATTCATCTTTATCGTCCTCGTCGACATCTTCGGGGAGTTCCTCGGTAGGAATGGCTGTGGTGACCGTCGATAAGGGAGATTGCGCTGCTCCCTCTGTAGTTCGTTGTGCTGAGCTGTGGGAAGGCGTTCCGCAGAAGATGAGGCGCCAGATCAGTAGGCGTCGGTATATTGATATATTTTGCCTTTTAGATGGGAAGAAGCAGTCTGGTGAGAGCAGAAAGAAGCACATTTGCTTTCACTGTAGGCATACACATTCACAGAGTTTAAGTGGAAGGCGGGTAGGGTGCAGAAGATCTCCCGCAATACCCTGAATTGGACGCGGGCCTTTTTAAGATTAGCAAGTATGTGGGGGCATTATGACCCTGGCCAATATGGTGCTTTGTTGGCATATGCAGATGCTTTATTGGCAGCATCTCAGGCTTACGAGGGTTGGGCATAGCTAAACTATGATGAGGAGTTCCGTGACATGATGGAGGAAAATACGCAGTTATCATGGGGGACGAAGGACATTAACTTGTGGCTTACCCAAATGCCCGCCAAGAAGGGGACTGGGGGTGGGGTGGGTGGTACATCTAGGGCGGCTCCTCAAGTAGCAACGGCGGGCCCTAGGTACTTTCATGCACCAGGTGGTATTACCGCGCCATCGAAAGGAGGGCCAGCAGGGGGGGACCTGTGTTGACATTTCAACAATTCCTCCTGTCCCTTCCCGGACTGTAAGTTCCGACACGCCTGTTCGCTTTATGGGGGTGGACATCCAGCCACGAAGTGTAGTCGGAAAGGGGTGGTGGGTGCTCCGGCTGGGGGTAAGTAAGGAGTGGAGCTCGGCCTTGGCACCTAAGCCTATCAAGGTTGAGGCACTGTGCCCATGCTTGATTCGTTTTGGGGTGACTCGGCAGAGTAAGGCCTGGAGGGTGTTATTGTTGAGTTTCTTGCAGGGTTTTCAGATACCTTTTCTCGGTGAGGTGATTGATGTGGTGGCCAAAAATTCCAGCTCGGTGTGGATGTTGGGCGATGTGGTCCGTAGGAAGATCGCGGCGGAGTGTGCTTTGGGCAGAATAGCTGGTCCTTTTGGTGAACCGCCATTTTCGCCTTTCATTGTTTCGCCTTTGGGAGTGGTTCCAAAGAAGGAGCCGGGACATTTTAGATTAATACACAATTTGTCATTCTCTCCAGGGAAGTCAGTTAATGACCATATCCCCCACGAATTGTGCATGGTACGTTATGTGTCGTTCGATCCTGCAGTAGAACTGGTGCGTCAGTGTGGCGAGGGCGCACTGATGGCGAAGGTGGATATTGAATCTGCTTTTCGGCTATTGCCGGTACACCCCTTGGCATTCCCTTTGTTGAGTTTTCAGTTTGATTCTCAGTTTTATTTTGATAACTGTTTGCCAATAGGTTGTGCTATTTCGTGTGCTTATTTTGAGGCCTTTAGTTCTTTTTTGCATTGGGTTTTGGGACAGCGGATGGGGTGTTGCTCCATTGTTCATTACTTGGATGATTTTTTGTTTGTGGGTCCCAGGCAGGTTGAGACTTGTGCCACCTTGCTGACATCCTTTCATGGAATGGCCAGTGACTTCAGCATCCTGTTAGCAGAGGAGAAGACGGTGGGGCCGGTGATGTGCCTCTCCTTTTTGGGAGTAGAAATAGACTCGGTGGCGATGTTAGCGTGCTTACCAGCAGAAAAAGTTGAACGGCTCAGAGTTTTGGTTGCGGCTGTGGGGTCTTCCTCCAAGGTCACGCTTAGGGACCTGCAGTCGTAGGTGGGCCATCTTAATTTTGCCTGTTGGGTTATCCCAATGGGGCACCCCTTCGCACAGCGTCTGTCTATGGTGATGGCGGGGGTTTGGCGTCCTTATCATTGTATTCGTCTATCTATGAGGATGCGAGAGGATTTGCGGGTCTGGGATTCGTTCTTATATGATTTCAATGGTTGCACTGTCGTGCAGTTGCCCGAAGTGTCGAATGCAGATTTGCAGCTGTTTTCTGATGTGGCGGGTAGTTACGGATTCGTCATATATTGCCAGGGGTAGTGGTGTGCTGAGGCTTGGCCGTCTGCATGGAAAGTTTCTGGGTTGACACGTAACATAGCGTTTTTGGAATTGTTTCCCATTATCGTGGCTTTCTGGGTTTGGCCCGAGCGGTTGTGGAATAGGAGGGTCGTGATTTGGAGTGACAATGCGGCGATAGTTGAGATTATTAATAGGCACTCGCCCAAGTGCCTGCGGGTGGCGGCTCTGATGACAGTCTTTGTATTAGCTTGTTTGCGTCTCAATGTCTAATGTGCGGGGTCCACATTAGCGCGTGGGAAGGCTAAGCGGCGTGCTGCTGGGCACAGAAAAGAACAGAGCCGTAGTACAACAGTGAAGACACTGACCAATGGTGCAGGGACCATGGGTTCAATCCCCCATTGTGCGCAACAAAAGCTGTTGTCTGAGGCAATAACTGTAATGGGTTAAAGTGCTGTAGGAGGCATGTTAATTTTGTGCGGCATAAGGCAGCGCACTGTTAATTTTGGGCGACATTAGGCGGTGCGCTGTTAGGTGTGGGCATCATAAGGCATAGCACTGTAAATAGTGGGCATTAGGCGGCGCACTGTTAAGTTTGTGCAGTTTGGGCGGCAGAAGGCGGTGTGCTGCTACATCATGAAGGCCTAAGGCAGTGCGGCAATGTCCAAACACAGGAATAGAGCCACAGCACAATGGTTAAGACACTGACCAATGGTGCAGAGATCATGGGTTCAATCCCTCACAGTGCCCAGTGAACAAGGCTGGCTGAGACATAACATATTATGGGGATGAGTGCTGTAGGAGGCATATTAGTTCTATTTTATTTATCAGTACTAGCAAACTCACTCTCAAAGCGTGTTAACATAAGGCAGCCCATATGGCACATGTTAAAGTTCACTGTCCGCCAAGGCACCCTAGAATGTCCCCTATAGGTCACCATATATGTTGCGTCACAGAATAATGTATAGTGCACCTTATATGGACGGCAACCATAAGGTGCCCTATAGGGCGCCCTATAAAGCACCCTCAGAGGCACCTTTTGGGTACAGTACGCTGCGGGTGTTTTTGCTGGCATCAACATATGTACATTAAATAAAAAAAACTTTGGACAACACTAGCAAATTACCCCACTGTGGGTTTGAACCCATGACCTCTGGCTTCTCAGGCAGTGAAATAACCATTGGGCTACAGCTCTATAGCTGCCAGCAAGCCCCTGGCTGGCTGCAGAGAGCCTGCATGTCACCACACAGACAGTCTGCTGTGGTAGCCAGGATAGGGTTAGGCCACCCGTACCCATAATGCACTGCACATGCAAATCAGCTGTCCACAGATGAACACAAGATGGGGAATGCACCCCAACAGCTCCCCGGCATGGTAGGGGGAAGTGGCCGTGTGCACCCACACAGCACCTCGGCCTGGTAGGGGGTACTGACCGGGTGTTTTACTGGCACAGAGTAGCTACACACCGTCACATTGTGCGGGTACTGTGCTCAACCTGAGGGTGTGAAGAGGCGCCCAGGACCAGGTCCACAACACCCTCCATGGATGAAAGAGGCTATGCCAGAGCTCCACAGCAGTATTAATCTGTGAGATAGGTAGTTTCTGCAGAAACACCTTGGATATCACTTTCTGTCTTAGTCAGGGGGAGACCTAGGTGGGCTATGTACCACCACCCAAGGTTGAAAAACAGGGTCTCCTATCAACAGATCCACATTCTACCTCCCTGCAATGGTGGCAGTAAAGTGGACCATCAACCCCGGTCCTGCTGGGGAAAAGACACCCTACAGGGCAGTCAAAGCAGCTCTATACACCTCCATAACACAATATCAGACAGACATTAGGCTTGGATATGCTAAGCTGCACCCCACCACTATCTGATAGTCTCCTGCAGCAAGCCTTCAGCCGCTGCACCCTGCAAGGCACTCCATCACAACACAGACCAGCTGAAAACAGTCTGCTAGCTAGTCCTGGTGGAAATGCATGCACCCAGAACTGGGATGGCAGTGCACACCAGCAGATAAGTCAGTGACTGGGCCCCAAAAGGAAACCCATATATATATCACATGAGAGAAATACTATATAGCACTATGGGGGTGCCTAGACATGCTGTGGTCACTGAACAGTCAGGGTGAGAGTGATCCCCCAGCAGGACAGAAAGAGGTCACCCTGTCTGTGTAGGTGGTGGCTAGCCACGACAATGTCC
Source organism: Ichthyophis bannanicus (assembly GCA_033557465.1). Lineage (NCBI taxonomy): Eukaryota > Metazoa > Chordata > Amphibia > Gymnophiona > Ichthyophiidae > Ichthyophis > Ichthyophis bannanicus. The sequence goes on along the minus strand of CM066031.1, from coordinate 322,387,515 downwards.
CAGGCAGTGCCCTATGCCCTGTGCAGATGCATCCTGGCCAGCCCACCCTGTCTGAGCTATACCCATGGTACCTTGCTGCTCATTATGCACATTGGCAGGCCAATAATGGCAACAGTGCTGGCAGTCTGGGCTGTGGAAGGTGTTTGCAGCCAAAACACACACTGTATAGACCAGGGGTGGGCAATCTCGGTCCTGGAGGGCCGCAGACCAGTCAGATTGGCAGGATATCTATAATGCATATATATTGCATGCTTATTTATTAGGGATATCCCGAAAACCTGACTGATCTGCGGCCCTCCAGGACTGAGATTGCCCACCCCTGGTATAGACAGACACACACTCCCACACGTATGCCAGCATTGTGCTACTATAGAGGAGTTTATCAGCCTTGCCCACCACACCAGTCCTGGGTATAGCACAGGCATGGATATGGTATGCAATACTGTTGGGGGTCACTCCCCAGGGTGGTGACCACTGTCAGAGGCCAGACCTGAAGCACACACCGCAGACATCAGAAAGATTGTTATGATGGAGCTCAAAGAGCAAACTGTGCTTAACGTAGGAATGTCTATCTGCCAGTACTCATAGTAAACGTTTGAGAGCTGTGTACCATATACCTAGGTGTAGGGTGGCATTGCTAAGGTATGCAGGTGCTAGTATTGGGAGATGCACGCAGGGCCCAATGTCCTGCCTCTCCAGGAGGCATTGGCCAATGGGGCCTGTGGGTGTGGGTGTGTCTGCCCCTGTTGGCTGCTGCTTTACGGCAGAGGTTCCCAACTCCAGTCCTGGTGTGCCTAACACTGTTCGGGTTTTCCTGCTGTCCCTCATGAATATGCATGAGCTACATATACATGCCATGGGGGTGGTGCATAGATATGCAGCACAGGCATTTGTATTAGAGGCAGCATGGAACCTGAATGGTGTGTGGTCCTCCAGGACTGCATTTCGGAGACTCTGCTCTAGGTAATGCCCCTGTTCATGGTGTCTGTGCTCGGTGTGGTAAAAGATAGGCGTATTACCAATGCGTATGCCCTCAGCAATAAAGGTTTGTCCTTACTATCATGGTTTAGTTGTGGGAAAAATATGTGGACAGGATTGGCAGTAGCCCCAGCTGGGCTTTGAACCTGTGACCTTCTGTTCTTGCACACAGTGTCTGTGTGCACTGCACCACCGTGTTGCCACAGATTGGCTAAATTCCCTGGGAGGTCCATGACTGTACATCCGACAGGGCCTGTCTGTTGCAGTGGATGGTGCCATCCTGCACATGGCTAGGCCACTGTCTTCTGTGGCTAGCAGCCACTGCCCCTCCACCACCTGTACCCTTCCGCCAACATGCTGGCATGTCCTTATCGTAGTAAAACCATATGACCTGATTGAGTTGTGGCGCTCCAGGCCTGCATTTGGGGGACTCGGCTGTAGGTAATGCCCATTGTTATGGTGTGTGAGCGGTGTAGGGTAAAATATGGGTGTTTGCAACATGCTTATGTTCTCTGCAATAAAGGAGTGTCTTTACTATCTCTGTTTAGTGGTGGGTAAAATATGGGGACAGGGCTGGCAGGTGCCCCAGCTGGGATTTGAACCTGTGATTCTTTGGTCCTAGAGATACTGGCTCTGTCTGCTGCACCACACTGTGGCCACAGAGACAGTGCAGTCCCTGGAGATAGGAAACCTGGCAAGAAGGAGTCGGAAGCCATGCTCTGCACATTTTTACTGTGGGCTCGTTCACCTTGTCTGGGGACAAAAGTGCAAATACACCACGAAAATGACTGCAAAAAAAAGGGGTAAAAAGATAGCCAAGCTGGGCAACAGTGTTATTAATGGGCAACCATACAAAACACTCCAAGGAAAGCTCCAATAGCAAGAAATGATTTTTGGAAGGGTCTCCACTCCGTAGACCCTTCCAAAATTCATTTCTAATTTTATGGAGCTTTCCAGGGAGTGGTTTTTGTTGTTGCCCATTAATATCACTGTTTCCCAGCTGAATTACTATTTTTAATATTTTTGTTGTGGTCATTTTCGCTTTTTATTTGCACTTTTGTTCTGTGCACATGTATCACACTGCTCACGTTTGTAGGTTTCCCCGGTTTTCCTGTACATTGCTGACGTAAATGGTTTCTCTTCCCTTTAAATGCCCTCTAACGCGAGTGTTTCACTCGCGGTATTTTTTACTTGTATATTCGGCCCCATAAATGTGCGAGGAGCCTCTCCCCTCCCCTTCCCCGCCCATTGCAGCCGTCTCTCCGCCCCTCGGGAGCCTTCCTCCGCCCTCCGTTAGCCTTTCCACGCCTCTATCGGACATTTGCGGGCCCGTACTTGTGCGGGGCCCGTTAGTGTGCCGCGCACGTGTGCGGGGCGCTTAAGAGCACTTAAGTGCTGCTTTCCGTGCGCTATTGCGCGGATGCGCAATTGTGCGGTGTTTAGTAAACATACCCCTTAGTTTGTAAATGACTTCTTATAAAATACTGGTTAGCATGAAAGTATACACATATGGACATGTTTATTAAAGTGCGCTAAGAGTTTGCACTTATCGCATATTTGGAGCAAAACTAATGCATAATAAGTGCAACAGCCCACACTAACGTTCCCAGCCATTACTGCAATGAAATGTTCCCTAACATGTGGCTGCAGCATTTGCAGTTAACAGGGATGCACGTAATGCCACACATGAGGTGGAATTAAGTGCACCTGTACTAACTGCAGCATGTGACAATTAGCATATGTTGATTATCCCTGTACTGACTGCAATGTGCATTCAAGACTCTTTTTCCACCCTTAATCCACCTATTCCCTGTACCATCATTCCATGTAAAAAGGGGAAGGCAATAGCAGTGGGGGTGTACTATCGACTGCCTGCCCAGGATGAACAAATGGATGATGAAATGCTCAAAGAAATCAGGGAAGCTAACAAACGTTATAGCACAGTAATAATGATGAGTGATTTCAATTACCGCAGTATTGACTGGGTCAGTGTTGTTAATTAGAAAAATACCAAATTACTCCACTTTAACCTGCAGCTATAACCAGGGCGCTAGTGATGTTTAGATCCTTAAAGCTCTCATTAACCCACTGGTAGTCTCAGATCAGTACAGCGCTCATAATCACTATAAATAGTGAAAAACAAATAGCGCTCTGATAACATCAATGACTACTGGGCAATTTGTTTTTTTTGTGTAATAATCTTTTCTTCTTTTATCAACTGCACCACCAGTGTTCCAATCCCTTCAATATTTCTAAATATTATTAAAATACGTGTAGAACTGTTGAACAAACTGTTGAACTCTTAAACTATTAAACAGGCTTATCTTTTCGTAATGGTTCTCCAACTCCCCACTTCGCAAAATCTGTCTCGCTTGACCGAGTCGTTCTCGAGTCTTTCTCCGAGTCTTTCTCAACGCCTCACTCAGCGCCTTTGCGTTTCACTCCTTTATGGAGTTTCTTCAGGAGAATTGTTAGTTGCTGCCCGCATCTCTCTGTATTTTAGTATTGTTTCTATATCAAAAAACGCTGTCAGTGTTGTGGCAGGACATGCTAGGGAGATAAAGGTTCTAAATGAAATGAATGACTGCTTCATAGAGCAGCTGCTTCATGAACCGACAAGAGAGGAAGCCATTTTGGACATAGTCCTTAGTGGAACACAGGATCTGGTATAACAGATAAGGGTGTTGGAGCCACTTGATCACATTTGATTTAATAAATGGAGGAAGGACAGCAAGTAAATCCACAGTACTGCCTTTCAACTTTCAAAAGGGAGACTGTGTTAAAATGAGAAACATAGTTAAGAAAAAGCTAAAAGGAGCAGCTGCAAAGGTTAAAGATTTACATCAAACATGGGTGTTGTTTAAAAATACTATCTTGTTAGTGATATTACAGAAAGGATGTCAGGTAAGGTTTGCCTCTTTGCAGATGATACCAAAATCTGTAATACAGTAGGCACCCAGGAAGGAGTAGATAACATCAGGAGGCATCTTGCTAAGCTTGAAGAATGGTCAAGAATTTGGCAGCTGAGATTTAATAGTAAAAATTACAGGGTTATACATTTGGACTGCAAAAATCCAAGGGAGCAATATAGTATAGGGTATGAAGTACTTCTGTCCACAAAAGAAGAGTGGGACCTGGTGGTGATTGTTTCTGATGATCTTAAGATGGCTAAACAGGTAAAAAAGGTGACAACGAAAGCCAGAAGGATGTTTGGTTACATAGGGAGAGGTATGGCCAGTAGAAAGACAGAAGTGATAGTGCATCTGCATAAGTCTTTGGTGAGACCTCATTTGGAGTACTGTGTGCAATTCTGGAGACCATGCCTTCAAAAGGATATAAACAGGACGGAGTAGATGCAGAGGGTGGCTACCAAAATGGTCAGTGGGCTTCATCATAAGGCATATGGGGACAGACTTACTCTCAATATGAATAATTTAGAGGACAGGCGGAGAGAGGAGACATGCTAGAGACATTTAAATACCTCTGAGGCATAAATGTACAGGAGGAGAGCCTGTTTTAATTGAAAGAAAGCTCTGCAATGAGGGGGCATAGGTTGAAGGTGAAAGGCAATATGCAGGAGTATGCAAAAACGTTTTCTGTATGAAAAGAGTGGTAGATGTGTGGAACAGTCTTCCAGCAGAGGTAGTAAAGACCAGGACAGTATCTGAATTCAAGAAAGCATGGGACAAACACAGAAGATTTCTAAAGGAAAAAAAAAGGGACTATAGTAGTTGGTATGGAAGGGCAGACTGGATAGGCCATATGGTCTTTTTCTGCCATCATGTTTCTATGTTTCTATAGTTACCTAATGCCCAATCAAAGGATCTCTCACTGCTAATTCGTTATTGAATGAAGAACCTATACTCATGTCTAGACATGACAAAAATTCCTACTGTGTGTAATGCTAAATAGATGATCAACAAGTTGCTAGGTATTGTTAGTGATAATGTCAACAATCAATAATTGTGTGATAGTATAGACACATAGGGCCCGATATTCAAAAGGCATTTACATGGTTTACAGCCCAGTAAACCGTATAAATGCCTTAGATGGGGATATTCAACAGCACAAACACTACTATCCGTTAATGCCGTTGAATATCCCCATCTAAGCTCCCTACGTGCCCCGATGCTATCCGGCTAGCATCGGAGCCTGTTGGGGTATTCTGGGGCAGAGCAGAGGTGGAGTAATGGCGCTAACCGGGCAGCAGCAATATTGGATGCTGCCCAGTTAGCGATCTATGCCTTTACACTTTGATTGTAGCATACGGTGGTATAAAATATGTCTAAATAAATAAAGATAGGCAAGGAAAACCCTCATCTATCTTTAAGGCACCAAAACTAACCGGGCAACATCCAATATCGCTGCTGCCTGGTTAGCTTCGTCAGCTTCTAGCTTTAACGGTGATCACCAGATATTCAATACGATCACCGCAGCATTGAATATCCAGTTTAGAGGTGGGCGGGGAGGGCTATGTGCCCATCGGCTTATAGCCCTTCGAAGATCCGAACAGTTGAAGATTGGGCCCATATTTTATTGTGTTTCTGTTAAGATACAATAAGAACATGCTATATCTGTATACTATCATTTTCATTCCCTTTGAAGTCATTTTTAAATGTAAAAACATTGATACTAGGTTACAGAATCTCAACCTGGAGTGAGTAAGCACTTTCGGGAATAATACCTAAATTTGTATGCCCAGTAAGATCTGACTGGCATAGTTCAAAATATTGTATGAATTGCCCCAGACACAGGCACATACCAAAAACTGGCCAGTGTGCAGTGTTAGGTGTCAGTATGTTTTATTTTAGACTCCCTGGCTAAATAATTAAACTGCTACAATTTTTGCTGTATACAAACAGCATTGCAAAGTTCTTGCTTTTCTTTAATTATATAATCTGGAAATATGTTGGATTCTTTTTTTTTCAGTAACCTCCTGACCAGAATGAGGAAACCTCCTGCTCCCTGACTAGAGCTCTGAGGAGTCCTCTCCATTTTGAATGCCAGGCAGGGCAAGCCCAACAATTAGGCAAGACTAGGCGACCACTAGGGCAGCAGCTTCTGAGAGGCAGCAACGGGCTGCAGCAGTCAGAACAAAGATCTTGACAGCGCCGCCAACTCAAAGAGCCAATAGCACATACTTTTACTTGCAGGGAGAGCGGGCCCACACGTACATACAAAGCAAAGTTTATTATTAAAAAGTAAGTTGCCCAATTACACATTTTGCATAGAATTGCTGCGGGAGAGTTGGTGTTGGGATGATCTTGATTGTTGAATTTAATTATCAAAATGTTGGGCGGAGAGGGGATGCAAGGCTAGAATTTTGCATAGGATGCCTAATATCTTTGCACCAGAGGGGAGAGTATCGGGGGGGGGGGGGGGGACTAGCTTATCTCTCACCTCAGACAGCAGATTGCTATGAGCCCCTGGCTACAAAATGGCATGAGCCCCTGGTTACAAATTAGTTCATTTAAGACTTATCAAAGAAAATGTTTTTTGACTCAACTTGTAATTAAGCTCTGGAATTTGTTGCCAGAGAATGTAATGAAAGCTGTTAGTGAAGCTGGGTTTGAACACGGTTTGCCAAGCGCTTGGAGGAAATGTCCATAAATCACTATGAAAGTGGACTGGGAGATGTCCATTTCCTATCCCTGAGATAAGCAGCATGAATCTGCCTACCTTTTGGGATCCTGCCAAGTACTTATGATCTGGTTTGGTTACTGATGGGAACAGGATACTCAGCTTGATTGACCATTGGTATGACCCAGTATGGCAAATCTTATGGTCTTATAGTCTTATGGTAATCAGTTACCATGAGAATTAGCATGCAGTAACAGAGCATGGCCTCAGCCCCTACTGTGTGCTAATTCCCATGGCAATTACAGTATGTGCTGCTCTAAGTGCTGGGAAAAGGATGGAGAAAGGGTGGTTTATGTATTTATTTATTTCTTTTACAGATCTTATCTACCGCTCTATTTCGCAGTCCGAGCAGTTTACATAAAACAGGAAACAGTAATAAAGTGTACTTATGGGCATGGACAGCACATGTAGCTAGCATATGGTAAGTTACTGTGTGCTGTCACAGCTAACGATAGTGCGGTGCATATACCACCTCTCACGAGGAGGCAGAAAGAGCACCCATGCTTTCAGCATGGCTGTGATAAAAAATAACCAATCCCCTCTGAGCAGCATCACCCCCGCCCATCTCCCATCCATGATCAGTAGTAATATTACTACTAATAATAATAATCATTTGCATAGTGCTACAAGGTGTACGAAGCACTGTACAGATGCATGTAAGAGCTTACAATCTAGTCAAGACAGACAACACAACAACTGGGGACTAGGAGATGTCTAGGGGACTGGTAAGAAACTCAAAGTTGGAGAGCAGACGACTACGTGGATCAGGCTCCAGTACCAGTATCACCCACCTGCAATCAGAACCACTATGATTGATTGGGGGGGCGGAGCCTGATGTCCAGCGGGTTAGACGCTTTGCGCTGAAGCTCCCGAGGGGCCTACTCAGAATCCTGACTTAATACCTACATTAACTTAATATTTTGCTCCGAACTTACCGGGGTGCCTCGGGGGGGATGGCGGCCCATAAACCAGCGCGCTTAGACTTCGGATCTCCCTCTTCTTCACACGGAAAACGTTCCAAGACAGAGCTGCCTTCCCCACAAAAGATGGTGCCATTTCGGGATAACCCCGAAATGCAACAGGAGATCTTGGAGGAAATACGTGGTGTGAAGGAACTGGTGCAGTCCAACGGAGAAGCGCTCCGAGCCATGCGAGAAGATTTTGGTGTGCTTCAGGATCGACTTGAAGGTCTTTCATTACGGCAGGACAATATGGCGGGGGTCCTCGACTCGCACGTGGTGCGCTTGGTGAAACTGGATGAGGCTGAGCGTCAGATACAGAATCTACAAAAAGAGTTAGAGGATAGCAATAATCGAGCCCGTCGCAACAATGTAAGGCTCATTGGTGTACCGGAGGGCGCGGAAGCAGGAGATATGAGAGAATTCCTGGTCAAAACTCTTCCCTCCTTGCTGAAGATTACTTTTCACAGAGATCTGGAAATTGACCGAGCACATCGTGTTCCTACCAGCATGGCGCTCAATCGGACGACCCCCCGGCCCATCATTTTTCGTCTACTGAGATATCAGCAAGTTGAGCAAATTCTAAATGCTGCCCGGGCGAATCGTCATTTGGAGTTTGAAAATCATAAAGTTTCCTTCTTCCCTGACTTGGCTAAGCCCACAGTTGACCGTCGGAAGAGACTCCTTGCTTTTCGACCTAGACTTCAACAGTTACAGGCTCGCTTCGGCATCTTATATCCAGCGAAGCTCAGAGTGACTCTCCATAACCAAACTCGTACCTTCGAAGATCCTGATCTGCTAGCAACATTTCTAGCTTCCAAAGAAGCAGACCAGATGCGCTAATCCAACAGCTTGGATGGAATCCGCTGGAACTGTCCGCCATTTTGAATGGCCCGATGCGGTGATCGCTGCCTGAAACGGAGACTGCCTGGACTTTTCTTTCTTTTATATATACCTTATTGGTCTCCTTTCTTTCCACGATGAGCTCCTTGGTTAGTTTCGGAGCCCGTATAGCTCTGTAGGATTTATGTTTCAATCCAGGCCTTCTCTGGGGTTTCTCCCCGCAGACATCAGGCCGCCAGTAATTTCTGGGGTTTTGCTTCTTCTCTAAGGCACCTCGGTGCTTATTTTGTTATATGGGGCGCTTCATGGTTTTCCTTAGTTTAATTCCTATCATGTTGTTTCTGCAGTCATTTACAGGTACTATGAGCGACATTGTGTAACTCTGTGCGCTATTATGTTTCTTTCTCAGATTGTTTAACTATTTTGCATGGCTTTATGTAAGTTATCATTACTGACTGTAAAATGCATCAATAGTCCATTCCAAAGAAGGACAATCCTTAGCTCTCTTAATCATGATTATTCTGAGTTAGTGTTTCTTCAGGAGGCCCATTTACTGGGCATAGCTATTTCCTATCTCCTTCATTACGAAATACTGGAAATTGGCTCCCATCTGAGCCTCAATGATTGGTGGAATCATGTCCATTTTTACTGTAATTCTGAGCAACTACCTTGTATGTCAATCTCTTCCACTCAAGCCCTTCACTACTTGTTTAAAAGGAAGGTGTTCCATGATTATGTTCTAACTGCTAAATGCTCTCATTTGACTGTTTAATTTTGTATACATTTCTGCCACAGGATCAGCCTGTATCATCAATACCATTTCTGCTTGTTTGCTGTACAATAACTGTTGTGTGTAAGCGCTTATGTGATGACTCTTATTAGCTTAGAGAAGAAGCATAGGGGTGGGGGGTAATTGGGGTTGTTTTCCTTATTGTATGTGTGTATTTGTATCTTTTGGTGTGTTGTTACTTTTGTTTGTTGTAAAATGAAAATAAACGTTTAAAAAAAAAAAGAACCACTATGATTCCCAACCCCCAATCATTACCAACATCATGCCCCTTCCTATCCCAAAATCAGTACCAACATTATGCTATCTCACCACAGGAGTGATCCCTGGAAACTCCCACCCCATTGCTGGCCCAGGTTCAAAATGGAAGCTCTGGTAGTCTTGTGGTACTACTGCTGCTAGGATTCAAGGTGCCAAATAAGGAGACGTTCTTTCTTTCTCTCTTTAATTGGTGTTAAAAGATGCAAAAGAATATATCTATCAGAAAACCTTTCAGTTCCATTTAGTGTGCAAAATGTTCAGAGGTTCTGGGTTCACAACTGTAAGCACCACATACTAAACTTTCATTAGTTGCAACCAACAGTCAAAGGAATTATAATCATCATGTATTTCCCCTTTATTTAACGTGTGAAGCATGATTGAATGGAGTACAATATAATCAGGCTCATTCCTTCCCGGACTTACATGCCCTCTGTAGTCTAGCCGCACAGAACCAGAATTGCAAACAGCCCTGTATGTGCAGACCAGGACTGCGATTCAGCCCAGCCTGCATGTACAGGGAAAGCCTAACTAATTCAGCCAGGGATTTACAATTGCGCCGCGGCGCCATGGCATCCGGTTGCCATGGCACCGCAGCTCCATTGTAAAACTGAATAAAGGCTTTCCCCGCAGGATGACCCCTGATCTACGGCCAGGGTCAGGCTGTGGGGAATGTCCTCGGGCCCCCCCATGCCCCATCCATGCCCCAGGCCTGCCGAAAAAAGATGTCCAGTGAAGTTAGCAGTTGACGATATGATACCTCTTACCTGGAGGTGGAATAACTTCCCTGCACATGTCGCCAGCCCTGGACGTAAAGGGCCAACATTAAAATCGGCCCTGTACATCAAGGGCCGGTGACCGCCCACCCTAACTCCACCCCTCTCCTGTCCCAGTCTAACCTCCCCATACAACTGGTGGGTAGGTTAGAAGCCGGCAGGGAGGGCACGAATAGCGGGGATGGATGTCCATCCTCGCTTTTTATGGGACAGAATTGGGCTCAATGTCTCTAATAGTTCCAATATCTCCAAAGTGTAGAAAGTGTCCAAATACTACTATATACATAAAGGAGTCCTCATATATGCTTTTAGTTGAAAAATATAATAACCTCAATTCAGGTTCAATTGACTACAATCACTGCCATTTTTTATATTTCGTACTTGGTAATGTTAATAACATAAGAATATAAGAATTGTCATTCTGGGTGAGGGCAAAAGTCCATCAAGCTCGTATTTTGTTTCTAACTGTGGACAATCCAGGTCACAAGAACCTAACAGGATCCCTAAAACTAGCTAGATTCTGCAGTTTATGCCCAAGGATAAACTGTGGCTTTCCACAAGTCTATTTGGTTAATAAAGGCTTAATGTAAATTTTTTTAGCTCAATATGCATTAAATAATAATCATACATGCAAAACAAACTCATTATTATCTAAATGAAAATAATACAATGTGCAATCAACTTCACACATGCATTATTCCTGGAAAGTTAGCAACATATCAAGAGGTGATAACTTTCTCCATGGAACATCAACCTTCTAACGTGCGAGCCAATACTTTAAGTACTTTAAAAATGCCTGTATGGCCTGGGTAAAAGTCCCTTGTCCCCGCCCCTCCTCAACATCAATCCTTACTGCACAGCCACTGTATGTCTGAAATTTTAAATAAAAATTGTGCCACCCCTGATTTCTTTTAGCAAAATGATTAGATCCCTCTGGTCCGCCCTTACCCCTGAGGATTTCTCCCAGCACCTATTGGGGCATTCCTGATGTCCAGGTAGCGGAAGGAGCAATCCCCTGTTGCTCCTGTCCCAGACGTTCCATTTTCAGAAACGTGTTTCCTGCATCCTAGTGAAAGTTTCATGGTGCTCCCGCTAGGAGTCAGGCAGCAAACTAAGAGAATGCTCCCCTCTAGACATGGGATATCCTAAAACGTCATTGGCCACTCATCATGGCGTTTTTTGTCAGTTATATGGCAAGGATGGACGCACTTCTTTATATCGTGGGCACTTGATACAGAAGCATCAGCTTCGAAACGTGCACGTCGTGTATGATCGATCAGATAAGTGTGGTTTTTATACAAATTTGTGAACAAGGACTGAATAAATCATTTTGAATAAAAACGAATAAAAGGGGCATGTACTGCGTGGGAGTAAAAGGACTTTCCCTTTTCCTCCTGCGGTTTATGCCCGACAAAACGTTAAAGGTATTGTCTAAGGGGATTTAGGTGTTCTTATTTTTTGATCCTGTTGCCTGGAACACCGAGTTTGCTGGGTTTAACAATTTTGCTACTAAAACGGATAGCTTTTGCTGTTTGTGGTCTGCACTGTGATGGAGGCACAATGCACGCAGACTACTTCAATTAGATTTACAGTATTGTAGATTCAGCATCTAAACACTTTGAATAAATATACTCGTTTGTATTTTGTCCCAAGTTGCCATTAATGTGAATTGTTTCATGGAAGAAGTGCATTGCAGTATAATTCAGAATGCAGGATCATAAAAGAAAAAGTTACAGGAAGTGTCAAATGCATTTTCTGTCTGACATGCAATTAGGTAAAATAAGGAACATCAGTTTTGAATACAATTATTTATTTTATTTATTTATTTATTTTGTAAACATTTGTATACCGCTGCTTCCTATGATCAGCAGCGGTTTACTTTACAGAATCATTGTGTATCGTATAAAACAGAGATTTTTAGATATACATTACGATTAGGCAATGATTTACATAAGACAGGAAAATCAGTTGAATCCAATATACATTTGATTGGGGCACACACAATCTAAGGGGCATGTTTACTAAAAACCGCACAATTGCACGCCGCACAATAGCGCACTAAAAGGAGCACTTAAGTGCTCTTAAGCGCCCCGCACACATGCGATGAACCCCCGCACAGGTGCGTGACACACTAACGGGCCCCGCACAAGTACGGGCCCGCAAATGTCCGATAGAGGAGTGGAAAGGCTAACGGAGGGCGGAGGAAGGCTCCCGAGGGGCGGAGAGACGGGGTTAATGGGCGGGGAAGGGGAGGGGAGAGGCTCCCCGCACATTATCGGGGCCGAATTTCAAAGCAAAAATACCGCGAGTGAAACACTCGCGGTAGAGGGCATTTAAAGGGAAGAGAAACCATTTCCGTCAGCAATGTACAGCAAAACCGGGGAAACCCACAAAACGTGAGCAGTGTGATACATGTGCACAGAACAAAAGTGCAAATAAAACCCAAAATGACCACCACGAAAATGTTTAAAAATCATAATTCAGCTGGGCAATAGTGCTAGCAATGGGCAAAAATAAAAAACACACCCAGGAAAGCTACAAAAAAAAGAAATGAATGTTGGAAGGGTCTACGGAGCGGAGACCCTTCCAAAAATCATTTCCGTTCTGTGGAGCTTTCCTGGGTGTGTCTTTTTATGTGTGCCCATTAATATCACTGTTGGCCAGCTTGGTTATATTTTTTCCCCATTTTCCGCGGCCATTTGCGGGTTTTATTTGCACTTTTGTCGCCAGACACGGTGAATGAGCCCACAGTAAAAATGTGCAGAGCAGGGCTCCCTACACTTTTGATCAGGTTTCCTATCTCCAGGGACTGCACTGTCTCTGTGGCCACAGTGTGGTGCAGCAGACAGAGCCAGTACCTATAGGACCAGAGAGTCACAAGTTCAAATCCCAGCTGTGGCACCTCCCAGCCCAGCCCAGTCCCCACATTTTACCCACCACTAAACAGAGATATTAACGACACCCCTATATTGCAGAGTACAGAAGCATGGTGTAAACACCCATATTTTACCCTACACCGCTCACACACCATGACAATGGGCATTACCTACAGCCAAGTCCCCCAAATGCAGTCCGGGAGTGCCACAACTCAATCAGGCCATATGCTTTTACCAAGATAAGGACATGCCAGCATGTTGGCGTAAGGGGACAGGTGGTGGGGGGCAGTGGCTGCTAGCCACCGAAGACAGTGGCCTATCCATGTGCAGGCTGGCACTGTCCACTGCAACAGACAGGCCCTGTCGAATGTACAGTCGTGGACTTCCCACAGAATCCAGTCAATCTGTGGCAACACAGTGGTGCAGTGCACACAGACAGTGTATGCAACAACAGAAGGTCACAGGTTCAAAGCCCAGCTGGGGCTACTGCCAATCCTGTCCACATATTTTTAACACAACTAAACCGTGATAGTACGGACAAACCAGGATTGCTGGGGACATACGCATTGGTATTACGCCTATCTTTTCGCACACCGATCACAGACACCATGAACAGGGGCATTACCTAGAGCAGAGTCTCCCAAATGCAGTCCTGGAGGACCACACACCATTCAGGCTCCTTGCTGCTGCTAATACAAATGCCTGTGCTGCTTATCTATGCACCACCCCCATGGCATGTAGATGTAGCTCATGCATACTCATGAGGGACAGCAGGGAAACCCGAACAGTGGTAGGCACACCAGGACTGGAGTTGGGAAACTCTGCCGTAAAGCAACATCCAACAGAGGCGAACATACCCACAACCCCAGGCCCCATTGGCCAATGCCTCCTGGAGAGGCAGGACATTGGGCCCTGCGTGCATCTCCCAGTACTAGCACTTGCATACCTTAGCAATGCCATCCTACACCTGAGTATGCGGTGGACAGCTCTCAAACGTTTGCTATGTGTACTGGCAGGTAGACTGTCCTACTTAAAGCACATTTGGCTCTTTGATCTCCAACATAAAAAGCTGTCTGATGTCTGCGGTGCGTGCTTCAGGTCTGGTCTCTGACAGTGTTTATCACCCTGGGGAGTGACCCCCAACAGTACTGCGTAGCATATCCATGCCTGTACTGTGCCCAGGACTGGTGTGGTGGGCAAGGCTGATAAACCCCTCTATAGTGGCACAATGCTGGCATACGTGTGGGAGTGTGTGTCTGTCTATACAGTGTGTGTTGGCTGCAAACACCTTCCACAGCTCACACTGCCAGCACTGTTGCCAGTATTGGCCTGACAATGTACATAATGAGCAGCAAAGTACCATGGGTATAGCTCAGACCGGGTGTGCTGGCCAGGATGCATCTGCACAGGGCATAGGGCACTGGTAGGGACATTGTAGTGGCCGGACACCACCTACACAGACAGGATGACCTCTGTATGTGCTGCTGGGGGCACACTCCACCCTGACTGTGCAGTGATGCCAGCATGACTAGGCACCCCCATAGTGCTATATAGTATTTCTCTCAGGTGATATGTATGGGTTTCCTTGTGGGGCCCAGTCACTGACTTATCTGCTTGTGTGCGCTGCCATCCCAGTTCTGGGTGCATGCATTTCCACCAGGACTAACTAGCAGACTGTTCTCAGCTGGTATATGTCTTGATGGAGTGCCTTGCAGGGTGCAGCGGCTGAAGGCCTGCTGCAGGAGAATATCAGATAGTGGTGGCGTGCAGCTTAGCATATCCTGGGCTAATGTCTGTCTGATATTGTGTTATGGATGTGTATAGGGCTGCTTTGGATGCCCTGTAGGGTGTCTGTTCCCCAGCAGGACAGGGGTTGATGGTCCACTCTACTGCCACCATTGCAGGGTGGTAGAATGTGGATCTGTTGATAGGGGACCCTGTTTTTCACCTGCGGCCTAGGGATGGGGGGGGGGGGGGAAATGGTGGTACATAGCCCACCTAGGGGTCCATAGGGGGTTCCACTGACTGACACAGACAGAGTAATCCAGGGTGTTTCTGCAGGAACTACCTATCTCTCAGATTACTACTGCTTTGGAGCTCCGGCATGGCCTCTGTCAGCCATGGCCGGTGTTGTGGACCTGGTCCTGGGCGCATCACCACACCCTCAGGGTGAGCACTGTACCCGCACGATGTGATGGTGTGTAGCTACTCTGTGCCAGTAACACACCCGGTCAGTAACCCCCTACCAGGCCGAGGTGCTGTGTGGGTGCACACGGACACTTCCCCCTACCAGGTCGGGGAGCTGTTGGGGTGCATTCCCCATCTTGTGTTCATCTGTGGTCAGCTGATTTGCATGTGCAGTGCATCATGGGTACGGGTGGCCTAACCCTATCCTGGTTCCCACAGAAGACTGTCTGTGTGGTGACGTGACAGCTCTCTGCAGCCAGCCAGGGGCTTGCTGGCAGCTATAGAGCTGTAGCCCAATGGTTATGTCACTGCCTGTGAAGCCAGAGGTCATGGGTTCAAACTTGCAGTGGGGTTCTTTTAGAGGGTTGTCCAATGTTTTTTTTAACTGTCATGTACATATGTTGTTGCCAGCAACAACACCCTCAGCGTACTGTACCCATAAGGTGCCTCTGAGGGTGCTTTATAGGGCGCCCTATAGGGCACCTTATGGTTGCCGTCCATATAAGGTGCACTATACATTACCCTGTACCGCAACATATATGGGGCCCTATAGGGGACATTCTAGTGTGCCTTGCCGGACAGTGAACGTTAACATGTGCCTTATGGGCCGCCTTATGTTAACACGCTTTGTGAGTGCGTTTGCTAGTAGTGTTAACTGAGATAAAAAAATTAACCTGCCCCCTACAGCACTCATCCCCATAATACATAATGCCTCTGTGAGCCTTCTTCATTGGGCACCTTGGGGGATTGAACCCATGGCCCCTGCACCATTGGTCAGTGTCATAACCATTGTGCTGTGGCTCTGTTCCTGTACTTGCACATCGGCGCGCCGCCTTCTGCTGCACAAAATTAGGCTCCCTCCTAAAACAATCCTCCCCATAATAGGTACTGCCTGAGCCAGCCTTGTTTATTTCACCCAGTGGGGGTTCAAACCTGTGGCTCCTGCACCATTGCTCAGTGTCTTCACCGTTGTACTACGGCTCTGTTCGTTTGTGTGCTCAGCAGCGTGACGCTTAGCCTTCCCACGCGCTAATACAGACCCCGCACAGTTGCATGACGCGCACAAGTACGGTCGCTTTCTCCCGGTTTTTTTTCTTTTTTCTGCCTGTACCGCCCACTCCTTATATGGCACAGGCACACTAACGGGGCCCCGCACAATTTCGGAGTTTAGTAAACATGCCCCTAAGTATACATTTGATTACAGGTGCGTGGGTGGGGCCCAAAATATACAAATATACATGATTACATACCGGTGTTTTAAATGCAGGCGTGGCAGGCAAAAGACATTTGTTGAGGTAGAGTGTCGCATTTAGGTCAGGTTGTAGTGGGCCTGAAATAAGTGAGTTTTGAGTTTCCTTCTAAATTCACTCAAGTTGTTTGTGAGTCGCAACTCGTGTGGAAGTTGGTTCCAGTGGATTGGTGCTGTATATGTGAATGCCCTATTGCTTGTTTCTGCTTTGACAGCTCTTATGCCGTTCGGAACACAGAGAGCGTTGAGGTTTATGGTTCTTCTGCTCCTGTTGTGGGGTTGAATAGTAATTAGGTTATCGAGGTATGATGGTGCGATGTTGTGGATAAGCTTAAACGTTGTTATGAGAAGTTTCAACATGATGCGAGCAGCCACCGGGAGCCAATGCAGTTCCATTAGTACTGGTGTTATGTGATCTGAGACTATTTTTCCATGATGACTCTTGCAGCAACATTTTGAGCCATTTGCAAGATGTTTATGGTGTTCTTCGGAAGGCCTTGCAGAATGGCGTTGCAGTAGTCCAGGTGAGGGATGATGAGAGCTTGTGCAACAGTTCTGAAGTCAGATTTTTCGAGGATATTGCGAAGAGGTTGAAGAACTTTCAGTTTGTAAAAAATGGCTCGGTTGATTGTTCGGAGGTGTTTGTCCATCCTAAGGTTGCTGTCTAGTAGGACCCCTAGATATTTTATTGCAGGCTTCATATGATATATGTTTTTGTTAAGGGTGACTGTGGTGGGCGGGATGAAGTTGGTTTTCTTGGAGATAAACATGACCTCTGTTTTCTTGTGGTTTATTGACATGTTGTTTTGTTGGAGCCATGTTTGAAGCAAGTCAAGGCATTCTTCTATTGGAGTGAAATCTGGTTGTGTTATGTCAAGTTGCGTGTACAGCATCACATCGTCAGCATAGATGTGGTAATTGATGTTGTGCTTCTGAAAGATCTCGCAGATCGGTTTTATGTACAAATTGAATAGGAGCGATGATAAGGCCGACCCTTGAGGGATCCCCTGGGTTTGGGGGAAGGCATCTGCTTTATCGTCGTTGAATTGGACTTGTTGCATCCTGTTGGAAATGTATGATGCAAACCATTTTAGGGGGGTCCCTGCTATACCTATGGACGCAAGACGGTTTAAGAGGGTGCTGTGGTGAACTGTATCAAATGCAGCTGAAATGTCGATAAATATAAGTATGAACATAGCATTTTTGTTCTCAAGGCCCCTGAGGAGATTGTCGAGGAGTGCCAGCAGTAGTGTTTCTACTCCGTGATGTTGACGAAACCCATATTGATGCATATCTAAGGCTTTTCTATCATATATGTGATCTTGCAGCTGCTGCTGAACTGCTTTTTTTATTGTTTTAGCTAAGAATGATATGCTTGAGATTGGGCGATATGATGCAGGGTCACTTTTGTTGAGAGATTTGTTCAAGATGGGTCTTATAAGTGATCTCTTGAGATGGGTTGACATGGTACCTTGTTGGAGTGACTGGTTGAAAATGTAAGAGATAGGTTTTGCGATTTCTTTCTTAGTTGCTTTTATCCAGGCCGCTGGGTATGGGTCAAGAGGGGAGGTGGTGGAGTTTAAGTTAGTTATGATAAGAACATAAGAACATAAGATATGCCATACTGGGTCAGACCAAGGTCCATCAAGCCCAGTATCCTGTTTCCAACAGTGGCCAATCTAGGTCATACATACCTAGCAGTTTCCCCAAAAGACACAGGTTCCGCAATGCTTGTACTGGGTCAAGCATTGATATCCTGGGTCCCTTCTTAATAATGGTTTTTGGACCTTTCCTCCAGGAACTTGTCCAAACCCAGCTACACTAACAGCCTTTACTACATCCTCCGGTAACAAATTCCAGAGTTTGATTACACGTTGAATGAAAAAATATTTTCTTTTATTAGTCTTAAATAGTTTACCCTGTAGTTTCATTGCATGACCCCTAGTCTTTCTATATTCTGATAATGTAAACAATCGATCTATGTTTACCCGTTCCACTCCGTTCATTAATTTATAGACTTCTATCATATCTCCCCTCAGCCGTCTCTTTTCCAGGTTAAAGAGCCCTAACCTTTTTAGCCTTTCTTCATAGGAGTATCCTTCCATCACCTTTATCATATTGGTGGCTCTTCTCTGAACCTTTTTCTAATAATGCTATATCCTTTTTAAGATACGGTGACCAGAATTGCACACAATATTCAAGGTGCGGTCTCACCATGGAACAGTATAGAGGCATTATAATATCTTTTGTTTTATTTTCCATTCCTTTCCTTATGATACCTAGCATTCTATTTGCTCTCTTGGCTGCTGCTGCACACTGGGCCAAGGGTTTTAACATGTTATCCACAATGACGCCTAAATCTTTTTCCTGGGTGGTGGTTCCTAATGTGGAACCTTATAAGAACATAAGACATGCCATACTGGGTCAGACCGAGGTCCATCAAGCCCAGTATCCTGTTTACAACAGTGGCCAATCTAGGTTATACGTACCTAGCAATATCCCCAAAAGACAGGTTCCACAATGCTTGTACTGGGTCAAGCATTGATATCCTGGGTCCCTATTTAATAGTGGTTTATGGACCTTTCCTCCAGGAACTTGTCCAAACTTTTTTAAACCCAGCTATACTAACAGCCCTTACTACATCCTCCGGTAACAGATTCCAGAGTTTGATTACACGTTGTGTGAAAAAATATTTTCTCTTATTTGTTTTAAATAGTTTACCCTGTAGCTTCATTACATGTCCCCTAGTCTTTCTATACTCTGATAGCGTAAACAATTGATCCACGTTTATCCGTTCCACTCCATTCATTAATTTATAGACCTCTATCATATCTCCCCTCAGCCGTCTCTTCTCCAGGCTAAAGAGCCCTAACCTTCTTAGCCTCTCTCTTCATAGGAGTAGCCTTCCATCCTCTTCACCAATTTGGTGGCTCTTCTCTGTACTTTTTCTAATAACGCTATGTCCTTTTTAAGATATGGTGACCAGAATTGCACACAATATTCAAGGTGCGGTCGTACCATGGAGCGATACAGAGGCATTATAATATCCTTTGTTTTGTTCTCCATCCCTTTTCTTATGATACCTAGCATTCTATTTGCTTTCTTGGCCGCCGCTGCACACGGGCGGAGGGTTTTAACATGTTATCCACAATGACTCCTAAATCTTTTTCCTGGGTGGTGGTTTCTAATGATGTTTATGATCTGTTGTTCACCTAATTGCTGGAAGGTATTCCATTCTGCTGCAGCTTCTGCCTGAGAGACGGAGTTGGTTTCTCGAGGGGAGAGGACTAGTGTCCTACTTTGATCGATGACTGTGGGTACTTGCGGGTGTAGTTTCTTGGCGTAGTGGTCAGCAAGCGTCTGGGCCTTTATTTCGTCGGCATTGACAGTGATCTGGGAGGTTTTGGTGAAAGACTTGACTAGTTCAAAAAGCTCTCTGGGTCTATTAAGGGCTTTATTGAGTAGGTTAGTGTGGTGATCCTTTTTTGCGAGGTTGACCTCATTCTTGTATTTCAAGAGGAGTGCTAGGTATATTTGCTTGCATTCCTCGGTTTGTGTTCTCCTCCATTTCTTTTCCAATTTTTGTAGTTCTCTTTTCATTCTGCATAGAGTAGGAGAGTACCATGGTTCGGTTCTTTTTCTTGGTGCTGCTTTTGTGGCTTTCCAGGTTGGTTTTGCTGCTGCTTCTATCCCTGAGTTCCATAAGTCCACCAGCTTATCTAGATCCGAGAGGTTATACTCGATATGTGAAGATATAGATGCTACCAATGTTTCACTATTGAATTTTTGGAACTTTCTCTGTTGCTGTGTTTTTGGGTCGGCTTGAGATTTTTCATTTATGGATGGTAAGTGGATTTCAAATTCAATTATGTAGTGGTCAGACCATGGGACCTGGATTACTCGAGGTTCAGGTTTTCGTATTTCATTTGGTTGCATGTCGTATAATATGAACACCATATCTAGGGTGTTGCCTTTGTTATGGGTGGGTTCGTGAATAATTTGGTTGTATCTGAGCTGGTTCATGGCTTCAAGGAAAGCGTCAGCCTGCATGGGGGGTACGGATGGTAGGTTCAGGTCACCTAGGATAATTCGCTGTTTCTTGATTGCAGAGGTTGAGATGACTTCTAGTGCAGCGGCCAAAGTTTCGTGGTGGGCTGATGGGGGTCTATAGATTAAACAGATGATTGATGTTTTGTTTTCAATCTTGAGTACATCAATACCTTCGGATGGAGTTAATGACCTGTTTGTTAACAGTAGGGAGGCTCTGGCAAGGATTAGGACTCCTCCTCCTCTCCTGCTAGGTCACGGGCAGTTATATATTTCATAGTCAGGTTTAGTTAATTGGTTTATTATCGCCGGGTCAGTGTCAGTGAGCCATGTCTCGGTGATGCAGAGGATGTCGGGTTTGCTGTCAGACATGATGTTGTGTATGATGTGGGTTTTATTTCTAATAGATCTGGCGTTAATCAGGCAGATCATGATAGGGGATTTCGATAATTGGCATGGTTGCTGTTGCTTGCTTTTGTTAGCTGTGGCCACCGGCTTTTTGTGCTTATTTTTTAGTTTGGAGCCGTGTTTTTTGTGGGGTTTGCCTGGGATCTTAACCACTGAATTCAGGTCTGGCTTGGGTTTTGTTTCATCTTGAGCAAGGTAATCAGGATATGGCAGTGGTATTAATGGTATAAGCATTGGGCCATGAATAAATATTGGTTGCCATAATATTGCCTGGTGGTGGAGTAAGTGTGGTGCATAGGCATCTGTGGCTATTGATAGGCAGAAGCAGAGAGCAATTATATATGCGATGAGAGCCATGGCAAGTTTTAAATACTAATCAACAGGTTGCAACAAACACACTGGAGGGTTACTTCTGCACTTACGACAGGTTGCCTATAATATAGGTTAAACACATATAAGCTTAGCTGTTGTAGACAAATTGGCGATTGTTACACCATGAAGCAGTTAAAAAATTACAATGCATGCAATATACAGTGTTCGGGATAAGTGTCTGCTAATTCTCTAGAACATAGGGGTGTTACAGGACAGTCGCAGTGAAAAAGTGGTGGTTAATAATGAGCAATTGATACTGTGACAAAGCGTCAGTCTATGAGAGAGCTTCTGTGACTATAGTTATGTTTGTAGTTTGTGTAGTA
Source organism: Ichthyophis bannanicus (assembly GCA_033557465.1). Classification (NCBI taxonomy): domain Eukaryota; kingdom Metazoa; phylum Chordata; class Amphibia; order Gymnophiona; family Ichthyophiidae; genus Ichthyophis; species Ichthyophis bannanicus. The sequence continues at coordinate 322,365,812 of CM066031.1, read as the reverse complement.
TTGCTGTGTATATAGTTCCGTTGCAAATCGTTTACCTGGCCGGGAGCTCTGGCGTTGATAACTGGAGCCGGCGTGCTCAACCTGGATACGGGAGCTCTAGCCGCGTGGTGTTGTTGCCTCGGGGTTCGGGTGTTGTTGCCTCGGGTTGTTGATGGTACCCGGCTGGCGAGCTCGGACCCATCCAGGGGAGCTCAAGCCAGGTGTGGCTGTTAGAGAGTTGTTTTGCTTGTAGACCAGGACGCTTTTCCTAGTGCGAGGTGTAGGCTGAGCTTTTTCTTCATGCCTTTTGGCCCCCACCTAAGGGCCACGCCAAAGGACCCTCTGGCGAGGCCCTCAGGCGCGGGCCCGCCAGGCGCGGGTGCGCCCCGTAGGGACGCCGCTTAAATAAGGATCGGGCTGCCTGCTTTTGTTGCTTCCACTGCCCCGACTGGGCAGGAGCACTCCCACTGCCCCGATTGGGCAGGAGTTGAAACCGGGGACTGCTGCAGGCTGAAAGCGGCTCCCTCGGAGTAGGGACGCCGCTTAAATAAGGATCGGGCTGCCTGCTTTTGTTGCTCCCACTGCCCCGATTGGGCAGGAGCACTCCCACTGCCCTGATTGGGCAGGAGTTGAAACCGGGGACTGCTGCAGGCTGAAAGCGGCTCCCTCGGAGTAGGGACGCCGCTTAAATAAGGATCGGGCTGCCTGCTTTTGTTGCTCCCACTGCCCCGATTGGGCAGGAGCACTCCCACTGCCCCGATTGGGCAGGAGTTGAAACCGGGGACTGCTGCAGGCTGAAAGCGGCTCCCTCGGAGTAGGGACGCCGCTTAAATAAGGATCGGGCTGCCTGCTTTTGTTGCTCCCACTGCCCCGATTGGGCAGGAGCACTCCCACTGCCCCGATTGGGCAGGAGTTGAAACCGGGGACTGCTGCAGGCTGAAAGCGGCTCCCTCGGAGTAGGAACGCCACTTAAATAAGGATCGGGCTGCCTGCTTTTGTTGCTTTCACTGCCCCGATTGGGCAGGAGCACTCCCACTGCCCCAATTGGGCAGGAGTTGAAACCGGGGACTGCTGCAGGCTGAAAGCGGCTCCCTCGGAGTAGGGACGCCGCTTAAATAAGGATCGGGCTGCCTGCTTTTGTTGCTCCCACTGCCCCAATTGGGCAGGAGCACACCCACTGCCCCGATTGGGGGTGGAGTTGAAACCGGGGACTGCTGCAGGCTGAAAGCGGCTCCCATCAGACTGTTCAATCTGCTGATAATACAGTTAATAAAAGACAGCCAATTCTGCTGTGCTAGAATTTCTCATAAACTGTAAGAATGTTAAAAGATATCTATCATTTTTTGTTCTCAAAGAGAATACATAGAAACAGTCTACTGAAAACCCTCATAAAAACTGTTTTGTTTTGTTTTTTTTATTTTTAATGTAATGAAACGTAGTTAGGATTTCCTTTCAATGTGATAGCACCTCAGGGAAACAAAAAACAACATCAACAACTGACCAAAACCCCGGACCACTCGACCCAACTCCCAAATATATCATTGCAACAGCTTGCAGCCCAATCTAAACAGCTCCAGCAAATATCCAACACTCAACCAGCAACCATAAGAGACAGCAACGGTACCACTCTTGCCACTGCGTGGGATACATTCGAGACAATCTCCAAAGAAAAGATTGAAGCCATCATATCAGGACTCAATACTACCACCTCCCTCCTCGATCCATGCCCAGTGAACTGGATAAAAAAGACAAAACAGAAACTAAGCCCAGCACTCGTCAAAATTGTAAGTGAATCTCTCAAACAGGGAATCATGCCCGCCAGTCTCAAGAGGTCCATTCCGCCCGACTCTCAAAAACCTGAACTTGACACAATGGATTCTGCCTCTTAAAGACCAGTAGCAAGCCTCTCATTCACCACAAAACTTATTGAAAAGATAGTTCAACAACAACTGCAGGACCACCTGGATACAAACAACACCCTCAATCCACAGCAATGTGGATTCCATCCTTCCCATTGGGTTGAAACCCTCATGATCTCGCACATAAACACCCTAGCCAAAGGAATACAGACCAAACATACTAGTCTTTTTGGACATCTCTGCAGCATTTGATACCATCTCACACAGCATTCTCCTACACAGACTACAAGAAATTGGCATAAAGGACAGAGTTCTGCAATGGTTCAAATCCTACCTAACAGACAGGTATCAACTAATTCGAACCAGCGCAATCACTCCCCCCCCCCCCCCACCATTTCAACAAACTCAAGGAATACTGCAGGGCTCTGCACTCTCAGCTATGCTCTTTATTATCTACCTCAAACCACTATGATCTATAATAAGGACCCATAATATCAACATCCACATATACAAGGATGACATTATGCTCTATGGTCCCATTACAACTGCAAATCCAACAAATTTGGAATTAACAAACTGCTTCAACGACATCTCCAAATGGCTCCAGGAAAACAATCTCACAATAAACCTAAAAAAAAAACAGAAGCATTATTTGTCACAAAGGACAAAAGGACCAAACCTTCACCACACCCCCCCCCCCCCGACGCACCTCACACTGGGAACAACCCAAATAAAAGTCCAAACTCACATCAGATATCTAGGGATAATTTTTGATCAATCACTATCTTTCAAACAACAGATTGAAAAAACAGTGAAGACAATATTTTTCAAAGTCAAGATGTTACAGCCCCTCAGACCTCTTGTAGACCCACAAGACTTCAGAACAGTCTTGCAGGAAATGATGCTCCCCCACTTGGACTACTGTAACATGATATACCAAGGACTCCCGGCCATAGGTCTCAATCCACTGTGTACAATCTTCAATACAACAGTGAGGATAATCCAAAAAGGGAAGAAATATGAACACATCACACCTATACTGAGAGATCTTCATATTCTCCCTCTAGAAGCATGGATCAAATATAAAACACTAGTCCTAATCCATAAAGCATTTCACCAGCAACAAGCCACGCATATGAGCACCCTGTTACAACGTCCGAGCTCCAGAAGACCATCACGACAGGCTACATGTGACTTACTGACCATACCATACGAAAGACCAAATTTAACCAACAAACTTGTAACTGCGCATTTGACCTATATGCCCCCACACTATGGAACTCACTCCCACCCAATATCTGAAGCAACACAGACCTCTCCTCATTCCAGAAACAACTAAAAACCCATTTATTCTGCATCCACTTGGGACAGGAACAAAGAAACACTCAGTGAACCCAAACTCATATTGTCAACTGGACAATCCGAGACTCAGAAGCAGACCAAAGTAGAAGGTAAATAAGATGATTGTGCAACTGAAATGTGTATATGTTTGAGCCCCCTGGTGATGGTAACCGCCCCCCATGTAAATATATGATAACGTGTTTTACTGTACCCCCCCCCCCTCGTATTTTGTAAACCGCTTTGACCCGGTGAAAAGCGGTATATAAGCACAGCTAAATAAATAAATAAGAATTTCCAGATCCATTGATTTCACATAAAATTAGTTCATGGTGCCTAGAGATTTTTGAAGTACTACAATTTGCTTAAAATGTTCACTGAAATCATTAACTGTACACTGAAAAACAGAATAAATATGCAATAGGATGTCACATCAATAACAATAACTATAGGGGACAGAATAAAATCTGAAAAAAATAAGGATTAAAATGATGAAAAATGCCTACCTCCATGCAGAACCAGACCAATGGCGTAGAACCAGACCAATGGCGTAGAACCAGGGCATCCTCATCCCTCATTCTTTTCAAGGATAGTCACTATTTCTACTATATGGAGGTGAATGTGGCAAAACAGGACTACTCTTCCAGTCAGATAAATAACTCTGCACATTTCTCAAAGGCAATCTTTTCTTTCATATCTAAACTATTCTCTACAAATGCTGTTCGGTCTCACTATAAGACAGGTTCCCCCCAGCATGCTTGCTGCTTTTTTCAATAATAATATTCTCAATCTGTAGCATAATTTTTGTTCTCCTGTCCTCTTCTCTCTTCTTGATCATATGGCCTCCCCATTGGCTGTACTAATTCATGTCTGGTCCACCTTTACATTAATGACTGATTCTGTTTTATGTAAAGTATTCGGCTCGACATGGACCAACTGTTCTCTAGACCCTATCCTGTCCTCCTGGTTGGGGAAACAGTCCCTGGGACTCCTTCCTCTTGCTCATATGATAATTATTAATCATAGTCTTCAATCTGGTCGGGGCAGATTCCTGAAAAAAGTCTTCATCTGATCATTCTTGAAAAAGCCAAGCTTGTACTCTCTAGTCCCCGGTAATTATTGACCTGTTTCTAATTGACACTTCGTCACGAAACTAACTGAGCATCTAGATTTTTCCCAGTTATCTGGCCATATTGAGCATATTAACACACTGCATCCCCAATAGTCAGGTTTTCATCCCAGAAATAGAACAGAAACCATCATGACATATCTTCTCAGTGAGGTTCGTAGTGCACTGGATTGAGGTAAAATAGTTCTGGTTGCATCATTGGATCTCTCTTCTCCTGTCTCTACAATACTGGTATTCACGGTCATGCTCCTCTCTGGTTCCATTCCTTTTTATCAGACTGTATAATGTAATTGCATACTGCAATGTATTAATATATTAACTATTGTTTCCTATTTCTTTATTATTGTTTCCTTTTTCTCATTACTCTTTACTGTTTGTTTAATTGGAGTTCCTTCACTCTTTTTCCTTTTATATTTTGTAAATCGCTTTGTTTGCAAAGGCAGTATAAAAATTGAACTAAACCATTCCATCTCTTTTTTTAGGTCAGATAAATTCACATATATTATGCTTAAAGATAAGCATGGACCATGGGCCTTAACCCTTCCTCCCAAGACACTGTCCAAAGTCTGATGGGCAGATTTCTCTGTCTGACAGTCTTGGAGATGGAAGATTGATGGTAAATCTTGTCTGCCAATGGTTTAGATGTGGTGTGACAGATGGAAAAATCCATAGTAGACTATAAGGGGTATGTTTACTAAAGGGCGCTAATGTCACAGTGGTGGAATTAGCACACGATAAGGTACGTTATCGGGCGATGAAGGTGCGTTATCGCGTGATAACGTCCCTTATCGTGCGATAACACACCTGCAACGTTAAGGCACCCTAACACCGTGAAATCCGGCGCTGAAGGGCGAAAGAAGGCTTCCCAGAGGGCGGAGAGAAGGGGTCAATGGGTGGAGAGCGGGAGGGGAGAGGCTCCAGGCACACTAATGCTGTGGAATCCGGATCTGATCACTAACGCCAGTGAAAACCTCACGTTAAGGCACATTTGCAGGAAAGAGAAACCATTTCCGTCAGCAATGTACAGCAAAGCCAGGGAAACCTAAAAAAAGTGATAGTTGTGATACATGTGCACGTAACAAAAGGGCAACTAAACATGGAAAATGACCTGAACAAAATTTAAAATCACCATAACCAAGCTGGCCAATTAATGGGAAAAATAAAACAACACTACTGAGAAAGCTTCAAAAAAAAAAGATATCATTTTTGGAAGAATCTGCTCTGTCCCCCTACAAGGTGAATGATCCCACATTGAAATAGCGCTGATCAGGGTTTTCCCTTTTTATTGGACAGGTTTCCTATGGCATGCACATGTGCGGCAACAGCATGGTGGGCATGTCGGAAATGGCAACTGTACAGATGCTGGAAAATGGGATACAGAGGGCTGCAGGCGGCACATGCTGTGGTGCAGCTGGGGCACAGTGCAGACTAGGGAGATGCCTAGCTTGCACATAGGAATGTTGAAACTGTACAGCAGCCAGACAGCAACTGATGAGGGCCCAACATGGGCATGAGTGTGTTTCTCACAGTGTCACAGGGGATAGTACCCAGCAGGTACCCCCAAGGGCACAGAACATTGGCAGTCGGTGGTGGGGAGGAAGCATGGACGTCTATGCAGGCACCCCTACCCCAGATCCCGCACCATAGGCAGCCGCCTACTGGCACACTGGATGGCCTGAGACTGCACACCACCAGCACCAGCAGCATAAGGGCATGTCAGCATGGTGACGGAGGGGTACTGGTGGTGGAGGGGGCAGTGGCATCTGCCCATAGCAGACCATGGCCTAGCCCTGTTTAGGTGTGTGCCGTGCACTGCAACAGACAGGCTCTGCCTGACAAACAGTCATGGTATCCCCAGGGAATAAACTGTCCCTGTGGCAATAGTGTGGTGCAGTACACACAGCCAGTGTGTTCAGGAGCAGACAGTCACAGGTTCAAGCCCCAGCTGTGGCTTCTGCCAACCCAGTACTAAACAGTGATAATGAAGATGGAACCTTTATTGCAGATAACATAAACATGCCTGAAATGCCTATATTTTGCCCTACAGAGCACAGACACCATAAACATGTGCAATACCTAGAGCAGAGTTTCCCAAATGCAGTCCTGGAGGGCGAAAAATCATTCAGGTTTCATGCTGTCTCTAATAAAGATGCCTGTGCTGCATTTCTATGTGCTGCCCCCATGGTATGCAAATGTATCTCATCCATATTCATTAGGGACAGCATCAAAACCCGAACAGTGCTTGGCCCACCAGGACTGGAGTTGGGAACCTCTGCCCTAGAGCAGCGGCCAACAGGGGCAGAAACACCCGCACCCACAGGCTCCATTATCTAAAGCCTCATGGAGAGGCAGGATGTCGGGCTCTGCGTGCAGCAGCATCTCCCAATACTAGCACTTGCATACCTTAGCAATGCCTCCCTAAACCTGGGAATACGTTACACATATATCAAAAGGTTGCTATGATTAATGGCAGATAGCAATTCCTAAGTTAAGCACAATTTGCTGATTGAGCTGCATCATAGCAACCTTTCTGATGTCTGTGGAGTGTGTTTCAGTTCTGGTTTCTGACAGTGTTTACCACCCCGGGGAGTGACCCCAACAGTATTGCGTACCATAGCCATGCCTGCACTGTGCCCAAGACTGGTGCGGTGGCCTGGGCTGCCAAAAACCTCTATATTTGCCCAATGCTGGCATAGGTGTGGGAGTGTGTGTCTGTCTCTCCAGTGTGTGGTGGCTGCTAACATCTTATTCAGCCCATACTGCTTGCACTGTTTCCAGTGTTAGCCTGCCAATGTGCATAATGAGGAGCAAGGTACTGTGGGTATAGCCCGGACAGGGCGGCCTGGGTAGGATGCATCTGCACAGGGCATAGGGCAATGGCTGGGACATTGTAGTGCCTGGCCACCCCCTGCACGGAAAGGGTGGCCACAGCATGTCCTGCTGGGAGGTCACTCTCACCCTGACTGAGCAGTGACCACGGCATGGCTAGGTTCCCCCATAGTGCTATGCAGTATTTCTCTGTGATGAAATTGGGGGGGGATGTTTCTGGGGCCTAATCACTGACTTATCTGCTTGTTGGGCGTGCTCATTTCCCAGTTCTGGGTGCACACATCTCCTCCAGGAACATGTACTATGGACTAGCTAGTAGACTGTCTGCAGTTATATGTGTATGGCTTGAACACCTTGCAGGGTGCAGTGGCTGGAGACTCACTGTGCTTGCTGCTGGAGAATGTCAGATGGTGGTGGGTGGCAGCTGAGCATTTCCAGGCTTACTGTCTGTCTTCCATTGCCTTATGGATGTGTACAGATCTGCATTGATTGCGCTGTAGGGTGTCTGTTCCCCAGCAGGACTGGGGTTGATGGTCCCTTCTACTGCCACCATTGCAGTGAGGTTGAATATGGATCTGTTGGTGGGAGATCCTGTTTCCCACCCCTAAGCCACAGAGGGCGAGTGGTTCATAATCTGCCTATGGGTCCAAACAACCTCTTTCATTTACATCATGTGACCATGACACCAACACAGGATATGCACTATTCTGGGTACATCATAGCCCACAAGGGCTAGATGTGACTGAGAAATACAGATGAACACAGATGTATCCTAGGTGTGCCTGCAGGAACTACCTATCACACACACTAGCACTAATGGAGACCTGCAGCATGGTCTATTTCAGCCATGAAAGGTGTTGTGGACCTGATGTTGGGCACCCCACCTCACCCTCAGAGTGAGCACAGTACCCGAACAATGTGACGGTCTGTAGCTACTCTGTGCCAGTAACACACACGGTCAGTACCCCCTACCAGGCTGAGGTGCTGTGGGGGTGCACACGGTCAGTTCCCCCTACCAGGCTGAGGTGCTGCGGGGGTGCATACCCCATCTTGTGATCAGCTGTAGACTGCTGATCTGCATGTGCAGTGCATCATGGGTACGGGTGGGTTAACCCTATCCTGGTAACCACAGCAGACAGTTTGTGTGGTGACCTGCAGTCCTTCTGTAGCCAGCCAGGGGTTTGTTAGTAGCTGTAGCCCACTGGTTACTTCACTACCTGTGGAGCCAGAGGTCATGGGTTTGATACCACAGTGGGGTTATTTGATAGGGCTATCTGAGTCATTTTCCTATTTAAATTAGTGCTGCCAGCAAAAACACACTCACAGTGCTGCAACCTTAAGGTGCCCCATAAATCGCCCTATAGGGAACATTTTAGGGTGCCTTGGTGGACAGTGCACTTTATAATGTGCCCTTTGGAGTGCCTTATAGTGCGCCTTATGCGGCACCTTAGGTTACGGCACTGTGAGGGTGTTTGCTGGCAGCACTAATTTAAAGTAAACAAGAAATTGCCTCAGACAGCACTGGTTTAAAGTAAAGCATAATGCCTCAGACAGCCTTATTCATTAAGTCCATTGGGGGATCAAACTCATGACCTCTGTACCATCAGTCAATGGATTAACCATTGTGCTGCAGCTCTGTTGCTGTATTTGTAGGTCAGCGCGCCTACTTAAGATTAACGCGTGTTAACGTGCGCTGCTCCCTCTATTGGGCGATAATGTGCGCAGTGCACATTATCGCACGATAACGCGTGATTGCTACGCTTAGACCAGAACTCCCACTCCTTTTATGGCATCCTGTACATTATTACCGGGCGCACGTTAAGACGCTTTAGTAAACATACCCCTAAAATATCAAATGACCATGTTTTCAGGATACTTGATAGGAACTGATTGTGGAGCTTTAGAGATGCTCTGGGACTCAACAGCACTTAATGAATTGTGCTCCTGCCCCTCACCAAGGCCCTCTGTACTTTTCTCTAGACTTTCTGTCATTCCTAGGAAATAATGTGGCAACTACTATGTTGTTGCAAGTCATAGGTCCTCCCTGAGTTTGGATCTGGTTCTATAAATATCCTAGAGATCAAGAGTCCAATTTTCATTTAGGCAGGCTGTGCGCCATGTGCCCCATTGGCGCACAGCCTACCCACCAAAGCCCTTAACCTGGATTTTCATTTCTGCAGCATTTCTGCAGCAACAGAAATGAAAATCCAGGTCACGACACACAGACTGGCAACCACAGAGGCTAAGCGGGTAGCCGTGATTTTCGGTGTTGCCCATTTAGTCCCAGCGCCTTAAAGATAGGCGAGGGTTTTCCTTTGGAAAATCCAGGTTAAGGCATTTACACGGGTAACATGGGCTGTTATCCATGTAACTGCCTTCGAAAATCGGGCCCCGAGTTGCTATGGTATTGCTGGTCAAGGGAGTTATTGTTTCCCCATATAAATAACCATAGACACTCTGTAGTATGTGATTTGTTCTTTTTTTAAAGCTTTGTTTCTTGATAATCAAACCTTTAAGGGGGAAATGAAAATCCTGGAAGGTAAAGTAGATTCCCAACAAGGGTTCATTTAAATAGATTTTCAGTCTTTCAGTTCCACAGTGATTAAAGAAAGTTTTGCCTTTAATTCAAAAACGCTGCCTTCAGTAAAATGGCCAAGTGCCTGAAGGAGGAGTTGGCAGGGTAGCAGGAGGTAAGGGAAGTGGAATTGCAGTGGGCTAAACTAAAGGAGGCAACCTATTTGGTTCTCCAAAGATAAAAGGCAAAAAACACAGCTTTCACAAAATTCAGAATTTCACAGAGGAACACAGAAAAGAATACAGGATAAAGCTAAAAAAGACAAAAAGAGAAATAAGGATAGCAAAATCAAAAGCCTCTTCAGCAACATAATTGCTGGAATCGACAACACCCGTCAAGGATTTGCCCTCATCTTTAAGGATATAGCCGCGGCATTTGACTCAGTAAGTCATGAGCTCCTCCTGGTGCGACTTAAGGAGAAGGGTATTCGTGACACAGCTCTAAGCTGGTGCAAATCATACCTATCTGACAGATGGCAGCACGTATGATCCAGTGCCTCAAGATCAGAATCATTCCACCAGAGGCAGGGTGTTCCGCAGGGGTCCTCCTTCTCCGCCCTGATGTTCAACATATACATGCAGCCCATCTGTTCCCTCATCCGATCATTCAATGTTGACTGCTTGATATATGCCAATGACGTACTGCTCTACATGCCATTCTCAACTGACCAGCCAGACCTCTCCCCACTGACAGAATGTTTTGACGTGGTATCCAACTGGCTCCAGACTTAAAACCTTTGAATACAGCACAAGAAAACAGACGTCCTTTTCATTACGAGAAACCAAAACTTCACCCCTCCTGCCTATTTAAAGATCAAGGAAGCGGAGCTACTAACCAAATCCACAATCCGTTACCTTGGAGTTACACTAGAGCAATGCCTGGACATGAAGGCTCACATAAGCAACACAGTAAGAGCAATTTACCACAAGATTCGGACACTCAGGCACTTACGCCCCCTGCTGGAGCCGGATGACTTCCGGACAATCTATCAAGCGCTGGTTATCCCACATTTCGATTACGCCAATGCAATTCTACAAGGGCTCCCGCAATCCATCCTGAACCCACTCCAGCTCACAATGAATGTCGCAGCCAGAGTTCTACATGGTGCTTCCAGGAATGACCATGTGACACCCATCCTGAAACATCTCCACTGGCTCCCCACCCACGGCTGACTCTCTTTTAAAACCCTACTACTGACTTTCAAGGCCATCAACAGGCTCTCCTCCACCTCCCTCATGGAGCTTATCCACCCTACACCCTCTAACAGATCCAGAAGACCCACAGCAGTCAACACACTGGTAATCCCGAAAGCAATAACACAATGCACCCAAGCAACAATAAACAGGGCATTTAGGTTCTGTGCACCCAGATGCTGGAATGCCCTTCCACCCAGCATACGGGCAATCTCCGACCTGACCCAGTTTAGGAAAGCACTGAAGCACCACCTTTTCCTAAAACACTACTCTGATGACAGCTCACAAACAGCCACCCCCCTCCACCAGTTCCGCCACACCAACACACCCAGCACGCAATGAGGCGTCCTCTCCCAGTGGCACCATCCCCGAATATGCGTACTTTGTAAATAGCAGCATGTACATACCCCACTTCTGTAAAAGTGACGCCATCCTCGACTATGCACACCTTGTATACAGCAGCATGTATATACCCCTCCTCTGTAAAAGTCACTCTTCCCACCTGATGTGATTCCTACCTGTAAATAGTTCCCCCAGTGCTATCCAAGTTTTAGCACCTGTTTCATTGTAAATACAGTGCGGGTTAGCCTGCACTGTATAAGCTAATGTTGTATGTAAACCGCACTGATGTTAAATAGCACGATATAAAAGAGACATTAAATAAATAAATAAATAAAATGAACATCTAAAATGTAATGAACAAAACGTTTTTTAGGTATATTCAAGAGAAGAGTAAGATCAGAGGTGGAGTTGCAAGACGCAAAAGTGCCAAAAACAAATTCATGGAAAGTGATACTGAAAAAGCGAAAATGCTAAATAAATACTTCTCTCCTATTTTTACTAAAGAAAATACTGGAGAAGAACCACCTGTGATCAGAAATATACAAATGGGAATAGAGTAGATACTACAACATTCACAGAAGATGATGTGTTGGAACAGCTTGCAAAACTGAAAGTGGTCAAGGCCATGGGACCAGATGGGATACATCCCAGGATACTGAAAGAAGTCAGAGAGGTTCTTTCAGGGCCTTTAAAGAATGTTTTTAATAGATCCTTGGAGACAGGAGAAGTTCCACAGGACTGGAAAAGGGCTGATGTGGTACCTTTTCACAAAAGTGGCAATAGGGAAAAAGTGACAAACTATAATCCAGTAAGCCTTGCCTCAGTGACAGGAAATGTAATGGAGGCACTTATGAAAGAGAGAATAGTGGACTTTCTCGAAACCAATAGGTTGCATGATCTGAGGCAATATCATTTTACCAAAGGACAATCATGCCAAACTAATCTGATTGAGTTCTTTGATTGGGTGACCAGAGAACTAGATCTGTGAGAGATGTTTATTCAATTTCTTGATATATCACCCAGACTAAAGGGCATCAGAGCAGTTTACAATTACTACAAGTAGGTATTGTATACATTCCTTACCCACAAAGGGCTCACACTCTAAGTGCACCTGAGGCAATGGAGGGTTAAGTGGCTTACCCAAAGCTACAAAGTGTGCCTACAGGACTAGAAAACCCAGTTGTTTTGACCTGAGATTGCTGTCCCCATATGAGAATTGAACCCCCAGCCCTCTAGCTTGTGGTACCTTGCCCTAACCACTAGGCCACTCTTCCCTCTACCTAAATTTCAGCAAAGCCTTTGATACTGTTCTTCATAGGAAGCTTATCAATAAACTGAACAGCCTAGGGATGGGTCCCAAGGTGGTGAACTGGATCAGAAATTGGTTAACTGACAGAGGACAGAAGGTGATTGCAAACAGAACCTACTCAGATGAAACGAAGGTGATTAGCAGTTTCCCCAGGGATCAGTCCAGAGACCGGTACTGTTCAATGTATTTGTGAGTGATTGCTGAAGGACTGAATGGAAAATCTGTCTTTTTGCAGACAACATAAAAATTTGCAATGAGTGGACTACCCTGAGGGAGTGTACAACATGAGGAAAGATCTACAAACGCTGGAAGAATGGTCTAATGCTTGGCAGTTAAGATTTAGGGGCTTTTATACAAAGCCTCGGTAGCGGCTTCCACCTGATATCGGATCTGCGGCCCCATTGAATTCAATGGGGGCCGCGGCTCTGATATCGGGTGGAAGCCACTACCGCAGCTTTGTAAACAAGCCCTTTAATGTGAATAAGTGCAGTGGCATGCACTTGAGATGCAGAAATCCAAGGGAATTGTATGTGATAGGGGGCAAGAGGTTGGTGTGCATAGATCAGGAGAAGGACCTTGGCATGATTGTTTCTGAAGATCTCAAGGTAGTGAATCACTGTGACAAGGTGGTAGCAAAAGCCAGAAGGATGCTGGGCTGCATACGGAGAGGAATTACCAGAAGAAAGGAGGAGGTGCTAATGCCTCTGTACAAGTCTCTGGTGAGGCCTCACTTGGAATATTGTGTTCAGTTTTGGAGACCATATTTCACAAAGGATATAAAAAGACTGGAAATGGTTCAGAGAAAGATGACCAAAATGATTTGGTGCCTGTGCCAGAAGACATATGAGAAGGGACTTAAAGACCTAAATATGTATACTCTAGAGGAGAGGGAGGACAGGGGAGATATGATACAGACCTTCAAATATTTAAAGAGTATTAAAGAATAAACAACCCTTTTTCAAAGAGGGGGAAGCTATAAAACTAGAGGGCTAAATTGAAAGGCAATGTCAGGAAATACCTTTTCATTGAAAGGGTGGTGGATGCTTGGAAAACCCTCCAAATGGAAGTGGTGGGGGCAAATATAGTGACATAAATCAAAATGACATTGGACAGACACAGTGGCTCCCTTTATAGCAACAGGATAAAATCAAAACAAACTTAACTATCTCTTATATCTTGACAAATAGGAGTGACCTACACGGAGCAGAAAGGCATGGGGTGTGATCTGCATTCAGTGATAGGTGTACCTACTCTTGCCACCTTGCTGGACAGACTAGATGGACCATTCTGGTCTTTATCTGCCGTCATATACTATGTAATTAACAGAAGAGTGAAAATAATTCAAAATGTGCATTGTGTTAGAAATGTTCAAGCTATTAACTTATCAATTGTACAAGCTCTATCAGGTTGTTGTTTTGTTTACAGATTCTTAAAGAAAGGTTACCAGCAACATCTAAATAGAAACAGAAACACAGAAAAATGACGACAGAAAAAGACCAAATGGCCTACCTAGTCTGTCCTTCCTTATCAACAACTATAACAGTCCCCTTTTTTCCTTTAGAGATCCTCTGTGTTTGTCCCATGCTTTTGTGAATTCAGATACTGTCCTCATCTCTACCACCTCCACTGGGAGACTATTCCACGGATCCACCACTCTTCCCATGAAGAAATATTTTGCATATCACTCCTGAATCTATCCCCCTTCACCCTCATCCCATGTCCCCTCACAGAAGAACTTGCTTTCAATCAAAAGAGGCTCTCCCCCTGTGCATTTATGCCACGGAGGTATTTAAACGTCTCTATCATCACCTCTATCCCGCCTTTCCTCTAAGGTGTACATATTAAGATCCATAAGTCTCTCCTCATATGCTTTATAATGAGGACCACTAACCATTTTATTAGCCATCCTCTGTACTGACTCCATCCTATTTATATCCTTTTGAAGGTGCGGTCTCCAGAATTGCACAATACTCCAAATAAGGTCGCAACAAAGACTTATACAGAGGCACTATCACCTCCTTTTTTCTACTAGCCATTCCTCTCCCTATGCACCCAAGCATCCTTCTAGCTTTTGCTGTCGCCTTTTCTACCTTTTTAGCTACTTTAAGATCATCAGACACAACCATGCCTAGGTCCCGATCTTCTTTAGTGGACAAAAGTACTTCACCCCCTATACTATATCGCTCCTTGGATTGCTGCAGCCCAAATGCATGACCTTGCATTTTTTCACATTAAATCCCAGCTGCCAAATTCTAGACCATTCTTCAAGCTTAGCTAGATCCCTCTTCATGTTATCTACACCTTCCTGGGTATCTACTCTATTGCAGATTTTGGTACCATTCGCAGAGGCAAACCTTATCCAACAGCCCTTCCGCTATGTCAATGACAAAGATGTTAAAAAGAATCAGACCAAGGACAGATTCCTGGGGCACACCACAGGTAACTTCATTCTCCCCAGAGTGAGCTCCATTTACCTGTACGCTTTGTCACCTCCCACTCAACCAATTTCTACCCCAAGCAGTAATTTTAGGGTCCATCCCTAGGGTGCTCAGTTGGTTTATAAGTTCCCTGTGAGGAACGGTGTCAAAGGCTTTACTGAAATCTAAATATACCACATCTAGGGCTCTCCCTCGGTCCAACTCCCTGGTCACCCAGTCAAAGAATTCAATCAGATTTGTCTGACAAGAACTGCCTCTGGTGAATCCATGCTGCCTCGGATCCTGTAATCTGCTGGACTCCAGAAATCTCACTATTTTCACTTTCAGCAGCGTTTCCAAAAATTTACTCACCACCGAAGTTAAACTAACCGGCCTGTAGTTTTCAACCACATTCTTACTTCCGCTTTTGTGAAAAGAGACCACATGATCCTCTCTCCAGTCATTTAGCACCACTCCTGACTCCAACAAGGCATTGAAAAGGTCAGTCAGTGGAGCTGCTAGAACGTCCTCAAGTTCCCTCAGTATTCTAGGTGTATCCCATCCGATCCCATCGCTTTGTCTACTTTAAGTTTAGCTAGTTTCTCACAAACACAGTCTTCTTAAAATTCTTCAAGATGCCCCTCGCTTCTGTTCCTGTTTGTGGGTGTTCCTGGCCCTTCATCTGTGAACACAGAACAAAAATATTTGTTAAACAATTCCGCTTTATCCTCATCAGCTTCTACATATTCCTCCCCTTCATCCTTGAGTCTGACACTACCACTTTTGCCCTTCCTCTTCTCACTAACATATATGAAAAATGTCTTATCCCCCCCTCCCCCCCCCCCATTTTATTGTATAGGCTATTTTCTCCTCTTTTTGAATCTTTGCTTTCCTGACTACTTTGCTAGCTTCTCTAAGTTTTTCCAAATATAGATGCCTGTCTTCCTCTCTCTGTGATCTCTTGTATTTCATGAAGGCCTCCCTCTTTTTCTTCACCTTTTTACTACTTCTTTCGAAAACCATACTTTTATTTACTGTTACCATTGAGTTCTGCTAAGAAGCAAGCACATAATATTCTACAAGTTGACATCATCATCAAAGGCTATTTCAAGAAAATAAACTTTTCTGGTAGTTTTGTTATTAGAGTTGAATGTGCAATGTATTGTGTTATTATTCTTTGGCAATATTGCTAAATTATTTATGGACTCTAAAGTGACACTCTTCCCTGATGTATCCCATTTAACCCAAGTTAAAAAGAAGAAAAATGTCAGACTTTGCATGAACACTACTCAGTATGCACCAAACTATTCCTATGAAACCCAAGCAAATCTAAGATGTCCAAAAATTGTTTATGGGATAATTCTATCCCCAAAATTATAATCACTGCTTCAGCCATAATAAATTAAACAGAAACGGGGTCCATCCCTGAAATTCGGCCCCCTCTGCATCCACAGCTAACCTTCCCATACGAACAAGGTGTTTGTACGGAGAAGCTAGATGGGGTGTAAGAAAGGGCCGGTACGGAACCCTCCATTGCCTCAGGAAAAAATCCAAGTTATCAATGTCCCTGTTTAATGTACATTACCAAGTTTAAGTTTCAATGTAAACCGCTTTGATTGAAATGGTAAAGTGGTATATAAAGCCTGTTAAATAAATAAATAGACAGCAGGGTACAGCAGTCCCAGGCAGCGGAAGGGGTTGGAGTGGGGTGCAGGTGATTTCCTGCCGCCCAATCCTGGCCTTGAGAGGCCAAATTGGGGGTCGGGCCACTGGGAATTGAAGAACAAATTGGTGGCCAGGGATTGTGGCTCCTGAATGGAACCATGGAGCCATGGAAACCAGATGCCATGGTGCCACGGCTTCATTCAGGAGCCTTGACTGAGTTAGCCGGGTAGAAGTCTGTATGTGCAGGCTGACTGGAATTAGGTCGCAGCCTGCACATACAGGCCTAGTTGTGATTCTGATCCAATGGGGATAGACATGCCTCATAGGATCAGAATCACATCTGCCCCTGTGTGTCCGATTCCGATCGGGCACATTAGGGCATGGACATCCGGATCGGAATGCGGCCCAAAGTTAATACTCTAATGCCAAAAGATAAATTCATAATTAATTTTTTGAGCCCAACATTCAAAGGGGTTTATGCCTGCAAACCACATAAATCCCGCTGAACCCACTATTCAATGGCACTAACCTGCTATTCTAAAAGTGAAAAATTCCTGTAGCAAAGTGACACAAAATGTTGTTTTGTTGAACTAAGAATCAAAAGATCATCCAATTCAGATATGACCTACCCAACATAGTCCATCTTTCTTTATTAGGCCTCACCTTCATACCTCATATCAAGAACATAACAATTTTTTTTATATTACAAGCTCAAAACAGTACAATGACTCAGACCCCTACTTGATGCACCCAACTTCCACTCAGTCGTACAAGCACTCATTTTCCCAAACCTAGACTACAGTAATCTTATCCTGCAAGTCCTACCCAATTGCACACTACACCCTCTGGAACTTGCCCTTAATACCACTGCAAGAATCCTGACCAAAGCATCTAGAGCTGAACACATCAACCCGGTTCTTAAACAACTCCATTGGCTACCAGTCACAGAGCGCATAAGATTTAAAGCACTCCTTACTATATTCAAAATCAAACATGAACTATTAGCTACATATCTACAATCTCTCATTAAAAACACACCAGATACCAGAAACAGAAGATCGAGCACCCTTAATATGCTGCACACCCCTTCAACAATTACCGGGACAAATCAAGCAACCTCCAGGACAGCATTTACATTATTCGCCCCAACCATCTGGAATAGATTGCCAGTAAACCTACATTCCACAAATGACCCAATGGATTTTAGAAAAAAGCTAATAACCTACCCTTTCATTGAACACTTTGCTGATCTGACCTAATCACCAGAATTGAATGGACCTTCTCTTGGACACTTTGCACATCTTACACACCCAGCCTAGCTAATCAACCTGAATGGCCTACATAACCTATGCACCCCCCCCCCCCCTTTAATGTCCCACTCAGCTCAATGTAATATAATTACATGTTCATAATGTTACACTGCTAATTCCTGTTCTTTTATGATGTTATATTAACATTGTTCTATGTAAAGCCCTGTTGGCCC
This sequence comes from Ichthyophis bannanicus, assembly GCA_033557465.1. Classification (NCBI taxonomy): domain Eukaryota; kingdom Metazoa; phylum Chordata; class Amphibia; order Gymnophiona; family Ichthyophiidae; genus Ichthyophis; species Ichthyophis bannanicus. The sequence goes on along the minus strand of CM066031.1, from coordinate 322,347,694 downwards.
CGTTGTTTTATGTAAACTGCTTAGAATTGGAGATATAGTGGTACAGAAAACTGTTAAATAAAATAAATAAAGATGAAACTCAAATCTAGTGTAGCACCACATGCCCAAACAAACGTGTGTCTAGAATGAAAAGCTGCCTGCTTCAGGGAAAACTACTTACTGTATCTTAATACAGACCATGGTTGCCCGGGTGTTACAATTGTATGCTTGGCTGCAACCATGGACTGTATTAAGATACAGTAAGTACTTTGCCTTGAAGGCAGATAAAGCCCATAAAACCTATCCAGTCTGCCCTTCAGTATCAACTGTTAAGCTTTACAGTCTCTTTTGTCCCTTTAGAGACCTTTTGTGTTTGTCCCATGCTTTCTTCCTCAGAGCTCCATATACAGGCCAACCAAGCTCTTCTCTATTCTAGCTATATCCATTTGGGTAACCTTTTGGTACTGACTGTGTTAAACTCCCTGTATCTCCCATTAGTTCTATTTTCTTTGTTCTGTATAGTTGATTTATAATTAAAACAACACAGATTAGAATTATATTTGTTCTTTCTCTTCTGTTGCTCTCTCCCTCCCCTTTGTTTCTCCCCTGTCCTTTCACATGCCTCAAAAATCTCACTGTTGGAGCAGCTACGTGTCCTGCTTTTGTGGTCCCAATGCATTCTCCTACCTGAGTTTTTGCTACCATTCAGCTACTCGACCAGTGCAAGTGATAACTTTACTTTAACAAGCATGTAATAAATAGTTGGTAGAACAGAGTAAACCATGATCTGTGCACCCGCTCAATCCTAATTTGCATATTGCATTACATCATTTTTATGATGATAGGTGCTAATTTTAACATAATCACACTAATTTGTGTGTACGCTAAATGGCCTTATCATGTACGCTAAGCTTTAGTGCACATACCCCAAAGCGTTGATTGAAGTACTAATTATTTAAGCCATAATTAACTTATTGAGGGGTTGGTTTGCTCATATTGATGTTACAATTATCTAACTTTTCTAATCGTCCATTATTTCTTGTCTTAAATCTTTTTGCTTTGAAGTAACAAACTTATAATTTGTTACATTTGTACTTATAAATTAACTGCATATTCTTGTTTGTTTATCTACCCTTTCATTAATGAAGTAATTGAACATTACGGCACTTGAAATGTGGTGCTTTAATTGAGTAGTTCATGTATTAATTGTTAGGACTATTAAACTGATTAATGGACCAAATTTTTGTCCTATTTATTTTTGATTTAGTTCTATGAGTTTTAGAAGATTGAATGTTTCTGTAAAGCCTGCATTCTATATTTTACAAAAGAAATCTACATGTGTGTTTGAAGCTATGGTGATATAATCCGTATGAATGATAATTGCTCCTTCTGTGAGGATTTACCTAGAAATCACTCACCGAACTGCCGACATGCATTTCACCCAGCATTCTGCACAATGTTGCCTTATCTCTGAAAAGAATTTATCAGAACCTATAGAGGATAACAGTTGGAATTCTCTATTAACTTTACGAAAATGGAAGATTAGACGACATAGAATATATTTCGTTTTAAGTATCGGTTGGTTTCATTCCCCCTGAAGCAGCGAAGGCGAAACGCTGAAGGGACGTCCAAGCGGGCGTCGGGGTTGATTTGTGATCTCTGATTCATTTGAGTAGTGGGAGCCTTGGTGAACAGTGCTTTGTATATCCCACACCTTTATATATGCTAATTTTCTGTTTATAACAGTTTTTGCTGTATAAAGAAATACTTGCTGTACATAAGGGTGCTAAGAGGGGTATGAAATGGTATGTAAATTTGTATGGCATCCACGCTCTGTATTGCAAGCAAGGTGGAGAGATATCTAAGCAGACCATTGATGTGTTAAGTCTGGCAGATGCTTGACTCCGTTGTGGGCAATTAGCTCTGCACATGATTTTCTGAGGTTTGCTCTCTCTCCTCTTGGGTTTGCTGATTGAATGATATTGTGATAAGGTGAGAAGTTGGAGCTGTTTTTGTTGAATGAAATATCATATATAAGCTCTGATAAGGATCAGTAATAGCCTTATCTCTTCAGGCTGAACTTTCGTTCAAAATCCTAGCCCTCTGTATTTTCAGTTCTCTAGTCCTTTAATCTATGCTCCTGGAACTGGATTTCATTCATTTTGTTTTATATTTTTGTTTCTCTTCTGTTGTGTTACCTTTTTGGCACATACCTCTGTATCTTAACCTGTAACCCATCGCCTAAGGGGCATGTTTACTAAAGTCCGCAAATCTGCGCGCCGCAAAATAGCGCACGGCAACGCGGCATTTAAACGCGCAGAAATGCGTTTAAACGCCCCGCACACGTGCGTGTCACCCCCGCACAGGTACGCGGCACACTAACGGGCCCCGTACAAGTGCGGGCCCGCAAATGTCCGATAGAGGCGTGGAACGGCTAAAAGAGGGCGGAGGAAGGCTCCGGAGGGGCGGAGGGACGGGGTCAATGGGTAGAGAGTGGGAGGGGAGAGGCTCCCCGCACAGTATCGGGCCCGAATTTCCATGTAAAAATTAGCGCGAGTGAAACCCTCGCTGTAGAGGGCATGTAAAGGGAAGAGAAACCATTTCCGTCAGCAATGTACAGGAACACCAGGGAAACCTAAAAAACGTGAGCAGTGTGATATATGTGCACAGAACAAACTTGCAAATAGAACCTGAAAATGACCACAAAAAAACTATTATAAATAGTAATCCAGCTGGGGAACAGTTATAGTGATGGGCAAATATACAAAACACACCCAGCAAAGCTCCAGAAAAAAGAGATGAATATTGGAAGGGTCTACGGAGCGGAGACTCTTCCGAAAAACATTTCCGTTTTTGGAGCTTTCCTCGGAGTGTTTGCTATGGTTGCCCATTAATACCACTGTCGCCCAGCGTGGTGATATTTTCTCCCCCATTTTCCCGTGGTCATTTCTGGTGTTTATGTGCACGTTTGTCACCAGACAGGGTGCATATGCCCACAGTAAAAATGAGTAGAGCAGGGTTTGTGACTCCATCCTGCCAGGCTTACTGCCTCCAGGGGCTGCACTGTCTCTGTGGCAAAAGTGTGGTACGGCGGACAGAGTCATTATCTCTAGAACCAGAGGGCAGAGGTTCAAAACCCAGCTGGGGCACCTGCCAGCCCAGTCCCTATATTTTACCCACCACTAAATAAAGATAGCGCAGACACCCCTGTAGTGCAGGGAACATAAGCATGGGGAAAACACCCATATTTTACCCAACACCGCACACACACCACAACAATGGGCATTACCTACAGCCAAGTCCCCCAAATGCAGTCCCGTACTGCCACATTGCAATCAGGTCAACTGCTTTTTCTGAGAGAAGTTCATGCCAGCATGTTGGCGGACAAGTACATGTGGTGCAGGGGGCAGTGGCTGCTAACCACAGAAGACAGAGGCCTAGCCATGTGCAGGCTGGCACAGTCCACTGCAACAGACAGGCCCTGCCGGATCCACAGTCATGGACAGTCCAGGGAATCCAACCAATCTGTGGCTACACAGTGGTGCAGTGCACACAGACAGTGCATGTAAGAACAGAAGGTCACAGGTTCAAAGCCCAGCTGGGGCTACTGCCAATCCTGCCCACATATTTTTCCCACAACTAAACAGTGATAGTAAGGACACACCTTTCATGGCGGGGACATATGCAATGGTAAGACATCTATCTTTTACCCCACTGAGCACAGACACCATGAACAGGGGCAGTACCTAGAGCAGAATCACCCAAATGCAGTCCTGGTGGGCCACACACCAGTCAGGTTCCATGCTGACACTCATACAAATGCCTGTGCTGTATATCTATGCACCACCCCCATGGCATGTAGATGTAGCTCATGCATATTCATGAGGGATAGCAGGAAAACCCGAACAGTGTGATGCAAACCTGGACTGGAGTTGGGAATCTGTGCCGTAAAGCAGCAGCCATCAAGGACAGACACACCCACACCCACAGGCCCCATTGGCCAATGTCTCCTGGAAAGGCAGAACATTGGACCGTGCATGCAGCACCCAAAACGAGCACTTGCATAACTTACCAATGTCACCCTACACCTGAGGTATACGGTACACAGCACTGAGACGTTTGCTAGGAGCACAGGCAGGCAGATATCCATACGTTACGTACATACTGCTAGTTGACCCCATCCAAACAATCTGTTAGGTGTTTGCGGGGCATGCTCCAGGCCTGGCCTCTGATGGTGCTTACCACCCTGGGGAGTGACCACCAGCTGTAATGCGTACCATATCCATGCCTTGCCGTGCTCAGGACCGGTTTGGTGGGCAAAGCTACTTACCCCCTCAATCGTAGCACCATGATGGCAGAGGTGTGGAAGTGTGTGTCTGTCTATACAGTGGGTGTTGGCTGCAAGCCCCTTCAACAGCCCACACTGCCAGCACTGTTGCCAGTATTGGCCAGCCAATGTGCATAATGAGGTGCAAGGTACCATGGGTATAGCCAGGGCAGGGTGGCGTGGCCAGGATGCATCTGCACTGGGCATAGGGCCCTGGCAGGGACATTGGCTGGGATATTGTAGTGTCCGGCCACCACCTACACAGACAGGGTGGCCAAAGCATGTCCTTCTGGGGGATCACGCTCACCCTGACTGTGCAGTGACCACAGCATGGCTAGGCCCCCCCATAGTGCTCTATAGTAGTTCTCTCATGTGATAGATATGGGTTTCTCTTTGGGGCCCAGTCACTGATCTATCTGCTTGCTGTGTATGCAGACAGCCCAGTTCTGGGTGCATGCATCTCCATTGGGAACATGCACTATGGACTAACCAGCAGACTGTTTGTAGCTGGTAAATGTCTTGCTATAATGGCTTGTAGGGTGCAGTGGCTGTTGGCTTGCTGCAGGGGAATAGCTGGTGGTGGAGTGCAGCTTACCATACCCTGGGCTTATGTCTGTCTGCTATTGTGTTATGGCTGTGTATGGAGCTGCCTGCCAGGGGGGGGGGGGTGGTGGTGTTCCTCAGCAGGACTGGGGTTGATGTTGCCCTCTACTGCCACCTTTGCAGGGAGGTAGAGTGTGGATCCCTTGATGGGGACCATGTTTGCCCGGGGGGGGGGGGGGGTGGCCTGATGGCAGCAGACAGGGATATCCATGGTGTTTGTGCAGAAACTAGCTATCTTACACATTAACACTGCTTTGGAACGCCCACTTGGCCTCCATCAGCCATGGCAGGTGTTGTTGACCTGGTCCTGGCCACCTCATTGCACACTCAGGGTGAGCACAGTACCCGCACGATGTAACGGTGTGTGGCTACTCTGTGCCAGTAAAACACCCGGTCAGTGCCCCCTACTAGGCCAAGGTGCTGTGTGGGTGCACCCGGTCACTTCCCCCAACAGGGCCGAGGTGCTGTGGGGGTGCATTCCCCATCTTGTGTCCATCTGCGGACAGCTAATTTGCATGTGCAGTGCATCATGGGTACGGGTGGCCTAACCCTATCCTGTTGACACCAGCAGACTGTCTGTGAGGTGACGTGTAGGCTATCTGCAGCCAGCCAGGGGCCTGCTTACAGCTATGGAGCTGTAGCGCAATGGTTACATCACTGCCTGTGCAGCCAGAGGTCATGGGTTCAAACCCACAGTGGGGCCCTTTGGTAGGGCTGTCCACAGCTTTATTTTTATTTACTGTACATATGTCTATGCCGGCAAGACCACCCTCAGCTTACTATACCCATTAGGTGCCTCTGAGGGTGCTTCATAGGGCGCCCTGTAGGCCACCTTATGGTTGCCATCCCTATAGGGTGCACTATACATTATCCTGTGTTGCAACATACATGCTGCCCTATAGGGGACATTCAAGGGTGCCTTGGCGAACAGTGCACTGTAACATGTGCCTTATGGGCCGCCGTATGTTAACATGCTGGGAGAGTGCGTTTGCTAGTAGTGATAACAAAATAAAATTATACAGCCTCCTACAGCACTCCACAACATAATACATACTGCCTCAGCAGGCATTTTTCACTGGGCATTGTGAGGAGTTGAACCCCTGATCCCTGCACCATTGGTCAGTGTTTTAACCATTGTGCTGTGGCTCTGTTCCTGTGCTTGTGCATCAGCGCGCCGCCTTGTGCCTATCAGTGCGCCGCCTTCTGCCGCCCAAGGGGACCAGTGCGCCGCCTTCTGCTGCCCAAAAATAACTGTGCGCCGCCTTCTGCAGCCCAAAAATAACTGTGCGCCGCCTTATGCCGTTCCAAATTAATTTGCCTCCTAAAACAATTTTAATCATTACAGTTACTGCCTCAGCTGACCTTTGTCGTTGCACACACTGGGGGATTGAACCCATGGCCCCTGCACCATTGGTCAGTGTCTTCACTGTTGTACCACGGCTCTGTTGTTTTGTATACTCAGCAGCGTGCCACTTTGCCTTTCCACGCGCTAATGTCGACCCCCGCACATTAGCGCGACGCGCACATGTCCGGTTGCTTACTACCGTTTTTTTTCTATTTTCTGCCTGAACCGCCCACTCCTTATATGGCACAGGCACACTAGCGCGGCCCCGCACGTTAGGAATGTTTAGTAAACATGCCCCTAAGTCTCCAGATTTTTCCTGTTTTATTTATGTGTGTTAAATAGCTAATGCACTGAAATACTTGTTTCCCATCAGCACCGGTGGGCTTAGCAGAGCCGCAAGAAAGGGAAACTCTCCCTTTGCAGCTCTGTAAAGCCGGCAGTGCTGAGGGAGAGAAGAGGGCTCTGCCGGAGCAGCTGCAGGGCACTTTCTTCAGTGGCTCTTCCAATCAGGTTTTATTTTTATTTTTTGAAGGCGGAGTGAGGCGGCTCTTTTGGGGGCATTTCTTACCCAATAACATTTCTTACCCAATAACAAGGCCAGGACTAATATCCCAGATCACGGAACACCAACGACACGATTCTGCACACTCAACAAGGAGGATGTTCTTATCAAGCTTCTTCCACAACTGGATGTACCAACCCTTGACCCTGACGAACTTGTAGCAAATTGGAATAATAGCATCAGAACCTTAGCCTGTATCTCATCTGCCAACAAGTTACCCACAAAACGTAGACATGCACCCTGGTACTCATCTGACCTTCGATCATCCCTTCTACAACTACGTAAACTAGAAAGACGATGGCGAAAAAAGCAAACTACCATAGCCCACCAAAACTACAACTCATACCTAGCATTACACAGAGAGAAGATAAGTGAAAAAAGGAAACAATATCATTCAATGATCCTAAAAAGATCACTGAATAAAACACACGACCTATTTAATATAGTAAAATCACTAACAGGTGACCCTTCACCAGCAAGCCCACACATGCCTCGACCACAGGATTATTCGGACTACTTACAATCCAAAATGATACAATCCAACATGACCTCATCTAACGGCAGCTTGTCCAATATACTTAGTACACCAAAACCTACAACACTACTTAAATTTTCTACAGTATCTACTAAAGAAATTGAAGACACTATTGCCTCCATCAATCTCACCACAGCTCCCAATGACCCCTGTCCAGCAAGTTGGATAAAGGAACTTCAACATGAACTAAGCCATGCATTATGTAAAATAACTAACCAATCACTATCAAGGGGCATCTTCCCCCAAAGTTTAAAACATACATCGATCAGACCCCTGCTAAAGAATAGTCGCCTTGATACATCCAAAGTTGAATCGTACAGACCCATATCAAGCATTCCACTGCTTGCTAAGATCATCGAGAAAATAGTCCAGCGTCAGATCCATCAGCACATCGATGACGAGGCACCCCTCGATCCAGCCCAACATGGCTTCAGGGAATCGCATGGAGTAGATACCATCTTAACTACCCTATTCAACAAGCTAATCACAGGAATTGACAACATACACCAAGGTTTCGTCCTCATCGTTCTTGACATTGCTGCCGCATTTGACTCTGTGAATCATAATATACTATTACAACGCCTCCAAGAAAAAGGATTACTGGGAACTGCATTACAATGGTGTGAATCATACTTAACTAACAGATGGCAGCAAGTAAAAGCAGGTAACACGTCCTCTGAACCATTCTTACAGAACCAGGGAGTGCCACAGGGATCATCCCTGTCTGCTCTATTATTTAACATCTATATGCAGCCTATCTGCTCCCTGATACGCTCATTAAATGTAGAATGTCTCGTGTATGCTGACGACATACTACTATACATTCCATTTACCATAGAACAACCTGATTTTTCCCCTATCATCAGATGCTTTGATGCAGTGGCTGAATGGCTTCTCACACAAAACCTGAGGATTAATCATAGCAAAACCGATGTCCTATTTGTCACAAGGAATCAGAAATTCACCCCACCACCCAACCTGCAAGTTAAAAACGCTGAACTAAAGACAAAAGACACAATTCGCTACCTAGGCATCACCCTAGATCAACGATTGGCTATGACAACCCACGTAAAGACCGTTACCAAAGCAATATACCACAAAATACGAACCCTTCGCCACCTCCGCCCACTACTGGACTTTTCAGACTATCGAACCATATTTCAAGCCCTAGTGATCCCACACATAGACTTCGCGAACACCATCCTCCATGGTCTTCCACAAGCAACCCTCAACCCACTTCGGCTGGCCATGAACTCAGCTGCTAGGGTTCTCACAGGGACATCAAGATTAGAACATATAACCCCAGTAATGAAAAACCTACATTGGCTGCCACTACAAGCCCGAACTCAATACAAGGTACTGGTCATGACCTTCAAGGCACTGAATAATCAATCTCCCACACCAATTAGTAAACTGCTCAACAACATACCCAATACTAGAGTCAGAAGACCTACACTACTGAACATGCTAACTGTACCTAAGCTCACCACAAGATGTACAAAGGCAACTACCAATAGAGCTTTCTCAATTTATGCCCCAACAGCCTGGAATGAACTCCCCGCTAGTATAAGATCCATAACCAACCTCACCTCCTTCAGAAAGGCAATAAAACACCACCTTTTTCTAATTCACTATCCTGAAACCATGCCCGAAAAACATAAGTCATTTGCACTCACACCACACACTAACTGCCCTATCACCCAACATGAAAATGGCTAGATGCTCCTCTCCTTTAGATATACACATCATAAATCTACCACCTGACCTATAAATACCTACGGTTTACGAGAATAGATAACTCTATGTAAATACTTGTATATACCATGTGAATAGTTTTCCCTGTTATCCCAGTTTGATTATGCCATTGTTCTATGTAAGCACATGTTCTATGTAAGCACATGTTCCATGTAAGCCATGTTCTATGTAAGCACATTGTGATATTTATGCATTGTTGCTTGTTCAGTTTTAATGTAAACCGAGCTGATTTCAATAGCGCGGTATATAAAAAATAAAAATAAATAAATAAATAAATTTCTGCCGCCCCAAAAGTTTACCGCCTGAGGCCACCGCCTCACTCCGCCTAATTATAGAGCAGCCTCTGGGCACTAAGATGTATAAAACATGGAGACATCCCCAGAGCCACTCTAGATCCATCTATAATAAAATTAGAATGTTAAGACACCTCAGACCTATGTTACCTCCTAAGGACTTCCGAACCATTTTCCAGGCCCTCACCCTTCCACACTTTGATTACGCAAATGTTGCCCTATATGGTCTCCCCAAGAACACCCTTAATCCGTTGCAAATCGCCATGAGTGCTGCTGAGCGTGTGCTCTGTGGTACAGCAAGATCAGACCATATCACCCCGATACTTAAGGATCTCCACTGGTTACCAATTCAAGGCAGGTTATCATACAAAATCCTTCTCATCATTTTCAAGATCATCAATAACCTAGCCCCGCAGCTTTCAGTGACCTTATCACTCCCACCCCGAAAAACAGAATGAGAAGGTCTGTATCGGACAACACTTTGATCATCCCTAAAGAGTCCATCAAGTGCACCCAGACGACCAAGAAAAGAACCTTCGCCTTCTACGCCCCAAAATCCTGGAACGACCTTCCACCAGAAATTAGAGCCATCAAAGACCTTATTCAGTTCCGTAAGGCAATCAAACACCACATTTTCCTACTTCATTTTGCACAAGCATCCACCCCTCCTCTGTTCTCCCACACTCCAACGCACACAAACCTTTCATTCTCTACTTAAATAATCTGTCACAACTACCTTGAGCTTGCCTTCAGTTCTTCTAGAAATACCAACCTAATCTAACTGTGTTTGATGTACCTATGTATATAGTTACCCTGTTGCTCCAAGTTTAAACCCCTGTTATAATGTAAACATAGAACAGTTTCTGACTGTGCAACCTTTGTTATATGTAAACCGCGCTGATAACAAATAGTGCGGTATATAAAAATTGTTAAATAAATAAAGTATAGAGAAGTCCCCAGTGAAAGAATGTCCAGGTAGCCCAAGGACATGGTGGAGGTGTGGCCTGCACAGAGCAAGGGAGATGCAGGTCACGGTAGAATTTCAGAATGGCACAAGCATGCCTGACATGTTTGGTGAGACGTCCATACCTTTCCCTGCTCCTGACCACAAAAAAAAAAGTACTTGTTTCATGGATGCAACTCCTCTAGGAAAAAGCACATAATAAGCTTACATCACCACAATTATTATTTCCAGCCCAAAAAACCTGACCATAAATACAAACTCCAAATATATTACTGACCTGCCACAAAATGTCTAAATAGCTGAAATGCCAGGACATGACATGCAAGGCTCATACCATAGTCATCCCCTTTCTGAAATATCCCTGCCAGCAAATCCATGTACCCAGTGCAACTTGGGGACATGGCTTGCTACCATGCATATATCCAGCCTTGCAATTAGCATATGGCTCACCTCCATAACTGTTACAGGGACATTCATTTTTCATAGTGGAGAATGATTTCAGAAGATTTTTTTTTTAATTTATAAATTTTAACCATTGTACCATTGTAAGGGGACAGTAGCAAAATACAAAGAAATTTCAATAGGCAAAGCTTTAACCAAGCGAAAAAAAACCTGCCCTTTTCTAGCCCATAAAAAGGAAGACCCAAGAAAAGGTAAAAAGAAAAATATACAATACAAAGGAAATGCAAGTAGGCAAACTAACAGCCAGCGTATCCCATATTCACGGAATAATAAAGCCAGTAGACCCCAGATCAACAGGTCTACGAGCACTGATAAAGGAAAGTAACTGCGAAGGTTCAACAAATATATAAGAAACGGATTGCCACTTAACCATACTTTTGCAAGGAAATCTGAGAAAAAATAAAGCCTCCAGGTCAGAGCAGAAGAAACTCCCTTCTCCTATGCTGAGTTTCCCTGGCCAACTCAGGGAAAAGACAAACTAAAAGAACTTTAAACAAAATGTTCCTCTTTTTGAAAAACATTTTTAACAAATGTAGCCAAGAGTGTAAATACTACAACAGATTCAGTATCAAAACTAATATAGCAGACACATTAAAAAAAATCAACTTTTTGGAGGCCTGGAACCTCAGAACCTCCAGACGGTTTCTTAACTGATGGTGCATAATATACTCTAATCATAGAAACATAGAAACATGATGACAGAAAAAGACCACATGGCCTATCTAATCTGCCCTTCTAAATCAACTACAATAGTCCCCTTTTTTCCTTAAGAGATCTTCAGTGTTTGTCCCATACTTTTTTGAATTCAGATACTGTCCTCGTTTCTACTACAGTACCTCCACTGGGAGACTATTCCATGCATCTACCACTCTTTCCGTAAATCGAAAGAGGCTCTCCTCTTGTACATTTATGCCATGGAGGTATTTAAATGTCTCTATCATATATTTTGTTTGTTTCATTGTAAACTGCTCCTAATCTCTAGAAGGGGAGGTATAGAAAAACACTCCAAATAAATAAAAAAAATCCCACCTTTCCTCTAAAGCATACATATTAAGATCTGCCTTCATATGCTTTAAAATGAAGACCACTAACCTTTTTAGTAGCCACCCTCTGCACCAACTCCATGCTGTATATATCCTTTTGAAGATGCAGTCTCCAAAACTGCACACAAGACTCCATATGAGGTCGCCCCAGAGACTTATACAGAGGCATTATCGACTCCTTTTTTCTGCTGGCCATTCCACTCCCTTTGCATCCAAACATCCTTCTGGCTTTCATCATCCTCTTTTCTACCTGTTTAGCTGCTTTAAGATCTTCAGAAGCAATCATGCCCAGGTCCTGCTCTTTTTTTGTGGATAGAAATACTTTGCCCACTACACTGTAGTGCTCCTTTGGATTTTTGCAGCCCAAGTGCATGGCCCTGCATTTTTTAGCATTAAACTCAGCTGCCAATTTTTGACCATTTTTCAATCTTAGGGGTATGTTTACTAAACCGCGCACACGTGCGCGGCGCACAGTAGCGTACGCTAATGATGAACTTAAGTGCTCTTAAGTGCCCCGCACGGGTGCGCGTTACACTAACGGGCCCGCGCACGTGTGCGGGGCGCTGATGTGCAATAGAAGCGGGGAAAGGCGTATGGAGGGCGGAGGAAGGCCCCCGAGGGGCGGAGGGACGGGTTCAATGGGTGGAGAGTGGGAGGGGAGAGGCTCCCCGCACAGGAGCGTGGCTGAATTTCGGCAAAAAAATACCGCGAGTGAAAACCTCGCGTTAGAGCCGATTTAAAGGGAAGAGAAACCATTTCCGTCAGCAATGTACAGCAAAATCGCGGAAACATGCAAAACGTGAGCAGTGTGATACATGTGCACAGAACAAAATATAATTGCAAATGACCACAACAAATATAAATTGCAAATGACCACAACAAATTCCAAATAAATTATAATCCAGCTGGGCAACAGTGATATTAATGGACAACCATCAAAAACACTCCCAGGGAAGCTCCAAAAAAAAGAAATGATTTTTGGAAGGGTCTACGCTCCGTAGACTCATTTTAATGGAGCTCCGTAGCACTGCATTTTAATGGAGCTTTCCTGGGAGTGTTTTCCAGGTTGCCCATTGATATCACTGTTGCGCAGCTTGGTTTTGGTTTTATTCCCCTTTTTTGGAGGGCATTTGTGAGGTTTATTTGCACCTTTGTCCCCATACAAGGTAAACGAGCCCACAGTAAAATTGTGCAGAGCAGGGTGTCTGACTCGTGCGGCCAGGTTTCCTATCTCCAGAGATTGCATTGTCTCTGTGGCCACAGTGTGGTGCAGCAGACACAGCCAGTAGCTATAGGATCAGAGGGTCACAGGTTCAAATCCCAGCTGGGGCTCCTGCCAACCCAGTCCCCATAGTTTTACCCACCACTAAACAGTGATAGTACAGACACTCCTTTATTGCAGAGAACATAAGCATGGTTCCAACACCTATATTTTACCCTACACCGCACACAAACCATAACAATGGGCATTACCTACAGCCGAGTCCCACAAATTCAGTCCTGGAGTGCTACAACTCAATCAGGTCATATGCTTTTCCCCAGATAGGGACATGTCTGCATGTTGGCGGAAGGGTACAGGTGATGGAGGGGGCAGTGGCTGCAAACCACAGCAGACAGTGGCCTAGGCCTGTGCAGACTGGCACCGTCCACTGCAACAGACAGGCTCAGTCAGATGTACAGTCATGGACTCCCCAGGGAACGCAACAAATCTGTGGCAACACAGTGGTGCAGTGCACACAAACAGTGTGTGCAGGAACAGAAGGTCACAGGTTCAAAGCCCAGCTGCGGCTACTGCCAATCTAGTCCACATATTTTTCCTACAACTAAACCGTGATAGTACGGACAAACCTTTATTGCTGAGAACATACGCATGGTTCATACGCCTATATTTTACCACACCAAACACAGATACTATAAACAGCCGCATTACCTAGAGCAGAGTCAACCAAATGCAGTCCTGGAGGGCCCCACACCATTCAGGATCCATGCTGCCTCTAATAAAGATGTCTGTGCTGCATATCTATGCACCACCCCCATGGTATGCTGATGTAGCTCATGCATATCTATGAGGGACAGCATGAAAACCCGAACAGTGGTTGGAACACCAGGACTGGAGTTGGGACACTCTGCCGTAAAGCAGCAGCCAACAGGGCCAGACACACCCACATACACCCCCACAGGCCCCATTGGCCAATGCCTCATGGAGAGGCAGGACATTGGGCCCTGCCTGTATCTCCCAATACTAGCAGTTGCATACCTTAGCACTGTCACCCTACACCTGGGTATATGGTACACCGCTATCAAACGTTGCCCATGATAACTGGCAGATATCAATTCCTACGTTAAGCACATTTTGCTCATTGATCTCCACCATAACAATCATTGTGATGTCTGCGGTGTGCGCTGCAGGTCTGGTCTCTGACAGTGTTAACCACCCTGGGGAGTGACCCCCAACAGTAGTGCGTACCATATCCATGCCTGTACTGTGTCCAGGACTGGTGTGGTGGGTATGCCTGCTAGACTCCTCTATAGTAGCACAATGCTGGCATAGGTGTGGGGGTGGCTGTCTGCCTATCCAGTGTGTGGTGGCTGCAAACACCTTCCACAGCCCACACTGCCAGCAATGTTGCCAGTATTGGGCTGCCAATGTGCATAATGAGGAGCAAGGTACCATGGGTATAGGCTGGACAGGGTGGCCTGGCCAGGGTGCATCTGCACAGGGCATAGGGCACTGACTGGGACATTTTAGTGCCCGGCCACCACCTACACAGACAGGGTGACCTCAGTATGTCCTGCTGAGAGATCACTCTCACCCTGACTGTGTAGTGACCACAGCATGACTAGGCACCCCCATAGTACTATATAGCATTTCTCTCATGTGATAGATATGGGTTTCCTTTTGGGGTCCAGTCACTGATTTATCTGCTTGCTGTGTATGCTGACATCCCAGTTCTGGGTGCACGCATCTCCACTGGGAACATGCACTGTGGACTAACTAGCACACTGTTTGCAGGAGAATATCAGATCGTGGTGGGGTGTAGCTCACCATATCCAGGCCTAATATCTGTCTGCTATTGTGTTATGGATGTGTATAGAGCTGCATTGACTGCCCTGTGGGGTGTCTGCTCCTCAGCAGGACTGAGGTTGATAGACCCCTCTACTACCACCTTTTCAGGGAGGTAGAATGTGGATTTATTGATGGGAGACTCTGTTTGTCACCCTCAGCCCTGGTGGTGGTGGTGGTACATGGCCCACCTAGGAATCCATAGGGGCTACACCTGACTGAATCAGACAAGGTGTGTGTGCAGGAACTACCTATCTCACACATTAACACTGCTTTGGACCTCCGGCATGACCTCTTTCAGCCATGGAAGGTGTTGTGGACCTGGTCCTGGGCGCCTCATTGCACCCTCAGGGTGAGCACAGTACCCGCACAATGTGACGGTGTGTAGCTACTCTGTGCCAGTAAAACACACGGTCAGTACCCCCTACCAGGCCGAGGTGGTGTGTGGGTGCACATGGTCACTTCCCTCTACCGGGCCAAGGTGCTGTGGGGGTGCATTGCCCATCTTGTGTTAATCTGTGGACAACTGATCTGCATGTGCAGTGCATCATGGGTATGGGTGGGCTAACCCTATCCTGGTGACCACAGCAGACTGTCTGTGTGGTGACGTCCATGTTCTCTGCAGCCAGCCAGGGGCTTGCTAGTAGCTGTAGAGTTGTAGCCCAATGGTTACTTCACTGCCTCTGAAGCCAGAGATCATGGGTTCAAACCCACAGTGGGGTTATTTGTTATGGTTGTCCAATGCATTTTTTTTAATGTACATATTTTGATGCCAGCAAAAACACCCTCAGAGTACTGTACCCATAAGGTGCCTCTGAGGGTGCTTTATAGGGCGCCCTATAGGGCACCTTATGGTTCCCGTCCATATAAGGTGCACTATACAATATCCTGTGACGCAACCTATAGGGTGCCCTATAGGGGACATTTTAGGGTGCTGTGGCAGACAGTGCAATTTCTAATGTGCCCTATGGAGTGCCTTATAGGGTGCCTTATACGGCACCTTCCATTACGGCACGTGAGGTCTGTTTGCTGGCAGCAATTAATAACATAAAATTAAAGTGCTGCAGGACAAAATATGTACAATGCAAAGCTGATGCCACAGCCAGCCGTATATATTAGGCATACTGGGGAGCAAACTCATGACCCCTGTATTAGCAGTCAGTGCCTTAACCATTGTGCTCCACTGCTGCTCCTCCTTGTCTGTCAGCGCACCTACTTATGCTTTTCATTCCTTAAACTGCACAGTGCTGCCATAAAAAACAGTACACTAACCTTGCGGTACCTCATACGGCACCCTCTAAAGCACCCTATAAGCAACATTCTAGGGTGCCTTGGCTGACAGTGCACTTTAAAATGTGCCTTATAGGGCACCTTATGTTAACACGCTTTGGGAGTGCGTTTGCTAGTAGTGATAATTAAAATATGAATAAAATGCCTCCTAAAGCAATCTTCCCCTTAATATGTTCTGCCTCAGCCAGCCTTGTTCATTGGGCACTTTGGGGGAATGAACCCCTGATCCCTGCACTATTGGTCAGTGTCTTAACCATTGTGCTGTGGCTCTGTTCCTGTGATTGTACATCAGCGCGCCGCCTTATGCCGCCCAGTATTAAAAAGCCTCCTAAAACATTAGCGCACCGCTTTATGCCCATCAGCGCGCTGCCTTATACTGCCCATCATTTAAATGCCTCCTAAAATAGTGCCTCAGGCAGCTGTCTCCATTGGGCACTGTGGAAGATTGAACCCCTGATCCTTTCACCATTGGTAATTGCCTTAACCATTGTGCTGTGGCTCTGCTTTTCTTCAGGCACATCAGCGCGCCACTTATACCGCCCAGTGTTATAATGCCTCCATAAACATCAGCGCGCCGCCTTATGCCGCCCAGTATTAATATGCCGCCAAAAACATTAGCGCGCTGCCTTATGATGCCCAGTATTTCTGCGCCTCATAAATTAATGCCTCAGCCAGCTGTCTTCATTGGGCACTGTGGGGGATTGAATCCCTGATCCCTGCATCCTTGGTCAGTGCCTTAACCATTGTGCTGTGGCTCTGCTCTGCTCTTTTTCTTGCACTTCAGCGTGCCACTTATGCCTCCCACGCAGCTATCTCATGCGCTAAGGTGCGGGGCGCACATGGACGCCGCGCACCTTAGCGCATATGTAAATTCCGGCTTTTATTTTTCAGGACGGAACGCCCACTCCTTATATGGCACCCGCACACTACCGGGGCCCACACTTTACCGGGGTTTTAGTAAACATACCCCTTAGCTAGATCCCTCCTCATGTTATTTACTCCTTCCTGGGTATCTACTCTATTGCAGATTTTGGTATCATCCACAAAGAGGCAAACCTTACCCGACAGTCCTTCCACAATATCACTAACAAAGATGTTAAAAAGAAACGGACCAAGGACAGATCCCTGCAACACACCACTGGTAACTTCCTTCTCCTTAGAGTCAGCTCCATTTATCAGTGCCCTTTGTTACCTCCTACTCAACCAATTTCTAACCCAATCAGTAACTTTCGGGTCAATCCCTAGGGTGTTCAGTTTGTTTAGAAGTCTCCTGTGCAGAATGGTATCAAAGGCTTTACTGAAATCTAAGTACACCACATCTAAGGCTCTCCTTCAGTCCAACTCCAAAAGAAATCAATCAAATATGTCTGACAAGTCCTGCCTCCACCCATGCTGCCTCGGATCCTGCAATCCATTGGACTCCAAAAACCTCACTATTCTCTCTTTTAGCAGTGTTTCCAATAATTTACTCACCACAGAAATTAGACTAACCGGACTGTAGTTTTCAACTTCATCCTTAATTCCGCTTTTGTGTAAAGGGACCATATGTACCTTTCTCCAGTCTCTGAGACCATCCCTACTCAAAAGAAACATTGGAAAGGTCAGTCAATGGAACTGCTAGAATGTCCCTATGTTACTTCAATATTCTCAGATGCATATCATCCGGTCCCATCACTTTGTCTACTTTTAGTTTAGCTAATTCCTCACAAACACAGTCTTCTGAAAGTCGTTCAAGATCCCCTTCACTTCTGTTCTTATTTGTGGGTGTTTTCTAAGGTCCTGCTCCTGGCCCTTCATCTGTGAACACAGAATATAAATATTTGTTAAGTAATTCCACTTTATCCCCATCAGTTTCTACAAATTCCTCCCCTTCACCCTTGAGTCTGACAATACCACTTTTGCCCTTCCTCCTCTCACTAACATATCTGAAAAATGCCTTGTCCCTGCATTGGCTATTTCTTCTTCTTTTTGTATCTTTGATTTCTTGACTACTTTGCTAGCTTCTCTAAGTTTTTCCAAATATAAATGCCTGTTTTCCTCTCTGTGATCTCTTGTATTTTATGAAGGCCTACCTCTTTTTCTTCTTCTCAGTTAATTCTTTCAAGAATCATAGTGGCCTCTTTTTCCTTTTATGTTTATTTACCTTTCTAACAAAAAGGTTTGTTGCCCTTAAAACACCCCTTTTCAGTTTTGCGCATTACTTTTCTACATTCCTCAGCTGTTCCCATCCCACTAACAGCTCCTTGAGGTATTGTCGCATATTGGCAAAGTTAGTTTTCCTAAAGTTTAAGGCCCTTGCTTTTGAATGGATTTTATCAGCCCTAGTCCTAATACTGAACCACACCATCTGGTGATCAGTGGATGTGAGATGATCCCCACTATGACATCAGAAACACTTTCCCCATTGATGAGCACCAAGTCCAGAATGGCCCCTTCATGTATGGGTTCTGTTTCCAGTTGCCAGAATAGTTCTCCCTGTAGAGCAGTGGTTCTCAACCCAGACCACTGGGGCCCCCAGGCCAGTCAGGTTTTCAGGATATCCACAATGAATAAGCATGAGATAGATCTTGATCTTAATTTAATTTCTTGATATACTTCCCAGGCTGAAAGGCATTAGAGCAATTTATAAATGCTACAAGCAGGTACTGAATATATTCCCTTGTCCCCAAAGGGTTCACAATCTACATGCATATCTGAGGCAACAGAGAGTTAAGTGGCTTACCCAAGGCCACATGGAGCACCTATAGGACTATAGACCCCAGTCCCTCTGGGCTGAGATTGCTGTCCCTGAGTGAGAATTGAAACCCTGGTTCTCTGGCCTGAGGTAGTGTGTCCCAACCACTAGGACACTCCTCACCCCAATGGGGGCAGTGCATGTAGATCTATCTCATCCATATTTGTTGTGGATATCCTGAAAACCTGATTGGCCTGAGGGTCCAAGATGGCTGTGTGGAGAACCACTGTAGAGAATCTGTGATCTCCTTACTTCTAGATGACACCACAGCAGGGATGTGCCAATCAACATCCAGCATACTGAAATCACCTATCAGTAGCACTTCTCCTTTCATGGCAATACTGCATATGTCTTCTATTAAATCTCTGTCCACTTCTCCCTGTGAGGGGAATTGGTATATCACTCCAATGCAAATGGATTTCCCTTTCCGTCTTTGCAGTTTAACTCACAGTACCTCCTCTCTCCCTTTTAAGCCCTATAATTCTATAACTTTAATATTATTTTTTACATATAATACCACTCCTCCTCCCCTTCTTCCTACTCTGTCCTTCTTGAATAAAGTATAGTCTGGTATAATTACATCCCGGTCATGGATGTCTGTGAACCAGGAGTGGAGGTGTGGCCTAGTGGTTGGGGCAAGGTACTTCAGGCTGGAAGGTTGGGGGTTCAAATCCCACTAGAGGACAGCAACCTTGGGCTGGAAGAACTGGGGTTTCTAGTCCCACAGGTGCTCCTTGTGGTCTTGGGCAAGCCACTTAACCCTCCATAACCCATGCTCCCTGTAAAATAGTTATCTCCAAGTTATAATGCCCTGTTCAATGTAATTTCAGTTTGTTCAATGTAAACCACACTGATGCAGAATAGCATGGTATATAAGAGAATGTAAATAAATCTTTACTACCACTAAATCCAAGTCAATCTCAACATCTGGGATCTTATTTCCCATTATACAAACATATATACACACCACTTTCCAGATCTTATCCATTTCTACAAAGGTATTTAATCTTTCTCTTACCTGGAGCCTTTCACTTACCTGGGGGCTTTCTTCATCCATCTCCAACAAATCTAATTTAAAGGCCTCTTCAGTAGGCAAGCCAGTCTGCTGTGGAAGACACTTCGACCCTGGACGCCATCTCTGCTCTGCAGCCTGTGGAACATCATCCCATGGTCCAGAAAACCAATATGTTCTCCATGACACCATGCATTCATGCAGCCATACATTCATCTCCAGGATGTGAGCTTCTCTGCCTTGGCCTTTACCCACAACAGGAAGAATTGAAGAGAACACCACCTGTGCACCTATTTGCTTCACCCTCTGTTCCAGAGCCATGAAGTCACTTTTGATACATTCAGAGGGATATCTAGCAGTATCATTTGTGCCGACATGGATGAGCAATGTCAGATAATAGTCAGTAGGCTTGATGAGTCTCACAAACTCTCCGTAACATCTCGGATTTTGGCACTTGGCAGACGGCATACCTCTCTGGACATCAAGTCTGGTTGGCAGATGAATGCCTCAGTTCTCCTCAGAAAAGAGTCACCAACCACCACTACCCTTCGCTTCCTTGCAGTCACTGATTCTGCAACTTTGGAGTGCTTGAGATCTGGTTCTTCCCTTTCCGGGGATACTTTCACCTCCTCCACTTCCAGGGCTGCATAATGGCTGTTCAATTCAAGGTCTGAAGGTTGTGGATTCTGCAGACTCTGGCGACTCATGTCCAACTCTCTTCATTCTGTAGCCTCCCATCTTCACCTCTGTCAGAGAGCATGGATGTTTCAGGAAGCATCTCATCAATGTACGTCTCACTGTCTCGAATGCTTCTCAGACTTGCCACCTCTTCTCTGATCTCCTCCACTTGCTTTATGAGAGCTTCAGCTTGCAGGCATCCTACACATGGAACCAGTCCTTCAACTGGCAATGGGTTCTCTGGACAGAGGCAGAAGCTGTAATGGGGGCAACAGCTTTGACAATATGATTTTCCCAGCCATTGTTCAGTTGATGGAACTTTGGTAGTAAAAGAGAGAGACCTATCAAAGTCCCTACATTTTCCTCAGTTGTCCTTTAAGAGAAAAATTAATTAAGCTGTTCAGTGTCCCTGTGTGTAACTAACTGGGGATTTGCCTTATAAAGCAAGAATGTTCACGTGGGGTGGGTGGGAGTTGGGGTGGGTGAGGGATCTAAAACCTGATGAGGTCAGTGGCTTCAAAGAGTTTGCTCTGAATGGGAAGCTGGAACAAGAAACAATGAACTCTAACAGACAGAGCTTTGCCCAACGCCACAAAAAAATCCCCCTTTGCAATATACAAAAATAATTGGCTTTTAAAAATGAAAACCAAAATCCCTTTAAGAGCTCTCAGGCAGAGAGATTGTATTTAAAAGCCACACAGTATTACCTTGCTTGCAATGGAGTCCCTGTTAGGAATGCCAGTATTTGCAAGGCCCTGTAGACCTTTATAGAGCACTTAGCTGCCTCGCTGCTTTGCAAGGGGACTCCATTACAAGCAAGTTGCTTCCCTGTGGTAGCCACCAGCAGCCTAAGTGTGCAGCACCAACAACACAAATGCATGCCGTGCTGCCACCCGTTTGGTTCCGGCAGTGGTGGGATCAATCCGATCTGGTTCGTGTTTGGATTGAATCCCTCCACTGTATATAGTGGTACCATATATATAGCTAGTGCCACTGAATATATGATTTAGATATTTGCAGGGCCAAAAGAATCTTAGTTTTAAATGAAACTCAACCAAAGTATTTTTTGTTTTCATTGTAATTGTGCACCATCTATGCACACTACAGCTTTTTTGCATGTGCAAATATGTGCATGTTAATTTGTAGGCATACGCGTGCAAAAGAAATTTGCATGCAAGCTTAGGGCCTGATATTCAAAGGGATTAACACGGCAGATTTGCTAACTATGTTAATCCCCTTGTCTGTGACATTCAGCAACATGGTTAGAGCCACTGAATATTCCTGGGTGTCACTGCTGCATGCTCCAATGCTAATCGGTTAGCATCAGGAAGTTCCGGGGCAGAGCGGGTGCGTTATTGAGTTGCTTCCCAGTTATTGCAAAGCGGTGAAAGACTGGTCTAATTTTCAGCGCAGAAGCTAACCGGACACTGGCTGAATATCATAGCTGTTCAGTTAACTTCATCACTATCCAGGTAACCTGGATATTCAATGCCGGGACCCCAAGGTCTACTTCTGATCCTTCTTTGTGGATAATACTTTGGAATTATCAGCTAAGTGTGCGATGGCTGCTAAAGAAACAAATAGAAAATGGGTGGCGAATAAAACTGGGATAGTTATTATACTTCCATATCTCAAAAAGGATATACACAACTAGAAAGGTCATGAGAAGGGTGATAAAAATGATAAAAAGGAGTAGAATATCTTTTTTATGAAGAGGGACTAAACAGGTTAGACTCATTAGCTTGGAGAGAAGATGACTAAGAGAGGATTTGAAAGAAGTATCTAAAATCAAGAGTGGGATGGAACATTTAAATAGGGAACAGTATTTAACTTGTCAAACAGCACCAAGAGTACACTCCATGAAACTAATGACCAGCAGATTGAAAACAAATTCATTAAGCTGTGAAATCTGTTGAAGGAGGATGTGGTCAAGGCGACCAACATAGTGGGATTCAAAAAAGGTTTCTACAAATTCCTGGAAGAAAATTCCATGAAAGATATTAGCGGGTATACTGTATCTGGGAGAGCCATTGTTCTTCCCTGGAAATGAACTGTAAGAGATAGATCTACTTTTTGTAATCTGCCAGATACTAGGCTTGTTGAAGTTTGGTCCGATCCAGCATTATTTTTTTATGTTTCTTTGGTTATGCTCCGTTTGGAAATGCCACTTTCAGGAGTCTCATTATATTGCACCACTATACCGTACATGCAAACGGACATTTTGATAGTACATAGAGATGGTGCGTGGAGATTGGAATTGAGATGCTAAGCACAGCGCACACAATTCCAGGCAGTATTTTAGGATAGTCTCTGCTAAGAAAGAAGAGGGTAATTTAGAAGCCTTATTTGTGTTTTGCACATATATGTGCTTGCACATACATATGTAAATAGCATCCACATGTAAATAACCATTTTAGAAAGAGCTCATTTTACACATTTGTCCATACCATGTCAAAATTGCACATGTGCATGGACTGAGTGGAGCAAAAATCTGCATGTGCATTCCCTATTTCATACAGGAAGTACATGTCTGAATTTGCACTTGCTCCCTGACACAAATAGGTATTTAAAAAGTGTTCCTTTTGGCTATCCCTTTACATGATGGATTAAGGGGGATATCCCTTTAATCCCCCAATGTTTATTTCCCATTCCAAATTAAAATGAGGTAAAAATAGCATCCTCTGTAGTTAATTAGCAGCATCTACAGATCTAGGTTTGCATAATAGGTCAGATACATGTATAAGTGATGACATTTGCATGTGCATGGTGTGAAATTTTAATAAGAAATATATTAAGTTACCATCAAATTTAATATAGACAGTCTTTCATGAAGTAACTATGCTCTAAATGACTTCATCATTGATCCCACTTGTTTTATCATTGCTCAGTATTCTATCAAATTCATATATAGTTCAACAGTTCAATAGTTCATAGTTCATTTATAAGTCAACAGTTCATACATTTTTATGGCTTATTATGCTTCAAGATTAGTTCATAGTTCAAAAATATTGATTTGTCAAAAGTCTTATCTTGCAGAAACAACATAAGTTTGTTACTCCACAACACTGATCCAACATGATATGTTTCATCACTGTGTCAGGGATCCACTCTCTTCGAATGATTCTTACACGCATGTAAGTTGCTAGGGTTCCTCCATCATATTTTTCCCATGTGTAACTTTGTAAAATGGCTCCTCCCCTGCATGTGCTTTCCTGCATCTCTTTATTCGTATTTTTGAAAAGGCTTCATGTTTATCAGAATTGACATCTCAGTTCTGATCTCATATTGTCTAAAATGTGCCTTTATGTCTTTTCTAAAAGAGTGCAGGAGTTCCTGTGTATTTAGAAAAGAAAAAATGTAGGGGCGATAGAGAACAAATCTTTAATGGTGCCCAACATGGCCAGTTTCGGGGAACAGTTGCCTGAGCCAGGGGCAGATTTGTCTCAATATAATACAATAAGTGAAAAAGCAATGTGGCACTATATGTGTAACCAGCTGAAATCATCTTTTCTTTTTTGGATTACCTTGTGGGGGTGTCCCTTTGTTTTATGCATTTTAGTTCCTGTATCTGTGTATTTGCCAATATGTGGAACCAGAGAAATCATTTTGCAAATATAGATGTGGGAAAAATCAATAGGGAACCTCAGCAACTTCTACATGCGGAAGCTGGTATTTCACAGCTTCCACATGCCTGTGCCACCACTTACATGCGTATGTCGGCCATTTTGCACATCTAAATGAATAAATGCTACCAATTAACTTCGGATGCTGCGATCTTTTACGAATTTCAAATTGGAGAGGGACAGGTCTGGTCCAAGGGTTTCAGTCACCTAGGCAAACCTTCAGCCATTGCCACCCCCCCACCGGAAAATCTTCAGCCATTGCTGCCCCTGCCCCCTAACCTTCCAGAAGCAGCTCCCATCTTTCTGCTCTTTCTGAATGTTGGCACTGAAAAGCTATATGAAGCCACCACAAAGCCTCGTGTTCAAGCACATTGGAAGCCCCTGTCAGTCCCACCTCCTCTGACACTCATTTCCTGCTGCCATGGGGGGGGGGAGTGGCAGGGTCTTTGAGTGCACTTGAACACAAGGCTGCAAGGTAGCTTCATTGAACCTTTTGGTGCCAACATTCAGAAATTGCAGAAAGAGGGAGTCACTCCTGAAAAGTTTTTGGAGGGAGGGAGTGGCAGCAGCTAAGTTGGATAACTTTTCCTATAGTTTCCGCCCCTAAATTTTTGCCACTCTAGCTGGCCTAGTGGAAGAGTTGGCCCAGGAGGAGGAAATAAATAATAGGAGATTAAGAAGGATAACCTTCTTAATCTTTCCTTTTTAAAAACCTAAACAGGACAAGGAACAGTTGTAAATTCCAACAACTGCAGTCATACGCATGTATTCCCCATATTAAATGGGGAATTCAAGTATAGATTTTTGATGCACCACTCTCCAACCATGCTCAGACACAGCCCCTTGCAAATAAATGATCTTGGGCAGGTCACTTAATCCTCCATTGCCTCAGATACAAACTTAGATTGTAAGCCCTTCAGGGACCGAAAAATGTCTACTGTACCTGAATCTAACTCACTATGAACTTCTGAGAAAAGGTGTGACCTTAATCCAAATAAAATACATAGTGCACATTCAATCTTTCTAAAATTGCTACTTATATATGGATGCCAAAGATCCTGACCACTGGCAAAATCAATAAGTTCATCGTTGATGGAGAAGAAATTGAAATAGTGGACAACTTTAACCCCCTTGAATCAATATCAATAAAGAAATGACAAGCAGTCAAGAAATATGATGATGCGTTTTTGTTGGCTTAATGGTTATGAAGGACCTAGACAAGATTCACAAGAGTAGAAATGTCTCTCTCCATACAAAAACTCGACTTGTCCAAGCCATGGTATTTTTAATAGCATCTTATGGATGTGAAAGTTGGATAGTGAAAAATATAAAAAGAAAACCAATGCATTTAAATTATGGTGCTGGCGAAGAATTCTGTGTATACAGTACCATAGACTGCCCAAAGAAAAAAACAGTCAGTAGTAGAAGAGATCAAACCAAAGCTTTCTTTAGAAGCTCAGATGAAAAGACTTTGATTTTTCAGACTTTGGACACATCATGCAAAGAGAGAGATCATTAGAGAAAGACATCATGATTGCCAAGATTGAAGGTCAATGTAAAAGAAGAAGACCAGCAATCAGACGGATCAATATATGGATGTCACCCTACCCACAATGAGCCACCTGACTGAAGACCAAATATAGTTTAGGACAGCTATCTGTAGAAAGGGACTCAAAGTGGTCAGGAGTCTCAGGGAAAGGTTTAGGGTGTGAAAAGAGGTCGGAATGTGCTGGCAGTTTCATAGGAGGTGTGTGGGATTAAGTGAGACACCCAAGGTTACATCTTGCAAAACAGGGAGCTTCTGTTTGCAGGAAGCTTGTCTTGATTAAGCGTGAGCAATATGTTTCTGTTTGGCATGACCTGTAACATGTAATATAAATAAACAAAAAGTAAAGCAGAAAGCATGATTCAGAGTGATAAGGCAAAATAATGTATATTGTGGCAGTTTTTTCCTAATAAAAGGACAAGCAAATTAAGGGAGTTATAGGAGACTGCTCAGGTTTGTGGGCCTGTGACTTTCTTCCTAAAACTTTAGCAGAACTTTGTTATTGTTAAGATATAATTCTGTGCGTGTTGTCTTTTCATTTCTTCTCTCTTTTTTCTGGAACCAGAGAAAGAAAACCAAGGGCCAAGGAAGGATTCCTGTGTTTGTTGCCCCCCGGCTAGAAATTCATTATACGTAACAGTTGGTGACCATGAATACTCTGATTCTTTTCTCTGGCTCCAAGGCAACTCAGACGGAGAACTGAAAGTATGATGGGTAACTTGTTTAGTCGCTAACAGACTCAAACTAAATTGAATGAATGGCAGGAAAAAACATGTGCTTTAGCATTTAAGAAGGGCAGCCCATCTTTGCGTGTTAAACACAATGATGTTCCTATACACACTGTTGCACGATGAAGTTTAAGGGGGAACTTTTTAGAGGAACTGTGGTGCTTGAAATATGAAATGGCAGTCAGTGAAAACTCACCTCTTCACTGCTGCTTTCAGATCTTGACTCACATGATCTCTTATATGTTTCCTTACCATTTCCCTTAGCTGTATCCCATGTCTACAGCTACTGTGTTGTCTGTCTTGACTACATTGTAAGCTCTGATGAGCAGGGACATCTTTTCCATGTGTCTGTGCAGTGTTGCACACTTCTTGTATTGCTATACAAATGTTCAGTATACAGTAAGTAGTAGTAGTAGTAGTAATAGCAGTAGTAGTGGTGATTTAAGGGGACTGCACATTAGTCCTAAGTAGGCTGTCCTTACATGATGGGAGACAATGATGCATGAAAAATCTCAAGAAAAACAAAAAGATGACGTCCAAGACTTTAAACATAAGTTGTTTGTATTAGAAGAGAAAGTGTATAATGATTCATTTGTTTGCTTCCTTACACTGTGCTTTTAAAAGAATAACATTTGCCAGTTCTAAAAGATTTAAACAGTCTGGCTTTAACTTGATAATTAGTTGTTAGGAGGGGGGGCGGGCTTCATATGCTGATTTTCTACTTTAGTAGGTCTGGGCCTTATTTTGCCATACTTGCAAGTTGATATTTGAAACATAGTAACATAGTAAATGATGGCAGATAAAGACCAGTATGGTCCATCTAGTCTGCCCAGTAAGATGGCAAGAGTAGTGCACCTGCTGATCCATGCAGGCTACCCCTCCCCATGTCTTTGTTTTAGGAGTGAACCCACCACTCTGTGTAGGACACCCCTGTTTGTTGAGAAATTAGATAGTTACGTTTATTTTTATTTTATCCTGTTGCTGTAAAGGGATCCACTGTGTCTGTCCCATGCTATTTTGAATTCTGACACTGTATTTGCCCCCATCACTTCCACCGGGAGGGCATTCCAAGCATCCACCACCCTTTCTGTGAAAAAGTATTTCCTGACATTGCCTTTCAATTTACCCCCTTGCTGCTTCATGTTATGTCCTCTAGTTTTACAGCTTCCCCGTCTTTTGAATAGGTTTGTTTGTTCATTATTTCTCTTTAAGTATTTAAAAGTCTGAATCATATCTCCTCTATCCCTCCTCTATTTAGGTCTTCAAGTGTCTTCTCATAAGGCTTCTGATGCAGGCTCCAAATCATTTTGGTCGCCTTCCTCTGAACAGTTTCCATTCTTTTTATATCCTTTGCAAGGTATGGTCTCCAAAACTGAACACAGTATTCTAAGTGAGGCCTCACCAGTGACTTATACAGTGGCATTAGTACTTCTTCCTTTCTGCTGGTAATTCCTCTTTGTATGCAACCCAACATCTTCCTGGCTTTTGCACATTACCAACTGCTGGTTGGTAATGTGTAAAGACTATACAGATTTGTCTTGTTTTGTTTGTTTCACTCTTGGGTCTTAAGATAATTTCAATTATTTTTTTGTATTCAAATTATATGTTTTTGTTTCCAGATAAGAAGTGCACTTTGTTTTGAAAACCTTTCTGATCTCAGTTTCAGGGGAACAACTAAGTGAAAAAAACCCAGATACATGTTGTAGAATGAGTAAGACAACAGTGCATGCTGATTTTGGTTTTGGTTTTAGATACTAATAATCTAAGTTTTAAAAAAGCCCTGAGTTTAAGTAATCATTTCAATATTGTGAATTTCCTTATATAGCAGATTCAAATTAATTGCTTTCCAGCTCAGGTGCTTCTCCCGAAGTTATGGAATGTGCTCCCTTACCTGATATTATTAGTGTTCAATTTGTTGTGCTTATTGCCCTTCCTAAACCCTTAGTGTATAGATTCTAGATATGTATGGGGAATACGTCTTCCTATTGAAATTGTTATTATAAAATGTTTTGAAAGAATAATTTTCATGTAATTGGGATATTTAGAAAGTTGTTATTTGGAATGAGTAGATATAAATTTATATTTTCCATCTGCACTTCACTTAAAAGGAGCACTAAGTTTTAGAAACCTTAGAGGGTCATTTTAAAAGGCTTAGTAGTGATTTAGATGTGCATGTGAATGCCAAAATCACAGACATTCCAGAAATAACATTCACAGATTTTTCAGTAAGCATGGGGTGTGGCAGAGGCATGTCCAGGGAGTGGCAATGTATTTACAGATCCCTTTTCCATCTCTGTAGGCACGTCAATGTTTAGACCTGCTCCAGGCACAAATAGGCATTAGGAAAGTGCTTGTTTTTACCTTATAACATCCAGAGAGCATAAAGTGACTAATCTTAGAACACAAAGGCCCACAAGGGGATTTGAATTTTGACCATGCTGCTCTTAAGTCCTTACTCTAACTATAATGCTATCAGACATCCTAGTTTTGAAGTGCTGTCCTGGGGATATCTATATAGACATCTGGTACACATGCATTTCTGAAATCATCTCTGAACTTGCACATGCCTGCTTTTTTTCAGGCCTTCTAACTTTGACATCCCATATTGCACTTGGACATCCCATTGTGAAATGTTCTCTTAGTCTGTGCTTCTTACCATTAGTATGGTATGAAGAAAGGTCTATGTATGTAGTTGGTGGTATGATGCAAATGATGAGAATGTGTTGTAAGAAGTGAGATAGGATATTAATAATGAAAAAGAAGGATTTTTAATGGACAGTAAACTGGTGAAAGTAATCTAATGATGTGAAGTGATGTGTCAGTCTAATGAATACATAATGGGAAAGATGAGAGTCTATAACTGATCTGCAGTTGTAATGTACACAGCTAGGGGTTTTCTTGCTATCTCTACGGGTTTGTATTGTAGTATGAAATGGATTCTTTGATTCAATGGATTGGGAAGAGAGATGTACACTGCTGTGGAACTTGATAGAAGTAGACAGCACTTTGGAGGAACAAATAAGCCAAGACTTTGTGGGCCTGATTCCATCCCAGACGTCGATCCCCTCTGTACGTCTGGTCTGAACCAGATGTACAGAGAGGATCGTGATTCTGATCCCATGGGGTATGTCTAGCCCTGTGGGATCAGAATCATGAACAGTCCTGCAAATGCAGGCCAGGACTGCAATTCAGTCCGACCTGCACAAACAGGACTGACCCCAGCTAACTCAGTCAAGGCTCTTCAATGGAACCATGTCACTAGCCACCGCAAAAGAAAGCATATTGCCCGCAGCCTGACCCCTAATCTGGCCTCTTAAGGCCAGGATCAGGCTGCGGGGAATGTCCCCTGGCCCCCCTGCCCTAGGCATATACTTTGAAAACATCCAGGGAGGTTATTCCACCTCGGAGGAACTCGGAGGTGGAATAACGTCCACAAACATGTGGCTGGCTCTGGATATATAGGGCTGACATTAGAATCAGCCCTGTACAACTAGGGCCAGTGACCGCCCAGACTCCGCCTCTGAGCTGCCCCTTCCCCGCCCCCATTTAACTTCCCCGCACAATTGTTGGGGAAGTTAGTTGGGGCGGGAGAAAGCACGAATAGCGGGGATGGACATCCCATTGGACCATCCATCCCCACTATTCATGGCACAGAATAACCCCATGTGTGTTTAGAGTATCTCTGTTAGCAAGAGATAATTGCACAGCTCTCAAGAGCATAAGGAAATGTCTTTTTGCCAGATACCAGAATGCCTTGTTAGAAAAGTTACTTTTAAGGTTTTAAGGGAGGATTTCAAAATAGAATGCATGAATATTGCTAATTCTTTTTCCCATAGATATATAAAAAGAACAACCTCTAGGTCCAATTGGCAGCAGCATTATTGAGAGATAAATCCTCATGATTATGAGATTATGTTTAAGATTATTTTACAGGGATCTTGGATTTGACAATTGTGATGAAGGAAGGAAAAGATGAGGGGGAAAAAAACAAAAATGATTAATCACCCTTTTACTTGTTTATAAATAAGTTTAATCCACAATGTGCAAGTTTTGTTATCTAGGCTTCATGGGTCCTAGTTTATCCCAGTTAAGAGAATTTGTCTGCTAATTTCATTTTGTGTGTAAAAATGCAAATGCTGAGATGTTCATTGTAAACTGTACCTTCCAGAGCTTCTTATAACTGCAGATAAGAACTTCTGGAGAATAGCTAAGCACATATTCTCCTGATTAATTTGTAGTTGTGCATGAATGAATGGGAAGATCTTCCATGTATGATAGCTTTTTTGTATTTAAATATCTTGAAAGCTGTGTGAATTTGCATGACATAACAAAGACTAAGAAGAAAATGCTAAGGAATGGAATGGCTACAGAAAAAATATGAAGGTGTTTAAAGGAAAAGATGCAAGTTAGCAGCTTTGCTGAAAATTAAATCACTTGTCTAAACCTAAGCAAGTTTATTTGATTATTTATTTATTTAAAGCTTATTTTTATACCATCTTTCCACTATTCAAAGTGGTTTACATTGAACATCAATAGGCCAGGGCATCAAGATGCATTCTCGTGAACAATACATAGAACATGGAACAATTATTACATGGGCCTGAAGCCAGCTGTGCAGACGAGTAGGGCTGTTTTATAAAAAAAAAAAAAAAGGAAAAACAGCTGAGGGTATCATGGGAGTAGGAGACAGGTGTCTCATTTAGTGAGCAGATGCCTGGGAGGAAAGGATGCCAGGTCAGGGGGCAAGGGGCCATCAGGGCAGATATGGCCAGGCTGGTTAGGGGTCAAAGAGGTCATGGGATGGAAAGGGGGAGGCATGTGGGCCAGCGTGGTAAGTCAGGGATTCCAGCCACGCGTCAGGGGGTGGTCCTTGCCCATTTGAATACAAGGGAGAGAGTGGAGACCCCTGTTTTAGTTCAGAGGGCTGACGGGCTGCAGAGCTGGGGGGTGAGGAAGGGGGCACAGATGAGGATGGGGGCCTAGTGGTTGAGGACGCTGTTCCATCTACCATTGGAAGTGGACAGGGAGGTCCCAATGAGGGGTTGGTGGCCGATACGGTGGGAGGTGTAAGGGTAACACCAGGCCAAGGGGTTGGGACTCCGGTCTCAGCAAGGGTGGAAGGGAGAAGGGGTCTGTGGGACAAGTTGAGGTATGAGGTGTCCGGTGTGGGAGCGGGCGGACTGTTTTCCACGGGGAGTGGGCCCACAGAGCCGATGGATTACAGTTTGCTCGGGCATCAGTATGCATGGGAGCATTGGATGGGGGGAGGACAGGGCCTGACCAGGGCCGAGTGGGTGGGGGCTTGGCAACCAGCATGGTCGCCGGGTTTTCTCCCTCCTGCTTTTTCTTTTGTTTCTCCACAGGTGCCATTTATGATGCCTCCAGGAATAGTGCACGGAACGGGGGAACAGCCTCATGCGAATATGGACATGCCATCCATGGCTACGCGAGGAGTTTCGGCGGCGGGAGTGGTTACTCAAGGAGGCGGCGAGCGGCAGTTGATGGAGGATCCTCCACAAAAGGTGCTTTGCCCGACGGTGATGGGGATGGTGCTGGTGGCTGAGAGGGGTGAGTTACAGGCCGAGCAAGTAGCGGTGGGTCCCGGGAGTGGCTTGCAGGCGGAACGGTCGGGAAACGTGAGCAGAAAGAGGAAGCACGCGTGTTGGCAGTGGCAGAGTTCAGATTTGTCATCCTCTTCCTCTTCAGGTTCTTCAGGGGCGTCCACAGGAGACGATGACACAAGGCTAGGGGCGCAGGGCGGGGTGGCGACGGGGAGCAGGGCTGGGAGTGGGACTCCTACTTTAGCAACCTTATCCAAGTTGTGGGAAGGAGTGCCACAGAAAATGCGACATAAGATTCAGAAGCAGAGATATACAGACATTTTCCGCTTGATGGAGGGGCGGAAATGTTCTGGTGAGAGTAAGAAAAAGCGCAAGGAGGACGAGAAGGCAGGCCAGATTAGGAAGGTCACTAGGAATGTCGTGAACTGGGTGAGGGTTTTCTTACGTTTGGCTAGTGTGCAGGGCCAGCACTATCTGGAGCAGTATGGGATGTTGCTGACATATGCGGACTCCATACTGGAAGCGTCCCAGACCTACGAAGGCTGGTCGTGGCTAAATTATGATGAAACGTTTCAGGATAAAATGGAGGGGAACAAGTTGTTAACTTGGGGCGCACAGGATATTAACTTGTGGCTCAACCAGATGTTGGTCTGAGCAAATACTGGGGGGGGGGGTTGGGGAGGGGAGGGCCAGCGAACAATATGGGGGTTAACCGTTCCTTTCATGGTGGGGGAGTCGGATCGCAGACTAAACCGGTCGCAAGAGGAGTTGGGGACTTGTGCTGGAGGTTTAACAAGTCCTCATGCCCTTTCTCGGACTGCAAGTTCCGACATGTTTGCTCAGTATGTGGCGGGGGGCATTTGGCAAAAAAATGCATTAAAAAAGGTGCTGCGTTGCCCCCCGTTCCGGCCCCCAAGTAGTAGGACAGTATTTGGCTTGGCCCTTACGCCAATAAGGGTGGAGGTGTTAAGCAGGTGGCTTCGCGACTACCCAAGAAAAGGGGACAAGGAAAATTTACAGTTGGGGTTTCAGTTGGGTTTTGTTATTCCGGTTCACGGTGTGGTGGTGACCACGACAGTGAGAAATTCCCCATCGGTGTGGCGATTTGCATCCATTGCGCGGGAGAAGTTGGCTGTCGAGTTGAAGTTAGGTAGAATAGTGGGTCCCTTTGCGAAGCCACCTTTCCGGAATTTTATGGTATCTCTGTTGGGAATTATACCTAAGAAAGAACCAAGGAAGTTTCGGTTGATCCATAATTTGTCATTCCCGTTGGGGGCGTCGGTGAATAATCACATCCCACGCGAGTGTTGTATGGTGCGCTATGCATCGTTTGATAGATCAGTAGAGTTAGTCAGGAAAGCGGGGCTCAGGGCTTTGATGGCCAAAGTGGATATTGAATCTGCGTTTCGATTGTTGCCAGGGCACCCCTCCGCCTTTCATTTGTTGGGTTTTCAATTTGAGGATGAATTTTATCTTGATAAATGCATGCCGATGGGCTGTGCAGTGTCTTGCACCTACTTTGAAAAATTCAGTACCTTCCTCCATTGGATGGTGAGGTAGAGTGTGGGCTGGTCTGATGTGGTGCATTACCTTGACGATTTCTTGTTTGTGGGCGCGTCACAGACCACAGGGTGTAAAGCGCTTCTGGAAGGTTTTGTGAGTTTAGCAGGTGAGCTAGGAGTGCCATTGGCGGAAGGTAAAATGGAGGGCCCGGGGACGAGGATCACCTTCTTAGCAGTGAAGTTGGATTCCGAAGAAATGCTAGCACACCTGCTGATAGAGAAGGTGGAGAAGCTGCGGGTTTTGGTGGATAATGTGTTGGCCTCGTCGAAGCTAACGTTGAAAGAAATGCAGGCATTGATTGGATCGCTAAATTTTGCCTGTAGAGTAATTCCAATTTGGCGGGTATTTATTCACCAGTTGGCGGCGGCGGCGACAGCAGGGGTGGGGAAGCCTCATCACCGCATTCGAGTTTCCAGTGTGATGCGGGAGGATTTGCGGGTTTGGGATGTCTTTTTGAAGGACTTCAATGGGACGTCGGCCTTAAGGGAAGCGGAGATTTCTAGTGAAGACTTGCAGCTGTACACGGACGCAGCAGGAGGTGTAGGTCTGGGAATTTACTTTGGGGGCATGGTGGGCCGATAAGTGGCCGCAGGCGTGGCAGGAAGCGGGTCTTTTAAAGAATATCATGTTTTTGGAACTGTTTCCTATACTAGTTGCACTGGAGTTGTGACCTGACAGGCTGCGGAATCGTAAGTTGGTATGGTGGTGCGATAATGAGGCGGTGGTGAGCGTAATTAATAATTACACTCCACGATGTCTGGAAGCAGACACGGAAGGGCTCAGGGACCCCTGGAGATTATGGAGTGGTGGCCTGTGGAGATGAGGGAGCTGCTGCAGAGTTCAGTGGCAGAGCGGACATGGGATTCTTATCGGAGAGGTTGTGAGAGAGTTGTGAAATTTTTGCGAGTGCATGGATGGCTGACGGGGGTGGTGTCGGATCAATTAATCGGGCAGTATATCCTCAGTGCTAAGGGTCAAGGGGTTACTAGTTCATCTGTGCGGGGCCATTTGGCTGGTTTTGCGTTTTTCACAAGAGCGGACGGTCGGAGTTCCCTGGCTGGGGGGTTCTTTGCTCATCGGTTACTGCAGGGGTGGGAGCATTTGCGGC
This sequence comes from Ichthyophis bannanicus, assembly GCA_033557465.1. Lineage (NCBI taxonomy): Eukaryota > Metazoa > Chordata > Amphibia > Gymnophiona > Ichthyophiidae > Ichthyophis > Ichthyophis bannanicus. The sequence continues at coordinate 322,312,919 of CM066031.1, read as the reverse complement.
CGGCTCCGTGGTATCATCAGAGGCTGATTACACACGAATTACTCATAGGACTATGTCACGCTTTACCTATGGTTTGCGGAGTCGCGATATGAAGCCGCACTCTTCCAGGCAGTGTTCAACCTGGCTTTCTGTGGCGCCTTCCAGGTGTGTGAATTGGTGGCAAATTCGAGGAAGGCAGGAGAGGGGAGTAGTTTGCAATGCCAGCACATCCAGATTGACGGTGGGCAGTTACAGGTACTCCTAGCAAAATCCAAAATGGACCAGCAAGGGCGGGGCTTATGGGCGGTCCTGAGGGGGATTGGTGGGCTCATGTGCCCGGTAGCTGCGATGCGGGAGTACTTTCGGGTTCATCCGGAGGTAAAGGGTGGGCTCTTTCTCCATCATGACACACGGTTACTGACTCGGTTTCAGGTGTCGACAGTGTTACGGATGGTGTTGCAGAGAATGGGGGAAGACCTGAGTCTTTTTTCGGCGCATTCTTTTTGTATCGGGGCAGCAACCAGTGCGGCGGTGGCGGGGCTGTCGGGTGGGCAGATACAATGCATCGGCAGATGGCGGTCCAGGGCGTTTAGGGGATATGTTTGTTTATGAAGGTGGCAGGCCAAATGGCCAAGGGGGGATATTAACTGTTATTTTCTGTTACAGATAGGGGACTTGATGTGCGGGATTGTTGGATGCTGGGGCACTCCTTCGTGTTCTGGGCTGGTCAGCGAGCATCAGTGCGGCCAGTCGGGTGAAACCTTGGACTGGATCTGGTGTTGGTGTCAGTTTCATGGCTGGGTGAGCGGGGGCTGCGGTGGCCACAGCTGATGCCTTTGCTTCAACACCATGGGCGTCTAAGGAAGCAGCCGGCGATCGTGCTGCTGCATCTGGGAGGCAACGTGTTGACGTCCTGGACATGCAAACAGCTGATCAATGTGGCGAAGAAAGATCTTGCCTTGGTGCTGAAGATGTTTGTGGGGGTTGTGTTGCTTTGGTCTGATATTATACCCAGACTGGCATGCTGGGGGCTACGTCAGTGGTCTAGGGGTCTGACAAAAATCAATAGACAAATCGGGAGGTGGGTTTGTGAGCACGGCAGGTGCAGCACTCATGGGTTGAGGTGGCTAGTGCCAGATTGTATCGGAGTGATGGAGTTCATCTATCTCCGGTAATAGTGGACTTACTTTTGAATGACTGGCAGGAGGCATTGGAGTGTGTGGTGCATGCGGACACCCGCTGGTCGCAGCTTGATATTGGGGGGGGGGCAGCACAGGCACTTCAGGGGGCCTGTGCCAGTGGCAGAATCCCAGAGGTGTCCGGGGTCCGAAGCCTTAGGCTACTTGGGGCAGGGACGGGGTGTCCGCGACCCGGATAACCCTTGGAAGACTTTTGCTGGTGATATGGCAAAGTCGGATAGGAGTGGTAGGAACTTTGCCCTTGGCTTGACCGCGGCAGGTGTGGAGGCGAGGTCACCTTGCTAATTGCATGGCTGGTGACTGATCGCTCCGCTGGGGTTCATTTGATGTTTATCCTTGTTCATAATGTTCAATATATTAATTGGTAATAAAGCTGCGACCAGTTGCTTCCAAGAGCAGTTGTCTGTGAAGTTTGTGTGGAGCATGGGCATGGGGGGGGGGTAGTTGGAAGGGAAAGGGGGGTGTGATGGTGAGAAGGAGAGAGCACCGGGTCCGGCTACCCGGTTAGTGAAAGGGCGCGGGCAGGGTCCCGGCACCCCCGCGTAACCGGGTGCTTGGCACGGTGCAGGACCCTGCACGCGCCTTGCTGAGGAGGTGGGGCACTTCAGAGTCATGGACGCAGGATGCGTCCTTCAAACTGATTGACTCTGCCACGGGAGTGAGCGCAGGGGAGCCAATCGGAGCAGCGGTGGTGCATGTGCTCGGGTCGGCAACGTTGGCCTGAGCACATGTGAGGGAGGTTTCTCGGGAGCTTCCCAGCCTCCCACCCGTTATATCATGGGGGAGGTCTGGGGGATTAGGGGTGTCGCAGCTTGGGGGGGGAGGGATCCCAGAGGTGTCCAGGCTCCGGAGCCTTAGGCTACTTGGGGCGGGGGTGGGGTGCCCACAACTCGGATAACCCTTGGAAAACCTTTGCTAGTGATATGGCGAAGTTGGATAGGGGTGTTAGGAACTTTGCCGGTGGCTTGACCGCGGCAGGTGTGGAGGCGAGGTCACCTTGCTAATTGCATGGCTGGTGACTGATTGCTCCACTGGGATTCGTTTGATTTTTATCCTTGTTCATAATGTTCAATATGTTAATTGGTAATAAAGCTGTGACCAGTTGCTTCCAAGAGCAGTTGTCTGTGAGGTTTGTGGGGACCGGGGAGGTGGGGGGGAGGGGGTATTTGGAAGGGAAAGGTGGGGTGTGATGGTGGGAAGGAGAGTGCACCGGGTCCGGCTACCCGGTTATTAAGGTAGATTCAAGATGTAAATAAATTTACCCTGTGCAAAAAATTAATTGATCTTTTACTACTATGCTGTTTTGTGCTTAAAACAGTGTAACAAAGAGAAATATTAAGCTGTTTCGAATGACAATTGATGTTCTAATTGTTTTAAATGTTATTTTTTTTAAAGTTTTGTGGTTATGAATGCATTTCCTTTTGTTGAGCACAATTCTTGGTACTATCTATGTAATGACCCTTATGTATCTATTCCTGTTGTTTTGTGTCCTGATAGTCACAGTGTTCCTTCTTTGTCTATGTTAATCAGATAGTTACACTTAGATAAAGTAAAGTGAGTAAAGTCAGTAAAGTGAGTCAAACCATTACCTAAGAGCCGTCCTAAGAATTTTTGATAAGCATTGAAATGAGTTTAAATTATTCGCCATAAAACTGCCAGTTATGTTTTAATGTTTGAAAGATGTACAATAATGCTGCATACTTTCCACCGATCTATTTAATTTATATGCAGAACAAATCATCAGAGAAGTAAAACAATGTGAAGACAACCAAGCTGTGAAGCTTGATGGGAGACTCATCAACAACCTTCACAATGCTGATGATACCACATTACTGGCTGAAAGTAAAGATGACCTGAAACATTTGCTTCTCAAGATCAAGGAACCAAGTCTTAAAAAGGGTCTGCAGCTTAATGTAAAGAAGACAAAGATCCTGACAACTGGCAAAATCAGTAAATTCATCATTGAAATTGAAATACTGGACCACTTTAACCTGCTTGGATCAATAATCAATAAAGAAACGACAAGCAGCCAAGAAATCTGACAATGCATTGTTCTTAGCAGAATAACTATGAAAGACTTAGACAAGATTCTCAAAAGCAGAGATGTGTCTCTCTCCATACAAAGATTCAATTCATTCAAACAATGGTATTTTCAATAACGTCATATGGATACGAAAGTTGCACAGTGAAAAAGATAGGAAGAAAATTGGTGCCTTTGAATTATGGTGCTGGTGACGAATACTGTGTATACCATGACTGCCTGAAGAACAAACCAATCAGTACTAGAGGAGATCAAATCTAAGCTTTCTTTAGAAGCTCAGATGGCAAGACTTTGACTTTCATACTTTGGACACTTCATGCGAAGAGAGAGATCATTAGAAAAAGACATCATGCTTGGCAAGGTAGAAGGTCAACACAAAAGAGGAAGTCCAGCAATGAGATGGATCGATACAATAACAGCAGCTATGGGTGCCACTCTGTCAACAATGAGCTGCCTGACTGAAGACCGAACACAGTTTACAACAACTATCCAGAGGTCGCCAAGAGTCAACACTGACTCAACGGCACTAAACAACAACAACCCCTTAAGTAATAAGATTAACTATATCTTGTAAATTGTCACAGTTGGAGAGTAAATCACGAACATAATTAGTGAAATGTACAATTGTGCCAGTCCATTTCAGTTCACTGACACACAACAGATCGAGTTGAACACATGAACTGAAATGGACTGTCTTTGGGCAATTTGCATCTCATGATCATATGGTCTACTATGCTGGAAATGAAAGACAAAGAATAAAAGATGTTGCATTTATAATTAAGAAGAAACTTGCAAGAACTGTAATGAAATACAGTGCAATCAGTGAATGCTTAATTTCTGTTTGTCTGCGAGGAATGTCCATCAACACAACTATAATTCAAGTATATACCCCAACAACACCTGCAGTAGAGGATGAAACTGATGAGTTCTATGAACAAGTACATACTGAAATTGGCAGAACATGCAAACAGGCTATCCTGATAGTTAAGGGTGACTGGAATGCAGAAGTTAGCAACAAAGAAAAAGGCAAAATGATTGGAAAATATGGACTTGGCAACAGAATCAAGCCGTTTGCGTTGCTGGAAGAAGGTGTTTGAAATGAATAGATAATTGGTCTTGCAGATTTCTAAAACTGATCCATATCCATTGGTGATGAAAGAAGAAGTCAAAGCAGCATTGAAAGTCTTATCACAGAACAAAGCACCAGACATTGATTGCATTCCCTTTGAAGTATTACAGCAATCGGATGAAGCTGTTGCCATACTTACAAGGCTCTGCCAGGAAATTTGGAAGACAAATTCATGGCCAACTAACTGGAAAAGATCTGTGTTTATACAAATACTGAAGAAAGGTGACCCAACTGACTGTGGAAATTATCAAACAATCGCTCTGATCCCACATGCCAGCAAGATTCTACTCAAGATCATTTAACATAGACTACAACCATACCTGGAACGAGAACTGCCTGAAATGCAATCAGGTTTCAGGAAAGAGAGAGGAATGAGAGACATCATCTTGGATGTGAGATGCATCCTTGAAAAGACAAAAGAATACCAAAAGGATATCCATATGTGTTTTATTGACTACAAGATCAAGGGACATAGTCTTAAAATGTGTCTGCACCTTAATGTTAAGAAGACAAAGATCCTAACAACTGACAAAATCAATAAGTTCATCATTGATGGAGAAGAAATTGAAATAGTTGATAACTTTAGCTTACTTGGATCAACAATCAATAAAGAAAGGACTAGCAGTCAAGAAAATCTGATGACATATTGCTCTTGGTAGAATGGCTATGAAGGACCTAGACAAGACTTTCAAGAGCAGAGATATCTCTCTCCATACAAAGATTTGACTTGTCCAGGCTATGGCATTTTCAATAACATCATATGAATGTGAAAGTTGGACACTGAAAAAGATAGACAGGAAGAAAATTGATACCTTTGAATTATGGTGCTAGTGACGAATACTGTGTATATCATGGACTGCCCTAAGAACAATCCACTCAGTACTAGAGGAGATCAAGCCTAAGCTTTCCTTAGAAGCTCAGATGACAAGATTTCGACTTTCATACTTTAGACACCATATGAAGAGAGAGATCATTGCAGAAAAATATTATACTTGGCAAGGTAGAAGGTCAATGAAAAAGAGGAAGGCCAGCAATGAGATGGATTGATACAATAACAGTAGCTATGGATACCACTCTATCAACAATGAGCCGCTTGGTTGAAGGCCGAACAATGTTTAGGTCAACTATCCAGAGGTTCACCAGGAGTCGACAACGACTAGATGACACTTAACAACAGCAATTGTGCATCTAACAAGAGAGGTATATCTATTAACATGTGGCCTAATATTTAATTTGGTAGATAAACAGAATAAATTAAGGAATGTAGATGCAAGATAAAGGTATGCTACAAGGACCAGCGGTCAACATATAGTCAACATATAGTTGGTCAACATATAGTCAAATAATTATTTGGTCAACATATAGTCAAATTATAATTTGGGATAATTTAGTGCTAGCAATAAATATATTGCAATTAATTAGCATCAGATGAGATAATCCTGTTCAACAATTCAGTATTGCCATTAGGAATAAGTAGTTGTACTTTTTTGGAATTGCATGGTATCAGAATGGTGTTGTAGTGGTGGATTTGGGTTCTGCAAATTATATATTGCATGTACTGAATCCTACAGGTCGAAGACAATGGATACTATGAATGATAAGAAGTCTGCAATGCTACTGAATGTGTGGACTCCAAATAGGAGCCAAGATCAGTGATTCCAGCAGGACAACTCATATATATATGCAGCTATGAAGCCTGGGTGGACAGTCACTGAAACTCTGCCTAAGATGTGCATAGCGGAGCCCATAGTGAAAAGAGATGCTGCTGAAGAATTTGGAGTTTTTACCAGTGTTATGATGTGAATGTGTGTGCAAACCTCTGCATTACTGAAAGATCTATGGAAGGCAGTTGGCCACTGCCAGCAGGTAGTACTTGCAAGAACAATCAGGTAAAACCTCAGCCAGGCGACCGGCCTGACGGCCTTGGGGTCGCTACTCCCACCCCCTCCCCCCTCCCTGACCTCCTCCCTCCCCCCTCCGCAGAAATAACCTACTGTATCCAGACTGACAACAGAGAAACATCTTTATTGCGGTTATTAACACTTGGAAATACAGTATCAAAACTGTTGGCCACAGCATAATCCAAAACAAACCTTATAACACAAGTGCATTATACATATCAAAGCAACCAAACAACCATTATATATTCTTTTAATGTCATCCCTTCTCAAGAGGCACAGCCCACTCTCTAATCAGGTCTTGACGCCCGGGAGGAAAATTTGGAAAATTTGCCGTCAAAGCCTTTTCCCCACTGCCCTCAGTCCGAATTAGCATAACCTCATTAAGGGGCACTGCCGTTGACAACAGGCCCTTTAATGCTCGGTTCCTCTTAGCAGCAGTGTCTGGATCTACCTCTGCCTACGTCCCGTCACAGGCGTGAGCAGGGCTACGTTGCTGACTCTCCATGCTCGTCTCTCCCGCCGCGAAAACGTCGGGAGGCGCGCTAGACACTGTTCCTACTTCCACTCTGTATACTAATGGGGGACACGTCAGTTCCTATACGGCCCACTCCCCCTTTTCCATGTCCGGGCTGTGCGCTCTCTCGTAAGGGTGGTCCATATTTCTCCTGCCAACCCCTCCCGGCAGCGACTCCTCGCTAGCCGTGAGGGTCCCCACCCTTCCTCGCTGCTGTGGCCAACACATGTTTTTGCCATAGCCGTTCGAGCGTGTCTTTTATTGCACAGAGGTACACATCAGTCCCAATTTCAGACAGATGCATTCCATCTGTACGATACAAGCCGGGGCAGTTCTCCTCTATGAGGTCATGAACGATGCCATTTATTTATTTTATTTATTTATTTATTTATTTAACATTTCTTCTATACCGCGCTATTATAATCAGCGCATTGTACATCGAACAAAACATACTACAATGCATACAGGCAACATTGAGTTTACAAAGAACAGGAAAATAAAACAGGGGATAACCGGGAGAACTATGTACAGGTTAACTTGAAACTATATACCATACTCTAAACTCGTTTGGATATTGCATGTGCTTTTCGTGTGGATAGTACAGGTATGATGGTTAGCAGGGCTAGTGTATAGGCTAACCATTTTCTGGTTGTATTAAGGTGCTAAGGCGTCTGGGGCATGTGGGAAGCTTGCAAGTTGTGTGATTGCCTGGGATGGCTTCTGGGTAGCATTTTGTGAACAGATGGTGTTTCAAAGCTTTTCTGAATAGGATTAGGCTTTTGATGCCACGGATTTCATGGGGAAGGGCATTCCAGTTTAAAGGAGCGAATATAGAGAAGGCCCTGTTGGAAGTAGCCTTAGTACATGACGTCATCATCTTGGGGACTATTAAGGTGTTCGTTGCGGTAGGCCTCCTGTTTCTATTTTCCAGGGTGCTGTGAATTAGCTTGCTGATTGGTGTAGGTGCGTAGTTATTCAGGGCTTTGAAGGTAAGGACTAATGACTTATATTGGAGTCTGGCCTGTAAAGGTAGCCAATGCAGATCTTTCATGATAGGCGTTATGTGGTCAGATCTTGACGATCCAGAGAGGACTCTTGCAGCTGCATTCATAGCCAGGTGGAGCAGATTTAAAGTTGATTGAGAGAGACCGTGGAGGATGATGTTCGCGAAATCCAGGTGTGGGAGGACTAATGCCTTCACTTTCCGCCTCGTTCTTTCTACTGCTTGATGCGACCATTCGCCCTTCCAGACTCGTCGTGGTATGATGTGCGACCAGACCAGTAATGCTCCCGGAAAGGTAGTCTTCAGTGTCAGCATGTCCTTCTGCATTTTTTTTGTGAGCTCTACACTGCGTGTACCCATCAGGTCATTACCTCCAAGGTGCACCACTATCGCCCAAGGCGCACCACCTGTTCTCCTCAACTGCAAGAGTAGTGGCAATAGCTGGTCCCACACCATACCCCGACGACCCATCCACTTCACCGCCACTTTGCCCTTGGGTAGGCCCAAATTAAGTCCTTGCGGTCTGGTTCTCGTCCTCTTTTCTGCCCAGTGAACGAACGAATGGCCGCAAATCCATGCCTTACGAGGGGGGCTGGCACCTATGCAATGATTAGTGTTGGAAAAGAGAAAAACAGCTTGTTAAGATAGCATCTTGGATGAATGACTATGAGGCCAAGAATATATTGATCCTATGTTGTACATTTTACGAACCGTCACCTTTTAACTAGAACAATCACTCGCACCAACTTCATTTTTGAGAACATGAGAACAGCACTCCCCCTTTTTTTTTTTTTGTCCTCTACTTATCCCAATTCAATCTGACACATGGCGTCAAACCGGGCATACATATAATTTGTACCTATCAGAGCGCCATCTCCCAATGCGCATAATTTGCTCCCTTGTCATTCCTATGCTAGCCGCCATTGAAGCGGCCCCGATACAGAAGGAATGAGTGCCGTAAAAGCACGCATCCAAACCTGCTGCCTCCAGAGTTAGCTTGAGCACCCTGGCGAACTGGAAACGCGAGAGGGGGGCCCCGTTCTCATGTACCAACCATTACTCGGTGCCTGGCGGCCGAACTTGCTCGTATTCGGTGAAGGTTTTCACTGGACAGGATGGGTCCCCTGGTAGTGGGGCTAACAAGACCTGCGCACCTTTCGCTTCTGTGTCAGTTTTGGACCGTCGTACATGCAATACGAGTGTCCCGTTCAGCAGGCTCACATCCTTCTCCCTAATACCCCCCTCCGCGTATTCGTGGCTTGCCGCGGCGACCAGTTCGCCTACTCGATATGCTCCGAAAAACGCCCAAGAGAATGCACATCTGAACAGTCGTGTTTCAAAATTGTTGAAGCAGACCTGGCCCGCCACTGCTATTAGCTTCTGCAACATCAGGTGTGTTATAGGGCGTCGCCTGTCTTTTTTGCAGGGCTGCTCCGATGTCCAGCCTTTCATCACCCTGGTTATCACGAAGTCCGCTTTTGGACTGCTGGTACCCATTGCTTTCGTAAAGAAAGTAATTGCCACCAATTGCGTTCGTACCGCTGATTTCCTCATTCCCATACTCTTCAACTGCAGGATCCATTGTAGAATGGATTCCGTCTTAGGATAGCCGTCCTTGATCCCGCTTACTTCGCAGAAAGCTTGGAACCTTCTCCATGCCGCCAGGTATTTCCGCCTTGTCTGCTCAGATAGTGAGCTCAGCACAAGCTCCCAAACTTCGGCAGACCAAGGTCCCAAATTTGCTCCGGGATAGCCGTCTTGACTGCGTCGGCCTCGGGTGCGAGCGATCGAAAAAGCGAGATCTTGGAATGAGAAAGAGCATCCGCAATGTTATTAAAGTGCCCGTGAATGTGCTTTGCCTTGATAGTTATATTATGTTTTAGGCACAGCATCACTGTATGCCGTAGCAATGCCACCACCCCTGGTGCATGCGCCTGCATTCCATTCACTGCGTAGACCACCGCTATGTTGTCAGTGTGGAATGTGATTATTTTGTTGCGCAGCTGCGGGGCCCACACGTATAAGGCTACCGTGATGGGGAAGAGCTCAAGGAAAGTAATATCCTTTGTGAGCCCCTCTGAGTGCCATTCGCAGGGCCATTCTTCGGCACACCAGGCACCTTGGAAATAGATGCCGAAACCGTTGCCCCCAGCTGCATCTGTGAATAGGTCAAGGTCTTCGTTTGACACAGGCTGTTCTTGCCAAAAGGCCAAGCCATTAAAAGATTGCAAGAAAAGCTCTCACATGCGTAGGTCTTCTTTTATGCCCTTTGTGATCCTGATTTTGTGATGCTTCCTTTTAACCCCTTTTGTCGCTATTGCCATACGCCGGCAGAACACTCGCCCCATCGGCATGATCCTGCAAGCGAAGCAAAGCAGACCCAGTACCGATTGAAACTGTTCCAACGATGCCTTTGTCCGCACTTGAATGGCCTGAACAGCAGTTCTGAGCTTCCTTATTTTGTCATCGGGCAGGCGAGACAATTGTGCTGTCACGTCTAGCTCTATGCCCAAGAATGTAATCGTCCCCACAGGTCCGCAAGTCTTTTCTTTTGCTAAGGGGATCCCGAAGCGCCTGGCAACTTGCTCTAACACATTGAGGATTCTTTGGCAGTCTGCGCCATCACTTCCCATGAAGAGGAAATCATCCAGGTAATGGACCACGGTGCAATGGCCTGCTATGTCCTCCACAGCCCAATGTATAAATGCGCTGAATTGCTCGAAATAAGCACACGATATTGAGCAGCCCATGGGCAGGCATTTGTCATAGTAATATTCCCCATTGAAGGTGAAGCCCAGCAAGGAAAAAGACTCCGGGTGGACAGGAAGCAGTCGAAAGGCTGATTCAATGTCAGCCTTCGCCAGCCGTCCTAGTTCCCGGATAGTGTCCACGGCCTGATCGATCATCGCGTATTTCACAGAACATAGCACCGGATCGATGTGGTCATTGACTGAGCTCCCTTCTGGGTACGATAGGTTGTGGATCAGGCGAAATTTTCCTGTCTCCTTTTTTGGGATGATTCCCAATGGGGACAGCAACAAGTTTGGGATGGGAATATACTTGAATGGGCCTGCCACCCTCCCCAGTTCAATTTCTTTAATTATTTTTTGTTGCATCACCGCGCTGAATTTCTTAACTAATGGGGAGTTGCGGGTTACTTGCCTCGTGGATGGGACTGAGGCTGGAATTCGGAAACCATCTGCAAAGCCATTCTCAACATTGAGAGCTTTGTCCTGTAGCGGGTAGGCTCACAGCCAAACACGCATGTGGTCAAGCCTGATGGGGGTTGGGGCCAGGACCATCATTTCCCTGTTGGTGTGTTGGCCTAAATGGCTTAGATTCTCTGCTGGCTCGACACACTGCGGCAGGGTGAGTGCCCCCGCAGCTGGAAAACACGTACCGAAATTTGCACGGCTTCCACGTGCAGCTCCCCGTGTTGTACTGACGGCACACCCGCCTACCGGCCAGCTGGGAGGTTTGCCGCCATGGTCTGTTGGGGGCCATTTCCTCCAGCCACAAGTCCATGATCCTGTGTTGCCAGGTCATGGTAGGGTCCTCTGCCATGCTTTGTCTGAACTTAACATCGTAGTTCAGCCAAGCCCACCCACCTAATCGCTTATGTGCCTGGGTTATGGTGTCCAGATATTTAATTAAATACTGGCTCAATTCCGGCTCTCGCTCCAGAACCACACTCATAAAAATGTGGAAAGCCGATACCCAATTGTTGATTGATTTTACAATCCTGGGCTTTTTTTCCCATTTCCTATCCTTGTCTTTGCTCTCTTTGGTTTCCACTTCCTGGTCTCTGATCAGCAAGGAGAATATATCAATATATTCCCTCCGCCATATACGTTTTTTTAACTTCCTAGGCACCGCGCTGGCCAGAGAGCTCACACCGCAACGCGGGTCTCCGCTAACCACCGCTGGGCTTGTTAGCGCTGCTGAGACTGTCGTAGCCGTCCCCATTGAACCAGGTTCCCCAGTGTCGGCTCTCAGTGTGATTACCTCTCTGGGCCCCGTCCAGACTCTTGCTAACTGCCTATCCTTACGTGATCTATCTTTTTTTCTTTTGAAAGATCTCAGCATGTTCTGCATTGCCACTGCTAATGAAGTGTCTCCCTCTGTATCAGATGAAGATTCTTCTGATGATGAAGATGACAACACAAGTGCCCCCTTTCCACCTGCTAACTTACCCATCGCTGAGCTGGTGCTTGCCGTGCTGATGTTCATTGGTTGCGTTCCTTCCAACCCTGTATTAGCTGCCTCCAGCCGTTGTCTGAAAGCACTCAGGCCATGTCGATCCACCTGCTCGCGTATATCACGAAACAGTTCGTCTAGCTCCTGACTAGATGTTGCTGGCGGGGGCGGTTGTGCTTGTTGTTGCGCTGGGGCCCGCCTACTCTGCCGGGTTGCCTCGCCCGCTGCGGTGTTGCGCGATGTGTGCTTGGTCTTCGCCTTCTCCGTTGATGCTACCGGTGCCCGTTTCGCAGCACCGCGTGTCGCTCTGCCTTCTGTTTTCTGCATGCTCCTTGTTCTCTCTGAGTGTGGCCGTCTCCTGCGCTCCGGTTCTCCGCTCCGTGTGACCTTTCGTGGCATACTATCCTGCGTGAAGAAATGCTATGACAAAAGGGGGGGAAGGGGGCAGAATGTACGTATTAGCACTTTGCCTTGGGATTTTCCATCATTGTCTTGGACTCATAATCTTAACCTTGTCTCCGTGATGCCTTCGTTCGCTCCCTTCGTTTGTTTTTGTTTGTTTTTTTATTACCCCCGACCCCTTTTGCATCCATCCTTACCCTGAATACACATATGCTAATACCACTTCCAATAGCAAAGATGTATACCCGTTAAAGCCACTAGCTGGCAGCCATAGCACATGCCTCTTCAATCTTGCCTGAGCACCATGTGTACCCTGCTGGCAGCCATAGCACATGCCTCCTCAATCTTGCATGAGCACCATGTGTACCCTGCAGACAAGATGCAGAGCATAGAACACAATAATATTTCAAATACCACTTCAAATAGCCATAGCACCTGCATCCTCAATCTTGCATAAGCACCATGTGCACCCCGCAGACAAGAGGCAGAGCATAGAACATAATAATATTTCAAATACCACTTCAAATAGCAAACATATATACTTTAAGGCACTAGATGGCAGCAGAGAATAAGAAATAAGGTTGCAATACCACTTCAAGCCGATATTAAAACATAGCCCATGTACCAATGATATTTCCCTTGGACCATCTATAGTTGAGCTAACATTGCCTCGAAATAGTTTGAAAATGGATCCCGAAGACTAAGACTCTACACCTGGGATTCACCCTTTTTTTTTTTTTGCCTGCCATCATCCCGGAATCTCTGCCCCCCCCCCCCCCACATTTATTATCATGCTTATAAATTCAGGCATTGATAACGGCACCTTACCTCGCAGCCTGTAAGTAGTGGACCTTACCGCATGGCTGGCCGCCCCCCGCTGGCACATGAATAGCGGTGGCCGCGACTCCGCTGACTTCTGCACTCCATTAAGGACTCCTCCCTCCTCGTTGAGTACAAGGGGAGGTTGGGGGCACGCAGCTTACCAGCACCCTTGGCACCGGGAACCAACGCCCTTTTCCGTGGGCCTCACGCACCGATGTCTGCCTTCCCCGCTTCCGTGTACCAGCGCCGGGCCTTGTGCGCACCCCCTCAAGCCCCCCAGGCCGACTGGCCACCAGGTATGCTGATTCTCTCCATCCCCTCGCTCCCGTCGGCCTGCCTCGGCCAAAATAAGATCTATGTTACCCCCCCACCCATGCTTCGACGAGCTGGCTCCCGTGAAAATGACCCGTTTCACCCAGCCCCCCCCCCCCCCGTGCGCACACAACCGCTCACCCCCTGTAGCTCTGATGTACTCCATTCTTCGAGTGCCGCCGCGCTACTCGGACACATGAACCCGGCTACAATGAAGCACCGACGCTGACTGTTGCTCCTTGTCTGTCCTCAGATGGTCGCGCTGGGCTCACCGGGAGACGCCAAAGATTGCCCGCTCGTGCCGGCCCGTCGGGAGGAGGGAAAGAGGGCGAGCTGCGGCGCGACCGGCCCTTCTATAGTCGATCGCCCCGCCGCCCCCCCTCCCCCCCCCCGCCCACTGCCAAGGTTAACCCTTGGCCTGCCGGCGCCGTGCCTGTATCCGGCAGTGCTGATTCACTGCCGGATCTTGTTCTCTGTACACATTCTTCTTAAGACCTAGCAAGGGCAAACAGTGTCACATCACTTTGGTTAATCTGCATGATGATTGTAATCCTTTTCCTATATTGTCAAATAAAGCATATGTTTAAAGAAATTCCTTCATTGACTTCTCCCAACCAGCAAGATGAATTTCACCTATGGACCAGATGTGGTGCCTAGGATTCTGCAGGTGATTTCCCGCATCTGCAAAGTGAAGTGGAAGGTATTCTCCACTGTGGCAAAGACTTATTCTGGATTTGGACATGTCTGAGCTCCAATTCTTTTGTAGTGATTCTTTACAAAATCATAGGGGGGAATGTAGAAAGGGACACAACGGGGGGCTGGGGTCTCAGGGAAATGTTTAGGTTGGAAAAATGCTGATAGTTTCACAGTGGGTGTTTATGAATAAGCGAGACACTCAAGGTTACATCCTGCAAGACAGGGAGCTACTGCTTGCAGGAAGCTTGACCTGATTAAGCATGAGCAATGTTTGTGCTTGACATGACCTGTAACATGTAGATACAGATAAACAAAAGTAAAACAAAAAGCATGACACAGAGTGATAAAACAAAAGAATATATAATGTGACAGTTTTTTCCTAATAAAAGAAAGTGCTGTGGACAAGCAAAGTAAGGGAGCTATGAGAGGCTACTCAAGTCTGCGGGCATGTAACTTTCTTCCTAATGCCTTAGCAGAACTTTGTTAATGTTAAGATATAATTCTGCATGTATAGTATTTTCATTTCTTCTCACTTGCTTATGAACCAGAGATAGAAAACCAAGGGCTGAGGAAGGATTCCTGTGTTTGCTGCCCCTGGCTAGGAATTCATTACATGCAACACCATCCAGACGATCGCCATGAGTCAACACCAACTCGACGACACTTAACAACAATACATGGATGCCATCTCTACATTCCAAAAATAGAACAACAAATGAAGATGATAGGCATCAGTAAAAAATGGTATACAAATTCAATCTGGATCATAAACTGAATCATGTAAAACATCAAAGGGCTCATTCCATTCCAGACATACTCCCCCTCTGTACATCCAGTCTGACCGGATGTACAGAGGGGGGTCGCAATTCTGATCTCGTAGGGCACATCTAGCCTCGCGGGATCAGAATCGTGATCAGTCATGTACGTGCAGGCTGGGATTGCGATTCCATCCGGCCTGCATGTACATGACTAGCCCGACTAATTCAGTCAGGGCTTTTAAATAGAGCCATGGTGCTATGGCGTCCGGTTGCCATGGCACCGCGACTCTATTTAAAATCTTCGATGCCGACTGCTGGAAAAAAATATTTATGCTCTGCAGCCCGACCCCTGATCTGGCCTCCTAAGGCCAGGGTCAGGCTGTGGGGAATGTCCTCCAGCCCCCTCTGCTCCATCCTTACCCTGGCATTAAAATAAAAACATGTCCAGGGGAAATTATTCCACCTCGGAAGTGGAATAACTTCCCCACACATGTTGCCGACCCTGGACATACAGGGCCAACATTGCAATTGGCCCTGTATGTCCAGGACCGGTTACCGCCCATCATCTGCCCAGACTCCGCCCCTGAGCTGCCCCTTCCCCGCCCCCGTCTAACTTCCCAGCACAAACGGCGGGAGGTTAGATGCTGACAGGGGAAGGCATGATTAGCCCCCCCCCCCCAAGTGCCTACACCTTCAATTTATAATATACAAAACACACTTGTCTTCAAAAACATAGACGGCTTCAAAGCCTCAATACAGCTTCATAACATCAGACAAGTACCCCGACTCTGGCCTATGTGTTATTTGATCTGTTCACACTAGAGGCTTTTGTTGTATCAATGTTTTTGGCTTCTGTAATGTTTTTCATTGGCAAAGAACTTTTGATGATGTTCTTTTGTTACAGTATCACAGTGAGGTTATTGTTCTTGCCGGGAAGGTATTCTGGCAGGTTTAGATATAGATGGCTGAAAGGAAACGTATTTTTTGAGGATGCTATTTAGTTGGTGCTTTTATTCAGCTTGTTTATAGCTCTATGGTTTGAATTCATATCATTGGCCTGTTTGGATTGTGTTCTGATTGACTGCTTGGGCTGTGTTCAGATTGGCTATTTGGGCTGTGTTCTGATTGGCTGCTCTGGCTGTGTTTTGATTGGCTGCCTTTTGGTTTAAATTACTGGGCTGTTTAGGCATCATTTTATGATCCGTGTGGTGAGACACAGAAGTGGCATCCCCCTGGGCTACAAAGTGATTCTGATTCACTGGATCGTAGCATGATGTCAGTGCTCAGAAGTAAGTTCTTTTAACCTTTCCGATTGTTGGTGCAAGTGTATTTTAGGTTTTGTTTGGTTTGACTTATCAGTGCTGGTTTTGCTAATAAGTTAACTAATCATGGTGGTTTGATGTTTTTGTTTGTAGATTACCTCCTGATGCAGCTTACAATGTGAAACGCTGCCAGCATCAGGGTTCTTGTCTGATGTTATGAAGCTGTATTGAGGCTTTGAAGCCGTATATGATTTTGAAGATGTGTGTTTTTTATATTTTAAATTGAAGGTGTTGGCACTTGATGTTTTACATGGTTCAGTTTAAAGTGGCATTTTTATGATCCACATTGAATTTGCATACCATCTTTTACTGGTGCCTATCACCTTCATTTGTTGTTCTATTTTTGAAATCTAGGTTAGTGGTCATTTTCTGATAGCATTATTCGATTTGAGGTACTTTTACACATGAGCATTGCAAATAAGACAACTATAATAAGGCCCACATTGTGATTGTAAAGTGCCTTGATGTCTCGCATAAGGTAGTAAAGCTAACTCACATAATACATAAATACATACAAATGCCAAAAGATCTATACATTTAAATATTAGTAAGGTATAGGTCAACATGTGCCAATTAAGCATGCCAATTCACTGAAAGAAAATAGCTGGCAGAGTTTGAATGGCAGGCTGTATATTCAATTTATTAACCTAGATGGCCCACTGTAACATAAGCTAACCCCCTTTGTCAGCCTTAACAATGCTCGTGTTGCAATGCTATCAAAACTGAAAATAATGCAGGAGCAGAACTCTACTTTGTAGCGAAATTGATTATTCCCTGTAAGTCATGTTTTTCTTTGCTTTTTTTTTTTTACTTCCATTACAAAGTAGTACTAGGATTCCCAGGTGAGCAATACATCATGGTTTGCTGAAAGCTGCATATAGCAGCCTCACATTTTCTAGAGCTGTTATAACATGGCTTAAAATAGCAATAATAAATCCAGAAAACAGCAGAAACGGTATATTTATTTTACTGATTGCAGAGAAAGTGGGACTAAAGAGTAGATACATTTACAGCCCATTTATTACTTTATATTCTGATATTACCCGATACTCACGCCGCGGGATACTTACTGTATGTGAAGTCCTGTAACCTCTGAAGATGCTAGGGACTAGAGTATGTGAAGCAATCCTACTGCCCGCTGAAACGGATTTAGAGTAGGATTGCTTCACATACTGCAACTGGCAAAACTTGAAGATTTTAGTTTGTCTCCAGACTCAAGCAACTATGGCTTGGTTCTGCAGCTTTAAGAATGATAAAACAATTGGGATTTGGGTTAATAGAATATGCTTTGACAGTACTGATTATGTATTGTTTAGAGTGTTTTCATAAAAATTAATAAAAACAGATTTATACTAAAAGTGATAAAAGCACCGACAAGTCAGATGAGTGCTACTTCCCCTACCCCACAGCAAGCAAGCCACGTGGCTGCTATACCATTGTGGGATAGATGTACTAAGGTGTAATAAAGTGTTCATTAAACAGTAAGGCTCTTGACTGAATGACAAATGACTTGTCCTAGGTCCTCACAATTTATGTGTCTCTTGGGAAAAACAAGTCAGTCTCATGTGGCCACAATGACGTTTATCAGTAAATGCTTTATCCTGCTTTAGTACTTCAGCCCTGAGTGGCAAAAAGCAAGAATTACAGAGTACAGAAGTGAAGCACCACTAACATTTCTGGAGATATGATGGGAGCAATTTTTAAATAGCCTCCATAATTCCAAATGAAGCAGTCGTGCTTTACAGCTACTATTTTGTGCTGGGAATCGAGGTAAAATATTGGTTTTACTTTTGAACTCATGTATGTATGTATGCACTTTCCTTTCTGGACCTAAACATGCTAGGAGGAATTCCTACTCTCCGTCTGAATCAAAGCATACACACACAGAGTGCAGACCTGCACCTGCTTTGCCATTTTAATGTAGCTAATTTATTTGAAAATTTTCCTCCCCGATATTCTAGCCTGCTGGCAGTAAATAACACCTTTTGCTGTAATAACTGTTCTTTCTGATGATGGAAAGCTTTCCTTGCTCCTTCTTATGTAGAACTCTTTTATTTTTCTCTGCCATTTTTGGGAGTTCTGCATCATCTATATTTTCTTTTTCTCTCCTGGCCTTGTTCTTTCTGTCCCACTCATGCAGGATCTTCTTCTCTGACTTCCCCAGCAGCTCGTTTAACCGTACTGTACTGATCGTAACAGGAGTTGGCATTTATTCGCGTACATTTGGTTCATTAAGGCACCTTAAAACTTTAGAGAGAAAGGGAGCTCTGGAACAAGAGGGCATTGGATGAAGGTGAAAGGGGAAAGACCCAGGAGTAATCTAAGGAAATATTTCCTTACAGAAATGGTGGTGGGTAAGCGGAGTAGCCTCCCAGCAGAAGTAGCAAAAATGAAGACTGTATCTTAATTCAAGAAAACGTGGGACGTTCGGAGGATCTCTAAGGGAGAGGAAGGGAGTGTAAAGCATATGAGTGTGATGTTGTAGGCATGGATGGGCAGACTGGATAAGCTGTAAGGCCATCTGCCATTGTTAGTATTATGAATGTTTGGTTAGAAACGGGGCCTCTGCAAGGGTATTATGTGGTCTTGTGAAATTTTAGCTTTGCTTCCCCTCACAATTAGCCTTTTGACCTTTAGAGCCCTTCTCCCCAAGATTTTGATTATTAAACTGAATTGTCAACATCTCATTACCATTCATCCCAGAACAATCCTATAGAAAGCCGTATTTGGACATCACACTTTTAAATATTAAACTTTGTTTTGAAAATATATGCATAAATTAGGGAGATATCAAAATGCCACTTAAAAGGGTAAATTAACTATTTGCTTGGAGGCACATTCCAATGTGGCTGTCCAGCCCACTGTGCGGCCGATCAGAATCAGGACACCCAGAGGTAGACCCGATTCTGATCTTGCAGGAGCTAGATGTGCCCTGCGGGGTCAGAATCAGGTCTAGAGCCTGTATGTTCATGCTGGGACCCGATTCCGATCGGTCTGCATGCACAGCCACCTGCCTGGCTACCTCAGTGAGGCTCCTGAATGGAACCACGGTCCCATGGTGCCCCGTTGCCATGGCACAGCAGCTCCATTCAGGAGCCACAATCCCCAGTCACCGACACAATCTTCTTTCCCCATAGCCCAATCCCCGATATGGTCTTCCATGGCCAAGGTCAGGCTGCGGGGAACCCCCTGCACCCCCTCACCTTTCCGCTGCTGCCCAGGCCTGCCATCCCCTGACATCCCCAATCAAGTTTGCCGACATCAGAATAGGCCCTGTACATCCAGGGTCATGGACCACCCATGCCCCACCCTTGTTCTGCCTCCGGAAAAACCCCTCCCACCTCTGTCCAAGCTTCCCCATACAAATGCATTGTTCATACGGGAATGCTTTTGATGGGATCAGCAGGGGGGTGAATAGTGGGGATTGATGTCCCAACAGGACGTCCATCCCCGCTATTCGCGGGATGGAATAGACCCCATCTTGGCTATTTTTCCATCAGATAATGTACACACTGATGGTTCTTTGAGTTTGTGTGGCTGCCAAGACCCACTGCTTTGCTTTGACTGCTGCTGCTCTTTGCTGCACCCCAGATTCTGCGGCCCTAGGTGACTGTCTAGTTTGCCTAGTGGTTGGGCCATCCATGCTTAGAAGTATAATGGCAAGTGAGTAATAAATATTATTAAAGGAAAGAACAGAAATGAAAATATAGACACCCATATAAAAAGAGGAATCCAATGGTTCTCTAGATGTTTCTTTTGCTGTAAATAAAAGTACTACCCTATCTAAGATGAGCTGCAATTTATCAGATTGCCATTCCAGTTTATTAACGTACAAAATTTCTTTCTTTGCAGATTTCAACTTCAATTTATTCTTATTCCTCTTCCTTTGCTTAGTAATTGGTAATTGCTTCCAAGCATTGATTAAACATCATAGTGGCAGCAAAATAATCTTTAAAGAAACGGAAGTACATCTGGATGCGACCTGCATAGTACTAGGACTATAAAATCAAATGACCTAATTATATCAAATAATGGGTGGAGATGTATATTGAAAAGTACCATGGAAAGAACAGATTTTTGTGGGGCTCCACAGTTAAATTACGTAGCAGCAAAGAAGTTGATACTCAGGGCCGTGTTCTCTGCATGAAGGTAAGCGGATGACTTATCCACTTAATTCAAACTGGATTTTCAGCTATACTGTCTTTAAGTAAAATCTCTAAATTTGGAGTCCTAAAGTTATACATTTAATTTTATCCATTCAAGCTTGGACTGCTGATTATGTGGTCTTAGTTAAACAGATGACTGCAATATACAACCGCTTTCTAGTTAATTTATCTGGAAAAGTTTAAACGAGGCCCCTAAAGTGCCTCTGATTCCTCCCTTTTCTCTCTGCATAACATCTAGCCAGACAATGCAATGGCTCTTCCTAAATTTCAGTACTAATGATTTTAAGCAGTTAATTCCAAAGTTAATCACATAAATCATTCTGGATATAAGAGTGCTTACCATTTCATTACAATGAAGAGATCTGTTTGTCCATAGGGCACAGAACCATTGGCCAACCCTGTCTTTGATGCTTCGACCAGCTAACTTTGCTAGAAGTATCTTATGATCCACTGCGTCAAAGGCAGTGGAGAGGCCTAATATTAGAAGAAGGGAAACATTCCCTTTCTCCATGCTTAGTCTGAGATGCTCAGCAAGGGCAACAAGAGCTATCTGGGCACAACATTCACGACATTCATTCCTGAAGTCCGACTGACAAGGATGTAACTACTCATGTACAGTATAAAAAGATAAACTTGTTGTTGATATAAAAATACCCTTTCGATCACCTTTCATAGAAAGGACAGAATAAACATCAAATTGTGGTTCTTCAAAGGTTTAGCACCTAGCAATGCTTTCTTTAATACATGATAAGCCAGAGCATAGAGAAGAGGAATAGCCTGCCTGATAGAAGAGCGAGCTGAAGACCATGGAAGTCAGAGTTCACATCCCACTTTTTTCACCAATGTTCCTTGTGACCTTGGGTAAAGTATTTTCACTTTCCATTGCTTCAGGTACACACTAAAGGCTAGATTTACTAAACTGTGCTGCCGTGTTAGAATGTGTCAATGCTCATTATTAATAGATAGGTCCCCTTGTATAAAATGTTAAATAATGTGTGTTCATGCATGCTAACGCACTAGTAAATCTAGCCCTTAGTTTGTAAGCCCTCTGTGGATAGTGAAATACCTACTTTATCTGAATATAACTTTCTCTGAACTACCAAGGAAACGATGTGAGCTAAATCCAAATGAACAAATAATAAATTACGCATATATGAGAGGAAAGCACCAAAGAATGAAGATCTGATAATGCCATTCAGCTCCTCCTGGAGCTTCTTTTTGGCAGCCTTTACCAAACTAATAGGGCATAGATTTAGTGCAAAAGTACAGTCACACATTTCCATGAATAAAGAATCTGCATGAGAGTTACTTTAGGATTGGGATATGGCCATGTCTACAAACTTCTTGCCTTAAAGGAAGGGTGATTGGAAGCTGAGCCAGTGATGCCTCATACCATATCAAGGTGATTTTACCCTGAAAAAAAAAAAAACAGAAAACATCCATAGTCAAGATTAGAAAAGGACACAGAGTATAACTGAATAATGGGACATACTTATTCACTGAATAGTTTGGGTCAGACAGTGGCGGGATAACCCCTCCTCCCTAACCTCTAACTCCTAAATTCAATACACCTGTTACCAGTTACCTCCCATCCCTGTCACCCATGTTCACCCTCTCCCCTCCCCAGCTCCCCTTTTTCTTGTTTATAATTTAATGGTTATGATGTAATGGTTACAGTTCAATATTAAATGTAAACCGCTTTGATTGTATGATAAAGTAGTATATAAAAATGGTTAAATAAATAAATTATATAAATAGTAGACCCTTCACTTCTCTCGAACTTACATGGGTCATTACAAGCTTTTTCCTCCAATTTTAAAAATAATGACCTTTATCCTTCTTTTTGATTGTCCTGTAAACTTTCAAATGTGCTAATATAAGATCCTTATCACTCTAAGATAGTGACCTCCATCATTGCATTCACAAGCTTCAAGCTTCATTTTCAAGCTTCAAGCTTCAATTCAAGCTTCATTTTTAACTTTGACGTTGTGGTCAAAGTTATTCTGCAGCCTACTATGCCATCTTATTGAATGCAATGACCATATTCTTTATACCAAATACCTTTACTATGCCATCTTATTGAGTGCAATGACCATATTCTTTATACCAAATACCTTTATGGAAATGGGTAAAAGGGGCAACATAATGGAAAGCGGTATGTATAAATGCCCGGAGCATGGGAAATAAGATCCCAGATGCTGAAGCTTTACTGGGAGAATCTGACTTGAATTTAGTGGCAGTTACAGAAACATGGCTCACAGAAAACCATGACTGGGATGAAAGTATACCAGGCTATAGTTTATTCAGAAAGGACAGGAGAGGAAGAAGGGGAGGAGGAGTGGTACTATATGTAAAAAATAATATTAAAGCTTTGGAGCTACAAAACTTAAAATGGAGAGAGGAAGCACTGTGGGTTAAACTAGAAAGAGGGAAAGAGAAATCTATTTGCATTGGCGTGATATGCAGACCTCCCTCACAGGAAGAAGAGGTGGACGGAGAGTTAATTGAAGACATACGCAGCATTGCTAGGAAAGAGCAAGTGCTACTGATGGGGGATTTCAATATGCCAGGTGTTGATTGGCACATTCCTGCCAATACACCCTAGAATACTGAGGGAACTTGGGGACATTCTAGCAGCTCCACTGACTAACCTTTTCAATGCCTTATTAGAGTCGGGATTGGTGTCAAAGGTCTGGAGAGAGGCACATGCAGTCCCTTTACACAAAAGCAGAAGTAAGGATGTGGTTGAAAACTACAGGGCGGTTACTTTAAATTCAGTGGTGAGTAAATTATTGGAAGCACTGCTGAAAGAGAAAATAGTGAGGTTTCTTTAGTCCAGCAGATTACAGGATCCGAGGCAGCATGGATTCACCAGAGGTAGGTCTTGTCAGACAAATCTGACGGGTACAGGTAAATGGAGCTCACTCTGAGGAGAAGGAGGTTACCAGTGGCGTGCCTCAGGGATTTGTCCTTGGTCCGATTCTTTTTAACATCTTTTTTAGTGATATAGCATAAGGGCTGTCGGGTAAGGTTTGCCTCTTTGCGGATGATTCCAAAATCTGCAATAGACACCCAGGAAGGCGTAGATAGCATGATGAGGGATCTAGCTAAGCTTGAAGAATGGTCTAGAATTTGACAGCTGAGACTTAATATTAAAAAAATGCAAGGTCATGCATTTAGGATGCAGCAATATAAGGGAGCAATATAGTATAGGGGGTGAAGTACTTTTGTCCACTAAAGAAGTGCGAGACTTCGGCATGATTGTGTCTGATAATCTTAAAGTAGCTAAAGAGGTAGAAAAGGCGACAGCAAAAGCTAGAAGGATGCTTGGGTGCAAAGGGAGAGGAATGGCCAGCAGAAGAAAGGAGGTGATAGTGCCTCTGTATAAGTCTTTAGTTCGACCTCATTTGGAGTATTGTGTGCAATTCTGGAGACCACACCTTCAAAAGGATATAAACAGACTAGAGTCCGTACAGAGGGTGGCTACTAAAATGGTTAGTGGTCTTCATTATAAAGCATATGAGGACAGACTTAAGGATCTTAATATGTACACCTTAGAGGAAAGGTGGGATAGAGATGATATGATTGAGACGTTTAAATACTTCCGTGACATAAATGCACAGGAGGAGAGCCTCTTTTGATTGAAAGCAAGCTCTACTATGAGGGGACATGGGATGTGGGTGAAAGGGGATAGATTCAGGAGTGATATGCAGAAATATTTTTTTACGGAAAGAGTGGTAGATGCATGGAATAGTTTTCCAGTAGAGGTGGTAGAGATGAGGACAATATCTGAATTCAAAAAGCATAGGACAAACACAGAGGATCTCTAAAGGAAAAAAGGGGACGGTTGTAGTGGTTGATATAGAAGGAAAGACTAGATAGGCCATGTGGTCTTTTTCTATCGTTATGTTTCTATAATGCTAACCTCTTCCTCCGATCATTTTCAAAAAATGGTTACTGGATGATTTATATTGAAAATGAATTGCTTAACTTTTTAATTAAAATCAAGTAGGTCCTTCTTCTTGTTAAATGTAATAGTATGCTTCAGATGACCTCTATGAAAAGAAGCAGTAATCTCATTATCCCAGATTTAACCACATTCAGTAATAGTCTGACCAAAATCCTGGAGAAACTTCAGAATGGATGATACTCATAAATATGTCATTATTGTCAGTTGAAAAGGCCAGTCTAAGACATGACTGTCTGAGTGGAGTCAGAGACAGCATGAGTCACCCAAGAGCCATGAAAGCAGATAAATCTGCACTGTGTCTCTATCTGGAATATCCATGTGCACATGGAAACCTCCTGGAATAATCATCAAGAAAATCCAATAAAAACACAGATACAAATTCACTTAGTTGACATAATACCTTCAAGGGCAAGGTCTTCTGATCTCTTATATTGCACATTGTCGAAATGAAATTAGTTCTTGAAAGGTAATTCATGCCCCATTTTTATATTTCCCCATGCATCCCTAGTAGATAAGGAGTGCCCAGAGGACCTGGGGACATGCCTAAGCTAGTGCTGGTCTCTGAGCTTCATTTAAATAGGTTTTTACCAGAGAGAGTATATCTACTTGTTGGTCTAAAAATAAATCATAAATAACCTCACATTTAAGAAGATGGTACCAAACTCAAAGAAATAACTATGGAGACTTGTAAGATATACCTTTGAGAAATCACTAGGTTATTGGATTACATCCTGTCCCCTTTATCCAAAACACCTATCAACACCATATCTTCCCTTACTATGGATAATATTAATGTGGGAGCAATCACTTATATCGAGCTTGGAATTTACATCTAAGAATATTTCTCAAGTAAAAACAGTTATTTAAACTCACAATAGTATAATTAATGCCCTTATTGGATCTGTGAAGTACTGAGAAATTGCACTAGAGCTACCAATTGAACAATTTCTGATCTTATTGTTTGCCTGTTGATGGTGTACACCACTGCTGCATTGTTGGATCCAGGGCCAACGCTACAATTAGACAAATTAGGTGGTTGCCTAGCACACTGGCCCCCTGGCATGCATCTTTTTTGCCTGGGGGATGGGGAAGGCACAGGTATCCCTCCACTGGGTCAGACCTTAAAGTGCCTTCACTGGCACGCTCATGGCCTGATGTTTCTGCCCCTTCAAACAGGAAGTTGCATTAGAGGGGGGTAGGAGTGGAAGGCTTTAAGGCCCGATGTAGAGGGATCTCTGTGCTGCTCCTACTCCCCAGATGAAAGGATGGATGAAGGGGTGGCATGGTGGGCTGGGTGGTGCTGCGATCCTCAGGAGGGTCTGCCTAGGGTGGCAGAAACCCTCAGGTCAGCCCTGACAATTTATTACAATCTGGAAATAGAGAATAGGACTAAATGGTTTGTTTTTTGGGTGAAGAAAAGTAAATAGTGGAATGCACCAGAGATCTACACTAGGATGAGTGTTTTTTAAGATATTTATAAATAATCTGTAAAAGAGAATGATGAATGAGGTGACTAAAATTGAAGTTGATACAAAATTATTCCAAGTGATTAAATCAAAAGTGGATTATGAGTAATTGCTGGATGATTTTGCAAAACTGAAGGACTGGACATCAAAAGGGCATATAAACTTTAATGTGGACAACTGAAAAGTGATGCATGCAGGGAAAAATAGTCTGAACTATAAGTAGATGATTCTGGTTTCCATACCTGGAGTCACCACCCAGGAAAAGGAGTCAGTGTGGAAAATAAGCTGAAATCCTGTTTGTGTGTTATGAAGGTCAAAAACCAAACAGAACATTAGGAATTATTTGCAAAGGTATGGCAAACAAAAACAGAAACTACTATAATGCCTCTATATCAATCTGTGCTGCAGGGGCAGGGGCTCGTATATTATTCAGTGCAAAAATGTGAAAAAGGGTGCTGCGTTGGAGGCCAAATGTTAATGACAAGAATCAGTTCACACAAACATAAGATCACACAGCACAGAGAAAACCAGTGTGTCACTTCTGTCATCGTGGAGCATTCCTCAGGACCAGAACGCTGCATTAATGATTGTAGAGGTAGGCTCCTAAGAGGAAGGTTCAAATAAATCTAAGAATGTAAAACTCTTGAAATTAAGGTAAGACATTTTCAAATGGACCCGACAGGGTGTAATAAAGATATTTACTTTTTATCACATTATAAATCATAAATTCTTATAGTCTTGTCATCTTCTGATCACCCACCCATCTCTCCCATTTCTTCGCCCCCCTTACCCTAGACTGTCAATAGAATGCTTTTGTGATTCACTTAAATATTATGGTGTTATCACTTGTTGCTCATACTGTCCTGATTTGAAGAAGATTTTCACCTCTGAAAGCTTGTCCAAAAACGTATTGTTAGTCCTATAAAAGGTATCACCTTTTTTTCTTTTTTTTCTTTTTATTTAACAAAGTCATGAGGCATTTTCCATGAAATTAAGAAACAGTATGTTTTCATTCAATGTATGATTAAGCTGTGGAATTTGTTATTAGAAGAAAGTTTAAAAAGGCTTTAGACAAGTTCCTGCAGAGAAAGCCCATGAACCATTACCATGGAAGCATGAAAAAGCTACTGTTTATCTCTGGGTGAGAGCAAAAGGAATGGATCTATTTCCTGAAAATCATTCAGTACTTTTGACCTGGATTGGCCACTGTCAGAGACATAATACCAGGCTTGATGGACCTTTGGTCTCATTCAGACTGATACATCGTATGTTCTTATTAATAATAATAATAATAATAATAATAGGCTAAAGGGGTTATTTCAGATGCCGCATCATGCTTTAAATGTCTGAAAATGGGCATAGAGATGTCCAAAGCACAGAGACATCTCCAGAAACATTTTAGAAGCCAGGTTTGTGTTCATCCCCAGTGTGTGGATCTCCAAATCTGAATGGGGGATGTAGAGGCATCTCAAGAAACTGGACGTCACTGCTTTATCTCAGAAATTTATTGGAAGTCCAGAGTCACATCTAAGGGCAGACTTGCTCCAGGCACAAATAGGTATTGGGAAAGTTCTTGTTTTGGCTATAAAACACCCAGAGGGTATAGAAAAGATGGCACACCGACATCCCCAATACTCTTCACAATCACAATAATAGCAGCAGGGGATTTGAACTCTGGTTTCCCTGGTTCTAGCCCACTAATCTAAACATTACGCTATTTGTAGATGTTTATAGCCTGGAATACTATTCTGGGGATGTCTTTGTAGACGCCCCTGCAGATGCCAATATCAGGCATGTCCATGTTTCTGAAATGATGCCTGAGCTTGGACCTGCCTGCTTTTTTTTCAGACATTAGGTCTTTGACATTCCAGATTGCACATAGATATCCTTTGTAAAATTTCACTTAAAAGAACTAGACTGTGTATGTTTGCTTAAAACAACCCATAACAGACTAGATGGACCCGGGGGGGGGGGGGGGAGTTATGTGCATTGACCTAGGTTTTCTCAAGATCGATCTGGCAGCAGTACTTTGAACAGTGGATATGAACTGATAGTGTTGCATGACTACAGTAGAATTACAAAGCAAGTTTTCATTTGTTGGTGGAGTCTCTTGGAAGCAGAATCTTATCTCTTAGGGGCATGTTTACTAAACCGCGGTAGTGGACTACGTGCAATATCGGAGCCACGGCCCCAGCTCCGATATCGCATGGAGTCCGCTACCGTAGTTTAGTAAACATGCCCCTTAGGGATAGCTTGGTGGAATTCACCCTAACATCAGAGAGACTGCTGATATTTTTGGACTCAAATGTGGCTGGAATAAAAGACAATAATATACAAGAGGGAATCAGAGCCACATCGTTTTCTCCAAAACCATTCAGTGTTTAATGAAAATGTTCTGTTGTAAACGTATCTAATATTCTATATAGTGCATGGATTAATACAAAATCCATGTATTATTGTAATCTAACTTTACTGTTATCCTGAAGTTCTGATTTACTCCACCACCTCCATATATTATGCAGGCTACTAAGCATATCTCTTTTAAAATAGCATTCAGAAAAATAGGACTGTGTTATATTCTATGATCTAATAATGCTGTTCTTCCATTTAAAATTAAACCATCTCAGCACAGAAACCTAGGAGAGAGAGTAAACAGAAAAAAAAATGATAATACTGACCATAAAGATGAATTCACTCTCCATCTGGAATCAATTAATTCTAAAAAGATGCCAGTGAAAACATGTTACATCTGATAAAGAGTTATCTGGTGCTCATATGCAAGTTACATCTAATAAAACACTATAAATTGGTAATGAAAGCAAAGTTACTTCAAGCCCAGAAATAACGCATCTATAATGGATAATGAATTTGCATCCATTAGCACTGATTTGAAAGCTCTGCATGGATCCCTTGCTGGTAGGCATGAAGATTTTCTAGCACGTATGTGCTAGAAAGGAACATCAAAATGCTTGCAAAAAAGAAGTGAAAGTCTGAATGCTGAATTAATGTGCACAGTTCAGGTAATAGAAGAGACAATGCAGAAGGAAACTTGCCCCTACTTCACCCCGTGACCGCATTTTTCTCACTTATCTACAGAATCTTGAACACTTATAACACATCCTCAACTCCACACATGCCAGTGGTCAAAACCTCAATTTGGTCATCACTTCCTCTGCCCTCCCCCTCCCCCTTGTTTCCCCTCTCTATCTCCACAGCTACATTGCCTTGGACAGACCATTTTTTGCCTACAGTCACAGTCATCCCTTTGTCTCTCCGTCTGCCCTCCCTTTTCCTCCGCTCCTGCCCAGCTCTCCCGCCATATCCCTCTACTCTTGAGCTCTTCCCTCCCTCTGATTCTCTTCTCCCTCCTGACTTTCTCTCTCTCTCTTCAGATCTTCAGGTTTCCACCTGGAACACCTCTCTATCTGATGCTCTTGATCAGATCGCTCCTGTCCACCTCTCTGCACCTCACCGCATGAAACATCATCCCTTGTACAATCCTGCCTTCATCTGCATCGCTCCTACCTCCATTGGTTGGAGTGACTGTGGAGACAGCACTACACCTTTGATGTCTTACACCACTTCCAAGAGTGCCTGCATTTCACTCTGTCGTCCATTCACTCCTAATACAAAGATTAAGACAAATAGGTCTAAGCAATACAACACTTAAATGGTTTATATCCTATCTCTCTGAAAGATCCCAACAGGTCAGCATAGGACACATATTCTCTAACACTTACTCTCAAACCACAGGCCTTTCTCAGGGATCCACACTTTCAGCACTCTTATTTAATATATATTTACAACCAGTTTGTCAAATCATAAAACAAATTCAAGATTGATTATGCTATCTATGCAGACGACATAATGTTGTTCATGCCCTTCAACATAATCACCTGTTCAATGTAATTTCAGTTTGTTCAATGTAAACCGCACTGATGCAGAATAGCACGGTATATAAGAGAATGTAAATAAATAAATAAATAAATCCTTTGGTATGCATTTTTGGTGGTTCTGCTGATGTGGGACTGAAGGTTCAGTTCTTTATCCAGAGTCACTCCGAGGTATTTCACTTCTGGTTGTATGGGTATGGTTGTGTTGTCTATCCCAGGACTAAGCAAAATGATGCGAACCCGCCTTGTGCAAGATTGTAAATAGTTACCCCCTGTTATCCAAGTATAAACACCCTGTTCATTGTAAACACAAAGTACCCAAGGAAATGTGTAGTTCTATGTTCACTGTAAACCGCACTGGTATTGAATAGCGCGGTATAGAAGAGACTGGAAATAAATAAATAAATAAAATAAATACATCTTGATGTTGTGAGGAGGGATGAAGTTGGAGTTCCGTGTGATGATTAGAGCCTCGGTCTTGCTGTAGTTTATGTTCAGGTTGTTGTCTTGAAACCAGCTGTTCATGTGCATGAGACATTCTGTTCTCTTGGTGTAGTCTGGGTTGTCGAGGGTGATTGGTGTGTATATCATTATGTCGTCTGCATAGATTGTGTATTTTATCCTGTGTTCTTTTATGATGCTGCATATTGGCTGAATGTGGAGGTTAAATAATAGTGCTGATAGAGCGGATCCTTGAGGTACGTCTTGCATGAGCTTTATGGGTCGGGATGTGTTGGGACCGATCTTGACCTGTATCTGTCTGTCTGTTAAGTAGGAGTGGAACCACCTCAGTGTGGCTCCGTGTAATCCGATGTTCTGTAGTCTTGCTAGTAGAGTTCCGTGGTCCACTGTGTTGAATGCTGATGAAATATCAATGAAGATCATGAGTATTCCTTTCTTTCTGTTGTCTATGAGGTGTAGTATGTCATTAAATAGGTATAGCAGGAGTGTTTCGACTCCGTGGTTGGGGCAGAAATCGTGTTGGTTGAGGTCCAGTTGTGCGTGGTTGTCGATGTGTTCTTGTAGCTGATATTGTACCGCTTTCTCAATAATCTTTGCCAGTAGAGGGATGCTTGAGATAGATCTGTAGGCTGCTGGGTTGTTCTTAAGTACTTAATTGCTTATACTGTACTGCTTCCTTGGATTTTTGAAGCTCAAATGCAAAAACTTAATTTTAGTCCTTTAACCACAAATTTAATTACCTAGTCATACAGAAATGTAATTACAGTATTTTATCAATACACACTTCTTGTACTTTTAAACTTTAAAATAAACCCCTTAGTTTTCTCAGTCACAACTTGGACAAATCATTTAAAAAACTATGGGCCCAATTTTTGAAGCACTAAGCATGTGTTACACATGTATAGGAGGGTCTTATTCGGTTAAAACCACCATAACCGTGTAAACTAGATTTTCAACAAGGCGGCTTGAGTCGGAGAATACCAGCTATCCTACAGCGCCAAGCGCCGAAGCCTGGGGATGAAATGGGGGCATGTCTGTTGCCAAGCCACATAAACCGGATTTCCGAAAGCCCTGTGTGGCACAAACCATGGAAGTCTATGTGATGTTTCCTGGTGCCTAAGAGCAAGAGGTGTGCAGTGTAAAGTACAGTGAGGAGAGTGTATCCAGGCATGTACCCAACCTGTGCAGAGCGACAACATTGTTTGACTGGCCAAGAAACCATGTGGGCAATGCACATGGTGTTCCAGAGGTGCAGACGTAGCAGCTGTGCCCGTGAAAGCAGAGGAGGCGGCGGGTGATGCAGAGACAGCAGCAGGTGGTGGCCCAGTGGCAGGGATGGATGTACATAGGCTCAGGGTGGGTTACCTACAACTGATTGAGGAGGAGGTCTACCAGAGGTACAGACTGGATGGGAAACAATAATAGAGCTGTGCCTCCTACTCAGAGGTGAACTGGAGCTCTCCACTGCCAGAAGCCAGGCCCTCTCAGTGGCAATGAAGGTGACCACAGTCCTGGGATACCTGGAAACTGGCAGCTTCTAGCATGTGTTGGGGGCAACTGTTGGGATCACACAGTCCACTGCCTGTACCTGCAGACATGCCTTCACCAGGGTCCTGCTGCAGAGAATGCGCCACCTCATCGCCTTCCCATGGACCCAGCAGGAGTGGCATGAGACCATGCAGGCCTATTATAATGTGGCAGGGTTCTCATCTGTCCTGGGACATATAGACTGCACCCATGTTGCACTGTGTGCCCCAGATGGGGCAGAGGGCATACCATAACCGGCATAGCAACACATCGATAAACATGCAAGTCATTGTGGATGCCAAAATGACCATAACGGATGTGTATGTCCACTACCATAGGTCATGCCGTGATGCCTTTGTCCTTGCCCAGTCCAGCCTAGGAAAGGTAGCACCTGGGGACAGCTTGGAGATGTGTAGCTGCTCGGTGAGTGAAAACATACGTGATGCCCACTGCGTAACTAATATTGCACCCTGCCCTGCTGGTATATGGTCTGTGTTATGTTGTCCGTCACATCCCACATTCCCACCCAACATATGACCTATGCATATGTGCACATCTCCCATTGCCTCCACAAGCGACCATAGATACCCGCTAACGACATGCTGCTGACACTGGTATACCACCCCAGGAGCCAGCAGGAGGAGAGCTATAATGCTGCTCATTAGCAGACCCAGGCAGTGATGGAGAAAGCAATTGGTGTGCTGAAGAGCCATTTCTGGTGCATTGACAGGAGTGGCGTGGAGCTCCTCTATAGCCCGGAGTGCATATGCCAGATATTTGCAGCCTTCTGCATACTACACAACCTTGCATGCATGCGTGGATTGCCCAATCCAGAGCCACAGGCTGCGGAGGAGTGGAAGGTTGCTGACACAGCGGATGGCAATGGCACCCTGGCTGGGAGCCAGCAGCAGGCCCAGGCACTGGCACACCAAGCGCAGCAGATAAGGGACAGCTTTTTAGGTGGCTGCAGCGCACCCTCACCCTAGTATGCTATGAACAATCACCAATAAAGTGCTCTCACTGCCATTATGTGTTCTATGTGCTCATTTCCCACCAAAGGTATCCCCTGCCCCTATGTTTCGAGCCTGCCATATATGCTTGCTGACACGTGCACTACAGCGCAGTGTAGCAATGTTCAATGAGTAGTGTCATCTCCCTCCACAGAGGGGCAGGCCACTGCACACAGTTCAGGGCTACCAGGTGTCTGTGCAGGGCTACCAGGTGCACCTGTGCAGGTGCGCTTGCACCCCCTGCTCCACTCTCCCTGGCCTGCATTATGCACACCAAACTGTGCAATGAGCCAGCAATAGTTGCCTGGTATGCTGAGACACAGGTGCCCCTCCAGGTGGTGCTCCACATGCAATCTCCTCATGCGCTGTCTCCCTTGCCTATTCTACAGCCTGCAGGACCTGCCAGATACCATGCAGATCAGCCTGGATGCCCTCGGTGCATTCCAGCAGGCATGCCCCCTCCCATAATAGCTCCTGGTCCACATCTGTGGCATCAGCATCCACAGGGTCATCAAGGATAGGGAACTCTAGCTCTGCCAGCAGTGCATCATCTGTCCCAGTCCCGGTCTCCACAGCCCCGGCAGATGCCCTGTCCTGCTCCTCATCACTTGGTGTCACACCAGCCCTCTACTCGGCCCCTGGTGATGGGTCAGACTGCCTCACTGGTCTTGATGCCAGACTGGACTTCCCCTCCACTCTGGCATGCATACTACACCCTGTGGATGTGCTGCATTCTGGCTGCACACCAGCCGCATCCTCTGCATGTGGTGAGGCTCACTCCTACACATCTGGTCCTGGCTGTGTGTGTTGGGTCCCTGTAAGGTCTGTGGGACAGCAAAGGTTGCAGAGGTTGGTGCCATGGGTTGCAATGTCAGCCTATGGGGTGACACCAGGCTGACAAAGGGTCTGACCAGCATCGTCTTTTTAAACACTCATCTCTCTCCTCAAAGTATCTCTGCCTCTGACCCCTCCTTTGTTTTATGCACAGATTTTGATAACTACTTCCATTACAAGGTTCACAAGATAAGTCTTGCATTCTCCACTGGGTCACCTCCATCTCCCTTTCCCCTGCTTCATAATAAATCCTTCCTTAAACCTCTGCCACCTTTTTGTTCTTTCTCTAACATCACTGAGGAGGAAAATGCATCACATCTTTCCTCCTCCGAACTCCTCTAATTCCATGCCCACCAATCTACCAAACTCTACCTCCCCTACTGCCATCCCTTCCATTTGCCATATCCTCAACCTATCATTTTTCTTCTGTCCTCAAATGTGCTGCCCTTAAACATTCACGGGACCACCTACCCTTCCAATTATCAGCTCTTCTCCCTCCTCCCTTTCATATCCACACTATTCAAACATGCAGTTTACAGCTATCATCTTGACTTTCTTTCCTCTCAAGTCATTCACTGCCATCTGGCTTTTGTCATCTACATTCTACTAAAACAGCCCATGTTAATGTCTCCATTGACTTGTCCGTGGCCATATTCAAAGGCCTTTACTCGATTCCCATGCTTCTTGACCAATCTTCTGTTTTTGGCATTGTTGATCAGTGCCTTCTCTTTCATATCCTGTTTTTACTTGATTGGATACTTCGATCTGTCATAGTTTTCTTCTTATCTCTCCCATCACACTTTTAGAGTATGCTCTGGTGGATGCTTACCTCAAAGTTCTGTCTTGGGACCTCTTCTCTCTCTATACTCATTTCCCTTGGTACTTTGATCTCCTCCATTGATTTTCAGTATGGTCTGTATGCTGATGAATCTCAGATTTACAGCTTTGCACCAGAAACAGCTCTAGGAATCTAGGCCCAGATCTCAGCCTACTTGTCTGAACTTATTGACTTGTGTCCCACTGCCATCTGAAACTGAACATGGCCAAGATGGGGCATCTTATCTTTTCTCTTAAATCCACCTTCCCTCTTCCTCCCGTCTCTATTTCTATGGATGACATTGTCATCCTCCCTGACGTCTTAACTCATAACCTTGTGGTCATCTTTGACTCCTCTCTCTCTTTCTCTGCATATATCCAACAGAGTAAACCTGTTGTTTCTCTATAATATCAACAAAATTCATCCCTTCCTTTCTGAACAAACTACCAAGACTCTTATCTACTCTC
Source organism: Ichthyophis bannanicus (assembly GCA_033557465.1). Lineage (NCBI taxonomy): Eukaryota > Metazoa > Chordata > Amphibia > Gymnophiona > Ichthyophiidae > Ichthyophis > Ichthyophis bannanicus. Next base: position 322,278,032 of record CM066031.1, on the reverse strand, counting down.
TTGCCACCTTCCATTGACACTATTGCAATTTGCTCCTCACTTATTGAATCATCTTACTCCCCTTCAATCCATTCAAAATTCAATTGCATGGCTAATTTCCTGCCAGTGTCTCTTATTTTCTCTTCTGATATCAGTTCATTGGCTCTCTATCCATGTCCACATACAGTTCTAACTTCTCCTATTGACCTAAAGTGAATTCATTCTGCAGTTCCTCATTACCTCTTTTCACTTATCTTTCACTGTATAGCTTCTCAGGAACTCTGCTCATCATGCAAATCACTACTATCTATGCCCTACTTTTCTACTGCTAATCCCAGACTCCATTCAAATCCATTTTGCTGAGTTGTATGCCTGGAATATCCTACCTCAGTCAGTACATCAAGCTCAATCTCTCGCCCTATTCAGAACCAGGCTAAAATAAACCCAACTTTTTGAGGCTGCTTTTGGATTCTGACCTCCTCATTCTTCTGTTTAACACCATGGGGGTTCATTCCAATGTGTGAATTGTGGGGATGTATGTCTGGTTTGGATGTACAACCCCCACTATTTGTTGAGGGGCCTATTCTGAAGACAGAGCTCCCTGCACATACAGCGACTTTGGGCGGGAAGCTCTGGATGGAGGAGGGAGGGGGAAGGCCGGAAGAGGAATCTTGGCAGAGTGAGGGCAGGCTGCACAACCCGGATGTAGAGGGCTGATACAGGTCATGACCCTGTACGTCCAGCAAGGGCAGGATGGATAGGAAACTTATTCCACCTCGGAGGTGGAATAAATCCCCCCAATAATGGTGGGCAACAACGGAGGACCCTCCCTGAAGAGGTGAGCCACAGAAGGAGATTCCCAGCTGCCTGATCCCAGCTCTGACAGGCCACACTGAGGGTTATGTGGCAGGAATCGGGGCTCATGCATGGCATCCCGGAACCATAGCAATGGGACACCCTGGCACTTGGGCTCCAGGAGGAGCATGGGAAGGGTTAGTCAGGGAGAATGCCGCATATTCCAACCCACTGAATCATCCAAGTGTCCCGATTCTGCTCCTGCAGGGATGTCTAGTTCCCGTGGGTGCAGAATCAGGGCCAAATCTGGCCCGCCCAGATTTTGGACATCTGGACGAGCTGGATGTGCCCCGATCAGAATGGGCCTCTATGTGTGGTTTAATCATTTCCCTTAAATATTACCCTGACCTCCTCTATTTTCTTGAGCAGAGATTGTCTCTTTTGTGTATATGTACAGTGCTGCATATCCCTAGTATCGCTATACAAATGATAAATAGTAGTAATAGTAGTAATAGGCAGAGTGCACAAGCATGTGTGTAATTATAAAATTATATAATTTCTACACATACTTGCAAAACCCTGCTTTACAGAGAGGCTTATGCTTTAAATAGATTTTTTGTGCATTTAAGTATGTTTTATGTATGTTTTTTATTATTGTGAATGCATTATTGTATTACTGCTTAGGAGCGTTGATAGGCGGTTTACAAAAATGTCAAGTAAATAAAATACAGGGAAAGGAATTTGCGTCAGCTCTGGAACTGGTATACATGTCTGCACTTTAACTTAAGGCACAATTTCCACCACTTACATTCATATTTTATAAAGGAAAGCAGGCACCTATTTTCATACTTAAGGGTATGCCTGCTAAGCCGGGCTAACAGTTATCCCAGGATATCTGCAACTAGGCCCCATATTATTCAAAAGGACCTAGTTGCAGATAGCTTGAGTTAACTGTTAGGCCAGCTTAGTAGACATGCTCCTTAAAGTTGGTACATTCTTATAAAATGACCCTCCATATTCCAAATATTTTATGTACCCTGTTCTAAAATGATTGCTTTTCTCTGCCAGCACTCATTTTAATAGCATGCCGTCACTTTGTCCACACTATTGTGCAGACAGTATATCACCAACATTTAAAAGAGCCATGTTTGTTTATATTGCTAGTTAAAGTATTATGAATTATGCCATTGTGAAATTATTCTAACTTAAGTAATACAGCTTAGTTCCAACTTCAGCAGTTTCCTTGCAGAAAATTTGTTTCCTGCATCTTTCTTTGGGCACTTCTATTTCTCTTCAAAAAGACATGGATTTCGCTCTACCTGACTCTCTCTGATAAGAAAGTCTTCTCAAGGGAATACAATGAGACTATTGTTGCAAATTACTGAGCAGATAATGTTGTATGACATTAAGGTCAATGGTGTTATTTGCAGAAGGGAACATTGTTACATTTAAATAAAAGATGCTTCAAATTAGGGCGACCCAAAGTTATTGTGAAATCATAAAGGGCAAAATTATAAATATGTTAATAAAACTTCCATTAAAATAAATTACCTTACCGTTAGTGAAGGATTTATTAAGGGAATGTAATCACCAATATACATAACTTTTTACAATAAGTCTATTAGTTTAATTCACTTTCTAGACAGAAGACATTTTGCTCCAGTATGTGAATTTTTTGTTTTTCAAATTTATTTTCAAAGTTTGGTCCAAAACATTTGTTACTGAAATATTTTAGTGGGCTGCATATATTTTGGAATAATAGTAATGATGTTAATCAGAAAGTTTATTCCTAGAAGACGTAAATTTATGGGCTTTGTGGACTTTCCTGTGTTGCAATATTAATGGGCATGTTTACTAAAGTGTGTTAGAGTTTTGCAGATATTGGCTATTTAAAGAAAAACTAAATGTGCGGTATGTGTGAGAGTAGCATACTATTTGTTTGGGCTGTGTATAGTATGGCCCCAGTTGATACCACACTGATTAGTACCTAATGCACGTCATACATACTGCCCATTGAGGTGGTGTTAAGTGCACCTGTGCTAACCGCAACATTGACATTAACCATGCTGTGTAGACACATCCAAAATCTGCCCCAACCCCATCCATTTCCCTCCCCATCATCTACTAGGCAGATAGCGCAGAATTAATCTCAGCTGACTGTATAGCAAACACTCTGTTAGTGTAGTCCATTAGTGCGCACTCAAGCATGTGTTAATAGCTAGCACAGTTTAGTAAACATACCCCAAAATATGCATGTACCTCTGCTTTGAAAATTACTCCAGGAAAACTATGCCCTTGTGTTTACACCTACTCTTTGGATACACAGTTTTGCAGGTAAAATTATGGGCAAATGCACAAGTTTTCAGAAGTGTACAGCTCCACTGGTTGCCAGTCCTAAATAGGATTAACTTTGAAATGTTAGTAATAATATTCAAGGTTTATTATGGTAATGCCCTTAGTTTTTTACATGATCTTGCTCAGTTGTATTAACTGGTCTGTGACCTTAGTTCTGCACACACATCCCTGGTAGTAGTTCCTTCAGCTGATAAGATTAGACTGCATCAGGGCTAGGACGTGTTGTGGAATTCTGTGCCACGAGAGTTCCATGATGAGACTTCTTTATTGTCTTTTCGGATGATGTTGAAAACTTTTTTATTTGATGATGCCTTTTGGTAATGTATTTTTAATGGTTTGATGTTTTAGTTTGAGTCTTGTTATGTCTGTTTTTGCTTTATGTTTAAATTCTAATTTTGTTTTGAAATATGTAATCTGCTTAGAATACGGATTCTGGACGAGCAGAATGTAATATATGCAAACCCCTTTCCAACCCCACCATCAGGAACATCTCTTCAACCAGCAGATAAACTCTTGCATATATAGACAGAACATAAAAACCTCCACCTGCATATCAGGTGGGTAAATTTTAAGAACAGGCCTTTTCGGAGCATGAAGCACTGCTTTGCCCATAGAAATTTATTTGAAAATTATACTCTTTATACTCAAGCGATACAGAAAGCCAATAGTTTTTTTTTAAGGAATGCTTCTGAAAGCAGCAGACAAAGCAGAGCAATTATTAACACAGATAAGTGGTGTTCAGTTACAATGAATCAGTCCATACCTTGACCTCCAGTTCCTTATATTAATCTCTTACTTTTGTTACAGGTAATTATTGCATAGGTCTAAGGAAGGTCATAAGTAAGCCATTTAATTCAGTTTACTTCACACTAATAACTAGTTCCCTATGCCTAGGTGTAACCCATGTGAATTGCTAATAATTATTTGGTTTGCACACTTAGGGAAGAACAACACAAACTATGGTTACACAATGCATATTAGGAACCACCACCCAGGAAAAGCATTTAGGCATCATCATGGATAATGCGTTGAAACCCTCTGCCCAGTGTGCAGTGGCGGTCAAGAAAGCAAATATAATGCTAGGAATCATAAGGAAAGGAATGGAGAATAAAATCAAAGATGTTCTCTGAGCATTTCTCCAAGGCACCAGACTAACCATGCCCCCCCCCCCCCCGAGCCTAATCTCCACCTGAGTCCCAAGCCTATTCCCCATCTCATGTTTATAATGTTGGCACATTCTACTGTATATAATTACCTATGTTTCAAGTTGCCATGAAGGTTTGATGTTACAACTATTGCCTAATGAACAATATGTTTTCTGTTGTTTGCTGTATTCTTAGTTGCTGGTTTTATGTATGCGCTCTTCTGTTCAATAAAAACCAAGTTACTGTTTGATGTAAACCACCTGGACGTGTGGAAGGGCAGTATATCAAATGGGTTAAATAAATGGCGACCGCACCTTGAATATTGTGTGCAATTCTGGTCGCCATATCTTAAAAAGGATATAGCAGAACTAGAAAAAGTACAGAGAAGAGCCACCAAAATGATAAATGGGATGAAAAGATACCCCTATGAGGAAAGGCTTAAAAGGTTAGGGCTCTTCAGCTTGGAAATAGACGGCTGAGGGGAGATATCATAGAGGACTATAAAATATTGAATGTGTTTAAAAAAATCTCCTGGCCTGTCCAAATCATGAAGATGTCGTCAATATATCTGCCCCAAAAAGAGATATGTTGTTTAAAGGGGGAAGAATCCAACCAAAGCCGCTCAAACTCTGCCATATAATGATTAGCTAGAGAGGGAGCGCAAGTAGCACCCATCGCTACCCCCAAGACTTGATGATATAAAGTATCTTCAAACAAGAAAAAATGTTGAAAAAGCACCAAATCCAATAATTCAGATAAAAAACTCAAATGAGAATTGGATAGATCTCCTCTTGCTTGTAAAGCTGCATACGCACAAGAATGAGCCGCAGGTTGTGGAATGCTTGTATATAAAGAAGTGACGTCTAAAGTCACCAAAATCACATCAGGAACTGCCGCCAATGCAGAATGTTGTTCTAATAACTGCAAAAAGTGAGTTGTATCCCAAATGTAAGAAGGGATATTTACAAGCAAAGGTCTCAAAAAGGAGTCGAGATATGTGGATAAGGGTTCCAAAATAGTGCCTCTGGTCGATACGATGGGGCGTCCTGTCACACACTGGCAGTGATGGGGATGTACAACAGGGCCTATCTCTAGCACCACATGTACTGCGGACCTAGTGCTGGGCACCCATCCTATCCCTCAGGGAGAACACAGAACCTGCATAATGGCATGGTCTGTAGCTACTCTGTGCCAGTATCACGCACTGCCAGTTCGTCTTTCCAAGATGAGGTACCGGAGAGGTGCAGACCCCATTTGCTGACCAGCTGTAGACAGCTATTCAGCATGTACATGGCATCATGGGTACTGGTGGGGTTACCCTATCCTGGCACTCAGAGCAGACAGTTTGTGCGGTGACCTGCAGTCCTTCGGTACGCAGCCATTGCTGTGACATACACCATGGAGGTATAGCCTACTGGTTAATACAATGCCATTCTTGGCAGTGTTCATGGGTTCAATTCTTTGTTGTTCCCTCCTCTCATGCCTGTCCTACTCAAATAGTGTGCATGCCTGTAACAGGCAGATTTGTGCTGCCAGCCCATAATACCCTCACAACAATTGCCAACATTCCCTCGGTCTGTCTATCTGCGTCTGTCAGCTGTGTAGAGTCCTGTCTGCCTGTGCAGGCTGTCACCCCATGTCATGCACTGCTACCCTTTCCTGCATTGTGCCTCTTCATGCTTGCCTCGCCTGTGTCTGATCTGCATGGCATCACCACTCCTCTGCCCACCCATCATTGTAACTATCCTGCCACCTCCGCCTCCACTGGGGGACACGTATTCCCATCATCTGCCACCAACTGTATTTCCAGTATTTTACATTGCCAACACCCTGTGCTGTGGTACAGTTGCCCCACCATGTTTGTCATCAGTACTGGCAGCCATATGGGATGCCCACAGATATGGCAGATCCAGCGGCTCCCAGCTCTCCCTCCTTCACTAACCTGTTCTTTGCCTTTCCTGAGTGCTCTATCTAGTGTTAGGGCTACATCTGTCTCTGTTCCTCACAGGTCATGCATGTCATCCTGCAGCATCTTGCAGCCCTTAGGCCACACTAACCTAGGGTACCATAACCTTGTTAGGCCACCGTAACCTATGGTTCCGTAACCCAGGGTGCCCTCTAAGGTGCCCTGTCCAGGGGTGCCTAATACAGCGCATAGCCTAAGGAGCCCTACTGTATAGAGCACCTTACAAAGCGCCATATGAGGCACCTTACAAGGCACCTTATAAGGCACCTTACTTATACGGCACCTTACAAGGCACCTTACTTATACGGCACTTAACAAGGTGACCTACAAGGCGCCTTATAAGGCACCTTACTTATACGGCACCTAACAAGGCACCCTACAAGGCACCTTATAAGGCACCTTACTTATACGGCACCTAACAAGACGCCCTACAAGGCACCTTATAAGGCACCTTACTAGTACGGCACCTTACAAGACACCTAACAAGGCGCCCTACAAGCACATTATAAGGCACCTTACTTATACGGCACCTTACAAGGTGCCCTACAAGGCGCCTTGTAATGTGCCTTGTAAGGTGCCTTATAAGGTGCCTTATAAGGTGCCTTGTAAGTTGCCTTATGAGGCGCCTTGTAGCGCGTGTTAGTTTGTAACATGCATTAGCTGATACGGCTTGCTGTAACGATACACCGCCCATGCCTTTATATGGCCATCTGTACCTTTACCGTGGAACCTAACGCGAATGACATTACCGCAGTTTAGTAAACATACCCCCATATCTCACAAAGGATATAAATAAACTTGAAATGGATCAGGGGAAGATGACCAAAATGATTTGGAGCCTGTGCTAGAAAACATACGAGAAGACCCTTGAAGACCTAAATATGTATATCCTGGAGGAGTGGAGGGACAGGGGAGATATGATAGAGATGTTTAAATACTTAAAGGGGATTCATGAACAAATAAACCTTTTTTAAAGATGTGGAAGCTGTAAAACTAGAGGGCATAACAAGAAGCTAGAAGGAGGTAAGCTTAAAATATTTTTTCACTGAAAGGATGGTGGATGCTTGCAATGCCCTCCCGATAGAGGTAGTGGGGGCAAATACAATGACGGAATTCTAAATGGCATGGGACAGACACTGTGGATCCCTGTATAACAAGAGGATGAAATCAAAACAAACTTAAATATCTTGTATAGTTCAACAAATAGAGAGGGGTGGCCTGCACAGAGCAGCAGGTAAAACAACTCTAGCCATCTTACTGAGCAGACTAGAGAGACCATACTGATGTTTATCTGCTGTCATATAACCGAGTTACTTACCTGTAACGTGAGTTCTCCAGGGACAGCAGGATAAGTCAGCCACAAGTGGTGACGTCATCTGACGGCGCCTAAGACGGAAGTACTCTCATTAGCCCAGAAGGCTTTAGCCTTCTGGGCATGGCTAGTAGCCCCACCTCCAGATCCGCCCCTAGCTGGTCAGAGTTTCCCCAGCTGAGCCGGCGCAAAAGCTAGGAGGCGGATTGTGGTTAAGATCCCCCCCCCCCCGCCGGGGAGGAGGGTGGGAAAGTGTGGCTGACTTATCCTGCTGTCCCTGGAGAACTCACGTTACAGGTAAGTAACGCGGTTTTCTCCCAGGACAAGCAGGATGAGTCAGCCACAAGTGGTGCCTCCCCAGCTACACCTACAGCGGTGGGGGGAGGGGCTGTCAACGAGGCAGAGTCAGAGCGTAAGGTGCAACAAGAAGGTTTAATGTGCAGTTTCACGAAAACCGTGCAGACAAGTGCAAACAGGATAGTGCAAACAATTCAAATGCGCAAACACTCTGAACAATTCTTATAATTGTGCCACACACTGTGCAATTCTTATAAAATTGTGCAATTACTAGTGCAACTCTTAAAAAAACTGAGCAATACTCTGAGTAATTCTTAGAGCAACAAGGTGCCCACAAGGGGCGAAGCAGTCCACTTCAGACAGAGTCCATTGAGCTTGTTGCCGTAGACAGCACGGCAAGGCCGAACGCGGAGTCGCTCTGATTTGTCATGTCCAGACAGTAGTGTTTTTGGAAGGTTTGGATCGAGGCCCATGTGGCCGCTCTGCAGATGTCAGGAACCGGAATGGAGCGCAGGTTGGCGATGGTGGCGGCCAACGCCCGCAAATGGTGAGCCTTGATTCCTGAGGTAGGAGGTACTCCTGCTTGTGACAAGCACAGGGAGATGCAAGAGGAGATCCAGACGGACAGGGTACGCTTGGACACTGGGCATCCGGGTCTGTTAGGATCGTATGAGATGAAGAGCTGTGAGCCTTTCCTTAAGGCTGAAGTCCGCTCCAGATAGCATCGTAGCGCTCCAACACTGTCTAGGGTATGCAGACGCTGTCGCTCCGGGTCTGAGTGTGGCCCCGGCAGGAAGCAGGGTAATTCGATGGTCTGATTGATGTGGAATGCTGCGGCCACCTTGGGGACAAACTTGGGGTGTGTTCGCAGGCAGGCCCGGTCTTGGTGAAGTATGGTATAAGGCGGGTGGGCTACCAAGGCGTGTAGCTCACTGATCCCTCTGGCTGAAGTTATGGTGATGAGGAATAGTGTTTTCCAAGAGACGAACTTCAGGTCAGCGATCTGCAGTGGTTCAAAGGGCTCAACGGTGAGCTGTTTGAGGATGATGTTAAGATCCCATGGGGGCACAGGTTCGTGGACCGGGGGATGCATATTGGCCAGACCCTTCATGAAGCGAACTACCAGAGGTAGTGTTGCTACCGACGCGTCACCTACTCGGTGGTGGAAAGCCGCTATGGCCACTAGGTGCACCTTGATGGACTGGGTCTGCAGGCCCAGTGTTGAAAGAGAAGTGAGGTATTGGAGGAGCAGGGGTACCGGGCATGAGAAGGGGTCCAGACTTTGGGATGCGCACCAGATGCTGAAGCGGCGCCATTTGAGGCTGTAGGCTTTTCTGGTGGAAGGGCGTCGAGCCGCCAGAATGACTTGCTGGGCCTCTGCTGGGAGATTGCCGCTAAGCCCCGCCTGCATACGGTGGAATCTCCAGGTGTGTCGGCCACTGGGACTGGGCAGGTTCCGGCATAATGGAGATCTATCACAGGTCCACATGCCCTGGACAGCTGAGGGTTGCCAAGAGCAACAGCTAGAGGAGACTGCTGTTTGTCCGTGTGGGCCACAGCAGCCGCTCAGTCGTGTTTTGGTACGTGGAAGATCACCGGCTCAGGTCTGGAGTACAGCTTGTCAATAGCGTCAGGAGTTAACTGAGGTGCTGGACGGTCAGTATGCAGATCTGGCGCTGGGCCGTCAGCGTGTGAATCTATTCGCGATGAGGCCCGGTGAAGGAGGATGCCCACGGGTTGAGTCCCTGCATGATCCCAAGAGGAAGGACTGCCGAGAGCATCAGTTTCCTCCCTATCGAGGCCCAGGTCGAGCTGCAGGCATTGCAGCACCATGGTAACTCCACAACATGGTCCACGGAGGGTTTTGGACCTGCGACTGGACCCACGCCTGCCAGTCAGGACAGCTGCCTTTGTGCACGCTGAGGCAGGTTGCCAAGGATCCAGACTAGGATCCCAGGCTGGCCATGAGCATGATGCCTGGTCGTTCTGCCTTCATGACATCAGGAACAGTGCCAGGGCAGATGTTCACCGCAGGGTAGAGAGATGACCGTGCCATGAAGATGAAGCAGGTGGTGTATTCTCTAGCTATGGGAGGGATGCATGGGTCTTGAGGTGGTTCACCAGGGAGCTCAGGGGTAATGGGCGACCTGGTTCTTGGATCATGGCAAGGGCTCCAGATGGTGGCGGCAGGGCCGTCGCTCCAGAGTCCAGGACCGGCTTGAAGGCTGTTGTTGGCGGAAGATGCAGCGCTGCTGACTTCAGGAAGTGGGTTGTGGGATCCCAGCCGATGGTGGGTAAAAGCTCACCTATGATGTTTGTCAGGCGGGTTGCAATGGGACCCATGTAACAGCGGTGAGTCGTGTTATGGACTGAGCTGTAGAGGATGCGAGGAGTCCAGGCGGATGCGAGGCGAGGAGGTCCGGGCAGGATAGGTGGAGCACGAGACACAGGGCAAAAGAAGCGGGTGGCTGAGCTGCTGGGAGTGGCAGGTTGCTGACCTTCTCTTTGGACAACCACCGTTGCTTTACCATTAGGAGCAGAGGGAGGTTTCCTGGGCCGCGGACCATGAACATCCTCCTGTGAATGTGCCTGCAAGATAGGTAGGCAGGTTCCGGAGCTCATGCACCAGCTGGTGGGCTGAGAGCATTTCCTCTGCATGCACCTGCAGGGTTGGTATGGCTATTGCGCTGTCTGCTCCTCCCCTCAATACGGAGGTAAGTCAACCTGGTGCGTGAAGATGCGGGATCAGAATGACAATGGACTGTGGTAAATATACTTATAGATATGGGCCTGGTTTGAGAGGCCAGGATTGGGACTTGAGCCTGTGACCTCCTGCCCTTGAACGCGCTGGGTATGTGTACTGCCCCAGCTGTCGCCACGGATGTGGAAGGTTAAGGATGTGGAGGTAGACCCCTGGAGGGTCAAGATATCTGCTCATGGTCTACTGCTCCAGCTGGAAGAGGCCACGGTCACAGTTGTTGCCCTGCCGAAGGGCGGCGCTGGCCAACTCAACATCTGGTCTGTACCCGACCTGGAGTAAGCCTTGCAATGGAGCGAGGAGTGACTCAGAACCTGGACATTGTCCGTGGGGGACTTGCATCCCCAAGGAATTAATAATTTTGTGGGTTTTTTTGAGGCAGGAGCCGTGAAGGGGAAAGCCTCAGACAGCCTTACTCATAACCCCACTGGGAAATCAAACTCATGACCCTGGGTTCAGCAGTCAATGTATTAACCATTGTGCCACACCTCTCTTCTGGACCCACTGTTGCCACAAAGTGGTCCTTAAAGAGAAGGCAGGAGTTAAGCTTTGGCTCCCTCCTTAGATAGTGTCTCATAAAACGGAGCGTGATCAGCCACTTAGGTTCAAGTCTGGTGTACGCTGATGCAGAGCAAAGGTGCAGGCATCAGACCAGAAGAGCCTCTAGTTGGTATGGGATCGTCCATGGAGCGGTGAGCTTCAAGGCGACTAAGTACCTTCCGCTGAGCTGAGCGGCTTGGCTCTTCCTCAGCAGGGTCTGGGAGGCCCGACGGGCGAGGAAGGGGGTCCCTCTGCTTAACGCGGAATGTGGGGACTATGTTGGCCAGAGCCACAGCTGGGATTTGGACCTGACACTGTGGGCCACGTACCTGACGATGCTGTGCGCCACGGTGTGGCTCACCCTTGGCAGTGTCATGAGCTCGTCTTCCGTGGATGCGTTGATGTTCAGCCACTCGGCTCTCGCCGGGATCTGGCTGAAGCTGCAGGCGGTGCTGAACTTGCAGCTCTTGGGGCAGGCGCCCGAGGGGTCTTGTGGAATGGAGGGTGGTTCGGTTATTGAAGTGTAATAAAACATCTTAAACGAAGAACCTTCTTCAACGTAGGGCGCATCTAATTAACACATCTGAAGGGATATGGCACGCAGAACTTCCATACGCAGTCGGAAATGCGTTGTGCGCCTTTGAGTCAGTCCTGACTCCTGGCGACGCAGAAGCTCCTGGGTTTTCCTATCAATGTCGCTGGAAGTAGATTGCCAGGCCTTTCTTCCAAGGCAATGGAGGGTAAGTGACTTGCCCAAGGCCACAAGGAGTGCTAGTGGGAATTGAACCCTGGATGATTGGATACCAAGCCAGTGTTCTGACCACTAGACTATTCTTCCAAACCTGTTTCCCGCATACTGATGGCGTGATGCACGAGGAGTGGTGGAGGCAGCTAAGCTGTTGGCCTCGGAGGGTGGCCGTGTCAGTCACCCACCAGGAGGGGCGCCATCCGAGAGATCCGTACATGGCAACAAAACAACTCTGAGGGGAGGTGGAGTTGTCTGTCTTAAAGAGTTATTTATTTATTTATTTTTTTAAATGATGTCTCTTCTCAGCAGTGCAAGATGCTCCGTGCTGTGCAAGGGTTCTGTGATATGATCACCCACTGCAATGATTGCAATGCCAGTGGCATAACTCAATTTTGAAAGTGCCCAAGCGAATTATCACTGCTGTCCTTTGTGCTGTACTGGGGTTTTCTTGTGCCAGTGCCCAGAGAGTCAGCGCTGTCTTCGCCGATGCCTCCGCACCGAACGGACTGCCGGCAATAATAAGATCCCTTCTCCGTATAGATCGGCGCCGACCAATGGCGCTGCAGAGGAGGAGCCGATGTCATTGGACCAATCTGGAATGACTCAGCGCCGATATAGATCAGCGCCGACCAATGTGCTGCAGAGGAGAAGCCGTGATGTCATCGGACCAATCTGGAACGGCTTAGCGCCGAAAGAACTATCGGTGCCGACAGAGGAGTTGGAGGAGAGGCCCCTCCTTTCTGGGGAAATGCCTCCGAGCCGAAGAACCATCGGTGCCGATGGCGATCGGCCCCTCCTTCCTGCTTGGAACGGCGCCGACCACTGTCGGTGTAGGGGAGGAGCCGTTGAAGTCAGGCCATTTGATTGGGTTGGTGCCAGCCAATGGCGCCGCAGGGGAAGGAGCCCGGAGCTGTGATGTCACCGGCAAGATGGCTGCCGTTCAGAGACCCTCGTGGCCATCCTGGTCACCTCATGGCCGGTCGCATCAGTTGCTGGAATTCAAGCAGGCAGATGGAGGGTCCGATGTTGCATCCGTGACCGGGTAATCGGCATACAGCGTCAAGCGAGGAAGAGCCTCTTAGTCTGCATACAGGATGAAGGCTTCAGGAGGCAGGATGTGTGCAGCATAGCCGGGGGGGGGGGGGCCCACAGGCACATCCCAACAGCAGTGCAGCGGTAGTGTTTAGCCGAAAGGAGTGGGAGCCCCACTGCCGATCCGGAGAAACGGAGGTATGTTAAAAGGCTAGCCATGGACGGAGGCCTGTTAGGCATGTCCTGGGCTGCCGCGCTGGCTGGGCTTCCTCTCAAGCCCATTGTCCGGGAGACCTTTCCCCACTGACTGCTCGAGCATGAGTCCCCATGCTCATGGCTGGTCTAGATAGACAGGTATCTGAAGAAACAAGAAGAGGAAAATTAAAATGGATAATACATACATTGTAGATGATAAAATTCGATTTTTGGTGGAGAGTAGCAAAGTCCATCTTGCTGGCAAGGCGGAAGACGAAAATCTGACCAGCTAGGGGTGGATCTGAAGGTGGGGCTACTAGCCATGCCCAGAAGGCTAAAGCCTTCTGGGCTAATGAGAGTACTTTCGTCTTAGGCGCCGTCGGATGACGTCACCACTTATGGCTGACTCATCCTGCTTGTCCTGGGAGAAACTATGTTACTATGTAAATATTCTGAGGTGATTTATAATTAGGCAACATGCAAGCCAGTGAAGGTGTATTTTAAAAAGACCATGTAGGAAGGTCTAAAAAATCCATTGGGGGACAACAGAAAAGGTAGGTAGGTGCATTCTAAAATTGGCCTGTCTCCACCCTAAAATACGTATAAACATCTCTAGAAAACAAAAAGAAATGAGAACATGCAGAATAATGCGCTAGGCTTGTGCAATGTTTTGACTTATTTTAAAAACATGTATGTGTCAAATGTGGATGGCAGCAGCTTGCAGGACATAGGCATTCCCATGATGGTATTTCAGAATGGGCCCTCCTATCTGACGCCACATACATGTCCTAGCCTGCCATTTTGCAGAGGGACAGCACCCACAGAAATGTCTGCTTGCTTTTATGATCAAGGCCGCAGGGCCAGGTCCCAAGGCCGCCAATAACTGGGTTCCCGGGGCCTGGCCCTCATCCTCGTGTTCAGCGCATGGGGGGGGGGGGTAAGGAGCGCAGGCATCTTTTGAAATCGCCCCACGTCGGCAGCGTGGGGCAATTTCATTGATTGTAGTGTGGTGGGCAGGGATGGAGGAGCCTGCTGGGAACTGCGGAGAGTGTCTCTCCTGCAGTTCAGCGGGCAGTGGCGGCAAGTGGGGAGAAGTCCGAGGCGTTGAGCAGGGTTCACGGAAGCGGTGAGTCCTGCAGCATTAGGGGGCGGTTCTAGAGTGTCGGGGATCGGGTCGGCGGTGGTCGGGGTAGCAGTGCGGGGCCTCGTGGCCATCGTTAGGTGAACTCGCTAGGTGGGAGCGGCAATGGTTTGGTGCTGTGAGAAGTGCTGGGCCAGGTGGGGGGTGGGGCAAATTTTGAGAGAAGCAAGGAAGACAGTCAGTGGCGGTAATTTTGGGCGAAAGGTGAGCAAGGAAGAGTTAGTAGCGGTAGTTCAGGGGGGAGGGGCTTTTGCTGATGCTTTGTGCTGTGGGTGGGTATCTTGGCAGTCTGCCTTTCTGGGTGGTGGAGCATCTGTTGAGGGTTGTTGGGGGAGATTGTTGATGTGGGCAATATTAAAAAAAAAAAAAAAAAGAACTAGAGCAACTAGTTGGGCAAAAGGGGAGTTGAAGTTGGGTTGTGTGTGCTATAGAAGGGCCAGGTAATTGTAAGACAAGGCTGGCCATGGGGCGTGCACAGAAGGGACAAGGTGCAGGGGGCAGCAGGGGGGCTCAGGTTCTTGGGCTGGGGGGAAAACAGGCAAGTTACTGGGTATCGGGTCACCTGGTTCTGCACGGTCTGCGGTGCCCGTGGCTCGTCAGAGTAGGGGGTCGGCTGGGGTTGGTTCCCATGCGGGAGGTAGGGGAAGGATGCGCTCAGTGTCTGGGAGGGGCTTAAGGGCTAGGGGGGTGGCTCGGGGTTCCATGGGGGAGTCCCCACAGGAGGAGCAGGCAGGCCAGGGGCCTCAGGGGGAGGGGGAAGCTTCAGGTGAGATGGGGCGGATGTCAGGGGCAGGGTTGTTGGGTTATCAAAGGGGGGCGTTGGGGGGCTCGTAGGAAACCCCAGTTGGCCTGGGCCCTGATTTAACTGGGTTCAATGCTGCTGGAGTCCCGTTCCCTTCAATTGTTCCGGGCAGCTATATCCCGTGGCATCCTGGTGGACATTTTGTGTCTCAATCGGCTAGGGGGGTCCTAGGGAATTGGTACAGGGGAATCAGCAAGGTGGAGCGTGGCCATGGGGATGCGGCTGGGGAGACTGGTCTGGTGTGGGGACCAGTGGGGTTGGGCAGTCACCTATGTTGGGTGGGGCCGGGTGGGTGGCTGGGGGGTTGGGCTCTTCAGCATGGAATTGGGGAGGTGGGGGGGACAGGGGGGAGAGCAGTTCTGGGGCTGTTGCTGCTGATGTTTGTACTTCTCTCCCTATATAGGTGCCAACGGAAGGGAGTGCGAGGGTCTGTATGTCCGACCTTAATCAGACCGGCGGCGCGGCCTCGATGTTGCAGATGCCGGGTGAGTCCAATTCCATTGTGGAGGTGCAAGTCGCACGTGAGCGAGCTGTTGGCAATGCCGCAGATGGTGAGTGTGTTGGGGAGGGAGGCAGTGAGTGGGAGGTGGCACCGTCTGCCGGGTCCGGGTATGCGTCGTGCCGCAAGGCCAAGTCAAAGCGTAGACACGGGCATCACTGTCGTCGCAATTCGTCTTTATTGTCCTCGTCATCGTCTTCGGGGAGTTTTTCAGTGGGATTGGCGGGGCGAATGTTGAAAAGGGGGACAGCGCGGCTTCCTCAGTAGTTTGTTGTGCGGAGTTGTGGGAAGGCGTCCTGTGGAAGTTGAGGTGCCGGATCCAGAAGTATCGATATATTAATATATTTTGACTGTTGGATGGGAGGAAGCAGTCTGATGAGAGCAGGAAGAAGCGAAAGGAGGATGAGAAGGCGGGCAGGGTGCGGAAGGTCTCCCGCAATACCTTGATTTGGACGCGGGCCTTTTTAATATTGGCAAGTGTATGGGGGCATCATGACCCGGGCCAATATGGCACGCTGTTGGCCTATGCTGATGCAATTTTGGTGGCATCTCAGGCCCACGAGGGTTGGGCCTTGTTATACTATGATGAGGAGTTCCGCAACATGATGGAAGAAAATATGTAGTTGTCGTGGGGGACTAAGGATATTAATTTGTGGCTTACACAAATGTCGGCCAAAAAAGGGATGGGGTGTGGGGGAGGGGCGAGCAGTATAGCTAAGGCAGTTTCACAAGTTGTAATGGCGGGCCTTAGGTCCTTTTGTGCGCCAGCAAGTCTTTCTGTGCCTGCAAAGGGTGGGCCAGCTGGGGGGACCTGTGTTGGCGTTTCAACAAATCATCTTGTCCCTTCCCAGACTGTAAGTTTCAGCACACCTGTCCGCTGTGGGGGGGGTGGGGGATATCCTGCCATGAAGTGTAGTAGGAAAGGGGTTGCGGGTGCTCCAGCTGGGGGCAAGTGAGGGCGGGAGTTCGTCTTTGGCATCTACCCCGATGTGCATGTGTGTTAGGCAGAATAGTTGGGCCTTTTGTTGATCTACCATTTTTGCCTTTCATTGTTTCACCTTTGTGAGTGGTCCCTAAGAAAGAGCCGGGGCGTTTCAGGCTAATACATAATCTGTCATTCCCGCCAGGGCGGTCAGTTAATGATCACATTCCGCACGAATTGTGCACAGTGCATTATGCGTCATTTGATGGCACAGTTGAGTTGGTGCGTCAGTGTGGTGAGGGCGTACTGATGGCAAAGGTAGATATTGAATCTGCTTTCCGGCTATTGCCGGTTCACCTGTCAGCATTTCCATTGTTGGGTTTTCAGTTCGATTCTCAGTTTTATTTTGATATGTGTTTACCGATGGGCTGCGCGATTTCATGCGCTTATTTCGAGGCCTTTAGTTCTTTTTTGCATTGGGTGTTGGGGCAGCGGATGGAGTCAGGTTCCATTGTTCATTATTTGGATGATGTTTTGTTTGTGGGGCCCGGTCAGATGGAGACGTGTGGTACCTTGCTGACATCATTTCAGAAGATGGCCAGTGACTTTGGCATTCCGTTAGCGGAAGGGAAGACGGTAGGGCCAGGGACGTGCCTTTCTTTTTTGGGGATAGAGATAGACTCTGAGGATATGGTGGTGCGCTTGCCTGTGGAGAAAGTTGAACGGCTCAAAGGTTTGGTTGTGGCGGTGTGGTCTGCTGCTAAGGTCACACTCAAGGACTTACAGTTCTTGGTGGGTCATCTTAATTTTACCTATAGGGTTATCCCATTGGGGCGTCCCTTTGTGCGGCGATTCTTGTTGGCAATGGCGGGCATTCGGCGGCATTATCATCGTATTCGTGTATCGGTTGGGATGCGAGAGGACTTGAGGGTTTGGCATTCGTTCTTATCTGAGTTCAACGGATGCACGGTGGTGCAGTTACCCGAAGAGTCAAATGCAGATTTGCAGCTGTTTTCTGATGCAGCGGGTAAGTCTGGTTTCGGCATATTTTGTCAAGGGTCGTGGTGTGTGGAAGCTTGGCCTTCAGCATGGACGGTTTCCGGGTTGACCGTTAACATAGCGTATTTGGAATTGTTCCCCATTGTGGTGGCCCTTTGAGTGTGGCCTGAGCAGTTGCGGAATAGGAGGGTCATGTTTTGGAGCGACAATGCGGCTGTGGTGGAAATAATTAATAGGCACTCGCCCAAGTGCCCACGGGTGGCGGCACTGATGAGAGTCTTTGTATTGGCTTGTCTGCATCTTAATGTGATGGCCAGGGCGCGTCATGTGCCAGGCATACAGAACTCAATTGCGGATGCTTTGTCTCATTTTCAGTGGTCGCAGTTTCGTCAGTTGGCCCCAGGGGCAGAAGAGGAAGCATCGGCAGTGCCGGAGCATCTTTGGCAGATTCGAACCCTGGAGTGATGTTGTTGTTGCGTTCATCGGTGGCACAGGGGACATGGACAGTGTACCTGCGGGGATACTCCAAGGTGTGTGAGTTTTTGAAGGGGTGGGGTTGGGGGGGAGGGAGAGTGGATGATACGATGCTGGGCATGTTTATAGTGTGGGCCAAAGGTGAAGGCTGGTCCAGGACAGCAATCCTTTCGGCGTTAGCTGGATTTTCATTTTTCTGTAAGGCTGCAGGTTGGGGCAACCCCAGGGTTTCCTTTTTAGTGCAGCGCCTGTTGCAGGGGTGTGCAAAAGAGTGCCCCAAGGTGCAAGATTGGCGTCACCCAGTTTTGCATGAGTTGCTGGTGCGGATCTGGGAAGTGATGCCTGGGGTGGTGGTCTCTGAATTTGAGTCCGTGTTGTTTAAGGCCCTGTTTGTCACAGCCTTTTTGGGGGCATTTTGCATGTGTGAGCTGGTGCCCTGCTCCAAAAAACGAGAGGCATTTGGGGGATTGGATCTCCAGCATGTGGTGCTAACAGCGACGCAAGTGCGTTTTTTTCTCCCTCAGTCGAAAACTGTGCAGGCATGAACACAATGCAGGGATTGCTCTTAGCACTGTTATGGGTGGTGCTAAGAGCAATCCCTGCATTGTGTTCCTGCCTGATGTAGAATTTGGCATTGTATTTGTGCCGGCGGCCCAGGGTACCGGGCTACTTCTTTGTGCACGAAGATGGGAAGCCTGTAAGGCAGTTCCAGTTTACTGTGGTGCTTCGTCTGGTGGTACAGCAGATTGCCTGTGATGAGACGCAGTTTGCGTTGCATTCCTTCAGGATTGGGGCTGCTACTAGTGCGGCAGCAGCCGGGCTTGAAGGGGAGGTGATTCAGGGGATTGGTAGGTGGCGCTCTGATACATACATGGGTTATGTTCGCCCAGAAAAGTCATAAAGTGCTCTGGTTTGGGGGGATTCCTGTGTCAGGAATGCTGGGGGGGAGGGGTTATTTGCGGGAGAAGAGGTGGGGGGGAGGTGCGGGGGGGACGCTAATTGTTTTGTTCATTTTACAGTATCTCCAGTGGGTGGCAGTCCGAGGAGTTTAGCTACAGGTGGCGTCCGTGTCCATGGTGGCGAGTGGTGGATCATAGGTCATTCCTTTGTGTACTGGGTGGAACGCCGCACCATATCACATCCTCTCGGAGTGCACCTGGGCATGGCTTCCTGCAATATGCGGCTGATTTGGATGGGCGAGCGTGGCATGCATGGTGGCAGCTCCTTCCATTTGTACAGCAGAGGGCCAGACAGCAACAGCGGCCGTTGGGGCTGCTGATTCACCTGGGTGGCAATGATCTTTCTAGCTGGACTTGCCGACAGCTCATTCGTGCAGTCCAGAGAGACATTGGTTTGATGGGGGAGTGGTTGCCAAGGGTGGCGATCATCTGGTCAGACATCATTCCTCGCCCTGCCTGCCAATCTCAGCGTTGTTGGACTCGGGGCCTGATCAAGATCAACAGACAGCTTGGGCGATGGGTGCAGCAGACTAGCAGGGTGCAGGTGCAGCATCCTTGGGTGGATCTGAATTGTGCGGGTCTATATCGCATGGATGGTGTACACCTTTCTCCAGTGGGTCAAGATTTATTGTTAAATGACTGGCAGGAGGCACTGGAGGTGTTGGTTGGTCGCAGCTTTGTTGGTGGGGGCGGCACAAGGATAGGCAGGCTACCTTGTGCCGGTGGCGGGGTATAAAGCTAGCCCTTACTGAGACAACGGGGCTTAAACAGATTAAGGCGCATTGGGGGGGGGGGGAAGAGCTCCCCAGGGTGGGGCGAGACATCTCAGTTGGGGGTCTCTGCCCGGTCTAGGGTAGTGGGGGCCGTCCTTTGCTACTAACATGGCAAGGCATGTGGCGAGGTAGGGAGAGAATGATGCACCACCTTGCTAATAATATGGTGGGTGGGGGCATCGTCCAGAGTGGTGGGCGGGATTATGTTTGAGATGTTTATAAATGTTTGGGCCCGTGTTGTGAGTCGGTGTTTTTATATGGATAATAAAGCTGTGACCAAGGTTGTTCCAGAATTGGTGTGCGTGTCTTTTGTTATGGAGGGGAGGGGGGTCATGGTGTAAGGTTTGTGGGGCTTGTAGAGGTAGTGTACTTAGGGTGAGGGGAGAGGCCTCCAGGATACCCTGGTTAATGATCAAGGCTTCAGGGCTGGGTCCCGAGGCCGCCAATAACCGGGTTCCCAGGGCCCGGACCTCAGCCTCATGCTCGGCGCATGGGAGGGGGTAAGGAGCACAAGCATCTTTTGAAATCGCCCCACGTCAACTGCGTCGGGCGATTTCATTGGTTGTAGTGTGGTGGGCGGGGACGGCGGAGCCTGCTGGGAACCACAGAGAGTGTCTCTCCTGCAGTTCAGCAAGCGGCGGCGGCAAGTCCGTCCTGCGCTCCCTGTCTTGTGGTGCTATGTATGAAGGGTTGTTGCAGCGGGGGGTGGGGTATAAAGCTAGCCTCGCCGAGACGGCGGGGCTTAAACAGTTTAAGGTATATTGGGGGGGCAAAGGGCTCCCCAGGGTGGGGCAAGACATCTCGATCTAGGATAGTGGGAGCCGGCCTTTGCTACTAACATGGCAAGGCAGGCGATGGGGTAGGGGGGAGGATAATGCACCACCTTGCTAATAATACGACGGGTGGGGGGGCATCGTCTGGAGTGGTGGGCGGGGTTATGTTTGAGATGTTTATAAATGTTTGGGCCCATGTTGTGGGCCAGTGTTTTTATATGGATAATAAAGCTGTGACCAAGGTTGTTCCAGAATTGGTGTGCATGTCTTTTGTTATGGAGGGGAGGGGGGGTCATGGTGTAAGGTTTGTGGGGCTTGAAGAAGTGGTATACTTAGGGTGAGGGGAGAGACCTCTGGGATACCCTGGTTAATTGATATAGCACAAAGCTTTGGGGGAATGAGAGAGCTTTCTCCTCTTTTCTCCAAAGGTGTTCGGTTGTTGAGCACTTTTCTGATGCCTATTTGTGTTTGGGAGCAGGGGTACAATCTTCAGCAAAAAAATCATAGGATCTGCTGTAAACAAAAACAAAACAACAAGTACAGTCACAACCAAAAAAGATCTGGAAGATAAAAGACCTCAGGATGAACCTCAAAGCCAACACGCTCCATCCCATTTGCTGTTTACAGCAGATCCTGTGATTTTTTTTTTTTGTTGAACATTGTGCTTTATACAGATTCTTGAGAAGCTACTACAGACTGATTGTGTGCTGGCGAGTTCCATCTAACAGCGTAGTTCTAAAATCAGGCACACAAATGTATTTTTTAGTAACACCCTGGGAACTCCTATACCACGCCCCCATGTGACATGGACAGGATCATATTGGACTTGTGTACATTTGGGGCTTTCTAAAATAGCTCTTGAGCTATCAATGTGATTTGCAGTGGGTGTTTTCAGACGTGGAAATCATGGATAAAACTGCTAAAATAACCCTTTCATTGTCTAACAGAAATATGAAGTAATATATAAAGGGGTTTATTTACTAGCTTTCACCAAGCTTTTGCACCTCATATGCATTAATAGCCAAATATAAGGCTGATAAGTGCAAATGTTCTGTGGAAGGCATTCCCACTACCCTGTACTTTGCGAAAGGCAGCTGTAGTTAATGTGGAGCCATAGTAGCTACTGCATGTTTACAGCATGGTTATTAACAGAGAAAGATGTAGCTAAATGTTCCGTTTTATCTGCCAGGTTAGCAGTTAAGACATGGCAATTTCCTTCACATGCCCTGATATGGGTTTCCACATTAAGTGTTTAACACGGTACTGTGCGATAACCGTTAACACGCTGCATTAATTGCTAATGCAGCACTACACAGTTAATCCTCGTTAAAACCCACATTAAACACCTAATACAGCTAAGAAGCTCTAAAATGAATAACATTCTCAAAAGACACTAAAGTGATTCAGAGTTATTATCATTCTTTTCAATACTTTTCTAATTTTTACTCCTACTGCAACTCCATATTTTGATATCAAATCCTGTTTAAATCTCAAGTATTCCTCAATGTAATTAATGTGCTAGTGGAACAAAATAACATACAAAAGCATTACTCCATGACATTAATGAAGTCTACTTTCCAGGCAAAATTTGAATAGGCAATTGAACAACATATTACTCAAATACATTAACACCGGGTCATCTGCTTTGCATTTCTAACAATATGCCCACATTTCCATGAAGGGTAATCTTAAACCACATTTTTTTTCAAAGCAGCCAGTACATCTTTATCTTAAAATTTCAAATGTTTTAACAATGAAAGATTGTTAAAAACTAGACAATTATTTTTCAGCAGCTATTGATTAATGACTTTGTCTATGACACGGAGAAAGTGTAGAACAAAGAAGTCCATTATAATAATGCATGGGCATTAAACTATCTTCATTAATAAGGTTTCCTGGATTTAGCTTAGCATAAAACAAACGACATAAGGAAAGTGAACAAGTGCTCTCTTTAGCTGCTTTTTAAAAGTCATTGGAATAAAATGAAAGCATAACTGAAGACTGTACTTTGTCTGAAATATATGTTCCTGTTTTCACATCCTTTGTATTAGCTGAATAAGAACCCAAAGCTTAGGTATTAACATAAAAGTTCTGATGATTTCTCATTATAACAAATTAACTTTTTTTTTTCTTTTTTAAGTGCTGTTAAGTCAATGCTGACTCCTGGTTTTCTTGGCAAGGTATCATGAGATGTAGATTGCCAGGCTTTTTCTTTTGAGGTAATGGAGGATAAAGTGACTTGCCTAAGGTCACAAGAAGTGCTGGGAAGAATCAAACTCAGACCTCTTAGGTACTAGGCTAGTCCTCTACTCACTCTGAATAAACTTAAGAGACACTTTTCAAATAGGACGTCCAAGTGCAATCTGGGATGACAAAGCCAGAACATCTGAAAAGAAAAGCATGCACGTGCAGGTTCAGGCAAAACTCCAGAAATGTGGGTGTGACCAAGATGCATGTGTATCAAAGTCTATATAGATGTCCCCAGGAGAGCATTTGAAAGCCAAGGCATCTAATAGCCACCAGTAGTAGCTTAAAAGCTGTGTGGCCAGGGTTCAAATCCCAGTATGTGCCTTTGTCATCTAAAGCTAGTCATTTAATTCTCCATTTTCTCTACACTCTGGATGTTTTAAGGTGAAAACAAACACTTTCCTGATACCTATTCATGCCTGGAGCACGAACAAACATGCACAGGCCTGCAGACGGCTCTGCTGCTTCTGGAATGAAACAGGGATATGTTAAGTCTATTGCTGCTCCCCAGACAAGCCTCCGCCACACCCCTGTGCCTACCTGAATGTCTCCAGTATGGAAGATGTGTACAAATGTTATTTGGAGAATGTTATGGAGCCATGTCTGTGATTTCGACATCCACATGCATGTCTGCAGATGTCCAAACAATGACTAAACCTTTAAGAATGACCCTCTAACCTTCTAAAAGGTGTTGTTGCTAAGGTACGGTAAATTATCTTAGGAAATTTACTGAGAGAGTCATTAACCTGCTCCCATGGTAAATTTTTAATTTATATTATTGCAGCCAGGAACATCATGAATTGCTTCCCACAGCAACGCAGAGATAGTAGGCCCCAAATTGGGACTGCAGTCTTTGAAAGAGGCAAGGGCAGTTTTCAGTTTCCCCATCCCCTGAACCCCCCCCCCCCCCCAATATCAAAGAGCAGTCCCCCAGATCTTGATATACAACCTCAGTCCCCCAAACATACCCTCCTACCCTCCAATTCAGACATCTACTCCACCATTTCTCTCTCCTAAGGCTTACTGGGGGTTTCCCTGATGTCCAGCAGATGAGGCAGATGTGATCCTCATTCTCTTCTGCCCCATAGGGTGCCTGGATTCAAAATGGGAGATTGCTCTTTGGTGTCAGTGGGATTGGAGATGGGGGATAACTGTTGAGTATTAGGGGGCATTAAAGGTAGCTGTGATTGATAGTGGCCCCTTTAAGAGGCTTTTCATAAGCATCTGGCTGGGTGATCACTAAAGGCAATGCTTAGTACTTACCGGTGACATATTGAACTGAGGAAGTCTGAAGATAAGTACTAAGCATTGTCTTTAGTGATCGTTTACTTATAGTCATGACTGTATGGCTCTTGTCTGTTGACAGGGCTTGCGAAGGAAGATTTGTGGCTCCGTTGTGGAGAGTCTGGAGAAAATAAAATAATATAATAAAAGAAGAAACAAAATTTATGAGTGGAACTCTTGCTAATATCCAAACATGAACCTAATCTATACTAACCTACCTCACAGAATCAAACAGTAGTTTTTAATAGTGTGTTTTTAATAGTGTATGTCCTTTGTGGACCTTTATTAAAGTGGATAGAGATACTTTTAAATGAAGAATATAAGGTGGAAACTGGTAGTTTGGGTTGATAATTCGAATTTGATAAAGAAAAACAGTTATTAGATTAAAATTCAGAAAAGTACTTTTTTAAGACTGTTGCTTTAATATTAAGTTGGGGGAGGTTGGAGACCAGTGATGTAAGTATCTCATTATTCCCTATGGTGATTGCTTTTGCCATATGAAGGGGGTTTTTAGCCATCCTAAGGTCTCTATCCTTATAAATAAATTTCTTTGGAAGTTTGGAAGTTTGAATGATGATATGTTTAGCCACTACTGGTTTTAAGTATTTGGAAAGTGTTGTATAATGTTGGGTTATCATTGGTAAGATAACAACTAAGGGGTATGTTTACTAAACGGTCTTAACGTGCGCCCAGCGATAATGTGCAGGATGCCTTAAAAGGAGTGGGCGTTCCGGTCTAAGCGTAGCAATCGCGAGTTATCGCGCAATAATGTGCGCCATGCACATTATCGCGCGATAGAGGGAGCCGTGCATGTTAACACGCGTTAATCTTAAGTAGGCGCGCTGCCCTACAAATGCAACAGCAGAGGTGTAGCACAATGGTTAATACATTGACTGATGAGAGAAGAGTCATGAGTTTGATCCCCCAGTGGGCTTAATGAATAAGGCTGTCTGAGACATTACTCTTTACTTTAAACCA
Source organism: Ichthyophis bannanicus (assembly GCA_033557465.1). NCBI lineage: Eukaryota > Metazoa > Chordata > Amphibia > Gymnophiona > Ichthyophiidae > Ichthyophis > Ichthyophis bannanicus. Next base: position 322,253,059 of record CM066031.1, on the reverse strand, counting down.
GTGCTGTCTGAGGCAATTTCTTTTTTACTTTAAATTAGTGCTGCCAGCAAACACACCCTCACAGTGCCGTAACTTAAGATGCCGCATAAGGCGCCCTATAAGGCACTCCAAAGGGCACATTATAAAGTGCACTGTCCACCAAGGCACCCTATAATGTTCCCTATAGGGCGCCTTATAAGGTGCTTTATGGGGCACCTTATGAGGCACCTTAAGGTTGTAGCACTGTGAGTGTGTTTTTGTTAGCAGCACTAATTTAAATTAAAAAAAGAAAATGCCTCAGACAGCCCTATCAAATAACCCCACTGTGGGATCAAACCCATGACTGCTGGCTCTACAGGCAGTGAAGTAATTAGTGGGCTACAGCTACTAACAATCCCCTGCTGGCTACAGAAGGACTGCAGGACACCACACAAACTGTCTGCTGTGGTTACCAGGATAGGGTTAACCCACCCGTACCCATGATGCACTGCACATGCAAATCAACAGTCTACAGATGATCACAAGATGGGGTATGCACCCCCAGAGCACCTCGGCCTGGCAGGGGGAACTGACCGTGTGTACCCCCACAGCACCTCAGCCTGGTAGGGGGTACTGACTGTGTGTGTTACAGGCACAGAGTAGCTACAGACCGTCACATTGTGCGGGTACTGTGCTCACCCTGAGGGTGAGGTGGCGCGCCCAGCACCAGGTCCACAGCAACTTTCATGATTGAAATAGGTCATTCTGCAGGTCCCCATCAGTGCCAGTGTATATGATAGGTAGCTCCTGCAGACACACCTAGGATGCATCTGTGTCCGTCTGTATTTCTTAGCTATGTCTAGTCCTTATGGGCTATGATGTACCCAGAGTAGTGCATGTCCTGTGTTGGTGCCATGGTCACATGATGTAGGTGAAAGGGGGTGTTTAGACCCATAAGCAGATTATGTACCATCACCCAATCTGCCCTCTGTGGCTCGGGGTGGGGGACAGGATCTCCCACCAACAGATCCACATTCTACCTCCCTGCAATGGTGGCAGTAGAGGGGACCATCAATCCCAGTCCTGCTGGAGAACAAGCACCCTACAGGGCAGTCAATGCAGATCTCTACACATCCATAAGGCAATGGCAGACAGACAATAGGCCTGGAAATGTTCAGCTGCCCCCCACCACTATCTGACATCCTCCAGCAGCAAGTACAGTGAGTCTCCAGTCACTGCCCCCTTCAAGGTGGTCCAGCCATACACATATAACTGCAGACAGTCTGCTAGCTAATCCATAGTGAATGTTCCTGGAGAAGATGTGTGCACCCAGAACCAAGATGTGAGAACACCCACCAAGCAGATAAGCTAATGATTGGGCCCTAAAAAAGAGAACCCATAAATACCACTTGAGAAAAATATTACATAGTACTATGGGGAAACCTAGCCATGCCATGGTCACTGCTCAGTCAGGGTGAGAGTGACCGCCCAGCAGGACATGCTGTGACCACCCTGTCTGTACAGGTTGTGGCCGGGCACTACAATGTCCCAGCCATTGCCCTATGCCCTGTACAGATGCATCCTGCCCAGGCCACCCTGTCCGGGCTATACCAACAGTACCTTGCTCCTCATTATTCACATTGGCAGGCTAACACTGGAAACAGTGCAAGTAGTGTGAGCTGAGTAAGGTGTTGGCAGCCACCACACACTGGATAGACAGACACACACTCCCACACCTATGCCAGCATTGTGCAAATATAGAGGCTTTTGGCAGCCCTGGCCACCGCACCAGTCCTGGGCACAGTGCAGGCATGGCTATGGTATGCAATACTGTTGGGGTCACTCCCCAGGGTGGTAAACACTGTCAGAAACCAGAACTGAAACACACTCCACAGACATCAGAAAGGTTGCTATGATGCAGCTCAATCAGCAAATTGTGCTGAACTTAGGAATTGCTATCTGCTATTAATCATAGCAACCTTTTGATATATGTGTAACGTATTCCCAGGTTTAGGGCGGCATTGCTAAGGTATGCAAGTGCTAGTATTGGGAGATGCTGCTGCACGCAGGGCCCAACATCCTGCCTCTCCATGAGGCTTTGGATAATGGAGCCTGTGGGTATGGGTGTTTCTGCCACTGTTGGCCGCTGCTCTAGGGCAGAGGTTCCCAACTCCGGTCCTGGTGGGCCAAACACTGTTCGGGTTTTCATGCTGTCCCTAATGAATATGCATGAGATGCATTTGCATACCATGGGGGCGGTGCATAGAAATGCAGCACAGGCATCTTTATTAGAGACAGCATGAAACCTGAATGGGTTTTGGCCGTCCAGGACTGCATTTGGGAAACTCTGCTCTAGGTATTGCACATGTTTATGGTGTCTGTGCTCTGTAGGGTAAAATATAGGCGTTTCAGGCATGTTTATGTTATCTGCAATAAAGGTTCCGTCTTTATTACCATGCTTTAGTACTGGGTAAAATATGGGGACTGGGTTGGCAGGAGCCACAGCTGGGACTTGAACCTGTGGTCTTCTGCTCCTGAACACACTGGCTGTGTGCACTGCACCACAAGGATGGTTCATGCCCTGGGGATACCATGACTGTTCATCAGACAGAGCCTGTCTGTTGCAGTGCACGGCACCCACCTAAACAGGGCTAGACCATGGTCTGCTGTGGGCAGATGCCACTGCTCCCTCCGCCACCAGTACCCCTCCGCCATCATGCTGACATGCCCTTATGCTGGTGGTGCTGGTGGTGAGCAGTCTCAGGCCATCCAATGTGTCGTAGGCGGCTGCCTATGGTGCAGGATCTGGGGTAGGGGTGCCTGCATAGACGTCCACGCTTCCCACCCACCATCGCCTGCCAATGTTCTGTGCCCTTGGCGATACCTGCTGGGTACTATCCCCTGTGACACTGTGAGAAACACACTCGTGCCCATTTTGGGCCTTCAGCAGTTGCTTTCTGGCTGCTGTACAGTTTCAGCATTCCTATGTGCCACCTAGGCATCTCCCTAGTACGCACTGTGCCCCAGCTGCACCACAGCATGTGCCGCCTGCAGCCCTCTGTATCCCATTTTCCAGCATCTGTACAGTTGCCCTTTCCAACATGCCCACCCTGCTGTTGCCGCACATGTGCATGCCATAAGAAACCTGTCCAATAAAAAGGGAAAACTCTGATCAGCGCTATTTCAATGTGGGATCATTCACCTTGTAGGGGGAGAGAGCATAGCCTGTTCCAAAAATGATATCTTTTTTTGGAGCTTTCTCAGTAGTGTTTTTTTTATTTTTCCCATTAATATCACTATTGGCCAGCTTGGTTATGGTGATTTTAAATTTTGTTCAGGTTATTTTCCATGTTTATTTGTCCTTTTGTTCCGTGCACATGTATCACAACTATCACTTTTTTTTTGTTTCCCTGGCTTTGCTGTACATTGCTGACGTAAATGGTTTCTCTTTCCTGCAAATGTGCCTTAACGCGAGGGTTTCACTGGTGTTAGTGATCAGACCCGGATTCCACAGCGTTAGTGTGCCTGGAGCCTCTCCCCTCCCACTCTCCACCCATTGACCCCTTCTCTCTGCCCTCTGAGAAGCCTTCCTCTGCCCTTCAGCGCCGGATTTCACGGCGTTAGGGTGCCTTAACGCTGCAGGCGCGTTTTCACGCAATAAGGTACATTATCGTGCGATAACGTTCTTTCGTCGCCCGATAACGTACCTTATCGCACGCTAATTCCGCCGCTGTGACATTAGCGCCCTTTAGTAAACATACCCCTAAGAGTTGATTTGTTTGGATTGTTTTGTTTACTCTTAGGGCAGTTCAATTGTATGAATGTTGCAGACATGTAAACCATGTAAATGCCGCTTAGAGGAATATTCAGTGGCACTAAAATGGGTAGTGCCACTGAATATCCCCAATTAACACTGCTACATACCCCAATGCCAACCACTTAGCATTAGGGCATGTCATGGGCGTTCCGAGAAGAAGCAGAGGCAGCATCAGTTGCTAACCGGGAAGTGGTTATATTGCACCGCTGCCCGGTTATCATCTCTGGGTAAAAGATAGGTGCCACAAAAGCTGGCCTATCTTTCCCCGTGGGAGCTAATGGGGCAGCGGCTCAATGTTTTCGCTGCCCGGTTAGCTTCTGTGGGCTTGTGGGCTGTGCAGCGATCTGGGATATTCAATGCCAGGGCCGTATATGACCCTGGCATTGAATTTCCGGGGTTAAAGGTCGGCAGCAACGGCTATGTGCCGTAGCAGCCCTTTAGTTACTACAGTACCTCTCTTAGGGGCCTGTTTACTAAACAACACATGCTAATGGTCATCAGAGCATACTCTCTGCATCCACAGGAATAGCATGGGTACAGTGGCAGACAGCTGTCTCATTGTCAGTGATCTATACAGAGTAAGATACAATTTTACAAACACAAAAGTGATTTACCATTGGCTCAATTCACTCAAACTATTACTAGCATAAAGGTGAGAAAATTGGTAAACCTCTTTTGCAGTGGACTATGAATTCTCATGCAAGGCTAAAAATATATTAATGCCCTCATCTCCAATTGTGAACCCATCACCTAGAACTGGTTCCTTCAAACATATAACCACCTCTCAAAGCCCCCTGATCCAAGTAAATATAGAACTATCTGTGATATGAATAACTTGCATTCGCCTAATTGCTGTTCCACACAGCCCTGTATGCCTTTCATTGCCACATTTCTAGCATTTGCAATATTTATTTATTCTCTTTTTTATTGAAAACTTCTTTTTACACCAAAATCCATACACATCACACATCAATACAAGTAACAAAAGAAAGTAGATTCTCATTGAGAAGCACCCAAGCTTACAAATGAAAATATATATGTTAGCTTCTAGTCCACATCTTGGAGAGTCTGGAGAAAATAAAATAATATAAAAAAGAAGAAACAAAATTTATGAGTGGAACTCTTGCTAATATCCAAACATGAACCCAGTCTATATTAACCTACCTCACAGAATCAAATAATAAATGAAAAAGCTAAATAATTTTCCCTGTAAGAAGGACTCGAATAGAATCAAAAAAGCTATACTGTTCCCTTAAGCATTTGCAAGGAAATTTCAAGAAGAAGGTGGCCCCCAGTGCCAAAACCCAGAACTCACCACTTTCTGCAAAGAGCTAAAGACTTATCTTTTCATGGCATACATTGGAGATCCTACATAAACCATATAACGGAGCAATTACATAAATTATTTTAGGAATGTAATCTCATAGATACAGGGCCAGCCCTAGAATTGGTCCAAAGTATTTGGAGTCCGAGGCGAACCTCAAGCTTTACATCCCCTCTAGCTGCTTTTGCTGCCCTCCAGAGGTTGCTGCCCTAGGCAACTGCCTAGTTTGCTTAGTGGTTGGGCCGGCCCTGCATAGATAGCAGATATCTCAGGTACTAATAAACCAATGACCAAACACTGATCTACTTCACACTCCATCCCATTTGTTTCCCTCCCCCCTCAATGCATAAGGGTATGTTTACTAAACTGCGGTAACGTAGCAGTGGCTACGTTAACTCTCGTTAGGTAACGTTAATGAGCGCTATGTAACGTTAACGTGCATTAATGTTAGCTAATGAGTGTTAGTGTTCCTGGCCGCGGTAAACACCGCAGAGGGTGGAGAGAGGGCGAAGAGAAGGGGTCAATGGTTGGGGAGTGGCCCCTTTTACACCAACGCAGGGAACTGAAGGGCTGAAAAGTACCGCGAAAGAAAACCTGTCGTTAGATGCACATTTGCAGGAGAGAGAAACCATTTCAGTGTCAGCAATGTACAGCATAGGCAGGGAGCCCAAGAAAAGTGATAGTAGTGCTCCATTTGCAGCAACAGCATAGTGGCCAAGTATGAAAGGCCACTATGGCGATGGTGCAAATGGGGCATAGTGGGCTGCAGGTGGGACATGTAGTGGGGGCAGCTGGGGTACAGGGTGGACTAGGCAGGTGCCTAGGTGGCACATAGGAACATAGAAACTGGAAATCAGCAAGACAGCAGCTGACAAAGGCCAAACACAATCCACCTACATCTATCTGGTCCACCCGAGCCAACAGTTGCCAGGGGACTGACCTGACATCCCCCCAGCCAACCCTCCCCCAAGTGGAAGGGACATACTATTGGTAGGCGGTAATGGGGAGAATGTGATGATGCTCATGTATGCCCCCCGCCCCGGACCCCGCTCCCTAGGTGACCACCTACCCACACAGTGGATGGTCTGGGACTGCGCACTACCAGCACTGACAGCTTATGGTCATAAGGACACACAAATTAAACCTCCATGTCTATGCCAATGACATTATGATTTATGGACCAATAGACACACACCAACCCGAAATAACAGCCCACCAAGAATGCTTCACTGAAGTAACAAAGTGGCTAACAGAAAACAACCTCCAAATAAGCTAAAACAAGACAGAGACCCTCTACTTGACAAGAGATACTGCATTCACCCCACCCCCCATGATACCAATGACATCATTGCAATTAAAACCAAAACCGAGGTGAAATACCTAGGAATCACCATCGACCATCTAACTTCAAAATGCACATAGACAAACCACCCAAACAATTTACTTCAAGGCAAAGACACTCCAGCATCTCCAACCACTTCTTGAACCAGAAGACTTCCGTACAGTATTCCAAGCATCAATAATATCCCACCTGAACTACTACAATGCCATCTTCCAAGGACCGCCACATTCCACACTCCTACCTCTTCAGACATCCTTCCACTCAAAAGCAAGAATCAGACAAGCAGCAAGAAAAGAACATATCACCCCAATACTCAAATAGCTTCACTGGCTCCCCCTGCAGAGCCGCATAACATTCAAAACAATCATGCTCGCTCACAAAGCAATTTATTCAGACCCCCCCTCCCCCGCACACACACACACACATATCTACAATCACTCATAGAGCACTCACAACTGCACAGAGCTAGGCAGGCCTCGACAATAAATACCCTCAACATCCCCCACATTAGAGCCAAATCAAACCAACAGGCATGCAAAAGAGCCTTCCAACTCTATGCATTGTCCATATGGAACAGACTGCCTGACCAGCTCAGGAACATCACGGACCTCAAGACTTTCTGCAAAAAGTTAAAAACGCATCTCTTTACTGAACACTTCCACACCAGTGAATAATCCTCCACCAGAAGGACAATGCACACCCACCTTGCACTAATTGTATATATAAAAAAACCTGTATATAATTAAGAGCCAACGCTCTTGGATTGCATGCTGTACATAATTTCATGCCAATGTTTCAATGTAAGTTACATATTTAGTTCTATGTCAACCACCTTGACCTGGAGAAAGGCAGTATATAAATACAGCTAAATAAAATAAAATTAAAATGAATAGATAAAATCCAGCAGCTTGTAAGGTAGACACTTGAGTCTTAACATTCAATAAACAAGAATCAACAAAAGACATCTTTGATTCATGTTCGGACAGCTCAGTCACAGTGTCACCCATAAATTCAGAAAAAGATTTCATGGAAGCGCCAAAGGATGCTTCCAACCTTGATACCACTTACAGGAAAAGGAAAAGAAACTGATTTTGACATAGGAAGCCAATTTGCACCAGAAAGTCCAGAATCCAAGTGCTCAGTGACAAATTCCACAGGACAGGAAATATTTGAGATTGGGAACTCACTCTCCTTATTAGGGAGAGATGACTAAGCCTCCCCAACTAACAATAAAGAAAGATAGGGCAGGGTTACAACACCCAAAATCAAAGAGCAGTCAACAGCTGAGTCAGTACTCACTGAAAATGTCACTGATTCTTAAGAGCAGAGGTTTCCAACCCAGTCCTCGGGTACCTCCAGGCCAGTCAGGTTTTCAGGATATCCGCAATGAATATGCATGAGACAGATCTGCAGGCACTGCTTTCATTGTATGCAGATCTATTTCATGCATATTCATTGTGGATACCCTGAAAACCCGACTGGCCTGAGAACCACTGCTTTAGAAGAAACAACATAAACATGGCCAACTATGGACCTGCAATGCCTACTGCCTTCTTCCCCTGATCTGATAGGGCTTGCTTCTTCCTTCTCACCATTCCTCAGCCCAACTACTCCATGCTCCGATAGTGCTCCAAAGGGGTGTGTCCTGCCCCTTTGGGAATATTCCTTCAGGGACACACCCACAGGCACATACCAGCAGACGCGTCCCACAGTGGGACCTTAGGTTTTAAAAGCCCAGGTGATGTCAATGGAGGGTGCCCAGAATAAAGGCTGGCAGAGAGTTCCTTTTGATGCGAACAGGCTCAGCAGCTCTCACTTGTCCCGTGGTAGAGCCTTGGGTTTTAAAAGCACGAGTGACCTCAATGGAGGGCAACCAGCAAAAACACTGGTAAAGAGTTCATTCCAATATGAACAGGCTCACCAGCTCTCCGCATTTGCAACCTTTTTTACCAACATTTCATATATTTGCATTTTTTTCCTCTAATCATAAGAACATAAGATATGCCATACTGGGTAAAACCAAGGGTCCATCAAGCCCAGTATCCTGTTTTCAACAGTTGCCAATCCAGGTCACAAGTACCTGTCAGGTTGCCAAAAAAGTACACAGATTCCACATTGCTTATCCTGGAGTATTATTTATTTTATTTATTTATTTAAAGTCTCTTCTATACTGCACTATTCAGCATCAGCGCGGTTTACATTGAACAAAGAATTTACACATTTCCGATGGTACTTTGTGTTTACATTTGAACAGGAAGAAATAACTTGGATAATAGGGGTAACTATTTACAAATAAGTAAGCAGCAGATTTCCCTGGTCCTTCTTAGTAATGGTTTATGGACTTTCATCCAGGAACTTATCCAAATCTTTTTTAAACCCAGATAAACTAACAGCCTTTACTACATGCTGTGGTAGAGAATTCCAGAGTTTGATTACACATTGAATGAAAAAATATTTGCTCCAATTAGTCTTAAATGTGCTTCATTGTACCTTCATTGCATGTCCCTCAGTCTTTCTACTTTTTTAAGGAGTAAAGAATCGATCTACATTTACCCGTTCCACTCCATTCATTATTTTATAAATCTTTATCATATCTCCCCTCAGCTGTCTTTTTTCCAAATTGAAGAGTGCTAACCATTTAAGCCTTGTAGTGGTATCCTTCTATCCCTTTTACCATTTTGGTGGCTCTTCTCTGTAACTTTTCTAATTCTGCTATATCCATTTTAAGCAATGGCGACCAGAATTGCACAGATGTATTCAAGGTGTGTTGCATCATGGAACGATACAGAGGCATTATAATATCCTTGGTTTTATTCTCCATTCCTTTCCTTATGATTCCTAGCATTCTATTGAAGGACTACCAAAAGGGACTGCTATACAGCCGGAAAGAGATCTGCACTTATAACTCTTTATCTTCTGGAATATACTCTAAATCTTGGGGAAATAGGGAATTCTTTGGGTTAAAGCTGATAAATCTGTATGTTTTAGAATTCAGTGTTTTTGCTGAGTCAGTGAGGTCTTAGTACTACCAGAGATTTTTTCATTTAAAGCAAATCAGAGAATAGATTTTACTTTTGACTTTTATATTTTACTTTGGACTTTTGTAAACCGCTCTGATGCCTTGCTGCTTAGGGAGGTATATCAAATGACAATAAAGATAAAGATAAAGCTTAGCAAAGAAAGCAAATTAGAGTAAATAGTTATGGAAATAAATTTATTTCTAGAGATCTTTTATATTTAAATAAAATTAGAATATAACTTAGCATACAAGTAGAATAACTAGTCTCTTAGTACAAAGAAAGAAACTTGTTTCTAGCGACCTTTACAAAAAGGCCTTCCAGCTAGGAGGCAAAAGATCTGTGAAGTTGTCTTAAATAGGTGTTAAAGCCAAGTGACAGATCAAAGGGACAATTTGAAAAGCCCGCTTTGTCAAACCAAGGGCTGTGTGAATCACACAGGAAATTGGTAATACTTTACCTTAGAAGCACAGGTCAGGGCTTTGTGTAGCAAGCCAGCTTTTATTAAGTCTTCTTTCCCTCCCACTCATCTCAGGGATAATCTTAGCTTTATAGGCTTTTAGGCTCTTAAACCTATTAAAGGGAAGGAGGTGCCCATGTTCACTTTCAGGTGCAGCTGGTTTTTCTCATCAGGAATACATTAATTAAGAACCTGAGATTAATTAATCTAGAGATGAATAAAGTCCATTAAACATATTGAGGCCAATTCTGTACTGGCCATCCAGCCCCTGTATGGCTGATCAGAATCGGGTCTATGGCCTGGACCGGCAGGCCGGGCCCTGATTCTGATTGGCTGCATGCCCAGCCCACATACCCAGTTAACTCAGTCAGGAATGTGAATGGAGCCACAGTATCATGGCGTCCCGTCGCTATGGCACCATGGCTCCATTCAGGAGCTGCAATCCCCAGCTGCACAAAATAATCTTCTTTCCCCACAGCCTGACCCCTGATCTGGCCTTCCATGGCCAGGGTCAGGCTGCAGAGATCCCCCTGTACCCCCTCACCTTCTGTCTCTGCCCAGCGCTGTGGTCACCCAACATCAAAGGGGATTTATTCCACCTGCAAAGCCTTAAAACTAAGATGCAGACAGCAGTCCAGCAGCTAGATGGGGGCTTTCCAGTCTTTTCATTAAGGGTCATATGTATGCTTTTCTCCTAGTTGGTGAGGGGTCTTATGTGTGCACCAGGTGCAAGGAGCTCTTTGCTCTCAGGGAACGAGTCCGATCTCTGGAGGCTAGAGTAGTACACTTGGAGGACATAAGGAAGACAAAGAGGTATATACACGAGACCTACAGGGATGTAGTACTGAAGTCCCACCTCCAGTCTGGCAGCCTCCCAGTTGCCATGGAGGAGAGAGGTCACATGACAGGAGACTATCACTCTGGTGTGGCAGAAAGGATCTGGTGTGGAGGACAGGTCCTGTAGGTAGGACCTGTCCTCCAGTTGATATAAGAACCTCTTGCACAGAGAAGGTTTCTCCTGCACCATGTGCCCATGAGGGAGGGGTTAGGACAGCCATTATAGTTGTTGATTCAATCATTATGCACATAGATAGCTGAGTGTTTGGTGGACATGAGGATCACCTGGTAACATGCCTGCCTGGTGCAAAGGTAATGGACCTCAAGCGCCACCTAGACAAGATTTTAGATAGTGCTGGGGAGGAGTCTGCTGTCTTGGTACATGTTGGTCAATGAAATAGGAAAGTGTGGGAGGGAGGTTCTGGAGAACAAATTTAGACTTTTAGGTAGGAAGTTGAAATCCAGAACTTCCAGGGTAGCATTCTCAGAAATGTTTCCAGTTCCATGTGCAGGACACAAAAGGCAGGCAGAGCTCCAGAGTCTCAATGTGTGGATGAGACGATGATGCAAGGAAGAGAGTTTTGGATTTGTTAGGAACTGGGCAACAATCTGGGGAAAGGAAGGACTCCACCTTAACCGAGATGTAACCAGACTGCTGTCATTAACCTTTAGAAAGGAGAGAGAGCAGCTTTTAAATTAAATAATGTGGGAAAGCCAAGATTTGCTCAAGAGTGCATTGTTCAGAACGATGCATCCTTGAAGGGTACTGGCAAAAGACTGAAGTTAGGGCAAATCAATAGAGAGGTTTCAATAAAGACAAAAGTAACCCAATTGCCCTTAAGTACAGAGCAGACAGAGCTTAAAGATTCCAAATTACCCCTTTCTACTGATAAATGAATTAATATGAATAAAATGCAATCTCTAAAATGCTTGTATGCAAATGCTAGAAGTCTAAAAAATAAGATGGGAGAGTTAGAATATATAGAGGTTAGATATGATTGGTATCTCAGAGACATGGTAAAAGGAGGACACCCAGTGGGACACTGTGATACCTGGGTACAAATTATATCATAATGATAGAGTAGATCAAATATGAAGGAGAAAAAACTAAAAGGAGCAGCTGCAAAGGTTAAAGATTTACTTCAAGCATGGGTGTTGTTTAAAAATATTATCTTGGAAGTCCAGACCAGCTGTATTCCATGTTTTAAGAAAAGTGGAAGGAAGTCTTGAAGGACTAGAAAAAAGGACTGTTACTTCTGGAGAGAGATCTGCAATTGTGAGTATATACTTCTGGGAATTTTCTGAAAGGAATTCTTTCTATTAAAGCTATTTAATCTATGAACCCACCATTTTTTGTTAAATCAGTCAGGGCCTAGTAGCAGCAGTTTAAGTTTAAATTTAAAACACAGAAGAGAACTTTCTGGTTACATTTCATACCCAGCAGAGAGCTTATAGTTTTAATTTAATAGTCACTCAGGGCCTAGTATCAGCAAAGTATTTTTAGTTTAAATTTAAAACACAGAAGAGAGCTTTCTGGTTAAATTTGGAACCCAGCAGAGAGCTGTAGTTTAAATTTAATAGTCACTCAGGGCCTAGCATCAGCAAAGTACTTTTAGTTTAAATTTAAAACACAGAAGAGAGCTTTCTGGTTAAATTTAGAACCCAGCAGAGAGCTTGTAGTTTAAATTTCATAATAAGTTAGAGCCTAGCAGCAGCAAAGAGCTATAATTTAAATCAAATAAGAATATAGATTAGCACAAAAGGCAAGACAGGGTCAGTACTCTTTGAGCAGCAAATAAAGTCTTCTAGAGACATTTACAAAGAGGCCTTCTACCTAGGGGGCAAGAGATCTGTGAAACCTTTTCAAAAGGTGTTAACACCAGGTGGCAGTTCAAAAGGCCATTTTGAAAGACTCCTTCTATCCAAGCAAGGACTATTAATCATCCAGGAAGTTGATCACAGCTTACCTCAGCAGCACAGGCATAAATAGCTCAACCAGAGCTCTGTGATCCTCAGTCTTGAAGGAATAGAAAAAAGGACTGTTACTTCTGGAGAGAGATCTGCAATTGTGAGTATATACTTCTGGGAATTTTCTGAAAGGAATTCTTTCTATTAAAGCTATTTAATCTGTGAACCCACTATTTTTTGTTAAATCAGTCAGGGCCTAGTAGCAGAAGTTTAAGTTTAAATTTAAAACACAGAAGAGAACTTTCTGGTTACATTTCATACCCAACAGAGAGCTTATAGTTTTAATTTAATAGTCACTCAGGGCCTAGTATCAGCAAAGTATTTTTAGTTTAAATTTAAAACACAGAAGAGAGCTTTCTGGTTAAATTTGGAACCCAGCAAAGAGCTGTAGTTTAAATTTCATAATAAGCTAGAGCCTATCAGCAGCAAAGAGCTATAATTTAAATCAAATAAGAATATAGCTTACCTCAGCAGCACAGGACAGGGTACTGTGTAGCAGCCCTCTTTTAATAAGTGTTATTTCCTTCCCTCCCTCCCTCCCTCCCACCCCTGGGATAATCTTAGCTTTATAGGTACTTACACATCTTAAAAGACAGGAGGTGCTCTCAGGTGAAGCTTGTTACCCAAATCAGACATACACTAAGGACCTGAGATTAATTAAACTTCAGGTGAACAAGGTATATTAAACGTATTAGGTACAGTTTTATTGGTTTAAATATCCATAGCAAACCTTAGTAAGTAAAGAACTTAAAGATCTAAACAAAAACTTAAAACTAAGATGCAGACAGTAGTCCAGCAGCGGGATGGGGGCTTTCCAGTCTTTTGCATTGAGTGTCACATGTATGATTTTCTCCCAGTTGGTGAGAGGTCTTACGTGTGCACTAGGTGCAAGGAGCTCTTTGCTCTCAGGGATCGAGTCCGTTCTCTAGAGGCTAGAGTAGCAGACTTGGAAAACATAAGAAAGACAGAGAGGTACATAGACGAGACCTACAGGGATATAGTCCTGAAGTCCCACCTCCAGTCTGGCAGCATCCCTGTTGCCATGGAGAAGAGAGGTCACGTGACAGGAGAGCATCACCCTGGTGTGGGAGGAAGTGATCCTGTAACTAGGACCTGTCCTCCAGGTGATGAAAAATCCTCTCGCACCGAGGAAGTTTCTCCAGGGCCATGTGCCCATGAGGGAAGGGTTAGGACAGCCGTTATAGTTGGTGATTCGATCATTAGGCATGTAGATAGCTGGGTGGCTGGTGGACGTGAGGATCGCCTGGTAACATGCCTGCCTGGTGCGAAGGTAGCAGACCTCACGCGCCACCTAGATAAGGTCTTAGATAGTGCTGGGGAGGAGTCTGCTGTCTTGGTACATGTCGGTACCAATGACATAGGAAAATGTGGTAGAGAGGTTCTGGAGGCTAAATTTAGGCTTTTAGGTAGGAAGTTGAAATCCAGAACTTCTAGGGTAGCGTTCTCCAAAATGCTTCCTGTTCCACGTGCAGGACCCAAAAGGCAGGCAGAGCTCCGGAGTCTCAATGCGTGGATGAGACAATGGTGCAGAGATGAAAGGTTTGGATTTGTTATGACCTGGTGTACATTCTGGGTAAAGGAGGGGCTCTTCCGAAGGGATGGGCTTCACCTTCACTAGGAGGGAACCAGGCTGCTGGCATTAACCTTTAAAAAGGAGATAGAGCAGCTTTTAAAATAGATAATAGGGGAAAGCCGACAGTCGCCCAAGAGCGGATGGTTCGGAAGAATGTATCTTTGAAGGATACTACCAAAAGCAGAGAGGTTCCAAAAAAGAGTAAAGTAGCCCAAATGCCCTTGAGTATGGAGCAGACAGAGCTTAAAGATACCAAATTACCCATGTCTACCAATAGCCAAATTAATATGAATAAAATACAGTCTCTAAAATGCTTGTATGCAAATGCTAGGTCTAAAAAATAAGATGGGAGAGTTAGAATATATAGCACTAAATGAGAGGTTAGATGTGATTGGAATATCAGAGACATGGTGGAAGGAGGACAACCAGTGGGACACTGTGACACCTGGGTACAAACTATATCGTAATGATAGAGTTGATCAAATTGGTGGAGGGGTTGCGCTCTATGTTAGAGAGGTCATTGAGTCAGAAAGGATTAAAGTTTTGCAGGAAACAAAATTTGCTGTAGAATCTCTATTGGTTGAAATTCCATGTAAAAAGGGGAAGACGATGGCGGTGGGGGTGTACTATCGACCACCTGGCCAGAATGACCAAATGGATGATGAAATGCTCAAAGAAATCAAGGAAGATAACAAAGGTTACAGTGCTGTAATAATAATGGGCGATTTCAACTACCCCGGTATTGACTGGGTCAGTGTCACGGCAGTACATACTAGGGAGATAAAGTTCCTAGATGACATAAATGACTGCTTCTTGGAGCAGCTGGTCCATGAACCAACAAGAGGGGAAGCCATATTAGACCTAGTCCTTAGTGGAACACCAGATCTAGTGCAAGAGATAAGGGTGTTGGGGCCACTTGGCAATAGTGATCATAGTATGATCGCCTTTGATTTAATTAGTGGAGGGATAGTAAGGAAATCCACAGTACTACCTTTTAACTTTCGAAAGGGAGACTATGATAAAATGCGGAAAATAGTTAAGAAAAAACTAAAAGGAGCAGTTGCAAAGGTTAAAGACTTACATCAAGCTTGGGTGTTGTTGAAAAATACTATCTTGGAAGCCCAGACCAGCTGTATTCCATGCTTTAAGAAAAGTGGAAGGAAGTCCAAAAAACTGCCAGCATGGTTTAAAGGTGAGGTAAGAGAGGCTGTTGTTACCAAGAAAGCATCTTTCAGGAAATGGAAAAAAGAGCCAAACGATGAAACCTGGAAACAGCACAAGCACTGGCAGGTCAAATGCAAGGCATTGATAAAGAAGGCAAAGAGAGAATTTGAAAAAAAGCTTGCCGTAAAAGCAAAAATGCATAATAAAAACTTTTTCAAATATATTCATACCAAAAAAACTGAGAAGCTTGCTGCGGAAGCAAAAACGTGAAATAAAGATTTTTTCAAGTACATTCATAGCAAAAAACCTGTGAGAGAGACAGTTGGACCATTAGATGATAGAGGAGTTAAAGGGGCACTAAGAGGCGACAAGGCGATAGCGGAGAGACTGAATGAATTCTTTGCTTCGGTCTTTACTGAGGAAGATTTAGGGATGTTACCCATGACTGAAGTGGTATTTAAAGGTGTGGAAGAATTGAAGGAAATATCGATACATCGGGAAGATATATTACAACTATTAGATAAATTGAAGAGTAGCAAATCACTTGGGCCGGATGGTATACATCCAAGGGTGTTGAAAGAACTGAAATATGAGATTGCAGACCTGCTATTAGTAATCTGTGAACTATCATTAAAATCATCTCTAATACCTGAAGACTGGCGGATTGCCAATGTAACACCAATTTTTAAAAAGGGTTCGAGGGGTGATCCGGGAAACTACAGACCAGTGAGCCTCACGTCAGTACCGGGAAAAATGGTAGAAACCATCATAAAGAATAAAATTACTCAGCATGTAGATAGTCATGGCCTAATGGAAGACAGCCAACATGGCTTTAGACAAGGAAGATCTTGTCTTACTAATCTGTTATGTTTTTTTGAAAGTGTGAATAAACAGGTGGACAAAGGTGAGTCGGTTGATATAGTGTATCTGGATTTTCAGAAAGCCTTTGACAAGGTCCCTCATCAGAGACCTTTGGCAAAACTAAAGAGTCATGGGATAGGAGGCAGTGTACTACTGTGGGTCAGGAACTGGTTAAAAGATAGAATGCAGAGGGTTGGGCTAAATGGCCAACTTTCCCAATGGAGAAAGGTGAATAGTCGTGTACCCCAGGGATCTGTGCTGGGTCCGCTGCTTTTTGACATATTCATAAATGACCTGGAAAGTGGAATAACAAGTGAGGTTATCAAATTTGCAGATGACACAAAACTATTTAAAGTTGTTAAAACCCAAGAGGATTGAGGAAAATTGCAAGAGGATCTTGATAAATTGGAAGACTGGGCATCAAAATGGCAGATTAAATTTAATGTGGACAAGTGCAAAGTTATGCACCTAGGGAAGAACAACCCAAACTATGGTTAGACGATGCAAGGTTCCACATTAGGAACCACCACCCAGGAAAAAGATTTAGGCGTCATTGTGGATAACATGTTAAAACCCTCGACCCAGTGTGCAGTGGCAGCCAAGAGAGCAAATAGAATGCTAGGTATCATAAGGAAAGGAATGGAAAATAAAACAAAAGATATTATAATGCCTCTATACCGTTCCATGGTGAGACCGCACCTTGAATATTGTGTGCAATTCTGGTCGCCGTATCTTTTTTTTTTTTTTTTAAATTATTTATTTATGCATTTTACAATAAATCAAGCAGAAAAACTTGTACAGAACAACAATACTTGCAGTAATAAGCAAAGAAACAATTAATACAAAAAAGTAAAAAATGCAAGGATCATAATTAGTCCTCAAAACTTGGGGGAAGCGATATTCACAAACATTTTGGAGGAATAATATTAAACAGGAAAATACAAGTGAGGGCAGCGCTCCAAGGGCTACAAAACTTCGACGGACTCAAGTTTCAGGAGTGGAAGCAACTAACAGATGAGAATTCAAAAAAGCAGAAAGATCAGAAAGAGAAAAGAATACATACTTCTGCATTTTGTAGGTAATTAAGCACTTACAAGGGAAGCGAAGGACAAACGTGGCACCAATAGAAAGCACCCCAGGTTTTAACAGAAGAAAAGCCTTTCTCCGTTTCTGAGTCTCCCGGGCAACATCTGGGAACAGTAACACCTTTTTACCGTAAAACAAAACAGAGCGTTTCTTATAGAAAAGCTTCAATAGCCATTCACGATCAGAAGAAAGAGCCAATGTGACAAGCAAAGTGGAAACAGCTAAGTCCTCTTCCTTAGGGGTCGACAGAAGTGCTGAGACGTTAAGAAAATCCATGTCCAAGGTCCCTTCAGAAACTTTCCGTTCCCTTTTCCCCAAAGGGAGATAATAAATCTTGGAGACAGGAGGAATCAGATCCGGAGGGACCAACAAAACCTCTTGAAGGTATTTTTTAAACGTTTCCAGCGGTGCAATCCCGGGAATAACAGGAAAATGTAACAAACGAATGTTTGAAATACGAGCAGCATTCTCTAGAGACTCTATTTTAGCATGCAATACTGTATTATCTTTGACTAAAGAATCAGTTAGAGTCTTAACAGCACCGACCTGCTGGTCCGAGGAAGCCTGCTTTGAAATAATCCCTTCCAAGGCAGATGGAATTGAGCAACACACCGCTTCATTAACAGCAACGCGGTCTGAAAGTACGGTGAATTGTGTTGCAACCATGGTGGAAAGGTTGGATATAGCATCCCAAATACTGTCAAGGGTGACCGACGCAGGACGAGGCAACCCAAAAGCGGCAAAAGAGGGTGTAGATGAAACTACATGAGATTTAGCCAACGAAACTTCATGTGCCTCCACGGCTGTAACTGTGCCCCCGGTTGCAGGCGAAGAAGACAACTCCGGAGCACCAGGAGCCTGCATATTCTCCACTTGACTTCGAGCACTCACCAGCAGCGAGCCCCGCTCAGAGGACGACACCACTTCCTGATCAGGCCGCGGGACGTCCGCACTCAGCGACTGGGCAGCGAGAGGTCTGGGAGGTTCCGGGGGAGAACGTCCGTCCGGGGAGAGCGTGGTGTCCAGAGCGGAGGAAGCCGAACTGGAAGATTTCGGCGTCTCCAAGCTCTCTCGAATCCCCGACATCTGCTCCTTGGATAACCGGACAAAGCGGTCCATGGGCCCTTCAGCAACAGGTAAAGGCTCCACGGGAGGAGCTTTAGCTTTACCCTTCCTCTTAGGCATCGTCGCCAGTTAGATTTCCACTGCCGCCATCTTGGATAGACCACTCCCCCAACATTGGCCCTGGTCGCCGTATCTTAAAAAGGATATAGCATTATTAAAAAAGGTTCAGAAAAGAGCCACCAAAATGGTAAAGGGGATGGAAGGATACTCCTATGAAGAAAGGCTAAAAAGGTTAGGGCTCTTTAACCTGAAAAAGAGACGGCTGAGGGGCGATATGATAGAAGTCTATAAATTAATGAACGGAGTAGAACGGGTAAACGTAGATCAACTGTTTATGTTATGTCGCGTCCACCCCTTATATAGGCGGCTGCCTAGTGGGAGTGGGCGGACCACATATTTATTTGTATCCCTTTAAGTGCTGCGGTCTCTGTTCCCTTGTAGTTGTGGCACAGACTGAGTCAGCAAGGAATAGGGTTAACAATAAGTTTTATTGTTATTGTTGCACAAGTGTTCACCTACTATCCCAAAACAGAATGCTCTTTTCTTCCAGGTTTTGCCTAATTGGCCTGGCTTTTACACTCCAGCAGCTCTCTGCCTCTTCCCGTGTAAAATCCTCCTGGCTCAATGTCAGGCTTCTTCCAGCACTTACTATTTGTATCACAGTTCACAGATTTTACCCTCTCTGGCAAAATGCACAATCAGTTTCCATATCAGAATCCTCACTAGCAGCACCAGCTTCTTCAAACTGCATGGGCTCTACCTCTGAGTCTGATATGCTTTCTTTAGATACAGGCTTCTCTTGAACCGGCTTCCACTGATCTAATAAAGCCTTTAACTGTTTCAAATGGGACTCCTCTTTAGTCTGAGCTGTGGGGGAGGAACTTAGAACACCAGTCTCTTTGAGTACTGCCTTAACAGATTCAAAAGGGCTCACCTTTTTCCTGGCCTTCCGTACCCTTTCTGGCAAGTTTACAGGCAACCTCTTGTCCCCAGACTGCTTCCTCTGCTCCCGGCTGTTCTCCTGCTCCACAGGGTCTGACTCTGACTCCTGTCTCCAGAGCTTCCAATCAGCCACTTGCTCATATGCAGCTGTGCTTCTCTCTGAACTAGAGCTACTCACACGTTGCCTGCAATCAGAGTATCTGTGCAGCCTTTCACTTGGAACTTTGCTCCTGCTTAAATTCTCCTCTCGGTTCCTCTCACAGGTCCCCTCAGAACTCCTTTCAAGGTCTCTTCCAGAACTCTTACAGCTCTTTGCTGCCGACGTTCTTCCTGTTCCTGACCTTCCTGTTCTTGCTGATCTCTCTCTGTTTCCTCGTGGCTAAATGTTTGGGGCTGTCCTATGGGCTTTGACTCCGCCCCCCTTCCTCTTACGTCAGCTCCCCTGGTTGTCATGGAGCTGAGGTGTGGCTCACTCTCCTGCTTTCTGAGCACAGGTTTTTTTCCATTAGTTGAAGGTTTAACCCTTTCTCTGCCTGCACTGCTCTTAGCTGCAGGGGAAAAAGAGTGATTTCTGCACCTTTCACTATCGTTTAACCCAGCTGCGCCATCACATAACCCTCCCCCCCTTAAGATATTCCGGGCTGGCTGCTCCTTTCCAGCACAGCACGGAATCCTCGAAAGGGCATCTGCGTTCACGTGTAGTTTACCCGGCCTGTGCTCCACCCGGAACTCATACGCCTGCAGGGCCATATACCATCTAGTGAGGCGTGGGTTATGATCCTTCATGCTACTTAACCATTTTAAGGGTGCATGGTCTGTCACCAAAAGGAACCTAAGGGCTTCTACTGCCCAACGGATGGCGAGGCATTCCCTCTCAACTGTAGAGTACTTTTGCTCTGCAGGTGCCAGCTTCCTACTTAAAAACATCAGTGGGTGCTCTACCCTGTCCTGCTTTTGTGATAGGATAGCACCTAGCCCTGTGTCGGATGCATCCGTCTGTAGTATGAAGGTTTTATTAAAATCCACCCCCCTTAAGACAGGCGTGGCACATAGCTGCTCCTTTAAACGTCCGAAGGCAGTCTCAGCCATCAAGGACCATTCTACCTGGTTGGGTGCATTCTTTTTTAACATGTCAGTGAGGGGTGCACTTTCCGTCGCGAAATGGGGTATGAATCTTCTATAATACCCTATTAAACCCAGAAAACTATGAACCTGCTTCTTGGTTATAGGTTTTGGAAAGTCCCTCACACTCCTTACTTTGTCCAATAGGGGTTTCACCACCCCCCGTCCTACTAAGTGTCCCAAATACCTCACCTCCCTCCCCCAAAATAAACATTTGGCTGGGTTTAAGGTGATACCTGCCCTCCTCATATCTTCCAGTACTGCACTTATGTGAGCTAGATGGTGGTCCCAACTGTCACTATGGACGATTACATCATCCATATAGGCCATGGCATACTGGCAATGAGGGCGTAAGACTATATCTATTAGCCTTTGGCACGTGGCAGCCGCCCCGTGCAACCCAAAGGGCATGCGGCAAAATTGATATAGACCTAGAGGGGTACTGAAAGCGGTCTTTTGGCGTGATTCCCTAGTGAGGGGAATTTGCCAATACCCCTTAGTCATATCTAATGTTGTGAGATAGGTGGCCGGCCCTAGCTGGTCCAACAATTCTTCGATCCTAGGTAAGGGGTATGTATCAAATCGAGAAATTGCGTTGACCCTACGGAAATCGATACAGAATCGTATCGTTCCGTCGGGCTTTGGGACCATCACTATGGGGCTGTTCCATGGGCTTACCGACTCCTCAATTATGCCCATATCTAACATTTCCCGCACCTGCCGGATTACCTCCTTTCGGTTTGCTTCTGGTAATCTATACGGCCTTTGCCGTACGACTTCTCCTGGAGGGGTGACTATTTCATGGGCCACCAGCCTAGTCTCTCTGGGCATAGGGGTTAAAACATCTGGAAATCTCCCTAACATTTTCAGCAGGGCTTGCCGCTGATACCAGGAGAGCTCCTCCCCTACCCTAGGCAGTGGCTTGGTTTTGCACTCAGCCAACTGAGGACCAAGGTCCACGTCCGCCTTTTCCTCTTCACTAGTGGCGGTCAAACTTGTTATTATAGCCTGTCCTGTGGATCCAAATCCACTCGACCCCCTTATCGTAGTGGTCAGCTCTGTAACTTCTTCTACGGATGGAAACCCAACTCTTTCCAGAATGAGC
Source organism: Ichthyophis bannanicus (assembly GCA_033557465.1). Classification (NCBI taxonomy): domain Eukaryota; kingdom Metazoa; phylum Chordata; class Amphibia; order Gymnophiona; family Ichthyophiidae; genus Ichthyophis; species Ichthyophis bannanicus. The sequence goes on along the minus strand of CM066031.1, from coordinate 322,231,337 downwards.
TGTGCTATCCTGTCCCCAGTGGTAACCCTAAAATCCTTTTTAGAAAAGTTCAATAACAAAACCTTTACGGCTCCTCTAAAATCAGTGTCTACCACCCCGGCACCTACATCAACCCAGTCTTTTACTGCTATACCGGATCGTGGAGCGATCCGTCCGTAGCATCCGGGCGGTATTTCCATCTGTATACCTGTCTCTACCAACGCTCTTCCCTGCCGCGGGATAACAGTATCCTCGGCACTATAAAGATCATAGCCTGCCGCTTGCTCGGAGGCTCGCCTGGGAATCTGGGCATTTGGAGTGAGACGACAACACTTCAATACAAATTTTGTCTTAGTTGCAGGGCCAGGACTTGGGACTGTTTCCCTACCTGTCTTTCCCTGTCGGGTTTCAAATAAAGGGGCAGGCATCATCTTCAACCTAGATTTTCCTCTCTGAGAGGATGTCACCTGTTTCTCCTTTATTTCCCCTCCTACGGGTTCCTTTTCGGTCTTTTCTGAGCTTAAGGCTTCCGCATCAGGTATGGTGGATGTTAACCCTTCCACTAGGCCTTTCCTGAACTGTGGCCAATCTTTTCTCAAAACTAAGGAATGTGGTAGTTTGGGTATTACTGCCACAGGAATTTTCTTTTTTAAGCCTAGGCCTGATACTGTGACTGTGTGCAAGGGATACGCTGAAGCAGCGCCGTGCACACACTTGATCTTTATTTTCCTTTCAGCTTCATTTACAGAACCTTTATCTTGAGCTTCAATATCCCTCCATAACCTTTCAGAGATCATTGATTGGTCGGCCCCTGAATCTAAAAGAGCGTCGACCGGGATATTATCCACCTCGACTGCTAGTAGAAATCCCTCCATAACCTCCTTGGATTGGGTGGTCACTAGTACTACTTTTTCTCTGCACTCCCTTTTTATGTGGCCTTTTTCTCCACAAGAGAAACATTTACGCTGTTCCCAATCAGCTTTGCCTAGGGGTCTCTTTTTCACACATTCCCCCAGCATTACCTTTTCTTTTCTTTCAGTAATTCCCAGGACTGCTGGACCAGAAACACCCATCCTCCTCTGGCCTACTGCTCCAGCCTCTAGGAACCGCTCGGCCAAGGAAATGGCATCCTTAGTGTTTCTGCAGTCCTGCAGAATTAAGAAAGACTGTAATTCGCCTGATACAGCATCAACAAATTGCTCCAGAACAATATTGTCCAGAATTTCATCCACACTCTTTCCCTCTGGAGTTAACCATTTATATACAAAAGCTCTTATTCGGTGGCATAAGGCCTGTGGTGTTTCGCCTGGCTTCAATTTGCAAACCCGCAAAAGGCGGCGATAGACCACTGGTGTTAAGCCCATCCGGTCTCTTATGGCCTTTTTTGCTTCCTCGTAGTTGGATGCAAGATCATTGGGCATAGCTCGGTAGGCTGCGAGAGCCTTCCCCGTGAGGGATGTTGCTAATCTTATGGCCCATTGGTCTTTCGGCCAACCACTCATGAGAGCAATACGTTCAAAAACTTCAAGATAATCATCTACATCATCATCCTTTGATAACTGTCCAAGAGATAATACCCCTTTCCCTAGGGTTCCCAGTCCAGACACTGTTCCCAGAGAACCTGAGACAGTCCTAAGGACATCCGTTGTCTGTTTCTGCTCGCCGATCCAGGCGCCTAGCATGTCCAACAGTGGCTTTTGCTGAGCCCTTAGCATCTCTGCCATTCTCTCCTGGGCTTGGGCTGACATCTCCTGCTGCTGCCGGAATCTGTCCGTCATCCAATTCATCAGATCTGCTGCCTCCATCTTGGTTCAGCTGCAATAAAACAGAAAGCAAACAACCCAAGTGTGGCTCACACACAAACGCCCCCTCTTTCTGCTTCCACTCCGTTCTGCACACCCCCACCCCCTTGTAGCAGAATCCACAATAACCCCTTCCTATCTACGGGTTACCTGCTACAAGTGGTGAGTCTCACTTCACAGGATATCAGTATCACTGGAACACTGGATCCGGTCCGCTTCTGCTGATACTCCACTCCACGATTTCCTGCAGAACTTGGTAAGCTCTTCAGAGGTACTTGTGCAGCTTGGTTTCTTTTTTCAGAGAACTTCTTTGGATATAGTATTCAAGACCTTTGTATCTGTGAGGTAGTAGTTTGATCCTGCCAACTACGCCAGCTGTCACGTCCACCCCTTATATAGGCGGCTGCCTAGTGGGAGTGGTGCGACCACATATTTATTTGTATCCCTTTAAGTGCTGCGGTCTCTGTTCCCTTGTAGTTGTGGCACAGACTGAGTCAGCAAGGAATAGGGTTAACAATAAGTTTTATTGTTATTGTTGCACAAGTGTTCACCTACTATCCCAAAACAGAAATAAAGGATACTTCTCCAAAGCAAAGTCTCTTTAACTGAAACAGGATTATTTAGCTTCTAAACATACAGGCATGTTCCTTTCACAGCACTGTCTTCCAGCTTCTTTCTGATATAAAACATTTACTGCTTTCTCCTTCAGCAATAAAAATGCTTCCTTAAAACACCAAAAGCAGTAATGCTCTTTTCTTCCAGGTTTTGCCGAATTGGCCTGGCTTTTACGCTCCAGCAACTCTCTGCCTCTTCCCGTGTAAAATCCTCCTGGCTCAATGTCAGGCTTCTTCCAGCACTTACTATTTGTATCACAGTTCACAGATTTTACCCTCTCTGGCAAAATGCACAATCAGTTTCCATATCATAAGAACATAAGACATGCCATACTGGGTCAGACCGAGGTCCATCAAGCCCAGTATCCTGTTTCCAACAGTGGCCAATCTAGGTCATACGTACCTAGCAATATCCCCAAAAGACACAGGTTCCACAATGCTTGTACTGGGTCAAGCATTGATATCCTGGGTCCCTTTTTAATAGTGGTTTATGGACCTTTCCTGCAGGAACTTGTCCAAACCTTTTTTAAACCCAGCTATACTAACAGCCCTTACTACTTCCTCCGGTAACAGATTCCAGAGTTTGATTACACGTTGAGTGAAAAAATATTTTCTCTTATTTGTCTTAAATAGTTTACCCTGTAGCTTCATTACATGTCCACTAGTCTTTCTATATTCTGATAGCGTAAACAATTGATCCACGTTTATCCGTTCCACTCCATTCATTAATTTATAGACCTCTATCATATCTCCCCTCAGCCGTCTCTTTTCCAGGCTAAAGAGCCCTAACCTTTTTAGCCTCTCTTCATAGGAGTAGCCTTCCATCCCCTTCACCAATTTGGTGGCTCTTCTCTGTACTTTTTCTAATAACGCTATGTCGTTTTTAAGATACGGTGACCAGAATTGCACACAATATTCAAGGTGCGGTCGTACCATGGAGCGATACAGAGGCATTATAATATCCTTTGTTTTATTCTCCATTCCTTTCCTTATGATACCTAGCATTCTATTTGCTTTCTTGGCCGCCGCTGCACACTGGGCGGAGGGTTTTAACATGTTATCCATGATGACTCCTATCAGAATCCTCACTAGCAGCACCAGCTTCTTCAAACTGCATGGGCTCTCCCTCTGAGTCTGATATGCTTTCTTTTGATACAGGCTTCTCTTGAACTGGCTTCCACTGATCTAATAAAGCCTTTAACTGTTTCAAACGGGACTCCTCTTTAGTCTGAGCTGTGGGGGAGGAACTTAGAACACCAGTTTCTTTGAGTACTGCCTTAACAGATTCAAAAGGGCTCACCTTTTTCCTGGCCTTCCGTACCCTTTCTGGCAAGTTTACAGGCAACCTCTTGTCCCCAGACTGCTTCCTCTGCTCCCGGCTGTTCTCCTGCTCCACAAGGTCTGACTCTGACTCCTGTCTCCAGAGCTTTCAATCAGCCACTTGCTCATATGCAGCTGTGCTTCTCTCTGAACTAGAGCTACTCACACGTTGCCTGCAATCAGAGTATCTGTGCAGCCTTTCACTTGGAACTTTGCTCCTGCTTAAATTCTCCTCTCGGTTCCTCTCACAGGTCCCCTCAGAACTCCTTTCAAGGTCTCTTCCAGAACTCTTACAGCTCCTTGCTGCCGACGTTCTTCCTGTTCCTGACCTTCCTGTTCTTGCTGATCTCTCTCTAACTGTTTCCTCGTGGCTAAATGTTTGGGGCTGTCCTATGGGCTTTGACTCCGCCCCCCTTCCTCTTACATCAGCTCCCCTGGTTGTCATGGAGCTGAGGTGTGGCTCACTCTCCTGCTTTCTGAGCACAGGGTTTTTTCCATTAGTTGAAGGTTTAACCCTTTCTCTGCCTGCACTGCTCTTAGCTGCAGGGGAAAAAGAGTGATTTCTGCACCTTTCACTATCGTTTAACCCAGCTGCGCCATCACAGTTATCAGAATATGGGAAGACTAGGGGACATGCAATGAAGCTTCAGGGTAAACAATTTAAGACTAATAAAAGAAAATATTTTTTCACTCAACGTGTAATCAAACTCTGGAATTTGTTACTGGAGGATGTAGTAAAGGCTGTTAGTGTAGCTGGGTTTAAAAAAGGTTTGGACATGTTCCTGGAGGAAAGGTCCATAAACCATTATTAAGAAGGGACCCAGGATATCAATGCTTGACCTAGTACAAGCATTGCAGAACCTGTGTCTTTTGGGGAAACTGCTAGGTACGTATGACCTAGATTGGCCACTGTTGGAAACAGGATACTGGGCTTGATGGACCTTGGTCTGACCCAGTATGGCATATCTTATGTTCTTATGTTCTTAAGTCCAAAAAACTGCCAGCATGGTTTAAAGGTGAGGTCAGAGAGGCTGTTACCAAAAAAGCATCTTTCAGGAAATGGAAAAAGGAGCCAGATGACAAAAACTGGAAACAACATAAGCACTGGCAAGTTAGATGCAAGGCATTGATAAGGCAGGCAAAGAGAGAATTTGAAAAAAAGCTTGCCGTAAAAGCAAAAATGCATAATAAAAACTTTTTCAAATATATTCATACCAAAAAAACTGAGAGTCAGTTGGACCATTAGATGATAGAGGAGTGAAAAAGGGCACTAATAGGGGACAAGGCCATAGTGGAGAGATTGAAATGGTATTTAAAGTTGATGCATTGGAAGAATTGAAAGAAATATCGATAAACCGGGACGATATATTACAACTATGAGAAGGCCGCGGGCAGCGTCCCAGCGGCCGCCGGTAACCGGCGGTACCAGCCGGGCGCGAGTCCTCGGTGCTAGGGGGGGGGCAGAATCAGCATCATTTAAATCGATTGGTTGCTGGCATCGGGCTCGAGCCAGCAGCCAATTGGAAGGCTGGACGGGCCATGTGCTCCCGCAGCGCGGGCGCACGCTGGGCACATGGCCTGTGAGTAGGGAGCCGGCAGCGTCTTGATCCTCTCGGCTGTGTCGGTTTCTTCGGAGTTTTTTCTGTGGCGGTGTGTGGTCCGGATTGTTGCCGTGAAGAGCGGAAGGCTTACACTGCAGGACTTCGATTCGGGAGGCATCTTTCAGTGATCAGGCAAGAGCCGGGTCTCATCTGCAGCGGACTCTTTCCTGTTGGCAAGGGGGGCCCCACAGCGAAACCGCGGCATTGTTCGTAGTGCTTGGGGGATGGTGCAGGCATACACGATATGGCGGGGGGGCGAAAAGGAACGAGGGGGGGCATGGGAGGCGTGAGCTGGCTTCCGGACAGCGTTCGGGGGGCCGTGGAGGCAGCAGGGGAGCTGGGGGGGCGCTCTTTAGGCCCGAGGGGGCAAGGGAGGGGTGAGTTGTGGTTGGGAGTTGCAGGCCTGGTTGGGGCTACTGGAAGGGGGTGTCGGGGGTCAAATTTGCCTGCTCGGGGTTCTGGGAGGGGGAGGAGACACCGAGGGTGGGGTTCTGTCTTGTTGCGGGGGGGCCAGGGTGCTACGGCTGCTTCAGCGCGGGGGGCTAGTCATGGGGAAGTGAGGGAAGAGCCTGGAGGCGGGCAGGGGGCTGGGGTGCAGCCTGGGGAGGCTTCCTTGGGCCCTAGGGCTGGCCTTGACTCGGAGGGGGCTGGTTTTGGGCTTCAGCCAGAGGCACAGGGGAGTGTTGGTTTGCAGAGGGGTGCGAGGTCCATGGGGAGTTGGGAGCATTGGCTTGGGGAAGGCCAAGGGTCCTCTCAGGGGGATTGGTCTGGGGCTTGGCAGTCCTTGTGGCCTGCGGCTGTTCCTCCTGCCTTTTTCCCCTTTTTGTCTTCTCAGGTTCCTTTCAGTGAGACTTCGGGAGCGCTGCAGCGTCGGGCAGTGGTGCCTGCGATGTCGGCTGCCGGTGGTGCATTCGGAGCTGAGTCAGCGGGGTTCAACGGCGGAGAGTCACGGAACCAGTCCTTTGTGGACCAGCAGCGGGCGACTCAGCCTTCGGCTGTGGAATCGGCTTCGGGTGAGTTGTCCTTAGAGCAAGCCAGCGTGGCTGCGGGCGGAGTGCGTGCCGCGGGGGTGTTGACGACGGAGCAAGCCAGTGGGGCGGGGGGTGGAGCGTGTGCCTCGGCTCCATTGGCGCTGGAGCGATCCGGTCGGGCTGGGGGTGGTGCGCATGCAGTGCAATCGGGAAAGGTTGCCAGGAAGAGGAAGCATGCGTGCCGGCGGCGACACGGCTCTGGGTCGTCCTCTTCCACTTCATCCAGCTCGTCCACGGGGTCCTCGGTCGAGGGTAGGACGTTTGCGGAAGGCGGTGCTGCTGGTGGAGGGTCGGCGGCGGTGACGGTTTTGTCTGAGTTGTGGGAGGGCGTTCCAAGGAAGTTGAGGAGGAGGATCAGGAAGAGACGGTATATTGATATTTTTCGGCTTCTGGAGAGTCATAAGCGCTCCGGGGAGAGCAAGAAGAAACGGAAGGAGGATGAAAAGGCTGGCAGGGTTCGGAAGGTGGCGAGGACGGTAGTTAATTGGGTGAGGGCTTTCTTGCGCCTGGCGAGTGTTTGGGGGTGTCACTATCCGGAGCAGTCGGGGATGCTTTTATCCTATGCTGACTTGATTCTTGAGGCTTCTCAGGTTCATGATGGGTGGTCATTGCTCAATTATGATGAGAAGTTTCGGGATAAGATGGAAGAGAACAAGTTGCTGTCCTGGGGCATGCAGGATATCAATTTGTGGCTCACCCAAATGTCCGTTAGGTCGGGTGCTAGAGGGGCTGGGGGAAGCAGCGTGAAAGTAGGGGGGGCGGCTCTTCCGATGGTGAACCGGCCCTTTCGGGGGGGCGAGGGGGGGCCTCAGGCAAGCCGGGAATTGGCGCGTTGGCCAACGTGTGCTGGAGATTTAACAAGTCCTCCTGCCCATTCCCGGATTGCAAGTTCCGGCATGCATGTTCCGTTTGCGGGGGAGGGCATGCAGCGACAAAGTGTATATGGAAGGGTCCCTTGCCATCGGCCAAATGATAGTGCAACTTTTGCATTAGCCCCATCGCCAATTCGGATAGAGGTTTTGCGGAACTGGTTGCATCATTACCCTAGGCGGCAGGACAAAGGGGTGCTGCTCGGGGGGTTTACAAATGGGTTTGTTATCCCGGTTAAGGGTAGGGTGGTTTCTTTGGCTGCACGAAATGCCGCTTCCATGCGGCGCTTTGCGGAGGTCGTACAGGAGAAGTTAGAGGGCGAATTGACGTTGGGACGGATAGCGGGCCCGTTTGCGGATCCCCCGTTCAGGGACTTTGTGGTTTCTCCTTTGGGAGTGATCCCCAAGAAGGAGCCGGGCAAGTTCCGGTTAATTCATAATTTGTCTTACCCCGAAGGTGCTTCGGTCAATGCTCTTATTCCAAGAGAGTTCTGCACAGTGCGTTACGCTTCGTTCGATAAGGCTGTGCGGTTGGTTAGGAGGGCTGGGTATGGGGCACTGATGGCAAAGGTGGACATTGAGTCCGCGTTTCGATTACTGCCGGTGCACCCCTCTTCCTTTCCTTTGCTGGGTTTCAGGGTCTCCGGTGAGTATTATTTCGACAAATGCATGCCCATGGGTTGCGCCGTGTCGTGCGCTTACTTCGAGACTTTTAGCACCTTTTTTTGCACTGGGCCGTAGTGAAGAGCGTTGGTTGTGCTGATTTGGTCCATTATTTGGACAATTTTTTCTTTGTAGGGGCGGCCCACACTTCGCAGTGTCGTGAGTTGTTGAATGGTTTCGTTTCGGTGGCAGGGGATTTGGGGGTTCCGTTGGCGGAACAGAAAACGGAGGGTCCAGTGACTACTATCACTTTTTTGGGCATAGAGTTGGACTCCGTGGCTATGGTGGCGAGCTTGCCATTAGCGAAGGTGATTCAGTTGAGGGTGTTGGTGGCCAATGCGGTAGTATCGGCAAAGAATACTCTGAGAGAAATGCAGGCGCTGCTTGGGTCCTTGAACTTTGCTTGTAGGGTGATTCCGATGGGGCGCGTATTTCTCCGAAGGTTGGCGATGGCCACGCGGGGTGTTTCTAAACCTCATCATCGTATTCGGATTTCACGGTGTCTGCGTGAGGACTTGTCAGTCTGGGATGCTTTTTTGCAGGATTTTAATGGGTCGGCGGTCCTTGTCGGGGAGAGATGTTCGAGCGAAGACTTGCATTTGTACACGGACGCAGCCGGGGGTGTGGGCTTAGGTATTTACTTTGGTGGCTCGTGGTGCGCGAGTCCATGGCCGGCAGCCTGGGGGGAGATGGGGCTTCTGAGGAACATTACTTTCCTGGAATTGTTCCCTATTTTGGTGACGTTGGAATTGTGGCCAGATAGGTTGTGTAATAAGAAAGTGGTGTGGTGGTGCGATAATGAGGCGGTCGTGAGCGTTGTCAATAACTATTCGCCTCGGTGTGCGGATGTTGCTGCTTTGATGCGGAAAGTGGTGTTAGCCTGTTTACATTTGAATGTGACCTTAAGGGCTCGCCACATTCCGGGTCATAGAAACAGCATCGCTGATGCTCTGTCTCGTTTGCAGTTGCAGCGTTTTTGTCTGCTGGCCCCGGAGGCGGATCCGGTGGGCTTGGAGGTCCCATGGAGCTTATGGAGCAGTGGACTGCGGAGCTGACAGAGCTGCTGTGGAGTTCTCTCGCGGACAGCACGTGGAATGCTTATTGCCGGGGATGCCGACATGTGCTGGCCTTCTTACGGGAGCTGGGATGGCGGGGAGGTGTTTTGCCAGATTCACTGTTGGGTGGCTATGTCCTACGTTCAAAGCGCCTGGGTCTGTCCCAGACTGCTGTTCGGCAGCACTTGGCGGGCTTCTCTTTTTTCGCTACAGTACTGGGCTGGTCCCCTACGGGGGGGGGGGGTTGTCTCGTGCGGCAGTTGATGCAAGGCTGGAGACGTGCTCACCCCCCTTTGCCGGATGCACGTCGCCCTCTCACCCATGACTTGCTGGCTGGGATTTGTGAGGCGCTGACTACAGTGGCTGCATCGGCATATGAGGCCACCCTTTTCCGAGCGATCTTCTGCATGGCATTTTTTGGTGCCTTCCGGGTTGGTGAGTTGGTGGCCGATTCCCGAAGGGGTGGTGCGGGTAGGTGTTTGCAGACTCATCAGGTGCGATTAGAAGGGGGTTACTTAAGGGTCTTGTTGCAGAGGTCAAAGACCGACCCGCAAGGCAGGGGTCTGTGGGTGGTGTTGCGCGAGGTAGGTGGCCTCACCTGCCCCGTAGCGGTGACTCGGTCGTATTTGGAGACTCGTCCCCGGGCAGAGGGAGGGTTTTTTGTCCATGCCGATACTCGTCTGGTCACCCGTTATCAGGTGACAGCGGCTTTACGATTGGGGCTACGTAGGATGGGGGAGGATGCACAACAGTTTGCGGCGCATTCTTTCCGCATTGGGGCGGCTACCAGTGCGGCAGGTATTGGATTGTCGCCTGCGCAAATACAGGCGATTGGCAGGTGGCGGTCTAGGGCTTTTCAAACTTATGTCCGGTTATGATATGAGGGCATGAGAAGGGCGCAGATCATTAACACTGTGTTTTCTTTGCAGAATGGGGCAGAGGTGTGCGGGGCTGTTGGATGCTTGGGCATTCATTTGTCTTCTGGGCTGGAAGGCGTGCGGAGGAGAGGCCTATCGGGCGGAACCTGAGTTTGGAGCCTTCGGTGGTGGCGTTTTCATGGCTGGGCGAACGAGGACTGAAGTGGCCGCAGTTAATGCCCTTGCTTCGTCACCATGCGCGTCTTCAGACACAGCCCGGGTTTCTTCTTCTGCATTTAGGGGGTAATGATCTGGCCTCGTGGACCTGCAAGCAGTTGATCAACGCTGCCAAGAGGGTCTTTTCTCGCATCTTGTTAATGTTTGCTGGGGTGGTTTTGCTTTGGTCCGATGTCATCCCCCGACCAGTGTGTGCGTTGCAGCGGCGCTGGTCTCGGGGGTTGACTAAGATCAATCGGCAGATTGGGAGATGGGTGGTTGAGCACGGGGGATGCCATGTGCAATATGATTGGGTTGATGTGGCCTGTGCGGGGTTGTACAGGTCGGATGGGGTTCATTTGTCCCTGGTTGACCTTGACCTTCTTCTTAATGACTGGCAAGAGGCATTGGAGAAGGTGGTGGGCAGGTCGCAGCTTTTGCCCGGCTAAGGGGGCGGCAAAGCCACAACGTTGTGTCTATGCCGGTGGCGGGATCCCGGAGGTTTCCGGGGTCCGGAGACATAAGCTACTTGGGGCGGGGGCAGGGTGCCCACGACCCGGAGAACCCTGAGCTTACTTTTGCTAGTGATATGGTGAAGTTGAGCAGGGGTGGTTCGAGCTGGACCGGTGGTTGACCGGACCAGGGGCGGAAGCGAGGTCACCTTGCTAGTAGTATGGCTGGTGGCGTATCGCTCTGCCGGGGGTGGGGGGGTGGGGGGGGGAATTCATGGCTAAGTTGTTGTTGGTTGTTTAAAATGTTAATTGTTATTGGGCAATAAAGCTGCGACCTGGTGTTTTTTCCAAGCAATGTGTGTCTGTGCATTTTTGGGTAAGGTGCAAGGCAGGGGTATTTGGAGTTTGGGGGAGGAAGGAGAGCGCCTGGTTTGGATCCCCGGTTATTTGATAGACTAAAGAGCAGCAAATCACCAGAACTGGATAGTATACATCCGAGGGTGTTGAAAGAATGGAAATATGAGATTGTAGACCTACTATTAGTAATCTGTGAACTACAGTATCATTAAAATCATCAGTAATACCTGAAGTTTGGTGAATGGCCAATGTAACACCAATTTTTAAAAAGGGTTCCAGGGGTGATCCGGGAAACTACAGACCAGTGAGCCAGACATCAGTATCAAGCAAAATGGTAGAAACCATTATAAAGAACAAAATTACTGAACATATAGATAGTTATGGTTTAATGGGAGAAAGCCAACACGGCTTTAGCCAAGGAAGGTCTTGTCTTACTAATCTGTTTTATTTTTTTGAAGTTGTGAATAAACAGGTATACAAAGATGAGCCAGTCAATATAGTGCATCTGGATTTTCAGAAAGCCTTTGACAAGGTCCCTCATGAGAAACTCTTGGCAAAATTAAAAAGTCATGGAATAGGAGGCAGTGTACTATTGCGTATCAGAAGCTGGTTAAAAGACAGAAAGCAGAGGGGGAAGGGCTAAATGGCCAATTTTCCCAATGGAGAAAGGTGAATAGCGGAGTACCCCAGGGTTCTGTCCTGGGTCTGCTGCTTTTTAACATATTTGTAAATGACTTGAAAATGGGAATAACGAGTGAGGTAAATAAATTGGAAGATGACACAAAATTATTCAAAGCTGTTAAAACCCAAAAGGATTGTGAAAAATTGCAAGAGGACTTTGATAAATTGGAAGACTGGATGTTCAAATGGAAGATGAAATTTAATGTGGACAAGTGCAAAGTTATGCACCTAGGAAAGAACAACCCAAATTATGGTACCCAATGCAAGGTTCCACATTAGGAATCACCACTCAGGAAAAAGATTTAGGCGTCATCGTGGATAACACATTGAAACCATCTGCCCAGCGGGCAGTGGTGGTCAAGAAGGCAAATAGGATGCTAGGAATCATAAGGAAAGGAATGGAGAATAAAACAAAGGATATTATAATGCCTCTGTATTGTTCCGTGGTGCGACCACACCTGTGAATATTGTGTGCAATTCTGGTCACCGTATCATAAAAAAGATATAGCAGAAGTAGAAAAGGTACAGAGAACAGCCACCAAAATGGTAAAGGGGATGCGTATGAGGAGAAGCTTAAAATGTCAGGGTTCTTCAACTTGGAAAAGAGACGGCTGAAGGTAGATATGATAGAGGTCTATAAACTAATCAATGGAGTGGAACGGGTAAATGTAGGTAGACTGTTTATACCATCGAAAAATAGAAAGATTATGGGACAAGCAATGAAGCTACAATGTAATCCATTTAAGACTAATAGAAAATATTTTTTCATTCAACACGTAATCAAACTCTGGAATTCGTTACTGGAGGATGTAGTAAAAACTGTTAGTGTATCTGGATTTAAAAAAAGGTTTGGATAAGTTCCTGGAGGAAAGGTCCATAAACCATTATTAAAGAGGACCCAGGAAAACTACTGCTTGCCCCAATGCAAGCATTGTGGAACCTGTGTGTCTTTTTTGGGAAACTGCTATGTACTTGTGACCTGAATTGGCCACTTTTGAAAACAGGATATGGGCTTGATAGATCTTGGTCTGACCCAGTAGGGCATGTCGTATGTTCTTATAGTTGCTTTCTTGGCCGCCACTGCTCAATGGACAGAGGGTTTTAATGTGATGATGCCTAAATGTTTTTCCTGAGTGGTGGTTCCTAATGTGGAACCTTGTATAGTATAACTGTAGTTTGGGTTATTCTTCCCTAAAGGCATAACTTTGCACTTGTGCACATTAAATTGTATCTGCTATTTGGACACCCAGTCTTCCAATTTATCAAGATCTTCTTGCAATTTTTCACAAACCTCTTGTGTTTTAACAACTTTGAATAATTTTGTGTCATCTACAAATCTGATCACCTCACTTGTTATTCTATTTGCATATCATATATGAGTATGTTAAAAAGCAGCAGGACCAGCACAGATTCCTGGGGTACTCCACTGTTCACATTTTTCCATTGAGAATATTGGCCATTTAGCCCTGCTCTCTGTTTTCTATCTTTTAAACAGTTTCTCATCCACACTAGCATACTGCCTCCTATCCCATGACTTTTTAATCTTCCCCAAGATTCTCTCATGAGGGACATTGACAACGGCTTTCTGAAAATCCAGATACACTATATCAATCAGCTCACCTTGATCTACCTATTTATTCACACCTTCAAGAAAATATATGTGAGACAAGACTTTCCTTGGTTAAATCCATGGTGACTTTCTCCCATAAAACTGTGCCTATCTACATATTCAGTAATTTTATTTTTTTATAATGGTTTCTACCATTTTACTTGGTACAGATGTCAGGCTCACTGGTCTTCAGTTTCCTGGACCACCCCTGGAACCCTTGTTAAAAATTGGCATTACATTGATCACTCTAATCTTCAGGTACTTCAGATGATTTTAATGATAGTTCACACATACTATAACTAATAGAAGGTCTGCAATCTCATATTTCAGTTCTTTCAGCACCCTCAAATGTATACCATCTGATCAAGGTGATTTGCTACTCTTTAGTTTATCAAATAGCTGTACTAAATCTTCTTATTTTATTGAGATTTGTTTCAATTCTTCTGATACATCACTTTTAAATACCATGTCAGGCATGGGTATCTTTCCTCAGTAAAGACCGCAGCAAAGAATTCATGAAGTCTCTCCAATATGGCCTTGTCCACCCCTTATACCTTTCTATCATCTAATGATCCAACTGACTCTCGCAGAGGCTTTTTGCTATGAATGTACTTGAAAAAAGTTTCTGCTTCCACAGCAAGCTTCTTTTCAAACTCTCCCCTTGCCTGTCTTATCAATGCCTTGCATTTAACTTGCCGGTGCTTATGTTGTTTCCTATTTCATCATTTAGTTCCTTTTTCTATTTCCTAAAAAATGCTTTTTTATATCTACAGCAGCTTCTATGATCTCACCTTTAAACCATGCCAGCAGTCATTTTGCCTTCCTTTCTTCTTTCCTAAAGCATGGGATGCATTTGTTCTGCGCTTCCAAGATAATATTTTTAAACAACGCCCATGCTTAATGCAGCTGTTCCTTTTAATTTTTTTAACTAATTTCCTCATTTTATCATAGTCCACCTTTTGAAAGTTAAAAGCTGGGGCTGTGGATTTCATTGCTGTCCTCCCTCCATTTATTAAATCAAATGCGATCATATCATGATCATTATTGCCAAGTGGTCCTAACACTGTTATTTCTTGCACCTGATCCTGTGTTCTTCTAAGGACTAGGTGTAAAATATTTTCCCCTCATGTTGGTTCATGTACCAACCGCTCCAGGAAGCAGTCATTTATGGAAAATCATTTTTATTAAATTAAAAGGCACATAGACAAAATGGCACGGTGCACCAAAACATAACAAAGTTCTGAACCCGAAACCCCCCCCCCCCCCACAGGGCGCACCTACTTGCCAGACTCCAGTATACAGCACCGACCAACAAGGCGGCAGGTACAGCAGAAGAACAACAACAGAACCAAAACACAAGAATATCACACTGCTGCAGGAAACAAAACATCCCCCTTCCCACCTATCCCACCCCCCCGAAACCCCAACCCCCCCTCCCCCTCACAATCATTCTCCTCCTTCCACTGCATACAGCACCTCTCCCAACCAGAACACTCACCACAGGTCACCAGCCTCCCCACCCCCGCCAAACACCACCCCCGAACAGTCCATCCCAAGCCCCAGAAGCGGTAAGATCAAGACCTAGGGAAGGCCCGCAGTTGTAACACGTCCAGGCTCCCCACCCTCATCCAGGACCGGCTCCCAAATACCACTCCACACTTCCTGCTGTCTGGGCCCAAGTAACTTGGCAGACCGCCCCTCCATAGCCTTAAGTTCAAGCATAAGACCTAACCACTCAGTAATCCCGGGGGAGGTCTCAGACAGCCAGTGGCGCAGAATGCACTGCTTGCCCACCACCATACTCCTCTGCAGCAATTGCCCAGGGTAGTGCCCCAAGTCCCGCCCCTGCAGGCTCAGTCCAAACAGGCAACAGTCTGCGAGTGGCTCCAGCTCCCGAGCAAGCCAGCGAGAGATTCGCTCCCACACCGCCCGCCAAAAAGCTTGCACTGAGTCACATAGCCAAAAACGATGCGTAAAGGTGCCTCGCTCCCTCTTACAGAAGCGACACACATCCGTCGGTGCTATCCCGGCCCTAGCCGCCCAGGCCTCGGTCACATACGATCTCCAAAGAAACCGATATTGTATTTCTCGCAGGCGCACAGACTCCGACAAGCCTCTCACTGCAGCAAACGCTTCCCCGAGCTTCTGGACCGTCAACTCCGGCAGCCCATCCGCCCGCCACCGAGCAGCTAACTTCTCGAGGGTTCTCCCCGCACTGGAGGGCCTCAGCTCGCTCCGCAGTTCCTGTACCGTGATCTTCTCCGCCAAGCCCTGGATCAAAGCTAACATACTGCCCGGTCCTAAGATGGCGCCCCCGTCTTTCTGCTCCTAAACGCACATAATGTCGAACCTGCAGATAGAAGTAAAAGTCCATCGCCCCCAGCCCATAACGGCCCCGCAGCGACTGAAACGAGTCCAACTCTGGGGCCGAAGCCATTCCCAAATGCCCAAGACATTGCACTCCACACCCCTCCCAGCGGCGAGCCACCAAAGCGTGTCTGCCCGGCAGGAAGCGGCCATTGCCCCGGATAGGCAAAAGATCCGTTCGTTGCCACGACTGGTTCCGCCGCTGGCAAACTACCCGCCACACTTGCCGGACCGCCTTCATATACACCGACACCCGCCACCACTCAGGAAGATCCCGATTACGACTATGGAGCAGAACCAATCGATGCTCCGGCGACGACATCGCATCAACAAGTTCAAGAGATATCATTTCAGCCGTACCCCGCAGTACATCCCGGAGAGGGCGCATCAGACTAACCACATTATAATCACGCAATGACACCAGCCCACCTCCACCGTCCTCCAGTGGCCCCATCAATGCCCCTAAAGCAATTCTGGCCTTCCGGCCCCACCATAAAAACTTGCCCAAGTGCGTCTGCAGAAGGCACATGTCCCTTCGTGTTATCCAAAGCGGAGCATGGCGAAGCAGGTACAGCCAACGGGGGAGCTCCACCATTTTGAACAAAGCAATGCGACCCATCAAAGAAAGAGGCAGCTCCCTCCAATGTTTTAACGTCGCAATAGTCGTTGCCAATCGCGGCCCGATATTAACGGAGTAGAGGTGTGATATATCCTCCGGAATCTGCACCCCCAAATAACGGAGCTGTCCCTGCGCCCACAACAACGGGAACTCCCCCACCCACTGAGAACGGACTCTCCCACCTACATCCAACACCACAGACTTAGACCGGTTAACCCGCAACCCCGAGAAAATACCAAACTCCTCGATCTGCTGCAAAGCCACTTCCAACGACGTCGAGGGGTCTCTCAAACACAGGAGCATGTCGTCCGCAAACGCACTCACTTTGATGCCACTTTGTCCCCATCGGATTCCCTGTATCGCTTCATTGCGCACCAAAGACACCAGCAATGGCTCCAGTTGCAGAACAAATAACAAGGGAGAGAGAGGGCAACCCTGTCTGGTGCCTCTCCCAAGAGAGAAAGACTCCGAGAACTCCCCACCCATGGTCAAACAAGCTAAGGGGTCACAATATAAAGCTTGGATCCAACGGAGAAACGCACCGGTAAAACCAAACTTCTGAAGTGCCTCAAACATGTAGGACCAAGACACGCGGTCAAAGGCCTTTTCGGCATCCAAGCTCACCAGAACTAATGGCTCCTCCCGCATCTGGCACAATTCCATACCCATCAATACCTTACTAATATTCAAACATGCACCCCTACCCTTAACAAACCCAGACTGGTGTGGGCCCACCAAGTCCGGCAGAAACCGCTGCAGTCTCGCCGCCAGCACTGATGCTAAGATTTTCATGTCGTAATTAATTAAGGAAATGGGGCGGTAGGACGCCGGATCCTCGGGGTCCTTACCGGCTTTAGGGATAACTGTGATCGCCGCAGTGCGCATATCTCTCGGGAATCCACCTGTCTCCAGCACTTCAGAATATAAGGCCGCCAGAGAGGGCGTAACCTGGACCTCCAAAAGCTTGTAAAATTCTGCCCCGTAGCCATCCGGCCCCGGAGCCTTATGCGGAGACGACCCCTTAATAACTCTCTGAATCTCTGCGCCGGAGATCGCAGCATTCAATACCTGCACATCTTCCGCCTGCAACTGCAGCAACTGCAGCCGTTCCAGGAAAAGCCTCCCACGGGCCATGTCGCCCCCTTCTGCCGAATATAATGCTTGATAAAACCGACGAAAGACCCCCATAACTTCCTGGGTAGAAGTATGCCGAACCCCCTCAGCATCCCTCATCATAGCTATCACCCGAGACCCCCCTCCGTCTCTAATCAAACTCGCAAGCAGCCTCCCCGTCTTATCCCCATAACGGAACAATTGATGCCTATAGTATTGCATCGAGTAGACGGCCCGTTCATGAAGCACCTGATTCAACCGCTTTTGTACTGCCAAATAGTCCTCCCGAACGCGCCTGCCAGACCCCTGCACGTCACGCTTCTTCAGGCGTTGTAGTTCCTGAGCCAGCTGCAGGACAGTATCATTCACTCTCTTCCGTTCTTTTGCAACAAACGCCATAATATGTCCACGCATCACCGCTTTTCCCGCCTCCCAGAAAACTGCCACCTGCTCAACACTGTTCTCATTAAAACGAACATATTCCGGGGGCGGAGCCTGATGTCCAGCGGGTAGGACGCTTTGCGTTGAAGCTCCCGAGAGGCCTACTCAGAATCCTGACTTAATACCTATATAAATTTACTATTTCGCTCCGAGCTGACCGGGGCACCTCGGGGGGGATGGCGGCCCATAAACCAGCGCGCTTGGACTTCGGGTCTCCTTCTTCTTCTCACGGAAAACGCTCCAAAACAGAGGTGTCCTCCCCACAGAAGATGGTTCCATTTCGTGAAAACCCCGCAATGCACCTGGAGATTTTGGAGGAAATACGCGGCGTGAAGGAATTGGTGCAGTCCAATGGAGAAGCGCTCCGAGCCATGCGAGAAGACTTTGGAGTGCTCCAGGACCGACTTGAAGGTCTTTCATTACGGCAGGACAATATGGCGGGGGTCCTCGACTCGCACGAGGTGCGCTTGGGCAAACTGGACAAGGCTGAGCGCCAGATACAGAATCTTCAAAAGGAGTTGGAAGATAGCAATAATCGAGCCCGTCGCAACAATGTGAGGCTCCTCGGAATGCCGGAGGGGGTGGAAGCAGAAGATATAAGAGAATTCTTGCTCAAAACTCTTCCCTCCTTGCTGAAGATCACTTTTCACAGAGAACTGGAAATCGATCGAGCACACCGTGTTCCTGCCCGCATGGCGCTCAACCGCACGACCCCCCGGCCTATTATCTTTAGCTTGCTACGATATCAACAAGTGGAACAAATTTTACATGCTGCCCGAGCGAATCATCATTTGGAATTTGAAGGTCGTAAGGTCTCCTTCTTTCCTGATTTGGCAAAGCCTACCGTTGACCGTCGGAAGAAACTCCTGGCTCTTCGCCCTCGACTTCAACAGCTACAGGCTCGCTTTGGCCTGTTGTATCCAGCGAAGCTCCGAGTGACTCTCCACAACCAGACCAGGACGTTCGAGGATCCTGATCTACTATCAACATTTTTGGACTCCAAAGAAGCAGAGCAGATGCGCTAATCCCAAATCTTGGACTCTTATCTGCCGGCTCTGTCCGCCATTTTGAAGGGCCCGATGCGGCGGTCATAGCCCAGCACAGAAATAGCCTGGACTTTCTATCTTTCTCTGTATGACTTTTGTCTTTGGTCTCCTATCCCTTCTTGATGTGTGCCTCGGTCGGATTCGGAGCACGCACAGTCCTACAGGTTATATGTTTTTTCAATTTCGGCCTTCTCTGGGGTTTCTCCCCGCAGACACATGGTCGCCAGTAATTTTGGGGTTTTGCTTCTCCTCTACCGTACTGCGGTTTTCTTTGTTAATGTGGGGCGCTTCATTGTATTATATTAGCTTATTTTTCCTATGTCATGTGTACAGCCAGATACAGTCAGTTTGAGGGACACAGTGAAATTATGTGTGCTATCATGCTCAGAATTTTAACTTTTCTGAATGGCCTTATGTAAAATCTTATTATACATCGTCAAAGGCATTGCTGGTCCACTCAAAGGAAAGAAAATCCTTAGCTATCTTAGCCACGAGCATGTTGATTTGGTGTTTCTTCAGGAAACGCATTACACTCTGCTGAAACACTGAAACTCAATGCTAGGCCTCACATCGTAGCTGCCTATTCTCCCACCGTTTCCAAATGGTACGGGATAACCATTCTGGTTAAGAAGTCTTTGCACGCTACTGTACCTGATATTAGCGCTGACATGGAGGGTAGATGGGCCCGTGTACACCTTGAGGTTGGAGATAGTGAATTCACGTGTATTTGCACTATGCCCCGAATGTGGACAACCCTGCTTACTATGCAAGTTTTGCGCAGTTGGCCTCGGCCTCCGCCAATGCTCCATTAATACTTGGTGGCGATTTTACTCAAGTGTTCCCTCAATCTTTTCTTCTCATACAAGGTGCTCGTTGGTTGGAAGATCCAGTACCGAGCAGACCTGTGTGGCTAGATATAGTAGCGGGCCTTTGCTCACCGATTCCTCTTACCTTACTCCCTGGTATGACTCTCCCATTAGACTCCCACTATCCACCAATGCTTTTCGACACTTTAGGTGCCTTTAATACTCTTATGCAACCTTTCGACTCCCGACTCTGGTCAGTGCAACTTCAGCATTGTATTCGGAGCACTAGAGTACTCCCGCCATCGGCACTCTCTGCATAAGGTTGATTGGAGACTTCCGATCTCTCGGTAGTTCACCGGGTGTAGCATCCAATTTTACTAAACCTTATGTAATGCTATCACTAGAGATACCTCTATAGCGCAGAAAGTATGGGAGAGAGAATTGCATGTGACTTCAACCTCGGAGCAATGGAGCCTTATCTGGAGCAGAGGGACACGGGTTCCCGACCCGCCTCACTCACTCAGACCCTCTTCTTTCTAGCCCACCGGTGTTTTTACACTCCTCACAGATTAGACAAATGGAACACTACTCAGGGTAATGGTTGCTGGACACGTCCTGCGGCCATTGGTTTATTACTTCATGTTATGCATGAATATCCCACACTACAGTATTACTGGCGTCGGGTCTGGGGTCGTATTTAGTCTATATCGCACTCTCAGGAGTCCCTTTCTTGGAGGATAGTGGGACTTCGCCCAGTAGCGGGGATCCCCTCTCTCCATAAAATGGCTTATCTCCTTTTGAACTTTATGCTTGGCATTGCTATTTTCCTAATTAAGTAATACTGGGAAATTAGTTCCCATCTGAGCCTCAATGTATGGTGGAATCATGCCTGTCTCTACAGTAAATATGAACAAATACCTCGTCTGTTCGCTTCCTCCGTTCAGACTCCTTCTCATTGGTCTCAATGGAAGATGCTCAATGAATATGTACATTTTGCTAAATGCTCTCATCTGACTGTCTAACTTTGTATATATCTCTGTCTCATGATCATGCTGTATTGTGGATACTTTTTTGATCGTTTGATGTATAATCACTGTTAAATGGCAGCGCTCACATGCTGATACAAACGGGTAGAGAAGAAGCACCGGGGTGGGGGGTAATGGGTTTACTTTTCCTTATTGTATACTTGTTTTGTCTCTTTTGGTGTGTTGTTTCTTTTGTTTGTTGCAAAATGAAAATAAAAGTTTAAAAAAAAAAAAACGAACATATTCCTCCCAACACTGCTTCAAGTACTGCGCGAAAGCTACGTTCTGCCACAGGTGTCTAGGAAAAGACCACTTAAAAGGCGCTCCCCCTTTTCCTTTCCAATCTAGTCGGACCAAGGCATGATCCGAAATGCCCACCGAGTCAATCTCCACCGCAAGGACCTTGCCAAAACAGTGCTTTGACACGAGAAAATAATCTATCCGAGACCAGGAATGGTGGGCTCGGGACAGGTGAGTATAATCTCTTTCACCCTCATGTAGGACCCTCCATGCATCAATTAACTGCCCCAATCTGCACAAATCGCTCACGCCCTTCTTACTCCAACCCCCTCCGGGTCGCGACTGTTGCCTGTCCAACTGCGGGTCATGTGGGCAATTAAAGTCCCCCGCTATAATAACCGATATGTGGGGAATCCGCCCCACCTTAGCCAACACATTCTTGAAGAAAAGATGATCGTAAACATTAGGTGCGTATATATTACCCAAAAGCACTTCTTCCCCCTGAAGCTTTACATGAAGAAAAAGATATCTGCCCTGGGGGTCCACATCTTCGTGCAGCACCTCCATCGGGATACCCTTCTGCACCAGAATGGCCACCCCCTTTTTCCGACCCCCCTAGGAGGCCGCATACACCTCTCCCACGCAATCTCGCTTCAACTTCTGATGTTCTCGCACACTCAGATGCGTCTCTTGCAACAGAGCAATCTGGGCTTTAGCCCGTTTTAGGGCCTGCAGGATCTTTGTCCGCTTAACAGGCGTACTCACCCCTCCCACATTCCACGTTACCATACGTACATCAGGCATAGCATGCCACAGTTCCCAAGATACCACGCAAGCAACATACTGCTATGAAAACCCAGGACCTCCCAGCCACGGCCCCAGGCCCCAGACCCGCTCCACATCTCACACCCACTGACAACCTGCATTCTCTATCGCCGTCACGCGCCCTCCATCCCACTGCGCCCTCCCACCCCCTCCCCCATACATTCACACCCCACCCTCCCGCCCTCCCCCCCCTCCCCCCCCACCCTAACCCCCCGTTTCCTCTTCCACTACTCCACCACAATACCATACCCAGCTCTATCGCCGGGACTGAGATCAAGTGCATCGCTGCAGGGTTGCCCCGCCAAAGAGCTGCTCACCTCCGCCCCAAAACCAACAGGCTAAGACCCAATAATTGCCCCCTGGAATTCCTGGGGCTGTCGTGGTCCTGATGTTTACGTAAAAGTGAGCAGTCCACTGGCCATTCACCAAGCTGCAGCGGTCACTCATGACCTATAAAACAGTGTATAAATTACTAATAACAGGCCTACAATCTCACATTGCAGTTCAGGCAGAGCCCTGAGAGAAGCACCAGGTGACTGGCTATGCTGTGTCTAAACATCACCAGCTCCACACTCAGCCTTGCGCAACACACACGCACCGCAATGCACAGGCACACCAAAATCTCCACACTCAGCCTCCCGCCAGCTCACAACAAGATAAACAGAGGAACTCCCTTCAGCATAACCTAAACAGCAGAGTACTGCAATATAACTAACATGGCAGTCCAGATCATTGTGGGCACTGCTGGGCACCATAGTCTCCCTCTCCATGCTATCCACAAAGCGCTTGGCCACAGCGGCAGTGTCAAAAGAGTGATCTTGGCCCTGCTTGGAAACTCTCAGAATCGCAGGATAAGCCAGCGTGAAGCGGATTTTCCGCCGAAACAGGGAGGCACAGATGGGGGAGAACTCCTTCCTCTTCGACGCCACAGCCGCGGAGTAGTCTTGAAAAAGGAGCAGCCTCTGATTATTGTAAGTCAATCCACCTTTCCTCCGATAGGCCTGCAGAAGCTGTTGCTTGTGCTGAAAGTTCAAAATCCTGGCTATGACTACTCTCGGCCGGCCTTGCATCCCCGAGCGTGGTCCAATCCTATGCGCGCGCTCCACTCGCAGCTCGCCAACTAGCGCATGCAGGCCCAATTCCTCCAAAAGCCAGACCTCAATAAACTGCATTAGTTGTGCATCAGTCTTTTCCTCCGAAACTCCGATTATCCGGATATTGTTCCTGCGGGATCTGTTTTCTAGATCCTCCACTTTGGCTTGCAGAGACTCGATCAATTTCGCCTGGGCAGAGGCCTCTCTCTCCCGTCGGCCCTCCTCCTCCTCAATGGCGACCACGCGGTGTTCAAGTTCCTCCACGCGTCTGCCGACGTCAGTTAAAGAGTCCCCCATCTCCTCCAACTTCTTCAACACTTGATCAAATTTGGGGTCTAATAATTTAACCACCTCTCTGGCCACCTCATCCGTTGCAGACGTCATGCTGTCGGCACCCGGAGACGCCGGCTGTGACAACGCGGCCGCCGCGGGCCCTGGTCTCCCGCCCTTCTCCTTCTCTTTTTTATAAGTTACTGGCATGATAGCAAGCTGGGGATCGGCTCGTTCAAAGCAGCGCAGCCTCCCAGCAACACCCAAAGGGATCCGCGGCAGTCCGGCTCAGCAAAACAAGGTTCGTGCAAAGATTAATCGGGGCAGCCCCGGAGCGAGTCAGGAACCGTCCTCACTTGCTCATGCGGCACGTGATCTCTCGGAAGCAGTCATTTATTTAATCTAAAAATGTCATTTCCCTAGCATGTCCTGCTGTGACATTGACCCAGTCGATATTGGGGTAAATGAAATCACCCCATTGACTTTATTTACAAAGCCTGCATTTAAAATTTCAGCACCTAGAATGTATATATATGTAACTTCTATTTCAATTCTAAATACTGTTGCAAAAATGCAGCTTTGTATTTTGGAATCTTTTGAATTTCCCTTTTGCACCTATTCTGATCTTTTTTACAACATTTAATCAAAAGTTATATATCATCATAGAGCTAAGACCGAGAGGAAGAGATGGAGCGAGATATGTTTTTTACTTTTGCACTAAGGCACAGAATCAAAATGTTTAAATAAAGATAGTATGTTAGTGTTTCTTTTTCTTTCTTCTAAAGACATTTTTTTTTTGTTAAGTTTTGCTTGATCATTGTAAGTCTTGATCTCTAAAGAAATGCACAGAAAGTTTCCATTTTTTGTTAATAATGCTAGATGGCTAAAGCCCACCCTTGCTGTGTGCCTTGAAGAGACCACAGCATCAAAAGGCTTGGCCCCATCATGTATGATATAAGGAAGGACCAAATGCCCGTGAGAATATCATGGAACTGTCTGACAATCGTCCGGGAAGTGGCGCTGCTTGCTCACCCCGTTAAACCAGATTGTGTGCCTTGCAGCAATTGTGGCATCAGAAGGCTTAGCCCCATCCCATCTAACATTGATTCCAGGTTCTCCCTGGAGATAAAGAGGGACCCAACATCTGTGGTGAGTGTCCTGGCTGGGCTGCTAAAGGGGTACACGCCTTTGAGAGTCTCTTCAAGAGCCTCTTGAGATCCATGAGTAGAAAGGATTTTCTTTTTGTTTGATATTGTTATTGGTCAATGTTCTCTATGTTTTGGGGAAAAGCAGTAAAGGGCTAGGGGAAGGGCAGTGTTTGTTTTAGGGCAGGGTTGATATTGTTGTTTAAGGGTGTTGGTGAGGAAAGGAAGGCGGTGAGAATTATCTTGTTTGTTATTTGTTAAAAGGGTTGATGGAATGGGGAAAGGAGGGATTAGGGAGTTAGCATCTGGTTTAGTGAATGCTAGACCTGTTACTGAGAAGAGGGAAAGTATGATTTGGATGTGCTGCTATTACAGAGAGTCAGGTACCTGAGGAAGGAGGCGTAGATTTGTATGAGATTGGAGAAAAAAGGTGGAGGGATGTTATTTGTATTTAGAGAAGGGTTGTTTTTTTTTAAGTTTAGGGAACTAAGGTTGTGGAGTGTTCATGGATTGATGGTGCAGGTGGGAGAAAAGGATAAGTTGGGAATTTTGGTGATATATATTCCTCGTAGACTGGATGGAGATATATTTGGGATGATCTGTTAGAGCTCTTAGCAGATTTGTTGCGCGAGTACCCAAATCTGTGGGTGGTAATGAGTAGATTTTAATATACATTTTTATGAGAAGGAGAGGATAGAGTCAAAAATGTATTTGTGGGATTAGCTCCTTCTCTAGCTCTATTCAAATCCAGGCTAAAAACCTACCTCTTGAGGCTGCTTTTGGATCCTGATTATCCTCACTCTCTTGTTCACTACTTATGTGTAACTTACCACACTCTAATCCCCAGTTTTGTGATATTTTTTTTCATCTTGATTAGATTATAAACTCTAATGAGCAGGGACTGTGCCTTACATTTACGGTGTATGTACAGTGCTATGTCTGCCTTGTAGCACTATATAAATGATTATTAGTATTAGTCAGGGCCGGATTTACCTTGAGTGAGGCCCTATGCCAACAAAAATTGTGGGCCCCCAGCAGGGGCGGCCCAAGGGGGGTGTGGGCCTCATTTGCATAAGGGGCCTCATTTGCATAAATATTTGCATAATGTTACCATATACTAACTTTTAGTAAACATGCCTCTTAATGAGTGTATGGATAAAGAAAGACTAAAAGATTTCTACATTACTATAATCCAGTGCCAACTGCCAGACACATTAGGAACTACTACAAACACTGCCCATTTAGAACCCATAGCAAACCCGCCGTATCCTAACAGCACTACCAGGACTCACAAAGCACCATACTCTACCAATCAAAAGGCAACACTGCAAATATTAAACCAATACATTTCAGAGAACAACAATACATGACCTACTGGGGAAAGAGAACAAGTGGCAATGTCAAATAGGAATTATATAAACAGAACACCTCAGCTCAGTTACACATGCAGAACATAGACCATCACCAAACAAGTAATCACATTTTAGAAACAGGAAGACAATAATTAAACTGGGAATCCCAAAAGCCAAACTTGGAATGTACAACACTGTAGAAATAAAACTATACATTAATTTGCTCTTGTACTAAACAAAGCGCAGACGTTAATGATGCACATTTACCAGAGCTGACATATTCCAATTAATAAATTCAAAATAAAGAGATATTTTTCTACCTTTTGTGCATTTTTTTCAGCTGCAATTGCTCCAGCCACTTTCTTCTGGTTTCTTCATGTCTTCTGCTAACTCTCCATCGTCTGCTGTCCATTTGTCCTTTCTTCTCTCTTCTAGTTTTTTTCCATTCTCTCTCTACATCTGCTTTAACATACTAATCTTTCTCCTTTTGCTCTTTCCTCATTCCTATTTCATCCAGTCAAATTTTACCCCTCCATCCTCAATCCCCACTTACTCTCCCAATACCCGGCCAATTGTAGATTTTTTTATCCCTCCCACACAAAATATTTTTCCCTTCTCCATTTTACTCTTCCAGCCCCATCCCATTCTAATCCTCCCCCAACATCAGCTCCCTTCTAGTTCCAGCCTCACCCAGCATCCATTCCCTTCTAGTCCCTGCATCAGCCCATTTCCAGTCCTAGCCACCCATCAGCCCATTTCCAGTCCTAGCAACCCCCCAACCCAATACAAGTCCTAACCCCCCATCACCCCATTTTCAGTTTAAGCCCCCCCTATAACCCATTACCAGTCCTAACCCCCCATCAGCCCACTTCCAGTCCTAACCCCATCAACCCATTTCCAGTCAGCCCCCCATAGCCCATTGCCAGTCCTAACCCCCCCCCATCAGCCCATCAGCCCACAGCCCATTACCAGTCTTAACCCCCCCCAAAGCCCATTACCAGTTCTAAACCCCCCCAACAGCCCATTATCAGTCCTAACCCCATCAGCCCACCTCCAGTCTTAACCCCCCATCACATTTCCAGTACTAGCCCCACCATAGCCCATTACCAGACAGCCCCCATCAGCCCACAGCCAATTACAATTCTAAACCCCCCCAAACCCATTTCCACTTCTTAAACCCCCCCAACAGCCCATTACCAGTCCTAACCCCATCAGCCCACCTCCAGTCTTAACCCCCCCCAGCCCATTTCCAGTCCTAGCCCCCCCCATAGCCCATTACCAGACAGCCCCCATCAGCCCACAGCCCATTACCAGTCTTAACCCCCCCAAAGCCCATTACCAGTTCTAACCCCCCCCCCAACAGCCCACAGCCCATTACCAGTCCTCCTCATCAGCCCACCTCCAGCCTTAATCCCCCCAACTCATTTCCAGTCCCAGTCCCAACCCATTTCCAGCCCCAGTCCCAGCCCCCCCAATTACCAGTCCTACCCCCTCCCCCTCCCCCTCCCCCTCCCCCTCCCTCTCCCTAAAGTAAAATTTATTTTTAAAAAAAAAACCTGCTGGCTGCCGCCGCTGGGCCACCTCTGCTGCCGCGGCAGCAAGGACAGACCCGCGGGGGCACCCTCAGAAAGCTCGGTCCCTCCCTCAGTGACACCGTGGATCCCTCCGTGCAGTCTGTTAGAGACGCGAAGGCAGACTGTCTCCTTCGCGTCTCTGTTAAGCCCGCAGGGGCTGATGGGAAATTTCCCATCAGCCCTGCGGGCTTAACAGTCGGGAAGGCAGAAGGAGACAGTCTGCCTTCGCGTCTCTAACAGCCTGCACGGAGGGAGACACGGAGGCACGGTGGGAGGGACCGAGCTTACCGAGGGGGCCCCCGCGGGTCAGTCCATGCTGCCGCGGCAGCAGAGGGGGCCCCGCGGCGGCAGCCAGCAGGTTTTTTTTTATTTTATTAAAAAAAAAAGCCTAACTACTTCAATTTTTGTGGGCCCTTTGCAGCTGTGGGCCCTACGCCATGGCGTACATGGCGTATAGCTAAATCCGGCCCTGGTATTAGTAGTAGTAGTACTATCACCCAGTAGCAAATCAGTCCCTGATAGAAAAGCTGTTAGAGAGTGTTGTTTTAGCTCAACTGTCTGCTTCTGTGAAAGATCATCAGAAATTAGATGTTTTCAGTCAGGCTTCTGAAGGCAAAACAGCACAGAAATAGTGCTGCTTGTCTTGTCAGATTCAGTTATGGAGTTTTTATCCAAAAGGATAGAGGTGGTGTTATTTTTTTTGTACCTCAACTCAGTATTTGATTTGGTAAATCATGCTGTATTGTTGGACAGGCAGTAGGGGTAGGGTAGGGTGTTGGATTGGATTTCATCATTTTTACAGAAGGGATGATTTCAGGTCTGAGCAAATGGTGAACTCTTATGCTCTTGAGTGATGAAGATGGATGTGCACCAGGGTTAGCCCTATTCCCACTTCTGTTTAACATAGTTCTTTGGCCATTGAGAGCATTGGTTAGGAGTTTAGGGTATGAGTGTCATTTATATGTGGACAATATTCAGCTGGAGGTCCAAGCATTGAAAAGGTAAGCCGATATTTGGAAACAGTTGCATCCTGGTTTTGTAATAATGGGTTAAAATGGAATTGTACAAAAACAGAGCTGTTGCAGGTTAGTCCACGGAAGAAGATTCATGATGATACGGTATTGTCTACTTTTAGGGGACTTGCTTGTACCCTGAGGGAAATGGCAAAGTCTCTGGAGACTGAATTATTGAAGGATTTTTAGCACTGAAGAACATGTTATTGGGGTAATGTGTAAATTGTCCTAAACTGTGTTTGGTCTTCAGTCAGGTGGCTAATTATTGATAGAGTGCCATCCATAGCTGCTTTTATTGTATCGATCCATCGCATTGCTGGCCTTCCTCTTTTGTTTTGACCTTTAACCTTGCCAAGTACAATGACTTTCTCTAATGATTTTCCTCTTCACATGATGTGTCCAAAGTATATGTCATTTGAGCAGTCCATGGTATACACCAGGCATGTCCATCTTCGAACAGGTCGTGATCTACTTTTTCCAGCCAAAAGTGCCGGTGATCTACAGTACCAACATGAAAATTAAGTTTCAAATTAGTTTCAAATTAAATTTTAACCCAATAAAGTTGGAGGATTCCCCCCCCCCCATTTTTAATGAACCTTCTGCCATTTACTTGGATGTGATCAGCTGTTAAGCAAATTAAGCAAAAACAAAACAGAGAGACGAAGATCCAGTAAGAACTGCAAGGAGAAATGGAAAGTACATTTTTTCTTAAAGTTTTATTGAGTAATAACTTTCTTTAACTGTCTTAATAACTTTCTTCAACTTTTATTGAGTAATTTGTGTTAAATTTAGGTCACGTATTGATCCAGGCTGTAACCGGGTAAGGTGGACTGGGTGCTCCTGTCCCTGCCCCCACCCCCTCCATTACACCCCCCCCCCCCACTTACAAATAACCACAACACACTCATTGGGAATCAAACTGGTCGCAGCTTTATTAACCGTACAACATTTTCTTTCAACCACAACCAACAGCAAACCTTCATTAACTGAATTCCGGCCGCGGAACGAATCCCCACCAGCCGTGTGGGTAGCAAAGTGAGTTCCGCCTGCTTCCGCCATAAACCGGCCACAGGCCATTCCGTTGCCCCTCTTCCGGCTTCGCCATATTATTAGCAAAAGCCCCGAGGGTTTCACCGGGCCGGGGGTACCCCACCCCCGCCCTGCATCTTGCCACCGGCTCCGGACCCCGGACACCTCCGGGATCCCGCCTACCCCCCTCCAGCTGCAACACCCCTTCCCCCAAACAAGCCCAACCAGAGGATGGGAGGGTGGGACACCAGCCACCTTCATGCTCCCCCGGTGACTGACGCTCCCGCCGGCTCACTCGGCCCTGGCCCCGCCTCCCACCAGGTCTAGACACTCCCCCATTGGCTCCCGCACCCGCACTCACAATCGGGAGCCAATGGGGTCCGGCAACCCACGCCGACGCGGACCTCCTCCAGACGCCTCGTGGGGGCCGGGACACGCACGCGCCTCGGTGCTCCTGTCCCTGCCCCCACCCCCTCCATTACACCCCCCCCCCACTTACAAATAACCACAACATACTCATTGGGAATCAAACTGGTCGCAGCTTTATTAACCGTACAACATTTTCTTTCAACCACAACCAACAGCAAACCTTCATTAACTGAATTCCGGCCGTGGAACGAATCCCCACCAGCCGTGTGGGTAGCAAAGTGAGTTCTGCCCGCTTCCGCCGTAAACCGGCCACAGGCCATTCCGTTGCCCCTCTTCCGGCTTCGCCATATTATTAGCAAAAGCCCCGAGGGTTTCACCGGGCCGGGGGTACCCCACCCCCGCCCTGCATCTTGCCACCTGCTCCAGACCCCGGACACCTCCGGGATCCCGCCACAGGCTCAGGGACCACCGTCACTGAGCCTCCCCCCACGGCAAGCTGCGACCAGTCGCCCTCCCCGGCGCCACATATTCCAAAGCCTCTCTCCAGCCATTGAGAAACAAAGCCACCCCCCACCGGGGATAAACGCACCCCACCGTGCCACCGGCACACCCCACCTCTAGTCAGGATGCAAAATCAGCCATCCACCCTGCGGACACACCCAACGGCCAACCAGCCGATAATGTCTAATCAATCCCCAAGACCACCACTAGCGGTCCCAGCCAGCAGGCCTTGGAATTATGTCCGCCCTCCCCCAAAACCACATTGCCCCACATGAATAGCACTTCATCCCCATCACCACTTACCCATCCTGGCCGCTCAATCACTGCCGCCCGACTTCAGCAGCAGTACCTCCGGCCCACCCATCTCGCAGCCCTGGTGCCGAAGCAAAGGCAGCAGCGGCCCCTCCGGAGACCGCGCTTGCCCAGCCATGAGACGGTCACCTCAGCGGCAGCAACCCCATCGTTGACTCCAATGGCCTTGGCACTGTCCGGGAATCGAAGAGCCGATCATCCAGCAGCAACCTGGAGTCCGGCCGACATCTGAAAGAAAGAACAGTTAGCACCTGCTAAGCCCCCCCACACCCCCCCATAAGCACCAACCTCGGAAAGGCTCTCGACTGCCAGCAGCCCATCCACTGACTCCAGGAGCAAAGTGGGCCGGAGCCAGCCCCAACTGGCAAAGCAGCAGCCGCAAAATCCGGTAACACTCAGTAGCGCTCGGACATCCGCCTGCCCCAAGAGGAACCCCCCCCCCCCCAGATCCTACATGCCGATAGGCCTCCAAGGCAGCAACCTGACATGTAGAGGAAGCACATACTGCCCTCCGAAGTACCCCCACCCCTCTACCCCCAAAAACAGCCAGGGATCCAGCCGAAGCAAGCCACGCTCCCCAGCGGCAATTGCCCCTGCAGAACCAGTACAGGCACCACCCGCTTCCTCCCACTGGGGACGCCACCAGCCCCCTCCCGGAAACCTTAAAAGAAGGCCAGACAAGACACAGCCGTACACAACTTGAACTCCATGCCGTGCCGCTGACTCCGAGGGGAACGTGACCAACCACCCGCCCAGCCGGATGCGCACTCTCCCCACCCCTCAGCAGCCAAATAATCTGCAACCCCCCCCCCCGAGGCCCCCCAATCCACTGCCTCCGGGAAAATGCAAAAACCCCGCAACAGGCCCCGTCCTGCCGACCGTGTCGCTCCCCGCCGTACGGGCCCAACAGATGGCCCTACCCCGGACCCTGCTGCCAACCCTACGATACCAGCAGCAATTACGCCGTCACCGCCACGCCAATACCCCCTCCATTGCGCTGCTGACACTGTAAATCTGCCCCTGGAGCCAAAACCCAACCCTATTCCACCAGGAACAGGAAAGAGCGGCAGCAACGTGATTAGTCAGCCCCCAGCCAGCCAAGCGGCAACCCTATGGCAGCCAACGCCACCGGTCACGTCATCGAATATATACCGCCGCCCGCACCGCTGGCGGCCCAGGACCCTGCGCCCCAGAATCCCCAAGATACCCATACAACCCCCCGCTGCCTACCACACATCCCCTGCGTAAATGACAGCCTCCACGTGAACCAAAACCTGTTGAAACCTCCTAGTAACTGATCCCCTACCCCAAGCAGCCCCCCAAACCCCGCGACACCCAGCGGTGTCGTAAGGACACCCGACGCCGCCTGTTACAACCGACACCAGAATACCCCCCCCCCCAGAGGAAGTACCTGCCACGCGACGGTCAAAGCCTATTCGGGCCTGCAAATACCGCAACGGTCTTGTAGAAGCTCCAAACTTGTTTGCAAGCAGAACCCCCAGCCAAACCACCACCCCTATTGGCCAGCACTCCACCGTGTACACAGTGTCTTGCACCTCCCCCAACAGCGATACAGTGGGGGATCAGTCTGTACTACCCCGGCTCCCTTCTCGGCACGCTCCCGCTGCCCTGCCCATGCCACGTCCGTTTACCAGCTAACCCCTCCAATCTGAGCGCAGTACCGCACCGAAGTGAGTTCCATCCCTCATCAGGTCCAACCCTCCCCTTAACGAAATAGCAAGCTCAAACCGACATCCCCCCTCGAGCCCCCACCCGTCCCATCCAGGGCCCAGTCTCCCCAAACCGAAGAGGTGACGAAGCCAGGTCCCATGGCTCCGAACCGCTTGGGGCGGGAAAAGAACCAACTGTAGCCCCTTCCGGACACATATGAGGGAGAAACGCCCCCCCACCACCACAAACGGAACAGCTAGGCCGACACGGACAATCCGGAAAAGAGCAGGGGGTTTGCCACCCACCTGCATAAGGCCCCAGCTCCCCCCCAATCGCTCTCTTCCCCCCCGAAAGGCCGTACCACTCCGCACCACTGCTCCCCCTTTTCGTTCCCCCCCCCCCGTATGCCACAGCCACCCTCCATTCGCACCCCCTCTCCGCACCCTGCGACAAGGACGATGCCCCGCGGGATGCAGACGACAAGGACCCGGACCCGCGGCACAGACTACAGGAGTGTTGCCGCTACCGCTTTCGCCACACCCCCCCCACCCCTTCAGCCCCCTCCCCCAATTGGCAACTCACCTGCCCCCCCAGCCAGGGGCCTGGGCACCTGCACACCCCCGGCCCGATCCACCGGCCCGCTGTCCAACCGCCCCCGTCCTCCGGATCCCCAGCGTCGCCATAGCCGCTCACTCCCGCCACCATCCACCTCGCACTCACCAAACCACGATGCACCAGCATTCCGCCAGGCAGCATCTGTAAAGAGAAAACAGAACACACCGAAGAGGAGCAGCTAAAACCCATGGAGAACGCACCCTCCCGACCGCCCAGCCCAGAAGATCCCCCAGCCTGACCGTCCCGAAATAAACTTAAAATTTTTTGCTAAAAGCACTTTGTCAACCCACTGTATTACCTGTGCACAAAGTCTAGCCTACTATGAACACTCGGAAACGGTGCAGGCGTTCGCTTTAGAAATCACTAAAATTATGACCCTAAACCCATGAAAGCTAACTAAAATTACCGTACCAGGTGCCCGGCCTCAGCAGCACATCTGCTGTACTACACAGAATTATCCAACTTTGCAGATAATACATGCGATAACTGGGCCTGGGCCTGGGCCAAGGCTCCCCCCTCCCCCCCCAGAACAACAGCATACCCATAAAGCAAAGTATATTCCCTACCCTCAACTCACCCCCGAATAAGCACTAGGGGCTCCGGAAATCCCACCAATCCCTTCAAATCTCTTCAAACTGGCACAGATTCAATTTTATAAATTCAGCTATGTGTGACCAGTGAAGGGGCACTCCAGCCCATAAAGAACAGCTGCGCCCCCTCCTGGAGGTCCCCCACGCACCTCGTCTCCTACCCTAGGTGCCCTCCGATTCCCCAGGGCACATCCAAGAACCCCGTATTGTTCCTTGGACTCCTGGCCCAAAAGCCTCCTGACTCTCTACGATCCGAAGAGAGAGAGACTGGGTCTTGCTATCTTATCCAGGCTGCACTGTACCAATTATTCACAAGTGCAATCCCACCACTGCTGAACATGGGGGCTTTGACCTGCTCTGTTCCCAGCCTGGGCCGGTTCACCCCTCTTTACACCACCTGGTGCTCCTGGGCTCCCCCAGGAACCCCATGTTGATGCCAGCTTAGTGTGGATGCCTGCTCAACATAGCTTGAACATAGTGCAGAAGACCCTGGACTCAAGCCAACCACCAGCCTCAGCTTCCCCAGGAGCAAGGATTACAGGCACAAGCCACTGTGCCCAGCTAAGAGATTTTAGATTGTGCTCACACTGTGATAGTGGTAGCTCGAGGCAAATGGCATTTAGGTACAGTTGACATTTTCTTGTCCAGAGAGAGCTTATAATCTAAGGGACCCTTTTACTAAATTATTTTAGGTTTTTGTACTTATTGTACATTTAGCACTGATACCAGCATCCATTAAGTTCAAAGCCTCTACAGTAACTATTGGGACATGGCCAGCATACAACTGGGCCTCAGTCCAGTGGCCTCCCACCATCATTCGGCACCACAGCAGTCCTGCAGGCCTGCCGAGAGGACAGTTGCGGCACGCGCGGCTCCCCCAGATGCTATCCCGCCACTCTACCCAGCAACCGGGGACATTCGCGGCCCTCAGGGCCCCCCCACCCATCAAGTCCCGCATTGGCAGGACCCATGAGCATGCGGGTCAACTGCCGTGGCAGGCGCAGGAGCGTGCTCACTGCCAGCCCGCCTTTGCCGCCTTTCCTGTCAGTTGTGATGTCACAAGTGGGAACAGCTGCGGGCCTGCACCCCCGAGGCCTGCAACGGGGCAGCCGTGGCACTCGCAGTGCCCCTCCCCCCCCCCGATCCCCCCGCAGACTCTCTGCTAGGTGAATGGGCACCCATCACTCACCGCAAAGTCCAGGCACCCGCAGGACCAAACGCGCCCGTTGGCCCACTGCTGCAACAGGCCCGGGAGCACAGCCCTCTGCCCGCTCGTCACCGGGGGGGCTCCCCACTCACACCTATCCTCCCTCCGCTACTCCTACACCCGACACCCCCCCTCAGGCCGCTCCCGCCACCCAGGGATAAAAAGGGGAAGGTACCCTCCGGAGACAGCAGACACGCCAGCCACCTTCATGCTCCCCCGGTGACTGACGCTCCTGCCGGCTCACTCGGCCCTGGCCCTGCCTCCCACCAGGTCTAGACACTCCCCCATTGGCTCCCGCACCCGCACTCACAATCGGGAGCCAATGGGGTCCGGCAACCCACGCCGACGCGGACCTCCTCCAGACGCCTCGTGGGGGCCGGGACACGCACGCGCCGCCCCCCCCCCCGGTTATCGGCAGCTAGCGGGCACGAGGCCCGCGGCCTTTCTGATCTTGCACAATCTTTAATATTTCACTCTTGCTCATTAGTGAGACGTCTGAGCCTGCATTTCATCCACCAGCTTTTTGAAGTTGGGTGAATATTGCGTGAGGACCAGTCTCAGGGAATCCTGGAGATGTTCATCTGTCATGTTGGAACGTTGTGTACTCTTTGTCATTTTCAGATGGGAAAATGTAGATTCACATAAATAAGTTGAACCGAAACAGGAGTGTACAGCTTCACTGCATCTTCTCAAGTTGGGAAATTTGTCTCTAGGCACTAGCTTCAAAAACGATTCTTGCTTAGCACGGGTCTTGAGAAAAATGTCATTTTTAAGGGTTAATATTTCATTTTCAAGATATGGTTTGTTCAATGAGTAATTTTTACTGATAGCAGTTTCTTTAATGTCCACATTTACTTTGAATGTGTATGACAAGTACTCCACAACTGTTTCAATTTTTTGGAAGTCACAGAATCTTTTTTCGAATTCCTGGAAAACAGAACAGATTTCTGTCACATACTTCTCATTCTGAAAAACAAAATGTGGATATTGTCCCAGATGGTCCTGCGTATTAGGAAAATGATCAAAAGTGTTGTTTGCAATGTCAGTCATCATTAGCTCAAATTTGCTCTTGTAGGATGAAACTGTACTCATCATCTCGCCAATGAATTTGTTTTTACCTTGTAGTTCAAGGTTCATATCACTTAGTTCCCCTGTAAAGTCAGCGAGAAATGCCAGATCACATAACCACTCATCTTTCAACTCTGCTTGGTCATCTCCCCTCTCCTTCAAAAAACTTCTTATTTCATTCAGCAAATCATGAAATCTTTGCAGAAATTTGTGCTTACTTAGCCACCTTACATCTGTGTGCAAAATGATTTCCGCTGTCCCTTCATCAAGAGCAAGATTGAAAAGCCATCTTTGAAGTGATCTTCCACGAACTGAATTTACAATTTTGAAAGTGATGTCCATGACAGTTTTTGTATTGAGTTTCTTGCTTGCCAAAACTTGCTGGTGAATAATGCAGTGGTAAGAAAAGAAATCTGGGAAGTCGTCATGCTGTCTACAGAGGGCTATGAAACTGTTAACCTCACTTGTCATTGCTCTTGCTCGATCAGTAGTGATGGAAACAAGTCTATGCAATGGAAGATTACACTTTGTCACAAAAGAATGGAAAGAACTGAATATTTTCTGACCGGTAGTTCTCCCTTTTAAAGAAATCATTCCAAGTAGTTCTTCTTTAGCACTGAAGTCTTCAAAAACCATCCGGATAAAGACCAGTAACTGGGCTATGTTTCTTATGTCTGTAGATTCATCCAGCTGGAGTGAGAAAGCAACACAGTTTGAAACATCCTCCAACAATTGTTCAGTTGTGTCTCCACACATCTTTTCTATTTGCCGCATGACGGTGTTTCTTGACAATTGTACATCTTGAATAGCAGCTATGATCTCTTTCTTATTTTTAAATCCTTCAAAAAGATTGTCAGCTGCTTCAAGAAAACAATCTTTTACAAATTCCTCTTCAGTGAAAGGTTTGCATTTCTTTGCGTTCAGGTTGCTGACCTTGAAGGATGCTGTGGTTGCATTGACAGAATGTGACCTTGGCTTCGCCATCAACTGTTGCTGAGTAGCCAATTTCAATTTAAGTTCTTTGAGCTTCAGTTTACGAATTTCACTTTTGGGTGGAAAATCAGCATCAAACTTATTGCTATGCAGAGCCTTTAATTGACGTTCCAGATTACCCTTTTTGGCAAGGATACTGGGGCGTTACAGATTAGACAACAACACTTGTCTTTCACCATGATGAAGAAGTAGCCCATTTCCCATTCATCATGAAAGTGGTAGGTTTTGCTCTTCTTTGGAACACTCATCTTCGTTATACTGGGGTGGCTGGATGTAAGAAGGCCAAATCTGCTAAGTTAGTATAAACACTGGCTGAATCTGGTCCAAAACTGTCACTGTCCCAAAGTATTAAAGATCATCAGGAACTGATGACCTCTGGATGATGTGCAATACAAGGACTGGAGATGCCAAAACCACACATGCAGTTCTAAAAGTAAAAATAAGAATTCATCATACTGGCACCAATAAAATACCACCAAACAATCATCAAAAAAACTCAAACACCTGTCCAGCAAACTAGATAAAATCAAATACACCACACATGATTTAATAAATTCTGCACACAGTGTAGAATCAACGCAAAGGCAAGGCAAAATAAAATTGCAGTGTAGAATCAACGCAAAGGGTAGGCAAAATAAAATTGTAGAGGCAAGCAAAGGTCACGGTGGTTTGAACCAACCCGAAGGCAAGGCATAGGCAAGTTAGAACAAAATTGGAAAAGCCCGCCAAAATCACCAAATTCTTGACACTTTGTTGTGTCTGCCCGAAAATGTTTAATGAAAGCGAACTATAAAGCGACCAATGACCAGCACATGACACAACTAATACGTTAAGTGTATTCAGGTAAAGCCCAGGTCAATGGATATCGCCCGGTATATAACACACTTCTAAGGGGTGTTGGGGTGGGGGCAGGAATGGGTGATTCTGAGAGGCAGGAGACCAGGTATGAAGCTGGGCCTGTGGCGTCTCGTCACAGGGTGCGGGCAGCGGCCCCCTGGGGTACCCACAAACTATTGGCACAAAAACAACAAGCGCCCCCAATATACCTGCAGGCAAGAAAAAAAAACAGGCAAAGGATCAGCAGCGGCGGCAAGCCCTCAGCAGACGACCTGCCGGCACGAGCTCTCTCCTAGCGACGGGGCAAGCTGCTGGAGAGATTTTAACCTACCTTCACTACTTAAAACACAATCAACCCCCTTTATTGACTCCTTAACGGACATGGAATTCTATCAGATTATTAATAAAAAAAAACTCACAACAAGGGTGGAACACTTGACCTGGTCTATCTCCCAGGATCACTACATAAACTATTCAACATTCCAACACTTGAGTGCAAACCAGTCCCATGGTCAGACCACTACCTCATAAAATTTATCATCAACTACACAGATATTACCCATAACAGCAGACCACAACAATCCCCAATCACCAATCACCAGATTCAAGAAATTCAACGAGGAGGAATTTCTTAACCAAATAATACCCCATCTACCCTTCACGCCAACAGATCTTGATGTAGCGGTTGAAAGCTGGCAAAATACAATCACCAATGCTGCAACACACAAAATAACTCCAAAACACATAAATAATAAAAATAATAGCACTAAAACTAGAGATGCTCCCTGGTTCAACAACACACTAAGATTAATGAAAAGGGATCTACGAAAATTAGAACAGAAATGGCGCAGAACCAAATCCAATATGCTCTATGTGAACTACGCAAACTCCCTTAAAAAATACAAGGAGTCAACAGAAAATGTGAAGAAAAACTACCACTCCGTCATACTAACTAATTCCATAAACTGACCAAGAGAACTATTTAACATTGTACAAAATCTAACAAGCAAAACATTGAACTCAAGTGAAATCATCACAGATATTTCACCACAAACTTTAGCCGATTACTATATGAACAAATCAAAACTACAAACACCCCTAAGATTGTCACCTAAAAAAAACACACTATGAACAAACAAACAATTGGTCAAATTTCCATATAATATCTAAAGACACACTCAAGAATATAATCTCAAATTTAAATACAACAACATCCTATTTAGACCCATGCCCAGTAAATTGGATAAAGAAAACTTTACCAATTCTCTCATCCTTCATACTACCCATCATTAACTTGTCGCTAAAACAAGGATACCTTCCTCCCACTCTTAAACATGCACAAATACGCCCAATTCTCAAAAATGGCAACCTTGACAAAACCTCACCCAGTTCCTACAGACCTATATCGAGCATACCCTTTATGGCCAAACTAATTGAAAAAGTAATCCAAATTCAAACTCAAGACTACATTGACACTTCAGCCCCCCTTGACGAACAACAATATGGTTTCCGCCCTCACCACGGAGTAGAAACTCTACTTACAGTTCTACTAGACACACTGGTAAGAGGAATCAACAACCCTAAACAAGCGTTCATTCTACTATTTTTAGACATCTCTGCAGCATTTGACAGTGTAAACCACACAATAATGCTAAACAGACTCAGACAAATTGGAATAAACTCGACAGTACATAAATGGTTTACTTCATACTTAAACAATAGAACCCAAACAGTAAGAATCAATACACAAACATCTAATACATACAAACAGGAACATGGCCTTCCTCAAGGATCTGCCCTCTCGGCTCTCCTTTTTAATATTTATCTCCAACCTGTCTGCAACATTTTCAAACAGTTTCATGTCCCAAACTATGCGGATGATATAATGTTATACATTCCATTCAAAATCCCTAACCCGCCAATGCAATTACTAACTGAATGTTTCACCAAGCTTACAATATGGCTAAAAGAACACAATTTAAACATTAATTACTCCAAAACAGACATTTTATATGTAACAAAAAATCAAAACTTCATTCCTCCAACATTCAGCACACTACAGAACCACGAAATTAAAACAAAAAACGAGGTGAAGTATCTAGGTGTGATTCTAGATAAGAATCTTAGCATGGAATCCCACATCAAAAACACAACTAAAAAAAAATTCATTATAAACTTAGGATAGTTAAACAGCTACGCCCACTGGTTCACCTACATGATTTCTTGAGCATAATTCAGGCAATCATTACACCCCACTTTGACTTTGCAAACACAGCACTCCAGGGAATAACTAAACAGAATCTTAAAAGACTTCAGCTGGCACAAAATGTAGCCGCCAGAACTATCATGAAAGTTTGTACAATAGAACACATAACACCCATCCTAGCTAATCTACACTGGCTACCAATCTACTGCCGAATAAATTATAAAATCTTAATAACTACATTCAAAGCATTAAACAAGCTAGCACCATCGGTTCTGAACAACCTAATTAGCAAGGAAACACCAAAAATCAATGAAAGGAGAGGCAACACAAACAAAATTATGATACCGAAAGACTTTACAAAATCTAAAAAGTCCACTAATAACAAAGGATTTTCACATTCAGCACGAATTCTCTGGAATGCACTTCCTGATGAAATCAGATCTCTAAGTGAAATCAAGGAATTTCGTAAGAAGTTAAAACACACTTATTTACGATCAATGTTCCCTCTAATTTTCTGTAGGCTGTGTGCGCATAAAATATCAGCTGTGTGCAGCTTTTGAAGGAAGGTTAAATTTTTGTGCGCCACATAACGACACTCGGAGTTATATACTTTAAAATTTGACTACACGTCAGAATACAGTATGTACACCACGTTGATTTTAATCAAATTAAATGAAAATAGACAATTACTAAATGAAGTGGGAAATTTCTAGTAATTACAATCATAACTTTTAAATTTTAAGATGTCTGTGTTGTTTTCTATCAGAATCAGAGCTGAAGTTTTTGTGCGCTCTGTTGTAAAGTATGTGCGCTCGCTCGGCGAGGTGTGTGCGCGCGCACACGCGCACAGCTTAGAGGGAACAGTGTTTACGATACACTTTGATGTACAGTCCAATACTATCACACAAACAGGCAAAGGATAATAGATGACAATAAAACTGTCACTCCAAGAAAACTTAATACAACAAATTACAATCAGAGAAACTCTAATTTATGTCTCCCTACCCACTGTATTATAATGTTACACAAGGATAGACTACTAATGACACTGTAATGTAATGTATATAACTTAATTACAAGGTAACAGTTGTATTGTACATAGTTGCTAAGCTCTGTGTAAAGGTTTATGCACAAAGCAGATAGACTATCAGTATCAAGTTCTAGTTCTCTATACTAAGCCTGTTCTTTGTATATAGTTTCTTAGCTCTGTGTTAAGGTTTTATGCCCACAGCTCTAGTTCGCTGTACTAAGCTTGTTCCTTGTATAATGTCCACAGACGTTACATGTAAGATGAACAGGTACTTATTATTGTTTTGCCGGTTCATACAATTGTTCTTTGTAAACCGCACCTGATCCATGGGAAGGTGCGGTATATAAGTGTTTGTTAAATAAATAAATAAAATAAAATGGAGCTAAGTAGGGCTGGCGATCTACCTCTGACCCCTCCGCGATCTACAGGTAGATCGCGATCTACCTGTTGGACATGCCTGGTATACACAGTATTCTTCAGCAGCACCATAATTCAAAGGCATCTTCCTTTCCTTCATCTTCACTGCCCAACCTTTGCATCCATATGACGTTAATGAAAATACCATGTCTTGGACAAGTCAAATCTCTGTATGCAGAGATACACCTCTGCACTTGAGAATCTTGTCTAGGTCCTTCATAGCCATTCTGCCAAGAGCAATGCATCACCAGATTTCTTGACTGCTTGTCATTTCTTTCTTTTGATCCAAGCAGGTTAAAGTTGTCTACTGTTTCTATTTCCTCTCCAAGGATGAAATGATTAATATTTCAGTTCTCAGGATCTTTTTCATATTAAGGTGCAGGCCCATTTTGAGACTAAGGGGTATGTTTACTAAACCGTCTTAATGTTACCGGCGTTAGTTGCAGTCTTACTGTGATGAATGCCATATAAGGTAGTGGACGTTCCGGTCTTAAGGTAGCATTTCGGGTTATCATGCGATAAAGTCCGTTATCGCGCGATAGAGGGAGCCGTGGCACGTTAACGCACATTAGCCTTAATTAGGCGGCTAACCTACAAGCACAGCAATGGAGGTGTAGCACACTGGTTAATACAATGACCCTTAAAACAGGGGTCATCAGTTCAATCCCCCAGTGGGCTTAATGAGTAAAGCAGTCTGAGGCATTACCCTTTACTTTAAATCAGTGCTGTCTGAGGCATTTTCTTTTTTAATTTAAATTAGTGCTGCCAGCAAACACACCCTCACAGTGCCGTAACCAAAGGTGCCGCATAAGGCGCCCTATAAGACACTCCAGTGGGCGCATTATAAAGTGCACTGTCTGCCAAGGCACCTTATAATGTTCCCTATAGGGTGCCTTATGAGGCGCTTTATAGGGCGCCTTATAGAACGCTTTATAGGACGCCTTATGAGGCACCTTAAGGTTACAACACTGTGAGGGTGTTTTTGCTGGCAGCACTAATTTAAATTAGAAAAGGAAATGCCTCAGACAGCCCTATCACATAACACCACTGTGGGATCAAACCCAAGACCACTGCCTTCACAGTCAGTGAAGTAACCAGTGGGCTACATCTCTATAACTACTAACAAGCCCCTGGCTGGCTACAGAAGAACTTCAGGTCACCACACAAACTGTCTGCTGTGGTTACCAGAATAGGTTTAACCCACCTGTACCCACGATGCACTGCACATGCAGATCAGCAGTCTACAGATGATCACAAGATGGGGTATGCACCCCCACAGCACCTCGGCCTGGTAGGGGGAACTGACCGTGTGTGTTACTGGCACAGAGTAGCTACAGACCAACACATTGTAGGGGTACTGTACTCATCCTGAGGGTGAGGTAGGGCACCCAGCACCAGGTCAGCAGCACCTGGTTTAGTTGAGATAGGCTATGCTGTAGGTTGCCATCATTGCTAGTGTGTGATAGGTAGTCCTTGCAGGCACACCTAGGATACACCTGTGTCCATCTGTATTTTCCAGTCACGTTTAGTGCATATCCTGTGTCAGTGCCATGGTCATATGATTTAAATGAAGGGGGTGATTGGACCCATAGGCAGATTATGTAGCACCACCCAACCAGCCCTCTGGGGCTCAGGGTGGGGGACAGGATCTCCCACCAACAGATCCACATTCTACATCCCTGCAATGGTGGCAGTAGAGGGAACCATCTTCCCCAGTCCTGCTGGGGAACAGGCACCCTACAGGGCAGTCAATGCAGATCTGTATGCATCCATAAAGCAATGGCTGGCAGACAATAGGCCTGGAAATGCTCAGCTTCCCCCCACCACTATCTGATAGTCTCCAACCACTGCACCCTGCAAGGTGTTCCAGCCATATACATACTAACTGTAGACAGTCTGCTAGCTAGTCCATGGTGCATGTTCCTGGAGGAGATGTGTGCACCCAAAACTGGGATGTGAGCACACGCACCAAGCAGATAAGTCAGTGATTGGGCCCCAGAAAAAAAGAACCCACAAATATCACTTGAGAGAAATGCTATATAGCATATGGAGGAACCTAGCCATGCCGTGGTCACTGCTCAGTCAGGGTGAGAGTTACCTCCCAGCAGGACATGCTGTGGCCACCCTGTCCGTGCAGGTGGTGGCCGGGCACTACAATGTCCCAGCCATTGCCCTATGCCCTGTGCAGATGCATCCTGCCCAGGCCACCCTGTCCGGGCCATACTCACAGTACCTTGCTCCTCATTATGCACATTGGCAGGCTAACACTGGAAACAGTGCAAGCAGTGTGGGATCAGTAAGGTGTAGGCAGCCACAACACACTGGATAGACAGACACACACTCCCACACTTATGCCAGCATTGTGCAAATATAGAGGCTTTTGGCAGCCCTGGCCACCACACCAGTCCTGGGCATAGTGCAGGCATGGCTATGGTACGCAATACTGTTGGGGTTACTCCCTGGGGCGGTAAACACTGTCAGAAACCAAAACTGAAGCACACTCCACAGATATCAGAAAGGTTGCTATGATGCAGCTCTATCAGCAAATTGTGCTTAACTTAGGAATTGTTATCTGCCATTACTCATAGCAACATTTTGATATATGTGTAATGTATTCCCAAGTTAAGGGCGGCATTGCTAAGGTATGCAAGTGTTAGTATTGGGAGATGCTGCTGCACGCAGGGCCCAACAGCCTGACTCTCCATGAGGCTTTGGATAGTGGAGCCTGTGGGTGTGGGTGTTTGTAGGGCAGAGGTTCCCAACTCCGGTCCTTGTGGGCCAAACACTATTCAGGTTTTCATGCTGTCCCTAATGAATATGCATGTGATACATTTGCATACAATGGGGGCAGCGCATACTAATGCAGCACAGGCATAGTTATTAGGGACAGCATGAAACCTGAATGGTGTTTGGCCCTCCAGGACTGCAGTTGGGAAACTCTGCTCTAGGGATTACACATGTTTATGGTGTCTGTGCTCTGTAGGGTAAAATATAGGCGTTTTAGGCATGTTTATTTTATCTGCAATAAAGGTTCTGTCTTTATTACCATGGTTTAGTATTGGGTAAAATGTTGACAGAAGCCACAGCTGGGATTTGAACTTGTGACCTTCTGCTCCTGAACACACTGGCTGTGTGTACTGCACCACACTGCTGTCACAGGGCCAGATCATTCCCTGGGGATACCATGACTGTTCGTCAGACAGACCCTGTTGCATTGCATGGCACCCACCTAAATGGGGCTAGGCCATGGTCTGCTGATGCCACTGCTCCCTCTGCCACCAGCACCCCTCCGCCACCATGCTGCCATGCCATTATGCCAGTGGTGCTGGTGGTGCGCAGTTCCAGGCCATCCAGTATGACAGTAGGCAGCTACCTATGGTGTGGGTTCTCGGGTAGAGGTGCCTACATGGACATGCGCGCGTCCCCCCCCCCCCGCACCGCCTGCCAATGTTATGTGCCCTTGGGAGTACCTGCTGGGTAATCTCCCCTGTGACACTGTGGGACACACACTCATGCCCATGTTGGACCCTCATCAGTGGCTGTCTGCTTGCTCTACAGTTTCAGCATTCCTATGTGCCACCTAGGCATCTGCCTAGTCCGCACTGTGCCCCAGCTGCACCACAGCATATGCTGTCTGAACCCCTCTGTATCCCATTTCCAGCATCTGCACAGTTGCCCTTTCCTACTTTCCCACCCTGCTGTTGCGGCACATGTGCACGCCATAACAAACCTGCCCAATATAAAGGGAAA
The DNA here is from genome assembly GCA_033557465.1 of Ichthyophis bannanicus. Classification (NCBI taxonomy): domain Eukaryota; kingdom Metazoa; phylum Chordata; class Amphibia; order Gymnophiona; family Ichthyophiidae; genus Ichthyophis; species Ichthyophis bannanicus. The sequence goes on along the minus strand of CM066031.1, from coordinate 322,186,706 downwards.
ACGCTGATCACCGCTATTTCAATGTGGTATCATTCACCTTAAAGGGGGACAGATCATAGACCTTTCCAAACATGATATCTTCTTTTTTATGCTTTCTCAGTAGTGTTTCTTTATGTTTCTCATTAATATCACTATTGGCCAGCTTGGTTATTGGGATTTTAAATGTGGTTCAGGTCATTTTCTATGTTTATTTGCCTTTTTGTTCCGTGCACATGTATCACTACTATCACGTTTTTGGATTTCCCTGGCTTTGCTGTACATTGCTGACTGAAATGGTTTCTCTTTCCTGCAAATGTGCCTAGTGCGAGGGTTTCACTCGCGTTAATTTTCTGCCCTTCATTTCACGGTGTTAGTGTACAAGGAGCCACTCACCGCCCACTCTCCGCCCATTGATCCCTTCTCTCCGCCCTCTGGGAAGCCTTACTCCACCCTTCAGAGCCGTATTTCACAGCGTTAGGGTGCCTTAACGCCGCAGCCACGTTATCGCGCGATAAGTGACGTTATCGTGCAATAGTGTAAAATTATCATGCAATAATGTCACTTATCGCGTGATAATACTGCCGTTGCGACATTAAGATGGTTTAGTAAACATACCCCTAAGTTCCTTGATCTTGATAAGCAGATGTTTCTGATCATCTTCGCTTTCAAACAGTAACATGGTATCTTCAGCATAGTGAAGGTTGTTTATAAGTCTACCAACAGCCTTCTCATCTTGGTTGTCTTTATACAGTCCTGCTTCTCTGGTGATTTGTTCTGCATATAAATTAAAACAGTATGAGAAAGGTATGCAGCCTTGTTGTACACCTTAGCTGATTTTAAACTATTCTGTTTCTCCATGATCTGTTTGAACTGCTGATTTTTGATCATTGTAAAGGTTGTGTATGAGAACTGGTGCAGGGCCAGCCCAAGGTTTTCTATCACCCAAGGGTTTCTATCACCCAGATATCCTTTTGGCATTCTCTTGTTTATTTCAAGGATCCATGTCACATCCATGATGATGTCTCTGCCCTTTCCTGAATTCTGCTTACACTTCAGGCAGTTTTCATTCCAGGTATGGCTGTAGTCTCTACTGAATGTTCTTGAGTAGAATCTTGCTAGAATGTGGGATCAGAATGGTTGTGCAATCATTTCCATGATGAGTCAGATCACCTTTCTTCAGTATTGGTATGAACTCAGATTATTTCTAGTCAGTTGGCCGTGATGTTGTCTTCCAAACTTCCTGGCAGAGATCTGTAAGTATTGTAACCACCACATCTGATTGCTGTAATACTTCAATGGAAATGTCATAAATTCCTGGTACTTTGCGCTTTGATAATGTTTTTGATGCTGCTTTGACTTCTTCTTTCATCAACAATGGTTCTGGATTGTAAGGCACAGGTTGAAATGTCTGTTGATACATTTGATATTTATGGTATAATGGCTCGGTGTATTCTTTCCACCATTTTTTGATCTTCTCAGCATCATTCAGCAAGGATCCTTGAGCATCTTTTAGCATTCCAATCTGAGGCTGGAATTTTCTTTTTAACTCTCATAGCTTTAGGATAACTGATCTTGTTATTTCTATGATAGTTTCTTATTCCATTTCTTTTCATGTATCATTGTAGTACTTCTCTTTGCCTTGCCTTGCTACACATTCAAAATCTCTGTTAAATCTTTCACCTCTGGCTTTTGCCTCTGCATTTCTGAGTAATTTTCAGAGTTTCTTCAGACATCTATTTTGGCCATTTTTGCTTTTTTACCTTTTACAAAGACTTTTTTCATTCTTCAATCACAGCTTTCTTGATGTCATTTCATTTCTTGGTGCTCTGTCATTTGTATCCAAAGCAGCAAATTGATTTTGTAAGCAGTCTGTAAAAACCCAGTGATTTATTTTCAAAATCATATTTTGCTACATTCATGAGTGACTTGCTCTTTTTCAGCTTTAGCTTGAGTTTGCATACTAGAAGCTGGTGATCTATAACACCGTCAGCTCCAGGCTTTGCTTTGTTGATGTACGAGGGTCATTTTTAAAGTAAGAACCGATTGCGCATCGTGTCCGCGCGATCTGTCAAGTGACGTCCGTTCAAGGTCAGCCACTCTTGGCCAGTCTCTCACTATGCCGCCATTACATTTCACGTCTCTGCCAGTGTTGGTTGTATGGTTATACTGCTTCGTTTGTCGCCATGTCAATCAGTAATCCCTCCGATTGTGAAGTGCGCTCGGTTATCCGTTTCTTAAATGCAAAACAAGTTCGTCCAGCTGAAATTCACCGGCAGCTTGTTGAAGTGTATGGGGAAGGTGTAATGAATGATGTTTAAGGAAGGAAGGACAAATGTTCATGATGAAGAACGATCTGGACGGCCTACTGTCATGAATGAAGACCTGACACAAGAGGTTGATGAGGAAATTTGCCAAAACAGGTGCTTCACTATAGACGAGCTGTATCAGACATTTCCACGTTTCAAGATCAGTAGTTTATCACATTGTTACTGACAAACTGCACTACAAAAAAATGTGTGCGAGATGGGTGCCGAAAATGCTGGACGAACTTGTTTTGCATTAAAACCGGATAACCGAGCGCACTTCACAATCGGAGGGATTATTGATTGACATGGCGACAAACGAAGCAGTATAACCATACAACCAACACTGGCAGAGACGTGAAACGTAATGGCGGCGTAGTGAGAGACTGGCCAAGAGTGGCTGACCTTGAACGGACGTCACTTGACAGATCGCGCGGACACGATGCGCAATCGGTTCTTACTTTAAAAATGACCCTCGTAATTGACCATTTCCATCATTGTCTTCCACAGATGTGGATTACAGGATTTAAGGCAGCATGGATTCACCAGAGGCAGGTCTTATCAGACAAGTCTGATTGATTTCTTTGACTGGGTGACCAGAGAATTGGACCGAGGGAGAGCCCTAGATGTGGTGTACTTGGATTTCAGTAAGCTTTCCACACAGGTGACTTATAAACAAACTGAGCACCCTAGGGATGGACCCTAAAGTTACTGATTGGGTTAGAAATTGGTTGTGGGAGGCAACAAAAGATACAGGTAAATGGAGTTCACTCTGAGGAGAAGGATGTTACCAGTGGTGTGCCGCAGGGATCTATCTGTCCTTGTTCCGATTCTTTTTAACATCTTCGTTAGTGATAGTGCGGAAGGGCTGTTGGGTAAGATTTGCCTCTTTGTAGATGATACCAAAACCTGCAATAGAGTAGATACCCAGGAAGAAGTAGATAACATGAGGAAGGATCTAGCTAAGTTTAAAAAATGGTTGAGAATTTGGCAGCTGAGATTTAATGTTAAAAAATCCAGGGTCATGCATTTGGGCTGCAAAAATCCAAGAGAACGGTACAGTGTAGAGGGTGAAGTACTTCTGTCCACAAAAGAAGAGTGGTACCTGGGCGTGATTACTGTATGTCTGGTGAACTTAAAGTAGCTAAACGGGTAGAAAAGACAATGGTGAAAGCTAGAAGGATGCTTGGGTGCATAGGGAGAGGAATAGCCAGCAGAAAAAAGGAGGTGATAGTGCCTCTGTATGTCTTCAGCGCAACCTCATTTGGAGTATTGTGTGCAATTCTGGAGACCACACCTTCAAAAGGATATAAACAGGATGGACTCAGTGCAGAGGGTGGCTACTAAAATGGTTAAAGGTCTTCATTATAAAGCATATGTGGACAGACTTAGAGATCTTAATATGTATACTTTAGAGGAAAGGCAGGATAGAGGAGATATGATAGAGACCTTTAAATACCTCTGTGGCATAAATGCACAAGAGGAGAGCCTCTTATAATTGAAAGCAAGCTATTACGAGGGGACATAGAATGAGGGTGAAAGGGGATAGACTCAGGAGTAATATGCAGAAATATTTCTTTATGGAAAGAATGGTGGAGGCATGGAAGAGTCTCCTAATGGAGGTGGTAGAGATGAGGACAGTAACTGAATTCAGAAAGCATGGGACAAACACAGAGGATCTCTAAAGGTAAAAAGGGGACTGTTGTAGTTGTTATGGAAGGACAGACTAGATAGGCCATGTGGTCTTTTTCTGTCGTAATATTTCTATGTTTCTATGAAATTTATTTTTTTATTTATTTATTTTATTTATTTCTCTTAATATACCGCGCTCTTCAATATCAGTGCGGTTCACATGGAACAGTTATGTTTTACGGTGGGATAACCGTAAAACTACAGATAACAGGAAATTCAACTTGGATGGTCAAATTAAAATTAACTATGCAATCAATAAACACTTCATTTCTGTTCAACTATGGAAATGCCCAGCACCACAACTATTATTTAGGTATATCTGGCAACAACTGCAAAAGAGGAAGAAGTTGATCTAGTGTATGAACAAGTACAAGCTGAAATCGCCAGAGCATGCAAATAATATATACTGATAGTCACTCATGACTGGACCACAAAAGTTGGGAACAAAGAAGAAGGTAAAGTGGTCAGAAAATATGGACGTGGTAATAGAAGCAAAGCTGAAGAAAGACTGAGAATTCCGCAAGACCAACAATCTATTCATTTCAAATACCTTCTTCCAGGAACATAAGCGGTGACTGTACACATGGATTTCAACCAATGGATTGTACAAAAAGCAAATCAACTATATAGAAAGAGAAACATGATGGCATGATGGCAGAAAGAAAAACATTTCATTACAGTTCTTCCAAGTTTCTTCTTAATTATAAATGCAACACCATTTTGTCTTTGTTTTTCATTTCCGGCATAGTAGACTATGTGCTCATCAGATTCAAAGTGCTTAATGCCTGTCTATTTCAGTTTGCTGATACCCAACAGATTGAGTTATATATATTGTAACACAGCAGATCTGTCCCTTGCTTTAAATAGACAAAAACCTGATGCAAACAGGCTAGGTTCTGACAGGCAGGCAGATCAAAAGCATTTCTGTTGCCATAAGCAACCCAGGCAGGCACAGGATCTGCAGCCGTGCCTAGTTAGGAAACACCTCTCATTAGAGGGAGAGAACAACTTCCACGTGAGGGAAGACACGCCCCTAGGGCATTATAAAAAATGTGTAGAGAAAACAGCTGGGAGCTCAGAGAGAACCAGGAGCTCAGAGAGAACCGGGAGAGCAGAGAGAACCAGGAGTTCAGGAAGGACCCGGAGTTCAGAGAGGACAAGAAGTTCAGGGAGGACCCAGAGAACTCAGAGACCTGATAGGACCAGTGGAACAGGAAACTCCAAAGGAAGTTACACGGGAGACTTCAGAGGAAGTTACAGAGGGTGTTGTAACGTCAGAAGCTGCCATGAGGGAGAAGTGCTGAGTGATTCTGAAACAAGCTCAGACTTCTCAGAGACGGAGTTTGAACCCCCTGCAGTTCCAGTCAGAAAGCTACAAAAGAGTTCTACACCAGGAACTAGAAAAGGTTCCACTTGGCAGGTTAGTCAAAAGAAATATCCACCTCTGATACAGAGAGGAATTCCTCAACACCTACTTGAATGGGAGAGACGTGAGACAGTGAAAAAGCCATGTGTGTTTGAGAAGCAGGCTTGTAAGAAGCGGTCTCAGAACGTTGAGGGAAACTGGGATATTGAAAATGTTTGTATGGATGAGACAGACAATTATATACCAGATAAACCAAGGCACAGAGTGATAAGAGAGAAACCTGTTCATTATAAAGAGCAGTGCTGTGAGCTACCAGTAAATGGGAGTAGCCGAGAGCCAGCAGCTAACAGAGGGAAACGTTATTCCAGGAAGTGTGTTTCTCTGCCTTGCCATTATAAAGTAAATGGTAATTACTTGCCTTGTACTGACTATGACTATTTGGGAAACCCAGGAGAAGATATAGAGCAAAGATATACGCAGGCTGTTTGTTCACAGGACAGTGATATTGAGCCAATGATCACAGAAGATAGCTGTTTGAATCCAGGCTTGGAAGAAATGGAATGCTCTCTAATGATAGCTGACGAGAATCCTTCTTTGTTGTAAACTAGTACAAAAGGTTAAGAAGAGATTATCAGCTGCCTGCTATAATTATTCAGTTTCTGTTACATTTGAAAGCAAGTTTGCTACCTTTAAGTTCATCCAGTTTTGTATCCTGAGTTTTACTTCTGTTGTTGATGTTTTTGAAAATCCATAAACCCCGGGAGGGGAAATAAAATCCTTTCGAACCTTGACCACTTGGATCCACGACTACACTCCTTTCCAATACAAGGTCAGGTGCATTAATAGCTTGGCTAACTGCCTATACCACAGCCCTGCTAGGACTATAGGTGTTACAAGAAAATGGCGTCGTTCTTGGATTTTTGAAAAAAAAAAAAAACTACAGCACAGAACACTACAAAGCTTCTTGAGTGGATACAGCTGATTTGAAAAAAAAGAGGAAAATCTGTACTGAAGTGGCACGGAGTGGATTTCTACATCCTGAGCTGACCGGAGGGAGCCAAAGACCTTTTCTCAAAGTGAGATCCTGCACCGTGTTCAGGTATAAGTGACTGGGCACGGGTGGCGAGGATTGGTGAGAAAAGGGGAGGAAAAAAAAAAAAGGAGGGAAAGATAAAACCTAGCCAAGTAGTAGAGAGGGGACAGAAAAATTGTTCCGCACTTGGTGGGCCTTGTTTTTCTTTTCCTGCAGGTACACAGACGCTGCAATGGATCCTGAAGAGATACGCAGTTGGATGGAGGCCCAATGGGAGGCCCAAGGCGAGCTGATGCGGCAAGCACAAGTGAGGACTATGACTGCAGTAGCGGCACAGCAGCAACCCCTGCTGGACCTGATTGCCACTCTGGTGAAGAAGATGCGCTCCCCAGAGGAGGACAATGTTTCAATGACCCCTGTGGTAGGAGTACAGAACTGCAATGCATTGACATTAGGACCTTTAGAACACTCTGATAACTTTGATGATTATGCAGAGGCTTTCGAAAGGATAGCTGTAGCAGCGAAATGGCCGCCAGACCAGTGGGCGGTAAGATTCGCCATGTCTCTAAGGGGAGAGGCTTTAGCAGCATATAAGGCGATGCCCGTTGATCTCGCGTCCCAGTATCATGAACTAAAATTAGCAGTTAGGGATAGGCTTGGGTTAACCCATACCCATTACCGCCGTCTTTTTAGGGAGGCTAAAATCCTACCTAAAGAGACACCAAAGGCCCTGATGCAGAGATTAACAGGCCTAGCATCAAAATGGCTTGCTCCTCAAACAGCCACGATAGAGTCTCTGGTAGACGCTGTAATTTTGGAGCAATATTTTGAGGCTGTGCCACCAGATGTAAAAGCCTTCCTATTATTGCAAAGGTGCAAATCTACGGGAGAAGCAGTGGAGCTAACAGACTGCTATTTTGAAGCAGAAATAGCTGGAGCTTCTCAAGGTCACCTGTTGAAGGTCACAGGTAGAGAACGAATGTCAGGGACAGGAAGAGCTTATAACCAGGATGTACCTAGGAGAAATGTGAGGAAATACGAAATGCTAAAATGTTTTCAATGTGGAGAAAAAGGGCACTTGCAAAGAGATTGTAAAGAAAATGTGGTCCTGATATCTGGGGGAGAGAAACACACTGATGGAGAGTTTCTGGTGGATGTTCTGGTAGAAGGGGTAAAAGCTACCGCACTTCTAGACACAGGAGCAGACCAGAGCATGGTCTCCCGCAAAATGTGGGAAGCCATTCAGACACATAATCCTTCCGTAGGGAATAATTTAAATGGAAGTGTGAAAGTAAGGTGTGTTCACGGAGCTTCCTCCTATTATCCGATGTACGAGATGTGTGTGACTGGGTTAGATACAGTAGGGATGGTGCTAATGGCTGTTGTCCCCCAACTTCCCTATGGGGTGGTTTTAGGGCGGGACTGGTCCCCATTTAAAGAGGAAATGGGAAAGGGTCTGGAAAGGAAGATAGGCCTGAGCCAGGAAGAGCCTCTAGGTGAAGGTAGGGTATTGCCTAAGACCCCCAAAATAGAAGCCCTTGCCCAAAAGATCCCAAAGCCATTATTTGGAAAACCCCGAACGGAGATGGTAGCCCCAGCTAAAAAGAAATTTGTCTTAAAATTTGCAAAAATATCCTCGCACGCAAAAAGCCCTCAAAGAGCCACTGAAGCCTCAGCTGGGTATGACCTGTATAGCAGTGAGGATATTATGATTCCCAAGGGAGGAAAGACCCTAGTGTGTACTGGCATAAAAATTCAAACCCCCGAAGGATGCTATGGTCGTATAGCGCCCCGGTCGGGTCTGGCGACTCAACATTTTATTGACGTGGGGGCAGGGGTGATAGACCCCGATTACCGGGGTGAGGTTAAGGTTCTTCTTTTTAATTTTGGAAAAGAAGATTTTGTAGTTAAAAGGGGCGAAAGAATCGCCCAACTCATATGTGAGCGTGTGGGGTTCCCTTTAGTGGAAGAGGTACCTTCCCTAGCTCCCACCACTCGAGGAACAGGTGGATTTGGCTCCACTGGGCTAAAAGATGTAAAAAGCTTAGCAGCTATAGCAGAAGAAAGGAGGGAGGAGGACTTAGGGCCACAACCCTCAGATTGGAGGGAACGACCGGAGCTGCGAACAGGGTCGGACCTGTCCGAGCACCAACAGGGGGAATTAACCCGGGTACTAAGAAAGTATTCTGACGTCCTCACCGCCGTGCCCGGCGAAACACGTTTGGTAGCGCACGAGGTCATCACTACCCCGGGGAAAATAATCCGGCAGCGCCCATATCGCCTGCCCGAGGCTAAGAAAAACGAGGTTATCACACAAGTAAAAGAGATGGTAGAAATGGGTATCATAGAAGAATCCCATAGCCCGTGGTCCAGCCCCATAGTCCTAGTTCCCAAACCCGACGGTACGCTTCGTTTTTGTATTGATTTTAGACAAATTAATGCAATTTCCCAATTTGACGCGTACCCCATGCCAAGGATAGATGATTTATTAGATCGTCTAGGGCAGGCTAAATTCCTTACGACCCTCGATCTAACGAAAGGATACTGGCAAATCCCGTTGACAAGGGATTCTAAGCCCAAAACAGCTTTTTCCACACCAATAGGCCTATACCAGTTCCGACGTATGCCCTTTGGGCTACATGGTGCGGCAGCCACCTGTCAGCGCTTAATTGACCAAGTTCTGAGGCCGCACCAAGAATACGCTCTGGCCTACATGGACGACGTAATTATCCATAGTAGCACATGGCAGGAACATTTGGCCCGAATTGAGGGAGTATTACGAGCCATGCGAAAGGCAGGCCTCACCCTAAACCCAAAAAAATGCCTTTTCGGAGCTAGGGAGGCCAAGTATCTAGGGCACGTAGTGGGGAATGGTATAGTAAAGCCACTAGCTGACAAGCTAGAAAGTGTGCGGAATTTCCCACAACCGGTGGATAAGAAGCAGGTTCGTAGCTTCCTGGGGCTGATAGGATACTATCGGCGATTTATCCCTTACTGCTGCTGCTAAGATGGATGGTTTGTCTTAGTCTGGCACCTCAGCTGAGACATGTCTATCTTGGGAGACTCTGCCAGATGTTAAGCTACAGATAGCATAGCTCTCAGCACACCTGATGCAAATAATCCTGCACAGCACAACAATCCACAAACTAAGCAAGCAAATTTATTTATTTTTTATTTATTTATTTAACATCTTTTATATACCGTGCTATTCGTCATCAGTGTGGTTTACATTAAACAAACCTATCTAGACAACATAGTCATAAGATAGTTTACAGATAACAGGGAACTTAACATGGAAGAACTGGGTAAACTAAAGTATTTACATATAATCTGGTATCTACAGTAATGTACATATATCAACATCGCGACTATCTTGGTTCTCTAGGCGTTTAACTTATAGGAGACATTTAGCTTTGATTGCAGGTGGGCAGAAGGCCATGTTACAGTAACTGGAAGTACTTAGTAAATAAATGGTACTTGATGGCTTTTCTGAATTGACTAATGTCTTGTATTGCTCTGATATTAGGGGGAAGACTGTTCCAACATCTGGGGAAAAAGACATAAATGCCCTGTTGTTAGCTGATTGGGACAAATTTGTAGAGTGTTTTCAGTAAGTGTCCTCCTGGATCTAATGTTTGGTGCATGACTGAGAAGGTCTGAGATCGATGATGGTAATATTTTGTTGAAGGCTTTGAATGTGATGAGGAGAGCTTTATAGGAAATTCTGCAGCCTATTGGCAGCCAGTGGAGATCCCTTAGGATTGGCGTGATATGGTCTCTCCAAATGCTGTTACCTGACAATTTAACTACACTTCCAGGGCTGTAGTTAACTGCTTCTGCAATAACAACCATCACGACAAAATTATCTGCTTCCACAGTAAAGCTGCTGCAGTAATATGCAATATTATCACAGCTGCTTCCTCCATGTATCAACCACACTCCATTTAACTGGAAAACACTACCTGTAGACATAGTATGTTGGCTAAGCAGTTATGTAAATCTTCCCAAATGCCTGATGCTCTAAGCCATGCATTCTTGTTGTATGACCCTACTTCTACTGTCGCAGACCTATGCCAACTCTTTCCTTCATATTTGCACTGCCATCTGCTCCTTGTTCTCACATTTCTGAACCCTAGCCATCACCCATGAGTCACACAGGATAGCCAGCATGTACAACTTCATCTAGCTAAAGGATTTGATCTTGTTTTACAGCTTCATGAAAAAATATTCCACAAATACTAACATGCCCAATGCCAATGGATTTGGATTATTAGATTTATAACTCTCCTGTGATGAGGTCTATAGAATGTTACCCATCCCTCTCCAAAGGGAGTATCAGCAGTCCCCTTTAAGAAAATCTGAAGCCCAGAGTAGGAGCTTTAACTGGGGCTGAAGGAAGGGCCGGGAGAACCAGCTTGTGGAGATTTAACAAGCTGGGACAACATAAAAGCTAGCTTTCTTTTCTCTGGACTGCTGTCTGTTCTCTGTTTTAGCTTTATGAAGGTTTAACAAGCTGAGACAGAATAATGGCTAATGTTGGTTTCCCTGAGCTACTATCTGTATGATCTTTTAATGAAAACCCCTTCCCACCACATGCCACACTATCGCATTCCCTTTTCCAAATCCACGTTCAAAGCACATTAAATTCAGGCACATGAGTTAGGCATTCCTTAGCAGAAGGATCACAATAACAGTACAGTCACAGGTGGCAGAGAAGATGCTCCCACTGTTGTGTTGATGTTGAGAAACATTAGGAGAATGGGCTGGAAAGCTGATAGCTGATGATGGGGGCTTGGGAAAAGGGAGCTGATTATGGGGGGCTAGAATAAGGGGGCTGGGGCTGGGGCTGATGCTGAGAGACTGGGAGAAGGGGGCTGGGTCTGATGCCATGGGGCTGAGAGAAAGTACTGGGGCTGTTTCTGTGTGGCTGGGAGAACAGTAGTGGAGTTGATGCTGGGGATGATGTTGGTGGAGTGGGAGGGAGGCTGGGGCTGATGTAGAGGGGTTAAGAGAAGGACTGTGGCTGATACTTTGAACAGAGAAAAGGGGCATGATGATGATTCTGGGAGAAGTTAGAAAAGCAGAGATAATGTGAGGGAAGAATCAAGGGTCTATACAGGTGAAAAACAACAGGAAAGGAGAAAAATAGGTATGGAGATAAAGGAAAGATCAATGGATGCTTAGGAAAGAGGTAAATGAGGCAGAAGGGCATATATGGAGGACAAGGGGATATGGGACAACAGGAACTCAGATGGAGACTATAGGGGTCTGTTTACTAAACATTCCTAATGTGCGGGGCCGTGGTAGTGTGCCTGTGCCATATAAGGAGTGGGCGGTTCAGGCAGAGAAAAGAAAAAAAACGGGGTAAGCGATCGCACATTTGCGCGGGGCACAATAGTGCGTGGGAAGGCTAAGTGGCGCCTGATGTGCACACACAAAGGAGCAGAGCCATAGTACAATGGTTAAAACACTGACTGTGGGTGCAGCTGCCATGGGTTCAATTCCCCATTGTGCACAACAAAAAGGGCTGGCTGAGGCATTAACTGTAATGGGTAAAAGTGCTTTAGGAGGCATATTAATTTTGGGCGGCATAAGGCGGTGCACTGTTAATTTTGGGCGGCATAAGGCGGTGCACTGTTAATCTCAGGCGGCATAAGGCGGTGCACTGTTAGGTTTGGGCGGCATAAGGCGGTGCGCAGATGCCCAAGCATAGGAACAGAGCCACAGCGCAATGGTTAAGACACTGACCAATGGTGCAGAGATCAGGGGTTCAATCCCCCACAGTGCCCAATGAAGAAGGCTCACTGAGGCAGTGTGTATTATGTGGATGAGTGCTGTAGGGGGCAAGCTATTTTTATTTCAGTTATCACTACTAGCAAACGCACTCACAAAGCGTGTTAACATAAGGCGGCCCATAAGGCACATGTTAAAGTTCACTGTCCGCCAAGGCACCCTTGAATGTCCCCTATAGGGCACCATATATGTTGCGTCACAGGATAATGTATAGTGCACCTTATATGGACGGCAACCATAAGGTGCCCTATAGGGTGCCCTATAAAGCACCCTCAGAGGCACCTTATGGGTACAGTACACTGAGGGTGTGTTTGAAGGCAGCAACATATGTACATTAAATCTAAAAAAAGCTTTGGACAACCCTATCAAAGAACCCCACTGTGGGCTCAAACCCATTACCGCTGGCTCCACAGGCAGTGAAGTAACCATTGGGCTACAGCTATATAGTTGCCAGCAAGCCCCTAGCTGGCTGCAGAGAGCCTGCATGTCACCACACAGACAGTCTGCTGTGGGAACCAGGATAGGGTTAGGCCACCCATACCCATGATGCACTGCACATGCAAATCAGCTGTCCACAGATGAACACAAGATGGGGAATGCACCCCAACAGCTCCCCGGCCTGGTAGGGGGACGTGTCCGTGTGCACCCACACAGCACCATGGCCTGGTAGGAGGTACTGACCGGGTGTTTAATTTGCACAGAGTAGCTACACACAGTCACACTGTGCGGGAACTGTGCTCACCCTGAGTGTGCGATGAGGCGCCCTGGACCAGGTCCACAGCTGAGAGAGGCCATGGCAGAGCTCCAAAACAGTCATAATCTGTGAGTTTCTGCAGGAACACCTTGGATATCTCTGTCTGTCTCAGTCAGGGGAAACCCCACAGACCCCTAGGTGGGCCATGTACCACCAACCCCCCCCCCCCAGCTGAGGGTGGCAAACAGGCAGGGTCTCCTATCAACAGATCCCCATTATACACCACCCCCCCCCCCCCCCGCAATGATGGCAGTAGAGTGGACCATCAACCCCAGTCCTGTTGGGGAACAGACACCCTACAGGGCAGTCCAAGCAGCCCCACACACACCCAGACCACAATATCAGACAGACAGTAGGCCTGGATATGCTAAGATGCACCCCACCACTATCTGATATTCCCCTGCATCAAGCCATCAGCCACTGCACCCTGCAAGGCACTCCAGCAGGGCACATACCAGCTGTGAACAGTCTGCTGGTTAGTCCCACTGGAAATGCATGCACCCACAACTGGGATGGCAGCACACACAAGCAGATACATCAGTGACTAGGCCCCAACAGGTGACCCATATATATCAAATAAGGAAAGTGCTATGAAGCACTATGGGGGTGCCTAGCCATGCTGCCATCACTGCACAGTCAGGGTGGAGTGAAAGCCCAGCAGCACATACAGAGGTCACCCTGTCTGTGGAGGTGGTGGACGGCCACTACAATGTCCCTGCCAGTGCCCTATGCCCTGTGCAGATGCATCCTGGCCAGCCCACCCTGTCTGAGCTATACCCATGGTACCATGCTGCTCATTATGCACATCATCAGGCCAAAACTGTGGACAGTGTTTGCAGCCAACACACACTGTATAGACAGACACACACTCCCACACGTATGCCAGCATTGTGCTACTATAGAGGGGTTCAGAATCCTTGCCCACCACACCAGTCCTGGGCACAGTACAGGCATGGGTATGGTATGCAATACCATTGGGGGTCCCTCCCTAGGGTGGTAAACACTGTCAGGGGCCAGACCTGACGCACACACCGCAGACATCAGATAGATTATTATGATGGAGCTCATAGAGCAGACTGTGCGTAACGTAGGGATATCTATCTGCCAGTACTCATAGCAAACGTTTGAGAGCTGTGTACCATATACCCTGGTGTAGGGTGACATTGCTAAGGTATGCAAGTGCTGGTATTGGGAGATGCACGCAGGGCCCAATGTCCTGCCTCACCAGGAGGCATTGGCCAATGGGGCCTGTGGGTGTGGGTGTGGGTGTGTCTGTCCCTGTTGGCTGCTGCTGTACGGCAGAGGTTCCAAAATCCAGTCCAGGTTTGCAATACACTGGTTGGGGTTTCCTGCTGTCCCTCATGAATATGCATGAGCTACATCTACATGCCATGGGGGTGGTGCATAGATATACAGCACGGTTATTTGTATGAGTGGCAGCATGGAACCTGAATGGTGTGTGGTCCTCCAGGACTGCATTTGTGAGACTCTGCTCTAGGTACTGCCCCTGGTCATGGTGTCTGTGCTTGGTGGTGTAAAAGATAGGCATATGACCAATGCGTATATCCCCAGCAATAAAGGATTGCCCTTACTAACATGGTTTAGTTGTGGGGAAAATATGTGGATAGGATTGGCAGTAGCCCCAGCTGGGCTTTGAACCTGTGACCTTTTGCTCCTGCACACACTGTCTGTGTGCACTGCACCACTGTGTTGCCACAGATGTGCTGATTTCCCTGGGAAGTCCATGACTGTACATCTGACAGGGCCTATGTTGCAGTGGATGTGCCAGCCTGCACATGGCTCGGCCACTGTCTTCTGTGGCTAGCAGCCACTGCCCCCTCCACCACCTGTACCCTACCGCCAACATGCTGGCATGTCCGTATCTTGGAAAAGCATATGACCTGATTGAGTTGTGGCACTCCAGGACTGCATTTGGGGGACTCGGCTGTCGGTAATGCCCATTGTTATGGTGTGTGTGCGGTGTTGGGTACAAAATGGGTGTGTGAACCATGCTTATGTTCTCTGCAATACAGGAGTGTCTTTACTATCTCTGTTTAGTGGTGGGTAAAATATGGGGACTGGGTTGGCAGGAGCCCTAGCTTGGATTTGAACCTGTGACCCTCTGGTCCTAGAGGTAACTGCCTCTGTCTGCTGCACCACACTGTGGCCACAGTGATAGTGCAGTCCCTGGGGGTGGGAAACCTGACCAAATGAGTCACAAACCCTGCTCTGCACATTTGTACTGTGGGCTCAGTCACCTTGTCTGGTGACAAACGTGCAAATAAACCCCTCAACCGACCACGACGAGCTGGGGATAAATATATCCAAGCTGGGCAACAGTGATATGAATGGGCAACCATAGCAAACACTCCCAGGAAGGCTCAGAAAAAAGGAAATGGTTTTTGGAAGGGTCTCCGCTCCGTAGCCCCTTCCATACTTCATTTCATTTTTTTGGAGCTTTCCTGGGTGTGTTTCTTATGTTTGCCCATTAATATCAGGGTTCCCCAGCTGACATCCTATTTTTAATATGTTTGTTTGGGTCTTTTTCTATCTTTATTTGCACTTTTGTTCTGTGCACATGTATCACACTGCTCACGTTTTGCAGGTTTCCCCGGTTTCCCTGTACATTGCTGACGGAAATGGTTTCTCTTCCCTTTAAATGCCCTCTACCGTGAGTGTTTCACTCGCGCTATTTTTAACCTGCAAATTCGTCCCCGATACTGTGCGGGGAGCCTCTCCCCTCCCCTTCCCCGCCCATTGACCCCGTCTCTCCGCCCCTCGGGAGCCTTCCTCCGCCCTCAGAATGCCTTTCCACGCCTCTATCGGACATTTGCGGGCCGGGTACTTTTGCGGGGCACGTTAGTGCGGCGCGCAATTGTGCGGGGCCCAAGCGCACTTGTGCGGGGCGTTTAAGAGCGTTTCTGAGCGTTTGAGTGCCGCGTTTCCGTGCGCTATTGTGCGGCACGCAATTGTACGGCTTTTAGTAAACATGCCCCTATAGACTCTAAGACTGTCTGGGTATTGAGAATATAAGAGGACTTTAGTAGAAATCTGATAAGAATTCAGGGAATGGGAGAGCATGTTGGTCTTTGCAGAGGAGGATTTGCTATTGCAGATCTTGGACCCCTGCCATGGTTGGTTCCCAGAGAGGACTTCCCACCTATAAGCCATCACAGGGAGACCTGCCGCTGTTATTTAAAACTCTACAGCTGTTCCATCCAATGAGAGCATGTGGTCTTTGCAGAGGAGGATTTGCTGTTGCAGTTCTTGGATCCCTCCTGTAGTTGCCGCATACAAGCCATCACGGGGAGACCTGCCGCTTTAAAACTCTACCACTGTTCCACCCTGTGAGAGTACATTGGTCTTTGCGGAGGAGGACTTGCTGTTGCAGTTCTTGGATCCCTGACACAGATATGGACAACCTTACATCTCACGTAGAATACAGCAGCCAGAATAATCACAGGCACCAGTCCGCGAGCATACATCACATCCATACTGAAACAGTTACACTGGCTTACCATCCACATGATGATTAAATACTAAGTCACTCTGATCATCTTTAAGACCATCCACCACCTCTCAGTGGACATTCTTTGTCCTCTACCTCAACAACCCCTCAATAAGAGAGCAAGAACAGCCAACCACAACCTCCTTTCAGTACCAGCCTCATTCACTCTCTCCAACATCTCCAGCTCCAGCAGAGCCTTCTCCTTCTATGCACCAACCATCTGGAACTCTCTCACCCCAGAGATACGTTCACTTACAGACCTTGGAGAATTTTGTCATACGTGCTTTATCCGCAGCTCACCCATTGGAAGTCTCTCTCATTAGCTCATTTTTCTCTAATAAACATGTAATCTCATTTACCAGTTGTCGCCGGGCCTCCTGCCTGGGCCGGTAGCCTGTGAGCAAGAGGCCCTTGCTTTATTGCCCTCTTTGAACAGTGTCCACAAATATGGCCGCCAGCTAGGATTGCTGGGAAATGTAGTTTAGCTATTCCTCAGAGCAAATAGTGTGACCACACAGTATTAGGCAAAAACAGAGAATATTTATTTTCGGGATTTCCCTTTCGCATCAAAATTCATTAGCACCGAACATAAATGGGATACATCTCCAAAGCAAAGAATAATAAAGTCCAACAGGTTGCATTCACATGGTCAGGAAATTCTGCTTCCAACATCAGTAGTTAACTTTTGCTCAAAGAACTATCTTACAAAGTTCAGGCTGTTAACTCCAGCAAGGCAACTTAACTTTTCTTAGAAGACTGTTTC
Source organism: Ichthyophis bannanicus (assembly GCA_033557465.1). Classification (NCBI taxonomy): domain Eukaryota; kingdom Metazoa; phylum Chordata; class Amphibia; order Gymnophiona; family Ichthyophiidae; genus Ichthyophis; species Ichthyophis bannanicus. Next base: position 322,169,515 of record CM066031.1, on the reverse strand, counting down.
TTTCACATCTTCTGTACAATGAAGATTAACAGGTTCTAAAACTTCCAGCAAGTTTAATTCCCTCAGAGCCTTGTAGGAACAAACACATTTGCTCTTAAAACTTTCTGGTAAGTTTTCTTGCTGTTCCTCTCAGCTTCATAAAATGAGCTTTTTCCTGCTTCAAACAATCATTCTTGCATATGTGCTTAGGGTCAACACATATTAAGCTCATTAGCCCTGCAGTATTTACATTGCATCTCTTCAGACTCACTCTCATATGATTCATTGCACTTTCCTATCTCCATTTCCTCAACGGATTCATTACAACTGTCTTCAAGTGGAACAGTATCATAGGGCTTCTTATACTCACTCTAACAGTTCTTTTTCGGTTTGACAATAAATGTTTCTTTTGCTCTATCTCAGCATGCGTTAGACACAGAGTTTCTCTCTCCCTACTAAAACTCTATGCTGCTGAGTCACGGCAGTTGTTAACAAACTTCCTGTCTCTCATAGAAGTTTGTTTTGAGGCATTCTGGCTACAACAGCTTCTAGCACTTCTCTTTAGCTCTCTGACTATCTCTTCAGAGGGAGTTTGGCTAGGAAACACAGAAAGGCTTTTCTCCCCACCTCTGTAGTTTAGCTGGTTAGCTGAGTTGCTTCCCCCGCTGGGAACTGACTCTTCCAGCTTCCTTTCCCGACGGGACTTTGAAACACGCACTTGCCTTGGCTCTGGGCTTCTCAGCTGTTTCAATCCTTCCTGTTCGGGGCCATGCTGCTTTCCCTTCTCGTTCAGCTGCCTCTCTCCTGGCAGTCTCTCATTCAGCTGTGTCTGCCTCTGATCTGTTCCTCTCAGATCCGACTGCTTGTCTCTCTCACTCCCTAACTGCTCAAACACTGCAGTTTTAAATTGGTGCTTCTCAGGCACCACGCCCTTCTCCCTGCACACGTGGGAGCTACTAGGGCTCAACCTAGCTCTGACGTGATGAAGTGGGCGGGGCTTGGTACTAGCTGCATTCTGACTCGGAGGTTTGTGGTTGCTAGGGAAACCCTGTTTACTACTATTTTTAAAGGGACAGGATTCACTTTCTTGCCACTTCATCTCTTCTGAACAGCCTTCCTTACCACACAGTAAACATACAATTTACTATGCATACTTTTATTTCCATTAGTTATTGTTATTTTAATTCACATTTTTACCTTTGCTATTGTTATTTAATTCACATTATTACCTATGTTCTATGTAACGTTACTTGTTCTAATTGTTCCCTGTATACCGCTGTGACTGGTAGGTACAGCGGTATAAAAACGTTGCTAAATAAATAAATAAACAGTGGCTGGAAGACAGATGGCAGGTTCATGTGGCAGGTTGGCTCTATGTCAGCTAGCAAGCCATGACTCATGGCGATATGGTGCAGCATACCACACACGAGGACACAGCCAGCACCTTTTTCAGGTGCATACTGCAATGCTCCTTCAGAATGATCTATGTAGCAGAAATGGCTCTTTGGTATTCCAAAGGTTTGTTCTATAAGTGTGTGCCTCATTATATTGCCTTTCAGTTGGTCTGCATGGTGTGGGCAGGGGTTCAGCAACCATGGCTTGCACCCATAAACAGCATCCTCTGTAAAAAAAAAATGAAAGTGAACATGTATTATTCTTTGTCCATGCCAACCCTTCTCCCAAATCCATGACTCCCCAATCCATGACCCCAACAAATTTATAAATCATTACCATCACCATGTAAACTATACAGCCAGCATGCTGCTGTTACCTCCAATCTCCTCCTTTTTATCATTACAGTGAGAAATTTTACACAAACTGACAGACATGCCCCTGACAGCAATTAACACTCACCCAGGAGCCAGCTTTCACCATATTTTCTCTCTGTGAAATTATTTCTAAGCATTATAGGAATCAAGAAGGTTCCCTGGAAACTTGGAGACCACATTCAGGATCTTCATTCATGCATCACACACCACCTGAATACTCAATTAGTAAATATGTTTCCTGTTGCAGAATTCTATTTCTCTATCAGATGAAAGTCTAAGAGCAACATACCTACCCATCACGTCGGGTACATCTCACTGTCTCCACATTCCTACACTATTTAATTCCATCCTGTAAATATGTAAATAGTTTATACTCCTATTTTAACTCTGCTATTTAACCCTGTCAATAGCTTATTAGTCTCCTCCTCCCCGTTCAATCCAAGTTGATTTCCCTGTTACAATGTAAGCATTGATATCACTGTTCCGATGTAATGCAAATGTTATGTTTTATGTAAACCGCACTGACTTTGAATAGCGCGGTATATAAGAATGGATAAATAAATAAATAAATAAAACATGAGTGCAATCTATTGCGCCCATCATGTTTGGCATTTCAGCGATATTGAAAAATGCAGTCTTCATCTCTCGTCACTGTGCCTGTTGCTCTAGTCCCAGGTACGTTTTTTCAAGGCTTTCAATACCTGACTGAAATGTCTTGAAAAGAAGGATTGGAACATTCCACAGGCTACTCCAAACAGCATTCTGGAATGATCCATTGCTGAGTAACTGCAAGGTGCTGAGTAGCTTTCCAAACCCAGGTATAGCATTCCTATGAGCTGTGGAAGTGTCTATATCACTCTCGATTTCTTCATAGAGGGATAAGATAGTACTTGTGCACAAACAATATCTATGCACTACATGTCTTTGCTAGTCCTGTAGGGGTGTGGCTTATTCAGAATCACTTATTCTGGATACATACAAACCTTTGGGGGTTATTGTCAGTAGCAAATAAATAAATAAATGTATAGATATAGATATATAAATACTTGATAGGTCCAGGGGTAATTGCTACTTCCCGAGACTCTATAGGTCTGTCTGGCAAAAGAACCATATGATATAAATGAACCAACCCTGTGTTTATATATAAATTAGATTTAATGCTGATAGAAAAATAATGCAGATGTAGAATAAATTAGTTTTCTGAGGTAGTAAGTTATGTAGCTCTATGATTGTAATTACTAAGATAACATATCACTGTTGTCTCAAGAATGACACAAAATCCAAAGTATGGCAGAGGTCCAACACAAGCTTCAGGCAGTCCAACCAAGCCGCATAATAGCACTGAGCTTCAGGTCTGTGGGAGAGATTTACTCCTTCCCGAGGTTAGTCTTTGTCCTTTCACACAGTCTTTTAGAAAAAGACAGACAGGCAGCAGAGCTAGAGACTGCAATAATCAAAACTGCCAGTCTCATGGAGGTAAGTTAAAGTTCCCATAAAGTATTCAAGAGTTCTGTGAGTCTAAAAGTGGTCCCCAAGTGCCCAAAAGTGTCCAAAAGAGTGTCTATTTATTTATTTATTTTAATTATTTAGCATACATTGTATACCGCTACTTCCAGCGATCAGTGGCAGTTTGATTACATATTGGAATTTGTCAAATCATGACATAAAATTTTGAGGTATAAATACATTGATTTGAAGGGAAAGCACATCACACAGTATATGTTTTGAAGGGAGGAGCAAAAATTTACATATAAACATATTTACATAACTGCAACCCTGTTTTATTGGGTGGCATCTTGTAGACCACTGGGATTTAATTCAAATTGTACTGACATTGGAATAGATGTGTCTTAAGTTTTTTTCTGAAATCCATTAGGTCTTTGATAGCTCGTAGCTCAGTCGGTTGTTGGTTCCAGAGTGTAGGGGCTGTGTATGAGTATGCTCGGTGGCTAGTACTGGCTTTGACAGATCTGATATCGGCTGGAACGTGGAGTATGTTTGAGTTGATGGTTCTTCTGCTTCTGTTGAGAGGTTGTGTGCTGATTAGGGTGGAGAGAAAGGATGGTGCTGTGTTATGCATGAGTTTGAATGTAGTTATTAGAGTTTTATATTTTATCCGAACTGCAATGGGGAGCCAGTGCAGTCTAGAAGTATCCTGCATCCCTCCATGTCCAGCATATAATTCTTCATCCAGACCGCCTCGTCACAGCACAATGATTTGCTGGTTTCATCTCCTGTATGTCATCTTCAGTCAATCAGGTGGTCCTTCTCCAAACAAAGGTCCATGGTGCAAGAAAGATGTTGTTGTGCAAGTCCATACCTTGCTGCAAATGCTAAGACCAGCAGTACAGTCTCTGGCCTCAGTGTTTAGTTCTCTTGCATGTAGTCATGGCTGGAAACAATAACCCTGCTGTACAGAACATGACTTTTCAAAATTGCTTGATTTGTAGGTTTGATGCTGAGAACATAGCAGAAGGAATCCAACTTGTTTAGTTCAGAACAGGCCCCATCTTGTACAAAAAGCCATGTTACATGGTTCAGGCTTTAGTTTCCTAGCAGGCCCCAAGCACCAGCCCTACACCTCAAGTGTTGCCCTTGTTTGATATATTCTTTGTTTTGCCTGTCTGTGGGGGTCTCATGATGTTTTGAACCTGCTCTTCTGTCCTCCTTTCTTTGATATGGTTGTCCCAGTCTCTGTTTTACTGTCTGCTCTTTGATCTTCAGTTCCAGCGTGCACATTCCTCAGTCTTGCAACTAGCAAAAGACATTCTTGTTAACTTACACCACAGGAAATATTTTTTTGTTTCTGGTACAACCTGAGTGCAGCAATCCACAACAGTTTACTCCACTTTGAACTATGTGCTAAAATCTCCAGCTTTACCAGATCCTCCGGATGCTGGGCATTTCTCTGCATCTGGCTGAAATGATTGTTGACCTCATTGACATGCATGTATAATATGCAAAACACATTACCATGCCAAAGTTACTATTGTCAAAAAAATAGTGCTGACACTTAACTGTGCTGATGTCTGTTACAATCAGTTAATACTCAGCACACACTGACCAAACTGTCACAGTGCATACAATAAACACATAGTCACTACTGTCAAAATGATCTATCTTCAGAGGTACATCATTGTCTGCTTCCAACAGAGTACTCCCTGAAATGCACAGAGGCAGAGCAAACAATCACATTGAAGGGCTTTCTCAGGCAGTTAGCTTTCCTTAAAAAAAGCATTCATTATTGGCAGTGATTATGAGATCTTAGTCCTACTTTGCACTCTAATTGTGACGGGATACATCATAATTGCTGTATGCCTATAACACATAGAAAGTGCACAAAACACGAGGGCTGAATTTAGTGTACTGGCATAGTAGCCAGTAAGCTGTAAACTCTAAGTAGGTCTAAGTAAAGATGGAGGAGTATCTAGTGGTTGGAGCAGCAGGCTGAGAACCAGAGTTCAAATTCCATTTCTCTATTGATGCTCCTTGTGACCTTGGCAAATCACTTTACTCTCTGGTGCCTCAGGTTGAAACTTAGAGCTGTGTTTACAAATGAATTAATGTACATAAACCCACCTTAAGTGCATAATAAAGAGGTCCTATTGAGAAAAATGGGGATGTCATAAGTTAATGCGTAATAATGTGCATTAGTAAAGTAGATCCTCTGGAGACAGGAAAACACCTTCTGGGTCTGCATGTAACTTGCCTGGAGTAGCAACAAAAAGGTGTCAATTAAATCCAAATAAAGGCATAGTAGCAGACTAGACACATAAGAACACTTAATACTCTCCTCCAAAGCCCCTTTCTAAATTTTTATCTAACTGTGAGATTCTCTCTTAGTAAGAATATAAACTAAGAGCCCGATATTGAGTTGGGCAGGCTATGCACCGCAGCGGCGCATAGCCTGCCCACCATCCTCCCTAACCCAGGTATTCACTTCCGTGCCGGCGGAAGTGAATATCCGGGTTAGCCCTGACACCCCGGCAGATGCAGAGGTTACACAGGTAGCAACGATTTTTGTTGCTACCCGCATAGCCTCTGCATCTTAAAGATAGGTGAGGTGTTTTCTCGCCTATCTTTAAGGCACAGAGGGCTACAAGGGTAGCAATCAAAATCACTGCTACCCATGTAGCCCCTTCCTCCGCCCCTGCTCTGCCCCTGATGCTATGCAGATAGCATCTGGGCGCGTTAGAGACTTAGCCGTGTAGGTGCCCTTTGAATATCCCGGATAAGGCTCTTACATGGGTAATTAAGGAAATTACCCGTGTAAGGGCCTTCGAATATTGGGCCCTATGAAACCAGGTGCTTTAGCCTTGGTACTGAATCTAGGAAATCCCAAATAAAATGGCTCCTGTCCCAGTTTCTAAACTGTTTCACTTTCAGATTAAAAAACGCAGTCTGTGATAGTCTGGTTGAAAAAACACGTCTACTGATTGATCTTGCCCTTTTCCCCTCTTTCATATAATTAACTGAAAAGAAATGAAATAGAAACTAAATGTTGTAGCTCTTATCTTTTATTTCATTACATAACAGAACATAAACACAGCAGCTTATTTAGTTGCATTTTTCATTTCATTTCATATTGAATGCCCATCACTAGCTCTCAGCAGTCCCTTACCTGCTCTACGGTAGATGAACTGCCTAGGCACTGTTTACCAAACCATGTTAACTGCTACTATGGGGCTAATGAAGAAATACCACCCGGAAGTAGCAGCTGATGCAGAGGAAGTGCAGACATTGTGGAGCATTTCAGCGATATCTGCACTTTCCGCAGTATGAGATGTCACAAAAAAGAAACAAGACTGCAGCAGCCACGCCCATGACTCAATGCCAGTTGGCTAACCGCTTATGTCACTGTGTTGTGCAACATCTCACCAATATTCTGCTTTAATATTTTTCATCTCTCTCACTCTGTTTTTCTTTTTCAGGTTTTTTTGTAGCACATTGCTGCATCGCTTTGTCACGCAACTGGAGGTGGCAGAAATATGGAGCAAAGAATCAACTTGAAATTTCTGGTTAAGTTGGAGAAGGGCCCAACTGAGTATCTCCAACTTCTCCAAAAGGCTTATAGAGAAGATGCAATGTCAAGGCCGTGAGTCTTCGAGTGGCACAAATGCTTCAAGACTGGCCACGAGGAGGTGGAGGATGACCCCAAGTCAGGACGGCCTTCCACGACAAAGATGGCTGAGAACATTGACAGAGTGAACCAGCTGGTGCAGAGTGATTGCAGATTGATGGTGAGGACAATAGCTGAGGAGCTCAGCCTGAACAGGGAGTCAGTGTGGACCATCTTCGTGCAGGAGCAAGAGATGCGGAAGGTGTGCACCAAGATGGTGCCCAAACATTTATCAGACGACCAGAAGGAGCACCAATAAACACTTGCTAGAGAAAATCGGAGAAGATCCAGAGTTCGTTGGCCGAGTCTTCTAGTACGACCCTGAAAGCAATAGACAGAGCCTGCATTGGAAGACTCGACTGTCACCCAGACCCAAGAATGTGCTCATGTCCAAATCAAGGATCAAGGTAATGCTGATCGTATTCTTCGACCAGAAGGGAGTGGTCCATCATGAGTTTGTGCCTGAGGGTCAGATAGTCAATCAGCACTTCTACCAGCAGATCCTCAATCGCCTCCTTGACCAGGTTCGGCACAGCAGGCGGGCTCTGTGGAGAGACAAGTCATGGCTGCTCCACCAGGACAATATGTCCGCACACACCACGCTCAGTGTGAGGCAGTTCTTTGCCAACAAACAGATCACAGCTCTCGACCACCCTCCTTATTCCCCAGATCTCACGCCGTGCGACTTCTGGCTCTTACCCAGGCTGAAGACTGTGCTCAAAGGAGCTCATTTTGCCTCTGTAGAAGAGATCAAGGCCACTGTGACAAGGGAGCTGAGGGACCTCAAGGAGGAGGACTTTACCGAGTGCTTCCGTATGTGGCAGAATTGAATGCAGAAGTGCATTAACTCGGGGGGGGGGGGATTACTTTGAAGGGGACAATGCGTAATTTCTCTGTAGATTTTGTAATAAAACATTTATGGGACAGTCTCGTTTCTTTTTTGTCACACCTCATACCTGCTGGCAAAGGCGGGATAAGTGTGGTGGATTGCCTCATCCGGTAGCTGCTCCTATTTGCAGGCTTTGTGGATGCAGCTACCGCCCCCAGTATAGCAGCCCCCTGCAAAACCAGCTTGTCCTCCGTGGTATCCACAGGGGAAGTGCCGAGAATGCGCCCTGCAGACACCTTGGGCCTTTTTCAGCTAACACGACACTTTTGCAGCTATCATCCCACATTAGCGGTGAAAGGCTTTCGCTCTTTAGTAGACAGACCCGCTAACCTCCAGCGTGCAGCTCAGTGCCTTAAGGACTCTCATGAAGCCAGTTCAGCATGCTGTCTACTGCATTATGGCCTTGTTTTATCGCCTGTTAAATTGCAAACCTGTCCTTAGACAGAAAGCACTTAAAGCAAAATGACATATTTATTAGTGATCAGGCACCAAAGAGAAAATAACTGGCATGAAAATATCCCCCATCGGTCATCATTTACTCAGCTACATGATTTCTGAAAACAAGGTCCAAATGCTTAGCAGTTTAAATTCTCTACCTGGCATACTGTCAGCATAGCATCACATAGTTTGTTTTCCTTTCAGTAAGATTATCCACAGCGTTTTGATGGACCATTTTGTTTTCGTTTTAATTGTTGCTGGTTAAATTTGTATGGGTGATGAAATATTTGCTGACAATCAGTCTGGCAGAGATCTACGTGGTTCAATAAGCACCAATTATTCTATAGCTCCTACATATTTCATAACAATAATTTGCTGGTCATTGTTTAACTAGGTAATACTTTACCATTGCATCGAGAATCCTGTTAGTTTATTGATAAACAATCATGCCATTTCTTCCTGATGGCAGACAGCAAGAACTCTCCATGCCACCTTGTAGTCGGTATATTAAGTTTAAGTGGTACAGAAGAAAAAGAAAGCTGCCTATTTTACGGCACAAATAAAAGTCAAAAGAATGTTGCTAATAAAACTGTAGTTGCTATTTAAAGCTGAACAAAATCAGTAATTAAACTGTTGTGCAAATAGCACAACTCAATTCTATTATAATAAAAAATCTCTAAAGTCTTTAGCAAGCATTCAATCTGAATCCAAACTCCAATACTTACCCTGAATATATAGTGAAAATGGTGCCTTATAAACATTGAAACCTTCGGGTGATTGTCACATTAGTAATGAGCTGACTACTGGTTCTAGTACTCAAAATATTCATTTGCTTATATTATCATCTTACTGTTACTAAAAAAGTGTAACCCATAATCAACAACATCAAATTTGGGAAATAGTGGACAGTATTTGTAATTAAAATTGAGTCAAATTATTGCATAGTACTAAAGAAACTGCTGTAATACTAATGACATTATAATGCACCTTGCTTGGGATTTGATTCAATAGATCAAACTGGGATATAATTTTTTTAAGGGATTCTTTTAGAAGCATCCCCACATCTAAAAAGCAGCATTTACGTTTGTAGATTGGCATACGCATATAAATGGCATTTTAGAGCAGGGGCTTGTTAAACTTGGGGATGCTTACCACATTTAGGAGTCTTGGAGGTGTGGTGAAGACAGGGAGAATTGGTTTGGGTGGGCCTAAAGTATAGATATGAATTCCATATTTATTTATTTAACAGGCTTTTTATACCACGTTATCATTTTAGTCAAAGCAATTTACATTGGGGGTCATTCCATCCTGGATGTACAGGCCCTCTGTGTGCCCGGTCAGAACCAGACACACGAAAGAGTCATGATTCTGATCCCGCAGGGCACGACTAGCACCGAGGGATCAGAATCGCGAACAGGCTTGTACATGCAGACCGGGACCGCAATTCAGCCCAGCCTGCATGTACAGGCCTTGCCCAGCTAACTCCAGTCAGAGCTTTTAAATGGAGCCGTGGAACCATTGCCTCTGGTTACCATGGCACTGCGGCTCCATTTAAAAAATGCAATCCCTGGCCGTCAGCACCCAAAGTGCTTTCCCCAAAGCCTGACCCCCGATATGGCCTCCCAGGGCCAGGGTCGGGCTGCAGGGAATGCCCTCTGCACCCTGCCGCCTCTTCCCAGCCCCAGTCCTGCTGTTTCCTCTCACTGGGGAAGTTATTCCCCCCCGTTCAAGTCACCAGCCCCGGACTACAGGGCCGACATTAGAATCGGTCCTGTATGTCCAGGACTAATGATAGCCCACTGCCCGCCCTAATGCCGCCCCCGATCCGCCCCTTTCCCACCCCCGTCTAACTTCCCTGTACAACACGTGGGGAAGGAGGACAGAACCGGGAAAGGGCACAAATAGCAGGGATGGACGTCCCATCCCCACTATTTGTGGCTCAGAATGACCCCCTTTGTAACTTAAACTTGGTAATATTCATTAAACAGGGACATTGATAACATGGATTCTTCTGAGGTAATGGAGGGTTAAGTGACTTGCACAAGGCCACAAGGAGTGCTAGTGGGTAGAGGACATTGGATGCTTTATGATGGTGGATAGGAGATGATTGACTGTGGGATGGGTTGGGGAAGGAGAGATAAAAATTGAGGGGGGGAGGAATCGTTAAGAAAACTGGCGGTGATGCTGAAACAAAAATCCATTGTGTGCTTTGGAATAGCTTTATAGTTAAAAGGACTGAAGTAAGAGAAATCTTAGGCTTTACCTTTTAAGTGTGGGGCAGGAGAATATGTCCTGCAGCTAAACACATAGAGGAGCATTTTAAAAAGGACATCAAAGTGTAATCTGGGACATTTAAACCAGAACATCTGAAAAGAAAGCAGGCATGTCCAGGTGCAGACATGATTTCTCAAACATGGACATGCTCGATAATGCCGTCTTTGGGAGGGTCTACATCGACTTCCCCAGAATAGTGTTCCAGAACTTGGATGTCTAAGCATAGCCTAATGGTTAGAGTAGTAGGCTAAGACCAGGGAACCCAGGGTCCTAAATCCCACTGCTGCTATCACTGTGCTTGTGCTGAGTATTGGGGATGATGGAGCGCTATCTTCTCCGTACCCTCTGGATGCTTTTCAGCCCAATGCTTATTCATTCCTGGAGCAGGTCTAAACTTAGATGCGATTCCAGACATTTATGAGATCAGGCAGTGTCATCCAGGTTCCTGGGAATGCTCTAGCTGTGCCTCCACTACGCTCCATTCAGATTTGGACCCAGCTTCTAAAATGCTCTGGAGACATGTCTGTGCTTTGGATGTCTCTGTGCCCATTTTCAGATGTCCAAAGCATGAATAGGGTTTCCAAAATAACCCCCATACCGTTGGAACCTGCTAAAGCCAACAAATTTGAAGCTGAGGAAAGATAGCTTTAGGAGCTGTGAAGTCTTATTAGTCAGATTTGTTTGTTATCCTAAAGAGTACTGAAAGCAGGACGGAGCCCTAGCCTAGAATGCTGGAGAGAAAAGCAGGACTGGAACAAGCCAGCTCACTTCTGTAAGTGCTGTTGTGCGTCTAATGTGGGTGAACTCCTGGAATGCTATTAGAAGAAAAAATTTGCCTGGTTCACTGAAAGTCAGAACCAGGTATGGCACTTTGGTTTTTGTCTCGTTTGTTGAAGAGGACTGAAGAAGGACTTTGAGCTAGCTTTGAAATCCTACAGACTTTGGACAAACAGAGGGTAGTCCTGTCAGGGACAGAGTTCTTTTTACAATAAGCTGCATGCCTGTATGACAGTGCTCAAACTGTTGGCATGTAAGGAGAAATTAGCCTTATTTTTGGTTTAGGGTCTATAGTCTGAAAAATAGTTTCTGTGCTCAATTTCAGTGCTCTGTGTGTGGAACTTAACTGTGCTTCTCTACTGAAAGTGGTCAAGGACATTTTAATCTGGAGGCTATCCAGATGGCCGAGAACCAACCCACAGAGACCGATACCTGTGACAGTGCACAGCAAGAGAAGCAATTTAAGAAGTTGCTCTCATGCATATGTGAGGGGTATTTTTATATTTTTTCCCCATATGCAGCTTCCTAAAATCATTACTCTTGTTGGACATGGAGAGCCATTCATGTGCAGTCCTACACCTATTTTACAAGAGTTTTCGTGTTTTGCGGAGCCTCTTGTAAAATATTATGAGAATTCTCCACATCCTGACTTGAACATCTGACTTCCCCTCTCCATGTCCTATCTAAAATATGCCTTCATAGGTATCGTTTTGTAATTATTTGTTTATATGTTAAGATTTCTCTAATGGTTACCTGGCCATCTGCAGGGTGGTAAGTTCTCATTGTTTCTATCCTTGTGAGTTATCCCTTGCAGTTGGCATAAATGTAGACCCAAGTGAATGCTTGTATGAACCAATACAAGTTGTTGAAGTTAGAAGCTTAAAAAAGAACTTAGAAATACATCTCTCAATGTTCTGTCCTTAAAGCAAAAACAGATCTCTCTCTGAAGACAGAATGAGACAAAATTCCAGTTGCACTTGAAAATTAATAAGCATAAAAAGAAGAATCTATCACTAGATGCAAATTATCAGAGAAGCAGGCTTGTATGAAGATAATAGAGGTATGAAGATTGGTGGAAGACTCATCAACAACCTTCGCTATGCTAATGATACCACATTACTGGCTGAAAGTGAAGATGATCTGAAGCATTTGCTTCTCACAATCAAAGAACATAGTCTCAAAATGGGCCTGCACCTTAATGTAAAGAAGACAAAGATCATGACAACTGGCATAATCAACAGGTTCATCGTTGAAGAAGAAGAAATTAAAATCATGAACAACTTTAACCTACTTGGATCAACTATCAATAAAGAAGCAACAAGCAGTCAAGAAATCAGACGACGCATTGCTCTTGGCAGAATGGCTATGAAAGACCTAGATAAGATTCTCATGAGCAGAGATGTCTCTCTCCATACAAAGATTCAACTTGTTCAGGCCATGGTATTTTCAATATCATATGGATGTGAAAGCTGGACAGTGAAAAAGATAGACAGGAAGAAAATTGATGCCTTTGAATTATGGTGCTGGCGGCGAATACTGTGTATACCATGGACTGCCCGAAGAACAAACCAGTCGGTACTAGAGGAGATCAAACCTAAGTTTTCTTTAGAAGCTCAGATGACAAGACTTCGACTTTCATACTTTTGACACATCATGCGAAGAGAGAGATCATTAGAGAAAGACATCATGCTTGGCAAGATAAAAGGCGGGGATAAGCACATAAGATAAGTACGATTTACTACAACCATTTAAGATTGATAAGAATTTTGGTGTGCACCCTGACTGGGTTTCCTGAGGCTGCTGATGCAAAAGGGCAATCTGCTTTTACGAAGACGTCAGTCCAAGTAGCAGAGCCATAAAAGTCTGAGGCCTCATTAGTTAAATATTCCTGGAATGATTAGAAGAAGATTTCTCAAACACATTTCTTAAACACATTGAGTGATTTATGAATGACTTTTTACATTGACTTGCTATTCGTTCAAATAATAGACCTTTAATAGAGTGTGGCAAGATAGAAGGTTAACACAAAAGAGGAAGGCCAGCAATGTGATGGATCGATACAATAACAGCAGCTATGGGTACCTGTCTGTCAACAATGAGTCGCCTGACTGAAGACCAAACACAATTTAGGATAGCTATCCAGAGGGTCACCATGAGTCGACTCCGACTCGACGGCACTTAACAACAACAACAACAACATCACTAGATGACTAGGTAGTTCCTGTTTCTACGGTGTCATGTTATCACTATTCATCATTATGACCTGGTGTGGTAGTGTAGCATATAGTGGGAAGGATTTTTTTTAAAACACAGGCCAGACAGTACTTCAGGGAAAACTAAAGCAATTTTTATTCTGTCCCAGCTTGTTAAACCTCCACAAGCTGGTTCTCCCAGCCCTTCCTCCAGCCCCAGTTAAAGTTCCTACCACAGAACTCCTTTGCATGGCTTGCCTTGAAAGGACTTCTAGCTCCATGGGCCTCTCGCCCTCCTACTGCCTGCTGGGATCTTAACCTCTCCCTGTGAGCTACGCCCTCCCAGCCTTGAATTCAGAGCTGCAGACTCTCTTAAAGCGAACTGTTGATACTCCCTGTGGAGAGGGATGGGTAACATTCTACAGACCCCATCACAGACCCTCCCCCTCAGCTCAACCATGCCCCATTGAATACCTGCTTCACCTGGGACCCCCACCCAGGAAAGGACATCCACATTCAGATGAGTACGACCAGCCCTATGGAAGACCCGAAATTTGTAGGGTTGGAGACTCAAAAACCACCACATAATATGGCCCTTGGACTGCTTATGTTGAACCAGCCACTTGAGGGGGTTGTGGTCCATTACCAGCATAAAGAGATGGATGAGCAGGTAATATTTGAAGGTCTCAAATGCCCACTTGACAGCCAGAGCTTCCTTCTCGATCACCACATAATGCTTTTCCTGAGGAAGCAGCTTCTTGCTGATGAATGCTACAAGATGTTCTTCACCCCGACTTCCTGGCCAGAACAGCTCCAAGGCCCACCTCTGAGGCATCAATTTGCACAATACGTGGTAGAGAAATCAAGACTAATCAGGATGAGTTCAGAGCACACGGCCTTCTTGAAGTGCCGGAAGGCCAGGTTCAGGTCCAGTGACAACCGAATTCATTCAGGATCTCCCTTCCAGAGGAGGTTAGTTAACAGCTCTGCCACTCTGCAAAATTAGGAATGAATCAGCTCATAATAGCCAATAAATCCAAGGAAACATGAACCTATTTCTTCGATTTCGAGGTGGGGACCTGGGCAATGTCATCCACCTTCCATAGATGAGGTCATATCTGCCCATTCCCGATTAAATATCCCAGGTACTGAACGTCCCAACCTCCCAGAAAAAATTTCTTGGGGTTGGCCATTAACCTAGCCTTCCGCAGACTGGTCAACATGGCTTGTGCTTAGGTTAGATGGGTGGTCCAGTCTCTGCTGTAGATGACAATGTCATCAAAGTTTGCAGTTGCATATTTCTTGTGCAGTCTCAGTAGGCAGTCGACTAGGCATTCAAACATGGCAGGAGCCCTGTGTAATCCAAAGGGCAGTATTATAAACTAGAACAGACTTTGTGGTATCAAAAAAGCAGTCTTCTCCTTGGTAGCCAGAATCAAGGGCACCTGCCAGTATCCCTTGGTCAGATCCAAAGTTGATATAAAGCGTGCTCCACTGAGTCACTCAATTAGTTCATCTATTCTGTGCATGGGATACATTTCCAGTTTAAAAGCCGCATTGACTCTCTGGAAGTCAATGCAGAATATGATGCTTTCATTAGATTTAGGAACCAAAACAATGGGTGATGACCAGTCACTCATAGACTCTTGTATATCTCCCAGGAATCTGGTAAGTTCATTGCCAGATAACCACCCCAGGGTCAGTAACGTTATCATGACAAATGAGGTGGGTTCATCCTGGATGGGTGGAGAACACCTTTAGGTTCTAGTGGATCAAACCTTCTTAATCTCTTCTCTAGGCAGCAGAGAGCTGGTCTCCAATTAAGACTTAACCTGGATCTTAACAGGCTGACATTTCCAACCCCAAATCATCTCCTTTTACCACCATAACTGTCACGAGTCCATTTTTTCAATAGGTTAATATGGTAAATTGTGGCTTTCTTCCATTTATCTGGCTGGACAATCTTGTAGTTAACAGGCCCCACTTTCTCTTCCATCTCATAGGGCCCCAGCCATTTACAGAGGAACTTGCTCTCAGTTGGAAGGTGCAGTGCACGGCTGCCGACTGTAGCCTCTGGCCTGCTCGGCTTGGGCTTTTTCAAGACTGAGTTTGGCTACCTCTCTGGCTTTCCTCAACCAAGTCTTGCATTTTTATAACATAACTCCACCAAATTAGGCCCAGCACGGGATTCTTTTTCCCAGGTTTCCCTCACCATGTCTAAAATGCCTCTTGGCCGTCTTCTGAAGAGCAACTCAAAAGGCGAAAACCTCATGGAACTCTCAGATACCTCACAGATGACAAACATCAAATAGGGTAGGAGAATGTCCCATTTCTTCCAGTCCTCCTGCATGAACTTTATTATCATCTGTTTCAGAGTTTTATTGAATCACTCGATGAGGCCATCCATCTGTGAGTGATATACTGATATTCGCAGCATCTTGACCTTCATCAAGGCACACACTTACTTCATCACATTGGATACAAAGGGTGTTCCTTGTTCTCTGAGGATCTCATTGGGTATTTCCACTCGTTGCTTCAAAGTAACACGCTTTATGTTGTATGAAATGTTTGATTACAAGATTGTTTTCAGCGTTATGAAGATAGTGCCGTTTTCAAAAAATGTCTACCCCCTGAGGAAGAATTGAAACGTGCAATAACTTGGTACCTTTGAGGTGACGTCGGGGACGGTATACAACCACTGTTTGTCAGCAGCACAACTATCTTTTGCAACTTGAAACAAATTTCAAATATACAGATAAGTTCTGATTTCCACTTTATTTATGAATGATCAATAAGCAGATACATGAACCGTATATGTGGTCATTGATGTGATCGGAGTTCACAGCTTTGGGACAAGATATCCCGAGTTGAAAAAATTTTAAACTGAGACCACTGGTTCATTCCCGTTTAATTATTTGCATTTTATGTGATTATTAGAGGGTTGAAAAAAATCTTTTTTGTCTGGTACTTGAGCACATAAACCTTTTACAATCGGAGCTATCTTTATTAATAGAGGGCTTCACCTTGAGCTTCAACGGAATTAGAAGTTGGCAGGTGGGGCATGACTGACAATATAACTGCACCCGTTTATGGACCCATACCATAAAAATTAGTCCAAAACATGGTCTAGTGTTTTCTCCACCTCCAGGTGTTCCCCTAATAAATAGCTTTTGGCCAATGATAACACTTGCCGATGATAGGCCTGGGGAACTAGCAGTTGTTCCACCTCTTCTCCCTCTAAGGTACCCTTGGATACTCTGTATAATAGGAAAGGTTCTTGCAGAGGGCTCTCTGTTACCTACCAGAGCCCCATCCACCTCCAAAACCTGCTATCAGGCATATTTAAGGGACTCATTCTCTTGTTGGGCCCTCCTGAAGCTGCCGAGGCCTTCCCCCAGCCCCCACTCTGGGAAGGAGACAATTATATTTGGGTCACTATCGCTGATCCCTAAACTATTGCCAGGAGTTTCTTCCCTAGGATCTCCCTCCCCAGATCCCTCCCCCATAGCCGTTTCCAGATTCTGTTGGTAACATAGCTTTTCCCAGTGACTCCAACTCCGAGACTTAGCAAGCTTGAGATTCTCAACATATAGATCTGGGAAATCTTCCTGGTCCGATTTAATGGAGCCATCAGTTAGTGGGCCCATATCGTTCCAAAGTTTGGGTAATCTCAGCCAATCACTACTGAATATGGGAGCCAGGGCAGTACCATGACCTTGAACATGGCTTGCCCTGCTGGACTCTTAAATGATACCTGTGCCATTGGATACTGCCTTTGGCCTCCATATATACAGGCCAGTGTTACCGTTTTTACATAGTCAATTTGAAATCGGGTTACGGTTTCCCAGAGAATGAGTGTCTGAACACTCCCGAAGTCTATCAAGACCTGGAGGCAGGATCCCTCGAGCTCCACTGGAATCACAAGGTTCTGTGCCCCGGGGTGGGGAGTGTCCACAAAGGTGCAGGTGTGAGGAGTGGTTGGGCTGATATTCATGGGTTCTTCCATACCCAAGGGACATTCCCGAGCAAAGTGTCCTCATTCTCCATACCTAAAACAGGTGAAGGGGTCATGGCTGGGTCTATTTCCTTGCCTAAGAGGTGACTTTGGGAGTTGGGACATGGGATCAAACATCCGTTCCAGCTTCCCCTTCTGTCCTCCTGGGCTGATGGGTGACTTCTTCCCCTTTTCACTGTCCGCTTCAGTCACCGGCTGGCTTCATGATACCCCCTCGGCTATTTCCAGTGCACTCTTCAGTGTAAGCTTGGGGTGCTGACGTACCCACTGTTTTATCTGAGCAGTCAAGCCCTCCAAAAACTGCTCTAGTAACACAATCTTGGCTATTTCTGGCCCAGTCTTTCCCTCCAGTTGCAGCCACTTCCATGCAATATCCTTCAACTGATAGAGGTACCTCCGAAAACTCTCTTTTATCTGGAGCCTCCCCTTTCTGAATCACAGGTGGTAAGCATCTGGGGTATAGTTGTTCCGTTCCAGGATAGCATCCTGACAGCTGTATATGTATCTCGCACATCTGGGCTGGTGTCCTAGATTGCAGCCTCACCATTGCCCATCAGTAGATTCCCCAAATAGATAGTCCATGTCACCTCCAGCCATCCAGCCATGTGGGCAGTTTATTCAAAGTTCACCAAAAATTGGTCCGGTTCATCTTCTGCCATCATCTTTAGAAGCACTTGCACTAGATGGTGGAGTTGTGATCTCTGCAGGGCCTGGGTCAACAAAGCTAAGGAACTCTTCTGAATCTCCCCCTGTGCTCAAATAAAATCCTGTATCTTCTGCTGCTGTTGCTGCTGTCCTTCAAGCAAGGCATGTTAAAACTGCTGCTGACAATGTTACTGTTGATACCGCTGCTGTTTCTGCTGACCTTCTGCCAGAATTTGGAGGAGCCACTCCATCCCATTCTCTTGCAATACCACCACAGTTTTCTCTTCCACAAATGAGTTAAACCCGCAGTATTCCAGCTCCAACAAACTTTTAGCAACCTCTAGCGGCCAAAACAAAGCCTGCCTGTCAGACCCTGACCATACATTCTTCAAGCTCCCTAACTAGGGTTAGGCTAACCCTCTTAGCCCATACAAACAAAAAAAATCCTGACCTGCTGTAAAGGCCCAGCTCTGGAGGAATATGGATTTGCCCTTAGTCATGTGAGGAAATCTCCAAGCTGCCATCATTTGTGGTAGTGTGGTATGCAGTGGGAAGGGGTTTACTTTAATATACAGGCCAGACAGCAGTTCAGGAAAAGAAAAAGCATTTTTATTCTGCCCCAGCTTGTTAAACCTCCACAAAGCAAAACCCAGAACAGAGCAGTTCAGGGAAAACAAAATCAGCTTTGCTTCTGTCTCGGCTTGTTAAACCTCCACAAGCTGGTTCTCCCGGCCCTTCCTCCAGCCCCAGTTAAAGTTCCTACTACAGAACGCCTCTGCACGGCTTGCCTTGGAAGGACTTCTGGCTCTATGGGCCTCTCACCCTCCTGCGGTCTATTGGGTTCTGAACCTCTCCTTATGAGCTATGCCTTCCCATCCCTGAACTCTGGGTTGCGGACTCTTAAATGGGACTATTGATACTTCCTTTGGAGAGGGATGGGTAGCATTCTATAGACCCCATCACACCTGGATATAAAATTTTGGGCCCATGAAAAATAAAATGTTACAGAGATTCAACAACTGCTCTTCACTGATTTTTGTTGCACCTATCAAGTTTTGTTTAACATATGTGGTCAAGATGAAGGGGAGTTTGAGATTTCTGCCTGATAAAAACTCTTCAGCCATAAGCAGTACTTTGGATTAGTCCAGCTATAGTAGAGAAGGCCCATCACTCTGACACTCTCTGTGCTGCCTTAGAGGAGAAAAGTCACCTGGAAGTGGAGCATCACCTTGGTGTGGAGGAAGTGATCCTCCTACACAGAGGATGTGTCTAAAGAGGTTTGTGCTTAGGTGGGAAAAGTTAAACTGGCCACTGTAATTAGGGATTCCATCATTAGGTATGTAGATAGCTGAGTGGCTGGTGAGCATGATGATCAGTTAGTAGCCTGCCTGCCTGGTGCGAAGGTGGCAGACCTCATGTGTCACCTAGCTAGGATTTTAGGCAGTGTTGGGGAAGAGCCAGCTGTCTTGGTACCGGAGGGAGGAGTAGCCTAGTGGTTGGGGCAAGGTACTTCAGGCTGGAAGGTCGGGGGTTCAAATCCCACTAGAGGACAGCAACCTTGGGCCGGAAGGACTGGGGTTTCTAGTCCCACAGATGCTCCTTGTGGTCTTGGGCAAGCCACTTAGCCCTCCATTGCCCATGTTCCCTGTAAGTATTAGTGTATGTGTCTCATATCCCTGCATGTTAAATGTATCCCCCAATTGTGTTGTGACCGCTTTGATTGAAGGATAAGGCGGTATACAAAACTGTCTAAATAAATAAATAAAATGGGGGATTGTGGTTCTGGAAGCCAAATTTAGCCTTTAAAGGTAGAAAGTTGAAGTCCAGAGCCTCCAGGATAGCAGTCTCAGAAATGCTCCCCATTTCACATGTAGAATCCAAGATGCAGGTAGAACTCCAGAATGTCAATGCGTGGATTGAGCAGGGGCGAGAGCTTATGGTATGTTAGGAACTGGGCAACATTAAGGGGAAGGGGAAGCCTAACCATTAGGCAAGACTAGGCACAGCAGCAGCTTCTGAGGAGTAGCAAAAAACAGCAGAATTCAAAGCAGAACAATAGATTCTGACATCCACAGAAACTCAAAAAGTTATCAGCACATTCTTTTACCTGAAGGATGAGCGGGCATATACATACTTACAAAGCAATGTTTAATATTTCAAATTATGATGCCCCTTTATACATTTTTACAGGATTGATGTTGGAAGGATGGTGTTCTGAGGATCAGGACTGTTGAGTTTAATTAACAAAATCACAGGAAGGGAGCACACAAGGCTGAAGGCTTGACGAGTGCCCAATACTTTATATTGGCCTAGGGGTCGGCCCTGGCTGAGGGCACTAACATTTAAAAAGGACAGAGGGCAGCTTCTAAACTAGATCATGGGGAAAAGCTGACAGTCACTCAAGAGCACATAATTTGGAGTGATATATCTTAGAATTACGCTAACAAAACATGGAAGTTAGGGTATCCCAATAGACAGGCTGCAATAAAAGTGAAAGTGGCCCAGGTGCTTCTTTAAGTAAGAAGCGGAGAGAATTGGAAAATTCAAAATGATCTCTGTCAGCAGCTAAGCAGTTGAAGTTTGAAATGTCTACAGACAAATGCTGGAAGTCTAAAAAATAAAATGGGAGAATTAGAAAGTATAGCACTGGGATAAGAGGTAGATGCTTTGTTAAGTAGACCCTGTGATCTTTTTTCTTTAATACGTTATCTCACATACTCATACTCCATTGTGTGTCTTCTCTTTCATTTATATGCAAGGTTTTATAGTGACAAAATAGTTCCTTTTCAGCCATCTGCTCGGGTTGAGAGCAGGCTATTTTTCGTCATCAAATGAAGCAGTATAGACATATTGGGCCTGATTCTGTGCCACGAATCTGTGCCAATGGGACGTCCATTCCCGCTATTCATGCCTTCTCTGCCACATCTAATTTCCTCGTTGGTTGTATAGGGAAGCTAGACGGAGGCAGGGAAAAGGAGGATCACAGACGGAGACAGGGCGGGCAGTGGGCGGTGGCAGTGGCCGGCCCTGAATGTCCAGGGCCAATTCTAATGTCGGCCCTTTACGTCTAGGGCCAGCGACTTGTACGGGGAAGTTATTCCACCTCCGAGGTGGAATAACTTCCCCATACATAAAGGATCGGCAGCCCAGAATTTGGATTGGGTGGGGGAAGGTCCGAAGGCATTCACCGTAGCCCGACCCTGGCCTTAGGAGGCCAGATCAGGGATCAGGCTCGGGGAATGAGTCCCTGAAGTCCAGCAGCTGGCATTGTGGCTCTTCAATGGAGCCGCGGTGCCCTGGCTCCATTGTAGAACCTTGACTGAGTTAGCTGGGGATAGTCTTGTACATGCAGGCCGGGCTGAATCGCAGCCCCAGCCTGCTCATACATGACTGTTAGCGATTATGATCCCGTGGGGCTAGACATGACACGGGGCTTAGAATGGACGTACAGAAGGGGATCTATGTCCAGGACAGAATAAGCTTGATTTTGTTTTGATATCTGCTCTGCAGGTTGAAAAAAAAATTCTCTAATTTCTGATTGCACTGACATGTTAGATCTGTACCCTATAATTAATTTAAAAATGTGGTCAGCAGAAGTTTGCATTTTTTGATGACTTGATAAATCTGTCATTGCAAGAGGGCGATGAGGACTTTAAAGAAAGCATCAGTGTTCCTGTTATTAAAAAGGGTGGATTTGATTCCAATGTATTAAGCAATTATATACCTATTAGTGGCTTGCCTTTTTTGGCTAAGGCACTTGAGTGAGCAGTATTGATGCAATTACAGGAATATATTGACAAAACCAAACAGCTCGATGACTTTCACTACTGAAACCTTGCAAATGTCCACATCATATGCTGCACTCTAATAAAGGAATTGAAGTGAAGTTGTTTGATGTCACCACAGCCTTCACTAAATATTGTTGTAGACTACAGATGATGGGCCCGATTTTCGAAGGCCTTTACATGGGTAACTTACCTAGTTACCCGTGTAAAAGGCCTTATCCGGGATTTTCGAAGGACACCTACATGGATAGTGCACTTCAAAAATCCAGGATATATCCCTAACGCGCCCAGATACATAGCATCGGGGCATGTTAGGGGCATTTTGGGGTGGAGCTGGGGCAGAGGAAGGAGCGATTTTTGATGCTACCCGCATAGCCCTCTGCACCTTAAACAGAGGCAAGGTTTTTCCTTGCCTATCATTAAAGTGCAGAGGCTAAGCGGATACATCAAAAATCGCTGATACTCATGTGGCATCTGCAGCTGCCGGAGCATCCAGGTTAACCCAGATTTTCACTTCTGCCAGCACGGAAGTGAAAATCTGGGTTAAGAGAGGTCAGCGCACAGCCTTCCTAATTCAAAATCAGGCCCAATGAGTATAAAACCACGGATTATGAAATGGTTTTCATTATATCTGCAGGATCGTGCACAGTGAGTTTATGTGAGAGGAAGATATTTGGGGTGGTGCTCACTGTCTCGGGGTGTTCCTCAAAGATCGTCACTGTTCTTCATAGTATTTAATCTCTATTTGCACCCACTGTGTGATTCTTTTAAAGCCTGAAGTATTCATTATCACATGTATACTGATGAGGCCAAGCGATTTATACCTGTGGCATCTGGGCTGGCTGATGCCCCACCTCAACTGAGGTTTCTGATGCCATATTAGCAGCAATTGATGACTGGATAAGAAAGGCCCCAGCCTTAATCTTGGTAAGACAGAGGTGCTAGTGACTGATCTTGCTTCATTTCAATAGACAATCATGTGTTACCAGTCTCCCAAAAGGTGGTATATTTGAAGATAGCTTTGGTGCTGGCTTAATGTTTGTGCCACAGATTTATCAAGTAATTTGTAACATGCTACAAATTGTGTGTGTTGCGCTGATTTCGTCCATATGTTGCACTCTCTTGAGCCAATATTTAAAACCCTTCTCTGGATGGCCAATAGGAGGCTGTCCAGATAAGGGTGCTGATTGAGATAGTCAGTGGCACTATCTGGATAGCACTGCTGAATATCTCCACTGACCACCCTAGTAATATATGGTTAGTTTAGAAGCGGTCCATGGGCGTAACAAGGATAGTACTAGCGCAATCTGAATAAGTGCCAGCATTTACCTGGTTAGCTCAATTTTCAGCTTGCACTTATCAGGAAAAGCACCCAGGCAACTGCCCGCATTTATCCAGATAGCACCACTTGAGCTAGATATTCAGTGCAGCTCCCTTCTGGATACCGCCAGTAAGTATCACTGTAATATTTAAGCATCGCAGCAGCTGTGGAATTTGAATATTGGCCTTTCTGAAAATGTTGCCTTCAGATGTTTCTGACCTTTTTAAATCACTTAGTCGTATCCTCTTTTGACTATTGCAATATCATTTATTTGGGAAATCCAAAGTCGATGGTGAAAACATTACATATTGTGCAAAAAATTGTGCTGCAAAGCTGATGGAAGGGGTTAGTATGAGGGAATCATATATCACCAACATTGTGTGCATTGCACTAGTTGCTGATCAAATAGTGTTTACATTTAAATTGATATGTTTCATTTTTAAGATTTTAAGATTACCAATTCCTAGTCCACTGATTGCTCAGCTGTCTTTTCATCAACCTGGGTATGTTCTTCATTCTCAACAGGGTTATTTGTTGAATGTACCTTCCTTTAAGATGGCCAGATCAGTGGGCAGGTGGGCATGTACGTTTTTTAGTTGTGGTTCTGCAGCAGTAGAACATTTAGTCAATGCATGTAAAGGTTGAATTGTATCTGTGCCACAGTCATAAAAGATTGAAAGCATTTTATTTCTCTTAGGCTTTTAATATTTTATGATTTTCATTCTATTTTATTGATGTTTGTAAATTTTTTGCATATTTATGTTATGCTTTCTGTTAATTATTATTTTTAATCTTTGTCCCATCCATCTGGGCAGCAGCCAAATGGGACGGTGTTGGCGGAGGAGGATCACATTTCTGTCACAACGGCAACAACATTAGAATTAAACTGCCCGGAAGAAAGGCCTGCCAATTTACTTCTGTATTTTGCCATGAAAACCTAATGGATAGTCACAACAAAACAAATTGCACTATAGTGCATGAAGATGAGACCCCCAGGTTGGAAGGCACTCAACTGGGTACTGGGGACAAGCTGAACGCTTTTCAGAGTAAAACCAGCATTTGTAATGTGGTTGGATCAAAGCCCTCGGGACATCTGACTGCTGATGTAGCTGCGTATGAAATAAAAGTTAGAAGTTGCAAAGATGTCTTAAATATTGGGACGTGGAACATATGAAGCATGAACCATAGGAAGATGGAGGTGGTCAAGAATGAAATGGAACGTGTACAACTCAATCTGTTGGGTGTCACCAAACTAAAATGGACTGTCATCAGGCTCTTTGCGTCTGATGATCACATGATCTACTATGATGGAAATGAAAGACAAATAAGAAATGGTGTTGTGTTTCTAATTAAGAAGAAACTTGCAAGAACTGTAATGAAATACAATGCAATCCGAGAACACTTAATTTCTATTCATCTACGAAGAATGCCCATCAACAAAACTATAATTCAAGTGTATGCTCCAACGACAGCTGCAGAAGAGGGTGAAGTTAATGAGTTCTACAAACAAGCATAAGCTCAAATTGACAGAACATGCAAACAGGAAATCCTGATAGTTTAGGCTGACTGCAATGCAAAAGTTGGCAACAAAGAAGAAGGCAAAGTGGTTGGAAAATATGGACTGGCAACAGAAATGAAGCTGGAGAAAGACTGATAGAATTCTGCAAGACCAATGATCTATTCATCTCAAACACCTTCTTCCAGCAACACAAGCAGTGACTGCACACGTGGACTTCACCCACTGGATTGTACAGAAATCAAATTGACCACATCTATGAAAGACAATGATGGAAAAGCTAAATAACATCAACAAAGACAAAACGTGGAGCTGACTGTGGTACAGATCACCAACTACTAGTAATCAAACTCAAGCTAAAGTTGAAAAAAAGCAAGCCACTCATGAACGTAGCAATATGACCTTGAGAATATAATATTGGAATTTAAAGACTGCCTGCAAAATTGATTTGCTACTTTAGATACAAATGACAGATCTCCAGAAGAGTTATAGGGTGACATCAAGAAGGTTGTGCTGGAAGAAAGCGAGAAGTCTCTACAAAAAGTTAAAAAAGCAAAAATAGTCAAAATGGATGACCAAAGAAACTGAAAACTGCCAAGAAATGCAGAGAAGCTAAAGCCAAAGGAGAAAGAGAGGCAATCACAGAACTCAACAGAGATTTCCAACATGCAGCAAGACAAGACAAGGAGAAGTACAACAATGACACATGCAAGGAAATAGAAGCAGAAACTATTAGAGAAAGAACAAGATCGGCTTTCCCAAAACTATGAGAGTTAAAGAAAAAATTCCAGCCTTGAAATGGAATGTTACAAGTTGCTCAAGGATCCACGTTGAATGATGCTGAGAAGATCAAGAAAAGATGGAAAGAATATACAGTGTCATCATATCATAAAGATCAAGTGGACCAACAGCCGTTTCAACCTGTACTTTACGATCAGGAACCATTGGTGATGAAAGAAGAAGTCGAAGCAGCATTGAAAGCCTTATCAAAGAACAAAGCACCTGGCATTGATGGCATTCCCACTGAAGCATTACAGCAATCGGATGCAGCTGTTACTGTACTTACAAGGCTCTGCCAGGTAATTTGGAAGACAACATCATGGCCAACTGACTGGAAAAGATCTGTGTTGATACCAATACTATAGACAGGTGATCTAGCTGACTGTGGAAATTATCGCACAATCACTCTGATCCCACATGCCAGCAAGATTCTACTGAAGATTATTCAGCAGAGACTACAACCATACCCGGAACGATTACTGCCTGAAGTGCAAGCAGGATTTAGGAAAAGGCGAGGAATGAGAGACATCATCACGGATGTGAGATGGATCCTTGAAAAGGCTAAAAAATGCCAAAAGGATATCTATTTGTGTTTTATTGACTACAGCAAGGCTTTTAACTGTGTAAACCATGAGAAAATCTGAGCCACATTAAGAAGCACCTGATCGTTCTCTTGCACAACCTTTTTTTTTTATTAAGTTTTGTAAAATTACAAAAACAAAACTGTATACAAGAAATACACGATTAACAGAACCATAAAAAGAAAAGGCACATCATACTTCCAAAAAGTTACAACAAATAATAATCAATCCAAATAATGTATTCAGAAATCAAGGGTGAGAGAGGAAACCCATACTAATTCCTGGGCATATTCTATTGCAGACCCTATCTAAATCTACACCTTCTTGTCAGACAAAAACCTTTCTAATGGTACAGAATCAATAAAGGAAAACATGTTCCCCTGCCAAAAGACAATGCACTTGCAAGGAAACCATAAAAAGAAGGAGCCACCTATACTTAACACCTTAGACTTCAAAGTCAGAAATTGCTTTCTACGTAAATGAGTGTTTCTAGAACCATCTGGAAACATACAGAGCTTCATACCACAAAAAAGAATAGCCTTATACTTAAAATACAGCTTCAAAACCCTATTCTTGACTGCCACAGAAAGAAAAGAAACTAACAGAGTAGCTTGTTTGGATATAATATCCAAAGAGTCCTCAAGAAAGTTTGATAAATCTTGACTAGGTCCTGGAGTCAAAACATCAACCCCTTCCATGTTGGAATCCTCCACCCGCATTTTAGTTGGTAAATAATAACATCCCTGTATAGAGATCACTTCAGATACTTGGAGGACTTCTCGAAAATACTTATCCAACAGAATCGCTGGAGACAGTAAGTGTGTCCCAGGAAAATTTACAAATCTCAAATTATTAACACGAAAACAATTCTCCAAAGCATCTAATTTATAATGTATAGATAAAGAATCTTTAATGGAAGAAGTACTAGCCTGTTGCAAAGACTGCAATTGGCCATCTAACTTAGTAACAGTTCCAACCAAACCCACAATCTTAGCATCAAAATCCTGCAACAACTTAACTGTTTCCTGAGAGAATTCACATAAAGAAAAAACTTTGAAGACAGCTTCACATCAATATTAGATAACACTGACCCTTTAAGGTAATATCATGAGAAGGATCCTCTATCTTTTGTGTCTCTATTGGAAGAGATACAGGCTTAGGGAGAGGGCACGAACTGGGGTTGGAAATCAAAACAACAGACACATCTTCCAACCCCGTGGAAGACAAGGGGTTAGGCAGAGGCGGGGGGGGGGGGGTTCCTTTCCCCTGGACTGAGAGAGGCTCCCTCTATTGATGACTGAGAAGTGCCAACATTGAGAAAATGGTGGTCTAGAGAACCTACAACCTTAGCAGTCATAGGTCCTAAAGGAGGTTTAGAAGTGAGCCGTGCTTTGCACTTCCCCATAACAATGACTGTTAACCCACCTAGAAAGACCAAACAGTTGTTGTTAAGTGCTGTCAAGTCAGCAACCTTCTGTATAGTTGTTCTAAATTGTGTTCATTCTTCAGTCAGGTGGCTCATTGTTGACAGACTGTCACCATAGCTGCTGTTATTGTATCGATCCATCTCATTGCTGGCCTTCCTCTTTTGCGTTGACCTTCTACCTTGCCAAGCATGATGTCTTTCTCTAATGATTTCTTTCTTCGCATGATGTGTCCAAAGTATGAAAGTCGAAGTCTTGTCATCTTGACTTCTAAAGAAAGCTTAGGTTTGATCTCCTCTAGTACCGACTGGTTTGTTCTTCGGGCAGTCCATGGTATATGCAGTATTCGCCGCCAGCACCATAATTCAAAGGCATCAATTTTCTTCCTGTCTATCTTTTTCACTGTCCAACTTTCACATCCATATGATGTTATTGAAAATACCATGACTTGAACAAGTCGAATCTTTGTATGGAGAGAGTCGTCTCTGCTCTTGAGAATCTTGTCTAGGTCCTTCATAGCCATTCTGCCAAGAGCAATGCTTCATCGGATTTCTTGACTGCTTGTTGGTTCTTTATTGATAGTTGATCCAAGTAGGTTAAAGTGGTCAACAATTTCAATTTCTTCTCCATCAATGATGAACTTATTCATTTTGCCAGTTGTCAGATCTTTGTCTTCTTAAATTAAGGTGCAGACCCATTTTAAGACTATATTCCATGATCTTGAGAAGCAAATGTTTCAAATCTTCTTCACTTTCAGCCAGTAATATGTTATCAGCATAGTGAAAGCTGTTGATGAGTCTTCCACCAATCTTCACACCTCTGTTGTCTTCATACAGTTCTGCTTCTCTGATGATTTCTTTTGCATATAAATTAAAGATGTAGGGGAAAGTATGCAGCCTTGTTGTACACCTTTGCTGATTTTAAACTATTATGTTTCTCCTAGTTCTGTTCGAGCTGTTGCTTCTTGATCAGTGTAAAGGTTGTGCAAGAGAACAATCAGGTGTTCTGGTATACCCATGCTTCTTAATGTGGCTCAGAGTTTCTCATGGTTTACACAGTCAAAAACCTCGCTGTAGTCAATAAAACACATTTAGAAATCCTTTTGGTATTCTTTTGTCTTTTCAAGGATCCATTTCACATCCATGATAATGTATCTTGTTACATAAGAACATAAGATATGCCATACTGGGTCAGACCAAGGTCCATCAAGCCCAGTATTCTGTTTCCAACAGTGGCCAATCTAGGTCATACGTACCTAGCAGTTTCCCCAAGGGACACAGGTTCCACAATGCTTGTATTGGTTCAAGCATTGATATCCTGGGTCCCTTCTTAATAATGGTTTATGGACCTTTCCTCCAGGAACTTGTCCAAACCTTTTTTAAACGCAGCTACACTAACAGCCTTTACTACATCCTCCGGTAACAAATTCCAGAGTTTGATTACACGTTGAGTGAAAAAATATTTTCTTTTATTAGTCTTAAATAGTTTACCCTGTAGCTTCATTGCATGTCCCCTAGTCTTTCTATATTCTGATAAGGTAAACAATCGATCTACGTTTACCCGTTCCACTCCGTTCATTAATTTATAGACTTCTATCATATCTCCCCTCAGCCGTCTCTTTTCCAGGTTAAAGAGCCCCAACCTTTTTAGCCTTTCTTCATAGGAGTATCCTTCCATCCCCTTTACCATTTTGGTGGCTCTTCTCTGAACCTTTTCTAAAATTGCTATATCCTTTTTAAGATACGGCAACCAGAATTGCACACAATATTCAAGGTGCGGTCTCACCATGGAACGATAGAGAGGCATTATAATATCTTTTGTTTTATTTTCCATTCCTTTCCTTATCATACCTAGCATTTTATTTGCTCTCTTGGCCGCCGCTGCACACTGGGCCGAGGGTTTTAACATGGCATCCACAATGATGCTTAAATCTTTTTCCTGGGTGGTGGTTCCTAATGTGGAACCTTGCATCGTGTAACCATAGTTTGGGTTGTTCTTCCCTAGGTGCATAACCTTGCACTTGTCCACATTAAATTTCATCTGCCATTTTGATGCCCAGTCTTCCAATTTATCAAGATCCTCTTGCAATTTTCCACAATCCTCTTGGGTTTTAACAACTTTAAATAGTTTTGTGTCATCTGCAAATTTGATAACCTCACTCGTTATTCCACTTTCCAGGTCATTTATGAATATGTCAAAAAGCAGCGGACCCAGCACAGATCCCTGGGGTACACCACTATTCACCTTTCTCCATTGGGAAAATTGGCCATTTAGCCCTACCCTCTGCTTTCTATCTTTTAACCAGTTCCTGATCCACAATAGTACACTGCCTCCTATCCCATGACTCTTTAGTTTTGCCAAACGTCTCTCATGAGGGACCTTGTCAAAGGCTTTCTGAAAGTCCAGATACACAATATCAACCGACTCACCTTTGTCCACCTGATTATTCACTCCTTCAAAAGAACATAACAGATTAGTAAGACAAGATCTTCCTTGTCTAAAGCCATGTTGGCTGTCTCCCATTAGGTCATGACTATCTACATGCTGAGTAATTTTATTCTTTATGATGGTTTCTACCATTTTTCCCGGTACTGATGTCAGGCTCACCGGTCTGTAGTTTCCCAGATCACCCCTGGAACCCTTTTTAAAAATTGGTGTTACATTGGCGATCCTCCAATCTTCCTCTCCCTTTCCTGAGCCCTGCTTGCACTTCGGGCAGTTATCGTTCCAGGTATGGTTGTAATCTCTGCTGCATGATCTTGAGTAGAATCTTGCTGACATGTGGGATCAGAGCGATCATGCGATAATTTCCACATTCAGTCAGGTCACCTTTCTTCAGTATTGGTATAAACACAGATCTTTTCCAGTCAGTTGGCCATGGTGTTGTCTTCCAAATTTCCTGGCATAGCTTTGTAAGTATGGTAACAGCTTCATCTGATTGCTATAATAGCTCAATGGAAATGCCATCAATACTCAGTGCTTTGTTCTTTGATAATGCTTTCAATGCTGCTTCAACTTCTTCTTTCATCACCAATGATTCCTGATCATAAGGTAGAGGTTGAAACGGCTGTTGGTCCAATTGATCTTTATGATATAATGACTCTGTATATTCTTTCGACCTTTTCTTGATCTTCTCAGCATCATTCAACATGGATTCTTGAACATCTTGTAGCATTCCAATTTGAGGCTGGAATTTTTTCTTTAACTCTCGTAGCTTTAGAAAAGTCAATCTTGTTCTTCCTTTAATACCTTCTGATTCTATTTCCTTGCATGCGTCATTGTAGTACTTCTATTTGTCTTAAGTTCTGTGATTGCCTCTCTTTCTCCTCCGGCTTTAGCTTTTCTATGTTTCTGGATAATTTTCAAAGTTTCTTTAGTCATCCATTTTGGCCGTTTTTGCTTTTTCACCTTATGTAGAGACTTATTGCCTTCTTCTAATAAAGCCTTTTTTTATGTCATCCAATAACTCTTCTGGAACTCTGTCATTTGTATCTAAAGCAGCAGATCGATTTCTCAGGCAGTCTTTAAATTCCAGTGGTATATTCTCAAGGTCATATTTTGCTACATTCATGAATGGCTTGATCTTTTTCAAATTTAGCTTGAGTTTGCATATTAGTAGTTGGTGATCTGTACCACAGTCAGCTCTAGGTTTTGTCTTTGTTGATGTTATCGAGCTTTTCCATCGTTGTCTTCCACAGATGTAGTCAATTTGATTTCTGTACAATCCATTGGGTGAAGTCCACGTGTACAGTCGGTGCTTGTGTTGCTGGAAGAAGGTGTTTGAGATGAATAGATCATTGGTCTTGCAGAATTCTATCAGTCTTTCTCCAGCTTCGTTTCTGTTGCCAAGTCCATATTTTCCAACCACTTTGACTTCTTTGTTGCCAACTTTTGCGTTCTAGTCACCCATGACTATTAGGATATCCTGTTTGCATGTTCTGTCAATTTTAACTTGTACTTGTTCATAGAACTCATCAATGACTTCCTCTTCTACAACTGTTGTTGGGGCATATACCTGAATTATAGTTGTGTTGACGGGCTTTCCTCGTAGATGAATAGAAATTAAGCATTCACTGACTGCATTGTATTTCATTACAGTTCTTGCAAGTTTCTTCTTAACTATAAGTGCAACACCATTTCTTCTTTGTCTTTCATTTCCAGCATAGTAAACCATATGATCATCAGATGCAAAGTGCCCAAAGTCAGTCCATTTCAGTTCACTGACACCCTACAGATCAAGATGTACACGTTCCATTTCATTCTTGACACTTCCAACTTCCCTTGGTTTATTCTTCGTACGTTCCATGTCCCAATATATAAGATATCTTTGCAACCTCTGACTCTCTTTTCATACACAACTACATCTGTAGAATCAACCACATCATATATGCTGGTTTTACTCTGAGAAGTACCTTACACAATGTTTCTCTGGGTCCACTGGCATTGCAATCTCATTGCTCCGAAGGGGCACCAAAGGGGTGTGTCCTGCCCCTTAAGGCACTCCCCTTTGAACCATGGCCCTGAAGACCTCGAGGGCAGATGATATAGCTCCAGGGGGACCTCCCTCAGGATGACATCAGCAGAAGTCATCCAACAAGCTGCCACCAGCTGCACTGCTAACCACGGGACCTCCTCCATTCAAGCACTACCCAGAGGTATGTCCCAGAGCAGGCTGCTTTGATGTTCTATTGAATAAACCTCTGAGCCTGATGTTATAGCTCTGGGGGGACCTCCATCAGGATGACATCAGTGGGAGTCATCCAACAAGCTCCCACCAGCTGCACTGCTAACTGTGGGACCTCCTCTTCTCAAGCACTAACCAGTGGTATGGTCCAGAGCATGCTGCCTTGATGTTCCCTCTCTTGCACAACCTTTACATTGATCAAGAAGCAACAATTTGAATGGAACAAGGAGAAACAGAAGGGTTTAAAATCAGCAAAGCTGTACGACAAGGCTGCATACTTCCCCCCGACCTCTTTAATTTATATGCAGAACAAAATCATCAGAGAAGCAGAACTGTATGAAGACAACCGATGTGTGAAGATAGGTGGAAGACTCATCAACAACCTACCGCTCTTCTGGCAAATCACTTTATCTGGGCCCTTCTCTTCTTTTGCTGACTCCAGACTTCACTCCTTTCACCTTGCTGCATCTTATGCCTGGAACAAACTACCTGTGTCTGTATGCCAGGCACCTTCTCTGACCCTTTTCAAATCCAGGCTGAAAACTCACCTCTTCTCTGCTGCTTTTGGTTCTTGACTCACCTGATCCACTCCCCTTGTTTTATCCCTGTCTGCACCTTCTGTGTTGTCTGTCTTGACTAGATTGTAAGCTCTGATAAGCAGGGATTGTCTCTTACATATCTGTGCAGTGTTGCGTATGACTTGTAGCACTATACAAATGCTCAGTAGTAGTATAGTAGTAGTAATATGATACCACTTTACTGGCTGAAAGTGAAGACAATTTGAAAATTTGCTTCTCAAGATCAAGGAACATAGTCTTAAAATGGGCCTGCATCTTAATATAAAGAAAACAAAGATCCTGACAACTAGCAAAATCAATAAGTTCATTATTCATGGAGAAGAAATTGAAATAGTGGACAACTTTAACCTACTTGGATCAACTATCAATAAAGAAACAACAAGCAGTCAAGAAATCCGACTACACATTGATCTTGGCAGAATGGCTATGATGGATTTTGACAAGATTCTCAAGAGCAGAAATGTTTCTCTCTATACAAAGATTTGACGCTTTCAAGCCATGGTATTTTCAATAACATCACATGGATGTGAAAGTTGGACAGTGAAAAAGATAGACTGGAAGAAAATTGATGCCTTTGGTGCTGGCGACAAATACTATGTATACCATGGATTACCTGAAGGAAAAACCAGTCGGTACTAGAGGTGATCAATCCTAAACTTTCTTTAGATGCTCAAATGAGAAAACGTCGACTTTCATACTTTGGACACATCATGCGAAGAGAGAGATCATTAGAGAAAGACATCATACTTGTCAAGGTAGAAGGTCAACAAAAATCAGGAAGACCAGCAATGAGATGGATCAATACAATAACAGCAGCTATGGATGCCACTCTGTCAACAATGAGCCACCTGACTGAAGACCGAACACATTTTAGGACAACTATCCAGAGGATTGCCATGAGTCGACACCAACTCGACGGCACTTAACAACAACATATTTGTTAACTGCTTAAGACTTAAGTGATTTGTGGTTTCGAAATATGCTTAAATAAATAAATAGTTATAATAGGCATCTCAGAGACCTAGTGCAAGGCGGCTAACCAACGGGACAATGTGATACCACAAACTGGATCAAACTGGTGGAGCGATGGTACTATATCTTAATGAGGGCATTGATTCAAAGAGGATAAAGCTGCTTCAGAAAACAAAAGCTTCTATAGAATATTTATGAAAAGAAATTCCATATGCGAAGGAAAAGAAGATAGCAGTGAGGGTATACTACCATCTACCTGGTCAGAATGATAATGAAATGTTAACTGAAAATAGAGAAGGTAATACATTTGACAACACAATAATGATGTATGATTTCATTACCAAATCAAGATGTTCTAGGCAGGTAAAATTTCTAGATGAAAAAAAATGACTGCTTCATGGAGCATCTAGTTCAGGAGATGACACAAGGAGAGCTATTTTAAAACTAGCCTTTAATGGAACACAGGATTTGGTATGAAAGTTAATGCTGCCTGGGCCATCTGGCAACAGTGATCATGACATGATCAAATTAGATTAAATAACTGGAGGGAGGACACAAAGGAAAAGTACTGCATTAGTACTTAACTTTCAAAAGGGATGCAATGATAAAATGAGGAAAATAGTTAAAAAGAAAACTAGAAGGATTAGCTGAACAAATTAAGAGTTAACATCTGGTATGGTGGGGGGGGGGGTTATTACCTTCTTGGAAGCCAATAACAGATATATTCCATGCTTTAACAAACGTTGGAGTGGAGGTCAAAGGACTGTGATTATGGTTCAAAAATGAGGTGAAAGAGACTATTATAGACAAAAGAACATCCCTCAAAAAATGGAAAACTGATCTGAATGAAGAAACTAGGAAACAGTACTGCCAACCTTGGTACAAAGCACTGCTAAGACAGGCAAAAGGAGAATTTGAAAAGAAGCCTACCTTGTAAGCAAAAACTCTTAATAAAAAAGTTGTCAGACATATTTGAGGCAAAAAGTCTGTGAGGGAGTCAGCTGGGCCATTAGATGATTAAGGGGGTAAAGGGGTATTCAGAGAGGATAAGGCCAAGGGATAAAGACTAAAGGGCATGTTTAATGAAGGTTAATGTACATTAGCAAACATTAATGTGTGCTGAGTGTCACTGCACCCCTAGAAATAAATGGGTTACAAAGGCACTTAGCATGTGCTAACCTTCATTAACACGTTAACCTATAGTAAACATTGCCTCTAAATTAATTCTTTGTTTCAGTCTTTACTGAGAAAGATGTAAGGGAGGTACTCATGCCAGAAATGGTATTTAATGATGACAATTCTGAGAAACTGAAACAAATCTCGGTGAATGTTCTCTTAGGCTCCTGCAGCTAGTATCATGATCCTTTATGTTTGAATCTGTTTATTATCAAATCAACAATGCCATCGTCACAAGATACATATAAAAGTACCAACATCTTAACAGCAATAACCCACTAGGACACCAACCCCCCTAGCTCATACCACAACACAATTACAGGGCAAGGAAAACAAGCAAACCAAGAAACTCTTATGCCATCATCTCCCTTCCAATATCCTTGTGTGGTGTCCCTATCTCCTTTAAGTTGTCTGGGTCATGCCACATCTTAGTAAGTGGAACCAACATTTCAGTCATCACACTTGGCTTTCTTCAGAGTGAAGGGGTTGTGCAGTGGATGTCAGTTCTTATATAAAGTGGTTCTCAAACCGCACTGGTGGGTTTGAAGTGGGAAATTTACATTTTGGCAGGAAAATTCATTGAAGAAAAGGTGGGAAATCTGAATTTAATTTTGGATGGAACCTTTGTTGGAAAAGCGGGAATTTTGAATTATGGCGGGAAAGTTCATTGGAGAGAAGATGGGAGAAGTTCAGGTAGTAATTCTGGAGGAGAGGAATTCTGAATTTGAGCCAGAATATTGTTGTGACAATCTCAGATTACAGAAGGTGGAAAAAAGAATTGGCCTTTGGCACCAGACCTTGTAGAATAAATCTTCTGTGAAAGAGGGGTTGCCATGTTTTATGTTGATTCCTTTGTCTCCACTGAGGTTTCATGGGTGTTTTTCTATCTCTACCACCTCTTTGATACTCATGACAATCTTCCTGCTAAAATTCAAAATTCCTTCCCTCCAGGATTCCTATCTGCACTGTCCCCGCCTTTTCTCCAACAAACTTTCCCACCAAAATTCAAATTTCAAAATTCTCACCTTTTTCCGATGAATTTTCCCTCCAAAATCAGATTCAAATTTCCCACCTTTCCTTCAATGAACTTTCCCACAAAAATTCAAATTTCCCACAAATCTGATTTGAGAACCACTATATATTCGAACAGACAACCACTGCATAAACACTTCACTCTGAAGAAAGCCACAGCATGATGGCTGGAACATCGTTTCCATTTACTAACACACACCATGACCCAAAAAACTGCAAAGATCGAATCTCATTGAACCTGGACAATGTAATAGAGAAAAATGATAAACTAAAGAGAGTCAATCACCTGGATTAGGTGGTATACAGCTCAGAGTACTACAGAAAAACGACATTTCAGACCTACTATTAGTCATTTCTAAACTATCATTAAAATTCTCTAAGATTGACAGCCCTAAAAGTAACAGGGTTCTTGGTCACATCTTGACACCTGTGGCCAGCTGAGCAGGAGCTAGTGGAGGGCCAAAATTTAGTACATGAAAGCTTCAGATGCATGTTCCATGTGGACATCCAACCTTTATTGTCCACATTAAACTGAGTTTCCAACTTGCAATGTCTGTCCATGAACTTTCTTTGTTGGGTAACGGTCTTCTCTAAACTTTCGTATCTGTTTCCATATTCTCAAAGTGTTGAACTAAATTGCTAGCTGCAGAAGCTTTAGTCACCATAGCAGAAAAAGGAAGACAGACTGGATGTTGGCCATAAATGACAAAAAAAAAGGAAAATGTCTATGGACTTGCTCATATAGTGGTTGTTGTTGAACTTAGCCAAGGGAAGCAGGTTCACCCAACTATCCTGCTAGTTGATACAAAACACCAAATAAATTGATCCAGGTCATGATTGATCCTTTCTGCCAAACTGTTGGTCTGAGGATGATATCTTCAAGACAAATGGAGCATGATACATAAACTTTTGCAAAACATCCTCCAGAACCTTACAATAAATTGTAGACTATAATAAAGTTGCATTTATAATTAAGAAGAAACTTGCAAGAATTGTAATGAAATACAATACAGTGAACGTTTAATTTCTATTCATCTACGAGGAAAGCCCATCAACCCAACAATAATTCAGGTATATGCCCCAACAACAGCTGTAGAAGAGGAAAACATTGATGAGTTCTATGAAAAAGTACAAGCTGAAATTGACAGAACATGCAAACAGGATATACTGATAGTCATGGATGACTGGAACGCAAATGTTGACAACAAAGAAGAAGGCAAAGTGGTTGGAAAATAGGGACTTCCCAACAAAAATGAAGCTGGAGAAAGACTGACAGAATTCTGCAAGATGAATGATCTATTCATCTCAAACACCTTCTTCCAGCAACACAAGCAGCGACTGTACACATGGACTTCACTCAATGGATTGTACAGAAATCAAATTGACCACATCTGTGGAAGACAACGATGGAAAAGCTCGATAACATCAACAAAGACAAAACCTGGAGCTGACTGTGGTACAGATCTCCAACTGCTAGTATGAAAACTCAAGCTAAAGTTGAAAAAGAGCAAGCCATTCATGAATGTAGCAAAATATAACCACTCAAATTTAAAGGCTGTCTGAAAAATCTATCTTCTGCTTTAGATACAAGTGACAGAATTCCAGAAGAGTTATGGAATGACATCAAGAAGGTTGTGTTGGAAGGAAGCGAGAAGTATCTACATAAGGTGAAAAAGCAAAAATGGCCAAAATGGATGACTGAAGAAACTTAGAAAAGTGTCCAGAAATGCAGAGAAGCTAAAGTCAGAGGAGAAAGCGAGGCAGTCACAGAACTCAAAAGAGATTTCCAACATGCAGCAAGACAAGACAAGGAGAAGTACTTCAATGATGCATACAAGGAAATAGAAGCAGAAATAATTAAAGGAAGAACAAGATCGGCTTTCCTAAAGCTATGAGAGTTTAAAAAAAAATCCAGCCTCGAATCTGACTGTGGAAATTATTGCGCAATTGCTCTGATTCACATGCAAGCAAGATTCTACTCAAGATCATTCAGCAGAGACTACAAACATACCTTGAAAGAAACTGCCTGAAGTGCAAGCAGGGTACAGGAAAGGGCAAGGAATGAAAGTCATCATTGCAGATGTGAGATGGATCCTTGAAAAGACAAAAGAATACCGAAAGGATATCCATATTTGTTTTATTGACTACAGTAAGGCTATTGACTTTGTAAACCATGAGAAACTCTGAGCCACATTAAGAAGTATGGGTATACCAGAATTCCTGATGATTCTCTTACACAGCCTTTACATTGATCAAGAAGCAACAGTTCAAATGGAACAAGGAGAAACAGAATGGTTTAAAATCAGCAAATCTGTACAACAGGGCTGCATACCTTCCCTCTAACTCTTTAATTTATATGCAGAACAAATCATCAGAGAAACAGGACTGTATGAAGACTCCTAGATGTGAAGATAGGTGGAAGACTCATCAACAACCTTCACTATGCTGATGATACCACATTATTGGCTGAAAGTAAAGATGATCTGAAACATTTGCTTCTCAAGATCAAAGAACATAGTCTTAAAATGGGTCTGCACCTTAATGTTAAGAAGATAAATATCCTGACACCTGGCAAAATCAATAAGCTCATCTTTTATGTAGAAGAAATTGAAATAGTTGACAGCTTTAACCTACTTGGATCAATAATCAATAAAGAAAGGACTAGCAGTCAAGAAATCCGATGACCTTTTGCTCTTGGTAGTATAGCTATGAAGGACCTCAACAAGATTCTCAAGAGCAGAGATATCTCTCTCCATACAAAGATTCAACTTGTCCAGGCCATAGTATTTTCAATAACATCAAGTAGATGCGAAAGTTAGACAGTGAAAAAGATAGGAAGAAAATTGATGCCTTTGAATTATGGTGCTGGCAATGAATACTGTGTATATTATGAATTGCCCGAAGAACAAACCAGTCAGTACTAGAGATCAAACCTAAACTTTCCTTAGAAGCTCAGATGACAAGATTTTGACTTTCATACTTTGGACACATCATGCGAAGAAAGAGATCATTGGAGAAAGACATAATGCTTGGCAAGGTAGAAGGTCACTGTAAAAGAGGAAGGCTGGCAATGAGATGGATCGATACAATAACTGCAACTATGGATACCACTCCATCAACAATAAGCCACTTGGCTTGACCAAACAAAGTTTAGATCAACTATCCAGAGGGTCGCCAGGAGTCGACACTAACTCTATGGCATTTAACAACAAAACATAATTAGATACAGCGGAGGCTGGAACCTCATGTAGGCATACAATTACTTCTACTACTGAACATTTATACAGCCCTGCACAGACATATGTAAAAGACGATCCCTGCTCATCAGAACTTACAATCTAGTCAAGACAGGCAACACAGTAGCTGTAGACATGGGATATATCTAGGGTGAATGGTAAAGAAACACAAAGGAGACCAGGTGAGTCAAGATTCAAAAGTGTCAGCGAAGAAGTGAGTTTTCAGCCTGGATTTGAAAAGGGCCAGAGAAGGTGCCTGTTGTACAGACTCAGGTAGCTTGTTCCAGGCATAAGGAGCAGCAAGGTGAAAGGAGTGAAGTCTTAAGTTAGCAATAGAAGACAAGGGCACAGATAGAAGCAATTTGACAGAACGGAGTTCCCGAGGAGGGGTGTAGGGAGAGATAAGAGAGGAAAGGTTGTGAGGAACTGCAGAGTGAATGCACTTATAGGTCAGCAAGAGAAGTTTTTTTTTTATGTATATATTCTTTATTAGCATTTATAATAACACTCAGACAATTACATAAGTGAAATTAAAGAAAAACGGAAATTACAGATTAAATTCATAGATATTAAACAAACCATAAAAAAATCAAACATCCCTAAATTAGCCCACAACATGATTCGGGGGGGGGGGGGGGGCTACAAGAAATAACAATACCAAAATTTACACCATTTCTCAAGGGCAAAAATAAGGTTCCAAACCAAGAAATATATCAGCAGGTTTAGACTTAAGCGTCAATCGTAATGGGCGCAACCCCCACCCCAACCTCTTTCCTTACACAAATAAATTCTAAGAGCTGTTTAGGATCAAAAAATAGGAAATTCTTTCCTTGGTAGGAAACATAACATCTAGATGGATATTTTAACACAAAGGAAGCACCCAAGGAGATGGTCCTGGGTCAAAGAGACAGGAAATCCTGCCTCCTTAATTGGGTTACACGTGATAAATCAGGAAATATACGAACTTTTGCACCTAAAGACTGCTCAATAATATTTTTAAAGAAAGATCTAAGAATTAAAGCTTTGTCAGCCTCTAAGGCCAGAGTCACAAGCATGGTAATCCTCTCTGTAACCACATCCAAAGAGCTTTCTAAAAATCCTGTCAAATCTCCCAAACCACTCAGAGGCCTCCACCTTTCTCCCCCTTGCCTCCAAGGTGTTAACAGACAAGTAATAGGCCTTCGTAAGTGGGGGTAGATGCTCCATGGGAATTTTAAGCACTTCCATCAGGTATTTGCATACCATCTCCACTGGTGATATAAGAGCAGACCTTGGAAAGTTTAACAGACAAAGATTATTCCGTCAAGCAAGATTCTCAAGATATTCAGTTTTATGTATTAACACAGTCCTTTCTTTCATTAGAGAAACATGCTCCTCCTTAAGGCGAGAAATTTCCTCCTTAACTTGTAACAGAGAGCCAGCCTGCAATTCCTGGCTTTTAGAAGCTTCCAATTTATACTAGCCATTTCAGTACTTACAGAACCCACTACGGTAGATAGGGAAGTGGTCAATGCCGAGATAGCATCCCACAGCGCATCCAAAGTAATAATAGCGGGCTTCTCCAACACCAAATTAACTGGCTTCTGCTTTCCTCCAGGCTCCAGCCACTGTAGAGAATCCTCTATCCGACTCTCAGGCAGCCTCTCCCCTCTGAAGTCCGAAGTCAGCCGCTGAGGAGATTGTCCCACTCCATCGGGTAGCGGGGTACTCTCCTGACCACCCGGCAGCACACAGGAACAAGCTCCAAACGGAGAGATAGTATTTCCGTGTTGTATCGGAGGCGTCCGCTGGTCAGGAGATAGATTTACTCCTCACGTGCCCAGCACCGACTCCAGATCTCCAGGGCGTGCTGTCGAGGACGCTGCTTGAGACCCCGCTGCCTTGAAACCGCAATGCTCGAGGGTCCACTGAACCGAAGAAGAAGCCTGCGGTGAAGCATCGGGGAAACCAGCCTGTTTCCTTTTTCTCCACCCCATAATGATCAGGGCCGAAGTTCGCAAACAGCACACTCTCCTCAAGCAAATGCAGAGCACAGCAGCCAGAGGTCAGTTACCTGCCGCCATCTTGCCCCCCGCCAACAGCAAGCGAAGTTTTTACTGGATGCGGAAACAGGTAGTGACTTGAGAAGAGGGGTATTATGAGCATGATGAGGCTGGCGGAAGATTAGCTGTGCAGCAGAGTGTTGAACAGATTGAAGGAGAGAGAGATGATTCAGAGGGAGACCAGCAAGGAGAAGGTTACAATAATCTAGACAGGAGGTGACTAAAGAGTGGATAAGTGTCTTTGTAGTGTATTCTGAAAGAATGGGTGGATTTTGTTGATGTTATTGAGAAAGAAATGTCAGGTTTTAGCTATCAGTTGGATATGTGTGGAGAAGCTGAGAGAGGAGTCAAAGACAACCCCAAGGTTGCGAGCCAAGGAAACAGGGAGGAGTAGAGAGTTATACAGAGACTGAGAAAGAATAAAGGAGAGAAGAGAGTTTGGGGGCGAAAATAAGAAGCTCAGTTTTGGCCATGTTCACTTTCAAGACATCCAAGAAGCAATGTCAGAAAGGCAGGCAGAAATCCTGGCCTGGATTGCTAGAAAGATTTCAGGTGTAGAGCGGTAGATCTGGGAGTCATCAGCATAAAGATGGTACTGAAAACTATGGAAAGAGATGAGTGCACTAAGGAACGGGGTATAGAGAGACAAAAGGGGTGGACCCAAGACAGATCGTTGGGGTACACCAATTGAGAGTGGGATAGCAGCAGAGGAGGATCTACAAGAACAAGCACTAAAGGAGCAATGGGAGAGATAAGAAGAGAACCAGGATAGGACAGAGCCCTTAAAACCAAGCGAGGACAAGGTATCGAGGAAAAGATGGTGGTCAACAGTGTCAAAAGCAGCAAAAAGGTCACGAAGGATGAGGATTGAGTAAAGGCCCTTGGATTTTGCCAGGAAAAAGTCACTGGAGATTTCAGCAAGAGCCGTTTCAGTAGTATGTAACGGTCGAAAGCCAAATTGTAAAGGATCCAGGAGGACTTGAGAGGAGAGAAAGTCGAGGCAATGGTGGTGAACTGCACATTCAAGTAGTTTAGAAATGAAAAGGAGGAGGGAGATGAGTTGATAATTAGAAGGATAGGTAGGGTCTATTGAGGGTTTCTTGATGAGAAGTATAACCACAGCATGCTTGAAGATTGCAATGGAGAGCGATGGGTTGAGAATATGAGAGATGGAAGGGGCAACAGTGGAGGAAATGTGGCTTAGGAGACGTGTGGGAATAGGATCAGAGGAGCGGGTAGTGAGTTTGGAGAAGGAAAGAAGGTGTGAGGTTTCCTCCTCAGAGATCATAAAAAAGGAAGAAAACATAACATCCTTTGAAAACATAACCACAATTTGAGAAGTGGAAGATACTCCTAGCATTATGGAGGCAATGTAATAAAGTAACAGTAAAATAAAATTACAGAACACAGAAAGAGCAATAGCAAAAATAATTCTGAGGTTCTGGCAATGCTCGTACTTGTCTCTAGTCAATTTGGAGACAGTTTTCAACAGTACTTACCTCAGTAGATTATCACCCTGATTGATTGTATTTCACAGTGCAGCTAAAGGTGCATGTGCTTTACCATAGTATGCATAATATTACCTGGCCTACAAAGAGGGATTCCAAGAGGGGTGCTTAGGGCAGATGAATCGACAGCACATATACATTTACATTTTCAAAGGTATCCATGTTTTTACCTCCAAAAATGACAGGAACAAAGTACATAAACCTTTCCTACATGCATGCCTGAAGTTAATTTGTAAAGGGAATCTATATGTGTAGTTCCCTTGAAAATCAGCTACAAGGTAGATGTATACAACAGTTTGTATACATCTTGCTCTTAGGACGAATAGTCAAAATTACCCATTACATTTCTGGCTTTGTGACGAGAGATGACATATTTTGCTGTTATAGTTGTTGTTTCTCCTGTTTTCCCCAGGGTTATATGTCCCCTTTCCTGCTCTCTCTTTCAGGGGAAGTCTCTTTTTCCCTTTCTTGTTCACTTGCTACTCTGTCTCTCTCTGCCTCATGGTCTGCCTGTCTTTCTTTTCTTTCTCTGTCTGCCTCTTTGCTGTCATTCTGTGTCAACCTGACCCTCTCAAGTCTGTCTGTAGTTACAAAACAAAATCTGTCAAATAAAGAGAGTCTTCTTTTCTTTTCTTTTCTTTTACTATCTTTACCAAACATTTGCAGCAAGATGTCTAGAGTATAATTTGAAATATCTTAACTTAGACATTTAAAAGTCCTCCTATATACAGCATCACTATGGGCTCGATTCTGTCCTGCACGTAGATCCCCTCTATACGTCTGGTCTGAACCGGACACACAGAGGGGATCACGATTCTGATCCCATGGGGCACGTTTAGCCCGGTGGGATCAGAATCGCGAACAGTCCTGCATGTGCAGGCCGGGACCGCGATTCAGTTCGGCCTGCACATGCAGGACTATCACCGGCTAACTCAATCAAGGCTCTTCAATGGAGCCAAGGCACCATGGTGTCATGTTGCCATGGCACTGCGGCTCCATTGAAGAGCCGTGATGCCAGCCGCCTGAAAAAAGTGGTTATTCCCACAGCCCGATCCCCAATGTGGCCTCCTAAGACCAGGGTCGGGCTGCGGGGAATGTCCCCTGGCCCCCTGCCCCATCTGCGCCCCGGCATGCTAGAAAAAAACATGTCCCGAACATGTCATCAGCCCTGGACATACAGGGCTGACATTAGAATTGACCCTTTATGGGGGGCGCTCGTGAGCCCAACCAAGATGGCCACGAATCCTTGAGGCTCCTCAACTTCTCCCTCCAATTCCCTGACATCTGGGTTCCAAAATTTAAGTTTCGGCTTGAAATCACTTCTATTAATAATGCTATGCTAACTATATAAGAGGCTATCACCAGATATCTTAGCACTCTAACAGATGATGTTAAAATCCTGATCCCCTCTGTGGAGCTCTTGGAGGGAACCTTCAGCCTACAAATATTAAGAATTTTCGGCTGCATTTCAGCTGGAGGGACGCTGCGGGCCAATCCTACCGAGGATAGTGGGGAGATTCTCTGCCTCCGGGTGTTTGCCTAACTGCTTACCCTGCCTGAAGATCCCTTATCACAGTGAGTTACAATACCAATATAATCAACGGTCCGGGGCGTAGGATGGGAGAAGGGTGCCCACCGAAACGCTAGTGATACAATAGAAGTCCATTACAGTATTTAAAAGTTTCCAAGGGTTGGCTCCTAGCATTTCCGAACTCATCTATGAAGTTAAATCACTGCCATGACAGACGTACCTGAGGGATTCACATTGGAACGCAGAAGGGGATCCTAGCTGTGGCGGGAAAACTATTGTGTGCTCTCCTTGGAACGCACGGTGGTGCTGACGACAACCGCGGTCTCGCTGATGTGTGCAGTCATATACTGTCTCTCCCTTCAAAATGGCCACCGCTCCGTGGAACGCAACACTGGAATGCACATTGTGACAGACAAAATGGCCGTCGCAATT
Organism: Ichthyophis bannanicus; assembly: GCA_033557465.1. Classification (NCBI taxonomy): domain Eukaryota; kingdom Metazoa; phylum Chordata; class Amphibia; order Gymnophiona; family Ichthyophiidae; genus Ichthyophis; species Ichthyophis bannanicus. The sequence goes on along the minus strand of CM066031.1, from coordinate 322,124,820 downwards.
TAAAGGGCTCCAATCCTGGTTTCTGTTTCACCGGAATGAATAGAGAATCCACGATTTGTGTGCCGGGAATCCAAATGATGCGTCGCCACAGCATGAAAAATTTACTTCCTTTAATAGTGAAAGCTACTGCTCGTTTCTCCTAGGTGAAACCTAGCAGAGACTCTTCGCCTTTTTACTTCAATGCTGATGCTTTAGCCGAGAGCGCCCTCTTGTGTATCTTGTGAATACTGCAGGTAATAGCTAATATAATTTCTTATATAATTTTCTTGGCCAAATTTACCCCTTCACCATTCCCAGCCTTACAAGGAGCATTGTGGGGAGAATATTTACTTCCATACGAGGACCTGACGGCATACTTTCTGCTGAAGTACTTTCACGATTCTTGAATGCAAGACACCTCGGGATAGCTGAAGCTGAATCAGGGGCACATTCCTGTTATAAGTCTCACTACCTTTGCTGCAAAATAAATTTTGCCTTCATATTGATGCACTAATAGATCTGGGGGACCGAATTAAAGACACTCTTTACTGCACTCAGCGAGGTTGTAAGGATTCCTTGGTTCCTTGGTGGTGGGGAAGACCTGATGGACTCTTGCAGAGGTGAGTCAGTTTGATTCCACTACGGTGGTGTGCCCAGGGCAGAGGGCTTATTGGTCAGTGAACCCAGATCTGCCTGATAAAACATGGCCACTGCAAAGTCGTATGCATCTTCCTTATCCAAGTTTGCTAGATCTTCAGACTCTCTCAATGCACAATTTTCACATGCAGCAGAGGGTATGTCTGTCTCCAAAACTAACGCCTCAGGCTGCAGTCTCCGGTTACAAAAGCGGACTTTATGGAAATCCTGAAGGAGCTCAAGCTTTTCCGCCAAGACTTTACCAAAGCGGTGAGTGATATCTGAGCAGATTTAAAATCACTTGACAACAGGGTAACACAGACCGAGATCAACATAGGGGAACAAATGGACTCGACTTTGGCTTTCCAATCTAAAATCGTGAAATTGGACCAACTCACGAAAGACCTAAAGGAAAGACAAGATGAACTGGAAAATAGGCAAAGACGCAATAACCTGAGAATCTTTGGACTATTAGAGCAACCGTGAGGTTCAGAGGATACGATGGCTCTAGTCCAAGAATTTTATGCCTTCTGTGTGCCGAATATGACGAAACCAGTGCAGTTGGAAAGAGCGCACCGCTCTCTTGGGGCCCAACGGGTCTCCAAAGCACAACCTCGTGCAGTTATCATCTGTTTCAGCTTCTTTGAAGACAAAGTGGCATTACTGAGAAGTTTAAGAGGCAAATGTTCAGTGGTCTTTAAAGGTCAAGAGCTTCAAATATACCAGGATCTTCTCAGTATACTTTAGAGCGACGAAGAAGCTTCAAACCCTTAACCCAGGAGCTGCAGAAACATGCAGTCTCATACAGATGGGGCTTCCTCTTTGCATTGTTGTTTGATTGGAACAACTCTGCTCAAAACATCCTGGATTTGTCGGCAGCAATGGAGTTCTTAGATCTGATGCAACACGGAGAGCAACCAACGCATCAGAGAAACAAGAATGGAGAGTGGGAGATGTCCTTGCCAAAGAGACGCAAAGTTCCAAGATCCCACAGGTCGTCTAACTCAGACCCAGACCCCAATTTGCAGAAAGAGATGGACACTTCCGCTCCTACATGATTTTAGTGTGTTTGTCGCTTGCCGGGTGGGAGTTAGGGTCTGGGGATGTCCTCTTTTTCATTCTTCCCAATCACATACTGTGTAGAATGGACTTTAATTATGTAATTCAGGTATAATTGTCGGGTTGAGGACGTAGGAGGAACAGGGAAGGGCGGGAGTGGAGAACAGGGATCCAGGAGGAACAGCGCAGGGGGACAGGAGGCTGGGAAAATTTAGCTGATGAAACACACTAAGTAATAGGGCAGTATTTTAGGGAGAGGGGGGGTTTCCCCATAGCTGGGATGTAGGTTGGGAGGAGTTTTGGGGTTTATATGTCACACACTTATTCATAATGCCTTCTTTGGAGACACTAGAGGTGTCGCCACTTTTGCAATGTTTATTTGTTTGGTATACTTCTTGCAAATATAGGAACATGGGGGGGCAGGGGGGAGGGTGGGGGGAGGGAGGGGGTAGTGGAGCTCTTCTGACCTTGGCATCAGACAGTTCCCTCTGAACATTTGCAATACACTTTATGTTCAACTACACGGGGGGGGGGAAGATGTATTAAGGGATTCTGGGGAAGGAGGATTGTTTTTCAAAGACTGGGGAGTGTAAGGAAGGCAGTATTGATAAGGATGAAAGCTCACAAATGGCTTTTTTCTAGGATCAGAAATGGTTAAAGCTATTTCTTGGAATGTGCACGGCTTAAATAATCCTTGTAAACGTAGAAGGGTGATGGACCAGCTGTGCAGAGAGAAAGCTGAGATAATCTTTCTTCAAGAAACCCACTTTTCTAAGCGTGATCACTTTGACTCTGCCAAAAGTAGGTTCCCACAAATACACTTAGCTAACTACTCCACCAGGAAACAGGGGGGGAGGGGGGGGTCGCAATTCTGTTTTCCTCTACTTGCCCCTTTCAGCTGGTTAATAAAGTTACTGACCCGGAGGGCCGATTTCTGATTTTGGTGGGTACCATTCATGGCCTAACATTAACTTTTGTAAATGTGTATCTTCTTCCAGCAGTAGTGGGGAGTTCATTGATTGATCTCTCAAAGGCACTTCAGAAATTTAGTCAAGGGCCGTTGATCATAGGAGGGGACTTTAATTGTGTCTGCTCTGAGTTAGACCGTTCAGGGAGTCAGATTTCAAGAAATGCTTTGGAGAGGTCACTGGAGGAGTGGGCTTCACAGTTTGATTTATGTGATGTATGGAGGCAACTACATGCTTTGGAAAGGGATTACACCTTTTATTCACAGGTACACAGGTGTCATTCTCGTATTGATATGTGGTTTTTGTCAAGATCAGGAACTTCATGGCTGACTCAGGCAACTATTGGGACTATGGGGCCATCTGATCATGCAATTGTATCTATTGGTCTCACTTTGGGAGAGGCTGATTCCTCAGCTCAGACGTGGTCTTTCATGGTCTTTGCCTAGAGGGTTATTACTTAACCCGGAGTTTGCCTCTGAGATTCAGAAGGGATGGATGGAGTATCTGAAATTTAATGACTTCCCGGAGGTATCTAGAGCTCTCTTATGGGATGCGGGGAAAGCGGTTCTGCGGGGGCAGCTTATCTCCCTGTCGAGTGTTTTTAAGAAACGTTTATTAGCTCGATAGGAGGACTTGAGGAAAGAGATTGCGGAATTGGAAAGACAACATAGGAAGGGGGGTGGTGATAAGGTGTGGAATTTGTTGACTAGACGTAGGGGGGAATTAGCGGTGCTGGAGACCGAACGAGTGGCGTCGCTTTTCCTGCATACAAAACAACGTTATTATGAGCAGGAAAACAAGGCAGGAGAGCTGTTGATGTGGCAATTAAAACATCAGTGGCTACGTCATAGAGTGGATGCTATTAAATCTCCAATGGGTCAGATTCTATATAGATCCCAGGATATTGCATCCACTTTTGATAGATGCTAGGAGCAGCTATATGCTAGTGAGACGTCGGCAGCACACGCAGACATCTATGCGTGGTTGAAGGAGGTCTCTCTCCCTCAACTATCAGTGGTAGGACGGGATCACCTAGATCGCCCGATTATATTGCAAGAGGTTCAGCACGCAATGAAGAACCTCAAGTCTGCTAAGGTGGCAGGACCAGATTTTTTGCTGGCGGAACTTTATAAAACGTTCCTGGATTTGTTTGCCCCAACTTTGCTAACGGTCTTTAATGAAATTATTTTCAAAAAAACTCTTCCAGACCCCTTTTATCAAGCAAATATTGTTGTAATTCCTAAAGCTGACAAAGATTCATTGCAGTGCTCCAGCTACCGACCGATTTCTCTACTGAATTTGGATTACAAAATCTTCACTACAATTCTAGCTAATCGCCTAGCCACGTTAATTCCAGACATCGTTCACCCGAATCAAACGGGTTTCATAAAAAATAAATATGGGTTTGAGAATATGCGCAGATTAATCAATGTCTTGCAGAGGATCAAATTCAAAGTGGGATCGTACAGCATTCTATCGCTAGACACTGAGAAAGCCTTCGACAAACTAGAATGGCCTTACCTCCTAATGACGAGACTTTCCTCCTTATATGAGAACTCACGTCCAGTGTCTAAGTGGGGCTAGAGGAGCGTCTGGGTCTCCAACTCTCTCCGTTTTAATATGTGCAAATATCTCATTGTTTGAGTACCCAGTTTTCGGTAGATGATCTATCTAGGAGCCCTAGAAGTTGGGAGCAAGACCTTTTTGGGTCCAGGAAACTCACCGCGTTCATTGCTCGGCTGTATAGGCATATAGCGGTTGACTCACCTGTCCTTCCTACTCTGAAACTTCCTCAGCAGAGATGGGAGGCAACTTTACCAGGGAAGGAACAGGAGTTCTGGCTCGAAGTTTATTCGTATTCTCATTCATGTTCCATATCATTGGGGTTAATGTATACACAACTTCAGCTACTTTATCGTCTATTCATAACACCGTTCGATCTTTTTTCAATGGAAAAGGGCTGGTGACTCATTTTGTTGGTGATTGTGTGGACGTTGTTGGACTTTTGATCATATGTGGTGGCTGTGTCCTCATATTCAAAGTTATTGGAGGATGGTGATGGGACATATCACTGGGAGGTTGCAGGTTACCCTCCCCTTCGACATGGAGTCTTGTTTATTGGGGGGTTTTCCGGAACTCCCCTATAAGCGTCCTCTTCAGAGACTGGTGCAATCGCTCCTACTAGCGGCCAGATCAGTGATTGCTCATTTCTGGAAGCACAGCAGAGCACCGTCTTTTAAAGAATGGCGCTCTAAATGCTGGGAGATGTATAGGTTGGAGAAATTGACTGCTTTGGTTCGAGGATGGTCCTTTCTGGAAGGGGAGCTTTGGAGCTTAGTGTTTCAGGAGGACACTTGAGAGTCAGGGAACCTGGGCCGTTCCATGGATTGCTGTTTTTCTCTCTCTATAATATTTCTCCCCTAAGATCTGTTACTTTTTCTCTTCTTCTCCTTCCTCTTTTTTTTGGGGGGGGGTTGATGGGTCAGGAGGGTTGGGAGGGGGAAGGGTGGTGGGGGTGGAGGGGCGGAGGGGAGGAATGGGTTGGAATAGTGGGGATGGGGGGGATGGGGGGACAAATGAGTAGAGTCTTTTCCACACCTTTGTCTCCCTAAGGGGTTGAGTGCACTTTCCCATTCTCAGCTCTTTATAGCTATGATGGAAGAAGGGCTTATTGCTAGGAAGAATTGGGGAATGCAAGGGAGATGTATTGCCTTAACCTCATGAATATTTTTATTACTGGTACATCTAAGTGGGAGGGCTGGGTGTTTGTTTGTTTCTGTTCTGTTTTGAATTGAATTGAATTGAATTGACTTGAATGGAATTGAATTATATTGTACTGCTTTTGTATAATTTGTGTACCTGTTTCGGAACTATACTGTACCTTTGCCCTATCCTGACATGGGTTGATGTCTGGGGGGGGCTTTCATTCGGGGGTGGCTAGTTTTCTGACACAGGGTTCTATTTATAAGCTTGTTACTTGTACAGGCTGCTTAACAGCGGTCGATATTTTGACCTGTTCCTTATTAGATGGTTGACAATGCTGTAAAACGGGTTGAGGATGTACTACTTTGTTGTGGTTTATTGTGTCGGAATGTATGTTATTTGAATCTGCTCAATAAAATTTATTACATAAAAAAAAAAGAATTGACCCTTTATGTCCAGGGCCACTGACTACACACTGCCCGCCCAGACTCCGCCCCCGGCCACCCATTCCCTGCCCCTGTCTAACTTCCCTGCATAATAATCCCATATATGTATAGCTAGTGCAGATGAATATACAGTATGAGCCCAATTCTGAAATGGATGTCCCGGCTCTCTGTGCGCCCAGTCGGAACCGGACGCACTGAGGAAGCTGAGATTCTGATCCTGTGGGGCATTTCTACCACACGGGATCAGAATCGCATCCAGGCCTGTATGTGCAGGCCAGGACCCTGATTCAGGTTGGCCTGCATGTACAGGAGGAGGGATGGTAAGGAAATCCACAGTACTACCTTTTAACTTTCAAAAGGGAAACTATGATAAAATGAGGAAAATAGTTAAGAAAAAACTAAAAGGAGCAGTTGCAAAGGTTAAAGACTTACATCAAGCTTGGGTGTTGTTGAAAAATACTATCTTGGAAGCCCAGACCAGCTGTATTCCATGCTTTAAGAAAAGTGGAAGGAAGTTCAAAAAACTGCCAGCATGGTTTAAAGGTGAGGTCAGAGAGGCTGTTGTTGCCAAAAAAGCATCTTTCAGGAAATGGAAAAAAGAGCCAAATGACGAAAACTGGAAACAGCACAAGCACTGGCAAGTTAAATGCAAGGCATTGATAAGGCAGGCAAAGGGAGAATTTGAGAAGAAGCTTGCTGCAGAAGCAAAAGGGTGTAATAAAGACTTTTTCAAGTACATTCATAGCAAAAAACCCGTGAGAGAGTCAGTTGGTCCATTAGATGATAGAGGAGTTAAAGGGGCACTAAGAGGCGATAAGACGATAGCGGAGAGACTGAATGAATTCTTTGCTTTGGTCTTTACTGAGGAAGATGTAGGGATGTTACCCATGACTGAAGTGGTATTTAAAGGTGCGGAAGAATTGAAGGAAATATCAATAAACTGGGAAGATGTATTACAACTATTTGATAAACTAAAGAGTAGCAAATCACCTGGACCGGATGGTATACATCCAAGGGTGTTGAAAGAACTGAAATATGAGATTGAAGACCTGCTATCTGTGAACTATCATTAAAATCATCTGTAAAATCTGAAGATTGGAGGATGGCCAACGTAACGCCAATTTTTAAAAAGGGATCCGGGGTGAACCCGGAAACTACAGACCGGTAAGCCTGACGTCAGTACCAGGAAAAATGGTAGAAACCATCATAAAGAACAAAATTGCTGAACATGTAGATAGTCATGGCTTAATGGAAGACAGCCAACATGGCTTTAGACAAGGAAGATCTTGTCTTACTAATCTGTTATGTTTTTTTGAAGGTATGAATAAACAGGTGGACAAAGGTGAATCGGTTGATATAGTGTATTTGGACTTTCAAAAAGCCTTTGACAAGGTCCCTCATCAGAGACTTTTGGCAAAACTAAAGAGTCATGGGATAGGAGGCAGTGTACTATTGTGGATCAGGAACTGGTTAAAAGATAGAAAGCAGAGGGTAGGGCTAAGTGGCCAATTTTCCCAATGGAGAAAGGTGAATAGTGGTGTACCCCAGGGATCTGTGCTGGGTCCGCTGCTTTTTGGCATATTCATAAATGACCTGGAAAAGGGAACAACAAGTGAGGTTATCAAATTTGCAGATGACACAAAACTATTTAAAGTTGTTAAAACCCAAGAGGATTGTGGAAAATTTCAAGAGGATCTTGATAAATTGGAAGACTGGGCATCAAAATGGCAGATGAAATTTAATGTGGACAAGTGCAAAGTTATGCACTTAGGGAAGAACAACCCAAACTATGGTTACACGTTGCAAGATTCCACATTAGGCACCACCACCCAGGAAAAAAATTTAGGCGTCATTGTGGATAACATGTTAAAACCCTCCGCCCAGAGTGCAGCAACAGCGAAGAGAGCAAATAGAATGCTAGGTATCATAAGGAAAGGAATGGAAAATAAAACAAAGGATATTATAATGCCTCTGTATCATTCCATGGTGCGACTGCACCTTGAATATTGTGTGCAATTCTGGTCGCCATATCTTAAAAAGGATATGGCGTTATTAGAAAAGGTTCAGAGAAGATCCACCAAAATGATAAAGGGGATGGAAGGATACCCCTATGAAGAAAGGCTAAAAAGGATAGGGCTCTTTAACCTGGAAAAGAGGCAGCTGAGGAGAGATATGATAGAGGTTTATAAATTAATGAGCGGAGTGGAACGGGTATACGTAGATCGATTGTTTACATTATCAGAATATAGAAAGACTAGGGGACATGCAATGAAGCTACAGGGTAAACTATTTAAGACAAATAAGAGAAAATATTTTTTTTCATTCAACGTGTAATCAAACTCTGGAATTTGTTACCGGAGGATGTAGTAAAGGCTGTTAGTGTAGATGGGTTTAAAAAAGGTTTGGACAAGTTCCTGGAGGAAAGTTCCATAAACCATTATTAAAAAGGGACCCAGGATATCAATGCTTGACTCAATACAAGCATTGTGGAACCTGTGTCTTTTGGGGAAATTGCTAGGTACTTGTGACCTAGATTGGCCACTGTTGGAAACAGGATACTGGGCTTGATGAACCTTGGTCTGACCCAGTATGGCATATCTTATGTTCTTACAGGCCTTGCCCAGATAGCTCAATCAGGCCTTTGAATGGAGCCGCGACACCATGGCGTACAGTTGCCATAGCACCGCAGCTCCATTTAAAAGCTGCGATTTCTGGCCGCCAGACTTCAAACTGCATTCCCCACAGCCCAACCCCTGATCTGGCCTTCTAAGGCCAGAGTCGGGCTGTGGGGAATCTCCTCTGCCTCCTCCCACTACTTTCTAGCCCTGGGCCTACCGTCCTCCGCCAACTCTGGGAACTTATTTCACCTCAGAAGTGGAATAAGTTCCCCATTCAAGCCACCGGACCTGGACGTATAGCACCAACATTGGAATCAGCCTTGTACATCCGGGGCTGATGACTGTCCACTGCCTGCCCTAACACTGCCCCCGATCCGCTTCTTTCCTGCCCCTGTCTAACTTCCCCATACAAAAAGCGGGGCAGTTAGTCGGGGTTGGAAGGTGGCCCGAATAGTGGGGATCCCGCTATTCGTGCCTCAGAATATAAATCAGTGTAAATTATGGGAGGAGGGTGATATTCATAGCTGTTTAGGCAGATTACAGACTTGCAAACCACCTAGATGGCACTCAGCGAGATATTCAGCAGTTAGTGAATATCCCCAGTTTCAGCCCCTTTGTGGCCTGACATTAGCCAGCTAGTGTAGGGCATTTTCAGGGTCAAAGCAGAGGTGACACCTGGGATAACCAACTAGCAACACTATTTAGCTGCCAGCTGGCTATCCTACAGTTAGGAATTTGAAAGACTCACCAAATTTTAGCCGCTTTAGCTAATTGACCTGTAGCTGAATATTGCTCCAGCCAATTCGCTAATGTGTTATCTGGCCAAACTTGATATACAATGCCAGTGGCCCGACTTTATACATGGAAGCACCAAATATCAGGGTTTCCATGTATAAGTATACATATAAGGCCCCATATATCAATGCTATATGTATAAGTATGCCATATCTTATGTTTAAGAACATAAGATATGGCATACTGGGTCAGACCAAGGTCCATCAAGCCCAGTATCCTGTTTCCTTCCAACAGTGGCCAATCCAGGTCACAAGTAATATTCAAGGTGTGGTCGCACCATGGAATGATACAGAGGCATTATAATATCCTTTGTTTTATTCTTCATTCCTTTCCTTATGGTACCTAGCATTCCATTTGCTCTCTTGGTCGCCCCTGCACACTTTTACTCAGACATGTCAATATTTGTTTGATTCAGACACAGTTTTGACATATCTGAACCAAGCATATAAGCTATGCATCTAGGGGCTGAATATCAGCACCTATACATATAATTTATGTAGATTTGCTGATCCAGCCCTGGAATGCCCCAATACTTCACTCTCCACTCTGCATTTGAAGGTAAAGTTTATAAAGTACCTGAAGAATAGAAATAAGGCATAAAGGTCAGAATATGCACAATTTTAACAGTATTTTAGAAAAGACTCTGCCAAATGTGAAGCCTTTTCTAAAATACAAATTAGGACATACAGGAGTACATGTCTATTTGCCAACACATAGAGCCAGAAGAGTCATTTTGCAAATCTACACATGGGAAAAATCTGTGGAGGCAAAGCAGCAACTTACATATATAAGTGCTGGCACATACACTTGTAGGTTGGTATTTTTGCAAACCAACACAAATAAATGCCACCAATTATCTGCAGAGGCAGATTTCTTTAATTCATTTCAACTTGGAGGAGAAAATAAATAATGAGGGATTAAGGAAGATAACCCCTTAAACCCTCCTGTAAAGGGATGACCAAAATGAGCACTTTTTGAAAACCTAAATGTGCCAGGAGCAGCTGTAAATCCTGAAGTAGACAATTTTTTTCACATACATTCATTCCCTATAAGAAATCGGGAATACATATGTAGATATTTGACCCTCCCAAGACATGCCCAAACCACGCCCCCAATATGACACCTTGCAATTTCAACATATTATGGACATTCACACTCGTAGTCTGTTTTAAAATCACAATTTACATGCGGATGACATTTCCATGTGAAATTTCTGAATAAGGCTTCTAAAATAACCCCATGGAGGCACATTCCATTATGCACGTCCTGGCCTCTGTGCATCCGGATGTGTCCCGGCCTCTTTTGGAACCGGATGCACAAAGATAGAACCGATTCTGATCCCGCAGGGCACATCTAGCCCCCATGGTATCAGAATCACATTTAGGCCTGTACATGCAGGCCAGGACCCAATTCCCATCGGCCAGCATGTACAGGCCCCTGCCCGGCTACTCAGTCAGGCTCTTGAATGGAGCCACAGTGCCATGGCATCCGGTTGCCATGGCACCATGGCTCCATTCAGGAGCCGTGATCCCTGGCAGCCGACCACGTTCTCTTTTCCCCACAGCCCAACCTCGATCTGGCCTCCCATTGCTAGGGTCGGGACACGGGGAATCTCCTGTACCTCCTAAGATTTTTGCTTCTGGCTGGGCCTCTCGTCCCCCGACGTCTAGAGGGACTTATTCCACCTCCAAGGTGGAATACGGTCCTCGTCCAGTCTGCCGGTCCCAGACATACAGGGCTGACTTCAGAATCGGCCCTGTACGTTGTCACCAGATGCCCCTAGTGGTTGGTTGGAGTAAGGGCATCTGGCGCATTTAATTAATTTTTAAGGAGTGATTGACCTAAAGGGCCTAGAGGATTCTGGTCCTTGTAGTACAGAACTCCTTATGAAGAACAATTCAAGCCAAAGTGTAGAGTAACAAGGCTTTATTTCCCCAGTCAACGCTAAGGTCCAGTAAGACACAAAGAAAGTAAATACAGTCCTTCTCTTTAACAAAAAGGTTCCACCAACATTTCATACAATCAACTGTTGTAGGTTTCACAGTTAAGTGTAAGTCTGGGCTAAGGCTTCTTTTAAATCAAAACAAATTAATACATCAGAAGAGAAATGGTTACAAGCTTCACCATCAGCAGAGTTCTCTCTCTATAAATCCTGCAGGGAATTCATGCTAGCTGCTGAACAAAGATTACATTCCATCGGCTCCTCCTGAGGAATGGGAATACTGTTTTCATATTCAAAGTCCATTGACTCAGGGTCACTGCCCTCCTCAGATAAATGATAATTTTCACTCCCTGTTAACTCCTCACAGGGATTCTTTTGCTTCCCATAAAACTCTCTTACTAAGCTATGGGGAAATGCTTTTAAAATGTCAGTTTTACTTCTTCTCCCCTTATAAAGTTTAACTCTTTGAACAGGGTTTTCATCAGTAAAACGTTCTCTTAGAATGAAGGATTTTGCATACTTTGGCTTCTCTAAGCTGCCACACCCAGCGCTCTCCTTGTAATGTGCTTTCTCAGGCAGACAAGCTGTTCTATGCGGTGCTCTGCTTTCAGAGCTATCAAGCAAACCCGGTATGGATTTCCACCCTTTGTGGTTCTTAGCAAAGGTATCTCTGTAGTAGGAACTTCTCTTCCTTGTTCCTTGCTGGTTTGATACAATGAACTTACTTGGGCTAGGAGAGTTGCTTTTACCAGGCAAACTGCTTCTTCTGTTTGCTTTGCTATGGACTCCGTCCCAATATGTTTGGCCTCTCTGGACTCTATCCCTTTGAGTGAAACTCCTTTGGATTCTCTCTCTTTGAGCTGGCTGCACATGGAAGCTGTCCTGTTCCAGGTTCCTTTTCCCACAGCTATCCAAACTGCTGCTCCAGGCTGTGCTCCGTCCTGAGACTCTTGCTGAGCCTCTTGCAGTGATACTTGCTGTGCTTCTGGCTATGTACCTGGTTAGGCTGCTTTCACTGCTCCCGGTGCTTCCACGGCTCTCCTTGCTGCTTTGCCGGCTCTTACTACTGCTCTCCTTGCTGTCTTGCCGGCTCTTACTACTGCTCTCCTTGCTGTCTTCCTTCTTCTACCATCTGGTTTCCTTTATAAAGGGATTTTTGGTTTGAACATTTTGGGCTTGATCTCAGGTGAAACTGCTTGCTACTAATGCAATCAGTGTCAGAGCACGTTGCTTCTGGCTCTGTGGAACTGCTCATACGCCCTCTGACTGTGCTGCGCTGGAACTGCGCTCTCTGCATCTTCTCAGTTCCATGTAAAACAGGGTTTTTTCCTAAAGTTATTTCTTTCATAGGTTCCGCATTATGACAACGTCCAGGGCCACAGACCGCCCATTGCCTGCTCTAACTCCACCTCCGCACTGCCCCCTCCCACCCCCGTCTAAGCCTCCATGTACAAACTCTGTGTTTGTACAGGGATGTTTAGTCAGGGACGGAAAGGTGGACGAATAGCAGGGATTACGAGGTGTGACAACAAAGAAACAATGTTTTATTATAAAATCTACAGAGAAATTACGCATTGTCCCCTTCAAAGTACTCGCCCCCCCCCCCCGAGTTAATGCATTTCTGCATTCGCTTCTGCCATGTACGGAAGCACTCGGTAAAGTCCTCCTCCTTGAGGTCCCTCAGCTCCCTCGTCACAGTGGCCTTGATCTCTTCTACAGAGGCAAAATGAGTTCCTTTGAGCACAGCCTTCAGCCTGGGGAAGAGCCAAAAGTATGATGGTGTGAGATCTGGGGAATAAGGAGGTCGGCCGAGAGCTGTGATCTGTTTGTTGGCAAAGAACTGCCTCACACTGAGCACGGTGTGTGTGGGTGTGTTGTCATGGTGGAGCAGTCACGACTTGTCTCTCCACAGAGCCTGCCTGCTTCACCAAACCTGGTCATGGAGGTGATTGAGGACCTGCTGGTAGAAGTGCTGGTTGACTATCTGACCCTCAGGCACAAACTCATGATGGACCACTCCCTTCTGGTCAAAGAATGCGATCAGTATGACCTTGATCCTTGATTTGGACATGTGTGCCTTCTTGGGTCTGGGTGACAGTCGAGTCTTCCACTATAGGCTCTGTCTCTTGCTTTCAGGGTCGTACTGGAAGACCCAAGTCTCGTCTCCTGTGATTACTCGGCCAATGAACTCTGGATCTTCTCCAATCTTCTCTAGCAAGTCTCGACAAACATTGACCCGGTGCTCCTTCTGGTTGTCCGATAAAAGCTTGGGCACCATCTTGGCGCACACCTTCCGCATCCCAGCTCCAGCACCAAGATGGTCTGTACTGACTCCCAGTTCAGGCTGAGCTCTTCATCTATCATCCACACCATCAATCTGCGATCACTCCGCACCAGCTGGTTCACTCTGTCAATGTTCTCAGCTGTCTTTGTCGTGGAAGGCCATCCTGACTTGGGGTCATCCTCCACCTCCTTGTAGCCAGTCTTGAAGCGTTTGTGCCACTCAAAGACTCGCAGCCTTGACATTGCATCTTCTCTATAAGCCTTTTTGGAGAAGTTGGAGACACTCAGTTGGGCCCTTCTCCAACTTAATCAGAAATTTCAAGTTGATTCTTTGCTCCATATTTCTGCCACTTCCAGTTGCATGACAAAGCGATGGAGCAGTGTGCTACAATAAAAACTGAAAAAGAAAAACAGAGTGAGAGAGATGAAAAATATTATAGCAGAATAGTGGCAAGATATTGCACAACACAGTGACATAAGTGGTTAGCCAAGTGGCATTGAGTCATGGGTGTGGCTGCCACAGTCTCGTTTCTTGTATGTCACACCTCGTACGTCCCAACTATGACATCCATCCCCACTATTCGTGGGACAGAATAGACCCCATAGCATATTCTGCTAAATATATAATGCCAGGGATGTTTGAAAAAGAAAAGCACTTAAATGTTGTTCACAACAAGCGCCGAATGTCTAAGTACTTTTTAAATGGCCTAACTTTCAGACAATTTCTTTAAACTTAAATTTGGAAAAGAGATGCAAAGCCTCATCTTGCCTAGATCATAAATTGTATGTCCAAGTTCACAGTTTCCTGGGATTTTAAAATAGGCTCACTGAACACAGAGCATTTGGTATAATCCATATACTGTAAATCCAAAGGAAATAGACATTTATTTCTCTGACTGTGCGGCCATGATTTTGCAAAAGAGAGCAATGTCATTCAGCAATATCTATGTGCAAGCACTGATGCCTACACATGTAAGTGCAAATCTTTGCCACTATATGGATAAATACTGGAATTTATATGTATAGGTACTGCATTTCAGGAAACTACATGTATAACATAATCAGGTTGAGGAGCCAAGCTCCTATAGTCAGGATTTTACATTTTTAACAGAGGGCTAAGCATGACTTCCCCCTCAGTCACTCCTTTAAATCCCTGTTCAAAATGAGTAGTTACTTAACACTGATGCAAGACTTGAAAGAAATGCAAAAGCTGATGAGGAAAAAATGACTATTCCCATGCAAAACTGGACATGCACAGATAATATTTTGAACCACCTACACCACACCTGTAGGGCTGGTACCTGTGGCCTCTTCTGAACCAAAGCCTCAACCATGCAATATGGCTTCCTGTTATAAGATGGAACTCTTCTGCTGTTCAAGCTTCAAACCTGCAGATCAACCAGTTCTGTCAAGTTATGAGCCATATAGCAGAGCCCATTGTTTTCAAGCCATGGCTACGTTCAAGAGAACTTGCTGCTGAGGCATTTCTGTTCTACTGGTCCAACATTTGCAACAATGTATGAACCTGCATACCAGCATCTTTCTCCCACCATGGACCTTTGTTTGGAGAAGGACCACCT
Source organism: Ichthyophis bannanicus (assembly GCA_033557465.1). Classification (NCBI taxonomy): domain Eukaryota; kingdom Metazoa; phylum Chordata; class Amphibia; order Gymnophiona; family Ichthyophiidae; genus Ichthyophis; species Ichthyophis bannanicus. The sequence goes on along the minus strand of CM066031.1, from coordinate 322,109,811 downwards.
GACAACTGTTACCTGATTCGCTGAAGATGTCACATAGTATCTGAGACCAGCCAATCCTCATGTGGTGACAAGGAATTCAGGACAAAGAATTATATGCTGGGCACGGAGGGTCACAGACACCTTTTTTAGGTACTTAGAGAGACTTTGCACTACTTTTGGTCTCTCTTTCTACTTTCTGCCACACTCTGCCATTCTGCTACCTTATAATTCTAATTTATTCTATATCTGCATTATTTTTCTATCAGCAATAAAGTCTAATTTAATATATGTGGACACAGGATTGGTTCCCTTTCTCTCTCTTGTGATTTATTTGCCATAGAATCTTGGAAGAAGAGAGAAGTAGCAATACCCTTAGAACTATCGAGTAATAAATATTTATTACATACTTGCTACTGACAATAATCCATACAGATTTGGGGGCACATCTGAGATGGGCAGTTCTGAATGAACCACGTTTCATAGGACTGGAATGAGCAGTTCTGAATGAGCTAGCCCTGGGTCTTCCCTTTTAAAACTGTCTCATTTATGATGGCTCTGTCAGGCAGCATTGCTGACCAGGTCAGTTTAGCCGTGCAAAAGGTCACAGCTATATGCTGGAAGCAGGAACAGATTCCAGAGAATATTGCATAGATCAATAAATGCCTTGAATTGGACCCACATGAGCTTGCAAGGACAGATAACCTTTTTTTTCAGATTGCTGGGTCATTAAGGAAAATTAACACTTAGGGGCATGTTTACTAAAAACCGCTAATTTGCGCGCCACACATTAGCGCACTAAAAGCAGCACTTAAGTGCTCTTAAGCGCCCCGCAAACATGCGAGGAACCCCCGCACCCGTGCACGTCACACTAACGTGTGCCGCACAAGTACGGGCCCGCAAATGTCCGATAGAGGCGTGGAAAGGCTAACGGAGGGCGGAGGAAGGCCCCGGAGGGGCGGAGAGAAGGGGTTAATGGGCGGGGAAGGGGAGGGGAGAGGCGCCCTGCAAATTATCGGGGCTGAATTTCAAAGGTAAAATAGCGCGAGTGAATCACTCGCGGTAGAATGCATTTAAAGGGAAGAGAAACCATTTCCGTCAGCAATGTACAGCAAAATCGGGGAAACCAGCAAAACGTGAGCAGTGTGATACATGTGCACAGCCCAAACGTGGAATTAAAAATAGAAAAGGACCACAACAAAAATTGTAAAAATAGGAATTCAGCTGGGGAACAGTTATAGTAATGGTCAAAACTAAAAAACACACCCAGGAAAGCTCCAGCAAAAAGAAATGAGTTTTGGCAAGGTGTACGGAGCGGAGACTCTTCCAAAAAACATTTCCTTTTTGTTGGAGCTGTCCTGGGAGTGTTTTCTATGGTTGCCCATTAATATCACTGTTGCCCAGAGTGGTGATATTGTGTCCCCCATTTTCCGTAGTCATTTACGTGGTTTATGTGCACGTATGTCACCAGACAGGGTGCATGTGCCCACAGTAAAAATGCGTAGAGCAGGGTTTGCGACTCCATCCTGCCAGGTTTACTACCTCCAGGGGCTGCACTGTCTCTGTGGGCATAGTGTGGTGCAGCAGACAGAGCCAGTGCCTCTAGGACCAGAAGGTCAGAGGTTCAAATCCCAGCTGGGGCACTTGCCAAACCAGTCCCTATATTTTACCCACCACTAAACAAAGATAGCGCAGAAACCCTTGTATTGCAGGGAACATAAGCATGGGGAAAACACCCATATTTTACCCAACACTGCACACACACCACAACAATGGGCATTACCTACAGCCAAGTCCCCCAAATGCAGTCCCGTACTGCCACATTGCAATCAGGTCATCTGCTTTTTCTGAGAGAAGCTCATGCCAGCATGTTGGCGGACGAGTACATGTGGTGCAGGAGGCAGTGGCTGCTAGCCACAGAAGACAGAGGCCTAGCCATGTGCTGGCTGGCACAGTCCACTGCAATAGACAGGCCCTGCCGGATCCACAGTCATGGATGTTCCAGGGAATCCAGCCAATCTGTGGCTACACGGTGGTGCAGTGCACACAGACAGTACATACAAGAACAGAAGGTCATAGGTTTAAAGCCCAGCTGGGGCTACCACCTATCCTGCCCACGTATTTTTCCCACAACTAAACAGTGATAGTAAGGACACACCTTTCGTGGTGAGGACATATGCAATGGTAATACGTCTATCCTTTACCCCACTGAGCACAGACACCATGAACAGGGGCAGTACCTAGAGCAGAATCTCCCAAATGCAGTCCTGGTGGGCCACACACCAGTCAGGTTCCATGCTGCCACTCATACAAATGCCTGTGCTGTATATCTATGCACCACCCCCATGGCATGTAGATGAGGGACAGCAGGAAAACCCGAACAGTGTGATGCAAACCTGGACTGGAGTTGGGAATCTCTGCCGTAAAGCAGCAGCCAACAGGGCCAGACACACCCACACCCACAGGCCCCATTGGCCAATGTCTCCTGGAGAGGCAGAACATTGGACCCTGCGTGCATCTCCCAATACTAGCACCTGCATACCTTAGCAATGTCACCCTGCACCTGAGGTATACGGTACACAGCTCTGAGACGTTTGCTAGGAGTACTGGCAGATAGATATCCATACGTTACGCACATACTGCTAGTTGACCCCATCAGAACAATCTGTGAGGTGTTTGCGGTGCGTGCTCCAGGCCTGGCCTCTGACGGTGTTTACCACCCTGGGGAGTGACCCCCAGCAGTACTGCGTACCATATCCATGCCTTGGCGTGCCCAGGACCGGTTTGTTGGGCAAGGCTAATTACCTCCTCAATAGTAGCACCATGATGGCATAGGTGTGGAAGTGTGTGTCTGTCTATACAGTGGGTGTTGGCTGCAAGCCCTTTCCACAGCCCACACTGCCAGCACTGTTGCCAGTAGTGGCCTGCCAATGTGCATAATGAGTAGCAAGGGACCATGGGTACATCTCAGACAGGGTGGGCTGACCAGGATGCAGCTGCACAGGGCATAGGGCACTGACAGGGACATGGTAGTGCCCAGCCACCACCTACACAGACAGGGTGACCTCTGTATGTGCTGCTGGGGGATCACTCTCACCCTGAGTGTGCAGTGATGGCAGCATGGCTGGGCACCCCCATAGTGCTGTATTGTGTTTCTTTCATGTGATATATATGGGTTTCCTGTTGGGGCCTCTTCACTGACTTATCTGCTTGTGTGTGCTGCTGCCCCAGTTGTGGGTGCATGCATTTCCATCAGGACCAACCAGCAGACTGTGCACAGATGGTATGTGTCTTGATGGAGTGCTGTGCAGTGGCTGATGGCTTGCTGCAGGAGAATATCAGATAGTGGTGGGGTGCATCTGTGACTATCCAGGCCTAATGTCTGTCTGATATTGTGTTATGGATGTGTGTGGAGCTGCTTGGACTGCCCTGTAGGGTGTCTGTTTCCCAGCAGGACCAGGGTTGATGGTCCACTTTGCTGCCATTGGTGTGTGGAGGAGGAGGAAAGGAAGAGAGATGGGGATCTGTTGGTGGGAAGCTGTGTTTTGTCCACGGGGGGGGGGGGGGTCTCCACTAACTGAGGCAGACAGAGATCTCCAAGATGTTTATGCAGCACCTACCTCTTTCACAGGTTCTTGCTGCTTTGGAGATCTGGCATGGCCACATTCAGCCATGTGAGGTGTTGTGGACCTGGTCCTGGGCGCAACATCACACAGTCAGGGTGAGCACAGTTACCGCACAATGTGATGTTGTTTAGCTACTCTTTGCCGTTTGTCCACCCACTCAGAACACCCTACCAGGCCGAGGTGCTGTGTGGGTGCACACGGACACGTCCCCCTACCAGGCCGGGGAGCTTTAGGGGTGCATTTCCCATCCTGTGTGCATCTGTGGACAGCTGATTTGCATTTGCAGTGCATCATGGGTACGGGTGGCCTAACCCTAGCCTGTTTACAACAGCAGACTGTCTGTGAGGTGACGTGCAGGCTATCTGCAGCCAGCCAGGGGTTTGCTTACAGCTATAGAGCTGTAGCACAATGGTTATGTCACTGCCTGTGCAGCCAGAGGTCATGGATTCAAACTCACAGTAGGGTTCTGTGATAGGGGTATCCAAAGCTTTTCTTTTAATTTACTGTACATATGTTGATGCCAGCAATTACACCCTCAGCGTACTGTACCCATAAGGTGCCTCTGCGGGTGCTTTATGGGGCGCCCTATAGGGCACTTTATGGCTGCCATCCATATAGGGTGCACTATACATTATCCTGTGTCGCAACATACATGCTGCCCTATAGGGGACATTCTAGGGTGCCTTGGCGGACGGTGCACTGTAACATGTGCCTTACAGGCCGCTTTATGTTAACATGCTGTGAGAGTGGGTTTGCTAGTAGTTATCACAAAATAAAATTAATAAGCCTCCTACAGCACTCCACAACATAAAACATACTGCCTTAGCTACCCTTTTTCACAGGGCACTGTGAGGGATTGAACCTGTGGCCCCTGCACCATTGGTCAGTGTCTTAACCATTGTGCTGTGGCTGTGCTCCTTTGCTTTAGCATCAGCGCGCCACCTTGTGCTCATCAGCGTGCCGTCTTGTGCCACCCAAAATTAACAGCACCTTAACGTGCACTGCGTCCTACAGCAATAATGCCCATAACAGGTCATGTTTCATCAAGCCGTGTTCATTGGGCATAGCAGGGGATCAAACCCATGATCCCTGCATGGGTGGCCAGTGTCTTACCCATTGTACTATGGCTCTGTTCCTGTTCTTGCACATCAGCGCGCCACTTCTGCCGCACACTATTAAACTGCCTCCTCACACATCAGCACGCAGTCTTATGCCCATCAGCACGCCGCCTCCTGCTGCCCACAATTAACAGTGTGCCGCCTTGTGCCGCCCAACAAGAGCAGTGCGCCGCCTTATGCCGCCCAACAAGAGCAGTGCGCTGCCTTATGCCGTACAAAATGTACAGTGCGCTGCCTTATGCAGTCCAAAATTATGTTGCCTCCTGAACCACTTTTACACATTCAAGGTAGTGCCTCAGCTGGCCTTTTCCGTTGTGCACAATGGGGGATTGAACCTGTGGCCCTTGCACCATTGGTTAGTGTCTTCACCATTATGCTACGGCTCTGTTCCTGTGTATGGACATTTGCGCACCGCCTTATGCCGTCTACAACTAACAGCGCACCGCCTAATGCCGCCCAAAACGCACAAGATGAACAGCGCGCCGCCTAATGCCGCCTAACATTTACAGCACATCGCCTAATGCCCCCCCATATCTGGCAGCGAAACGCATAATGACGCACAAAAGTAGTTACTGCTGCCCAAACGTTACAGCGCGACGCCGAAGGCTGCAAAAAAATAGTGTGCCTCCTAAAATGCTTGTTACCTATTACTATTCATGCCTCAGCCAGGTGTTTTTGGTTGCAAACACTGGGGGATTGAACCCATGGCCCCTACACCATTGGTTAGTGTCTTCACTGTTGTGCTACGGCTCTGTTCCTATGTTATCCAGCAGCACCCCACTTAGCCTTTCCACGCGCTAATGTGGGCCCCGCACATTAACGCGACGCGCACACGTACAATCATTTTTTTTCCTTGTTCTGCCTGAACCGCCCACTCCTTATATGGCACACGCACACTAACGGGGACCCGCACATTTTCGGAGTTTAGTAAACATGCCCCTTAGTCTGATTGCCGAGCACTCTTGTGTGGTGCATATCTTTAAGAATAAGTTGCTGGAGGTTCTACAGCACACTCAAGACAGACTTGGTTTGCCCACTCCTGATTTGAGAATGTCCCAAACTCAGATTCAGTCTATTACTGCTGAGACAACTAAAGCAGGAAAATGCTGATTTAAGAGTGCATTTGGCGGGTAAAGAAGCCCGGTCACATGAGCAGGAGGGGGAGGAAAAACCCCTCTCTCTGGCTGCCCATGACTGGCAGTGTGAGAAGTGCCAGAATTTATTAAAACGGCTTGCTGTTATAGATGAGCAAGAAAAAGAAGCTATAAGAGAGCATCAAGTTGCCCCAACTTATAGATTTGAATTGACAGAGGAAAAAGCCCAGTATGAGCTGAAAGAAAAGGCTTTGCTTAATCAACTGAAAGTGTCTGAAACTGTGTTAGCTCTTGAGAGAGATAGAAATTTCTCCATGGACTAGCAGGGTTGCGTCAGCCACACCTGATGACGTCCTTCGGGCGGCACCATACGGAAGTGCTCTCTAGCTCAGAACTCTGAGCCTGCCCAGGTAGCACACCTCCACGCCCCGCCCCTAGCCGGGTCACTCCTCTTCCTTCTGCCTTGCCAGCAAGACGGACCCTGCTCTCCTACACCTTGATTTTTTATTTATTTCTTTGTTTTACTGTTAATTCATCCGGATTCATGCCCAAATCTATATTTAAGAAATGCCCGCGATGCGGACACAGAACTTACACTTCTTCGCACGGATGCACTCGCTGTGGGGGCTCCTCATCTGATGCCAGCAGGAAAATAGGGCAGCATCCAGCCTCTGAAACGTTTCCCCGAGGCGCCGCCAGCCCTCCGCTGGCTCAGGATGTGCCCGAAAGGGCCTCCATCCCCAGCCGTGCCACTGAAACGACTATTCCTGCTCCTGCCGGGACCGCAGCCCGGGAAGTGCCCGATAGGGCCTCCTTCCCCAGCCAGGCCTTGCCGACGACCTCCCCTGCCGCTACAAGCCACAGCTCTGAGGTAAGGCCTGCTCCAACCCCTGCGAGGACCATCATCTGCAGGACAGCAGACCCGGAGGGTATTGGGCCGTCTTCCCCTTCCCCTCGGGGCCATGTGGAGCCCTACAATGGCGCCCGGGAGAAGTCCTCCAGACGCACGGATCAGTCCTCCAGCTCCGCCCACCGTCAGCATAGCATCCACGCTGCCGACGCTTTGGGTAGCTCCGCCCACGAAAGCTCCACCCACCGTTTTAACTCAGCGGGCTTCCTCCTTGCATCGGGACTTAGAGCTCCGGACACTGTTCTCTCTCCTGGCGCCGCAGCGAGTCCGGACAGCATTTCCTCCTACCATGAACGCTGGCAGCAGCATAAAAGGGGACACAGCATAAGGGCAGAAAAAATCACAGAAGCCATTCCAGCACTTCTGACTCTTCTGTGGGCAGCCTCGAGCCAGCATATAAGAAACAGCGCAGGCATAGGCACCACGGGGCCAGCAAAGGGCATTCTACCTCCTCTAACAGGAGCCGCCAGGTGAGGTCTTGCAGCCATACTACTGACTCGGCCAATAACTCTGCTATATTGAAGCTACTGACTCAATTAGTCCAGCAGACCGCGCCCCCCCCCCCCCCTACTGCTTCAAAATCTACCCCCTCGGCAGGTCCCGCTGCCAGAGCTCCCTCCACAGAACCAGCGGACGCACTGCCTCTCTCTCTCTCTCATCAACCCCTCCCCGGACAGCACTGATGAAGAGCGGGAAATTGAAGCCGTTGTGGACTCCGTTTCCAATGATGGAACTGCACCAGAGGGCAGACTCTCTCCAGAGCTGGAAGGGCCCCCTCCACCCCTGGAAGACCGGTCCTACCCCAGATTCCTGCAAAAGGTGGCAACCGCCCTGGCCCTGACTTCACCCGACCAAGCCGAGGAACCTGACCCGGAGGTCCTGAAGTACCTTGCTGCTCCCAAGCCTTCCTTTTCTCTACCAATGCATCGCAAGCTGTGAGACGACTACCTCAAGGTGTGGCAGACACCCGCCTCAGGACGCCCATTTTCCAGAAGACTGGACTCTAAATACTAAATCCAATCCACACCAGGATTCATGGTAGCACAGCTACCGCATCAGTCCATCGTAGTCTCCTCTGCACTGAAAAAGATTAGGTCCTCTCGAACACATGCTAACCACCCGCCTGGGCGAGATCAGAAATTACTTGACGAGATAGGCAAGAAGGTCTTCCAGGGAGCGATGCTTAATGCCAGAATCGCCTCTCATCAGTTCCAACACATCCTGTTCCAGGACACCTGCATGGCGAACATAAAGAATGCCATCACAGCCCTTCCTAAGGACACGCAAACGTTGATTGCCAGCTCACTCACTGATTTATCAGAGTGTAGCAAACATCTGGCTAGCACAGCTTTTGATGCCTTCGACACCTCTGTCCGGACCGCTGGCACCGCTATATCTGCCAGGCGATGGGCATGGCTCAGAGCCTCCGGCCTGAGTGAAGACACACACGACAAGATCACGGACGCCCCCTGCTTGGGCGACTCGCTATTTAGAGAAAAAGTCATAGACGCAGTCAATGTTATGAAGGAACATTGTACCACCCTCCAAACCTTGGCAGAAGAAGGATTCGAGCACCGCAGTGCCCCTCAGAAGGGCAGCTACCAGTGGAAAATCTACTATGGTGCCAATGGCTGCAGCTCTAGCAAGAGATACCCCCCCAACCGGAAGTGGCAAGCTCTAAAATACAAGTCTAACTCTTACCAAGGAACCTCTACCCAGCGGCAGACCCAGAGGGACCGCAGACAGAAGAAGGGCACCAACACCCCGGCAATCAAAGGAGCCTCCTCTTTTTGACACATCTCCTCAGGCGCCCACCCGAATAGGGGGTCACCTGTCACGCTTCCTACAGGAGTGGGAGAAGATATCTACCGACTCCTGGGTCCTATGAGTCATCCACGAGGGGTTCCGTTTGCGTTTTTGCACACCACCCTGCCAGAACAGCAAACCATCCAGCACTATCCCTCTGCACCTTCAAATTCCCATGGCAACTGAGATAATACACCTCCTCGAGTCTCACGCAATAGAGGAAGTGCCTCCCTCCGAGATCAACTCTGGGTTCTACTCCAGATACTTCCTCATTCCAAAGAGGACAGGCGGATGGCGCCCTATCCTCGACCTACGCAAACTGAACAAGTTCATCATCAAGGAGAAGTTTAGGATGTACTCTCTAAACGCCATTCTTCCCCTGATACAACCCAGCGAATTCATGGTGTCCCTGGACCTGCAAGAAGCCTACACCCATATCCCCATCCACAAATCGCACAGGAGGTTCCTTTGCTTCCAAGTGTTGGGGCAGCACTACCAGTACAGGGTTCTCCCCTTCGGCCTCTCCCCAGTGCCTCGGGTCTTCACGAAGTGCGTAGCCATTGTCGCAGCGCACCTCCGCAAGCTCGGGATGTTTGTATTTCCCTACCTGGACGACTGGATCTTCACGGCGCCCTCAGCCCAGGAGTTACTGACATCCCTGCAGAAAACAACAGCAATATCACTTCTCTGGGATTTGTCATCAACTACAACAAATCACATCTACAACCATCCCAACAGCTCGAATTCATTGGAGCAGTAATCGATACACGGACAGCCCGAGCCTACCTACCAGAGCGCCGGCTGCTCAACATTGTCTCGCTAGCAACCAAGACGGCCGAGACAGAATTCTCTTCTGCACGAGCGCTCCTTCGCCTTCTGGGGCATATGGCAGCAACTACCTCAGTCCTGCCCACAGCGAAGTTGAGGATGCAACCGCTACAGTGGCACCTTTGCTCCCTCTGGAACCAGCATTCCCAGCCACTATCCACCCGTGTTCCGATGCCCCTAAGCATCAGAACTCACCTGCGCTGGTGGGCGACCCCATCCAACCTGTCCGGGGGCAAGGGCATACATCAGCAGGTGCATCAGGTTGTTCTCACCACGGACGTGTCCAACACTGGTTGGGGCGCACATCTCCAACATCTCAGTACCCAGGGCGCGTGGTCGCAGAAGGAAAAAAGCCTACATATCAATCTCCTCGAACTCAGAGCCATCAGATACGCTCTTCTAGCGTTCCTCCCACACCTGCGGGACAAATCCATTCTCATACAAACAGACAACCAGGTAGCCATGTTCTACGTGAACAAGCAAGGAGGGACTGGCTCACGCCCCCTCTGCAACGAGGCGACAGCAATATGGTTCCTAGCCGCAGAGAACGGCTGCAAGTTATGGGCCTCCTACCTACCTGGGGACATGAATACCCTGGCAGACAAACTCAGCAGGCAGCTGCAACCTCACGAATGGTCACTCTCACAGGAGGTGACGAATGTAGTCTTCCACCGGTGGGGGACCCCGTCGGTAGACCTCTTTGCCACAGATTTGAATGTGAAATGCCCCCTGTTCTGCTCCAGACACCCAGCACCCAACAGGCTGGCGGCGGATGCATTCGACGTGTACTGGGGGGAGTGGTCTCTAGTGTACGCCTTCCTGACGGCCCCCCTCATCCCAGTAACCTTGCAACGGATCATCCAGGACAAAGCGCACGTCATCCTGGTGGCTCCCTACTGGCCGTGGCAGATGTGGTTCTCACTCCTGCAACATCTGGCCCATGGGGATCCGGTACGCCTCCCCCCCAGAGAGGACCTGCTGACACAGAACGGAGGCAGCACGAGACACCCCAACCTCAAAGCCCTCGCGCTCACTGCCTGGAGGTTGAAAGGTTGAGCCTCTCGGCTCTCCACTTGCCTTTGGAAGTGCAAGACGTCGTCCTCGCAGCCCGTAGACCGTCCACCAGAAAGTCCTATGGCCTAAAGTGGAAGAGGTTCTCCATCTGGTGTGCACAACAAGGCCTCAATCCCACCTCTTGCCCTGTCACACAAATTCTCCAATATCTCAACGTTTTGTCCGCAAGCGGACTCAAGACCCAGTCCATCCGGGTGCACCTCTCCGCAATATTGGCCTTCCATGATCCTGTTGATGGTGCCAACTCCATCTCGACACTGCCCATAACCACACGTTTCATGAAGGGGCTAGCGAACCTCAAACCCCCGATCAGACCCCCGGCTCCTCCCTGGGATCTTAACTCGGTGCTGCATCGTCTAATGCAGGAACCCTTCGAACCACTCCATTCTACAGGGATGAAGTTTACTTTGTGGAAAACACTGTTTCTGGTGGCCATTACATCTGCACAGAGGATCAGCGAGCTACAGGTTCTGGTGGCACACCCCCTCCCCCCCATACACTCACTTGCTCCAAGACCGGGCATCCCTGCGGACCAACCCAAAGTTTGTTCCAAAGGTCGCATCGTCCTTCCACGTCAATCAGTCCATCGAGCTCCCCTGCTTCTTTCCGGAGCCTCACTCATCCATCGAGGAACAATGCCTTCATACCCTGGACTGCCTCCGGGCCCTCAGAATCTACCTCCAGCGGACACGCATGGTCAGGAAGTGTGACCAGCTCTTTGTGTCTTTCGACCCGAACAGGCCTGGCCAACCCGTCTCGAAGAGGACACTTTCCAACTGGGTGGCCTCCTGCATCTCCTTCTGCCTGGATTCACCGGACGATCAGTCCCCGCCTAGAGTTGGCCCACACCGACTCAGAGAGTTGGCTACCTCTCTTGCAAACCTGCACTCCGTTCCTATCTCCGACATCTGCAAAGCAGCCACGTGGTCTACTCCTCACACCTTCCAGCGTCACTACTGTCTAGACCTGAGATCAAAGGAGGACTGCGCATTGGGAACGGCTGTCCTAGCCTCCGCTATCAGAAAAGAGCCTGACACCGCCCCAATGAATACCAGCTGAGGCTCTCCACAGTCAATGACTTGGACTTCCTCATGCTTGTCTTGACTATGTCACTTTATTGTGTTTACACATGCTGCACTGTTATTGCACATTATGCACTGTTCTGCACTCTTGCACCTTACTGCACGATACTATGTTTTGTGTTTTACTGTGTTGTTACTGCACCTTATTGCACTATACCGCACTGCTTGCGTACACTTGTTAATGCACCTTAAAGCAATGTTATTGCCTCAGTTCTACATGTTTTTGTACCTTCTTGGCTACCATTAAACTGTTTGCCCGGACATGCGTTATCTTTGCTTGTTGCACGCTCCCTCCTCCATCTGGCGCTCCGCACTGCTAGGGAGACACCAGGTGTGGCTGACGCAATCCTGCTAGTCCATGGAGAAAGCGAAGTTACTTACCTGTAACAGGGGTTCTCCGTGGACAGCAGGATAAGTCAGCCACACAATCCCGCCCACCTCCCTGGAGGAGGTCTGCTGCACTGGCTCGCCCCTAGCCGGGAAGGCACAGCTAGGAACATACTGACCCGGCTAGGGGCGGGGCGTGGAGGTGGGCTACCTTGGCAGGCTCAGAGTTCTGAGCTAGAGAGCACTTCCGTATGGCGCCGCCCGAAGGACGTCACCAGGTGTGGCTGACTTATCCTGCTGTCCACGGAGAACCCCTGTTACAGGTAAGTAACTCCGCTGTCTCTCTTCAAGCTGAGCAGTGTAAACATGAACAAGAGTTAAAGAGGAATAAACAGGTACTAATCAGGTTGAGAGAAGACTTTTCCCAATTACAGGATGAGCTTAAGTCACAGAAAATTCAGCTCAAGACTCCCAGTCCTCAGTCTGCTTCTCCAAACTCATCAGCCCTTCTGAGATATGACCCGGAAGGAGACGATGACAGATTGTCACTAATAAATTTTCCCAGATTAGAAAGGCAGCCTTGCAAGGATAGCCGAAAGCTTTGGCACAGCTGTGAGAGGGACTCCCCACTCTTGACCCCTTCCCATGGAGGGGGGATGGGATGGCATTTCAGTGAAGGGAAACTGTGCCTGTCTTCACCACAAGAGGGAGTTGATGGCAAGCAAAGCCTTTCACTTCCCGGTGCCCAAGAGGAACAAAAGAACAGAGGTGTCCCCACCTCTGCAGCCCAATTTCAGGTGATTAAAGCCCTGGTGACATGTTACCACCCTTTAAGAACGCTGAACAAGTGACCATGAATGAACATTTAGTAGAAGTAAAAAAGGCCTTCCAGGCTCTGGAAGTAAGCCAGGGAGAAAGGCATGTTTCGGTATGTGCCCTGGGCATTTGATGGAGCAGGTCAGCAGTTTATTCAAGCATGTCAAGACTGACCTTGCCACTGTAGAAGAGGAACTGAAAAAACATATTGGTTTATAGCCTAATACTGCTAGTGCCAAGCAAGCAGTCTGTGGTATGACTTGAGAGAGGGATGAATCACCTAGAAAGTATGCTTACCAGCTCAGGCAGACCTTCTTTCAAAGTGATCTGCCCTGGGAGGTGATAGATCATCACCAGGAATTTTGTGATCTGCTTTACCAGACTCTACCCCCCTCCACAAAGGCCCATTTGTATGAGAGGCTCCATGAACCCATACTTGATAGAGCATGCTGAGGGTATTTATGCAGCTTTTGCCAAAACCCATGCTAATGGCAGCAGCAAAGTAAAGGCTTCTAGCCAGCCTAAAGAGCAAAGCAGAGTGTCAGTGCTGTCAAATCCACTCTTACTTTAGAAAGTAGCACTCCTTCTGCTCCATAGGCTCCTTCCAGGCCACTCCAGAGTGATCAGACATCTGGGCCTAAGTGGAGTTGTGGCAGCCAGCATTCCCCTCAGCAGAACCAGAACTGGAGGAGGAAGCCTGGTGGCCACAAGAATCAGTGTACAGGAAATAAACTAAATGACTTTACTGCTGCCTTGACCACCACCATAACTGCATCCTTCTCCTCCAATCTCCCCAGAGAAGGAGCCACAAAAGGTACCGGCAAAGTCTGCTGGGCCTAGGAGCAGTTCTGGGCCTAGCTAATCGAAGGTGGAGAAGGCCAAAACCCCTCCCCCTTCTGATTACAGTGAATGACTAAGGGCCCGATTCCATCAGGGACGTACAGGCCCTCTCTGCATCCGGTCGGAACCGGACACACGAAGGGAGTCGCAATTGCCCCGCAGGATCAGAATCTCGAACAGGCCTGTACGTGCAGGCCAGGACCGCAGTTCAGCCCAGCCTGCACATACAGGTCTTGCCCGATGATAGAAGCATGGAAAACTGTTGTTTTTACAAATGTTTTTACAAATGTCTTGCATAATGTATAATCCCTATTACCCCATCCCTTGCAATTAACTTTTCCTGAACTGTCTATGGTTCTGTGTTGTCTTGACTAGATTGTAAGCTCTGACGAGCAGGGACTGTCTTTTTGCTTATATTTCTGTACAGCGCTGTGTGCATAGCACTATAGTAGTCTAACCAAAGGTATCAGAGGAGCCTGTAGAATATGATGCTAGCTTATCAGTCCCTTGCCAGTTTCCTCAATTCATACTTCTCAGAGCTCCTATGCAACCAAGAGGTTGCGCAACTGAGGCTAATTGACCACTTCCCTAGTTTCTTCTCTCTCAGCCATGGCAGGCTGAGTAAATTCCTTTCTTTAAAACTGACAGCTCTATACAGCTATCGTTTTCTTTCTTTTAAAACTGCAAGATCTGCTGATCTATGTATCTCTTGCTCTCTTTTTAAAACTGACAGCTATCATTTTCTTTTAAAAACTGCAAGATCCTCAAACCCCCTGAAACAAGCAAGGCAGAAAACAAACCTTGCTGTGCAAAGGCTAAAAGCGCCACACCCAAAATTTTTGAGGGACTTCTGAAGAAGTTTTCCCCCTCCTCTCTTTTTCTCTTACCTACCCAATTCTTGAATAGCAGAAAGGTGAGGTAGAAGAATATAGAAAAATAGAAATAGCACATTAGAATTTAAGATAGGTATATAGATATATGTATATATATATGTGTGAAGACTTAAAAATCTGAAAAATATAAGAACCCTGCTTCCTCTTTTTCTGCACCTAGATTGGCCCCCCTCGGGGGAGGGCAGGGCACACAGTTCTAAAGAAAAGAGAGATAACCCCAAATAAGGGGGTAAGCAGGTGAGGAAAGAGGACCCTTGTGGGTTTGTGGAAAGGGGATAAAAGTATTATACCCCCAGACTGGGGCATGCCTACGCTTGAGCTTTGATGAATCTGTGCTGATGGTTACCCACTGTCTAGACAACGTATTGAGCAATAAATCTGCTTCACCATATTTTCCTCTATGAGTCTCATTGGTCGTATTGGCCATAGGCAAATTGGCCACAGGTAAAGGTAATTCCAACACCTGACTAACTCAGTCAGGGCTTTTAAATGGAGCTGCAGCACCATGGCGTCTGGCTGCCATGGCACCACGGCTCCAATTAAAAGCCAAGATCCCTGGCCGCTGGCCTCCAAATTGCTTTCCCCATAGCCCAACCCCCGATCTGACCTCCCAGGGCCAGGGTTGGGTTGTGGGGAATGCCCTCTGCCCCCTGCCACCCCTTCCCAGCCCCAGGCCCACCAATCCTGCCACATCGGGGAAGTTATTCCACCTCGGAGGTGGAATAACTTCCCCATTCAAGTCGCCAGCCCTGGACATACAGGGCCAACATTAGAATCAGCCCTGTATGTCCAGGGTCGGTGACCACCCACTGCCCGCCCTAACAGCTGCCCCCAATCCTCCCTTTTCCTGCCCCCATCTAACTTTCCTATACAACGCTTGGGGAAGGAGGATGGGGCCGGGAAAGGGCACGAATAGCAGGGATGGACGTCCCAACAGGGCATCCATCCCCGCTATTCATTGCTCAGAATAAACTCTGTAACTGAATTTGTTTCTTCCCCACGGGTCACTGTCTCATGGGTACAGCCAGCTCAGACATCCAGGCCAACCAGAGAGGCCACGCCCTCAATACAGAGTGATAGTTCCCCAGTGGATGGCAGGGTTCCAGTCTTCAACTCCATCCGGAAGCACAAGTACTTTCTTGGTAAATTCAAGCCAAAAGAACAGAGATATACTGTTCCTGTTAAAATCCAACAGGTGTTTCTCTGCGAGGGCCTAATAGATTCAGCCTCTGAACTTACCCTGATTAGCTTGAGTCTCTTTAACAGGCTCACTGCTTCCTTGAAGGGACAGGAAGCCCTATGCATAACACCCATTGAGTGGTCACTCGTAGATTATGGTAAACAGTCCATAGAGACCATAGGCCAAGTCTGGCTTACCCTCCAAATTGGAAAGTTACAGCTGAAACATCCTGCAATTATTACTAAGTGACCCGGGAAGGAACTTTTGATTTGCAATGACTATGTCCAAGAAATCATTAAATCCTTAAAAAAGGAAAGTAATTATACACCAGTGTAATAGCATGTACAATGCCCTGTTGTGGCCTGTCATCAAGAAATATTTAAGCTGGCACTTAGCCCTGGACTACCTTCAGCTTAATAAGAAAGTACCCATATCCAGATGGCCATGGCATACCTGGACAGAACTTAGCCACCATCAAAGGTGCAAAATACTTCACCAGCCTGGACCTCACCTAAGGATTTTGAACTGTTCCCGTCCATCCTAAGGATCAACATAAGCTGGCCTTTACCTTTGGTAGGTGGCAATAAACCTGGAATCTGACACCCTTCGGGTATCTGAACGCATCAACAGACTTCAGTACTTTCCTGCATGAGGCCCTGCCTGATGCTGAAGCTTGAGGCACCTTTGTGTATGTAGATGATATCTTAGTGAAGAGCACCACCTTTTCTGACCATTTGAAGGAAATAGAGCATGTCTTCCAACAATTAAAAGTTGCCGGAGCGAAGCTGTCCTTGTCAAAGGGTCAATGGTGCCAAAAATCCCTCAATTATTTGTGATATGAAGTCTCTGCTGATGGATTTTGGCCCCAAAAGAAAAGGATTGTGACCCTGCAACAACTTAAAAGCCCAACCAATTTAAGCAAGCTTCACTCTTTCTTGGGCATTTGTAATTATTCCCGCCAGTTTGTAGACCAATATGCAGAGATTTCCAGGCCCCTGGCCAGACTCTTCAAAAAGGATGAACGTTGGGCATGGAGGCCTGAACAAGAGGCTTTCCTAGGGGAGTTGAAAGCTGCCCTGAGTCGAGTTCCCTGCTTTGCTTACTCAGAAAATGGCAAGGAATTCTTTGTGGAACTAGGTTTCACCAAGCACTTATGAGTGCCGTCTTGTATCAAACACATGACACAGACAGGAAAGTTATGCCAGCAAGGCTTTAATGGAAATGTAGAGGAAATACTCAGACTGTGAAAAGTCCTTGTTGTCCACTGTCTGAGCCCTCCAGCACTTCCATAGTTATATCCGAGGTGAGAGGTTAATTATAGAAACCCATCACCAACCCATCAGTTTTCTAGGCAGTGATCGGATAAAATCTGGACAAGTTTCCAACAGCCGCATCATCTCCTGGCCTTAGCCCTTCAGGGATGGCTCCTCGAAGTGAGGTATGCTCAGAACCACAGGGCCTGGTGGAGCTGCATGACTGCACTGCCAGTGTGCCATTGGTGGACAGTTCTAACCACAGGAGGGAGTCAGTCACATCTGAGCCAACTCATCATCACTTTTATGATGAAAACAACTGAAGGAATTTCCACAAGGTATATGTTGATTGTTTTGCTTACCATTGAAAGCCTGAGCATGTCCTGGTTGCAGGAATAGGAGTGGTCTGGGATCAGAACCACCCCTGTGGACCCTTAAAGTATTATTTGGGGTCCAAAACAAATCAAAATGCTGAGTTAACTGCAGCCTTGGCAGCTCTTGAATCTGCTGCCCACAGGAGTTCCGTGCTTTAACAATCTGTACTGACTCCGATTATGTCCGGCACAATTTTGTCTCCCACCTCCCTAGCTGGAAAACCAACAATATGCTGAATTCCAAAGGGAAATGTGTCTAACACAAGGAACTAATTTTGGCCTTAGACTGAGTAGAGCATGAAAACGACATGACTATCTACTGGAAGAAGGTAAAAGACCATGCCCGTGTTAATAATCCTAACAAGTTTGGGAATGATCTTGCTGATCAACTTGCCAAGGAAAGTGATATTTCTGGAGATCTTTGGCAACTGGAGGCTCCTTTGAACAACCTGACCATGTCTGTCAAAGCAGTCACCCAGCAACAAGCTCAACAGCTAACTGCCCCACCGGTGGTACAGGGGTGTGGTGAGATCATGGATCTCAACCTAGTGCATGCCCAAAAACAAGATCCTACTCTCAGATGTTTCTACTCCTTTCTCCAGAACCCCCAGGAACATCCATTAACCCTGGAGGACTGCCAGGATAATGAGGAACTAAAGATCCTCTATATCTCCATACGTACGAGTAAACATGGTATTGTGCAAAGGGTGGTACCTCGGGCATTTCGAGGAGTTATGTTGCAACATTCCCATGATGAGCCTTGTGCTGGCCATAAAGGTGACAGTTACCTATGAAATGTTGAAACAAGTGCATACTGGCCTCACATCCACCAGGATTTCCAATTGTATTCCAAAGGTTATCTAACTTGCTGCAGATTTCAACCTGCTGCTCCTTCTCATAGAGCACCTTTGAGAAACAAAGGTCTTATCATGCCTTGGTCTGACCTCCAAATTCATTGGATCGGCCTAGTGATCCGTTTCTCTAGAGACAAAAAATACATATTGACCGTTACTTGCTTATTCACCAAGTGGGTTGAGTGCATTCCAGCACCCAACTGCACCACCGTAATGATAGTCATCCTGTTGTTGAACCATGTTTTCAGCAGATGGAGCCTACCCATGCAAATAGAATCTGACCAAGGATCCCATTTCACCGGACAAGTTATCAAGCACCTGTGGAAATTATTAGGAGTAAAGGCCAAAGTCCACATTGCCTATCGGCCACAGTCGTCCAACGGGCGGAAAGAGCAAACAAAACCATCATCAGCATCCTGAAGAAATATGTCTCCCCTCTGGGAAGAATTGGGACATCAAGTTACCTTTGGTCCTGATCAGGGGCGGCCCAAGGGGGGTGCGGGGCCATGTGCAGAGACTCGGTGCGGGGCCTCATTTGCATAAGGAGCCTCATTTGCATAAATATTTGCATAATGTTACCATACACTAACTTTTAGTAAACATGCCTCTTAATGAGTGTATGAATAAAGAAAGACTAAAAGACTTCTACATTACTATAATCCAGTGCCAACCGCCAGACACATTAGGAACTACTACAAACACTGCCCATTTAGAACCCATAGCAAACCCGCCGTATCCTAACAGCACTACCAGGACTCATAAAGCACCATACCCTAACTATCAAAAGGAAACGCTGCAAATATTAAACCAATACATTTCAGAGAACAACAATACATGACCTACTGGGGAAAGAGAACAAGTGGCAATGTCAAATAGGAATTACATAAACAGAATACCTCAGCTCAGTTACACATGCAGAACATAGACCATCACCAAACAAGGAATCACAATTTAGAAACAGGAAGACAATAATTAAACTGGGAATCCCAAAAGCCAAACTTGGAATGTACAACACTGTAGAAATAAAACTATACATTAATTTGCTCTTGTACTAAACAAAGCGCAGATGTTAATGATGCACATTTCCCAGAGCTGACATATTCCAATTAATAAATTCAAAATAAAGAGATATTTTTCTACCTTTTGTGCATTTTTTTTTCAGCTGCAATTGCTCCAGTCACTTTCTTCTGGTTTCTTTGTGTCTTCCGCTAACTCTCCATCGTCTGGTGTCCATTTGTCTTTTCTTCTCTCTTCTAGTTTTTTTCCATTCTCTCTCTACATCTGCTTTAACATACTAATCTTTCTCCTTTTGCTCTTTCCTTATTCCTATTTCATCTACTCAAATTTTACCCCTCCATTCTCAATCCCCACTTACTCCCCCAATATCCGGCCAATTGTAGATTTGTCTTCCCTCCCACACAAAATATTTTTTCCCTCTCCATTTCAATCTCCCAGCTCCATCCCATTCTAATCCTCCCCCAACATCAGCTCCATTCTAGTTCCAGTCCCACCCAGCATCTGCTCCCTTCTAGTCCCCGCATCAGCCCATTTCCAGTCCTAGCCCCCCATAAGCCCATTTCCAGTCCTATCCTAGACCCACCATCAGCCTATTTCCAGTCCTAGCTCCCCCATCTATTTCCAGTCCCATCCGAGTCCCTCCATCAGCTCATTTCCAATCCCAGCCCCCATGAGCCCATCAGCCCATGTCAAATCCTAGCTCCCCTCCACTCAGCCCATTTCCAATCCAAGCCCCCCATGAGCCTACTTCCAGTTCTAGCCCCTTCATGAGTCCATTTCAATCCAAACCCCCACCACAGCCCATTTCCAATCTTAGCACCCCCCAACAACCAATTTCCAGTCCTATTCTAGCCCCTCCATCAGCCCATTTCCTGTCCTAGCCCCCCCCCACTCACCCATTTCCAGTCCTAGCTCCCTCCCCCTCACAACCCATTTCCATTCCAAGCCCCTGTCCCCATCAGCTATTTGCAGTTCAAGCCCTCCTTCCACTCAGCCCATTTCCAGTCCTAGCAACCCCCCCAGCCCATTAACAGTCTTAGCCCCCCCAGCCCATTACCATTCCTAACCCCCCATCAGCCCATTTCCAGTCATAGCCCCCCCCATAGCCCATTACTAGTCCTAACCCCCCACCATCAGCCCATTACATCCTAACCCCCCCATCACCCTATTTCCAGGCCTAGCCCCCCATCAGCCTATTTCCAGTCTTAGCCCCCCATAGCCCATTACCAGTCCTAATCCCCCATCAGCCCATTACCAGTCCTAACCCCTCCCATAGCCCATTACCAGTCCTAACCCCCATCAGCCCATTTCCAGTCTTAGCTCCCCCCATAACCCATTACCAGTCCTAAACCTCCCCATCAGCCCACTTCCAGTCTTAGCATCCCCCCAAGGCCCATTACTAGTCCTAACCCTCCCCCATCAGCCCACTTCCAGTCCTAGCCCCCCCCCCCATAACCCATTACCAGTCCTAAACCTCCCCATCAGTCCATTATGTCCTAACCCCCCATCACCCTATATCCAGGCCTAGCCCCCCCATCAGCCTATTTCCAGTCTTAGCCCCCCCATAGCCCATTACCAGTCCTAATCCCCCATCAGCCCATTACCAGTCCTAACCCCTCCCATAGCCCATTACCAGTCCTAACCCCCATCAGCCCATTTCCAGTCTTAGCCCCCCCCCATAACCCATTACCAGTCCTAAACCTCCCCATCAGCCCACTTCCAGTCTTAGCACCCCCCCATGGCCCATTACTAGTCCTAACCCTCCCCCATCAGCCCACTTCCAGTCTTAGCCCCCCCATAACCCATTACCAGTCCTAAACCTCCCCATCAGCCCACTTCCAGTCTTAGCACCCCCCAGGGCCCATTATTAGTCCTAACCCTCCCCCATCAGCCCACTTCCAGTCTTAGCCCCCCCCCCATAACCCATTACCCGTCCTAAACCTCCCCATCAGCCCATTTCCAGTCTTAGCCCCCCCATAGCCAATTACCAGTCCTAACCCCCCCATCAGCCCATTTCCAGTCAGCCCCCCCATAGCCAATTACCAGTCCTACCCCCCCCCCATCAGCCCACTTCCAGTCTTAGCCTCCCCCCCCCCATAGCCCATTACCAGTCCTAAACCCCCTTCCCCCCCTATCATCCCAAATTTTAAAAAAAAAAAAAAAAACAGCTGCTTCTACCGCGGCAGCATCAAGAGTGCCGCTGCGGGGCCCCCCCTGCCCGGCAGAGCCTCCCTGCATCGTAGGCTAGCGTTGAATTCCAGAACGCAGGCTTCTTTCAGAGCCGCGAGAGTTTCCTTTCTCGCGGCTCTGTTAATCCTGCCGGGGCTGATGGGAAATCCCCAGCGGGATTAACAGAGCCACGAGAAAGGAAACTCTCGCTGTTTTTTGTTTGTTTGTTTTTTAAACTTGGGATGATGAAGAATGTTTTTTGCGCGGGGCCCCCTGAAACGGCTACCACTAGCCTGTTTTGGGGGACATTTTGCCGCTCCCAAAATTTGCCGCCTGAGGCAGCCGCCTCACCCTGCCTAATGATAGAACCACTCCTGGCTATCAGAGCCACCCGCCATCGATCTACTGGCGTGTCTCCTTTTGAAATGAGACAGATAGGACATGGTAATGCCCCTCCCATGAATATATTACCTACTTAATGGAGTCGGTGCAGAGGGTGGCTACTAAAATGGTTAGTAGCCTTCATTATAAAGCATATGAGGACAGACTTAAGGACCTTAATATGTATATTTTAGAGGAAAGGCAGGACAGAGATGATATTTTTGAGATGTTTAAATACCTCCATGGCATAAATACACAGGAGAGCCTCTTTTGATTGAAAGTAAGCTCTGCTATGAGGGGACATAGGATGAGGGTGAAAGGGGACATGGATTAGTCTCCCAGTGGAGGTGGTAGAGATGAAGACAGTATCTAAATTCAAAAAAGCATGGGACAAATACAGAGGTTCTCTAAAGGAAAAAAGGGGTCTTATTGTGATTGATATGGAACGGTAGATTAGATAGGCCATGTGGTCTTTTTCTGCCATCATTTCTATGTTTCTAGGTAGCCCATACAGCAAGAACACATTAGACATAAAAGATTTGTAGGATTTTCTGTTGGTGCATTATTTACGGCTTTTGGCTCATTATCTGTTTCCACAATGTCTGTAATGAATGTAAGTAAACTCCAGAGCAATATTAAAGAGTTAAAAGTCATACGAAAAGTATCAAAACCCAGATCCATTCACAAAAAGGTCAATTAATTCCCCATGGCAAGACCATAAGTAATACTGTAACTGTGATCAATCTTCACTTTAAGTTGATTAACCAGAATACAGTAGAATTGCTTAAAGGTATAGTTAATGAGGAGCATACATTTATGCAATCAGTATGAGAACTTATGATTTGTTTAAGGAACTAGATAACAGCATCAGTAACTTGATGCAAGGACAGATTCCTACATACCTGTTATCTGCAGTCCTTATTACTGAAGCCTTTGCTAAGATAGCTAGAACTAGCATTGAGCCACTTCAAGTTCAGCTTGCTTTCCACATGGGAAATGCTATTCCACAATATATAGATGTACAGAATTCCTTTTCTGTTGAATTTGCCCTTCATTGTGCCTGATAAGATATACCAGCTGAAACAAGTAGCTGATGTAGCACCTGGTCTGAAAATGTTTACCTGCCTGTCAACACTCCTGAGTATTTAGCTTATCAACATGATGAACCACAAGAGTATCTCGTACCTAATTTAGGCATGTGCCAACGCACCAAGTACATTCATTGGCTGTGCCCAGGTAAGCCTTTTCTGAAGGACATTACTCAAGCTCTTTGTGGTTTGACTACTGCAAATGTAAAAGAAAAATGCAAAGTTACCAGAGTAAGGATGATGATTTATCTGAAACAAGGATTGTTGTTGTTATAGCTAGTCAGCACCCCTCTGAAGGAATTTCTGGTTACCAAAAGTAAACATGACAACATTAATAAAGTTCCTCTACCGTACAATGTTTGTCTAATCAATGTTCCTAAGCACTCCATTGTTACTGTTGGTGAAGTAGCCCTGTTTTATTTAGATTCAAATACTGTTTCTATTGAAATCCAGGTGCTGGATGTGTTTCCAGGCCAGGACATTAACTTCACTGGAGTCTTGAACTACAGTACCTACTGGACTATAGGGGCTCTCACACAGTTGAACTGTCTATTGACTGAGAGAGCCTTGATGTTTATTTATTTATTTATTTGGCGTACATTTGTATACCGCTACTTCCAGCGATCAGGAGCGGATTAGATTACATGTCGGAGCTGTCTGATCAGGACAGAAAAATTGTAATATATACAAGGTGATTTACAGGATAAGCACGACACACAGCAGTTAGGTAACTTGATTTTCCTTCCATAAGATGGGAGGAAATTACTTACATATATACATTTTTACACATATGTACATCTTTAGTTCTGTGGGTGGCAAGGGTTAGTTCTCATTGACTAGATCATGTTATAGTGAATCTGAAATAGGTAAGTCTTGAGTTTTTTCCTAAAGTCCATCAGGTCATTGTTAGAGCGTAGCTCAGGCGGGAGTTGGTTCCAGAGTGCGGGCGCTGATGTCACTGATTGCAACTTTGATTCACGTGATGTGGACATTTTGCAGACTGATTTTATATCTCACATCATTGCGCCTGTCTTTGCCCTTCTTTAGTCAATCTAATTTTTGATTTCCTTTATATCAGCAAAGACAGATTCATACCCTTTGTCATTTCATATGCCATGGATCTCCACTACCTACCATGTATCTGCAGGATTTGATAGAACATCACCTCATTGACTATTGACACCATAATCATTTCAGTTATGTATTACTCTTAACTGAGTTGCTTCATTAATCAATGATAGCTTGTGTTTTGTTTTACTAACACACATGCATATAGGTGTTCATTTGACGTTATACGGACACATTATATTGCATAACCTATATACTAAGTTATACACTGAGGTTAGATTAAGTAAACCGTACTACTAATTTTGAATTTCTACTCCTTACATTGATTGAGTTGATTTGATCTTATCTATAACATTTCAGTATTAACTTCTTTTACTGCTTGTGTATTCACAGAATGATTACTCATGCAGTTTTGCTTTCAATGCATCTGTTGTGCTTAGAGTATACCACTATTATACTTCAGTCAACCTTGTCATTCTTGCACAGTAGTGATAATAGTTAGTTAGGTTTTAAGAAGGAATATGCTCCCTTGTAGCATGCCATGGGAATGGAAATGTACGGCTGGTACCTGTGGCCTTTTCTAAACCAAAGCCTGAACCATGCAATATGGCTTCCTGTTACAAAATGGAACTGTTCTGCTGTTCAAGCTTCAAACCTGCAGATCAAGCAATTCTAAGTTATGAGCCATACAATAGAGCCATTGTTTTTAAGCCATGGCTATGTTCAAGAGCAATCGCTGCTGAGGCCATTTCTGTTCTACTGGTCCCAACAATTGCAACAATGTATGAACCTGCATACTAGCATCTTTCTCTCACCATGGATCTTTGTTTGGAGAAGGACCACCTGACAACTGTTACCTGATTTGCTGAAAATGTCACACAGTATCTGAGACCAGCCAATCCATGTGCTGTGACGAGGAATTTAGGATAGGCACTTAGGGGTATGTTTACTAAACTGCGCAATTGTGCGGGGCGCACTTGAGCGTGCGCTAAGGTACCTTAGCGCACGCTAATAGTGCATTTTTGGTGCCCCACACACCTGCGCGCCGCCTGCAAAAGTGCACAGCGCGCTGATGTGCGATAGAGGCATGGAAAGGCATTTCAAGGGCGGAGGAAGGCTCCCGAGGGGCGGGAGGACGGGGCCAATGGGCGGAGAGTGGGAGGGGAGAGGCTCCCCGCACAGGAGCGGGGCTGAATTTCGGCCAAAAAAATACCGCGAGTGAAAACCTCGCGTTAGAGCCGATCTAAAGGGAAGAGAAACCATTTCCGTCAGCAATGTACAGCAAAATCGGTGAAACCTACAAACGTGAGCAGTGTGATACATGTGCACAGAACAAAATTCCAAATAAAACCTTAAAATGACCACAAGAAAAATAGTAAAAATTATAATTCAGCTGGGCAACAGTGATATCAATGGGCAACAATAAAAAAAACCCCAGGAAAGCTCCAAAAAAAAGAAATGAATTTTGGAAGGGTCTATGCTCCGTAGACTCTTTCAAAACGCACCTCATTTTAGTGGAGCTTTCCTGGGAGTGTTTTTTATGTTGCCCATTGCTATCACTGTTGCCCAGCTTGGTTTTGGTTTACCTCCCCTTTTTTTGAGGTCATTATTGAGGTTTATTTGCGCTTTTGTCCCCATACAAGGTAAATGAGCCCACAGTAAAATTGTGCAGAGCACGGTTTCTGACTCGTCCGGCCAGGTTTCCTATCTCCAGGAACTGCACTGTCTCTGTGGCCACAGTGTGGTGCAGAGGACACAGCCAGTGCCTATAGGACCAGAGAATCACAGGTTCAAATCCTAGCTGGGGCTCCTATCAACCCAGTCCCAATAGCTTTACCCACCACTAAACAGTGATAGTACAGACACCTCTTTATTGCAGAGAACATAAGCATGGTTCCAACACCTATATTTTACCCTACACCGCACACAAACCATAACAATGGGCATTACCTACAGCCGAGTCCCCCAAATTCAGTCCTGGAGTGCCACCGGTCAATCAGGTCATATGCTTTTTCCCAGATAGGGACATGTCTGCATGTTGGCGGAAGGGTACAGGTGGTGGAGGGGGCAGTGGCTGCAAACCACAGCAGACAGTGGCCTAGGCCTGTGCAGGCTGGCACCATCCACCGCAACAGACAAGCTCTGTTGGATGTACAGTCATGGACTCTCCAGGGAACACAGCATATCTGTGGCAACATGGTGGTGCAGTGCACCCAGAGAGTGTGTGCAAGAACAGAAGGTCACAGGTTCAAAGCCCAGCTGGGGCTACTGTCAATCCAGTCCACATATTTTTCCTACAACTAAACCATGATAGTAAGGACAAACCTTTATTGCTGAGAACATACGCATGGTTCATACGCCTATATTTTACCACACCAAACACAGACACCATAAACAGCCGCATTACCTAGAGCAGAGTCTCCCAAATGCAGTCCTGGAGGGCCCCACACCATTCAGGATCCATGCTGCCTCTAATAAAGATGCCTGTGCTGCATATCTATGCGCCACCCCCATGGTATGCTGATGTAGCTCATGCATATTTATGAGGGACAGCATGAAAACCCGAACAGTGTTTGGAACACCAGGACTGGAGTTGGGAAACTCTGCCGTAAAGCAGCAGCCAACAGGGCCAGACACACCCACACACACACACACAGGCCCCATTGGCCAATGCCTCCTGGAGAGGCAGGACATTGGGCCCTGCCTGTATCTCCCAATACTAGCAGTTGCATACCTTAGCAATGCCACCCTACACCTGGGTATATGGTACACAGCTATCAAATGTTGCCCATGATAACTGGCAGATATCAATTCCTACATTAAGCACATTTTGCTCATTGAGCTCCACCATAACAATCATTCTGATGTCTCTGGTGTGTGCTGCAGGTCTGGTCTCTGACAGTGTTTACCACCCTGGGGAGTGACCCCCAACAGTATTGCGTACCATATTCATGCCTGTACTGTGCCCATGACTGGTGTGGTGGGTATGGCTGCTGGACTCCTCTATAGTAGCACAATGCTGGCATAGGTGTGGGGGTGGCTGTCTGTCTATCCAGTGTGTGGTGGCTGCAAACACCTTCCACAGCCCACACGGCCAGCAATGTTGCCAGTATTGGGCTGCCAATGTGCATAATGAGGAGCAAGGTACCATGGGTATAGGCCGGACAGGGTGGCCTGGCCAGGGTGCATCTGCACTGACTGGGACATTTTAGTGCCCGGCCACCACCTACACAGACAGGGTGACCTCAGTATGTCCTGCTGAGAGATCACTCTCACCCTGACTGTGCAGTGACCACAGCATGGCTAGGCACCCCCATAGTGCTATATAGCATTTCTCTCATGTGATAGATATGGGTTTTCCTTTGGGGCCCAGTCACTGATTTATCTGCTTGCTGTGTATGCTGGCATCCCAGTTCTGGGTGCATGCATCTCCACTGAGAACATGAACTATGGACTAACTGGCACACTGTTTGCAGCTGGTATGTGTCTTGATGGAGTGGCTTGCAGGGTGCAGTGGCTGATGACTTGCTGCAGGAGAATATCAGATGGTGGTGGGGTGCACCTTACCATATCCAGGCTTAATGTCTGTCTGTTATTGTGTTATGGATGTGTATAGAGCTGCAGTGACTGCCCTGTGTGGTGTCTGTTCCTTAGTAGGACTGGGGTTGATGGTCCTTCTACTGCCACCTTTGCAGGGAGGTAGAATGTGGATCTATTGATAGAAGGCCCTGTTTGCCACCCTCAGCCCTGGTGTGGTGCATGGCCCACCTGGGGGTCCATGGGGGCTACACCTGACTGAAACAGACAGAGATATCCAAGGTGTTTGTGCAGAAACTACCTATCTCACACATTAACACTGCTTTGGACCTCCAGCATGGCCTCTTTCAGCCATGGAAGGTGTTGTGGACCTGGTCCTGGGTGCCTCATTGCACCTTCAGGGTGAGCACAGTACCCGCACAATGTGACGGTGTGTAGCTACTCTGTGCCAGTAAAACACACGGTCAGTACCCCCTACCAGGCCGAGGTGCTGTGTGGGTGCACATGGTCACTTCCCCCTACCAGGCCGAGGTCCTGTGGGGGTGCTTTGCCCATCTTGTGTTTATCTGTGGACAGCTGATTTGCATGTGCAGTGCATCATGGGTATGGGTGGGCTAACCCTATCCTGGTGACCACAGCAGACTGTCTGTGTGGTGACGTGCAGGCTCTCTGTAGCCAGCCAGGGGCTTGCTAGCAGCTGTAGAGCTGTAGCCCAATGGTTACTTCACTGCTTGTAAAGCTAGAGATCATGGGCTCAAACCCACAGTGGGGTTATTTGATAGGGTTGTCCAACGCATTATCTTTTTTTAATGTACA
This sequence comes from Ichthyophis bannanicus, assembly GCA_033557465.1. Classification (NCBI taxonomy): domain Eukaryota; kingdom Metazoa; phylum Chordata; class Amphibia; order Gymnophiona; family Ichthyophiidae; genus Ichthyophis; species Ichthyophis bannanicus. The sequence goes on along the minus strand of CM066031.1, from coordinate 322,081,684 downwards.
TATTTTGATGCCAGCAAAAACACCCTCAGCGTACTGTACCCATAAGGTGCCTCTGAGGGTGCTTTATAGGGTGCCCTATAGGGCACCTTATGGTTCCCGTCCATATAATGTGCACTATACATTATCCTGTGGCGCAACTTATAGGGTGCCCTATAGGGGACATTTTAGGGTGCTGTGGCGAACAGTGCAATTTATAATGTGCCCTATAGAGTGCCTTATAGGGTGCCTTATACGGCACCTTCATTTACGGCACGTGAGGGCGTGTTTGCTGGCAGCAATTAATAAAATAAAAAAAAGTGCTGCAGGAACAAATATGTACAATGCAAAGCTGATGCCACAGCCAGCCTTATGCATTAGGCACACTGGGGAGCAAACTCATGGCCCCTGTATCAGGAGTCAGTGCCTTAACCATTGTGCTCCACTGCTGCTCCTCCTCTTTGCTTGTCAGCACACCTACTTATGCTTTTCATTCCTTAAACTGCACAGTGCTGCCATAACAAACAGTACTCTGACCTTGCAGTACCTCATACGGCACCCTCTAAAGCGCCCTATAAGCAACATTCTAGGGTGCCTTGGCTGACAGTGCACTTTAGAATGTGCCTTATAGGGCGCCTTATGTTAACACGCTTTGAGAGTGCGTTTGCTAGTAGTGATAATTAAAAACAAACAAAATGCCTCCTAAACCACTCTTCCCCATAATATGTAATGCCTCAGCCATCTGTCTTCATTGGGCACTGTGGGGGATTGAACCCCTGATTCCTGCACCATTGGTCAGGGTCTTAACCATTGTGCTGTGGCTCTGCTCCTGTGATTGCACATCAGCGCGCTGCCTTATGCCGCCCAATATTGATCTTCCTCCTAAAACAATAGCAAACCGCCTTATGCCCATCAGCGCACCACCTTATTCTGCCCAATATTAACCTGGCTCCTAAAATAATGCCTCAGCCATCTGTCTTCATTGGGCACTGTGGGGGATTGAACCCCTGATCCCTGCACCATTGGTAGGTACCTGAACCATTGTGCTGTGGCTCTGCTCTTCTGCTTGCACATCAGCGCGCCACTTATGCCTCCCGCGCAGCTTTCTCATGCGGTAATGTGCAGGGCACACATGGGCGCCGCGCACCTTAGCGCATATGTAAATTCCGGATTTTCTTTTTCAGCAAGAAACACCCACTCCTTATATGGCACCCGCACACTACCGCGGCCCGCACTTTACCGGGGTTTTAGTAAACATACCCCTTAGCCTTTTGCACTGCTTTTGATCTCTCTTTCTATTTTCTGCCACACGCTGCCATTCTGCAGTCTTCAGCCCTTCTTTCTGTCTTTCTCCGGCTGGAAAGTCAGACAATGTGCAAGGCCAAGGACTGACCTCGGGAAGGAGAGAATCTCACCCATGGACCTGAAGCTCTGTGTTATCACGCCACTTGCCTGGACCGGCTGCAGCCTGCATTGGACCACTGCCATCCTTTGGACTTTGTTCTGTTCTGGAGAAGACACTCGGACCCAGCCACAATCATCCTCCTGGCAAAGCTAAGGTACTGGTCTAAGTCCTCCTGGGGGTGGGCCTAGCAAGACAGACAGTTAATTTTCTGTATATCTAAGTACAGAGGGGATCAGTAACTTTGGTTGCTGAAATAGTGATTTATAATCTTGGTGTAATTGTAATCATAGGGCTACATAACTTGCTACCTCATAATTCTAATTTATTCTATATCTGCATTATTTTTCTATCAGCAATAAAGTCTAATTTAATATATATAGACACAGGATTGGTTCCCTTTCTCTCTCTCTCGTGGTTTATTTGCCAGCAGTCCCATAGAAGCTTGGGAAAAGAGGGAAGTAGCAATGCCCCTAGAACTATCGATTAATAAATATTTATTATATACTTTCTACTGACAATAATCCCTACACATCCACAACATGCCCTTTTTGCATCTATGCATTCCATGGTATTTACACACATAAACAGCAGCATTGTAAAATCGGAATTTACTTATTCATTCCATCTATTCGTGTACATTCTGCACAAATCTTCTAAAATTACCTCCTTATCCAGATAGTTCATAGACCTCAAACTGAACAGAGATATTTTGTACATTCAATTAGCATTTTGAACATAACAATCATATCCAATCTTTTTAAATGTACCCGATCACTGCGTGTGCAATATTTCCAAAGTACAAATTACTAGCTGTGGTAATACTCATCCTGCATCAATTAAAAATGTTTCAGCATTTGGCTTTGCATGTCAGTAGACCCCCTTGATATGGAGGCACATTTTTAGAAAATAATTTTATGTTGTGGAAGGGATGTGCAAATGAAAACGTCTAGAAATCTGTCAGCCTTGGATGAGAGGGAGTGCACATGTGAGATCAATATAAAATCAACACATCTCCACCTCTCGAGATGCACGTGAATGTCAACAGCAAGCAGCAGAAAGGCGGACGTGCAGGCACGCATGGAGATCTGTGTTCACATGTAGTAGTAGGAGCCATTTCACAAATATACATATGGAAAGTGTTGTCATAAGAAGCCCAAACATACACATGCACGTGCCGGCATTTCAAGGCACTCATGTGCAAATGTCGGCACTTATATGTGTTACTGGGCCATTTCACAGACAGAGACATTCTACCGCTTTTAGTCATCTGCAGAGGCTCTATTCTTCTGTCAAGTTGGAAGCAGAAATAAATCTTAGGGGATTAAAGGGGAGATCCACTTTAATGACCCCTGCTAGGGAGTGGTTAAAATGAAAATGTTTCCAATAACTATTTGTGCCAATGAGCAAGTTTAAGTCTGGATTATGGGCATCGTCAGATTTACATGTGCATCCCCTATATGAAATGAGGGATAAATGTGTAGAGTTTTGCACGCCCAAACCATGTCCCTGGCAAGCGCGCCATGCACTTTCGACGTGGTATGGTTATCTATGTGTAAACTGGCCCATTTCTAAAATGGAATTTTAATGTGGGTATGATTTCCACGTGTATTTGGCTAATTATACATGTGCAAATCACAAATAGAATTCTAAAATAACCCCCAATGTTTTATCAGTGCATTTTGCATTGGATTGCCACTTTTAAATAGCATACTGTATTTAGCAGGGCTTTAGCATTGAATCTAAAGAGAGCACTATACTGATATTGCAGACAGTTTGCTAATGGGCTTTCAAATGGATGAATGGCACACTGATAACAATAAAGGATGTTGATTTACCACTGTTTCTATGCTTTGATTAGAACTTGAATGATTTGTTATCTGTTTTTTTTTTTTATAGAATGATACACGTCTATAGAATGGTTAGGTTACAATTAATACATTTTAAAACATCATACTAAGAAAATATCCTATTAATACCCTTTTTTAAATATAAACTCTTCAAATGGTGGATTATATTATTGCGTAACATAACTATATGTTCTCTTAGAAACATAGAAACATGATGACAGAAAAAGACCACATGGCCTATCTAGTCTGTCCTTCGATATCAACCACTACAACATTCCCCTTTTTTCCTTTAGAGATCCTCTGTATTTCTCCTATGCTTCTTTGAATTCAGATACTGTCCTCATCTCTATCATCTCCACTGGAAGACTATTCCACGGATCCACCACTCTTTCCATAAAGAAATATTTCCGCATATCACTCATGAATCTATCCCCTTTCACCCTCATCCCATGTCCCCTCGTAGCAGAACTTGCTTTCAATGGAAAGAGGCTCTCTCCCTGAACATTTATGCCACGGAGGTATTTAAACATCTCAATCATATCACCTCTATCCCACCTTTCCTCTAAGGTGTACATATTAAGATGCTTAAGTCTGTCCTCATATGCTCTATAATGAAGACTACTAACCATTTTAGTAGCCACCCTCTGTACTGACTCCATCCTGTTTATATCCTTTTGAAGGTGCAGTCTCCAGAATTGCACACTATACTCCAAATGAGGTCGCACCAAAGACTTATACAGAGGCACTCCTTTCTTCTGCTGGCCATTCCTTTCCCTATGCACCCAAGCATCCTTCTAGCTTTTTTTGTCGCCTTTTCTACCAGTTTAGCTACTTTAAGATCATCAGATACAATCACGGCTAGATCCTGCTCTTCTTCACCCCCTATACTATATTGCTCCCTTGGATTGCTGCAGCCCAAATGCATGACCTTGCATTTTTTAACATTAAATCTCAGCTGCCAAATTCTAGACCATTCCTTAAGCTTAGCTAGATTTATTTATTTATTTTTAGTTTTATTTATTACATTTTCTATACCGCCCCTTCCAGAGATCAGGGGCGGTTTACAGAGAACCCAGAACACATTACATAGAACAGGAACAAAAGTTTTTACAAGATAACTTGACTTGAGAACAAAACAGTTCCTAAGAACAATCATTTAGGAACATAACTATGTACAGGTTAACTATATACAGGAGTTTGTTGGATTTGTGTGGACTGCGTTTGGTACTGGGTGGCCATGTTATCTACACCTTCCTGGGTGTCTACTCTATTGCAGATTTTGGTATCATCCGCAAAGAGGATGATACCAAATGCCTTATACAAACTTAGCATAGAAAAACAGGTCTTGAGTTATAGATCCACTACAACATGACAATTCTATTGCTATGACCCCTAGTATTTACCAAATACAGTAAAATGATGATCATCAAATCCTTCTATAACATGTGACACAGCTGAGAGAGGTCAGTATTAGCTACTGTAGCTATTAAAACTGATCAGTGAATAGATGTTTACAGTTCAGTTATCAAAGGGGGCTAGTTTGAGTAGCTGCAGCAAATTACATGTAGATAAGCATATAATAAAGACATTAAAACTGCTCTGCTCCAAGCCATGAATGCAGTATATGAATGTACTCCTTTCCTTATTTACAGCTCTTATTATCCCTTTTCTAATAGACAAAGTCACGTGTGTGATGTTGGCAACATCTGAAATTGCATCAAAAAACTGCATTGTGTCTGTGTGAGCCATGTTAAATGTAACCCTCCAATTGTAATGTGACGTGACCCCCTTGATTGAAGGATAAGGTGGCATACAAATCTTTCTAAATAAATAAATGGTGTTAGTGCATTCTAATGTCAGGAAAGTCAGACTGCTCACCCACACTTCAGTTCCCACACCATCTCATTTGCATTCTCTGAAACATTCATTCATCACACTCCCATATTAATTAATTAAACAATAAACATATTCATATGACTTTTACTGTTAAAGAACAAACTGCCAATGCATTCACAAGCTCCTGAACACTGCTTGCGGTCAACGCTGGTATATGCAGAAAAGTCACTCACATCCATGCAACCTCTATTCCCTGTCCTTCCATCACTAGATCACCTCGGGGACACATCTAGCCGATCGGGTTTTCAGGATAACCACAATGAATATGCATGAAAGAGATTTGCATGAATTGCCTCCATTGCATGCAAATCTCTTTCATGCATATTCATTGTGGTTACCCTGAAAAGCTGACTGGCTAGATGTGTCCCAAGGACTGTGCTGAGAACCTCTGATCTGGACTGTGTCCCCAGCACTCATAACAACATTTAGGAGAGACTACTGTACTTTCATCTTAATTTGTTGTTATTTCTCTTTGTAAATTGCCTAGCTCTCTATTTTATGAAAGGTGCTAGATCACAGCTGGGTGAGGGGGTAGCCAGTCCCCTGGGTGTCCCCTCCCTGTCCCCACTTCCCCTTTTCCCCAGTGATGCCAGAGTAGCCTCTTTATATGTGTAACATGATGATATTTATTGGTAGTTCTTGGCCGCAGCATAGCTTTCATTGTAAAACCATTCAGTATCACAATAAAGCACCATATACATGAAATATACATCCAGTGCAAATATGCAGTCCAACAATGATGAATAACTTAGCACATTTCATGAACAGGGTCACATGAAACACACAGCCCATACTGTCTTAGAGCCAAGCTATTTGAAGCCCGCCTCTTTTCTTTCTTCTGGTTCCTTATCTACTTCAGGCCCACACATCTTCACAGTCCATCATCTTAAACCATTCTATTAAGGGTAAGGCAGGCTTAACACCTCATTCACAGCAGGGTTATACTTCCATGCTCCAATCCCAACCCATTAAAGGTCAGTTCAGGTCCACTCACTCATGTGGCTGAGATGTGCCTTTCTCCCCCTCCCTTCCACCGTGAAAGCGTGGGGGAGTGTGGAGAAGGTGCCGTGTACACGCTGTCCCTGCCGCAAACCCATTGACCCTGCATGGGGAAGGACAATTATCTCAAGGCCACTCCGATTTTGGTCCATTGCACGGCTGTGTGTCCCATTTTGTGTCCCCAATTACATCACAACATGACATATGTCATTCTAGAGGGATGCAGGTGGGTGGGAAAACCGTCTGGATTCCTGTCGCTCTGGAGGGGCAAGAGGGCGACCCAAGGTCTAATAAATAGCCTACCTCAGGGTCCGTCCCCATGTCCATCCACCCCACCCCCACCTGTTAACCCTCTCCTGGTACTGGCACCCTCCGCCTGCCTGCATTTCTAGGTTGCTATTCTTGGCCATGAGTGTCTAAGGCAATAAACCCAAACCTAAATCCAGGGCCGACATGAGCATTAGGCAAACTAGGCAGTCACCTAGAGTGCCAATGGTCAGAGGGTGTCCATTGCCACCACTGCCGCCCCTCTTCAGGACATGCAGTGGTGGCAATACGGTTCACTCTGGAGCCGTGGTGCCTTTTTCCTCTTCTCTTCCAGGCCACAGTGCTGTTCATGCTTAAGTTCCACTCCCATTCCACATCCTTTAACATGAAGTGGAATTGGAGCTCAAACGGTGGCAGTGCAAACAGCACCGTGGCCTGGAAGAGAAGGTAACTGTCACCACGGTGCTTTTTAACAATATTGCTGCCACTGCATATCTTGGAGAGGGTCAGTGTTGGAGGCAATGAATGCTGGGAATGAGGTTCAACTTAAGGCTCCTCATAGGCTTGCACTGGCACTGCCTAAACCTAATTCTGTAATCACTCTCATGATTTCTTAATGGTGTCATCTGGCAGTATCTTTGAGTTCTTTTGGACTTACAACTCATTAGGAATCAGGGCTATGATTTTGTGCAATGAGCCTTCAGTCACAATTACTTGGGAATGTTTTGCTTAACGTTGTATCAGCCAACAGCTTACTTTAGTGCAGTCATTACAGTAACAGTCCTCATCTAGAAGACCAAGCACAAGGGCTCCTTCAGAAACTTTGCAATCGTGGCCCCTAAATCTAGCCATTAGGTGTTGCCATTGCACAATGGCAGTGACTCCTTCCCCCGAAGGGCTATGAGCACTGTCTCCATAGCATCCCCCAGGCTCAGCTGATCCATCGATAATAGGATCTGAGCTAGGAATCAATTTCAAATCCCTCCCCATCTCAGTGTGGATTACTGCTACTGATCTGCCTGTAAACACCCCACTCTCACACTTCCTACAATACAGTCATCATATTGTGTGGCATAGTAGTACCTAGTCCAGAATGAATTCCTCTTTCTCTTACTGCTCTGAAGAGAGGTGCATGCTACTACTCAAGGAGACAACAAAACCAAGGACCAACCACATGGAGCCGAGGCAGCCCAAGGGTGATGCAGGGCATGTGTGGAGACTCATATGCCGCTGATATTTCCTATGTCATTTCAAATGATTGCACATCCCTAATTAATTTGAGTTAACTCTAAAGCCTTAATGTGATTTAGCAAATATGAGCCTTATAGAAAAGTGTTAAAGAATAGCACAGTGATATGCAATGTATTTCTAAAGGGATATAACAGCAACAAAATCAATTGTCTATATATGGTCAAACTTTAAGTGACACTGTAACTCTAGTTAATATGTACTCACAGATATTCAATGAAACAGAAAAGGCACAATCGTCATCAGAAGTTTGAATGACACACATCTTTATTCAACCCATTCAAGTAGTGAAGAATGAATTGTTTAGGGAATTAGACAATAGCACCAGCCATTTAATGAGACGACAGATCCCTTTGTTTGATTTCCTTGACATTAGTATTGAATTTTCTGCTAAAATCACAAGAAATAGTATTAAATCTATTCAAATTGCTTTTCATAGCAGTAATCCTATTCCCTTATGCTGACACAGAAAGAATGGAAATTGCTTTAATCCTATATCTCCTTTTCCTATTACCAGAAAATGTTTATCATCTGCAACATGTAATTAATGTGGGTACTTGATCTAATTTGTTTATCGAAGTTGAAACCCCTACTTTGCTGATCTTACAAAATGACAGCCTACAGCAATATCTAGTGTTAAATGTAGGCATGTGCCAGCAAACTAAGGGCATGCATTGATTATGCCTCAGTAAAGCACTTTTAAGCATATTGTGCACCTGAGGAACGTGCCTGTTGTACAAGACAGACAGATGGACTGACTTGCACATCTATCCATATGTATACCTTTGTTTGCAATTAGCAATGGAGTGGAGGGCAAGCCAAGTCCTTCTACCAAAAGTTTAGAAGGGGTCTGTGATGAAAAAGTGGAGAGGCCAGGCACAACAACTAAAATATCAGCAGAGACACGGAAAAAAGTCAGTGCTGCATGGAACCTACGTAAATCTTGTAGCATGAGAATAAAAGGAAACACTCACCTACTGAAGATGCCTAGATGGCAGTGGCATATTGGCAGCCTAAACATCATCTGCCAAAAAAGCAGAAGAGAGTGGAAGAAGTAAACAGCATGGCAATGGGCCCTGCCTACCAATGTAGCAGAAAAGACGGCGGTGGAAGTCAGCAACATGGCCGTTGAGGAGCCTAGATTGTCCAAAGTCACCGAGGAGATAACTACGTTATTCAACAAAATTTCAGAATGACTTGCCTCACATAACCTTAGGATAAACTTACAAAATACTGAAGTTCTGTTTGTCTCCAAAGATAAAGACTTCATTCCATCACCACAACAGAAGGTCAAAGAAGCATCACTGATAGTAAAGAATGAAGTAAGGTACCTAGGTATAACCTTGGACCAAAATTTGAACTTTATGTCACACACTTATAAAACAACCAGAGCAATGTATAACAAGATATAGATCATCCAGCAGATGAGACTCCCTACTATTACCTAACGATTTCCATACAGTACTTCAACCAATGATTTCTCCACACTTTGACTTTTATAACAATATCCTACAAGGCCTCTCCAAACAATCTCTGTATCAGCTTCAGATGGCCCAACATACCACAGCACGTGTCCTACTCAAATTACAAAAATCAGGAAAATAACCCCCATACTCCAACAGCTACACTGGCTACTTATCAAAAGCAGAATAAAATTCAAATCCATAATGACAACATTCAATCTACTACACAACCTGTCTTCCAACTATTTAAGTTCCCTTATATCCATCACACCAAACAACAGAGAAGCAGTGCATAACACATTTATTTATTTATTTGCAATCTCTTATATACCATGCTATTCTGCATCAGTGTGGTTTACATTGAACAAACTGAAATTACATTGAACAATGGTTAATAGCGACCTCAGGGTACACCAACTCCAATTACTCTATCTAACTACAATTAAAGTCGATTAAATAACTATTTGTAAATCCTGTAAATATATATGTAAATAGTTCAAAATATGTAAATAGTTAAATTGTTATTTAACAAATTTACCATATTTAGTCCAATCATGTTTAATGTATTTAGCAAAATTGTACCTAGTTAATTAATGTTTCATGTATTTAGCAAAATTGTACCTAGTTAATTAATGTTTCATGTAAAACAGACCTGTTAATCTGTTCATTCCTTGTTCACTGTAAACCGCACCTGATCTGTGGAAGGTAGCGGTATATAAGCAACTGTTAAATAAATAAATAAATAAACAGGGCATTATAACTTGGAGATAACTGTTTTACAAGAAACATGGGCTATGGAGAGTTAAGTGGCTTGCCCAAGACCACAGGGAGCACCTGTGAGACTAGAAACCCAACTCCTTCAGGCCCAAGGTTGCTGTCCTCTAGTGAGATTTGAACCCCTGACCTTCTGGCCTGAAGTACCTTGCCCCAACCACTAGGCCACTCCTCCACTCCAAACCATTCCCTCTGAATTTAGGCAAACCAATCATGCAACAAATAACAGAGCCTTTACATACTACTCACCGATTCTCTGGAGCTAACTCCCAGACTAATTAAGGGCTATAAATGACATCTCCATATTTAGAAAACACCTTAAAACATACCTATTCTCAGAACATTCTGGAGAGAAGGCAGACAGAACTAATATCTACCCAACATAATCACCAAAGCCTATGACCTTTTAACACCCATGACCATGACAGTTACGTAACATTATTTTTGTGTGCAGATATTTATTGTTTATTCCCCCAATGTAATGACTTGTTAGCTGTATTTAAAAGCAGTTCTTTGAGTTTCCTTTGTTAGCTGTATTTATTATCAGTTCTATTATGTTTAGCTTGCATGGAGCCTGACTCAGGAAGGGGCATGTCCAGGCCGTCCGGACAGCCCCAAGCAGGATGGGCCCGTTTGGACCTGATTCTGAAATACAGGAGCAAACGTTCCTGTGGCATTTAGAATCAGGCCCGAGGATGGCCCAGCATGCTCCTGCAGCCGCTGGGAGATGTCTGTACCACCTCCCAGCCAGCCTGCCACAGCCTTGATGCCTTTCACCATGCTGTCCAACCCCCGATGGGGCCAGATGGGGCCTGGATTGGGCGGCGGAGACCCACTGTGTGCTGCCTGCTGCTTTGGTGGGAGGGGGGGCTTCTGGGCTCCAGGAGGGCTGCAGGCCACATTTGGGGGGGGGGCATCCCCCCAGCAATCCCTGGACTTACAGAGTCCAGGGCCGGCCCGTCCATTGAGCAAGAATGTTTTTTGCACAGGGCCCCGCGTTTCAGGGGGCCCCACGCAAAAAACATTCATTAGCCCGCGCTTTTGGAGGGACTCGGGAGCTGATGCTCGAGGGAGGTTCTGCCGGGCAGTCGGGGCCCCGCGGCGTTGACGTTTGATTCTGCCGCTGCCACGGCGGCAGCAGCAGCAGCAGCCGGTATTTTTTTTTATCTCTATGGGCGGGGGGGGTAGGGGGGTAGGACTACTAATGAGCTATGGGGGGGACTAAGACTGGAAGTGGGCTTATGGGGGGAGGGGGTTAGGACTGGTAATGGGCTATGGGGGGGTTAGGACTACTAATGAGCTATGGGGGGGACTAAGACTGGAAGTGAGCTGATGGGGGGAGGGGGTTAGGACTGGTAATGGGCTATGGGGGGTTAGGACTACTAATGGGCTATGGGGGGAATAATACTGGAAGTGGGCTGATGGGGGAGGGGGGTTAGGACTGGTAATGGGCTATGGGGGGGCTAAGACTGAAAATGGGCTGATGGGGGTAGGACTGGTAATGGTCAATAGGGGGGCCTAGGACAGGAAATGTGATGATGGGGGCTAATGACTGGTAATGGGCTATGGGCTTGCTAAGACTGGAAATGGGCTGATAGGGGGGTTAGGACTGGTAATGGGCTGTGGGGAGGCTACGACTGGAAATGGGCTGATGGGGTTAGGACTGGTAATGGGCTATGGGGGGGCTAAGACAAAATGGGGTGATGGGGGGCTTAGGACTGGTAATGGGCTATGGGGGGGCTAGGACTGGTAATGGGCTGAGTGAGGGGGGCTAGGACAGGAAATGGGCTGATGGAGGGCTAGGATAGGACTGGAAATGGGCTGTTGGGGGGGCTTGGATTGAAATGGACTCATGGAGGGGTTAGAACTGGAAGTAGGCTCATAGGGGGCTTGGATTGGAAATGGGCTGAATGGAGGGGAGCTAGGATTTGACATGGGCTGATGGTGGGGCTAGGAAAGGACTAGAAATGGGCTTATGGGGGGCTAGGACTAGAAATGGGCTGATGCGTGGACTAGAAGGGAGCGGATGCTGGGTGGGGCTGGAACTAGAAGGGAGCTGATGTTGGGGGAGGATTAGAATGGGATAGAGCTGGGAGAGTGAAAAAATATTTTGCGTGGGAGGGAAGACAAATCTACAATTGGCCGGATATTGGGATAGTAAGTGGGGATTGAGGATGGAGGGGTAAAATTTGAGTGGATGAAATAGGAATGAGGAAAGAGCAAAAGGAGAAAGATTAGTATGTTAAAGCAGATGTAGAGAGAGAATGGAAAAAAACTAGAAGCGAGAAGAAAAGACAAATGGACAACAGACGATGGAGAGTTAGCAGAAGACACGAAGAAAACAGAAGAAAGTGGCTGGAGCAATTGCAACTGAAAAAAAATGCACAAAAGGTAGAAAAATATCTCTTTATTGAATTTATTAACTGAAATATGCCAGCTCTGGGAAATGTGCATCATTAACGTCTGCGCTTTGTTTAGTACAAGAGGAAATTAATTTATAGTTTTATTTCTACAGTGTTGTTGGGCTTTTGGGGTTCCCAGTTTAATTATTGTCTTCCTGTTTCTAAATTGTGATTCCTTGTTTGGTGATGGTCTATGTTCTGCATGTGTAACTGAGCTGAGGTATTCTGTTTATGTAATTCTTATTTGACATTGCCACTTGTTCTCTTTCCCCAGTAGGTCATGTATTGTTATTCTCTGAAATGTATTGGTTTAATATTTTCAGTGTAGCCTTTGTGAGTCCTGGTAGTGCGGGTTTGCTATGGGTTCTAAATGGGCAGTGTTTGTAGTAGTTCCTAATGTGCCTGGCAGTTGGCACTGGATTATAGTAATGTAGAAATTTTTTAGTCTTTCTTTATCCATACACTTGTTAAGAGGCATGTTTGCTAAAAGTTAGTGTAAGGTAACATTATGCAAATATTTATGCAAATGAGTTTCCTTATGCAAATGAGGCCCCGCACCGAGTCTCTGCACATGGCCTCGCACCCCCCTTGGGCCGCCCCTGACAGGGTCAACATTGGAATCAGCCCTGTACGTCTGGGGTCAACTCACCCACGCCCCGCCCAATCATGCCTCCATCCCCTGCAGCATGCACAGCGGCTCTATGTGTGCAGTGGAGGATGGAGGAAGAATATCGGCAAGGTGGATAGCAGAGTAGCACATCCCAGCAGGACATGCTTCCCTGCTATCTGCCTCTTAGAATCGGGCCGATTTTGTTTAGTTCGCTATAAACTGCTTTGATTCATTGATAAGACGGTATAAAAAACAACCAAATACATAAATAAATGGATGGATGGCAGGGAGCACAGGTTCAATCACCCAAAGAGAAGCTAGTAGGATGTAAATTAAAGCAGGTGAAAACAACTGAGGGGAGTATGGAGGGAGATAGGGTTCTAGGAGGGGACGAGGGGAGAAGGAGAGGTAAAAGAAAAGGGACATTACATGGAGAGAGAATGGAAAGGAGAAAAAAGGTACAGTATATGCCTCTATCACAGAGAGAGACACACATACACCTCTAACACTCACTCCCATGTGCCTAATCACACATACATTTCAGCGCATACGCATCACCCTAATTCCATATTTTTTCATCCTCAAACACATAAACGCATCTCACAACTTTACTACCTCCCTACATGCACATATATATATCCATACCTATTATAAAATCTCTAATATACTCATACCCCCCACATAACCACTGCACACCTATATGTTTCACACCTATACATATACCTAAATTGCTCTCACAGTCCATATCCCTGTGCCTCACATATCCGCCAAATGCATATATCCCTGCCACTTTCAGTCATACGCACACAATCTTCCCATGCAAATACATACATTACCACTAGGGATGTGCATTTGTTTGAAATGAAATGCAAAATATCAATGAAATAATCTATTTCATTTCATATTGATATAATCTAAAATCTGGCACTACAAAATCCATTTTCTTCCCATGTGTCAACAATAGCCAAGATAGTCTCAATCTAGTGACTTTTGGGTTGGAAGGGCAGCATTTTATCAGCTGAGCAAATGCCTCCATAGAGAGTTGTTTGACCTCTTTAACTCTAATGATGATCTTCCTTCCTTTTTCCTGATTTGCCCAAAGTTTGTCTGGTCTGCGGTAGCTTTATGGAAAATGCTAACTGAATTTTTTGCCTCATGAAGCCACCAATTCTGCAGTAAAAATTTACTGCCAAGCATTTTTTTTTTTTTTGCCATAAGAACATAACATAAAAAATGCCATACTTGGTCAGAACAAGATCCATCAATCCCTGTATCCTGTTTCCAACAGTGGCCAATCCAGATCACAAGTACCTGGCACCAGGGCCGGATTTACCTATACGCCATGTACGCCATGGCGTAGGGCCCACAGCCGGCAGGGGCCCACAAAAAAAGAACAAGTAAATTTTTTTTAAATACAATTTTAAAAAAAAACCTGGTGGCTGCCGCTGCGGGGCCCCCTCTGCTGCCGCGGCAGCACCGACTGACCCGCGGGGGCCCCGTCTACAAGCTGAAGCCGTCGGGTCGGGTCGGGTCGGGTCGGGTCGTCCCTCCCTCCCTCCCTCCGTGCGGGCTGCAGGCTGTGAGAGACGCGAAAGGAGAGTGTCTCCTCGCGTCTCTGTTAAGCCCGCAGGGGCTGATGGGAAATTTCCCATCAGCCCCTGCGGGCTTAACAGAGACGCGAGGAGACGCTCTCTCTTCGCGTCTCTCACAGCCTGCAGCCTGCACGGAGGGACGGAGGGAGGGAGGACCGACCGACCGACCCGACCCGACCCGACCCGACGGCTTCAGCTTGTAGACGGGGCCCCCGCGGGTCAGTCCGTGCTGCCGCGGCAGCAGAGGGGGCCCCGCGGCGGCAGCCACCAGGTTTTTTTTTTAAATTAAATTTTACTTTAGGCCGGGGGGGGGGGTAGGACTGGTAATGGGCTATGGGGGGGGTGGGGCTGGTAATGGGCTGTGGGGGTAGGGCTGGTAATGGGCTATGGGGGGTAGGACTGGTAATGGGCTATTGGGGGGCTGGGGCTGGAAATGGGCTGGGGGGGTAGGGCTGGTATGGGCTATGGGCGGGTAGGACTGGTAATGGGCTATTGGGGGGCTGGGGCTGGAAATGGGCTGGGGGGGTTAAGGCTAGAGGTGGGCTGATGGGGTTAGGACTGGTAATGGACTGTGGGCTGTTGGAGGGGCATAGAACTGACAAACGGAATAGGGGGGGGTTAAGACTGGTAATGGGATGTGGGCTGATGGGGGCGGTCTGGGAATGGGCTATGGGGGGGGCTAGGACTGGAAATGGGCTGGGGGGTTAAGACTGGAGGTGGGCTGATGGGGTTAGGACTGGTAATGGGCTGTTGGGGGGGTTTAGAACTGGTAATGGGCTTTGGGGGGGTTAAGACTGGTAATGGGCTGTGGGCTGATGGGGGTTGTCTGGTAATGGGCTATGGGGGGCTAGGACTGGAAATGGGCTGGGGGTTAAAACTGGAGGTGGGATGATGGGGTTAGGACTGGTAATGGGCTGTGGGCTGATGGGGGGGTAGGACTGGCAATGGGCTATGGGGGGCTGACTGGAAATGGGTTGATGGGGTTAGGACTGGAAGTGGGCTGATGGGGGGTTAGGACTGGTAATGGGTTATAGGGGGGGCTTAAACTGAAAATGGGGTGATGGGTTAAGGACTGTAAGTGGGTTGATGGGGGGCTAGGACTGGTATTGGGTTGGGGGGTTGCTAGGACTGGAAATGGGCTGATGGATGGCTAGGACTGGAAATGGGCTGATGCAGGGACTAGAAGGGAATGGATGCTGGGTGAGGCTGGAACTAGAAGGGAGCTGATGTTGGGGGAGGATTAGAATGGGATGGGGCTGGAAGAGTAAAATGGAGAAGGGAAAAATATTTTGTGTGGGAGGGATAAAAAATCTACAATTGGCCGGGTATTGGGAGAGTAAGTGGGGATTGAGGATGGAGGGGTAAAATTTGAGTGGATGAAATAGGAATGAGGAAAGAGCAAAAGGAGAAAGATTAGTATGTTAAAGCAGATGTAGAGAGAGAATGGAAAAAAATCTAGAAGAGAGAAGAAAGGACAAATGGACAGCAGACGATGGAGAGTTAGCAGAAGACACGAAGAAACCAGAAGAAAGTGGCTGGAGCAATTGCAGCTGAAAAAAATGCACAAAAGGTAGAAAAATATCTCTTTATTTTGAATTTATTAATTGGAATATGTCAGCTCTGGTAAATGTGCATCATTAACGTCTGCGCTTTGTTTAGTACAAGAGCAAATTAATGTATAGTTTTATTTCTACAGTGTTGTACATTCCAAGTTTGACTTTTGGGATTCCCAGTTTAATTATTGTCTTCCTGTTTCTAAATTGTGATTACTTGTTTGGTGATGGTCTATGTTCTGCATGTGTAACTGAGCTGAGGTGTTCTGTTTATATAATTCCTATTTGACATTGCCACTTGTTCTCTTTCCCCAGTAGGTCATGTATTGTTGTTCTCTGAAATGTATTGGTTTAATATTTGCAGTGTTGCCTTTTGATTGGTAGAGTATGGTGCTTTGTGAGTCCTGGTAGTGCTGTTAGGATACGGCGGGTTTACTATGGGTTCTAAATGGGCAGTGTTTGTAGTAGTTCCTAATGTGTCTGGCAGTTGGCACTGGATTATAGTAATGTAGAAATCTTTTAGTCTTTCTTTATCCATACACTCATTAAGAGGCACGTTTACTAAAAGTTAGTATATGGTAACATTATGCAAATATTTATGCAAATGAGGCCCCTTATGCAAATGAGGCCCCGCACCCCCCTTGGGCTGCCCCTGCTGGGGGCCCACAATTTTTGTTGGCGTAGGGCCTCACTCAAGGTAAATCCGGCCCTGCCTGGCACATTCCCAAAAAGGTACACAGGTTCCACAATGTTTGTCCTGGGGTAAGCAGTAAATTCCCCAGGTCCTCTTTAGGTTTATGGACCTTTCCTCCAGGAATTTGTCCAAACCTTTTCTAACAGCTTTTATGACATTCTCCAGTAACGAATTCCAGAGTTTGATTATGCATTGAGTGAAAAAATATTTTCTTTTATTAGTCTTAAATGGGTTACACTTCATTGTGTGTCCCCTAGTCTTTCTATTTTTCGATGGAATGAACAACCGATCTACATTTACCAGTTCTATTGCATTCATTAATTTATAGACCTCTATCATATCTCCCCTCAGCTATCTCTTTTCCAGGTTGAAGAGCCCTAACCTTTTAAGCCTTTCCTCATAGGGGTATCCTCAGGGGCGGCTCAAGGCAATCTGCTGCCTGAGGTGAAGAATGAGATGGCGCCTCCCCCACCCCACCTTAGAGGGGGCGGGGCTTTATCAGAAATCCAATCAGAGACTGAACCAAATCAAAAAGCCAATTAGATTATATGGAGGAAATGCAAGATGTTTGCACACAGGGCTGTAACAAGCTGCAATTGCGCCCTGTGCGACTTGCAGCTCGGGCGCACGCCCCCTTCTCCCCCTATACCTTCGTCCAGCGCT
Source organism: Ichthyophis bannanicus (assembly GCA_033557465.1). NCBI lineage: Eukaryota > Metazoa > Chordata > Amphibia > Gymnophiona > Ichthyophiidae > Ichthyophis > Ichthyophis bannanicus. The sequence goes on along the minus strand of CM066031.1, from coordinate 322,064,295 downwards.
GCCTGCTCTTTCCCTGCTGCTGCCGCCCTCTGTTTTTTTCAAGGTGGCACCGGCATCAGGGAAAGGGCAGGCAGGACTGAACGAAGGTATGGGGAGGAGGAGGGGGGCATGCACACGATCTGAAAGGCGCCGCACTTTAAGCAGATCTGTCCCTCCCTGCTCTGACATCACGTCGGAGGAGGGAGGGATCAGACCTGCTTAAAGTATTGTGAAAAGGCTTGGGGGCGCATTTTGGCTGCCTGCTATTGTCTTGCCAGCGGCGGCAGGGCAACAGCAGACAGCCAAAATGCGCCCCCCAAACCTTTGCGTCCAGTGTGGCTGCACCACTTGCACAGGGCTAGGTACGGTCCTGTTTGCACACCAAGGAACTAAAAGACAGCAAGAACCAACAGCACAGTTTATAAAACTTAATAACTCATTTTTATTTTGTTGTTATAAATTGCGTTACGGTTCTTTCTTTTTCTTTTTCAACATATATTTTGCATCCACAGTGGGTGCAGAGCAGAACCAGGACATTCACCCACAGAACTCAATATTAAAAAAAAAAAAAATCTGATTCTGATCATCTCACTAACAACAACCAGTATTCTCCAGTACCAGGCATATTGTGAACTAATACAAAACTCTACAACAAAGAGCAAACCTACCATGCCATCCCATATCAGCACAAACTTCCAAAACTCACATAAGGAGCCCATCCAAAAAAAGCGTCACTGTAAATACTACAGTGGGCGCTGGAACATCCATACACCTATTTGAAAAGCTGAACAAGTCAAATTACTATAGTACAGTATAGATCTTTATGTACAAACTCCATGCTAACAGAACACACTCACAACATCGATCCTCACCAAGTACAGAAGAAGTAACCACAATCTAAAGTAAAAATAAACATATGTAGACAAAATTTAAACTGAAACCCCAAGAAGCCAGAGTTCACATGCGGTGCAACACCAGATAAATAAGAGATGCAGTTCCCCAATACAGTGTAAAATTTGAAGATAGCACAAAGTCCAATCACTAAAATTAAATAAAATTATTTTTTCTACCTTTGTTGTCTGACCATTTTATTCTCTGATCATGCTGGTCCCAATCTGAGGTTTCAGCTTTTCTGTCTTCTCTTAGATATCTTTCTGTGGTCTATGGTCCATCTGCCATTTCTTCTTTTGTTTTCTTCACTTCCTTCCATCAGCCCATTTCCAGTTCCAGTAACCCTACCCAGTATCAGCCCCCTTTCCAGTCCTCCCCTTCCAGTACCTTCCAATGTCAACCGCCTTGCATTCCCATGACTGCCACTAGTGTCCATTCCCTTCCAGTCCCCCTCTTTCCCCATTGTCACATCTTCTATTCAAATACCATCTCAGGTATCAGCTCACGTCCACTCTCAGTGCCACCCTCCCAGTCAGCTCTCTTCCAGTCACCCTACCCTCTGTCCATTTCCCTTCCAGTGCCATTCGCACATGTCAGCTCCCTTCCAGCCTCCTCCCCATTACCTAGCCACCTACTACTCCCATCTTCAAGTGTCAGCTCCCTTCCATTCCCCCTTCAGTACATCCCAGGTGTCAGCTCCTTTCCAGCTCCCTCCTTCCCCCGTGTCAGTTTCCTTCCTGCCCTCTTCTTCCCCTGGCAGACTCTCTCAGTATCTGCTCCCTTCCAGCCCTATTCTACCATCCTCCCGATTCAGCCCATTTGCAGCCCTAGCCCCTAGTTTTCTTCTAGGTCCAGCAGCACCCTCCTTCCCTCCTCCATTAGCCCATTTCCAGTCCCAGCCCATTTCCAGTCCTATCCCCCTTATCAGCCAACTCCAGTCCAAGTCCCCCAATCAGCCCATTACCAGTCCTAGCTCATTTCCAGTGCTAGCCCCCCATCAGCCCATTACCAGTCCTAACCCCCCCAGTAAGTCCATTTCCAGTCCTAGCACCCCAATCAGCTCATTTTCTGTCCTAGGCCCCCTAATCAGCCCATTTCCAGGCCTAACCCCACCAATCAGCCCATTAGCAGTCCTAGCTCCCCCCTTCATCAGTCTATTTCCAGTCCTAGCCCCCCTCCCCAATAGCCTATTAGCAGTCCTAGCCCCCCTCCCGCAGCCCATTTCCAGTTTTAGCCCCCCGATAGCCCATTAGCAATCCTAGAACATAAGATATGCCATACTGGGTCAGACCAAGGTCCATCAAGCCCAGTATCCTGTTTCCAACAGTGGCCAATCTAGGTCATACGTACCTAGCAGTTTCCCCAAAAGACACAGGTTCCACAATGCTTGTACTGGGTCAAGCGTTGATATCCTGGGTCCCTTCTTAATAATAGTTTATGGACCTTTCCTCCAGGAACTTGTCCAAACCTTTTTTAAACCCAGCTACACTAACAGCCTTTACTACATCCTCCGGTAACAAATTCCAGAGTTTGATTACACGTTGAGTGAAAAAATATTTTCTTTTATTAGTCTTAAATAGTTTACCCTGTAGCTTCATTGCATGTCCCCTAGTCTTTCTATATTCTGATAACGTAAACAATCGATCTACGTTTACCCATTCCACTCCGTTCATTAATTTATAGACTTCTATCATATCTCCCCTCAGCCCTCTCTTTTCCAGGTTAAAGAGCCCTAACCTTTTTAGCCGTTTTTCATACGAGTATCCTTCCATCCCCTTTACCATTTTGGTGGCACTTCTCTGAACCTTTTCTAATAACGCTATATCCTTTTTAAAATACGGCGACCAGAATTGCACACAATATTCAAGGTGCGGTCTCACCATGGAACAATATAGAGGCATTATTATTTTCCATTCCTTTCCTTATGATAGCTAGCATTCTATTTGCTCGCTTGGCCGCCGCTTCACACTGGGCCGAGGGTTTTAACATGTTATCCACAATGACGCCTAAATCTTTTTCCTGGGTGATGGTTCCTAATGTGGAACCTTGCATCGTGTAACCATAGTTTGGTTGTTCTTCCCTAGGTGCATAACTTTGCACTTGTCCACATTATTTATTTTTATTTATTTATTTATTTACAATTCTTATATACTGCACTATTTGCAATCAGCACGGTTTACATAGAACAAAAACATCCGACAATATACATGTCTGGTCATTACATTGAACAGGGAATGTAACTTGTAGAACAAAGATAAACTATATACATAAGAAGTTCAATAGGAAAGGCTCCTGTTTGGTGATTTACATTTTTGGGGACAAACTATACGAGAGTGGTTGGGGTTCAGGCTGCAAGTGAGATATTTGATAAAGAGGAAATGTTTCAGGGCCTTCCTGAACTGGCTCAGGTTGGGGATTGCTCTGATGTGTGGTGGTAGGGTGTTCCATAGATTTGGGGTGCAAATACTAAAGGCTCGGTTGGATGTTGTTTTGGTGCAGTTTGTCGTTTCCTTCGGTATAGATAACATATTGGTCTCTGCGGTTCTTCTTAGTCTGCTGGGGGCAAGTGGTTGTATGACGTCAGACAGAGAGGGGGAGGAGAGCCCCTTGATAGCTTTGAACGTGATCAACAAGGTCTTAAAACTGATCCTGGCTTGAATGGGGAGCCAGTGCAGCTGTTTCAGGATGGGTGTGATATGTTCTCTTCTGGATGCTCCGAATAGTATCCGCGCTGCACTTTTCATGGCCAGTTGCAGGGGGTTTAAGGTTGCTCGGGGGAGTCCTTGTAGGATGGCGTTTGAATAATCGAAATGAGGAATGATGAGGGCTTGGTAAATGGTGCAGAAATCATCTGGTTCGAGTAACGGGCGTAAGTGTCTGAGGGATCTGATTTTAAAGTAGATCGCTCTAACAGTGTTCGCTATGTGTTGCTTCATGTCAAGATGTTAGTCCAACGTCACCCCAAGGTACCGTATAGTTGATTTCACTTGTAGTTCGGCATTGTTTACCTTCACGCAACTGGGTGGTGTGAAATTGGGGTTTCTCGAGATGAAAAGCACCTCAGTTTTCTTCTGCTTAATTCTTAAATTTTGTGATAGTAGCCAATCGGATATGGTGTTGAAGCATGCAGTCAGAGGGGTAAGGTCTGGGCAGTCAAGTGATATCGGTTACAGCTGAGACCGCGTCGCTGATGGGAAACAGCATTTCCTGTTTCCCATCAGCAACGTGGGCTCAGCTTCAACAGAGCCGTGCGAAAGGGAAACGCTCTCCCTTCGCGCAGCTCTGCAGAGCTGAGCCAGGGGGAGGGGGGCGGTATGTGAGGGCTCTCCAGGGAAGGCGGCCGCAGCAAAGCACTTCATGCTGCTGCCACTCCGGCAGCAGTGGCAGCAGTTTTTGCAGACGGGTTTTTTTTTGTTTTGTTTTTTTTATTATTATTTTGAAGACCGAGTGAGGCAGTCTTTTTGAGGGCAATTTTTGCCGCCTTCAAAAAGATGCTGCCTGAGGCAACCACCTCACTCGGCCTCATTATAGAGTCGTCCCTGGGTATCCTTCCCTCCCCTTAACCATTTTGGTTGCTCTTCTCTGTACCTTTCCTAATTCAACTATATCCTTTTTAAGATATGGTGACCAGAATTGCACACAATATTCAAAGAGAGGTTGCACCATGGAATGATACAGAGGCATTATACTGTAATATCCTTGATTTTATTATGCATTCCTTTCCTTATGATTCCTAGCATTATAATTTCCTTTCTTGACTGCCATTGCACAATGTATTACCCACAGTGACGACTAAATCTTTTTCATGGGTAGTGGTTCCTAATGTGGAACTTTGCCTCATGTAACCATAGTTTGGGTTATTCTTTCCTAGATGCATAACTTTGCACTTGTCCACATTAAATACCATCTGCCATTTGGACATCTAGTCTTCCAATTAGCAAGGTCCTCTTGCAATTTTTCACAATCCTTTTGTTTTTTAACAACTTTGAATAACTTGCATCATCTGCAGATTTGATCACCTTACTCATTATTCCCATTTCCAGGTCATTTATGAATGTTAAAAAGCAGCGGGCCCAGCACAGATCCCTGGGGTACTCTACTATTCATCTTTCTCCATTGAGAAAATTGCAATGTTTTTGTGCCAGAAATTCTGTGAAACCATGTCTAAGTATGCTATCCAATTAGTGATGATCATGTACATAGTACTGGCACCTTTTTCTTGCCTTCCCAAATTGCCCTGTGGTTCCCTGGACTTGGTACACATGGCATTTTTCTTAGACATGTGCAGCTGCAAACAAGCTTCAACATGTGCTGCCTGCACCTGTGCCTCTGCTTCTTGTGCTGAAAAGTGACGTGTTTGCTGTGTCGGGCTTTGCTCATGCCTCCTCTGCTCTCCTTCCTTTCCCCAGGAAACAGGATTTGGGTTACCTTTTGACAGCTGGGGAGTTCCCACTTTCTCTGCACTTCACAGCAGAGAGAGTGGGAGCAAAGAGCAAGGGGAAGGATCCAGTCAGTTTGTGAGAATCTCTGGCCAAGATATGCCCTCAGTTAATAGCTCTGCTCCTAAGCTAGTTCTAAAATCCTGGGGTAGAACTTCAGATCATCAGAGGCTGAAAAACAGCATGGCTGGAGGTTGTATGCTGTAACTATAGCACAGTAGGAGTTAACCAGCCTTGGTCACCTCTAAAGACTGGAGGGGGAGCAATGTTGGCTGAGTCTGTGAGGAGGAAGGAAAGAGAGACAAAATGGTAGGATGAAACACAAAAGAAAGGCAGTGCCTGGGAGGAAGAGGAGTGAGAGACAGCAGCTGGGGATAAATTTTGAGTTTAGCTATCTTGAATTGAAGCATGAGCCTTCTAAGTCAGTATCACAGTATAATGAGGAACTGCTTCACTGTGACAAATAAGAGATGAATCCTTCTAGTATAAATAAATTTGGACTGAAAGACAGAAGCCAGAATTTACTATCTGATAAAGAGCTGCCTTATTGTGATAGAGTTTAAACTGGCAGGTACAGTTCGAAGAACAGTTTTATTGTGATAAGTAAACTAAACTACAATAATTATGCAGAGCTGTTTTGGAACACACAACAAATTAAAATTGGAGTAAGATTAATAATTAAATAATATTTGTTTCCTCCTTAAGTGAATGATTGCTCCAAATTGTTAAACCAATATTAAAAAATATATATGGATAATTTTTTGTTTGAGTGAGAGAGACAGCACTAGGGAAAAGGTGGAGAGGGGGTGGGAGAAAATGTTAAGATCCTGTTTATCCAATCAGTGATGATCAACAAGAATCTGCATTAGACTTGGTAAGAGCAGTCCAGTTAACATTAACCCCTGTGGCTCAACTGGCAAAATACCTCCTTTCCAATCTAAAAATCACTAGTTCAAGGCCTTTTTCTCTCTATAAGAAAAAAGGCCACCAAAGGATTTTTATTTGTCTGAAACCTTTCAGGTATGTTTTTTGTTTAGGCAGGAGCCACAGCTAGTTCTTTAATTAACAAAATTGCCCTGAAATGAAAATGGTTCTCCTTGGTCAAGTCACAACTCTTCACTGCCTCAAGTACAAACTTAGATTGTAAGCCCTCTGGAGAAAGGGAAATTCCTACTGTACCTCATAGTAATGCACCTTGATCTACTACTGGAAAGGTATGAGCTAAATATTTATTTATTTATTTTATTTATTTAAAAGATTTTCTATACCGCCTTCTCCTTTAATCAAAGCGGTTTCCACGGCAAACAATCATAAGAGTGGTTCAAGTGTGTTCATGTAGTGATACAGATTGTGTGTTTGTGTTGGTGTATATAGTAACATAGTATATGATGGCAGATAAAGACCAGTATGGACCATCTAGTCTGCCCATCAAGGTGGCAAGAGTAGGTGCACCTGCCACTCCGTGCAGGTCACCCCTCCCCATGCCTTTGTTTAGGGGTGTACCCACCACTCCACATAGGTCACCCCTATTTGTTGATACATAGGAGATAGTTATGTTTATTTTGATTTTATCCTGTTGCTATAAAGGGATCCACTTTGTTTGTCCCATGCTATTTTGAATTCTGTCACTGTATTTGCCCCCACCACTTCCATTGGGAGGGCATTCCAAGCAACCACTACCTTTTCAGTGAAAAAGTATTTCCTGACATTGCCTTTCAGTTTACCCCCTTGCAGCTTCTTGTTATGCCCTCTAGTTTTACAGCTTCCCCGTCTTTGGAAGAGGTTTGTTTGTTCATTAATACTCTAAGTATTTAAGGGTCTGAATAATATCTCCCGTCCTCCTCTCCTCCAGAATGTACAAATTTAGGTCTTCAAGACTCTTCTCATAAGTCTTCTGGTGCAGGCTCCAAATCATTTTGGTCACCTTCCTCTGAACTGCTTCCAGCCTTTTTATATGTTTTTCAAGATATGGTCTCCAAACTGAACACAATATTCAAAGTGAGGCCTCACCAGTCACTTGTACAGTGGCACTACCTCTTCCTTTCTGCTGGTAATTCCTCTCTGTATGCAACCCAGCATCCTTCTGGCTTTTGCCACCGTCTTGTCACACTGTTTCGCTACCTTGAGATCCTCAGAAAAAAATCACTCCGAAGTCCTTCTGGTTTGTGCACACCAACCTCGCGCCCCCTATCGCTTACAATTCCCTTGCATTTCTGCTTGCCAAGTGCATGACACTGCACTTCTTCACATTAAATCTTAACTGTCAAGCATTAGACCATTCTTCCAGCTTTTGCAGATCTTTCCTCATGTTATCCACTCTCTCAGGGGAGTCCACTCTGTTGCCGTGCCTCCCTAGTACAGCCTCGTCTAGTGGAGCCTCCCACGTCGCACTCAAGTGAGAGAAAGGCACCCTCAAAGTGGTCAATCATGAGCATTTTTATCAATCTTTTCCTCTCAATTCTTCAGATTTTCTTCAGAGGAGAAAATCCATCCATCATCTGCTGGAGACAAATAAATACTGAAGGGACCTCTGGTGGCTGAGGCAAATAGAGGCATGGGAGTCAACTCACTGAAACCTGGGCTTTTCATTGGTTCTTTGTCTCTACAAATCTGCTGGTAGGGCAACACAACCCACTTGTCTGGACTAGTCTAGCAGGATGATATGGAAAGTCGGTTGTTACAACATTTCAGCGATCAGAGGAGGGATACACATGCGATGACTGGAGGGTTGTTGGCCAAGTGCAAAAGGCACAAGGTGGTTTGAGAGAGCAGGAAGCCATGCAGCATGCTGGTGAGGTCAGAAAAAACTCAGAGAACCGAGGTACAACAGCAGGAATGTAGAGGCAGGAGATGGCATGCATGCTCAGAGAATTCCAAAAGACTTCCCTGGACTAGGGAAGAGCACGGCACTCTTGGCTCTGTCATGAACATCACCATAACAGTGTGCCTGTATCCCCTGCTTGTCTCCAGAGAAACCACTGTCCAAAGAGACATAAGCCACAGACAATGCTTCAGTCCAAAGAATCTGTGCTATTACTTTCAAGATAATTTAAAATATAAATAAGTCTTTCCAATAGACCTTCTGCAATGTAACTTACAAAAATGTTGAAAAAAGTAAACCAAAAGTTCCCCTTTCCTCAGAGTGAACTCCGTTTACCCTTTTTTAGCTCCCACTCAACTGGCTTCTAACTCATTCAATTCCTTTAGCACCCATACCAAGTGCATTCAGTTTATTTATAAGTCGCCTATGTAGAATAATGTCAAAGTCTTCCTGAAATCTTAAGTACACCATATCTAATGCTCTCTTCTGATCCAACTTTCTGGTCACCCAGTTAAAAAAATTGATCTGATTCATCTAGCAAATCTTACCTCTAATAAAATCATGCTGCCTCATATTCTATAATCCATTGAATTCCAGGCATTATTCGTTTACAATAAAATAAAATAAACAAAATTGGGTTTAAACTGTGGAGGTGGGGGGGGGGGTAGACAGCTGGGTGAAAAAGGGAGGCTGAAAGGGGTTGGTAACAAGGGGCCATTACATTAAAAAGCAAAACAAAATAAAAAACAAACAGCAAAATAATAAACCTAGGATACTGTGGGGAGTGATGGTATCAATCAAGGGAGACATGGTGTGCTCGCGGAAGGGGCAGGATAGGCGAGAGCAGCGTGAGGGCACAGGGTCGCGGCCTTGAGGGGAGAGGGGGCAGGTCACAGGGGCCAGCATCTCCAAGGGGCGCTAGGGCATCAGTTCAGGCGGCTCAAGGGGTTAGAGTCTCAGCAAGATCATGTTCTCGGGGGGAAGGAGGGGTAGGTTGGGCTCGGAGCCAGGGAGGGGATTTTCAAGCAGGGGGGTGGCCAGGGGTGCAGTTGTGGAGTCCCCGTGTGTGGAGCAGGGAGGTCAGGAGCCTATAGGGGAGTATGCAGTAGATTTATTTATTTATTTAATGCTTTTATATACTGCGCTCTTTAAAATCAGTGCGGTTTACAGATAACGTTTTGTGCAGAGTAGGAAGAGCCTGCTCTGCACTTACATCGAACGGGTGGAGCAACTTGGATTCAGAACAGGGTAACTATATACAAGCTATTTACAAACTAGACAGGATGGTATACAGTCTATACAAGTCCAGACAGGGTAACTATATACAGGCTATTTACAATCCAGACAGGATGTTATACAAGCTATACAAGTCCAGACAGGGAATCACTATGAAGTTGTAACGACATGGTTTGCCCTGGGAGCTGTGTAAAGGGATGTGAATTATTTACTGGGTTGTCTGTTTCATGCAGTTAGATTGTAGGGCTGTGTCAGGAGGGGGCGTGCTGTTGGCCTGGGTGTAGTGTAGGAGAAAAAGGTGGTGCTTTAGTGCCTTTCTGAATTGGGCAAGGTCAGTGATTGTGCGGAGAGTTGCTGGGAGCTCGTTCCAGCAGGTAGGTGCGTAGAACATGAAGGCTCTGTTTCTTGTTGCCTGAGTGCATTTTGTTACTTTGCAGGGGGTTATTAGTGTATTGGTGGCAAAGGATCTTCTTGCTCTAGTTGCAGGTGTGGGGTGGATAGATGGGACAGGGCTTGGTAGTGCGGGAGCTGTGGGGCAGCCGGCCAGCGTAGGTGTGCCGGGGTTTGGAGGGGGAAGGTTAAGAGGATCAGGCGAAGTGGCAGCAGGATAATGTGAGGATCCCATCTGCTATGAATTTCCCAGGCAGTTATATCCTGTGGTGTACGGGGGGGGGCAAATTATGCCTTATTCGCCTATGGGGGGGCTGGGGAATTGGTCGCATGGAGCGGGTCAGCTTGGGGAAGTGGGGCCATAGGGGGGTGGCTGGGGGGACTGGTATGGAGTAGGGTTTCTGGGTGGGGGGTCAGCACCATCAGTGGGGGGGTCGGGTGGGCCGCAGGAGTTTTGGGCACTTCTGCATGGAATTGGGGTAGCGGGGCGGATAGGGGGGCCGATGGGCCTGGGACAGTTTCTGCTGGTCTTTGTACTTCTCTCCCTATGTAGGTGCTGGTGAGGGGATCCTCGGGAAAAGGTATAGCGGACCTAAGCCAAGCCGGAGGAGTGGCCTCAATTTTGCGGACTCCGGAGCTCTCTGGTCCTGCGTCGGAAGTGCCAGTCTCGGGCGAGCAGGCCACTGGCAATGCTGCGGATGGTGAGTGTGTGGGGGAGGTGGGTAGCCTCGGCGGTGGGGTAGTGTCCAGCGGAGAGGCGATTGCAGCTGGCTGCAAGGTGAAGGTGAAGCACAAGCATGGCCGTCGTCGTCGTCGTAGTTCATCGTCATCGTCATCCACGTCTTCGGGGAGTTCCTCGGTGGGTTCGGCAAAGGCGATGTCGGGAAGGGTGATCGGACGGCACCTTCGGTTGTTCGTTGTGTGGAATTGTGGGAGGTTGTTCCGCAAAATCTGAGGCGTAGGATCAGGAAGCGTAGGTACATTGTTATATTTCGGCTGTTGGATGGGAGGAAGCGCTCGGGGGAGAGCAGGAAGAAGCGCAAAGAGGATGAGAAGGCGGGTAGGGTGCTGAAGATTTCCCGCAATACATTGAAATGGTCTTGGGCTTTTTTGAGATTAGCGAGTGTGTGTGGGCATTACGACCCAGGCCAGTATGGTGCATTGTTGGCATATGCGGATGCTATATTGGCAGCGTCGCAGGCACATGAGGGTTGGGCGTGGCTCAACTATGAGGATTATTTCCGCGATATGATGGAAGAAAATACGCAGTTGTCGTGGGGAATGAAGGACATTCATTTATGGCTGACCCAAATGTCCGCCAAAAAAGGTACTGTGGGTAGAGCAGGTGGTCAGGTTAAGACAGTCAGGCAAACATCAGCGGCGGGCCTTAGGTCCTTTCACGCGCCGGGTGGTCTACCCGCGTCGCCAATGGGCCAGTGGGAGGGGACCTCTGCTGGCATTTTAATAAATCTTCCTGCCCCTTTCCGGACTGTAAATTCTGACATGCCTGCTTTCTCTGTGAGGGGGGACACCCCGCTGCAAAGTGAATTCGGAAAGGAGTGGCTGGGGCTGCGGCTGGGGGCAAATGAGGAGGTGAGTTCGGACTTGGCGCCTACTCCGATCAAGATCAAGGCGTTACAGCCTTGGTTGGTGCGTTTTGGTGGGAGTCAGCATGGCAAGGCTTGGAGGGTGTTGTTGTTGGGGTCTTTGAGGGGATTCCGCATACCTTTTATGGTCAAGGTGATGGATATGGTGGCCAAAAATTCCAGCTCTATTCGGTTGTTGGGCGAGGTGGTCTGTAGTAGGATTGCGGCAGAATGTGGTTTGGGCAGAATAGCAGGTCCTTTTTGGCAAACCGCCATTTTCGCCTTTTATTGTCTCACCTGTGGGGGTCATTCCTAAAAAAGAGCCGGGGCGTTTCAGGTTAATACACAATTTGTCGTTTCTGCCGGGGGAATTAGTTAATGACCATATCCCTTGTGAGTTATGCACGGTAAAGTACGTGTCGTTTGATGCTGCACTGAAACTGGTGCGCCAGTGTGGTGAGGGTGCTCTCATGGCAAAGGTGGATGTTGAATCTGCCTTCCGGCTTTTGCCGGTTCACCTGTCGGCATTCCCGTTGCTGGGCTTTAAGTTTGATTCGCAGTTTTATTTTGACAAGTGTTTGCCTATGGGCCGTGCGATATCGTGTGCTTATTTTGAGGCCTTCAGTTCCTTTTTACATTGGGTTCTGGTTCAGCAGTCAGGGTGTCGATCCATTGTTCATTACTTGGATGATTTTTTGTTTGTGGGTCCGGCGCAGGACATGACTTGTGCTACATTGCTGCAGTCCTTTCAAGAGATGGCCAGCGACTTCGGCATTCCATTAGTGGCTGAGAAGATGGTGGGGCCTGTGGCATGCCTGTCCTTTTTGGGAATTGTGATAGACTCAGCAGGATTGGTGGTCTGCCTACCGGCGGATAAGGTAGAACGGCTTAAGGAGTTGGTGGCGGCGGTGGGGTCTTCTTCGAAGGTAACACTTAAGGACATCCAAACCTCCGAATGCCCCTTGCTTTTTTGACCATGGAACTAGCTCACTGACTCGAAACGCACCCAAAAAAGCAGTGACATACAGAGCACGAAACAACACCAACTCAAAATCAGACACAGCCACTACCAGCAGCACTTTCCATATTCACAAGAGCAACTCGTGCAAAACTGGGTGCCGCCAATCCTGCAACTTGGGGCTTTCTTTTGCCCACCCCGCTAACATCCGCTGCACCAAAAATGACACTGTGGGATTACCCCAACCCGCAGCCTTGCTAAAAAAGGAGAACCCTGCCAATGCCGCAATAACCGCCGACCTTGCAGTCCTTGGTGGGTCACCTTAATTTTGCGTGCCGGGTTATCCCAATGGGGCATCCTTTCACGTGGTATTTTTCGCTGGCAATGGCAGGAGTCTGACGTCCATATCATCACATTAGAGTATCGTCTGGGATGCGGGAGGATCTGCGGGTTTGGGATTCGTTCCTGTCTGATTTTAATGGTTGCTCGGTCGTACAATTACCAGAACTGTCGAATGTAGACTTGCAATTGTTTTCTGATGTGGCAGGTAGTTCTGGTTTTGGCATATACTTTCAAGGATCTTGGTGTGCGGAGGCTTGGCTGCCTTCCTGGAAAGTGTCGGGATTGACACATAATGTAGTGTTTTTGGAGTTGTTCCCCATTGTGGTGGCCTTGTGGGTCTGGCCTGAGAGGTTACAGGATAAGCGGGTCGTGTTTTGGTGCAACAATGTGGCGGTAGTGCAGATTATTAATAAGCACTCGCCCAAGTGTCCGTGGGTGGCGGCACTGATGAGGGTCTTTGTGCTAGCTTGTTTGTGTCTCAACGTGACTGCCAGGGCGCGCCATGTGCCGGGCATACAGAACTCAAATGAGGATGCTTTGTCCCATTTTCAGTAGTCACAGTTCCGGGTGTTGGCCCCAAGGGCGGAAGAAGCAGCATTAGCGTTGCCGGTCCCGGATGATCTTTGGCAGATTGGGACCTTGGAGTGATGGCGTTATTGCGTTCATCAGTGGCTCACGGTAAATAGTCATTGTACCTGCGTGGATACTCCAAGGTGCGTGAGTTTTTGGTGTGGAAGGGCTGGAGAGGGGGGAGAGTGGCTGATCAGTTCATGGGTTAGTTCGTAGTTTGGGCAAAAGCCAACTGTGGTTATTGCGGCATTGGCGGGGTTCTTCTTTTTTAGCAAGGCTGCGGGTTGGGGTAATCCCAGAGTGTCATTTTTGGTGCAGTGGATGTTGGCGGGGTGGGCAAAAGAAAGCCCCAAGTTGCAGGATTGGCGGCACCCAGTTTCGAACGAGCTGCTCTTGCAAATATGGAAAGTGCTGCCGGTAGTGGCTGTGTCTGATTTTGAGTCGGTGTTGTTTCGTGCTCTGTACGTCACTGCTTTTTTGGGTGCATTTCGAGTCAGTGAGCTAGTTCCGTGGTCAAAAAAGCAAGGGGCAATTGGAGTTTTGGATGTCAAGCATGTCATTCTGAAAGCGACTTAAGTGCGAATTTTTCTCTCGTAATCCAAGACTGACTGGCAGGGGGTAGGAAGGTGGGTATCGCTTAAAGGGATCCCAGTGTTGTGCTCCTTCCCAGTGAGGAATTTGTTTTTGTATGTGTGCCGGCAGCCGAAGATGGCAGGCTATTTTTTTCGCCATGAGGATGGTAAGCCTGTCACGCAGTTTCAATTTACTGCGGTTCTCCGCCTGGCCTTACGGCAGTTGGGCTGTGATGAGATGCAGTTTGCGTCACATTCATTCAGGATTGGGGCTGCTACTAGTATGGCGGCAGCTGGACTTGAAGGGGACGTGATTCAGAGTTTTGGCAGGTGGCGTTCTGGGGCATATGCAAGTTATGTCTGATTTGAGAAGATGTGAATTAGCTGGCAAGGGGGGTAGGGATGGGTGGGGCTGGTGGGGAGCATTGGGGGGTGTGGGGGGTCATTAATGTTGTTATTCATCTTGCAGGGTCCCTGATGAGTTTCAGCCCATGGATCGGGGTTTCAGACGGTGTCCCAGCTGGCGAGTGGTGGCTCATTGGACACTTATTTGTGTACTGGGCGGAACGGAGGGCGATGTTGCGCCCTCTAGGAGTACACTTGGGGCTGGCAACCTGCAACACTCGGTTGATCTGGATGGGTGAGCACGGCGTGAGATGGTGGCAACTTCTTCCATTGGTGCAGCGGCAGGCCAAGCAGCAACAACGACCTGCTGGACTAGTGCTTCACTTGGGCGACAGTGATCTCTCTAACTCAACTTTTAGGCAGCTTATTCATGCTGTCCAGCCTGACATTAGTTTGCTCAGTGAGTGGTGGCTGGGAGTGGAGATTGTCTGGTCGGACATCATCCCTCGGCCTGCCTGCCAGTCTCAACGTCGGTGGTCTCGGGGCCTGGTAAAGATCAACCGACAGATCGGGCGTTGGGTGCAGCAGACTGGCTGTTGGCAGGTGCAGCACCCTTGGGTGGAGGTGAAGTGTAAGGGGCTTTATCTTATGGATGGTGTACACCTTTATCCAGTGGGACAGGATTTATTATTAAATAATTGGCAAGAAGCACTGGAGGGGTTGGTTGGTCACAGCTTTATGGAGGGGGCGGCGCGAGGATAGGTAGGCTACCTTGCGCTGGTGGCAGGGTAGAGAGTTAGCGCTCGCCGAGGTGGCGGGGCTTTAACAGATTAAGGTGCATTGGGGGGAGCGAAGCGCTCCCTGGGGTGGGGCGAGACATCCCGGTTGGGGGTCTCAGCCCGGTATAAGGGACTGGGGCTGGCCTTTGCTACTAACATGGCGAGGCAGGCGGCGGTTTTTGGGGGAGGATGATGCTCCACCTTGCTAATAATATGGCTGCGACCAAAGTTCTACCATAATTGGTGTGCAGGTCTTTTGTTATGCCAGAATGGCAGGGGGAAAAGGCCAGGGTATGTCGGAAAGGATGGGGGGGTGTGGGGGCCCGTGACATGAGGGGGCGAGGAGGAGGTCCTCCAGGATACCCTGGTTAATGCTTGAGGCCGCAGGGCCGGGTCCCGAGGCCGCCAGTAACCAGGTTCACCGGGACCCGGTCCTCGGCCTCGTGCGGTTGGTGGTTGGGGGGGCAGGGGAATGTAAGAGTGAGCGTTGTTTGAAATCGCCCTGCGTCAAAAGCGTGGGGTGATTTCATTGGAGACTGGAGGGTAGGCGGGGTTTGCGGAGACAATTTGGGGGCTGCGTGGTGTGAACTACCTTGCTTTTTGGCTCCTGTTCGTGGCGGTGAGTCCTGCCCGCCCTCCCTTTTGTTTGGGGTAGGAGCGAGGGGTTGTTGCAGCTGTGGGGGGTAGAGAGTTAGCACTTGCCGAGGCAGCAGGGCTTTAACAGATTAAGGTGCATAGGGGTGAGCAAAGTGCTCCCCGGGGTGGGGCAAGACATCCCGGTTGGGGGTCTCGGCCCAGTATAGGGGACTGGGGCCGGCCTTTGCTACTAACATGGCGAGGCAGGCGGCAGTGTTTGGGGGAGGATGATGCTCCACCTTGCTAATAATATGGCTGGTGTGGGCATTCTCTGGAGTTGGGGTGGGATTATATTACGATGTTCATAAATGTTGGGCCCGTGTTTGGGCCAGTGTTTATATACAGTAAATAAAGCTGCGACCAAACTCTGGAATTTGTTACCGGAGGATGTAGTAAAGGCTGTTAGTGTAGCTGGGTTTAAAAAAGGTTTAGACAAGTTCCTGGAGGAAAGGTCCATAAACCATTATTAAGAAGTGACTGAAGATATCAATGCTTGACCCAGTACAAGCATTGTGGAACTTGTTTCTCTTGGGGAAACTGCTAGGTACATGTGACCTAGATTGGCCACTGTTGGAAACAGAATACTGGGCTTGATGGACCTTGGTCTGACCCAGTATGGCATATCTTATGTTCTTATGTTCTACCATAATTGGCGTGTGGGTCTTTTATTATGCCGGAATGATGGGGGGAAAAGGGCAGGTTACGTCGGAAAGGATGGGGGGGGTGGGGGTCTGTGACATGAAGGGGGCGAGGAGGAGGTCCTCCGGGATACCCTGGTTACTCTTGTTTTATTGTATGTTGGTTTACTTCTTTTTATTAAGCAAATTGTTTGTAATTCACCTAGACATTTAGATAGGTGAGAAATAAATTAATTTAAATTAATAGTAAATGTCCTTTTCCCAGATTAATCCACAGTACCTCTTCCTTACCTTCTAAGTTGGGTCGTTCTGCTGCTTTAATATTAATTTTTACATATAGCACCACTCCTCCTCCCTTTCTTCCTACTCTGGCCTTCCTGAATAGATAATAGCTTGGTCTAACTACTAAATATCAGAATCATCATTCTCCATGTACCATGTCTCCATGATTGCCCCTAAATCCCAGTCAAGATCTTCTGTTACTGCCTCTGAATCTGAGACTTTTTTCAGGAGTTCAACAGAGAGCAGAAACACAGGAGCAAAAAAACACAAACGAAGCTGGTGCATAGACAGAAAACACAGGCATGTTCTTAATAAACCAACCCCTACGCATTTCTGCCTTACGGGCCTTCCTCAGGGGGTGCAAAACCTCAAGATAAACAATAAAATACAGCATAAAAACATCACATATAATAAGATCATAAATAAATTAATAAATAAGTAAATGAATAAATAAGTATTACAATAATTATGGAAACACAAGATTGAAATATAAAATGTTACACATAGTATAGACTAAAAACGTATACATTAATTTTAAATAATGATACATAAATCCACTAAAACCGAAGACACAAGGCTAAAGCAAAAAGACCCATATGATAAAAGGGACAAATAGGACATAAGGAAAAAACATATATACAAACTGCATATATGGGTATAGATGAGGAGGACCACTAGTATCCCCCCTCCCCCCAAAAAAGGAAACACTGTGGGAAAATCATATTGTATGTTACTATCATGTGACAAGTATAAGAAGAAAGGAGAGGCAGTCAATACAGTATAAAGTATAAAAGCTAATACCTGGTTCAAGTGAAGATTATATATAATGCACTATGGTAAATAAGTCACCATGTTTCAATGAGCAATCTAACAATGCAAATTAAATAAATCAAGCTGAACAAATAAGTCCTATAGTATAAATCAGAATATATTAGGGGCGGGAGTCATAATACGTTTGAGGACAGTAGCTTATACCGTGAGCTTCTATCTTACAGCGAGCTAGGAAAGTTCAATAAGACTTCGAGGCAGGAGGACCCTCCGGTCAAATCCCAACCCCTATGGGAACAAAATGAGACAATGTCTAGTGCTCTAACGCTATCGTGGGAGCATCCCCATGTTAACAGCACCATTCCTTTGATGAATAAAATTACTGCATGATAGATAAACTTTTAGTGGGATAGTCCTACCTCAGCCAGCTTCATACAGTAATCAAAGGAGACATAATGTGTTCTACTACTCTAAAGCGACCTTGTGTCTTCTTAATATGTGATGAAAAGCTACAAACCCGAAGTGAAGATAGCGTACAGTCTGTAGTGCCATGTCAGCAGCAGTAAAAGGTGGTGATCTGATCCACTTCTTTTAAACTGCCGGAATTGCACCAAAATGGGTTGAAAGGTCAGGCTGTCAGCCCTGCCTACATTATGGCAAAAAATACAAGATCCACTCGTCAATATATGCGATGTATATCCATTACAAATTAAAGGCTATTGCTGCAATCATGGGTATACAATGTTTCCTGCACTAAGTAATAAATACACAGTATTTCCAGTGGCATTCAGATACACCTCTTTTAAAATGCCGGAATCACACCAGAACAGGTTGAAAAGACAGGCTGTGAGCCCCGCTCCATTATACCAACAATTATACAGAATCCACTGGCCAATATGTGCAATATATTGCCATTCCAAATTTAAAACTATTGCTGCAATCACAGGTTTACCATATATTCATTTATGCTGTTCCCCACACTAAAAGGGGCTTGTTTACCAAGTAGCGGTAGTGGCTTCCAATTGATATCAGAGCCGCAGCCCCATTGAATTCAATGGGGCAGCGGCTCTGATATCAGTCGGAAACCGCGGCTTAGTAAACAAGCCCCTAAGTAAAAAATACTCTCTGTCTCCAGGAAAACACGGACTGTGTCACATCTTGCCTCAAAAATGCTGCAAGCTTACTCCCAAAGTATTGGACACTACATATACGTTAATCACATAAATAAATAAATAATGGATGGGTAAAAAGACAAAAAAGTAAAAACCTAAAAATAAGGAACCATAACCACCAACCGAGTAATCAAGCATAGTAAAAATCTAGATGAACTACCTATACTCAAGGGGCCCACCAGCAGAGCTCACTAAAACTAAGGAATGTGAGTGCTACATTGATCTTGGAACTTTAAATTCTCGTCTAAATCATTCAATCATTCTAAAATATCAACAAGTCCAATTCCCATCCGTCCCAAATTAAAAAGATATTGATATACCTCTTCGACCTTTTTACCTGCATGCTAAATGCATGTTTAGTCAAAAAATGTTTTTCAAAGTCAGCCACATAAAGGTTAGCCATGTCTGGCACCATGGAAGAACCCATTGCCACCCCCTTGGTCTGTTTATAAAATACCTTTCTGAAGCAGAAAAAACTCTCAGTCATAACAAGGGTAGCAAGTTGTATCAGGTAGCAAGTCGGGGTTCTCGCTGGTCTGTCTTGGTGCAACAGGGTGTTACACTCCATTATCTTAAGGGCCTTCCCTTGCGGTATATTCATATAAAGTGATACAGTGTCTAAGATAATAAAATGATACCACTGTGGTATTTATGATCTTGTTATATGTGATGTTTTTATGCAGTTTTTTATTGGGTTTTTTTTTAGGTTTTGCACCCCCTGAAATGCATAGGGGTTGGTTTATTAATAAAGTGCCTGTGTTTTCTGTCTACGCACCTGCTTCTTTTGAGTTTTCTGATACTTTATTCTCCATAATATGAGCATTAGTATAAATAGGGCCTGCTCACTATGTTAATCCTCTTGTCCAGGATATTCAGCTTATAAATATTTATAAATAAATAAATATATATTAAATGCTGTAATTGAGTTTAGTATTGACTATGGGGGTCATTTTAGAAGCTCTATTTGTGATTTGGACATCTATAAAGGGGCATCCAGATATACTGTACAAATCACATCCCTGGAGCCATTTTAGAAAGCCAGCTATATAGATGTCACTGGCGCGATCACGTCCAAGTTGCAAGGGGGCATGTTGGAGGCATGGCCTGGGTAATGCTATGAAGATGCATATCACCGTACAATTCCAGCATGGCCAAAGCACAGCTGGCCCTGGCTGTTGACGCATCCATGCCTAGATCTGCTCCTGATCCTGAATAAGTTACAAAAAAATGCTAGTTCCATGGCAACAACACTTACAGGGGGAAGAACAAAATGTACTGTCACCACCATGCTCATAGTATAGATGCCCCCATTCTGAAATATCTCGGCCAGCACATCTATGTACCCCTTTCTGCAGCCATGCATTTTGGGAACGTCCACATTTAAGCATGCGCATTCTCAGCCTTGCTAGAACCGGTTGCGGGGATGTGCCACTTTCAGGGCAAAGGCAGCACGATTTCAGAAGGCATTTAACGTGCCTCCCTTCACTGCTGCCACTCCTCCAGTACTTTGGATGTGGTGATCTGGATATCCTAGATGTCCTCTCTAAAATGCTGCTTCACACCTCTACCGGATATCTTGCTGTATATAAAGTCATAAGCACAGTTGAGTATTGTTTGATCAAGAACCCATTAAGTATAAGAAGTGATATGCTCTTTTAGGAGAACAATTTTCAAAGGCATTGTCATACATTAAGCAAGGATTCATACTCAGAAATAAAGCTTTTGAAAATCACCCAGTATTTGTGCATATTTATCAAATATAAATGTAAGCATGACTGCAACTCATGAAACTATTTCCAGGAGTGAGTTTGGGACATAGAAAGCATTTACACACATACTTTGTATTTATGAAACTGTACACGTGGAGGTGCATTCCAAATGGGACGTCCAAGAGCAATCTGGAACATCAAAGCTAGAATGAAAAAAAAAGTCAGGCACGTGCAAGTTCAGGTACAATTCCAGAAACATGGACATGCACAATATGCACATGTATCAAGTGTCTATATAGACTTCCCCAGGAGAGTCTTTCCAAGCCAAAGTGTCTAACAGCATAATGGTTAAGAGCTAGGTGGCTTAGGGTTCCAATCCTGCTGTGGGACTTTGTAATCTAAAGCTAGTCACTTAATTCTACACTCTCTGGATGTTTTAAGGTGAAAACAAACACTTTCCAGATAGGTGCTTACAGATATCTCTGCTGCTTCTGGGACTATACCCCAGTGCCTATTTGAATGTCCCTATTCTTGAGAAGTCTGCGAATGGCAATTGTGGAATGGTTATGTAGATATGCCAGTGATTTCAATATCCACATGCATGTCTGCAGAAGTCCAACCACACCTAAACCTTTTAGAATGACCTTCATAAGGTTTCAGAGCTGAAAATTTGTGTGCATAATTTTTCTGGATCATTGTAAAGTGTGAGTACAAAATAATTTCATTTCATTTTAATCATTTACAGTATAATCTACATTTTAACTAACTTGCAACCTACTAAAACATATGTAGAAATATGAGAATATCTAATGTTTTCCTTCACTGATAATCCTAAATTAACACTATTATGAGGAAGAATAAAGATTTGGACCAAAATATGAAATGAGTTAGTCGGCAATCTGGATCTCAACTGTCTTTAACTTCCATAATATATAACTGACTTTCTTAACAGGATTATTTAGTTGAGATTTAAATGTTAAATAGGAATCAGAAACTATTCACAATAGCTTAAGCTCTGAAGGTTGCAACAACGGAGGAGACATACCTAGCTCACCAGTCCAAAGCAATCTGGTTTTGTTAGCATTCAGCATCAAATTTCTTAATCCTAAACGTTAAGGATTTTTTAGAAGCCTTATTTGCCCCTTAAAGTGGATGCGGCAGTCAAAAGTTGTGGTTACTAATCTATTTTAAATGACCCCCTACTGCATAGGTTTTCAACCCAGTCCTCGGGGAACCCTAGACCAGTCAGGTTTTCAGGATTCCCGCAATGAATATGCATAAGATAGATTTGCATACAATGAAGGCAGAACATGCAAATCTTTATCATGCATATTCATTGTGGGAATCCTGAAAACCCTAATGGCCTAGGGTTCCCTGAGGACTGGAGTTGGGAACCTTTGCCCTACTGTATTCACCTCAATATAATCTAAGCCATGAAGAGTATCTTATTGAGAAGGAAGAAAAGAGCTCAGTACCAAAAGCTACTCAGTCGCCTACCACAGTATAGCATCATAAGTCATAAAAAACTTTTCTACAATATATTCTTCTGACATGGAAAAACTTTATACAGTCCAAACAGTCACTAAATAAACATTTTTCTTTTTTGGGGAAATTGACTTAAGTTGACACTCATCTTCCTCCAAATGTAAATAGATGTCAGAAAATATGCTGTGCACAACTGGTCTCGATTCAGTTCAATCTCTCCAAGCAGATGCTAATCCTTTCCAACAGTTCTCTTTTCACTGAAAGGCTGCATCAGAGAAGTTGCCAAACGATCATATATAATCTGTGCTATCAGCAAGAAATATTGCACATTCCTAGTGCTAACTTTTCACAGGATCAAAATCATAAACTTGTCTCTGATCTTATACCAGAAGTATAGACATTCTCATAGTGGGCATCATTTTTGTGAGAATGCTGGTGGTGGCAATGGCTGCAAACAGCACAGTGGAACTTATCTTTAAACGTCAGTGCTGTGGGGCAGTTTGCTTCAGACCCCCTCTGACACCCAAGGCCGACTTCCTGTTTGTATCAGCATCAGGCATCGGAGAGGCTGGAATCAAACAGCCCCATGGCATATAAGTTTAAAGATAAGTACCATGGGGCTGATTGCAGCCATTGCCACCACTGCAGGTCCCAAGAGGAGCAACAGCAGTGTCAATGGGCATCCCTGGGGGATTTATTCCCCCAAAGCTCCCTATCACTTTTGGGTCATAGTAAATGCTCTTCAATAAGGTTCCCTTCATGATTGCCATGTTTTGAATATTCTTTTTATTTTGTTAACATCTTCAGAATGGATTTAGTCCACAAATCCAATGCATTTTAAAATACAGCCTATTCTATATACAATCACCGTGACAATGGGGCAGCAATCACATGCTTCTCTGTATTGACTTTTTCAAAATCCACTCACATGTTGCCATGTCATTTCCTTTTCTACAATCACCATGACAATGGAGCATGCCCAGACATGCCTCTTTTATTTCTCTAGGCTTTTTCAAAGCCATGAAAAAAAATTAGCTGAAATGAGATTTGAACCCATCTCTCTGTCTGTTTCAAGCTGATGTGCTAACCACTCAGCTCTTCTGTCTTTCCTTAAAAGCAAATTCTTTAACATGGACAACACTAATTTCTCTCTCTCTAACAATAAGGTGCTACAGTAATTGAGTTAAACATACAGGCTGAAAGAAAAGTTTGTTTTAAAATTATTCCTCCAAATGCTGTATGCCAGTATCACATTTTAAAAGCTTCATTTTCAGGCTGCATTTTTGTATTTTACTAAAGAATATACATTTAAATAAAGCCCTTGTCCATTCCTTTTGCTACCAAAGGTTTACTTTTAACAATCAGTTCTAAATAGGTAACAATACACACCTTTCAATAAAAGCAATGAGGCACTGCTTTGTGAGAGAGAAAAAAAAAAAAGCTTGGGCAGGGGAAAAAACATTTTTGTTTTCTGTTTTCCGGGTTCTTGCCGGAAGCAGTCACTTGTATTTCCAGTGATGACAACATAAACTGGAAGCAAACACTTGCATTGATAGGGTCAGACACCCTGTTTCCGGTGATGTCATTATAAAGCAATACGGTCCATTTCCAATGACACCCTGTTTCTGGGAGGTCATTGAAAAGTGACACAGTCCATTTCTGATGATGTAGGCTGGGAGGAGTGAGGTGTGGATATGGCCTAACCCGGAAGTCAGCACTGACATCATACTTAGGGGCATGGCAGGGGTGGGGTATAGGCATGTCAGGGGGCAGGGTATAGGCATGTCAGGGGGGCAGGATGTGGGCATGATGGGGTGGGATGTGGGGTGCAGCTTTAATGGAGCTAACCCCATTCATTTCTATGGGAGGGGCAGGGTGGGGGCAGGGGCAGGGGCATGGGCGGGGCATAACCCAGAAATGAACATTGATTGGATAATGTCATCCTTATCTCACCTGTCAATCAGTTTGATGAGTAGAGTACCCATTACACTATGCAGGATAATGTAAACCACTCTAATAGAACTTTAAACTGCAGAAGATGGTTTGTCATCTGCCACAAATAAATAAATAACGAGCCTATTTTTAAACAACTATGAGGTTCATTTTAATTAGATGCAATTTGGATAATGTAAAATGGGCATGTGGATGTCCAAATCACTGAAATGTCCTTGGAGCCATTTTACAAATGGCTTTTTAAGACATCTCTGCTGCAGGGACATATGGGTAGGCAGGGGGCATGGGGAAGGTATGTCTGGGGCAGCACAGCAGACTTAGACATCTCCACAAGAATAGGCATCAGAAAAGTGTTCCTATGGGGTGTAAAACATCAGGAGAGTGTAGAGAAGGTGGTGCTCCAGCATCCTTTGTACTCTGCACATTTGCATTGATTTTTGTTGTGTTATTGGGGCATTTGTTTTGTTTTTTCACCACTACTGTATGTTTCTCAGATGTTCCCAGGCTAGAATGGTATTCTAGGGACTTCTCTGTGGGAGATGTCTATATCAGGCACATCCACAAATGTCTATACAGTCAAACCTCGGTTTTCGTATGCCCTGGTTTTCGTACGATTCGGTTTTCGTTGATTTTTTTCATCAAGATTGTGTTTCGGTTTCCGTACGTTGTCTCGGTTTTCGTACAGCATTTTACCCCCCCCCCCGTACCTGCCATGGATTAGCGTGAGCCAGCGATCTCCCACGGAGCTTGAGCCAGCGATTCTGCGGGACCTCTGGGGAGCCGAGGAGTTCAACGCTCCAGCGTGGCCTGCCCGAAACTGCTTCCTGCCCCGGACTCTCCCCCGATTGACGTCTGCCTGCTGCCTCTTCCCCTGCACATCCCTTGAACCGGGACAGGAGCTGGTGACCGAATCTGCTTCTCCTTGGCGGCCCAGTCTCCCGCCGGGGCCCCTGCCCTCCCGATTGGATTCTGGGTGTCCTGCAGGCCTGCACACGCGGCCTCTCCTTGAAACCTTGCAGTCTGCAGCTGCAGGCTCCTGCTGGCACAGCCCCACGCTGTTCTCTGACTCTCACCTGTGTCAGGCTGCTACCTTAGGGGGGCCGGAGGCAGCCTAAGACTCTCTGTCCCACTGTTTCTCAACTGCCTGCTGCTTGGCTGACACTGCCTCTCCACCTCCCGACACTGTGTATGCCAACAAAAGTCTTCAATAAAGGTAAAAGTGATGTTACATGCTCATTTATCCATTTCATTAGTCATTTATATGTATTTCTCATTGTTTTCTGTATGTAAAAAGATAGTTATTCTCTATAAAATGTATTTTTTGTCAATATTTTTGGGTGTCTGGAACGGATTAATTGAATTTACATTATTTCTTATGGGAAATCTTGCTTCGGTTTTAGTCCGTTTCGGTTATAGTCAGACTTTTTTGAACGGATTAATCATGAAAACCGAGGTTTGACTGTATTAGGCACATCCACATGTGTGAAATCGTGCCCAAACTTGGATGTGCCTGCTTTTTTTTAGGAAATTCTGACTCAAACGTCCCACGGTTCCCCTGGATGTCTTTGTAAAATGTGCCTTCACACCAACAGAATGGAAAAACAGCAGAGCACCAGGAGATATGCTTGGGTGTAAAATTCTCCATTCTCTGAAAATCTATAACTTTGGCCTAGTATATAGACAACATCTTTGTTGCATAGAAAGGAACTTCAAACAAAGTGAAACATATTTTTGGGCTGGTTAAGCATTTTTAATGAAAATATTCAATTTGTTTTTCAATACAGTAAAGAAGAAATTAATATTTTGAATGTTCAGGTTATTCAGTCCACAAAGAGATTTGTTACTACCATCTTAAGCTACTGAGCAGAACACATTGTTAAGTTATGAGAATTTGCACCCTATATCTTTAAAAAATAATCTACCATATTGTTCATTTTTGAGATGCAGATGGACAATCTGTTGTAGAAAAGAAGAATTAAAGATCAGGTCAAAGGAACTGTTTGAAAAACAAAGCACATAACTGAAAAAAAAAGCCTACTAAGGAACTTGTATGCAAACCATTAATTACTTTTAAATGGAAAACAAAAATTTGTTGGAAGAAATTACATGACATTTCTGTTAAGGTATTCTTCACAAATTCATCAAGTGAAATGAGTCATGAAATGTATTTGGATGTTCTTAAAATATATCATGTTTGGAAGATAAGGAATTACAATTTGCACACACAGGAGATCCCTTCAGATATTATGAGTGATATTAAGAAGAGGGAGCAAGGGGCATCTACTGTAGGTGAACCCCCTTTTGGACGTTATAAATGTTGTATAGTCACTTTATAGGTTGGGAATTAAAACAGTTTACCAGTCTGGTGGATCAACAGATACTGTATATAAATTGAAATATTTAACAAACTGCTCTTCATATTTTGTGATTAAAAGCACTGTTTGCCCCTGCACTGAAATGTATACATTGGGAAAACTATCAGGGAGTTCTGTTCAAGGGTATCAGAATACAGGAGTTGCCTGGTTCATAAAAGAACTGAAGCCTCTTTTGTTTCCCATTTTCTACAGCTAGGAAATGACTTTAAACTTCACAATTTTTTGTGATTGACAAACTTGGACAAAGTACCAGAAATGAGGAGGGGACAGGCAAAGGGCATTAAATCAATTAGAGCAGTGATGGATCTTTCAGTTTTCTTGAGCTATTTTGCAACCTTTACATGTGTAAAAGGTAAGTAAATTCACCTTATTAGACTTGTCATTGCTGGATCCTAAAGTCAGACTTTTCCCCTTATGATGCAGCTAAAGCTTAAAGTTGCACAGCTGTTAAGCATGTGGAGGGGCTTTTAGAAAGGACGTCCAAGTGCAATCCGGGATGTCTAAGACGGAATGAAAAAAAAGCAGGTCAGAGGAGGGAGGGCCCAGGCCAGCCATGCAAACGCTGAGTTGCAAAGACCCATGTTTGAATGGCTGGCCTGGTCCTTCCCTCCTCTGATGCGACCTACATCAGAGAAGGGAAGGAAGGACCTGACTTGCCTACAAACGCGGATCTGCCTCACTGCTGCTGCTGCCGCCGCTGCCTCCAAGAAAACAAAAAAGTGGCAGCGGCAGCAGGGCAACGTGTTGGGGGGGAGGGCAGGGGCAAATAAATTATTTTCCAAAGATGTTCTTGAAGAGGGTCATCCAATCTGTGTGTGTCATGCCAGTCCCTTGGGAGCACGAGCATGTCATCTATCATGGGAACGAGTTCCAGTAGCAGTAGAAAACAAGAGGATGGTGGGATGATGAGCCTCAGCACATCTTGGATTTATGCCCCTATATTTATTCCTAGAAGCTAGCCACACCCTGAAATGGAAGAACAGGTCCCTAGCAGTTGGAGACCTGAAACTGATGTTCTACCACTAGAGATGCAGAACCTAAACTGAGAAAGGATATGTAGGTCTCTAGTCTATTTGCCAGGGGATCATAAAAGAACCATAACCCCTAAGCTGAGAAACATACTGACTCCTTGGTAGGTTGTCAAGAAGCTGCACCATCCAGCCAATTATCTCAATGACTAGAGAAGAGGCAGTAAAAGGATGAGGCCAGGTCCATGATGTTCACAGAAAAGTGAAGATGAAAATGATGATGGCTGCTGAGAATTATCAATAAACTAAACAAGCCTGGGGGTCTTTGCTGTCCTCTTGGGTTTTCATGATGTGTGTACAGAACCTTTGGAAAGCACTTGTTAAAACCCAGTGTTAGTACTTAAAACGTTTCAGGATTAATAGGTCCTCATTCAAGAATCAGGAAGTCTTCCATCATTATCAGGAATTAGCTCTTGAAATGCAGGAAATAATTGGAGCTTTTTGACTTAATACCCTGAATCCAGAATCATGGAAACCACTGAATTAGGTCCTGATGAAGAAGAATTTCTGCCAGGACCAGACGCTAATTTTTTAATCATTCTTTACATGAAGAGGATAAAGGCATTTTCGAGTAAATCCAGGAAATCCATCTCTAGATGACTATTTGACCCTCGTATCAGGCAGAATGGCTAGTGTGTAGAAAAGGGAGAATGATGTTTAAACTTCACTAATTATATGTTCCTCTATGCAAATAGATTATGTGGAGAGAAACCATGACCAGAAAAATTTTGGGTCAATCACGAAACAGGAACGAAGACCACCAGCAATATAAGATACAGCTAAGAGCAGACTGACTAGCAGCCCTCATTGAAACTTAAGGAGAGCATTACCCTGGTGTGGCATGAAGTGATCCTGTAGTTAGGTCCTGTCCACCAGGTGATGTAAAACCCTCTCACACACAGGTGTTTTATCCAAGTCTATGTGCCCATGAGGGAAGGGTTAGGACAGCCGTTGTAGTTGGTGATTCGATCGTTAGGCATGTAGATAGCTGGGTGGCTGGTGGATGTAAGGATCACCTGGTAACATACCTGCCTGGTGCGAAGGTAGCAGACCTCACATGCCACCTAGACAAAGTTTAGATAATGCTGGGGAGGAGCCTGCTTTCTTAGTACATGTTAGTATCAATGACATAGGAAAATGTGGGAGGTGTGTTCTGGAGGCCAAATATAGGATTTTAGGTAGGAAGTTGAAATCCAGAACTTACAGGGTAGCATTCTCAGAAATGTTTCCGGTTCTATGTGCAGGACCCAAAAGACAGACAGAACACCAGAGCCTCAATGCATGGATTTGTTAGGAACCGGGCAACATTTTGGGAAATGGAGGGGCTTTTCCAAAAGAATGGGCTCCACCTTAACCAGAGTAGAACCAGGCTGCTGGTATTAACACTTGAAAAGGAGATAGAACAGCTTTTAAGCTAGATAATGGCAGAAAGCCAAAAGTCACCCAAGAGCACATGGTTTGGAAAGATGTATCCTTGAAGGATACTAGCAAAAGGGGAATGTTAGGGCATCCTGATAGGGAGGTTCCAATAAAGATAAACGCAGCCCAGATGTTTTAAGTACAGAGCAGATGGAGCTGAAAAATTCCAAATTACCCTTGTTAACTGACAACCAGATTGTTTATATGAATAAAATACAACCTCTAAAATGCCTGTATGCAAATATTACAAGTCTAAAAAATAAGATGGGAGAGCTAGAATACAGTATATAGCACTAAATGAAAGGTTAGATATAATTGGCATCTCAGAGACCTGGTGGAAGGAGGACAACTAATGGGATACCATGATACCTAGATACAAACTATATCACAATGAAAGGGTAGATCAAATTTGTGGAGGGGTTGTGTTGTACGTTATGAGGAGAGGGCATTGAGTCACACGGGATAAAAACACACTGTAGAATCTCTATGGATAGAAATTCCATATAAAAAGGGGAATGCAATGGCAGTGGGGGTATACTACCATCTGCCTGGCCAGAATGAATAGATGGATGATGAAATGCTAAAAGAAATCAGGGAAGCAAAGAATAATTACAATAGAGGGGAGGAGTGGCCTGGTGGTTGGGACTAATTACCTCAGGCCAGAGGGCCAGGAGTTTGATTCCCACTCAGGGACAGCAATCTCAGGCTGGAGGGACTGGGGTCTCTAGTCCTATAGGCATGCCACTTAACCCTCTGTTGCCTCAGGTATGCATGTAGATTGCAAGCCCTTTCGGAATGAGTGAATATGTACAGTACCTGTTAAAAAAAACCACCTAGAATGTGTTTGCAAACAGGCAGTATATAAAATGCCTGAATAGAATTTCAACTGTGTCAATGTCACAGCAGGACATGCTAGATAGATACAGTTTGTTTGTTTTTTGTAACTAAAATTTTTATTGAACATGCATCCAATTCACAACACATATAACAAACCCCCCTCATTGCGACCCCCACACACTACACATTAAATTTTATATCAACCCTCATACATCTCTATCCATTTCCCCCCTTCCACCAGTCACCCCCCACCTTACTAGCCCACCACCCCCTCCCCCTCCCCTCCCCCAATTCGCAAGTAGACCCCTTAAGAATCCTTATGAGCCTCCCACCGTCAGCTCTCCCCCCCTCTCTCCCCCTATGACCCAACCCCCACTAACCCTCCTCCAACCCCCCTTGCTGGACTCCCCTACACCCTCTCCCATCTCCTCCACCCTTCTTCCCGCCACTCCTCATATGCTTGCCATATATCCCTATGTTTCCCCCTCTGGTTCCGTCTATGTGCACCAACCGCACTCAGGTGCCATAAATATTCTATTTTTCCCAACACCTCCCCACCGTAGGTCCCTCCAGCGTCTTCCACCTTTGCAGCGTTGCCAGTCTGCACGCCACCACACAATAGTGTCAAAACCTAAGATGCCCTGTGTCCCCTTGGTCTGCCCCATCCAACAACCCAATACTGCCCCAATCTGGCTGTATCCTCACCCCCGTCACCTCCTGGTAGAACTTACCCACTTCCACCCACACCTTCTGTATTTTTGGGCATCCCCAAATCATATGCCCCAAATCCCCCCAGTGCCCACACCCCCTCCAGCACTTTCCCTCACTCTCTTTACTCATAGCCATGAGTCGCGCTGGCGTCCACACCATTCTCAAGCGGAGCTTCAGGCAGTTCTTTACCAGGTTGGTCCCCCACCCCTTTCTTCTTTCACTATCATAGATAGCCCCCCCATCTTCCCTCATAACATGGTCCTTCAATTTCCGATTCCCAGTTCTCTTGCCATCCCGCCTTACCCCCCCCCCCCCTTTATCGTTGAGGATCTTATACAACCTAGAAATCAAACCTTTAAGTCCCTCATGTTTTGCCATGAGCCCTTCAAATGCCGTTTCTCCCCGGGCTAGGTCCTCTCTCACCTCCCCCCGGTGCAAATAGTACCACAGCTGCATGTAAGCAAAATACTCCTTAGCTAGCACCCCATACTTGTCTTTCAGTTCCTGAAAGGACACCATCCTCCCACTAGTATCCACCACCTGACCCACCCTAACTAACCCCCTCCCTTCCCAGTCCTTAAATGTCCCCCCTTCCTTCCCCAGCCTGAACCCAAGCAAATACTGCAGGTGCATTTTGCGGGACCATCTTTTATCCTGTGTCAAAATTCTCTTCCACTCCCCCCATACTTCCCACGTTAACCCCTTTTGTGGATTCCCCCCTCGTGTCCCCCCTGAGGCTCCCAAACTACACCAAACCTCCGCCTCCAAGTTCTCCCCCCTCTCCCTTTCCATGTCTACCCACTGTGGTGTCTCCCCCGACCTCTCCAAGCAAACACCGCCCTCAGCTGTGCCACCGCATAATAGAACCCCACATTCGGAACTCCCAGCCCCCCATCCTCCCGGGATCTAAACATCATTGCCCGGCTCACCCTCGGGGCTCTTCCTGCCCAAATAAATCTCATTATCATATCCTGTAGGTTCTTGAGAACCCTTCTCGTTACTCTGCTCGGCAGGACCATAAAGATGAACAGGATCCGCGGCAGGACATTCATCTTTGATCGTAGCTATCCTGCCTAACCAGGACAGATGTATCCCCTTCCAACGGGCCAAGTCCTGCCGGAGAGTCCTAATGAGGGGCCCATAGTTCCATTCATTAATATTGTTCAAAGAACTCCCCAGCTGGATCCCCAAGTACCTAAAACTCCCCTGTACCCACTTAAATGGAAATGCCTCCCTCAACCGCTGCTCTAACCCCCCCCCCCTCTAAATTAAACCCCAATATTTCTGTTTTACTTACATTCATCTTGTACCCCGCTACCTCACTATATCTCTCAATAGCTTTCTTTAAGTTGGGGAGACTCCAGAAAGGTTTACCAAGCGTAAAGATGACATCGTCCACAAACAGTGCCACCTTACTAAGTTGACCCCCCACCCTTATCCCCTTGATATCATCCTGTTGGCGAATAAACGCTGCCAGTGGCTCAATGACGAGCACAAACAGCAGGGGTGACAATGGACACCCCTGCCGTGTCCCCCTTCCCAACCCAAAACTCTCCGAATATCCCCCATTAATCCTAATCCGGGCACTCGGACTCCTATACAATGCCCTTACCCATCCCATGAAGCTACCCCCCAAACCCATTTTCTCCAGTACCTGCCACATAAAACCCCACTCCACCCTATCAAACGCCTTTTCAGCATCGACCGTAAGAAAGACCCCTTCCTTCCCCGTCCCATCCAACTCCCAGATCACATTTAGCAACTTTCGAATGTTGTCTCCCCCTTGCCTCCTCTTAATGAAACCCGACTGATCCTTATGCACTAGCTTCTGCATTAGCTTTTGAAGCCTAGCTGCCAGTATTTTAGCCAGTAGCTTCGAGTCCACGTTAATAAGGGATATCGGTCTGTAAGTCCCACAGGTAGTAGGATCTTTCCCGGGCTTAGGAATGACAGTTATGCCAGCCTCCGCCATAGAACGGGGTAGCTCCTCCCCCTCTAACACCCCATTAAACACCCTTACTAACAACCCCTGAACACTCTCCTTCAGTACTTTGTAAAATTTCCCGGTTAACCCATCTAAGCCGGGTGACTTCCCTTCTTTAAGAGTTTTAATAGCCTTTCCAACCTCTGCCAGCCCCACCGGCCTTCCCAGTTCTTCCGCCTCCTCTACCGATACGCTGGGTAGCTGACATTCTGTTAGGAATTCTGCTCCCTTCTCCCCCCCACCCCTTACCTCACTGCTGTACAACCACTCATAGTACTCCACAAAGACCTTCCTTATTTCCTGAGGTTTATATACCATGTTCCCCTTCCCGTTCCGAATTCCCCCGATGTTAGCCCTCTCCTGCCTCACCTTTAACCGCCGTGCTAACCGCTTCCCTATTGTATTCCCCCCTTCAAACCATGCTTGTTTTAGCCTGGCCAAATTGTATGCCACTTCAGCCGCTTCTAACTGGCACAGTTCCCCCCTTACCTTTTGCAACTTTGCCCAGGTAGTGGGATCCGCCCACCCCTGATGTTGGCGCTCCAGGTCCCCTATTTGTTTTACTAACTCATCCTCCGCCTTTTTCCACTTTCTCTTCTCCTGCGCTGCTATACTGATAAGATGCCCCCGCACCACCGCCTTCATACCATCCCACACCATCCCCATTGACACTCCCCCATCCAGATTGAACTCCACATACTCCTGTATGACTCTCCGCAATCTTCCCACATATTTCGGCTCTTCCAATAACCCCTCATTCAGCCTCCAAAACCTGATACCCGTGTCCCTGTCCCCCAGTTCAAACTTAATATGCACTGGAGCATGATCTGATCACGTAATGTGGCCTATTTCCACTTCCTGTGCCCTGGCTTGCCAGTCACCACTTACCCACACCATATCCAACCTACTGTACGTCCCGTGCACTGCAGAAAAGAATGTGTACCCCTTTTCCCCATGGTGCCTACCCCTCCACATATCTACCAACGCTAACCTGTCTCGGAATTTCATTAAACTCCGCCTATCCTTCCCGCCGCCCACCCCCCCCCCATATTCCGTGATGTTAAAATCCCCCCTATAATCAAAGGCACTGCTCCCCAGCCCTCCACCTCCCTCAACAATTTGTCAAAGAACTCCCCCCGTTGAACATTGGGCGCATACAGGCTCATTATCCACACTTCCTCCTCCTTTATCCTAAGCCTTGCTGCCACCCACCTTCCCTGCTTATCCCTCCGCTCCTCCAACACAGCATCTTTGTATCCACCCCTATCAAGAGCCCCACTCCCCCTCTCCTAGGTTGTGCCCATTGTCCTGCTAACAACACCCTGGAGTACTTCTCCGAATACATCAATCCCCCTTGACCCACCCTCAAATGCGTCTCCTGGAGACACAAGAAATCCGCCTTCATCCTCCTCCCCTCCCTTTCCACCAGACGCCTATTCCTCCATGTTTGCAAGCCCTTAACATTCAGGGTACTCACCACTAGTGTATCCTTATCCTCCTTCCGACCCTACCATCCCTCTGATCCCCTTCCCCCTGCCCCCACCCCCACCCCCTTCCCCCCTCACATCCTCGCTCCTACGCGAGGCTATCTCAGCGTCGTGCCCCACCCGCCACCCCCAGACCCTACCCTCACAAAACTCCCCAACCCGCCCTCCACCTTCAACCCCCCTACCACCTTCCCTCTCACCCCCTATTCCCCTAATCCCTCACCCCCCTCTCCCATCCCCCTCCTCTCCCCCACCTCCCCAGTCACCTCACATTTCCCCTCATAACATTAAAACCACAGCCCTCACCTCACCGCCCTCCTCCCCACCCTACACACACTCATATTATCCCCGCTTATTGTCCTTAGTCCATTCGCCCTCTTCTTGCAGCAGAACATGCCTTTCTCACTATCCCAGTATTACTGATCAGTGCTTAGCTCCTCTCCGTGATGGTCTCCTCAAATCTCGCTCCATCTCCATCGGTCGCTCCTCGGAGTCCAAATCCCGCTGCTGCCGCTGCCCGCTCTCCTGATCCTGTTGAGAGCTCTCCGCCTGCACCTCCCCCCCAGGTCTCTGCACCCCCGCTGCTTTCAATGCCACCAATGCCTCCTCCAGAGACTGTACTTTCCAAGTCCTTTCCCCTTTCGTGAACGCCAGTCCAAAGGGGTATAGCCAGCGGTACCTCAGATCCTACTTGCGCAGCAGACTGGTGATGGGCGCCATAGCCCTCCTCCGCTGCAGCGTCCCAGAGGACAGGTCCGCATATATTGCTACAGAATACCCCTGCCACAAGAAGTTGCGCAGTCCCCTCATTCGAGCTGCAATCCTCTCCTTCACCTTGTAATCCCTCAGGCAGACTACTATGTCCTGAGCCGGTTGTTACGCATAGGCCCCAGGGCCCGATGGGCTCGGTTCAGCTGTATTTCTCCCACCTCCACCTCCTCCCCTCCTTGCTTCAAGGCCTCTTGACACACGGCCTCAGACACTTTGGTACAATCCCGGAACTCAGGCTCCTCCGGCACTCCTTTAATTTGCAGGTTATTCTTCCTGGAGCGATTTTCCAAATCCTCTAGCTTCATCTTTATTTGCTCCTTCCACTCCTCCTCATCTTTTTGGTGCGCCTCCCACTCCTCCTGCTGTTGCTCCAACGTTTGCAGCCGGTTCTCATGATCTCCCATCCTGTGGGTGACTTCCTCCACCTCCTCTCTCAGGCCGCTCATTAGCTCTCCCAGCGCTGTCTTAGCTGATTTCACCTCCGCCTTTAGCTCCTCGAACCACTCCTTGAGCTCGGCTCGCGTTTCCAGTTGCGCTGCCGACTCTCCGCTCCCTCCCGGGCCTTTTTCCAACTCCACTCCATGCTGCGCGGCCTGCTCACCACGCACTCTCTCCTCTCCTGCCATTTTAGCTTCAGCCCCCAGCCCGCTCACACTCGCCGCGCTGAAGGCATAATCTCTCAGATCGGCGGGTTTTTTTCGGGTCGCCATGTGCACCTCCACTTGCGGCAACCCCTGGCACTACTTTCACCTCCTTCCACTCCCGGTAAGGGCTCTCTTATACACTTTATCACTTGGTAGGGTCTGGAGCTATCCCCTCACACGTCCATTCTGACGGGTGATGTCACTTCCTTCCCCCAGATAAAGTTTTAATATCAAATAAATGACTGCTTCTTGGAGCAGCTGGTTCATGAACCGACAAGTGGAAAAACTATTTTGCACCTAGTCCTTAGTGTAACAAAGGATCTGGTGCAAGAGATAACAGTATTAGAGCCACTTTTGCAATAGTAATCATAGCATAATAAGACCTCAAAACATTCCTATTTATAGAAACAAATGAGCATCCAGGCAACACCCCATACCCAAACTGAAATACTACTTACGCTGCCAACTAGGTACGCACCATCCTATCCACACACACAAATTTATCATACCACATTATTAAATACCCTAATATTAAATGTTACCTTTAATTGTACTGTCTAAATACTGTTATGTAACTGTACTGTCTAAATGTTTACACGTACCCTAATGTTAAATGTAACCCTCCAATTGTAATGTGACGTGACGTGACCACCTTGATTGAAGAATAAGGTGGCATACAAATCTGTCTAAATAAATAAATAATCACATTTGATGAAATAAATGGAAGAAGGATGGCAAGGAAATCCACAGTACTACCTTTTAACTTAAAAGTTAGATGCAAGTCACTGATAAGGCAGTCAAAGTGTGAATTTGAAATAAAACTTGCTACAGAAGTAAAAACGCACAACCTTTTCAAGTATATTCATAGCAAAAAACCTGTGAGAGAATCGGTTGGACCATTAGATGATAGAGGGGTAAAAGGGGCGCTGAGGGAGGACAAGGCCATATTGGAGAAACTCAATGAATTCTTTGCTTCAGTCTTCAATGGAAAAGATGAAGGGAAGTTACCCATGCCTGAAATAGTATTTAAAGGTGATGTATCAGAAGAACTGAAACAAATTTGGATAACTGAGAAGATGTATTACAACTGTTCGATAAACTAAAGAGCAGCAAATCATCTGATCCGAAGGATATATATCCGAGGGTGCTGAAAGAATTGAAACATGAGATTGCAGACCTACTATTTTTAAACTCATCTGTAGTACTTGAACACTGGAGAACTACCAATGTAAGGTCAATTTTTAAAAAGGGTTCCAGGAGTGACTGGGGAAACTACAGAATGGTGAGACTGATGTTAGTACCATGCAAAATGGTAGAAACCATTATAAAGAATAAAATTACCAAACATTTAGATAGTCATCTTTAATGTGAGAAGGCCAATATGGATTTAGCAAAGGAAGATCTTTGTCTTACTAATCTGTTGCTACAAGACATATGCAGTGCTGCACAGACATGTAAGAGACAGTCCCTGCTCATCAGAGCTTACAATCTAGACAAGGTAGACTACACAGTAGGTGTAGACATGGGATGCATCCAGGTGGAATAGTAGGGAAACACAAAGGAGATCAGGTGAGTCAAGATCTGAAAGCGGCAGCGAAGAGCTGAGTTTTTAGCCTGGATTTGAAAAAGTCCATAGAAGGCTCCTGACATACAGACTCAGGTAGTTTGTTCCAGGCATAAGGAGCAGCAAGGTGAAAGGAGTGAAGTCTGGAGTTAGCAGTAGAAGAGAAGGGTTCAGATAGAAGTGGTTTGCCACAAGAGTGGAGTTCGCGAGGAGAGGTGTAGGGAGAAATAAGAGAGGAAAGGTAGTGAAAAGCTGCAGAGTGAATGCACTTATAGGTCAGCAGGAAAAGTTTGAACTGGATGTGGAAATGGGTAGGAAGCCAATGAAGAGACTTGAGAAGAGCGGTAATATGAGCATGACAAGGCTGGCAGAAGATTAGCCGCGCAACAGACTGTTGAACAGATTGAAAGGGAGAGAGATGATTTAGCGGGAGACCAGCAAGGAGTAAGTTACAATAGTCAAGATAGGATGGGATTAAGAAGTGGATAAGTGTCTTAATAGTGTGTTCAGAAAGGAATGGGCAGATTTTGTTGATGTCATAGAGAAAGAAATGTCACCTAAAAGTAGTCGCCACTTTATTTTTAACTTTAGGACTGTGATTTTCTAGCTTATTGAAATCTTCATTCTTAAGCTTACGCCGCGCATTGGAAGCTGACAGGCTCGAAGGAACATGAAAGAAATAGGGTTTAATAGCACCAAATTGTATTATAATCAAGTGCTTTAACACAAAGAACCACCCTGAAGAAACTCACGGATGTGAAACGCAGACACGGCGCCAGGGCATGGCGTTGGGGAAAGACAAAGAACAAATAAGTTAAGCACTTTTTCAGTTCTGAAAAACTTTCTTAAGATATGAATAACGTATTAAAAACTACTAAGGACTATTAAGAACTACTGAACAAGGAGGTCATTGATGAGAAATGGCACATAAGCTTAAGACGAATGTCTGGAAAGTAGTGCCTTAATGAGTCTGAGACCCCTAGTTTGTATAACTCTTAATTAATAGAGGATTAAAGTTAAAATCTGATAAACGTTATAAGTGTATAGAAAGGATTACAGGATGTTTTTTGTTTTTTATTTGAATGAAGATTTCAATAAGCAAGAAAATCACAGTCCTACAGATAAAAATAGAGTGGCGACTACTTTTAGGTGACATAACTAGCCCTCTGAGAATTGAACAATAATTTGGAGTGTTATAGAGAAAGAAATGGCAGGTCTTAGCTATCAGATAGATATGTGTGGAGAAGGAGAGAGGAGTCAGAGACAACCCCAAGGTTGCGAGCATAGGAAACAGGGAGGAATAGAAAGTTATCCAAAGAGAATGAGCAAGGAGGAAGAGGAGAGGAAGTTTTAGTGAGAAAAATAAGAAACTCAGTTTTGGCCATATTCAATTTCAAGTGGCAGTGAGACATCCAAGCAACAATGTCAGAAAGGAAGGCAGAAATCCGGGTCTGGATTGCCAGAGAGATTTCAGGTGTAGAGAGATAGATCTGGGAGTCATCAGTATAAAGATGGTACTGAAAGCCATGGGAAGAGATGAGTGCACCAAGGGACTGGGTATAGAGAGAGAAAAGGAGTGGACCCAAGACAGGTCCTTGGGGTATACCAACTGAGAGCAGGATAGCACCAGAGGAAGATCCACCAGAACAAACAATGAAAGAGCGATGGGAGAAATACTCTATTTAGGTAGATAAAGGTGAGCCGGTTGATACAGTGTATATGGATGTTCAGAAAGTCTTTGACAAGGTCCCTCATGAGGCACTCTTGGTGAAATTAAAAAGTCATGGGATAGGAGGCAGTATACTATTGTGGATCATGAACTGCTTAAAAGACAGAAGCAGAGAGTAGGGCTAAAGGCCAATTTTCTCAATGGAGGAATGTGAATAATGAAGTCCCCAGGGACCCGGGCTGGACCTGCTGCTTTTTAACATAGTCATAAATAACCTGGAAATAGGAATAACAAACAAGGTGATCAAATTTGCAGATGGCACATAATTATTCAAAGTTGTTAAAACACAAGAAGATTGTGAAAAATTGCAAGAGGTCCTTGATAAATTAGAAGACTGTATGTCCAAATGGCAGATGATATTTAATGTGGACAAGGGCAAAGTAATGCACCTAGGTAAGAACAACCCAAACTATGGTTACACGATGCAAGATTCCACATTAGGAACCAACACCTTGGAAAAGGACTTAGGCATCATCATGGCTAATACATTGAAACCCTTCACCCAGTGTACAGCGGCGGCCAAACAAGCAAATAGAATGTTAGGAATCATAAGGAAAGGAATGGAGAATAAAAACAAGGAATGGAGAATAAAACCTTTGTATCATCCGCACCTTGAATATTGTCTGCAATTCTGGTCCCCATATCTTAAAAAGGAATATAGCAGAATAATAAAAGGTACAGAGAAGAGCCACCAAAATGGTTAAGAGTGATGGAAGGATACCCCTATGAGAAAAGGCTTAAAAGATTTAAAACATTAGGGCTCTGCAACTTGGAAAATAGATGGCTGTGGGGATATGTGCTAGAGATCTATAAATTAATGAATAGAGTAGAATTGTTAAATGTAGATTGATTGTTTACTCCATTAAAGTAGAATGACTAGGAGACATGCAATGAAGCTACAATGTAACCCATTTAAGACTTATAATAGAAAATATTTTTTCACTCATGGTGTAATCAAACTCTGGATTCATTACCACAGAGTATAGTAAAAGCTGTTAGTCTAGCTGGGTTTAAAAAAGATTTGGCCAAATTCCTAGAAGAAAGGTCCATAAACCATAATTAGAAAGGACCCAGGAAATGCTTGGCAAGATAGAAGGTCAACGCAACAGAGGAAGGCCAGCAATGAGATGGATCAATACAATAAGAGCAGCTACGGGTGCTAGTCTGTCAACAATGAGCCGCCTGACTGAAGACCGAGCACAATTTAGGACAACAGGATACCGACTCGACAGCACTTAACAACAACAGGAAATCCACTCCTTACCCCAGGACAAGCATTGTGGAACCTGTGTGCCTTTTTGGGAACCTGCCAGGTATTTGTGACCTGAATTGGCCACTGTTGGAAACAGGATGCTGGGCTTGATGGACTCTTGTTCTGACCCAATATGGCATTTTTTATGTTCTTTTGTTCTAAACTTAATAGTTCTTCCTGCAAGATGTCTGCCTGCCTTCTAACTCAATGGTTCCTGGTTTGAAGTCAGCCAGCCTGTGATGACATGGAGGGGTTGGAGGACAGAATTTTGAATTTTTTAATGTCCTGTTCGTATCTAAAACAATATGAAATGACATAGAAAATGTCATGAATATTTTCCATGCTGTTTTAAACATGCACATTCCTATTGAAATTGGAAATAGGAATTCTAAAATAACCCCCTTAACACACACTGACCTACAAATTAATGTACATTAAGTCAATTAGTGCAATTTAAAAAATAGCTGTTAAAACAATGTGTGAAACTAACCGAAAAAAATCCAAATATTTGAGAACTTTTCAGAAAAAATGAAAAACGCTTAATTTTTTTTCTCAGTGCAGATCCCTCAAGGACAGTATTATTGCTAGTGGAATAGTTTATTTTGCTTACACATTTCCTATTTATGGACATATATTTGTTAATACCTTTGAATTAAGTTAATTGTGAATTAACTAACTATAATACAGGAGCGGAGGAGTAGCCTAGTGTTTGGAGCAACTGCCTAGTACCCAAGAGATCTGAATTTGATTGCCACTGGCACTCCTTGTGACCTTGTGACTTTACCCTCCATTGCCTCAGAAGAAAAGGCTTGGCAATCTACTTCCAGTCATACCTTGCAAAGAAAACCCAGGGGCTGCAGTCAGCATTGACTTGATGGCACTTAAAAAATAAATTAATAGCACATTTGCAAAAACATTCTTATGATTCTGAGACTGCAACAACTTAACAAAGATATTTGATATCACAAGATTGCAATCCAGATCT
Source organism: Ichthyophis bannanicus (assembly GCA_033557465.1). Lineage (NCBI taxonomy): Eukaryota > Metazoa > Chordata > Amphibia > Gymnophiona > Ichthyophiidae > Ichthyophis > Ichthyophis bannanicus. The sequence continues at coordinate 322,023,958 of CM066031.1, read as the reverse complement.
AGTTACTAAGGTACGCTAACATCAGTGTGTATTAATTCACTGCTAACGCGCATTAATAGTTACTATGTCTCATTGAATAGCATGGGCACTGTGCTAAAATAGCACGCATTACAGTAATTTAATACATGTTAATCTTATCACACCTTAATAACTAGCTCCCTTAATCTTTTATATTTAGTGGATGAAGTACGAACCTCTGCATGTTAGTACTGTTACCAGATGCCAAGCCTTCCCTTAGTCTGAACACCCATAGAAGATAGACTGTAGGTTTATTAGCTCTCCTAAACTCAACTGTATAGTTAATCTTCTCCCCGTTTCGCTATGCTCATGTAACCCCTCTTCTCAAGTCATTTCATTGGCTCCCTATCTGTTTCCATGTGCAGTTCAAACTTCTTCCACTCACCTACAAGTGGCTTCATTCTGTAGCTCCTCATTACCTCTCCTCTCTTATCTCTTCCTAGAACCTTTCTTGGCAATTCCACTCATCAAGCAAATCACTTTTATCCATTCCCTTCTCTTCTACTGCCACCTTCAATCTTCGTTCGTTCCAACTTGCTGTGCCATATGCCTGGGATAGACTACCTGAGCTACTATGTCAGGCTCCATTTCTAGTCCAATTCATATCCAGACTAAAAAGTCATCTCTTTGAGGCTGCTATTGGATCCTCTTCTCCTGTCCACACCCTTAAGAACTACCCTAGTTCCCTGTTTGTTCTGCTTGCCTGTCTTGAAGCAATTGTAAGTTCTGTGGGACAAGGACTGTCTCTGATGTGGATGTATACAGCACTGTATATTAATATTAGTGCTATAGAAATAAGTAGTAGTAGTTTTCTATGTACGGTATGTATATCAAATACATTGTAAATGTGAGAATAATTAAAAGGAATACACCATTTTGCTGCAGTAACCTCTTTGGGCCTGATATTCAAAGGCATTTACACAGTTTACCGACCTGTAAACCATGTAAATGCCACTTAGAGGGATATTCTGCGGCACTAACATGGTTAGTACCGCTGAATATCCCTGATTATCTCCGCTATATGCCCCGATGCTAACTGCTTAGCATCGGGACATGTCGTGGGCATTCCGGGGCTGAGCGGAGGTAGCACTAGTCACTAACCGGACAGCGACAATATAGAGTAGTTACTCACCTGTAACAGGTGTTCTCCAGGAGCAGCAGGAATCAGTCCTCACATATGGGTGACATTGACGTCGATGAAGCCCTAGCGGAGCATTTCCCAAGCTTTCCATGAAAGCCTTTGGGAATGCAGGCACGCATGCGCGGTTCCCTTCCCGCCTAAAGGTGCCATCTTACCTCAGTCAAATGACATAGCTAAGAACAGCACACAAAAAATATAAAAACAAACTATGTTCATATACTGTACCCAATGATGGTTGTACCGCCTTGAGTGATATGGTCTGTTTTCTTTGGTTATGGTTCTGTATGTTATGGTTGTGCTGTAATAAGATAATAAAAAAACATTTTGAAGTAAAAACAAACTATGTACAACTGCAACTCCCAGGGGAGGAGGGAGGGTTGTGAGGACTGATTCCTGCTGCTCCTGGAGAACACCTGTTACAGGTGAGTAACTATTCTTTCTCCGGGACCAAGCAGGAAGTCAGTCCTCACATATGGGTGACTCCCTAGCTCTGGGCTACCAGGAACCCAGGCTGAACAAGAGAACTCCCTCTAGTTTCAGCAGCATAGAAAGGCTTTAGACTGACAGAACCTCCACCGGTAGCCCAACAGAGGGCAGGAGGGCAGGAGTTGCCTAAACCTCAAAGAGATTCCGGAGTACTGCCTGGCCAAAAGCACTGTCCCTACGGGACTCCCTCTCCAGACAGTAATGGGCTGCAAAAGTCTGGCTTGAAGACCAAGTAGAAGCCCTGCAGATGTCTACCAACGGTACAGAGCGGAGATGAGCCACTGAGGCAGCCATTGCCCTGACACGATGGGCCGTGACCCGACCTTGCAAAGGAAGGTCAGCCGCCTTGTAAGCCCAGGTGATACAGTCAGCCACCCAGATGGACAAGGTACGCTTGGACACAGCTAATCCCAACTTATTAGGGTCAAAAGATACGAAGAGCTGAGTAGCCCTTCTGTGCCCTTGTGTACGGTCAAGGTAGAAGGATAAGGCCCTCCTACAGTCCAGGATATGCAGAACTGCTTCAGTCTATTTCCTAGAGGCTAGGACAACCTCCTCAACTTCCTGAGGTAGGCCCCAGGGAGCTAAAACTACCCTTGCAGCCTCCATGCCATCAAATTGAGAGCTTTGAGATTGGGGTGCAGAAGGGAACCCTGATCCTGAGAGAGAAGGTCGGGTTGCAACCCCAGAGGCAGTGGGGGATCCACTGCCAGCTGAAGCAGGAGTGGAAACCAAGGCTGTCTCGGCCACCTGGGAGCCACCAGCAGGACCGAGGCCTTGTCCTGAAGAATCTTGAACAGAGTTCGGGCCACCAAGGGCGTGGGAGGAAGCGCTTATAGGAGGCCCTGAGACCAGGGAATTAGAAAAGCATCTGCTGCTATCCGCAGAGGATGCGGTTGCCTGGAGCAGAACTTTGGCAGCTGTTTGTTCAGAGGACTGGCAAACAGATCTATGGATGGAAGTCCCCATTTCAGGAAAATCTTCTGAACCACCAAAGGATGGAAATTTTGAGTTTATTAAACAAGCAACAAAATACATACAAAAAGCAGAAACAATCACCCCAACCAAGTCCCACACCCCCCAAAACCCCCACCCCCCCGACATATCACAAAACAAATATCACAACCCCCCCGTGACCCACCTCCCCAAACCCACCACCAAACCCAGCAATCAACACACGTGCCCTCCTCCCAACAACAACCCCCAAAAAGTCCTTGTCAATGTCCGTGTCCCCTCCCCCCCTCAGTCCAATGTCCATGCCCGACCCAACCTCCCCCTGCAAGACCACCCCAGCATAGTCCACACATTGCATCTTGCAAACCCTGAACCCCTGCCCCGCACAACACCCCCACCAGTCCAAATGTCCAAGTGTCCAGTCTGTCTGACTCTCAGACTCCCTCTCCCCACCCATCCATAAACAAAGCCCCCTATCCCCCTCCCTCCCCCTTCAGACCCATCCCATCCAAACAAACACCTCAAAAACAAACCTCCCCACCCCCTCCCCCAAAACCAAATGAAAACATAAGGCCCCCTTAGCCCATCCCCAACACAATCCCATCAAAACAAATCATAAGTAATCATACAAATCAAATAGCTAAATACAAAAGAAATACAGAACCCTTGTACTGCCCTGCCCTCCAGACAACGGAGCGGGATGCCCAGAAAACAAAAAGAACAGACAAACACGGAAAACAAAAATATTGGGACGGCCACCCTCTAAGAAGAAAGGGAAAGCGGACAACCGGTCAAAACCCCCTTATGGAGCCCCAGCTCACCCCCCCCCTCCCCTCCCGGGAGGAAAACATCCCAAAATCATAATGAGAAGGAAACCCCAGGGAAGGGAAAACTAACCCCTCCGATCACACCCCTCCCCCCAGGGAACAACAAAACAAACCTCACAGTCCTACAGGGATAGGAACCCCAGGGAACCCCTCCCCCTCACGGGGGGCGAAGGGTGAGGTGACGCCACAGACGCTCCCAACGATGAGCCTCCACCACCCGTCTTTCACGTTGCGCCATGCTGGACACTTCCTCCAGAATGTCTCGCACCACCTCGTCGAGGGGCAGGACCAACCCCCGGGTCGAGACATGACAGCGCGCTTGCCACAGGTGGTAGCGTACCACGGCCGTGACGAGGTAGAGGGTCCCGGAGTCCTGCCTTAGAGGAAAGGACCAGGCCCCGTACACCCACTCCGCATACGTGAGGAGAGAAAGGTCGCGCAGGTGAAGAGCAGCGGACACCAACCGGCAGGCCTCCACGTTGAAGGGACACTGCCGGAGGAAATGGTCCATGGTCTCCGCCTGCCCCTCACACCCGGCCCTCGGACAGACCCGCTCGGCCTGTGACCTGTACTTGAGGTTGTCCCTCACGTACAAACGCCCGTGGAAAGACAACCAGGCTACATCCCGAACCTTCTTCGGTAGCCGAGGGGAGTTCAACAGCCGAAGGCCCCGCTGCATCACATCCGCCGGACAGTCCCGCAGGGCCCACCGTGGTTGATAGTGAGAGGTGAGAACCATCCGGTATAAACCTTTCCGCCCCAAGGACTGGGCGAGCGGGTCGGTCACCCCCCACCGCCGAATGAGCCCCACCATCACGAATACGTACGATGGGGCCTGTTCCCCTCTCCGGCGCACACGTGGGACCGAGGACTCCCCCTCCCACTGCTCCCAGAAGCGGGAGAACCATTCCCGATAGGAGGCCACCCACCAAACCCCACCCCCTTCCCTCATCCTACCTAAGTGAAACGCCATAGACAAGACTGACAGGAAAACAAGGGGGTGCAACATACCCAAACCACCCTCTGCCCGATCCAGGCAGACGATGTTGCGCTGGACGGGGTTCAAGCGGTTACCCCACAGAAAACAGAAAAAGACGGCACAGACAGACGCCTGACGGGATGACGGAAGGACGAAGACCGTGGCTACGTGCAGAAAGAGAGGAAGCAGAAACGTCCCGAGGAGTTTGATCTTCTCCTCGTACGTACACCTCCACCCCCTCCACCGCAGCACCCGACACCGTGCAGTCTCGAGACAACGGTCCCAATTGGACTCCGCACAGTCCTCCGACCCGAAGACGAGGCCCAAAACGCGGACCTCCCCCACGGGAGGAGGAAAGGGGGCGCAGGAAGGCGGGGAGGCCTCCGAGGGGCCCAACCACAGCGTCTGGCACTTGCTGTGGTTGACAACAGAGTGGGCTACCTCCGAGTACTCCTCCACGGCCTCCCGCAGGGCCTCTACCCCTTCAGTGCCGTCCACGTAAACTGAGATGTCGTCAGCGTAGGCAACGACGGACACCGGGGGCGCACCAGGCGCCTCCAGGCCCCGCAACCCACCTGAGGACAATCTCCGGAGGAAGGGGTCGAGGGAGAAAACATACAGCAGGGGGCTCAAAGGGCACCCCTGCCGCACCCCCGAGGCGACACCAAACGGCCGTCCGAGCCACCCGTTAATAAACGGGAAGCTCACCCCCCCTCGGTACAGCGCCTGCACGACGAAGAGGAAACCCGCGGGGAGGCTGAAGTGCTGGAGCACCACCCACAGGTACCGGTGACTGACTCGATCAAAGGCCTTGGACTGATCCAAGGAGACCAACCAGTGGTCCCGTTGGAGCGACCGGCCTCTTTCCACCATCTCCCGGACTGTGGCGACAGCGTCCAGAACCCCTCTCCCCCGAACGGAACAATACTGGGAAGGGGACAGCAAATCGCCCGACACCTCCACCAGTCGGTTGGCCAAACACTTGGCCAGGATCTTCCGGTCCGCGTTCAGAAGAGAGAGCGGCCGCCAGAAGTCCAAGGAGCTATCGTCCTTCCCCTTGGAGAGCAGCAGCAGCAGGACAGACTCGCGAAATGACCGCGGGAGAAACCCCGTGTCCATGATCTCCTGAAACAGGGAGGTCAGGAAGGGGGCCAGCTGGGCAATGAAAGTGCGATAGAAACTCCACAGGGAGCCCATCTCGCCCTGGCACCTTCCCCAACGGCATGGCACGAATCGCCCTCTCCACCTCCACCTGCTGAATCGGTGCAGCGAGTGCATCAACCTGTGCCTGGACCACAGCCGAATACACCGGGGGAAGGTCCAAGTACTCTCGGATATGGGTGAGGTCCACGGGGCGATCCACAAACAGGTCCGAGAAGTATTCCCCCACCATCCGCAAAAGGTCCTCCTGGGAGGTATGAATGGTACCGTCCTCGCCCCGCAGGGCCATGACCTCCCGACGCTGAACCCTCTCCCTGCAAGTCCGGAAAGGGTCTGGAGTGGCGCCCCCACCGGCCGCCCCCTCGAAGCATAGGGAGGCATGGCGATCGTAAAGCAGGCCACGGAGCTGGACACGCACCTCTTCAACCTCCTCCCGCGCTGCCCCTCGGGATATACCAAACGATCCAGCGACCTCCGGAGGACAGTGTAGGTGAGGTAGCGGGATCGAGCCATGGAGATACCCCGGGAACGGAAGAGTTGTCGGGCACGCGTCTTCACCTCATCCCACCAGGCGCCACGGGAAGGAAAAACACTCAGCAGGGTCTCCTGGTCTGCAAGAAAGGCCAAGAACTCCTGGACCACCTCTGATGTTGCCAACAACTGCACATTCAGTCGCCACAGGCCAGGACCCCTGCTAAGCTCCTCGTGGTTGGCCAGGAAGGACACAGAGAGGACGCGGTGGTCCGAAAAGTCAACCGCCTGCAACTGCGGAGGGGAACACTCCACCCGGGCACTCACATATATCCGATCGATACGACTCCTGCAGGTCCCATGGTAGTAGGTGAACCCCGGCGACCTAGGAAAGGCCCGGTGGAAAACATCCACGAGGTCAGCCGTCCGGGTCATCTCGGCCAAAAAGAGGCCCTCGTAACTGGGTGGGCAACGCTCCCCCCCCTCGGTCCTGCAAAAAGGTGGTGGTGTTAAAATCCCCGGCAAGGACCACCAAACAGGAGGTGTGTAAGTAGGGGCGGATAACCCCGAACAGGGTCTTCCGCGCCAACTTAGACTGGGGGCCGTAGACCACCACGAAACGAAACCGATGGGGCCCGCAGTAGCCATCTAAAAGCAGACACCGGCCCTGCTCCAGTTCCCACACGTACTGCACCTGAAATCGGTTTAGACGTGAACAAAACCGCCACTCCTGCGTAGGGCTGTGCCGCAAGGGACCAGTACGAAGGGCCCCACCTCCACTCCCGCTTCGCCCGATGAAGGCTAGCGAGCGAGGTGAGCCTGGTCTCCTGCAAGAAGATGACATCCAGCCCACTCGTAGAAAGAAAATCATAGGCCATAGCCCGCGCCTGGTCTGAGAAAATGCTGGCCACGTTGATGGTGGCGCACGAGAACGCAGGAGTGCACGCCATGCCTATTTCGAGTGCAGTGACCCTTTCCTCCTCTTCTCACCAACCCCGGGATCCCCAGAATCCCGCTTGCAGGACAAGCCCGCGAGCTGGATCGACTCCTCCTGGTCCACGTCGACCACCTCGAGGATCTCCTCCTCCTCCCGCTCGACCCTGTCACCCCAGGAGGTGCTGGCGCCCCCGGGACCACCAGGCAAAGCTGTCGCGAGGGCAGACCCAGCCCCCACGGGATGAGGAGGCACAAACGGGTCAGGGGTCGGAGGAATGACCTCCTCCATGGGGTCCACCACCTGTGCAGCCCCCCCCCTCCCCGGACAAAGACTGAGACAATACAACAGTGCCCACCCCCGCGGGGGAGGCCAGGGCGGCCGGGTCAGCAGGGGGCTCCTGCGAAGGCCCCGAACCCAACCGCGGGGGTACAAGGCCATCCTCCCTCACCCGTCGGGCGCCAGTATCCCCCTTGATTGGAGGACCCTGACTGCGGCGCGCCTTCTGCACCTTTGAAGGTCGCCGCTGAGGAAGAGGGGCCGCCCCCGCCGCTAACCGCCTCCGAGCGCCGCACAGGAAGCCCTGCCTCCACAGGCAAGCCCTCATCCGCCGCAGCCGCCTCCGCGGCCAAGAAGACGAAACGGTTGATGTCCAACACGGGCTCTGCATCCATCAACGGGGATGTCTCCCGTTTCTTCCTTTTGGACTTGCCACCCTTGGAAGGGACCGTAGTCCATTCCTCAGGTGGCACCACCCTCAACCCACTATCCTGTCGTGCTACATTAACCTCCACCACATCAACCCTCTCCTCCTTCCTACCCGAATCCCCTCCCCCTGGTGGCTCCCTCGGTTCGATGGACTCCTCCGCACTAGGGCCCCCGGTCTCCTCCTGAGGGAGAGGGGCCTCCATAGCCTCCTCCCGCACAGGAGCCCGAGGTGGAGTGACGGCATCCCCCCCCGATCCATTGTGTGATGCGGAGGGGCAGCGGGCAAAGGGGTGGCCCAACTCCCCGCAAAGGTTACACCGAATTAGCAGACACCCGGCCGAAGCGTGACCCCGTCCACCACAACGGGTGCAGACCTGCTCGGGACAGTTCATGCTCAAATGGCGGAATGAGCCACAGCGGTGACACTCGCGGGGTTGCCCAGGGTAATAGCACAAGATGCGATCCCGACCGAGGAAACCGGCCGAGGGCACGTGCTGCACCACGTTTCCCACCTCACGCAAACGGATCCTGCCCTTCCACGACCCGTCCCACACCCCTAGGGGCCCAGCGCCCTTAACCAGGGGTGCGAGAAGCACCGCATGGCGCGACAACCAAAACTGGATGTCCTGCCCTGGGAGCGACTCATTCCTGGATAGGATGGTCACAGGTACCGTCCCCTGGCGAGAGATAGGCACAACACGAAAGTCAGCCCACCCTCCCTGCCCCCTCTGCTGCTGGTATCGGTCCCAGAAAATCTCCAGCCCCCTTCTCAGCATGAAACTAACATCATATTCAATGGTGTTGTTCATGTGGATGAAGGCATAGAGATCTCCCGGGAGAAACCCCAGCCCAAGGACCATCCTCAAGACCTGTTCCCTGGCTGGAGGGGACCCCTCCCCAGCCCACCGGATCTGCGCCACGTTGCGTCATCTAACCTCACCCCCTACCCCTCGGAAACCTCCCCCACCTCCTCCCCCTCCTACGGGATCATTCCCCTGGGAACCCCCCCTCCCCCCAGCCCCACCCGATGTCCCAGGAGTGGTGCCCGACCCCCTTAGAGCCTCCGCAAATGTACGGGGGGAGGGAGCCGACCGCGCCAGCTCCCAACCCTGTCCTCCGTGATCTTCCCCTGCTGCCACCCGCGGGGGATCCCACTGCTGGTCTGCGGGATCCACAATCTCCGCACATGGGGTAACCTGAGGACTGGGCAAAGTCAGCTCCGCCAACACTGAATCAGGGATGCTCTCCCTTCCGGATCCCTGGGTGCCACCGAGAACCCCCGGATCACCCCCTGCCGCCACCTCCAGCTGCCGGAAGGCAGCAAAGGCCCCGGGAGGGCCCGTCGGGGTCTCCAACGCTAATTGCAGGGCATCACGAACCTGGTTCTCGGTGACACCCAGGGGACCGGAAAGCCCCCCCAAACCTCCGTCCCGCGTTCCCGACCCAGCACAAGGCTCCTGGGTCTCGGCCACCACTACCGGGGACGGACCCCGCTACCCTTCATTCCCGGGATCCAGGGGGACCACAGCCCCCCCTGACCCTACGGAGAACATGTCCTTCCCTCGTTTCCAAATCAGGCCACTGCCTCCTTCCCCACTATGTGACCAGTCGTCCGCGTCCCCCCTTTCCTCCATCCGCCTTCCCCTAACCCACCGTACGCTACCCCCTTAACTGCTACAGACAACAAGGCATGACCTGCCCTAGACAACAGGGCAGATCCCCCACCCAGAACATCCCCCACACCTCCACCCCCCTGCCCCTTGTCACTCTCAGGTCCTACCTGGTTGTCGGTGCCAGACGTGGCACATGGGTCCAGAACCACCTGGCCGGTAGCCAAGGCTCCAGCAGGAAGGGCGGACGCCCCCCTGCGAGCCAGGCCTTCCTCGGCCCCCATAGTAGACAGGACGGACAGCTGCACATCCCGCTCCGTGGTCCCAGGCCGCAAAGGCAGCTGACTGGCAATCTTTCGGCCCCCCCCAGGGGCTGCAGAAAAAGAATAGCAGCCCCTGTTCTGCTCCTTCCCCCCCCCCCAGCACCCCTCCGGCGCCAGACAGCCGCCCCTGGAAACGACGGGCGGTCATCCTGCAGCCGTCGAGGGTCTGGAAGAGCAGCCAGGACAGGGGAATCAATACTCCCAACAGCCCCCCCCTCCCAGGTTCCTCCTCCTGAAGCTTTCTGCTTTCTGGTAGCTGGCGCAGAATCCACAGACCCACGACGCTGAGGGAAAGCATCCTGCAGGGAACCACCGACCAGAGCGAAGCTTCCATCTTCAGAATGTCGGGGGAGAGCAATCAGAGCCTCTGCAGACCGCCGCTGATGCTCGTTCTGTAGGGCAGATGCAGGACCGCAGCTGTCTTCACACTTCCGGGAAGACCCGGAAGTGACATCATCTGCTGTACGGCGGCCATCTTTGGTACTGGATCGGGCTGGGGAATGCCCTGCCGATACTACCTTCAACGGGGCAAACCTCTCAGCTGTGGTGACGTCACAGCATACTCTCCGGCGGCCATCTTTGAGGATTTCTGCAGCACACACCGATGTCGGGACGGCAGGAAAACAATCCGAAACTGCCCGCAAATGAGAGAGATCAGCCCCGCCGAACCCCTGCTCATTGCCATGATCAGCATTACAGGGAACCAAGTGCCGCTGCGGGATGGGCTGTGCGGCTGCCATTTTTCCCGACGCCAGTGAGGCAGGGCGGGCTGGGACCCCATCGCCCAAACTTCCAAGGTCCATCGTGCCCCGAGGCAGACAACGGGCCGGATACCACACCTTCAACACTCGGGGATGTGACAGCCAGTCTTCCTGGATCGTCCCACCGGCTGCAGGTAAGCAGCGCTGAATTCAGAGAAAGCAGCAGTCTGGAATTGTGT